>OZ004713.1:18622258-19822258 GCA_963924515.1 Vespertilio murinus
CCCAAGGAAGCCTCAACTAGCACCTTTTCCCCACAAATCTTCACATCATCCTTCACACAACATTACCTTGTCATCACTTGTCTCTTTTTCTGCTTTAGCTTTTATTCAGAGTATGTAGCACAACCTGACTTTGAGTTATGCATGCGCTGGTTTGATTCTTTCATGCAAACATGCCATCATGAAAAGCTCTTTGGCTTGACCATGCGCTTCCAGTGCCTGCCCATATGAGGCGCTCAATACATACCTGATAAAAGAGCAAGGGAATGAATTACTCTTAATCCAAGGTACAAATTTCATGACATCTCAATCAAAATTCCAAGGGAATTTGATCACATGACTCAAAATTCACATATACTAAAATTTAAAATGCGTATTTTTTAAACAAATTTTATTTGCAGGAAATGTCAAACCAAATTAGATAAATATTCACAGGTACTTATACAATGATGATCATCACAGCATTATTCAAAAAATAGAAAACAAAATAAGTTTAAATCCATTAACTGCAACCAAATTATGTAGTTTAGCACATAGCAGCATAATAGATATTAGAAGATATTCTTTTGTCAGAAATAATTTTAATATTACTAGAACATATCATCAAACATAAATATAACATAAAATGATTTATTAATATGGATAAGTGCATATTTACATATACTGCTGTCATATCTCAAAGGACACATATTAATATATGTACAATCATTTCCACTTTAGTAAGGGGATGTTCACTTAGTATAAATCTTTTTCTTTTCTACATATGAACATGGATTATTTATGTACATAAAAAAACACCCTACTTTCATTTTGAAAAAAAGAGAAAATATGGGGATAGGAAGTGTGTCCATTATAATCCACCTGGAAAGAGGAGCTAGGGTAGTTTTGTCTAAAAGTTGGGAGATGTTTTAATTATTTTCTGAACCAAATAATTTTTGTAAAAATAAAGCCAGTGCCCAAAATCAAATTGAATTGTGGCAAGACACTGAATTAAGAAGTAGATACACTCGACTAATTGTATCACAGAACATTAATTCAGACACACATATACCCCAGATATTTTCCCTCCTTTCTGCGCACATGTGTTTTTTTGGTTCTACCTGGGACTATTCTCCTGTATTCCTTTCTCTGCACAGTCTTGGGATGCTCACTTGCCTTGCTTTCTGCAGATGAGTTTATATTTATTTCAGCAGGGTTTGGGGAGGACCAGGGAGCCATGCACAAAGGTTCACTGGGAAGACTAGCAAGAAGAGTCTACATCTGCCCTTGCCAACTCCTGATGGCCTCACCCCTCATTTTCTCTGAGCCGCTCCAGGGCCAAGAACCAGGCCCCGAATTGCTCCACAATCTCTATTTGATATTTCTGTGCTGCCTCCTGCAGTAGCACTATCTCCTCCATTACTTTCTGCTCCTGGGCCCACAGGGATGGACTGGATGCAGACACGACCCAGGTGGGATTGAAGAGTGGGGCAGGGGCCAGTCCTGTGTATTTACACACAGGGGCACCCTCCTTCCTACTAATTCAACCGAGAGCCTCCTGGTGCTCAGAGATGGGCATCAATAGTCATTCCTTTAGGAGGTTATCCTTGATGCCACCCTCTACCCCCAGCAACCAACTGGAGGGGTCTCCCACTTCTCTTATCAAACTCTCCCAATTAATGGAAGATGCAGGGGATGGAGCCCAGGAGTGTGCTGGCTTGGAAGTCTCAGTCAATTATCTGTTCTGCACTGGGAAGAGCTACAGATACTCACCTTCATTTTTTCTAGGTTGATCTGATTCCCATGGAAGGTAGTCAATTCTGGTCAACCTAAATCAGGACCCAGATCGCCCCCTTCCAGAACATTCTTCATCCTGGTATACAGCATCTTCAGATCTTCCATATATTTTCCAAGGTAGGGAATATAGAGGGCAAAAAGCTGAGGGTGGGATGGAACCCTGCTGTCAGGTGCCCCCATGCCCTTCTCTGAAAGCCTCCCACCTTCAGTCCTGACCTTCCCATGTGGAACAGCCTAGGAACCTTAGCAGCTCCACTCAATTGTCTCTTCTTTCACTCTCCAGGAACTACTCTTGATTCCCTCCCAGGAGCTCCTTTGTCAAACCACAGCATCAGTGATCTCAGGCAAGCTCCATCATCATAACCTTCTTGCACTCAGCTCCCACAATCCACCTTTGGGAAATTTGGGGGTATAAGGGAGGATATCATGTTCTGTGGGAACATGACATGGAACTGGAGGAGGAAGGCCTCCCTCTCTTGACTTGGAGGCCTCCAACTGGGAACACAGAGACTCCTCTCTTCTGACCCTGGAATGTCCCCCAACAGGCTCACTCCCCTTCTTCTGTAGCTTCTTGGATCCTCAGACTTTCAGTATCAGAGTTGAAACCTGAGGACTGTTCACCTTTGAGTAGGGGACAGGGTCATTGAAGTCATGCTCACCTCACGCCATTACCCCCACCACACCTGACCCCATATTCTGGACATCTGACCCAAGTCAGCTGGTGCGAGTGCCACCCGGACTCCAGCATACTCTGATTTTAGATGGATCCCAGCTGCAACAATCACTCAGTGTGTGTGACCTTCGGCCTGGGCCTGGCCTCCCTGACCCATTCTCACCTTGCAAAGTGTGAGACCTCCACCTAGCTCACAGGTTCTCCAGAGGACTCGGTGTCATTACTGGCATCATTGTTCTCACCCTCACCCCTTTAGGTGGGACAGGGCAGTGAGCTCTGCATAGTCTTTAACTGCCCTGAACTTGTCATCATCCTGTGAGGCTTGCAGCATGGAATGGTCAGGCCTCCATGTCACTCACCAGGAGATGGAGGCCACAGAGGGACAGTTATGTGACTAGACTGTACCAGCCTTGGTGGCTGCAGTCACCCACAAACCCCTACATCCCTCTCTCATCTCTGATGATTTTAGTACCTGCATCACTGGTACTTACTTCAATCTTTCTTAGTCATAACTCTTAGTTCACCACCATAATATGACCTTCCAACACTACATATTCTAAGGCCTTAGACATTTTGTCTGCCATTCAGTGTGGAAACAGCATGGTGGAAATAGAATAGACATGTTCTTGCAGTTTGCAGGGGGTTTGGGTGGTGCTTATAGGAGAGTCAACTCAAATGCCCAAAATCTCAAGGGAAGCACAAGCAATTGTAGTCTCTTGATCATACAGATGATGCTTGCGAGAGACCCATTCAGTGCATGGGACAAGAAACTGCGCAGAAAGGAGGATGGTTCATTGCAATTCATGTGGCTCATGAATTGGAATTGGAATTAAACACTGGCACTGCCCTTGTATAAATAAGGGTCTTTAAACAGAAATACCTGCTGCCTACAGTGTTACAGGAAGCGCACACATTGGAGCAACAGCAGTGAAATAGGGCCTGGAGCAATTGCAGTGCTTCCACAATGAAAGGTTACCTCATGGTAAGGGGTGCAGAGAGCCCCGGGGCTGGGTGCTTTGTCCTCCCTTCTGTGAAGAATGAGGCTGGATACACTTTCTCCCTCAGATGTGGTGCCACCTAGAGCACTTTGGAACCAGAGTAGCAACCTTAGGGCCCAACTGGGATGTTTCCACGTTGTTGCTCATCTATGCATATGTCCAAAGCAGCCTCAAATATCACCTCGATCTGACAAACCTTCACATCATCCTACAAAAAACATTACCTCCTCACCATTCGTCTCTTTCTTTGCTTTACTTTTTGTTCAGAGCACATAGCACAACCTGACTTCATGTTATGCATGTGCTGGCTGGTTTAACTCTGTCATGCGAACATGCCATCATAACAAGCTCTTTGGTTGAGCACTGAGCTTCTAGTGCCTGGCCCATAGGGGGTGCTCAATACATATCCGATAAAGAATCCAGTGAATGAATTCCTCTTAACCCAATCAACAAATCTGAAGATTTGCAATAAAAATTCCAAGGGAATTTGATCAAATTATTCAAAATGAATACATACTAAAATTTAAAAGGTGTATTTTCAGACAAATTTTCTTTGCAAGAAATGATTCAAAATGAATTTAATAAATGTTCAAAGGTACCTATACAACAATTATCATCAAAGAATTATTCACAAAGTAGAAAACGAAACAATTATAAGTCCATTAACTACAGACAAATTATATAACTTATGACAAAGCAGGAGAAAGATAATAGAAGATTTCGTTTATGAAAGGTAATTTTAATAATGCTAAGTACTTTAAAAAACATAAACATAAAAATTATAACGATGGTTAAGGGCATATTTGCATGTATTATGACTATATATGAAAGGGTAAATAAAAACATACGGTAGGTATAGTTCCTATTTAGTCTATAACACTGCTATAAGGTCCAGAATAATTTCCACATTTGCAGGAAACAAATGAATTCCTTTTAGCAGTTTTCCTGGCCACCTAGGACTGTGGCTCCAGCTGGAAGGTCAGGATGTAACTGTTGGACAGAGTGGCACCTGTGAGCTCCCAGGCCTCAGGTGTCTCTCCCAGTGTCAGGAGCCCCAGGGATTGCTACAAAGCAAGGTCTGTGGATGGACAGGAATGAGGGAACCATGGATACAGGTTCTCTGGACTGACCATGCCAAATCCTGCCTGGCCCCATCTTTCATTTTCACTGAGCCACTCCCGGGCCATGAGCAAGGCCCAGAATTTCTCCTCAGGCTTATTTTATATCTCTGGGCAGACTTCTGCAGCACCACTATCTCCTCTAGAACTTTGTGCACCTGGGGCCAGAGGGAAGGAGAGGATGCAGATACTGCTTGAGTGGGAGTAGGAGTGGATCAGGGTTTCTGGTCCTGGGTCTTTGCACACTGGGGCCACCTCGTTTCCTGTTTCCGACCAGGCCTTTCCTCTGCTCATCGATGGGCATCAACAGCCTTTTCAGTAGGAGGTTGTCCTTGATGCCACTTCTATGCCAGAAGTCATAAGCTGGATGACTTTTGCACTTCTGTTATTAAATTCTTTCCTTAAATAGAATATGCAGGGAATTGAGCCCTGGAGTATGCTGGCCAGGGTGTCTATTTTTCCCACTGCCCCTCAGGAGGTACACACCTAAAGTGTACCTCCTATAATAAATAAAAAAATAAATAAAATAAATTTAAAAAAATTATTTTTTTTTCATTTTTCAGAATCACAGCATTGAGCTCATGCTCATCTCACCCCATTTTTCCCACCACTCCTGAACTTTTTTCTATGTGATCTGACCCCCCTAAAAGGCAGACTTCCAAGGTCTATCAGAATAAAAACACCTGGTCCGGAATAACCCACTGTGCCCACCCTTCTCATGTTGCACTACAGCCAGGTCCTAGGAGGTGATGGGAAACAGGAAAAGACAGGACTTGGATCAAGGCCAGGCTCTGGGCTCCAAAGGACTGGGCACATGAATAGCTATGATGGGCCTGTTGCAAAGAATTCAGGGGTCACTATGGGGGCTCTCTCAGGGGAGCATGTGCAAGAATTCAGGGGTCACAATGGGAGCTATTTCTTCCCAAAGGTCAATCCTGATCATCCCATGTCAGGCCTCAGTTAACCCATTTCCAGATCATCCTCCATGCTTGCGTCTATCCTCTGCAGAAGACTCAGTATTTTCTGAGGAAGGAAATACACTGGGCAAACAGGATGAGGGTGGGAATGACCCCTGCTCTCATGTGTCCCTCAGACCCTCTCCTGAAAGCCTTCTACCCTCAGCTTCCTGGGCACCCTAGGGTGCCCCAGTGGAGCAGCTTAGGTCTCTTAGGGCCTCTACTCAATTGCCTCCTCCCTTATTCTCCAGGTGCAGCTCCTAATCACCTCCTAGGACCTTATTTTGGGAAAATCACAACATCAGTGGTTCTGGGCCAGAACCATGTCCATGTTCAGCTTTCAGCCAGCTCTCTTGGTCACTTATAAGGGAGGATTTCAGGTTGTGGGGCACAGGAGGTGGGGCTTGAGGAGGAAGTCCTCCCTCTCCTTACCTGGAGGTCTTCAGCTGGGAGCACAGAACACTCAGTCCTCTGACCCTGGAGGGACCCCAAACTGGATCACTTTATTTTGTATGCAGCCTCTTCTTTGATGTTGGAAAGCAGAACATCAGAGTGGCACACCTGAAGGGCAGCCT
Source organism: Vespertilio murinus (assembly GCA_963924515.1). Taxonomy (NCBI): domain Eukaryota; kingdom Metazoa; phylum Chordata; class Mammalia; order Chiroptera; family Vespertilionidae; genus Vespertilio; species Vespertilio murinus. Next base: position 18,628,352 of record OZ004713.1, read on the forward strand.
CCACTATTGTGGAGGGGAAGGTCATTGAGCTCATGCTCACCTCACCCCATTTCATCCACCACTGTGAACTCAAGCCAGAACATATGACCCAAGTCAGCTTGTACCAGTGCCCACCACCCCCACCCTCTGGCTCCAGCATGCTGTGATTGTGGATGCCTCCCAGCTACAATGCTCACTCTGTGTGTGTGACCTTAAGCCTGTGCCAAGCATCCCTGACCCAGTCCCTCCTCTGGAAGGTGGGAAACCTCCACCTAGCTCAGAGGTTCTCCTAAGGACTCAGGGTCCTTCCTGCCATCATTGTACTCTCCCTCAGTCCTCCAGGTATGACAGTGCTTGGAAATCTGCCCTGTCCTTTCCTGTCCTAAACTGGTGACCACCCTGTGAGGCCAGAAGCATGGGATGGTCATCCCTCCATGGCACTCATGAGGAGACTAACTGGCAGTGAGTGCCATAGATACACTATGTGGGAAGTCAGAATGCACACCCCTCTGTCTCTGATCCACCCAGTGGGACCTGAGGCCGAGCAGCTCTTCCAAACAGATCCCTCTTCCTGGTAATTGGGACTGAGAGGGTGGACATTTTCAAAGAACCTTTAAATAACAAACTACCAAAGCCAAATAATCACTTCATCCCTCACACAGATCTCCAGGTTCACTATACTCTGGTAAGCTGTTCCCTGCTCAGTAAGTGTTCTTTCTTATATATTTTCCCCCAGTGTCTCTGAAGGAATGGAAACGGTGAAAGACATGTTTCCAAACATGGGGGAGATGGGTTAATGGCAAATTTATTTTGACAATCTCATTTTTCGAACGGCCTTTGGTGAGGGTTTTCATGGGGTTTTCCAGAGGAGGATGGTCTCTGTGGAACTGGGGCAGAATTCTCATGTTGGTCACTTGGATCTCCATTCCTATTTCTATGGAGCAGCTCTGTTTTGACCACTTTGGGTTTCAACTCCACAAAGGGTCTGTTGCTGGAAACACTTGAATCTCTCCCAAAAGGCTCAATGCAGTCTCTGACATTGAAGCAAACTGACTTCTGAAACAGAGCTAGTGGCACGAGGTCCCCGAGAGTCTTTGAGACCCCGTTCCTGTCCTATTCCTGTCCTGGGTTGGCAGCCTCCTAGGAGGTGAGGGAACATTGGCAGACATACAGGTAACACCTGCCCACATCTGATCTCTGATGGGAGAGGCCTACGCACCTGGAAACCTTCCCCCAAATTTTCTTCAGATGATGGACAGACATGTACTGCAAGGAGGCCAGGACAGTGTTTAGGGAGGAAAACTTCCTTAGAACTCTGAATTCCTGGGGAAGGGGAGACATGAGCTTTGAGGTAGGAGCTACAGCTGTACCTTCAATCCACCATGATAGACACCGACTCCTGGTGGGATAGATACTCAGCATAGGCACATTTGGCTCCCAAAGGTCAACAATCAGAATGAGGAGGATTCCAGCTCAATTCAAGGAAAGAGGCATGTAGGAAGTGAGCCTCCCACCACCGAGACCTGGAATCAAGGACCTAAAGACTGTTGGGCCTCCGACCTCAGGCCTCAGTATGAGAGCTGACCAAACAGTAGTGTTATTTTTCAAGGCTCCTCATAGGGATGCTGCTGGGCCTCTGCTAACAGATCTTGGCCACCTTAATCCAGGGCTCCACCACTTTGCCCCTGTCCTGGGTCATCATGCTTGGGTCTCCAAGACAGGTGGTGATCCCCCAGATGGCCACATTATTGAATTGTCAGATGGTAGCAAGGACAGTGGATGTCATATGCTCCTTGCCAGGCTTGACCCTCTGTGAATAGAGGGAGACTAGGCACTGGTGGGGGAGCACCATCCTGAACAGCTCCTGGGGGAAAAGGGGAGTGTTACACAGCCCTGACACACCCCAGCTCAGAATCCCCAGGATGCTGACTGTATCATTGGTCAAGACTGAACTTCAGTAAGTTGAGGTTTTGCCTGAGCCTTGGATTCATTCTCTGTCCATGAAGGGCACATAGCACTGGATGACCCAGGGCCAAAAACTGATGGGGAAGGGACAGGTGTATCTGTCTCAGCCCATCATCAGTGATTCCAAACTCCAGGAACTGGCTCACGTATGCTCACCCCAAGAGGGCATCTTCCAGCATATGATATCCCTCTTGTCCAAATCTCCATTCAATGCACATTCCCCTGTAGCAGATATAACCACAAATGTTTATTTCCCTTGTAGCTAAGCACTCATCAGGAGCCTAATAATTGCTGAAGCCTATGAGCCAGATGTGCTCATGGATGGGCAAACCATGGATCTGGCTGCATGCAGTGAGCTCCCCTCCCTACAAAGTAGACCAGGCCCCACCAGCTTCCTCTCTCATCTCCCTCATTTAATATGCACAGCGACTCTGTGCAGCAGGGCCTGGTGTGCCCACATCCACTGCCCTCAGGTGGACAGAAAAGGATTGGGGGTTGAGAAAGTTTCCCAGGACCCATGTGGCATAAAGTGGTGCAGCTGGGATTCGCATCAAAACCATAGGAGTTGGGATCAGAGAAAGGCAGGTTGGGGCTGCCAGAGGCAGAGGGAAGTTCTGTCCCTCCTACCCTGAGAGCCCCAGACGCAACTCATCCATAGCTGTCAGTTACTTGGCCATCAGTTGGAGGGAAGGTAGGAAATGAAGCTTCTCCTCCCTTACATGGTGCTTAAAGGTCCAAGCCCAGGGGTAGTTAGTTGCTGAGGATGGTGCTGGCTCTTTTGTTGGGGTTTGGGTCAGAGCTGGTGGTCCAGATGGTTCTAGCACTACCATAGCTGGATTAGGCTCTCGCCTAGGAATAGGTACTTCCACTGGCTCTAGAATGGGCTTGAGCTCTGCAGGTGGTTCTGGAGCAGGTTAAAGAGACAGGTTTTCACACATGACTCTTTCCCGTGCATTTCCTCAGGCAGGAAAGAAGTGGCTGCCTTTTAGGGAAGCCTGGCTCAGGATACACTCCTGCCCCCTGCCTCACTCACCCAATCATCTTCCCAGACTGCAGTCCTCTCCCCTTCTCCCTGTGCCTTAATGTGCTCTAGTTGCTCCAGCTCTACCTAAAGACTTCTGATGAATCCCAATGTGTGTGGGGCAGGGAATATATGCAGCACAATGGCCTGCTTCAGGATGTACTAGGGGAAAAGGAAGGGCTGACAGAAATATTGGACCTGGTCCTACCAGGTCCCATCATAGAAGCAGTGGCCCTGGGGAGTGACAGGTGGGTATCAGAGTCTGAGTCCTGGTCTTTCCTTCCACTCTGCCCTCCCAGGGTACCCATGTTTGGGCTGAGCCTCTGTGCAGGTTTCACTGGCCCACCCCGGGGACAGGCCCATGCCACCCCTAGCCAGTGTGGGTGTTCTGTTTGTAGCAGGTGTGGGATTCAGCAGATTTAATGCAGAGTCTATGTGAGACTCTTCTTCCCACTGGCATCTCTCTTGAAGGTCCTGTACACTGCCCACCCCAAATCCTCCATACCCCTGGCCATCTGGGCTGAGGACTGAGACAGACTTGTGAGCAGCCTACTCACCACCATCATGTTCTGAGCCCGCCCATGGGGTTCAGGGAAGATGGATGTGGAAAGGGGCAGGCAGAGTGAGATGGGTCTGGGGCGGGGATGGGAATCTAAGGTCAACTCAGTCCAGCCTCCCCTCTGGGTCAACAAGGCCAGAGACCCCATCCACTGTCCCCTTTGACTCATGTATCCTTGTGAAGGAGCCACCTGAGCTCAACTCTCCCTTGGGAATCAGAAATTTGCAAGATCAGGGTTCTGCTCGGCCCTGCCATACTTAACCACCACTCTGATACCACAGGAGACCCACCTTCTGCACCCACAACCACGCTCATAGCTAATTGCCCTTCAGATGTGTTACCCCCATCATTGTGAGGAGGTATTCCTCCAGATGTAGAAAACACATTGTTGGGAACAGATCTGATGGAGGGTGGACAGGACTTGTGAATGATGGACAGCATGACTCTCAGACTACATGACTAGAACTGAGGCCAAAGATTGTGTCTGCTTCATTCCTTGAGTCAGGCTCAGTTTCTCCAAAAGTGCCTGCCTGTAATAGTAGCTTAGTGCACACTGTCAAGTAAATGAGTTCCAACCAGAGCCATCCCAGCCATCTGAGTGGGCCTTGGGCCCTGGTATCTCCTGCCATCCCCTATGGGGCTACACCCAGGACCAAGACAAGGTCGGTTAGGTGAAATCTTGAACTGCTTGACAGGTTGTTTCCCATGTGCTTCTCCAAACTGAGATGCCACAAGCCACTGACGCAGGAGTCAGTGCACTTCCATGGGACAGAGAGAAATAAGTGGCATAAAGAACCACAGCTGGTCCAGCAGCCCTTTCTCCTGAGCCCTGCCATGGCTTGTCTCCATAGCAGTGCCTATAAGAGCCCTATGATGTTGATCCTGTACCACCCCACTTAACAGGGGACCATGCTGAGGCTCAGAGTGATGTGATGACATTGTCAAGAGTCACTCCTTTCAGTGGGAAGAGTCCCTACTTTTCAGAGGAGGCAACCTGAGCTCATCTAGTTAACAGCTCATCAAGGAACCACTGGGCTCTGCAGAAGTCCAAATGAATGGGCTTAAGGTTGCAGATATGGGGGATGTTTCAAGCAAAGAAGTCTGGTATCAGGGACAGGGCCATCTTCTCCAAAGTGCCTTTCTGGAGGGCCCTCATCCTGCAGGCCTACTGTAGTTTCAGAATTAACTCAGCGGCACCCTGGGTGGCACAAGGTGGAACATCCAGTCAGTGGCATCACCAGAAGGATGGAGGGTTGGAGCTCACACAGGAGTCGCAGTCCCTTAAGGTCGTGCACAAGACAAGGAACAAGAGTGTCCAGGCTCCATGAGGTCTAGGTTTTCAATGTTCCACTTCCACTTATGTTCAGTGGGTGGGGATGTTCACACAATTGTGACCGTCTGGGCATTTTTGTGCTTACTTTAGCTAAGGAAAACAAACCTCCCTGTGTTACTAGTTTGTATGAGGAGCATTGTCCCCATGAGGCCTTAAGATCCATCCCCATGATAAAGACAAGTACACAGAGATTAAGAGATGTCACATGTCTCCTCAAGGTTATGAGGCCAGAACTGTGAACTGTCCTGCTTGACATTCCCTCTCAGTTACCTAAGCCCTATCTGCTCCCATCATGGATGCAAAAGGGGTGGGAGCTTTGCCCATTCCCTGTGTGGGGACAGTGTACATGGTAGACATGTCCTATGAAAACCACTGACTTCAAAAAAGATACTTTTGTTTCATCCTTTTATGTTAATGGGCATTTTTAGACCCTGATTGCAGAGATCCCAGATTCTGAGAAAGGGCAAATGCCTGCAGACTCCATACTGGAGGAAGATGGTCCTCAGGCATGAATCTGAGCAGAAGACTGGATTGGGAGCAAATCTGTGTGGTGGGTATAAAGTGACAGGCGACTCAATGTCACTGTGAGGAAATAAAGGAACACTGTGATTGCCTTGAACAACCCAACATCAAACAGGTGAAAATTTCAATGAACAAGAAATCCCCAGGCCAGGCTGGGAGCAAGGTATCAGCCATGATCAGACACTGCTGTTGGCACCATCACTGCTACAGCCCTTTGGGTTTGGAATCTGCCTCCTGCTATTACATTTTACATGTGCATGTCCTTCTACCAGCAGAGGGCGTCCATCTCCAGTGAGGGGTGGTACACATTGTGATGTGAATGTGTTACCCGAATTCCATAAATTTTGGACTCCCTAAAACTTCACAATGGGTCAAGTTTTAGTCTTTAAGCAGATAATAAGGTTTAGTGAGTTCAGTGCTGTGGGTCTTAATCTAGTCTGACCAGTGTCCTTAAGAGGCCTGGGGGGACACACTCAGTGTCCATTTCACTGGCTTCTCCTGATGCATGGAAGGCCATGAGCTAAGATATTTGAATGGCTCCCTTGTTTGCTAGAAACTCAACGTTTCCTTAAAATTAGTCTCTTTTCCAGTATTGAAAGCAGCTGAGTGAAAGCTGCGAGACTGTCTGTGAGGTCAAGAGAAAGACCTCATCCCCAGGAACAGCTGGAGGTGGGTTCCTGGTTCCCAGACATAGATGGTTATGTGCTGCTGGGATCCTGCAGCCATTCAGGCGCAACCTCAGCCTCCAAGGAAGGAGCCAACAGGGCAGTGGGCCGGGAGCTGCCAGCTCTCCCTTCCCCAACCTAAGATACAATTTTACAGAAATAATTTTAATATTGGTAAATATTTTAAAGACACAAACATAATAAAAATTTATTTATAAATATGTTTAAGGGTGTATTTACATGGAGTATTAATATATATGATAGGTAATTATAGAAATGAGTAGGGCTCTCATTTAGTCTCTAACATTAAGGATAATTTCCACATTGATTCATTTTATCTTGTTTTCTTGGTCAATTAGTTCTGTGGCTGCAGCTGACAGGACCAGATGTAACTGCAGGACAGAGTGGCACCTGTGAGCTCCAAGGCCTCCAGTGTCCCTCCCAGTGTCAGGAGCCCCAGGAATTGCTACACAGCAAGGTCTGTGTGGGGATCAGGGAGCTGGCCTCACCTCTCATTCTCACTGAGCCGCTCCAGGGCCCAGAACCAGGCCTGGAATTGCCGCTGAGGTTGTATTTTATATTTCTTGGCTGCCTTCTGCAGCACCACTATCTCTTGCAGTATTTTGTCCACTTGGGGCCAGAGGGAAGGGGAGGATGCAGATACTGCTTCAGTGAAAGTGCAAAGTCGAGCAGGATCACAGCTCTCAATATTTGAACACAGGGACACCCCCCTTCCACCTAATTCCACCCAGTCCTTTCCTGTGCTCAGAGATGAGCATCAACAGCCCTTCCTCTAGAAGGTTATCTTTGATGACACTCCCATGCACTCAGCCATCAAATGGAGGCTTTTCCCACTTACATTGTCAAAATCTCCCAATAAATGGAAGAAGCAGGATATAAAGCCTGTACTTCTGGTAGCAAGAAGGTCTGTTTCTCACTCCCCTTCCCTGCTTCTCAGAGATGCCTGGAGGCTCAGCTTTTCTTTTTCTTTTTTCTTTTTTGGTCTTTTTTCTATTTTGATCTGACTCCCCCTAAAAGGCAGACATCTGAGGTCCCTCAGAAAGAAGCTTGACTTCACCTTTTTCATGTTAAACTACCACCAAGACCCAGGAGGAGTGGGAAACAAGAAATGCCAGAACTTGGATCTAGGCCAGGCTCTGGGCTCCAAAGGAGGTATACCAGATGGCTATAATGAGCCTGTCCCATCAGTTCCAAGGAGAGATTGTGCTGATAACTCAGGACTCGGTGAGGGGATCTTTGTCCACCAAGGTCAATCCTGGTAACCTCAAGTCAGACCCCTGTTACCCACCTCAAGATCATCTTTCATGCCAGTGTCCAAATTCCGCAGAAGAGTCAGGTAATCTCTGAGGAACAGAACACACTGGCCAAACAGGGTGAGGGTGGGATCAGCCCCTTCTCTCAGGTACACACAGACCCTGTCCTGAAAGCCTCCCACTGTCAGCCAACTCACCACCCCAGGGTACTCATGTGGAGAAGCCCGGGTGCCTGAAGGCCTCCATTCAATTACCTCATCCCTCATCTCCAGGAACCCCACCTGATCACCTTCCAGGAACTCCCTTGGGCAAATCGCAGTGTCTGTTTTCCCAGACCAGACCCATGCCCATGTGCATCCTACACTCACTTCTCCCAGGCCCTCCTCTCGGTCTAAGGGAGGTTGTTAGGTTCTGTGGGCACAGGAGATGGGGCTGGAGGGAAAAAGCCTCCCTCTCTTGACTTGGAGGCCTCCAGGGGGGAACACAGAATACCCTCTGCTCTGACCTCAGACGGTCCCCCAGACAAGCTCACTCACCATCTTGTGCAGCTCCTTCCTGGATCCTCAGAGGTAGAGCATCATCAAGGCAAACCTGGAGGACTGCTTCCGCAAGGGTGGAGGCCACAGTCATTGAGCTCATGCTCACCTCACCCCACTTCCCCACCACCCCTGACGTCACACCCTGGACATCTGACCCAAGTCATCTAGTACCAATGCCATTCCAACTCCAGCATGCTCTGATTCTGGACGCTTCCTAGATACAATGCTCACTCGGTGTGATTGATCTAGGGTCTATGCCTGACGGCCCTGACGTATTCCTTCCTCTGAAAGTGGGTGACATCCACTTAGCTCGCAGATTCTTCTGAGGACTCAGTGTCATTCCTGTTATAATTGTTCTCGCCCTCTGCCCTCGAGGTAGGACATTGCAGGGAGCTCTGCACAGATCTTTCCTGCTGTGAACTCATGACCACCCTGTGAGGCATGCAGCAGTAGATGGTCACCCCTGCATATCAATCACGAGGAGAAACACTGGCAGCAAGTGCTATAGGGGCACAGTAGGAAGTCTCAGAGAGCACAGCCCTCTGTCTCTGATCCAGCCAGTAGGACCTGAGGCAGAGCAGCTATTTTGTTCCACCTGCACATGGACCAAGGTGATCCCTCTTCCTGGTAATAGGCTAGAGGGTGAACATTTCCAGAGAATCTTTAAGTAACAAACTAACAAAACCACAGCCTGTGCAGTCCTCCCATTCCTCTTGCCCTCCACTCTGCAGACGTCTAGGCTCGCTCTACCTTGATGAACTGTTCCCTGCTCAGGGAGTTGTTTTCCTTCAACAGTTTTTTAATGGTAACGGCGCACCTCCTGAAGACATGGAAAGAGGAAAGACATGATTAGGAAAAATTGCCGAGAAGGGTTAACAGCAAATTCCTTGAGACAATCTCATGTTTCATACTGCCTTCGTGAGGCTATCACTGGGTTCCTCTGAACAGGAGGGTCTCAATGGGACTTGGGTAGGGCTCTCATGTAGGTCTCTGGGCTCCCTTTTCCTATCGAAGGAGAACTTCTATTTTGATCAGTTTGGGTTTCAACTGGGCATAGAGTTCTGGTACTGGAAACAAAAAGTCTCCTATTCGGCTCAATGTAGTCCCTGGCATTGAAGGGGGCTGACCCCTGAAGAAGAGTTAGTGGCCTGAGGATTCAAGAGAGCCTTAGAGACCCAGCCCACAAGACCAGTCTGTGTCCCTAGGTTTGGTTTCCTCCCAGGAGGCGAGGGGACATTGGGAGACATATGGGAGACACATTATTAGCAGGCTTGCTGTGATGGGAGAGGCCTACGCACCTGGAAACTTTCCCCCAAGGGTCCTGCAGTCGATGAATGGACATGCTCTGCAGAAGGGCCAGGATGGCATGCAGCGAGGAAAAGTTCCTCAGGTTGCTGCACTCCTGCAGAAGGGGAGACATGTGCTGTGAGATGGGAGCTGCAGCTGTAGCTTCAGGCACCCATGATTAGCTGCTATTGATAGGACAGATGCTCAGGGTGGGCACATTTAGCATCCAGATACCAACTCTTAGGACGGAATGAGGAGAATCCCAAATCAACACAAGGAAGTAGCCAGGAACCAAGTGAACCTCCAAGCACAAGAACCGGAAGGTCAAGATCAATGTGACCCTGGCCAAGAAGACCTGGAGGCTGTGCTGGGACTCTGATCTCAGTCCTTAGTCCTGAGAGCTCTCTGAGTAGCGGAGGCAATTTTCAAGGATCTGCACAGGGATGCTGCTGGGCCTCCCCTAACATACATTGGCCACCTTAATCCAATGCTCCACCACTTTGGCCCTGTCTTGAGCCATCATGCTTGGCTCATCAAGGCACGTGGTGATCACACAATTATCCACGTGGTTGAATTTTAACACAGTGGCACTGACAGGGGATACCAGGTGCATCTTGCTAGGCTCAGTCCTCTGTGACCAGACGGAGCCCAGGCACTGGTGCAGCAGCACCTTCTTGAACAACTCTTGAGAAGAAAGGAAAGTGTCACCTAGCCCTGCCACAACCCAGTTCAGGTTCCCCAGTCCCTGAAGAAGACCCCCAGAGGAGGGGGTATGGATCATTATGATAGGTAAGATGCCCCAGGCCCCAGCGGAAGCTGTCATGAGACCTCAAGGCTCAGTATGTACAGGGTTCTCTGTGCCCAAAGGCCAATCCTAGTCACCCTAACTCAGGCCCCAGGTCACCCACCTCCAGAAAATCCTCCATCTTGGTATATAGCATTTTCAGGGCTTTCAGATATTTTCCAAGGTTGGGACACACTGGACAAACAAGTGAGGGTGGGATAAACGTGCTCTTTCAGGTGCCCCCATGCCCTTCTCTGAAACCTCCCACCTTCAGACTCCTGACCTTTCCATGGGGATCAGCCTCGGACCCTTAGGTACTCGACTAAATTGTCCCTTCCTTCACACTCCACTTGCTCCCCTCCCAATTGCTCCTTTGGTAAACCAAAGCATCAATGATCCCGGGCCAGACCCATCCTCATAACTTTCCTGCACTCAGCTCCTCTATTAACGCTTTTGGAAACTTATAAGGGAGGATATCATGTTCTGTGGGAACAGGAGGTGGAACTGGAGGAGGAAGGCCTCTGCGACTTGACTTGGAGGGATCCAGCAGGGAAATCAGAGCACCCTCTCCTCTGACCCTGGAGCACCCAGGCCCACTCGGTTTCTTCTGCAGGTTCTTCTTGGATCCCCAGAGGTTCCAAATCAGAGTGGCATACCTGGAGGGTTGCTTGAACAGGGTGGATGTAATGACATTGTGTTCATGTTCACCTCACCTCATATCCCTCACCACCCCTGACCTCACACTCTGGATATCTGACCCAATTCAGCTGGTACCAGTGTCACCCCAACTACAGCATGCTCTCATTCTGGATGGCTCCCAACTACAATGCTCACTGGCTGTGTGTGACTTCAGGCCTTGTCCTGGCATCCATGAACTGTTGCCCTTTCTGGAAAGTAGGAGACCTCTACCTAGCTCACAGGGTCTCCTGGGGACTCAGTGTCATTCCTATCATCATTGTTCTCACCCTCAGCCCTCAAGGTGGGACAGGGCAGGGAGCTGTGCACAGTGCTGTCCTGCCATAAACTTGTGACCATCCTTTGAGAGCTGCAATACAGTATAGTTACCCCTCCATGTCCCTCATGAGGGTTCAGAATGGTGGCGAGTGCTCTAAGGGCTCAGTGGAAAGTCAGGATGCACACCCTTCTGTCTCTGATCCAGCAAGTGGGACCTGATGCCAAGCAGCCTTTTAGTACCCTTGGAAGGTGAGAATTTTGTTGGCTCTTTGGTTTATATTGATAAAGAAATGTATGGGAAATAATCCTTCAAATTCCCCAAGTATTTATACTACAGGCCTGAGGCTCAGAAGTAACCTTCAGTAGGCTGTAGAAGCAGCAGCAGCAGCAGCACAGTCCAGGTGGGGGTTACACTCTTTTTAAAGGAAAACTCCTGGTACTTTTACGCTAAAGCCATTGGAGGTTCAGCAGTTACTACAGTCCTGGCAACAAACCAGGGTGCCTGATACCTCCCCACATACATTTCTGCAGCCTCCTGAGAGCTGTCAAAATTATCTTCTCTCTGTGATGCTTCTTAAGAAAGTGAGTATATTTTCCACTGGGAAAATGAGCCTATTTCTCAAAGGTAGGGGAAAAGAAAGTTTTTCCTCTATCTGCCTACAAAGCAAAGGCTCTCTGGATTTATAGAAATACTGGCAAGAAAGTCAGAAGAAAAAGTATTTAATTACAGGAATGAATGAAATAAAAATAATTATAGATTTTGCTATTATTGCTCTCATGGTAATGTGTTTGTTTGCATAAATTCAGTAAGAGTCTGATTTCTTTATAAGAGGACATAAGTCAGTTTTGAATTGGGGTTTTATTACCCAAAACTTTATTGTAAGGTCATGTCTGAGGGGGACATGCCAGGACTCTGGATGCCACCAGAAACCTGTAAAGAATGAACATTGACTTAGAAGCTGAGACATCCCTTGGATAATTAGCCTGGTACCTTGCTTGGTCATGTGGTTCATAGTGGTCTTTCCAGGTAAGGAACAAAGGTTACTTTCCTGAGAGATGGCATGAAAGGAACCCCATGACACATGTGTGGACCTCAAAAACATGAGGAAAATGCCCAAACTTATAGGTATTGGAGGCAAAGCCACATGGCAACTGCATTGCATGACTTCTTTGCCCAGGTTGTAAACATTCTCATTAGATTCAAGCAAATCATTTTTTTTTAAATAGCCTATGTTATCAACTGTTATTCTTGTTGTCTTTATGAAATCAGGCCAAATTATATTTAGATTTAATAGAATAAATAAATTGCTCTTAATTTGGCTCTAAAATAAAAATGAGAGTTCTATTTTATTTTTTTAGAATAAAAAATAACAAGAAAAATTATGTTTCAACAGGAAATTAATAGAACCGATATGTTTATTTCTTCCCTAGACCTTCTGACATCATTCTTGTTGTTCTAACTTTTGCACAATAATACTGTAGTTTATAACACTGTCTCCACAAGGTTATAAACCCTACGGGCACCTGGGTATAACACCAATAGGCACCATTGCCACCTCCTTCTATGCCCAGGCATCATCATTCCTCTGACAGAGAGCAAAGATCTCTTGGCTCTGAGAGAAAATTTTGACCCTATTCAGCAGGAATTGGTTTCAGAAGAACCGTGAAGTTCCCTTCCCCTAAAAGAATTCAGAACTAAGATCCTTGAGGGGGGATGTGGCAGGCAGTTAGACAGACCCAAGCAGATCCAGGACCATGGGCACACGGGGAGAAAATCTATGGGACCCTGAGACTTACTTCTAAATCACTTTAACTGCTCTGAAGCTGGCAATGGAGGAACCTATGTAGAACTGAACTTGAACTCAATTTGGAAAGGATGTGTAGTTTTTGTGTAATAGAAGGCATAGGGTATGGAGATGCATTGTGAAGGATAAAGAAAGTGGGCTCTAAAGCTGGTTGTTTCTGAAAGTTGTAAGGTTTGTAAAGAAAGGTTTGTGAAAGTTGAAGAGATATCTCAAAAGGAAATTCAGTTATACTCATTTATAAATCTAATAAGATTAATGAATCTAACAAACTCATACAGAATTTGTGTGGTTCTTTCCAGTCATCAGACTTAAAGGGGGTAAACTCCACATAGCAGAGATGAATTTAGTGGGACTATAGCAATATAATGAATTTTAAAATAAAATTAAGTATAGCATAAGGTTGAAGATATCAACCTTATCAGAGAATGAGGAATGATGAGGGGACCTATAATCTGATAGATTGAGGACCTGAATTAATCTGAAATTTAATCATTATTTTAAATCTTAGAACACAAATACTTATGTGAATAGGGGCTTAAATTTCTCATATATGAACAGGGGGTTAAGTGTTTCTTAAAGTTTCCTTTTCAAGGCCTTTGCAAAGCAATTGAAGAGGTGACTTAGCTATGAATCCAGCATGCAGAACCAATAAGCAGGTTTAGACTAACCCACCATGATTCAAGACATTATCTCATCAACATCATCTCATCACTTGATGACTAAAAGACAATAGCTGAAGTCTACAGACCTCCAGATCTGCCTCACCCTACCCCCTTTTCGTGTATAATCCTATTCCCTGTGCCTTGCTGGGGAGACAGGAGTTGAAGTTTGTAAGAGCTGTGTCTTCTAGGTGGCGAGCCTTCCCAGTGGATGCCTAATATGATTTAACCTTCTGAATTATTGGACACAGAGTCTGGCAACCTGGGCCAATCAGGCCTTTTTCCAGGAACATAACTACCTTGTCATACCGGCCAGGAAGAAATATTTTTCACATTAGATGTAGACATATTAGCAAACAGAAATATAACAGGCTTTTAAATTGTGGAGTGTAGGAAACCACTGGCTCATCTCTGCTCCCAGTCCTAGTCGCGGTCCTGGCCCACCAGCCGGGCCCGGGGTGAATGAGCTGCATCTACCAGGGAGCTGGACAGGCACAAGGGAGACCGAAACAAGATGGCACCCGCAGCCAGCTCAGCCCAACATCCGCGCAAGCTGTACTGGTGAGGAGCTGGCACGGCGCCTTCTGTTCTCGGCCCCTGCGAGTCCTTCCTCCACTGCCGCATGGCCGGGCCGAAGCTTCCGCCACTGCCACCATGTGGATTTTAAAACTACAGGGGAAATTGAACCACAGGAGTGACCCCACCCACCTCTGCACCCGCAGATGCGGCGAATAAAGGAAATCCACTGAAAAAAGAGCTCACTCCGCCCCGGGCTCAGGAAGTGTGTGGCTTCAGAACTTAGCCTCCGAGTCCACAGCAGCTCAGCTTCCGCACTGAATGAGACACCTTTGAGGGCGGTCTCCCCACCTGCAGCCATCTCAGCCTGCCCACAACCATCCCAGCCTGCCCTCCATGCTGGTGTGGAGATGGCGCGGTGCCTTCCTCTCTTGGCCCTAGTGAGTCCTTCCTCTGCTGCCACATGGCCGGGCCGAAGCTTCCGCCACTGCCACCATGTGGATTTTAAAACTACAGTGGAAATTGAAACACAGGAGTGACCATCGCTGCTGCACCCGCCACCGCACCCACCACCACCGCCTCAAATAAGGGAAATCCACCCAGAACAGAGCTCACTCCACTCCAGACCCAGGGAGTGGGCGGCTTTGGAGTTTGGCCTCTGCATCAGCAGCCATTCAGATTATACTCCTTGGAGCGTGGTCTTCCCGCCAGCAGCCGTCCAGGCCTGTCAGCCATGCTAGCCAGGAGCTAGAGCTGCACCTCCAATTCACGACCACAGCGCCCCAGAGGAGCCATGTGCCCCAGATGAGCCGTGTGTCCCAGGGGGCTGTGTGCCCCGGATGAGCCGTGTGCCCCAAGGGGGCCGGGTGCCCCGGGGGAGACATGTGTCCTGGGGAAGACATGTGCCCCAGGGAAGCAGTGGGACCCTGGGGGAGGGGCGGTGTAAACCAGAGGAGGAATGGATTCTATTCGTGTGGTCCTGAGATAGTCACCATAAAACAAGCAGATTGTCAAATGACAGTGGGGAGGGGAAGGAGACCTGGGGGAAATAAGAGAACAACCAAAGGACTGATATGCATCAATATAAGTACAACCAAGGAACACAGAACTCTGGGGAAGGAGGGCATGAATGGGAGTGAGGGAGGGGGGGCAATGGTAAGCTATGTACACATATAATACCTTAATAAATTTAAAAACAATAAACAGGTGAAAAGGGAAACAATTGTGGAGTGTATATGTTAGAATATCTGAAAAGATATATAAAAGTATGAATAATTTTTTCAAGTTACTATGTGGGTGATTTTCACTTATTTTAATTCTTTCTCTTTCCTACCTTTAATCATGACTTATTTTTATAATGGAAAAAAAAACTATTTTTGAAATGAAAATAGTATCTAGTCCAATTTTTTTATTGTAAAGATGAAAACATTGGTCTAAAGTTATCAATTGTTTGTGTATTAAGCATCGAAGTTGGGGATAAAGATGTTTGTCCAGAATAATCTTCCTGGAAAGACAAGCAGGTTACTTTTGACCTAACTGTTGGGTAATAGTTTCTGAACCAAATAGTACTTGTAGAAAAAAAATCCCAGGCATGGCCATCAAATTGCATTCTGGCAAGACAACAGTTCAGAGATAGATACACTCAATTAACTGGACATATGTATCAGAAGACTAATAGAGCATAAATATCTCTTTTGTTTCCTGTTTCATCCCCACATACCTTTTCTTCTTTCTATATTGGTCTATTTTGCTTTATTCATTTCTCAGCAAGATAATAGAACTGTGATTTGGCCTTGCTCTCTACTATTTTATGTTTATTCCTATTTCCACTGTATTCAACCTCATGTGTCCATTTTTTCTATTTGGGGAATGTGAGGGCATCTTCTTGCTATGCAGTGCCCTCATGTTTACATTTTTCTTCTCTTTAACATCTCATTCTTACAGAGTTTAAGAAAAACAACTATTTTAATGTATTATGGAATGTCACAGCTCCCTACGTTGTCTCAGCTGTTAAACATTTTCATTGTAAGTAGGAAATGTTTTACAAGTTCCCTTTACCTTATCTTTACATTTTTGTTTTCCTGCTTTTAGTCTTCCACATTCCCTTTCTTACCTTATTTCAACTTTTTCTCTAGTTCTTCCCTTTCTCCTTTCTCTCTTCTTACCCCCCTAAATACCTTGCTGGGTGGCCCTAGGTGTGCTGTGTAATTCCCAGGCCGATAAGTACTAAGTCTTCCCCACACCAAGTGTTCCCAATAGGCACCACAATGAAAGGTTAATTCATGGTAAGGGTTCCGGACAGGCGCAGGGCTGGGCAAACTACAGCCCGCAGGCCGGATCCGGGGAATAAAACCATTGAATTAAAAAATAAAAGACCGTGCCCTTTTATGTAATGATGTTTACTTTGAATTTATATTAGTTCACACAAACACTCCATCCCTGCTTTTGTCTGCCCTCCGGTCCAGTTTAAGAACCCATTGTGGCCCTTGAGTCCAAAAGTTTGCGCACCCCCTCGTAGGGACTGCGTGTTTTACCCTCCCTTCTGTGAAGAATGAGGATGGAGACACATTCTCCCTCAGATCAGGAGTTACCTAGAGCACTTTAAAACCAGAGCACAAACTGGGGGCTCAGCTGAGATGTTTCCACGTTGCTGCTCACCTATGCATATGCCCAAAGCAGTCTCAACTATCACCTGAATCCCACAAACCTTCACATCATCCTACACACAACATTACCTTATCACCATTTGTCTCTTTCTCTGCTTTACCTTTTGTTCAGAGCATGCATTCTGATGTCACTATATGCATGTGCTGACTGGTTTGATTTCTTTCATACAAACATGCCATCAAGACATGCTATTTGGTTGAGATCTGTGCTTCTAGTGCCTGGCCCATAGGAGGTGCTCAACACATACCTCAGAAAGGGGACAGTGATTGAATTCCTCTTAACCCAATCTACTAAGCTAAAGATTTACCAATCAATATTGCAAGGAAATTTGTTGAAATGATGCAAATGCATACCGACTAAACTATCAAATGTGCTTTCTTGAAACAAATTTTATTTGCAGGAAATGATTCAAAATGAATGGAATAAATGTTCAGAGGTACCTATACAAGAATAATCATCAAAGAGTTATTCATAAAGTAGGGAAGAAAATAATTTTAAGCCCACTAACTATGGGCAAATTATATAATTTATGACGAAGCAGGAGAAAGATACCATTTTGCAGAAATAATTTTAATATTGGTAAATATTTTAAAGACAAACATAATAAAAATTTATTTATAAGTATGTTTAAGGGTGTATTTACATGGATTATTAATATATATATAATAGGAAAATATGGAAATAAGTAGAGTTCTCATTTAGTCTCTAAATGAGACTAAATGACTATCCAGGATATTTTCGACTAATTCATTTTATCTGTTTTCTTGGTCAATTGCCATATTTTTCGCACCATAACATGCACCCGGCCATAAGACGCACCTGGATTTTAGAGGTGAAAAATAGGAAAAAAAATATTCTGAACCAAATAGTGTAATAAAATATTTAATAAAGTATAACAGAATAAAATTTGAACCATATAAACTGAACAGCAGTCAACAGTGGCATTGAGAACCATTATCACTGTCATTAACACATAAAGACAAAGGTTTGAGTACTCTAGTCTTCTGAAAACCCCAAGAACTCTTCTTCGCTAGAGTCAGAATTCATGAAGACGCAGGCACTTCTTCTATTCGGACCATAAGATTCAGGCACTTTTCCTCCCACTATTTGGTGAAGAAAAAGTGCGTCTTATGATCCAAAAAATACGGTAGTTCTATGGCTCCAGCTGGCAGGACCGGATGTAACTGCAGGACAGAATGGCTCCTGTGAGCTCCCAGGCCTCCTGTGTCCATCCCAGTGTCAGGAGCCCCAGGAATTGCTACACAGCAAGGTCTGTGCGGGGATCAGGGAGCCATGGACATAGGTTCCCTGGATTGACCCGCAGAAAGCGTGCACTCCTGCCCTTGCCCAGCTCCTGCCCGGCCTCACCTCTCATTCTCACTGAGCCTCTTCAGGGCCCAGAACCAGGCCTGGAATTGCCGCTGAGGTGGTATTTTATATTTTTTTGCGGCCTCTTGCAGCACCACTATTTCCTGCAGGATTTTGTCCACCTGGGGCCAGAGGGAAGGGGAGGATGCAGATACTGCTTCAGTGGAAGTGCGAAGTGGAGCAGGATCACAGCTCTCAATATTTGAACACAGGGACACGCTCCTTCCACCTAATTCCACCCAGGGTCCTTTCCTGTGTGCAGAGATGGGCATCAACAGCCCTTCCTCTAGAAGGTTATCTTTGATGCCACTCCCATGCCCTCAGCCATAGAGGCTTCTCCCACTTACATTGTCAAAATCTCCAAATAAATGGAAGAAGCAGGAGGTGAAGCCCCTACTTCTGGTAGCAAGAGTGTGCCTGATTCTCACTCCCCTTCCCTGCTTCTCAGAGATGCCTAGCGGCTCAGCTATTCTTTTTCTTTTTTTCTTTTTTCTATTTTGATCTGGCTCCCCCTAAAAGGCAGACATCTAAGGTCCATCAGAAAGAAAAGCATTGTCTCCACCTTTTTCATGTTAAACTACCACCAAGACCCAGGAGGAGTGGGAAACAAGAAATGACAGAACTTGGATCTAGGCCAGGCTCTGGGCTCCAAAGGAGGTATACCAGATGGCTATAATGAGCCTGTCCCACCAGTTCCAAGGGGAGACTGTGCTGATAACTCAGGACTCAGTGAGGGGATCTCTGTCCCCCAAGGTCAATCCTGGTAACCTCAAGTCAGACCCCAGTTACCCACCTCCAGGTCATTCTTCATGCTGCTGTCCATCCTCCGCAGAAGAGTCAAGTAATCTCCCAGGAAGGGAACACACTGGCCAAACAGGGTGAGGGTGGGATCAGCCCCTTCTCTCAGGTGCACACAGACCCTGTCCTGAAAGCCTCCCGCTCTCAGCCAACTCACCACCCCAGGGTTCTCATGTGGAGAAGCCAGGGTGCCTGAAGGCCTCCATTCAATTACCTCCTCCCTCATCTCCAGGAACCCCTCTTGAACACCTTCTAGGAATTCCCTTGGGCAAATTACAGGGTCTGTTTTCCCTGGCCAGACCCATGCCCATGTGCATCCTACACCCAGCTCCCCCAGGCCCTCCTCTCGGTCTCAGGGAGGTTGTTAGGTTCTGTGGGCACAGGAGATGGGGCTGGAGGGAAAAAGCCTCCCTCTCTTGACTTGGAGGCCTCCAGGGGGGAACACAGAATACCCTCTGCTCTGACCTAGGATTGTCCCCCAGACAAGCCCACTCACCTTCTTGTGCAGCCCCTTCCTGGATCCTCGGAGGTAGAGCATCATGGAGGCAAACCTGGAGGGCTGCTTCTGCACGGGTGGAGGCCACAGTCATTGAGCTCATGCTCACCTCACCCCACTTCCCCACCACCCCTGACGTCACACCCTGGACATCTGACCCAAGTCATCTAGTACCAATGCCATTCCAACTCCAGCATGCTCTAATTCTGGATGCCTCCTAGATACAATGCTCACTCATTATGATTGATCTAGGGTCTATGCCTGACGGCCCTGACGTATTCCTTCCTCTGAAAGTGGGTGACCTCCACTTAGCTCACATATTCTTCTGAGGACTCAGTGTCATTCCTGTTATCATTGTTCTCACCCTCTGCCCTCCAGGTAGGACAGTGCAGGGAGCTCTGCACAGATCTTTCCTGCTCTGAACTCATGACCACCCTGTGAGGCCTGCAGCAGAGGATGGTTATCCCTGCATGTCAATCACGAGGAGAAACACTGGCTGCAAGTGCTATAGGGGCACAGTAGGAAGTCTCAGACAGTACAGCCCTCTGTCTCTGATCCAGCCAGTAGGACCTGAGGCAGAGCAGCTATTTTGTTCCACCTGCACATGGACCAAGGTGATCCCTCTTCCTGGTAATTGGGACCAAGAGGGGGAACATTTCCAGAGAATCTTTAAGTAACAAACTAACAAAACCACAGCCTGTACAGTCCTCCCATTCCTCTTGCCCTCCACTCTGCAGACCTCCAGGCTCGCTCTACCTTGATGAACTGTTCCCTGCTCAGGGAGTTGTTTTCCTTCACCAGTTTTTTAATGGTAACTGCATACCTCCTGAAGACATGGAAAGAGGAAAGACGTGATTAGGAAAAATTGCCGAGAAGGGTTAACAGCAAATTCCTTGAGACAATGTCATATTTCATATTGCCTTCGTGAGGCTATCACTGGGTTCTTCTGAGCAGGAGGGTCTCAGTGGGACTTGGGTAGGGCTCTCATGTAGGTCTCTGGGCTCCCTTCCCATATCGAAGGAGAACTTCTATTTTGATCAGTTTGGGTTTCAACTGGGCATAGTTCTGGTACTGGAAACAGAAAAGTCTCCTATTTGGCTCAATGTAGTCCCTGGCATTGAAGGAGACTGACCCCTGAAGAAGAGTTAGTGGCCTGAGGATTCAAGAAAGTCTTAGAGTCCTGGCCCACAAGACCAGTCTTTGTCCCTAGGTTTGGTTTCCTCCCAGGAGGTGAGGGGACATTGGGAGACATATAGGAGACACATTAGCAGGCTTGCTGTGATGGGAGAGGCCTACGCACCTGGAAACTTTCCCCCAAGTGTCCTGCAGTCGATGAATGGACATGCTCTGCAGAGCGGCCAGGATGGCATGCAGCGAGGAAAAGTTCCTCAGGGTGCTGCACTCCTGCAGAAGGGGAAACATGTACTGTGAGATGGGAGCTGCAGCTGTAGCTTCAGGCACCCATGATTAGCTACTATTGATAGTACAGATGCTCAGGGTGGGCACATTTAGCACCCAAATACCAACTCTTAGGACCTAAATGAGGAGAATCCCAAATCAACACAAGGAAGTAGCCAGGAACCAAGTGAACCTCCCAGCACAGGGACCGGAAGGTCAAGACCTGTGTGACCCTGGCAGAGAAGACCTGGAGGCTGTGCTTGGGCTCTGATCTCAGTCCTTAGTCCTGAGAGCTCTCTGAGTAGCGGAGGCAATTTTCAAGGATCTGCACAGGGATACTGCTGGGCCTCCCCTAACCTACCTTGGCCACCTTAATCCAGTGCTCCACCACTTTGGCCCGGTCCTGAGCCATCATGCTTGGGTCACCAAGGCACGTGGTAATCACACAAGTTGCCACATGGTTAAATTGTAAGACAGTGGCATTGACAGTGGATACCAGGTGCATCTTGCTAGGCTCAGTCCTCTGTGACCAGACGGAGCCCAGGCACTGGTGCGGCAGCACCTTCTTGAACAGCTCCTGAGAAGAAAGGAAAGTGTCACCTAGCCCTGCCACAACCCAGTTTAGGTTCGCCAGTCCCTGAAGTAGACACTGGTCAACACTGAAGCTCAGGAGCTAAGGATTGCCTGAGTCTTGGAGTCCGTGGGATTTGTTCTCTGTCCAGTCTGTTCACACAGCACTGAATGACCCAGGGCTCAAGACTGGTGAGGAAAATACAGGAACATCTGCCTCCAGCCCATCCTTAGTGACTCCACACTCTAGGAAGTGGCTTAAGTCTGCTCATCCCAAGAGGGCGTCGTCCAGCATCTGAATCTCCTCTAGAAATATTCCCAATTCAGTGCACATTCCTTTGTGACTGCTACAACCACGGCTGTTTGTCTCACTTAGTGTTAAATACACATCAGGAGCCTGAATAAGTGATGAGGCCCCTGAGCCAATGGGCTCATGGATGGGTGAGCCATGGATCTGGCTGCACACAGAGAGCTCCCCTCCCCACAATCTGGGCCAGGCCCCACCCAGCATTCTGTTTCCTCTCCCTCATTTAATCTGCAAAGCCACTCTGTGCAGCAGGGCCTAGGGTGCCCACCTCCACAGCCCACAGGTGGACAGCAATGCTTGGGGGTTGAGAAAGTTGTCCAGGACCCATGGGTGGTAAAGAGGTTGAGCTGCGATTTCATTCAAGGTCATAGTAAGTGAGATCACGGAAAGGCAGGTTGGGGCAGCCACTGGAAGAGGAAAGTCCCGTCCCTCCCACCCTGAAAGACCAAGACTCACTGCATCCATAGATGTTATTTGCTCGGCCACCAGTCTTGGAGGGAAGGTCAGGATGTGAAGCTTCTCCTTCCTTAGGTGGTGCTTAAGGTTCACAGCCATGGGGTGGTTTGTTGTTGGGGGTGGAGCTGGCTCTCTTTTTGGAATACAGATGACAGCTTGTTTCCCAGTTGGATCTTGTACAGTCACACACGGATCAGGCACTTGCCCAGGAGTGGGCCCTTCCTCTGGCTCTTGGGTGTGCTTGAGTTCTTTAAGTGGTTGTAGAGCAGGTTAAGGAGACAAGTATTTGCACATGCCTCACTTTCCCGTGCATTTCCACACACAGGAAAGATGTGACTGCCTTTAATGGAAGACTGTCCCATGAAACACCCCACCTCCTGCCCACTCACCCAATCCTCTTCCCAGACTACAGTCCCCTCACCTTCCCACTGTGCCTCTGTAGACTCCAGTTGCTCCAACTCCACCCAAACACTTCTTACAAGTCCCAATGTGTGTTTGACAGGGAGGCTGTGCAGCACCAAGGCCTGCTTCATGATGAAACCAGGGAAAAAGAGGGTCTGGCCAAAATGTTGGATCAGGTCTGGCCAGGTTCCCATCACAGAAGCGGTGGCCCTGGGAGAGGCAGGTGGGGAATAAAGTCAGAGTCCTGGTCTTTCCTTCCATTCTGCCTTCCCATGACACCCTTATTTAGGACTGAGCCTATGTGCAGGCCCTTCCCCATCCAGAGGAGAGTCCCAAGCCAATCCTGGCCACCTGTGTGACTGTCACTGTTGGAGCATTCCTGGAATCTAGGAGGTTTAACATGGAGTCTGTGTGAGACTCTTCTTCCCACTGGCAGCTCTCCTGAATGTCCTGTACGCTGCCCACCCCATCCCTCCATACCCCTGGGCATCTGGGCTGAGAGCTGAGACAGACTTGTGATCAACCTGCTCACCACCATCCTTTTCTGAGCCTGCCCATGGGGTTATGAGAAGATGGATGTGGAGAGGGGCAAGCAGAGCGGCATGGGTTTGTGGGGGAATGGAAATCTCAGGGTCAACCTAGCCCAGCCTTCCCTTAGTGTCAACAAGACCAGAGACCTCATCCACTGCCCTATTTGACTCATGTCTCCTTGCGCAGGAGCCATCAGAACTCAGGCCTCCCATGAGATTCAGAAGATGTATAATATTGGGGATCTGCCAAACCCTGCCCTGCCTAATCACCCACTCTGCTAACATAGTAGACCCTCCTTCTACACCCAGAGACCACTCACTTTGATAATTGCTCCTGTGGTGTGTCACCCCGATCATTATACAGAGGTATCTCTCCAGAGGCAGTAAAGACCTTGATGGCATCCGATCTGATTGATGGTGGACAAGACCTGTTAATGATGGACAGTGTGACTATCTGACTTGGTGACTAGAACAGAGGCCAGAGATTGTGTCTGCTTCATGAGTCAGGCTAAGTGTCTCCAAAGTGCCTGCCTCTAGAAGGAGCTTAGCAAAACTGTCAATAAAATGAGCTCCTACAAGAACCATGTGCCATCTGAGTGGACCTGGGACCCTTCTATCCCCTGCTTTCCCCCATGCGGCTACACCAAGGACCAGGACAAGGACAGCTGGTGAAATCTCAAACTGCATGATATGTTTTTTCCCACTGCTTTTCCAAAGTCAGCTGCCACAGGCCACTGATGGGGGTTCAGGGCACTTTCTATGGGAGAGCGACAAGTAAGTGACACAAACAACCAAAGCTGGTCCAGCAGCCCTTTCTGCCGAGCCAGGCAGCAGGTAAAGTGCTGCCTTGGCTTGTCCCTACAGCAGTGCCTAAAAGAGCCCTATGATGTGGATCCTGTACCACCCCACATTCCAGAGGAGCATTCTGAGGCTCAGACTGATGTGAAGACATTGGCAAGACACACAGATAGAAGGGCACAGAGTCCCCACTGTACTGAAGAGGGGACCAATGCTCACCTAGTTAAGAGATCTTCCAGGAACCACTGAGCTCTGGAGAAAGCCGGGTGGATGGGCATCAGGGAGCGGATGTGGGGGATGTTTCCAGCCGGGAAAGCTGGAACCAGGGACCCCACCACCTTTTCCAATGTGCCTTTCTGGAGGGCCCGCATCCTGCATGCCTCAGGAACTCTCAGACGTAACTCAGCGGCACACTGTGTGGAACAAGGTGAGACATCCAGTCAGTGGCATCGCCGTGAATCCCAAGAGAATGGAGGTCTGGAGCTCACAAGGAGTCCCAGTCCTCAAGAATGTGTGCAATAGGAGAGACAGGATTGAACAGGCTGAATGGGGTTCTAGGATTTCAAAGTTCCACTTAGGTTTGTAGGTGGGGGGTGTTCATAAAATTGTGACCTTCTAGGTATGTTTCTTGTTTTATGCTTATGTGTTTTAGCTTAGCAACAACAAACCTGCATGTATTAATAGTTTGTATGAATAGCATTGTCGCCATGAGTCCTAAGGAAACATCTTTATTATAGAGATGAGAACACAGAGGCTTAGGGATGGCACATGTCTTCTCAAGGTCATGATGGCAGAACTGTGAACTGTCCTATATGACATTCTCTCTCAGCTACCTGAGACTTATGTGCTCCCATCATGGGTGAAAAGTGGTGGCAACCTTGCTAGTCCCCTCGGTGGGGAGAATGTCCATCATAGACATGGCCCATGACAACACTGATTTCAAAAAAGACACTTTTGTTTCATCCTTTTATATTAAAGGGCATTTTAAGAACCTAATTTTTGGAGATCCCAGATTCTGTAAAGCAGCAAATTCTTGCAGACTCCGGACTGGAGGAAGGTGATCCTCAGGCATGAACCTGAGCAGAGGACTGGAGAGCAAGCAAATCCAAGTGGTGGGTGTAAAGTGAAACATGAATCAGTGTCCATTTGAGGCAATTTCCAATGAAAGAAACACTGTTTTTGCCTTGAACACCCTGTGACATTGGACCAGTGAAAATTTCAATGAGTGAGAAATCCTAGGGCCAGGCTAAGAGCAAGGCAGCAGCCATCATCAGAAACTGCCGTTGTCACCATCACTGCTACAGCCCTTTGGGTTTGGAATCTGCCTGCAGCCATTACATTTTACATGTGCATGTCCTTACACCAGCAGTGGGCATTCATCTCCAGAGGGGGGGTGGTACATATTGAGATCAGAATATGCCCCCCCCCAAATCCATGACTTTGGGACCCCTAGAAATTCAGAATGGGTCCACCTTTGTGTTTTAGTCTTTAAGCAAGTAATAAGGTGAAGTGAATTCAGTGGTGTGGGTCTTAATCTAGTCTGACCAGTGTCCTTAGAAGAGAAATGGCAGTGCAGAGGGGAGTCCATGTGACACACAGAGAGAAGACGGCCATCTACAAGCTGAGGAGAGACCCTCAGGAGACACCAGCCCTGCTGACAGCGTCCTGTCTCACTACTAGCCTCCAGAATTAAGAGAAAATGAATGTCACTGGTGACACCACCCAGCGTGGTCCTATGTTATGGCCGCCCAGCAACCTAACACAGTCCATTTCGACACACTTCAGTGCTTCAGCTGGCATTGCTGACATGGCAGCTGAACTGAATAAGGCCCATGTCCAACAGCACTGCAGGGCTGCATTGCTGGGCAAATGACCTCCATTATTGGTCCAGGTCTGCAAGGATAGATGAGATGACCGCTCCACAGGATCCTCATAAGGGCAGTTTAAACAACAAAAACTGATATGAAAATGTGCTCCTGGTCTCCTAAAGAGAAACCATATAATTTCACTCTCATCTTTCCACAAGTATGTGAGGAGCATCTTTCTACTCCCCCATGTAACTGAAGGGAGGAGTGGAAGCCTGAATTCCTTTGTCATGAGGCTGAGGAACAGGCCAGGGAGAGCCATGGGAAAGCCTCCAGGGTCCCCAGCTCTGAGTCTGGGCTCTGGACACTGCCAGGTTGTCTCAGGTTTGTATGTGTGAAGCCTCACCTGAGTCCAGCCCTGGATGGTGTCTGTCTCCAGATGCAACTTGCCCAGTCCGAAGGAGGTCGAGAAGTTGAACCCTTTGACCAGCCCTTTAGTGTTGTCCTGGTTGGAGCTCTAGAAAGACAAAGCCCAGTTATCAGGCCCATAGGCTTCAGGAACCTTCCACCCCAATCAGTGGGTCTACATATGGCAGCCCAGGCAAACTGAGATAGTCTATTCAGACATAGTGAGGATGTTCCAGCAGACCTGCTGTACTGGCAGCAGAGGTGCATCATGTTAAGGTCAACAACCCTGAAGGCTGTGTTCTTGAGGAAGACTGCGAACTTTATGGGATGATTTAGGGGTGAGTTGGCCACAACTTCTGACCATGGGGCCTAGGGTGGTTTGCCCTGCTCTGTGAGATGACAAGTTGCAGACAAATGTATCCAACACTTTGCTTCCTCCCATCTTTTTGAGAGACCACCCAGACAAGTGTGATGATGAGTAAGGCTTAGAGAAAGGTCTGCAAGGACAGTGGAGCTGGCTGCTCCACAGGTTACCTGGGGCTGTTAGTTACAAGCACAGAATAGCAAATACACATGTGTTCTTGGCCTACTGTGAGGTAAACAAAATAGATTTCCCTTTAAAAATCCCACAAATATGTGAGGAGTGTTTTTCCATTCTCTCCTGTAGCTGGTATGGGGATTGGAGGTCCAGATTGCTTTGTCATGGGACTGTGGACACCCTAGTGTAAAAGCCCTGGGAGGGCCCTGGGGGCATTTGTAGGTAGAAGTCTGGATTCTCAGCCCATCTTGATGTCCTGGAGGTAGAGACCACCCTGAGCCAGCTCTCACCTCAGACAGATACTGGACGGTGTCATCCTTCTGGATCACCTGCACCCTGACCGGGTAGGCAGTGTAGCTAGGCCAAAGGGCCACTATCTCCATGAATTCCTCCTTAGAGGTCTGCGAAGACAGAGCGGGTACTGAACAAGGAGGCTTCAGGAACCTTCCACCACATCCATGGTCCTGTGTAATGGCAGATCTGGCACACTCCTACAGTCTATTAGCACCCAGTGGGGATGTTCCCAGCAGCCCTGCTGAACTTGCAAGAATGTCTCATGTCAAGGTCTAACAACAGTGAAAGCCTGAATCACTGAGGAAAACAACATCCTCCATAGAATGATATGGAGATGGGTAAGGCCAAAGCTCCTGACTGGGCACACTCCAATGGAATGCCATCTTTTGTGGAATTATAGATTACAGAGAAAGTACCCAATAATTTAATCCCTTCCCATTTTTCCCATAAATACAGTGCACTATCTAGTGGGATGATGTGTAAGGTTTGGAGAAAGTCTACCAGAACATCTGAGCTTGGCTTGGTCCAGAGGACACTTGGGGCAGGAGGTTAAATATTTGAAATGAGAAAAAATGCAAGTACAACAAAAATGTTTTCTCTGTGACCCCAAGAAACACAAGAAGACTGTTTTTCTTTCTTACTAGAAACCTAGTTGGGAGGGTTGGAGGAACGGACTCCTTTGGGAGAGGATCTGTGAGAAATTTGATGCCCCATATTTGAGTATGAGTTCTGGTACCACCCAAGTCACCTCAGGGTCAGGGTTGTGGGCCACCTCTCACCTCAGTTTGGCACTGGACGGATTTCCTGGCCTGACACACTTGTCCTCTGTGCCTGTTGCTGGCATCAATGAACCTGTCAACCTGCTTTGCTATTTCTTGGTCCACAGGATACTTGGGACAGGAAGTTAAACATTTGAAATGAGAAAAATGCAAGTACAACAAAAATGTTTTCTCTGTGACCCCAAGAAACACTCGAAGACTGTTTTTCTTTCCTACTAGGAATCTGGTTGGGAGGGTTGGAGGAACAGGTTCCTTTGGGAGTGGATCTGTGAGAAATGTGATGCCCCAGATTTGAGTATGTGTTCTGGTCCCACCCAAGTCACCTCAGGGTCAGGGTTGTGGGCCACCTCTCACCTCAGTTTGGCACTGGACGGATTTCCTGGCCTGACACACTTGTCCTCTGTACCTGTTGCTGGCATCAGTGAACCTGTCATCCTGCTTTGCTACAACTTCTTGATCCACAGGATACTTGGGGCAGGAAGTTAAACATTGGAAATAAGAAAAATGCAAATACAACAAAAATGTTTTCTGTGTGACCCCAAGAAACACTCAAAGACTGTTTTTCTTTCCTACCAGGGACCTGGTCGGGAGTTCTGGAGGAACAGGTTCCTTTGGGAGTGGATCTGTGAGAAATGTGATGCCCCAGATTTGAGTATGTGTTCTGGTCCCACCCAAATCACCTCAGGGTCAGGGTTGTGGGCCACCTCTCACCTCAGTTTGGCACTGGATGAATTTCCTGGCCTGATACACCTGTCCTCTGCACCCATTGCTGGCATCAGTCATCCTGTCAACCTTCTCCTCTACGACTTCATGCCTGGAGCTCTGCAAATACAGAGCCTGGTCCCCGGCCAGGAAGCGTCAAGGCCTGGCCTTACCAGTGGGGAAGATGCCCACCACCCATTCTGCCCCCAGTTCAGGCAGACAAGGGCATCTGCAATGACCTCTAGGCAGGAAGAGTTTGAGATGATCCCATGAGGAACGCCAAATAACAAGTGGGTAGTAGAGTCCATCCCCAACACTCAGCTTCCCTTCCTGTGAGCCATGACCTGGGCCATGAACATGACAAAGCCTCCAGGCTTCTGATACCTACCAACCTGCTCCTGCCCACGATGTCTTTCCCTCATCCCACGCTGGCCCTCACCACCCCAACCAACACATACCCGGGATGAGGAGTGAGAAGTGTGGGCCTTCCCAGCTCGGACAAACTTTATGGCCTGGCTAGGATATTCCTTCCCTGGGATGCCCACAGTCACCATACGAGTTTTCCTGCCATAGATGGAGGGTAGTCGTCGGTGGGGCTCATTTGTACTTCTGCGTCCGCAGACACATATCTCACGCTTCACTTTCTCCTTCCTAGAGCCTCGGAAGAACGGGAGGCAACAAAGAGACATCGTAGTCTCCTGACACTCTCCACTCAAGTGCTCTGGAAAGGCAGTTGTCTCTAGAATGTGTGGACCTGGTTGCCATGGTTCCAATTTCTGTTGGGAATCGGTCACCAGGGAAGTGAGGTCACACCTTCAAAGTTCCATGACCTGGGCCCTTCCTTCAATCAAAGTCACCCAAAATCCCCTTTGGGCTGTTGACCTCTCACCCTCTTCACCCCTGTTAACTCCATATCTGTACACCAATATCCAACACATTCCTTCCCCCAGCTCCCTGGGAAGGTACGAGGCCCCTGCTTAGGAGAGAAAGCTGTGTTCACACCTCTTTTTTTTTTTTTTTAGTTCTGTGTCTTGTGGAAATATATGTGCTTCTCAGGGCCTCCCCAGTCCCAAGCTGCCCAATGAGATGATGCTAGACACTATTTCCATAGGAAGTCATCAGGTGTAGATGAGACAAGGCCCCTAACACAGTGGGCTGGTGTCCCATGAATCTGATGAACAAACATAGAGGTGGACGAGTCACAGGCATGAGTCGGACAGAGCATGAGACACTGGACAAAACAGGCCTGAGGTCCAGCCTGAGATCTCAGGAAGTCACTGCTCATTTGTCCTCATTTTCAAGTCTGCACCTCTAAGGGTCTGAAATGACAGGAAATTCATGTATTGCCCCTCACTGGCCTAAAACCTCACAGTGTTCTCTTGTTATGCTTAGCATTGGTCCATGTGCCTCATGTGGATCTGTGTGGTGGGAGCTTTCACAGTGGCTTTGATTGAGTCCAGCCTCCTGGTGGGGAACATCGTTGTGTGTCCACCGAGAGCTCAGTAGCTGGCTTCTGAACAACATAGCATACAGGCTAGGGGATGGGATGTCAGGTCCTGTCACTTCTCTCGTACTCTCATTCTTGAGTCCCTTCCTTCCTCTCAGCCTCTATTTTACTTTGTATCTGTGTCTCTGTCTGTATGTCTGTCTGTCTATCTGTCATATCTCTAAAATGGGGAGAGCAAACACCCATGTGTTGAGCTGCCCTACGTAGAGGCCCCATAAGAAAGAACTGATGGAGTAACCAGGCCAACAGGCTGGCTCTTGGGCTCACAGTCCACACTGCATCCTGACAAAAAATAGACAAGTGACCTTGGGAGGCAATCTGTCCCCATTCAAGCCTCAACTGAAACACATCTCCTGCTTCACAGACACCTTGAGGCTGAGGCACCAACCAATGGTGCCCGGATGCCTGCTCCACAGAAGCTTTGAGTTTGAGGGAAGTGTTGCTTGTGCCCCAACTGTACAATAGGAAAAGGGAAAATATTGCTGGCTAGAGTCAGGAAGCAAGAACCTGATACAAATACATTAATCAAACTTACCTCAGAGTTGTCTCCCTAAGAAGATGGCAGAATCCCATCTTGCATTATTTAGTTTCCATATCCCATCTATTCTAATGTCCAATTCCAATTATCTAAGACTGTTGGTTGTTTTTTGTTTTGGTTTATTTTGAGGGAAGTTGCTTATTGCCATTTGACAATGTAACATTTCTTTTTTATTAATATATTTTATTGATTTTTTACAGAGAGAGGAAGGAAGAGGAACAGAGAGTTAGAAACATCCATCAGCTGCCTCCTGCACACCCACCACTAGGGATGCCCGCAACCAAGGTGCATGCCCTTGATGGGAATCGAACCCAGGACCCTTCAGCCTGCAGGGCCCCGACACTCTATCCATGGAGCCATACAGGTTTCAGCAGCACAGTGTAACATTTCAATTGTGAAATGACAAAGTTGCAAATCCTCTTTGAGAAGAAAAAATTTTATATCACTTTCCTGTGAGATGGAACAAGCCTGGAATAAATGGTAAAGCTTCTAAGTTCTTAGGTTTTTAGACTTTGTGTGTGTTCGATGCTATAAAGTGCCCCTAATGTTGGAATAGATTTTACAAATCCCTTTGTGAAAGATGGGCCAGCCAGGCTAGCCAGAAGTTTGAAATGGAGAAAACACAGCATTTTATATGCTGTGGGTCCATTTCCATCAAGTGTACCCAAGACCCTAGGTCCCAGAAGGTAAGTTTGTTCAGATGTGTATAAAGCCCACCTTTTAACACTTGTATTAAGGTCACCAATCTAAGTCCTAGCACCTGTTCTTGAATTGGCTTCAATTGGTGACCCATGTTTTGGAAAATTTAATATAAATTTAGAGGTCATGGCTATGTGATGGTTCAATAATGGTACCAGTTGTCAATCACATACCATGTGAATCAAGCATGTTAAACTCTCAGCCCTTGGGCCCCATGCCTTCTTTATTTGGCCTGTGTTAGCCTTTGATTTTGACATGCTTGAAATGCACTGATAATGACCACTATATTTTTTCCTTTTTTTTTTTTTCTTCCTCCCCTGACCTTTTGGTTCTTCCCCTCCAACTTTATAGAAATCAGGTGAGATTTTAGGTGTTTGAGAAGCAGGCTGTCTTGCCAATTTACTCAGCAGTAATTTAAAAATACAAAACCTTTGCTTGATAAGTCTTTGGGGTATTTTCTGAACATTGAAGAACTAGAGAGTGAGAAGGGTGAGGCCCTCGGCAGGCTTGGCAAAGAGGTAGGTGTAGGCACCTGTGCAGCCTGAGGGAGAGGCAGCCGTGCTCTGTGCGGGCCTGGCAGTGAGGCAGCCTGGGCTCCACAGAAGGCCTGGCATAGAGGTAAAATGGGATCTCCTGGAGTCCTGGTGGTAAGGGAGCTAGCTGTGCAGCCACTCAGAAAGGCAGCACGGGGCCCTGTGCACATCTGGCACAGCCAAAGTTGCCGGGCCCTATGCAGTCAGGTAGAGAGGCAGCAGGGGTTCTGTCCAATCCTGGCTGAGAGGCAGCACGGGGTCTGCCATAGGCGTGGCAAAAAGGCAGAATAACGCCTTGTGCAGGCCTCTCCGAAAGGCTGCCTGGGTCCTGTGCTGGCCAGACAGAAAGTCAGTTTTAGAGTTTTGTGCAGTCAGGTCCAGAGGCAGCAAGAGCTGGTCTTGCCAGATACAAATAGAATATAAATTTCCCCCACCTTGACCAATACATTAGTAGCTCCTGGGAGTAATAGAAATCAAGAATATCCCAGGTTGCCGAAACTGGTTTGGCTCATTGGATAGAGCGTCGGCCTGGGGACTGAAAGGTCCCAGGTTCAATTGCAGTCAAGGGCATGTACCTAGGTTGCAGGCCCATCCCCAGTAGGGGGTGAGCAAGAGGCAGCTGATCGATGATTCTCTCTCATCGATGTTTCTAACTCTACCCCTCTCTCTTCCTCTCTGTAAAAAATTAATAAAATATATTTTTAAAAAAGAATATCCCAGGCTATAAGAAAGCAAACATCTTGCCCTGGCCGGTATGATTAGGGCACCGAAGGGTCACGGGTTCCATCCCAGTCTTTGGTTGGGCACACACAGGAGGCAACCAATAGATGTGTCCCTCTTATGTAGATGTTCTCTCTCTTTTTCTCTCTCTCCCCCACCCCCCACTCAGCTTTCCACTCTCTCTAAATATCAATGGAAAAATATCCTTGGGTAAGGATTAACCAAGAAAGAAATGTAAGAAAGGAAGGAAGGGGCCGAAACCGGTTTGGCTCAGTGGTAGAGCGTCGGTCTGCAGACTGAAAGGTCCTGGGTTCGATTCCGGTCAAGGGCATGTACACTGGTTGCGAGCACATCCCCGGTGGGCGGTGTGCAGGAGGCGGCTGGTCGATGTTTCTCTCTCACCGACGTTTCTAGCTCTCTATCTCTCTGTAAAATATCAATAAAATATTTTTTTAAAAAGGGAGGGAGGGAGGGAGGGAGGGAGGGAGGGAGGGAGGGAGGAAGGAAGGAAGGAAGGAAGGAAGGAAGGAAGGAAGGAAGGAAGGAGAGAGAGAAACATCCCAATGAGTTGCATTTATCTATTATAAAGGTAAGCATGTCAGCTTGGGGAAGTGGCCCCAAATGTCCTTCTTTTTCAGATCCTAATAAAAATGGCCTTTCTAGATAAGGAATGATTTTGATAATGGTCTTGGTACGTATTTCTCATTCCATCCATTGGCTCAGATTTGCTGGGAAGGTGTAGGGCAATCAGTGCAGTTGTGAAGTCCAAAGGTCCCTAGCCATTTTGTCAAGCAAGAGAAGACCTTTCATCCACACAGGAGCCAGGGTATAGCTCTGCCTGTTATCTAGGGCCATCCGAGGCCTCTGGACTGAACGCTGAGTTCAGAACATTTCATCCATCAAAGGAGTCATTGGCTCCTGCTGCTTCCTTAATCTCAAGGAGATTAACTTTATCTGCAAGTCAAAGGTCATAGAACCAAGTTCTCAGATAAGAAGAGTAGACTCGGGACCACTAAAGCTGTGGTCCGCCCACTGGGACGTGTGTGCTGACACAGGGCTCCCAACCACAGCTTCTCATTCTTCCCAGCCCTGAAAGAGAGGCCCCAGGTAGCAGGAGGGTGAAAACAGGGGAGACACATCAGAGGACTCACCTGCCCAAGATATTTATTTCCCCCATCCGCCTGCTGGCCTCCTCTTCTCATTCCCCGTCTGAAAACCCCACTATTACATCATGACTGGCTTAGATAACACACCAGAATAAGGTTACCAACTGTTCTGAGATAATGCCTTTCTTTATTTGTTTGTCTTTTTTGTTGTTGTAGTTATTTGTGATATGACATGATAGTCCATGGTATAATTATTCTATTTTAACATCTTTGTAACAACTCTTTTGAAAATGTTACTGGTTTATGAAATCCAAAAATTGGGGGCACAGTGGGGCTATAAAGTAAGATTGGTAAAATGCTGCCCTTCACCATCTCCTACCCAAGTCCTCTTATTTCACTAGACTTCTTTTGTCGCTTCATCTGGTTGACAATGAAGACCAAAAAGTAATAGGAATAAACAACATACACACAGAATTCTAAGCCCCACATCTACATAAACATGATTCACAGATTTATCTCTACTCGACTCAGACAATAGGTACCCTCCAGAATGAAAGTCAGTGGATCCAGAGTCATTATAACCCAACCAAGTCTACTTTTCCAGTATCACTTCTCACCATGTCCATCCCTCCCTCAAATACTCATCGCTCAAATAGTCTATTTGCTTTCATAGCTCTGCTTTCTCTTCTGCCATTAGTCAATCTGTTGAACTCCTACTCATTCTTCAAGATTAGGCCTCAGTATCACTGCCTGTGTGAAGTTCTCCCTGATTTCTCCCCACACCTTTTATTTCAGGCAAGCCAATGCCCTTTGTCCCTATGTCCATAACACCCTGGGCATATCTCTTGTTCAGCATGTAACACGTGGCATTTGAAACAACCGACTTGCTCTTCTGCTTTCCCTAATAACCTACAACTGTCCCTCAAAGCCTTTACCACGTGTGTCTTTCTACATCCAACACCTAAAATAAACTAATTGGCATATATTTGTGCTAAGGAGATTATTTAATTCAAAAGAAACAGATTGAAGCAAATAAAGCTTTATTGGCTAAAACCAACATCAACCTTTATACTTAGTTAAAAAAATTTAAAAAACAATAAATTAAAAGTAAATCAAAGTAACTTACTATGACCATTATTCTTATCACAGTTTTGGGAGTCCTGGCCAAGACTATAGAGCAATAAAAAGAAACTATAGGCATAAGAACAGTAAAGGAAGAGATAAATTGTTATTATTTAAGACTGTATGAACATCAACAATTTAAAAAGAGAGCGAGAAGACTTCTGTTTCTGGCCCTGGTTAACCTTCCTGCCTGAAACAACCAAAAACTAACGAAACATATGAAACAACAGTTTTGAAGCTACTGGACAGCATGCAATGAGGAAAACTGATCTCCAAGGGGCTGGAAATAGTTTATATGGACCTTACAATCGTCCTAATTTATGGCCTTGAGTTTCCAGCTATGGCACAGGTAGGAAAACACAGACAGACCAGGTGAATTCCCTGAGCTGAGAGCATAGTGAATTCCCTGAGCTGAGACCATGGTGAAAACACAGCTGAAACTCCAGGAGGACTAAGTCGGCTGAGAGAGATTGTGATTGGTTGCCTCCCCCACATGCCTGACTGGGACTGGAGTTTTCAGAACTGAGTACTGGAAAAGGGAGTGGCATAGGCAGAGAGCCCCAGAGATCTTCAGAGTCTGACTGTAAGTATTCACCAGAGAACTCATCAGCAAAGCCAGCAAAGAATGAAGCAAATGGATTAAAGCTAACAGTGTCTGGTGCTTACATGAGCCCAGAAATACTGCCTGTTCTATGACTTGATTTATGGGGCATTGAATACATCACACTGAAAGGTCTTGTCTCAATACTGTGGAATAATTATCTCTAGTCACAACACTGAGCAAGTCCTGCCTGTCGAATCTTAAGGCCCAAAAGGATCAAATTATTTACTGTATCTCAGAAGAAGAAAAAAGGTCAAGAATATTAGTGGGAATGCAAAAATATTCACAATTCAACAGGGTAAATTTTACCTATAAAAAATTACCAAGCTTGGCCTTGGCCTGTATTGCTCATTGGTTGGAGCATCCGCCCACATGCCAAAGGGTCTTGGGTTCAATTCCTGGTCAAGGGCGCATGCCTGGGCTGCAGTTTTGATCCCAGCCCCAGTTAGGCATGTGGGGGAGGCAACCAATCACAATCTGTCTCACACATTGATGTTTCTCTCCCCCTCTCCCCCCCTCCATGCTGCTTTCCCTCCCTTCCGCTCCCTCTAAAAATCGATGGGGAAAATGTCCTCAGGTGATGACTAAGAACAAATGAACAAAAAATTACCGACCAGTCGAAACCGGTTTGGCTCAGTGGATAGAGTGTCGGCCTGCGGATTGAAAGGTCCGGGTTCAATTCCGCTCAGGGGCATGTACATTGGTTGCGGGCACATCCCCGGTAGGGGGTGTGCAAGAGGCAGCTGGTCGATGTTTCTCTCTCATCGACGTTTCTAGCTCTCTATCTCCTTTCCTCTCTGTAAAATATCAATAAAATATTTTTTTTTAAAAAATTACCGACCTTGCTAAGAGACAGGAGAAAACAACCTATAATAAGGAAAAAACTCCATCCATTGTACCTTCTCAGACTGACATAGATGTCAGACTTGGAAGATGAGGATGTTAAAATGGTCATTGTACTTGTATTTCATATGTTCGCTATGTTAAGTGCAGATATGAAAGATTATTTAAAATCCACATTGAACTTCTAGAGATAAAAACCGCAATGTCTGGGCTGGAAAGTACAATGGAAATAATTATATCGAACACTAAATGAAATGTCAAACAACAACAAAAAAAGAGTGTATAAGATATGATTTCATTTGTATATAAAATTTTAGAAAATTCAAACTAATTCATAGTGACAGAAATCAGACCAGGAGTTGCTTAGGTATGGGGGCAGTTAAGTGGCAAGGAGTGCTGGAGAGGGGGGAGAGGGGAGGACGGGGAGAGGAGGGGGGTGGAGGAGAGAATTACAATGGACATGAGGAGACCTTAAGCTGTGATAAATATGTACATTAAATTGATTATGGGGATGGTTTTAAGACTTCCTATGTTAAACATAAAAGTACACATTTTAAATAGTATGTACAGTTTATTATATGTCAATTAGTTCTAAGTAAAGCTGTTAAAAATTATCTCCTAGTATAAAATAGTTCAGCAAGGTTTCCAGCAATCAACCAAAAATAATTTCATTTTTCTGTATCAGGAATAACAGATTAGGAAATACGATAGCCTGGCCAGTGTGGCTCAGTGTCAACCCAAGAACCAGGGGGTCATGGTTCAATTCCCAGTCAGGGTATATGCCCAGGTTGCCAACTTGATCCCCTATCGGGGGTGTGCAGGAGATAGCCAATCAATGATTCTCAGCATTAATGTTTCTATCTCTCTCTCCCTCTCCCTTCCTCTCTCTGAAATCAATAAAAACACATTTGGAAAAAAAGAAGATATGATAGCATTTACAAAATCAGCAAAAATCATAAAGTATTTAGGAGTTAACATTATAAAACATATGATACCAGCCCTGCCTGAGTAACTCAGTGGTTGGAGCATCAGCCTAGTGTTCAACTCCCGATCAAGGGTGCGTGCCTGGGTTGCAGGTTCCATCCCTGGCCCCAGTTGGGGTGTGAGACACAAAGATGATTTTTCAATCACTCCCTACATTTGGAAGATTTATTCAAACTCCATACTGTTCAAAAGGCAACTTGAACTGCCTTCATGCTCCCTACAGTAGAGTAAGCTCCTTTGTAGAGTCACAGTGTAACCCCACATGAAGTTACATGGTGGGTCGGAGTATGCTTGTTGAATAAATTATTCAGAAGTGGATGAGTTGCCCTAACCGGTTTGGCTCAGTGGATAGAGCTTTGGCCTTCAGACTCAAGGGTCCCAGGTTCGATTCTGGTCAAGGGCATGTACCTTGGTTGTGGGCACATCCCCAGTAGGAAGTGTGCAGGAGGCAGCTGATTGATGTTTCTCTCTCATTTATGTTTCTAACTCTCTCTCCCTCTCCCTTCCTCTCTGTAAAAGATCAATAAAATGTATTTAAAAGAAGAAGTGGAGGAGTGGTGTGTGGCATGAATGGAACCTGAGGCTGGAGAAGACGACCCTGGATGAGGGAAGAGAATAATGCGCATGATCACCGTTGAGTGCTTACGGAACGACCCAAATGGATGGTCCTGTAAATCCAGTATAGGATGAACTACAGATCCCAGCCTCAAAGCTTTAGCATTCAGTGAAAGTGCTTTGCGCTGTACCGCTACCGAACACATGGGCCCGGCTGCCACCTCAGGATCTTCCATTTCTTTATGATCTCTCTTCA
Organism: Vespertilio murinus; assembly: GCA_963924515.1. NCBI lineage: Eukaryota > Metazoa > Chordata > Mammalia > Chiroptera > Vespertilionidae > Vespertilio > Vespertilio murinus. The sequence goes on from OZ004713.1 coordinate 18,665,994, forward strand.
TGCACACGGGCTGTCCACTTTTATTAATTAGAGCAATCAGACATTTGTGAATCAACAGTCACCCAATAACCGTTAATGATTCAATAGGTCAATAGCACCTGGACTATTGTCCTATCCATATTTTCCAGACACGTCCTCCACAGAAATGCAATGCTAAACTCTGGTTCGGGAGAATTTTCAGGAGAGTAACCAAAATGCACCTCTACACATTATATTATGGAAATAATAAAAGTCAAAGACACAAACTTTGGAGTCCAACAGACTGGGTTCATTGGTCTTATTTGTCAGCTTTCGACTTAAGTAGCTGGAAGCAGTTACTAATCTCTTCATACCTTAGTATTCTAATCTGAAAAATGGGAATAAGATCATTCTTGCCTTACAGTATTGTTTTGAGATTTCAGTGTGACAGTGCAGACAAAACATCTACTTAGCATTCAATTAATGGGAGCTTCTATTTTATCACTATGAATACAACTAATGGAATAGAATAGAAATTGCTATTGGGGACATTGATCTAGAGTCGCTGAGAAAGCAGCGGAGCCTGGAGGGATGTCAGTAGAGTGGCTGACCTGGCTCTGGAGGGCTGATGGCTCACAGATCTAAAGCAAAGAGGATGCAGGATTGCAGGGTGTGGAATGCAAGTTAGCCAAGGATCATTTGGAAGAGATTTCTCTTTGACCTAGCAGGCTAATCTGATGCCAACTGGACCAGCGTTCAACCCTCAGAGGGCAAAGGAACACAAGAACCCAGTGATACAAGACAAACAAATGCTATTAGCTTTTTACAACCAAAACTGGGAACTTATGAACTAGCCTTACAGGTAAGTTTTGAGTTCTTCCTTGATTGCATCAGCCCTCAAATGATCTCCACTGCCTGCCACGTAATCCACGTGTTCCCTTCTACTGTACTCTGCAAAGGAGATCCCACTGAGGACTTAAGTCCTAGAAAGGTCTGTCTTCACGCAGTAAGGCTATTTCTGAAAGTTATTGTGTAAGAGGAAATTTTGCTGAATACACTTTTCAGAGTAGTCTGTGTAGTCTGATTCTTTTTACAGTGCAAACCACCACCCACAATGTTTGTTTGCCATACATGTACTTTTGACCCTCAGTGGGTTTATGTCTAAAATGTCCTGGGCACTACATGGCTTTAATGCAGATCCCACTCTAGGTACTAGACTGTTGTTACCTGGCACTCTTTAAGGAATTTACAGTGAGAAGAGACAGGGTAGGCATACGAAAGAAAAGGCTTAAGAATGTCTTTTAAAAGTTTTCTTGCTTTGACCAGTGTTTCTAAGTGGTTAGAGCACAGGCCTGTGGACTAAAGGGTCTCGGGTTCAATTCCCATGAAGGCCACGTACCTAGATTGCAGGCTCCTCCCCAGCCCCAGCCCTGGTCAGGACTTGTGCAGGAGGCAACCAATGGATATGTCTCCCATCGATATTTCTGTCTTTCCATCTCTTTTTCCATTCTCTCTAAAAACCAATAGAAAAATATGCTCAAGTGAGGATTAATAAAAGAATGGCTCAGTGGCTGAGTGTCGACCCATGAATCAAGAAGTCACTGGTTCGATTCCTGGTCAGGGCACATGCCAGGGTTGTGGGCTTAATCTCCAGCAGGGGCATGCAGGAGGCAGTTGATCAATGATTCTCTTTAATCGTTAATGTTTCTATCTCTCCCTCTCCCTTCATCTCTCTCTAAAATCAATAAAAACATTTTTGTAATTAATGAGGAAAAAATCCTGGGTGAGGATTAATAATTTTAAAAAAAGTTTTTCCTGAAGGATATATATCCTTAAATCCTATCAAAAGGATTTAAAACAGCACAAAATAGCTCGGCTGGTGTGGTTGAGAGTTGACCATAAAACAAGAAGTCACCGTTCAATTCCAGGTCAAGGCACAAGCCCAGGTTGCAGGCTCAATCCCCAGAGGAGGGCATGCAGAAGGCAGTTGATCAATAATTGACTCTCATCATCGATGTTTCTACCTCTCTCTCTCCCTTTCCCTTCCTCTCTGAAATCTATACAAATATATTTTTAAAAATAAAAATAAAACAGCACAAAATAAAAACACAACAGTTTCAGGACCTACGACATGGCCAACAGAGCTGATGCAAACTCTTTACTCAGCACAGCTAGAAGGTACAGAAATACAGCTGAGATCACAAACAATGATTAAAATCCCAGATGCCAGTAGCACAGAGGGCGCTGAAGGTCAGAGCAATGAGCAGTGAGATGAGCCTGGGCACCTGGCATAGTTGCCAGACCTGGAGACAGGCCCGGTGGCCAGGAGCATGGCTTTTCATACCCCTCAGGAGAGGAGGCCTTGGGTCTGACACAAAGTGGGATGTGAGACGCCTGGTAGGCCAGCCAGCTGCACCATAGTAAACTGGAGACACTACCCAATGGCCCAGGGAAATAGAAAGAGGCTTGTCCCCAAGCCCGGAGACAAACATAAAAACTGGTCCTGGGCTGGTGACACCTGATAACCTCTGGACACGTGGCAGAAGCAAATGCAAAGTGCTCTGAGTCTCTCTGATATGAGCTCACGTTCCAGAAGGACTTGACTGCCACACAGTGCTTTCCACAGGCGGAGAGAAGTGGGCACTCTGAAAGGCTGACTCCTTGTCCAGGCGGAGAAAAGAGCTGGGCCCAATCCCAGCACTTCCCATCTGCAGCCCTGCCTCTCGCCCATGGGTTCCCAGGGCACACGGGGAAGTGGGCAAGCTACTCCTGAAGGCCGCCTGGGATCAGACACAGGTGCAAAGGTGCCTCACTTAGAATGAATGCCAGTCATATCCTGGACATTACCTCCTCTCCCTCACCTCCGTGCTGCTCAGCTGAGAAGGGAGCGTGAGAAGAGGGGACGTCTAGTGGGGGCTGGAGGGGCACTGGTGTCTCTGGTTGACTGGTTGACAAAAATCAGAAGCCGTCCCCATGAAGTGGGAGTCTCTTTCTTGAAAGCCACTTGAACTTTGTCATCCCAATCAAGCTTATCTCTTCTTGTGTTTGCTTAGCTCGTGGGTGGGAAATGTCATTCCCCTCTCCTCATTTTATGGAACACTGTTTACAAGTGATAACTTTTTGAAATGGCCACTAACCTCCTTGGCCTCAAAGCTCACACACAAGAAACCTGACCGAAAGGAGGCTAGTGGGGTTGCCTGAGGATTGCACTGTCTAGGACCTGGGGCGGGGGGGGGGGGGGGGGGGGAAGAATCCTTGCCTGGTGACTGCCAGCTTAGTCTACCTGCTTCTCCATCTGTCGGACTTCCATTGCGGTGGGAGCTGTCAGCTCTTCACCGGCTGTGCCAGACCCCTGACCAGGCTGTGTGTGCTCTGCCCAGGCATTGCCTGGAGAAGAAGTGCAGGCAGTCACAGGCCCCGCTCTTCCTCAGACCCCAGGAAAGAAGTACCCAATGGGCCCAGGCTTCCTAGAGGCCTCTGGGGTGGGTGCTGATGTGCACTAAGGAAAAACTTTCCCAATCTCCACCTTAGAGCCCAGTTAGGAGCACTGTGGGATGGGGGGGGGGGGAGGTGTCACCTGACATCTGTGGTCATGGGAGAAAGTCTGGATGTGGAATTTATATGACAGGTGTAAACCAAAATGAATTTTAGGCTGTAATAAAGAGTGAAAAGCATTTCTTTCAGCAAAAAAAAAAAAGGGGGGGGGCAGCAGTTCAGGAAACACGGATTCTAAATTGTATTCCACCACGACAAAGGGGGAAAAGTTCCCAGCCAGGTTCTCAATCTCCCGGCTGCCCAGCCCAGTGACCCTGTGGTTTGAGAGAGTGTGCCTACCGGACTACTCCAGATCTCTCTCTGCCCCTTCTTTTCCTTTTACGGGAAGAGCCGTGGCCTCGTTATGGTTTGATCACTTTATTTGTTGACCCATCATTAATTGGACACCTCTCAAGCTCCAGGTATTGGGAATCCCAAGGAAGAAGGGCCATGAAAGAGAATACATCACGAAATAATCCCTGCCAGAATTGATTTGGCTCAGTGGATAGAGCGTCAGCCTGCGGACTGGAAGGTCCCAGGTTCAATTCCGGTCAAGGGCATGTACCTGGGTTGCGGGCACATCCCCAGTAGGGGGGTGTGCAGGAGGCAGCTGATCGATGATTCTCTCCCATTGATGTTTCTATCTCTCTATCCCTCTCTCTTCCTCTTTGTGAAAAATCAATAAAATATATATTTTTTAATTTTTTAAAAAGAAGTAATCCCAATAGGAATTAGAGTATAGGTGTTTGCCAAGTGCTCTCCGGGCCCCGAGGAATCCCAGAGGGGGTGAACATGTGAAGGAAAGGAAAGATGGGCACAGAGAGCGGAGTGAGAGCAAGTACTGGGCATGGGAGGCCCTGACTTGTCCAGTCAGCTCAGCAGGTACTGCCTTGTTTCTCTCCAATACCCTTTGTCTGCAGAATAAAATGCACCAAAATTACAATACTGCTGGTTTAAAGGCTTGCACCTTCTCTTTAGTATGTACTGTTCTAACTGTTCAAAAAGGAGACTGCTGCCCCAGTCAGACTGTTACTAATTAGACTGTTGACGAATGAGTTTGCCAACCACTGTCATATACTGCCCTTTACCTCTCTGCACATAATATGCCACAATTGCCTAATCCTCACAGCTTCCAACTACAGGGTGACATTTAGTCCAGCAGTGGTTGGCGAGCGCATTAGTCAAGAGAGCGGCAACCGCAGCTCGTGAACTGCACGTGGCTTGCGAGCCGCAGTTGGCCGACCACTGCCCTAGCCAGTTTGGCTCAATGGATAGAGCATCAGCCTGAGGTCCAAAGGGCCCCAGGTTCAATTCTGGTCAAGGGCACGTACCTTGGTTATAGGCTCAATCCCCAGCCCTTGTCAGGGCACATGGGGGAGGCAACCAACTGATGTTCTCTCTCCCTCTCTCCCCCTCCCTTCCACTCTCTCTAAACAAAATCAATAGAAAAACATCCCGTGAGGATTAAAAAAAAAAAAAGTGGGGGGGGAGACTAATTTGGACTGTGGAGGAGCCTGTCGAGGAGACATTCCCAGGAATACAAAATAGCTCTAGGCCCTAGCCTAGAGTCTAGGGCAGCCATGGACAAACTACACCCCGAGGGCCGGATCGGGCCTGTTCGGCTGTTCTATCTGGCCCACGGAGCTGAAAGAGCAGAGGGTTCTCTTCCTCTCCCCTCCGCCCCTTCACCAGCAGCCCAAGATGAGAGTACCAGCATGGTCAGGTTGCTTTTGTTCCGGCCCTCTGGTCCAGTTTAAGAACCCATTGTGGCCCTTGAGTCAAAAAGTTTGCCCACCTCTGGTCTAGGGACTGATGGCATCTTTGTAAAAATTAAGTCTGTGGGAAGAGATCAAAAGGTTGTGTAAATAAGGTGAGGTTTTAAGTTTAAAGGGATTATTTAGCATTTTCCTGTCTGTCTAGCTCTAGATACACACATGTATATATACACACTAAACATGTTTGTACAGATATGTATACATACACACCTATATGCACACACTTCGTGGGTGAGTAGCACCTTAAAGGCTGCAGGACCACAGGGCTTTGCACTTGATTGACACCGTTAATGTTTGCTGAATTAGAGCAAATCTCTGCTGTGCCCATCCTGTGTGTTTTTTATCGTTGACCATTGCTCTCGAGTTAATATTTGAACCTGGCCATAAAGGAGGTGACAGATGCTGACCTATGGCCAACACTCCAAGGGGGAAACAGCCTCTTATAAATCAGCCTACACTGGATAGCCCCACCAGCAGAGCCGCCGACCAACTGTGGAGGGAGCCTCATCGCCACCATGAATTTCTCCGGCAAGTACCAGCTGCAGAGCCAGGAAAACTTTGAGGCCTTCATGAAGGCAATTGGTGAGTGCTGACCTGGACACCAAGCTGGCAGTCATGGCAATCAGTGCCTGGCCCAGCAGGTGGTGGCCAGGCACAGATGCAGGCTGGATGCTGGGGTGGGAGGAGAGGCTCGGGCTTTATGCAGACCAGGGCCATGCTGTGCTTGTTCCTTTTGCAGTCACTGGCAGCTTGTGCTGGTGCTCACTGGTCGGGCCACCCATAGGCAAGTGGAAGGAGCACTGAACTAGTGTCTGATTTGGATTGAAGCCACCTCTGCTAGTAATTCATTGTGTGACCTTGTTCACTCATTCATTCATCCAGCCAGCCATTCATTCTCCAAACATTGATTCAAGGCCAACCATATTTTGAGCACTGTGCTGGACAGATACAAGGGAAACATGTCAATGAGCCACATTTCCAAAGTCACAGTTTAGCGATGAAAAGGAGATGAAATAAATACAATAGAGAATCTCTTAATGTGTGTTGAGTGTGACTCGGTGCCAGGCACTGTGCTAAGCCCTTGACATGCAATATCCCACTGAATCCTCAATGAAAAAACTCTGAGTTGGGTACTATTACTTCTCCCATTTTACAGTCAAAGCAACTGAGACTTTGAAAGGTTAAGTAATCCCAACCAAGGTCACTCAGGTAGGAAGTGTTTGCACCAGGAATTGAAGCAGGCACTGGTTCCCAGGACCCCACTTTCACCCTCTGTGTCCCCCAGAGAATTGTGCAGGATGATGTGGTGCTCATAGGAGGGCAAGGAGAGAAGGTTTGATGGTGATGAAGGTGAGCCTTGGCTAAACCTTGGAAGATGAGCGGGTGTCCACTAGGGGACTGGAAAAAGAGATTGTACTCCCAGTAGAGGAAGCCTTATGAGCAAAGGGGCCATCTGACAAGGAAGGGTGCCAAGAGGGAGAAGAGTGGGGTAAACAGCAAAGACAAAGGGAAGAGGACCTTCAGAGAGCTTGGGTCTCCTTTAGGGAAAGTCATGCCACCCCTCTTTGGCTCACATCCCTCACCTGGGCAACAGGACACCCCACCCACCCACCCACTATCAATGCATGTGGGTTTGTAAACCTCAATTCATATGACACCACAGACATGCTCTGAAATTTGTAAAGCTCTGTCCCAGGGGAAGGGACTCCTGATACCTCCTCTTTGAGAGCCTTGCCAGCAGAGGTCGAGATAGGGCTAGGTGGACAGATGTTGACCAGGACAGGCCCAGTTAGTGCATGTTGCTCTGGCATAGTAGCATCCCCAACCCCACTTCTCACTCTCAAGAGTGATCTGGCCTGGAAGATAAACTGTATCAGCCCACTTGAGTGTGGAGGATGAAATGCTTATACTCAAAGAGCAAATTCTCTGGTTGTTAAAGGAGGAGAGTGAGGAAGGAGAGTGAGCAAGAATCAGGTGCTCATGATAAGAGAGGTCTTCAGCCCTAGCCAGTTTGGCTCAGTGGATAGAGCACGGGCCTGAAGACCAAAGGGTCCCAGATTTGATTACAGTCGGGGGCACATACCTTGGTTGTAGAGTCCTCCCTGGTCAGGGAGCGTGCAGGAGGCAACCAATCTATGTATTTCTCTCACATAGATGTTTCTCTCTGTCTTTCCCTCTTTCTAAAAGATCAATGGGAAAATATCCCCTGGTGAATATTAAAAAAAAAAAAAAAAGGCAGGAGAGGTCTTCAGGCCAGAAGAGTGTCTTCTTAATAAACCAAATGACAAGATGGTGAGCCAGCCAGGGCAGGCCAAGGCCCTTGTTACTCACAGGACTCCATGCCTGTGGCCTCCAGGGAGACACAGACTTCCCTCTCCCCCTCCATACTACAAACTTTCTATGTGACCTCTTCTTTGCAACTCCCACCTCTGCCGGTCTCTAAACCTAAGATGATTCCCACCAGGTCTGCCTGACGACCTCATTCAGAAGGGGAAGGACCTCAAGGGAGTGTCGGAGATCGTGCAGAATGGGAAACACTTCAAGCTCACCATCACCACTGGGTCCAAAGTGATGCAGAATGAGTTCACCTTGGGGGAGGAGTGCGAGGTGGAGACCATGACTGGGGAGAAGGTCAAGGTAAGAGATGCCCCCCCAGCCACACTCTGCTTCTGGAACTTTTCTTGGAGCTTGGTCCCAGGGCTTCCTCCCTCGAGGGTCACACCACATATTCCCACCATGGATGCCCTTTCTTTGAACTTACTTCTGGGAAAGTAAGCAGAAAGACCACGTCAGCCCCTAGGGAAGAAGCTCTTAGGGAAAACTTCCCAAAGAACTGATGATGAGGGTGCTCTGGCCCAAGAATCCAAGCTCTCCCAATATGGAGGAACTGGCTGGACCATGCCTTCAGCAAGGAACCAAGTCCCAGGTTCTTCCAGGCCCAACAGTGGGCAAGTGGGGGTCAGTGAAAAACCCTTCGCAGAGCCCTGGTCTCCTTGAGTCCAAATTAAACTGGCTTTGCTGGGCCTCGAGCCAGTGGTCCTGGGGAGAAGATTCCTGGAGGAGGTGCTGACAACCCTAGAATACCAAGTCTTCAGGGGTGACCCCAGCCTCAGCTACCTCATCTGTAAAACAGGTACCGTCACCCTCCCCAGACTGAAGGCAGGGCCACATCTTTTCTGCTGGGCGGTGGCTCAGGTGTGTAATGAGTGCTGAGTGCGGGCTGTGTGAGTGTCAGCAGGCTCTGGCATGGAGATCCAGGCAATGGGGTGCCCTCCACCAGGAGCCTCTCTTCCTTCCTTAGAAACTCCACCCACCCCACATGGCCAGCACCACTGAGCAGCCGCCTCCACTCCTCCCTTCCAGACAATTCCGTGCGTTGGGCTCAGCACGTCGGTATTTTTACCTCTGATCAGTCTTTATTTCTGCTTCTCCAGATACAACACTACAGGTCAGGAAATCTGGGATAAAGCTTAGGAGGAAAAACTTTTCCATGTGCCCATAGGAAGGGGCACATGCTCATGGGTTTTTCCACAGACCTTTTCCGATTTCCATTTTGGAGGCAAATTTTTAACGTTGGCCAGTGTCGTCTGCTCCCTGTTTCATCTTCCTGGATTTCTGTTCCCTCCCCCTGGGTGCATAAAGTTTGAGAAGAATACCCCAAGAAGAACAATAAACATCCTCGAATGTGCTCATCCAAATGGCCACTTCTGAAATCTTACTACCACCTCCCTCCATTAGCTTGGAGAATTGAGATTTTAATCAAGTTTACTTCAGTGTTTTGAGCCAGTTAGGGATTGTATGCTGATTTCTAGATCACCAAGCACAAATTTAAAAGTCTGGCAAAATATACCCTGACCATTTTTTTCCAGTTATTTTCTTTTAAGTAAATGTTTTAATTGATTTCAGAGAGAGGAAGGGAGAGGGAAAGAGGGAAAGAGAAAGATAGAAACATCGATGATGAGAGAGAATCATTGATTGGTTGCCTCCTGCATGATCCCACTGGGGATCAAGCCCACAACCTGGGCATGTGCCTTGACCAGAAATCAAAAGGTGACCTCCTGGTTCATAGGTTAATGCTCAACTGCTGAGCCACATCAGCCAGGGCTTCTTTTAGTTTTTAATTTCAATTCATTTCTATTAGGAGTCAGAGAGCTTGAAGGTTGGCCTTCTATAAAGATGAGCGATGGGTTGTAAGCAGAGACCCATGCCAGGGAGCCAACATCATTAGCAAATGCCTTGCTCCCAACCAAACCCTTCCTCACAGACCCTTCTTCTGTCCCCTGCAGGCAGTCGTTAATTTGGAAGGTGATAATAAACTGGTGACAACTTTCAAAGGCATCAAGTCCGTGTCAGAACTCAATGGAGACACAATCATCCACGTAAGTTGCCACTCTGAGCTGTGGCTCCCAGTGCTTGAGGGAAGAGGTGTAGGGCCAAGTGAGAAGCCACCTTTCCCCCCTCCTTTGTTGCTGTTCATCTCTGCTGCCACCTCCTGAGGACCCACTGTGTACCAGGCAGTTGACACACATATCTGCAATCTTCCCCCTAACCCTCCGTTTTATAAATGGGGACACTGAGGCAACAAATAGCAAGAAAAGGCAGAGCTAGGGTTCCTCTGAGTGGGGTATGTCTCACAGGGCTGCCACCCACATTTGCAACACAGCACACCTTTGGGTGAACCACTCCCCTTACAGACAGGTTAGACTTGCACACTTATTATAATCGTGCAGTGTCCGCCAGTCAGGAGTGTTTGTCTAGGAAAGCCATGGGCAAACTACGGCCCGCGGGCCGGATCCGGCCCGTTCGGCTGTTCTATCCGGCCTGCGGAGCCGAAAGAGTGGAGGGTTCTCCTTCTCTCCCCTCCGCTCCTTCACCAGCAGCCCAAGATGAGAGTGCCAGCATGGTCAGGTTGCTTTTGTTCCGGCCCTCCGGTCCAGTTTCAGAACCCATTGTGGCCCTCGAGTCAAAAAGTTTGCGTACCCCAGGTAGCAGTTCAGTGCCTTAGGGTAGCTTTCCAACAGATCTGTGTCTTAAGGAAGGAGCACCCTTTTCTAATTCACCAGACTCCACATGTGCAGGCAGCGACCCCCCCTGGGGCTTTCCCACTCTCCCTGAGCTCCTTCAGGCTGTCCTTCCACCACCACATTCCGGGTCCAGATTCACCACTCCAGCCTTCCCATTTCCTTCTCTCGTTGCCCTACCCTTCCTTCACCAAACCTAAGTAAGATGGGGCAAGAGAGACACTGGGTAGGAGACTCTGGGTCATGTAGAGCTACCAGCACAGCCCACCCTCCTTAGTCTCTGTTGGGATTTGGCCTCAGGACTCACTCACGGGCTAGAGGGCAGAAATCCACTTGTCGCCTCCAGTGTGCCTCTGATTCCCAGAACAGCCCTTCCACTGACACAGAACCCACATGCAAGGAAGGTTTTGTTTGGCCAAAAGTTGGGCCCTTTTGTTGCTTCGTCTGTTTGATGACAGTGCAGTGATTATTAGCCATAGCCCTTCTCTTCTGCCTCCACACTCACCAAGAAGCCACAAAGACGTCTATGTGTCCTGCCCTACCAGCCCAGGGCAGGCAACATTGCCCATTCGGTGTTAATAAGGAGAATCCTATTCATGGAAGTTTTATGGCAGCTTATGAATCTGGCACACTGTTGTGGTGTGTGCCACGTCATCCTTGATGCCTGGCTGCCAGTCACTTCTGTCTCTGACCCAGTGCAGTGCCTCTCCATCAATTATGTCTCCTGGCTCTTCCTTGCCCCAGACTGTACTTTAGGGAGTAACAGCCGGGGTCTGTCATCACTCAGTCCAAGTGGAAAAATCCCTCAACTTGGGAGTGTGAGCACACCCCCACCCCCGGCACATTCACAGCAGATCAGGGAGGCACCAGCAGGGGAACAAAAGAGGATTGGTCCTGGGCTTAGCCTTGGCCAATGTCCTTCAATACTCTCTGTCTCTTCTAATCCTCACATCTCCAATGAAGGAGGCAGGATGAGGAGTTTAATAGACAGGTTGACCTGTCCAAGGTCATCTACAATGAGTTGTAGAACCAAGGTTCAAACCCAAACCTTTCCATTCCATTCCATTGCTGCAGAAACCAAGAGACTCCTTTTTAACTCTAATGACATTGCCACAGTCTTTTTCAAGAGAATTAGTGGATCAGTGGGAAGGTCAGGAGGACGGAAAGGGAAACATGCCTCAAAAACTCAAAAAGAGTCCAAGAAATCTGGTGTTTTTATATGCTTTTCAGCTTTGGAGGAAAATTATGCTCTATCTGCTATGTTCCAGGCTGGGTGCCTTGGTGTTTCCATATGTATGTGTCCTTGCTATTCAACATGTGTTGGGTACATAGTAGGCACTCCAATTTTGAGAAATTGGATTGGACAAAACTGGTTTTGATGGTCTTGTTCTAACAGCCATTAATGTAGAAAAGACTTCAGTATGAGTCAGGACAACTCTCTACATGAGGAAGGAAAGTGACAAAAAGTTGGCCTGGGATTTTAGAAAAGATTGCCAACCCTTTCTCTGGTCCTATAACAAACAGAGGACTCTTTGGGCTGTTCCATATGATAGCATATTTACAACTATTTTGATGACTTAGTCATCTTTTGCAATTCAACATCAGATGGTTAGAGGGGTTAGATTATATACTTATTACAATTTTGCAATCATACTTACTGCATGATTTCTTTTCTGACTTTCAGACCATGACATTGGGTGACATTGTCTTCAAGAGAATCAGCAAGAGAATTTAGACATCTTCACTTTATATTCTTTCACTGTATAAAATTAATGTAATAAACTTTGTTTTAAAAAAATGTCTTTGCTTCTTGGTGGCCTCCCACAGATGGTGTTATTGACATCAGTAAGCACCGACCACCTATATTTTCATAAACTTTGATAACCTGCACATTCCATCCTCATGGGGTCAGGTCTGAAGCAGACCCCAGGCTGCCCACTTGGGCGACCCCACAAGGATCATGAAATGTGGCTGGATTTGTAAAACAGCCCTAAATGGCCTTTTCTAGGAGTTGGGGCAAATGGATATGCAGTATGCTGGCCCAAAGGGAAGGGTGGGTCCCTGTGGGAACAGAGAGTGTGGCCACAGCAGCCTCCCCCACCAGTGGACATGAACAAAAAGAGCATGTATTGGCCCACCAATGAACAATTCCCCTCCTGGGGGAGGGCTGAGTGAGGAGCTTAGCAAGGGGTGCCAGAGTAAGCTCAGAAGGAAATCCCAGACATGCAATGAGCAGAGGCAGAATGTGGGAGAAGAATGATTTCTTTGAACAGTACCTTGTACCAGGCTCTGATAGTTGTTATGGGTTAAGCTGCATCTCCCCCAAATTTGCATGTTAAAGTCCTAACCCTCATTACCTCCAGAATGGGACCTTATTTCACAATAGGGTCATTGCAGATGCACTAGGCAAGTTAATGTGAGGTCATGCTAGAGTCGGGTGGGCCTAACCTAATACACTGGCATCCTTAGTAAAAGGGGAAATTTGGACAGAGACACCTCCATGGGGAGTACACAGTGTGAAGATGTGCTGTCCTAAGCCCAGGACCCACCAGAAGCTGGAGTGCGGCCTGGAGCAGGCCCTTCCCTTGAGCCCTCAGAGGGAGCACGGCCCTGCCAGCATCTGCTCTCAGATGTCTGGCCTCCAGACTGGAAGAGGACACCCAGCTGGGCTGTAAGCCGCCCAGTCTGTAGCAGTTTGTTATGGCAGCCCAAAGTCACAGTGTTCTTCCCCCAACTTCAAAGAGCTGCCATCCTCTGACATCTCCATCTTCTTCACACCTCTCAGCTCCCAGAACTCGCCCTGCTCACAGAAAGCTCAACAAAGAAGCTATTTGGGGAAAATCCAGTCTTCCTTTTCTATTTTCACACAGAACACTTTATTCTTTTTCTTCTTTTTTTATTTCTTTTTTTTACAGTATTGTTGAGTATTTTTTATTTTTTTATTTTTTTAATAATTCTTTATTGTTGAAAGTATTACATATGTCTCCCTTCCCCCCCCCCCATTAACCTCCTCCAGCCCGCTCCCCCTCCTGCCCTGCCTCCCACCCCAGGCCTTCAGCACCTTATGGGGTTATGCATATATGCATACAAGGTCTTTGGTTGGTTACCTCCCACCCACCCACCCTCCCCCACCTTCCCTCTGAGATTTCGCACTCTGTTTCATGCTTCCATGACTCTAGACCACTCTGTTCATCAGTTTATTTTGTTACTTAGATCCCAATATGAGTCCAATCATGTGACACTTGTCTGTCTCTGATTGACTTATCTCACTTTGCATGATACTCTCCAGATCTTTGTATGCTGTTTCAAAGGGTGAGAGATTCTTTTTTACTGTTGCATAGTATTCCATGATATAAATATATCACAGTTTTTTAATCCACTCACCTACTGATGGGCATTTGGGCTGGTTCCAGATCTTAGCTATTGTAAATTGTGCTGCTATGAACATAGGGGTGCATATATTCCTTCTGATTGGTGCTTTGGGTTTCTTAGGATATATTTCTAGAAGTGGAATCACTGGGTCAAATGGCAGTTCCATATGTAATTTTTTGAAGACACTCCGTCCTGTTTCCCATAATGGCTGCACTAGTCTGCATTCCCACCAGCAGCAGAACACTTTATTCTGATATTTCTGATCACCAAATGTGTGTGTGCGCGGAGTGGGGTTGGTGGTGGTGTGCGGGGGGAGAGAATGTTACCCACACCAAGCAATTTTATGACACCAGCTGGGTGTGCTACCATTTAACTCAATTCTGACACTGTCTACCTGGAGAGAGTGTCAGATCCTGGGCTCAGTGCTGTGAGACCACCACCCTCCCACACAGATCAGAGGCCAATCGCAAATAGCAGGCCCCAGGTTACCCACCGCTTCTATCCAACTAGGCTGGAAGTGACCTCCTCCACTTTGGATCCGATTGTTTGCTGAAATAATTCACAGAACTCAGGAACACACTCACATTCATCTGTTTATTAAAGGATATGATAATAATTTAAAAATACAGGAGAGCAGCCAGATGAAGACATACATGGGAAGTCTGGGAGGGTCTGAGAGCTGCTGTCCCTGAGGAGTTGGGGGTTGTCAACCCTCCCGGTACATAAATGTGTTCACCGTCCTGAAAGCTCTGAACTCCATACTATTGGGGTCTATGGAGGCTGCCTCATATAGGCATGATCCTGTATTAACTCCATTTCTAACCCCTTTCCCTCTCTGAAGAAGTGGGAGGTGGAGCTGAAAATGACAACCTTGGTCTTTCTTACTGCTTCCTCTTTCTGGAGACCAGAATCCACCCGGGAGACACCCGGGAGCCAGCCCCAAGTTCCCTCATGGGAACAAAAGAGGCCCCTCGTGTTCTTATGAATTGGAAGGGTTTCATGAGCTCTGTTTCAGGGACTGAGGATGAAGCCCAAATACCTTATTATTATTTGGTATATTATTATTTGGTTCTTATTATAAATCACCTCTCTCTCTCTCTCTCTCTCTCTCTCTCTCTTTCTCTCTCTCTCTCTCTCTCTCTCTCTCTCTCTTTCTCTCCTGCAAACCTCTACCCTGCTCATAAACAGAGCTGATCCTATACTTCCTGGTTTATTGCCCAACACATAAGGGTCAAACTCCTAAACATGCATTCATTCAAGTCTCTGTAACAGGGGTCAGTCAACTCTTTCTGTAAAAACCGAGAAGGTGAACATTCTCTGTCACCACCCTCAGTTATGCTGATGCAGCACGGAAGCAGCCACAGACAGTACACAAATGGGCGTAGCTATGTTTCAAGAAGACTTTACTTACGGATGCTGAAATGTAAATTTCATGTCGTTTTTATGTTATAATCATCTTCTTTTGTGTGTTTTTTTAATCGTTTAAACATGTTAAAACCATTCTTAGCTCCTATGCTGTACAGACGCAGGCGGCAGTCACATTGGAGCCATGGATGGTAGGTAGCTTGCCAACCCTCCCTCCATCATAGCTGCCCCCTCTTATCTAGTTTCGATCCCTTTCCTGTAATATGCACACCAGCCAAGCCAAACAACCTCTCAGTCCCCTTGTGATTTAAGTGCCACCTCCTGCAGAAAAGTGTCCTGCACTGCCCAGTTGGCATTTAATCTGCACAATTCTTGTGGAATGAAGTTCTTCCTGCCTTCCCCTATAGTGTTCTCCATACATACCTTCCTTCTCAAGGGCATGTACCTTGGTTGTGGGCACATCCCCAGTAGAGGATGTGCAGGAGGCAGCTGATCGATGTTTCTCTCTCATCGATGTTTCTGACTCTCTATCCCTCTCCCTTCCTCTCAGTAAAAACTCAATAAAATATATTTTTTAAATAAATAAAAGCATCGCCAAATTAATTAGAAGTCCAACAAGTCAATGGCAAGGTGGGCTGAGGACATTCATGAGGAATTCACAATAAGAGATACGCTTAGTGTCACAGTAATCAGGAAGGGAAATGTAAGATGAGCTATCGTTTTACAAATCAAACTAGCAAAAAGTAAAATGATTAGTAGTATCCAGTGTTTGCAAGGTAGTGAGCTAGGAAATTCGTGCAGCCCATATGGAGTACCATTTAACTGTATTCATTACTTTTTCTCAGCGTGACTTCCCTAGCACCTAGCCATGCCACTGTGTGTATCTCCCAGAGAAATGCTTAAACAAGTGCACAAGAAGCATATAAACGAGCAACACCAAAAACGGAAAACAAATGCCCATTAGTAAGAAAAGGTTAAGTCATCTGTGGAACAGCCATACCCTGAAATAACCTCTGGTAGATGAATTGGACAAAGCAGAGCTATATGGACTGTTATAGACCTATCTCTAAGACAAAGCTCAATCTTTTTTATTTAAAAAAGCAAGTTTTACAACAATATCAACAGTATAATATAATTCATGTAAGTTTTGTTAAAATGTGAAACAAAATTATCTATTTATGTGTGTGAGAGAGAGAGAGAGAGAGAGAGAGAGAGAAATAATGGATGATTATATACTAGTAATAGCCATTATTCTACAGTGGGAACAGGAATTGTGTGGGAGGTCAAGAGAGCTTTCTGCATTATTTATATTGTTTGAATCTTTTGCAAGAAAATAATTTTGTGGAACTATGCTTTTTTAATGAGCAATGATTTTTTTTAGAGCAGATAATGTAAAGTAAAAATATTGGGCTTCAAGATATAATTCATTTTTTATCTGTTTTCAGATCTGTAAAATGGGCAATACAATATTTCTCTCATGTCTTTTATAAGGAGCCTATGAAACAATGCAAACGCTATCCAAGTGAAACATGTTATTATTTCCACTTGGATTCCTCAGAAACTGCAGTGGGTTGACATTCAGACCATGAGCAGAAGCTCTGTTATGCCCAGAGGAACATGGGTGAGTAGATGAAGGGGCGCAGAGAGGAAAAGCAGTTTGCCTGGGACGACCCAGCTGGTAAACGGTGAAGCTGAGGTCCTGGGACTCTCAAGACACAGAAGGAGCAAAGTGGTGGAAACAAGGTATCTCAGCCAGGCCTCTAGGCAGCTGAACAAATCCCCAGTCTCCTCCTAATTGGGAACAACGCCAGGTTTAGGAGGGGATTGTTTATATGTTTTCGCCTGAAAAGGAGAATAAATTTCAAATGCTGAACTTAGATTTTGTACAGGTGCCCGAAGCCTGCTTTAAGAAAATTGAATAAACAGCTGTTGGTTGTATCAGCTATTGTTACCTTGATCCCTTTTCCCTCCTGCTTTCTCTCTCTGGCTGTTCTGTATACTTCGCACCAACAGAGGGCGCTCCTTCTCAAAGCCAATTGATTTGAGAAGAGCCAGTTTAGTGAGTATAGCCACAGGAAAGTAAACATTTCTGTGGGGTTTCTTCTCCTTTTTAATGTATTTTTTCCTTATTTCAGAGAGAAAGGTAAATGGAGAGAGATATAGAAACATTAATGATGAGACAGAATCATTGATCAACTGCCTCCTGCACACCCCACACTAGGGATAACCCTAGCATGTGTCCTGACCGAGAATTGAACCATGACCTCCTAGTTTATAGGACGATGTTCAACCACTGAGCCATGCCAGCCTGGCTTTTCTCCTTCTTCTTTTTAACTGATGGCCATTAGAGTAAAGAAAGTTATTTTTCCTTTTTTGTGGGAAGGTGGCTCTCAGTCCCTACTTAATCTTCAGAGCACTTTTCTATACATACTCGAGGCATAGAGCGACCACCCGATGATTTTCTAGTACTTCTTACAGATGCAGATATTTACATCACGATTCATAACAGTAGCAAAATTACAGTTATGAAGTAGCAACCAAAAAATTTTTATGGTGGGGGATCACCACAACATGAGGAACTGTATTAAAGGGTCGCGGCATTGGAAAGGTTGAGAACCACTGCTCCAGAGGAAGGGTTGGTAGCGTTATCAGAAGTGGGGAGAAGACAAGCTACAGAATCTCATTACAGGGGGTGAAAGAGAGGGAAGCACCTAAGATAATATCCCAGATCTTGGGGAGCTAAGGAGACGGTGAGGTGGTAAGAAAAGGTATAGAGGGAAGTGATGAGTGAGTTCAGGTCTAAACAAGTTGAGTATGAGTCGCCTGAACACCTAAAACCATGAGGAAGGCAATAGTCTTCCATTCAAGAAACATACACTCTAACAAGACAGATGGTGAATAAAATGCAAAGGACTGTCTTACAAGGCCAACTGCAAATGCCAGTTAAGGTCACACACATGCAGCTGGAATTCTAGCTGCTGCTTCAAATCGCAGTTCCCGGCACTGCCCAGCTCTTTGCCGTGCCCAGGAAGGTGCAGGGTCTGCAGGAGGATTCAGGGCTGGTGGGCAGCGGGGAAGCGCAAAGACTGCTGTGATGTGCTAAGGGCGAACTTAGAAACCCTGACGTGGTGAATGAGGAAGAGAAAAAGGCCAGTTGGACATGACTGTCAGTGTGATGGACAGGAAGGAAAAGTTGTTCTCCTGGGCCGGGGAATCAGGACTCCAGTCCCAAACCCTCTGCTCGGAACTTGCAGCTGGGCCTGCATGACTGGTCTGAGGGCCTGAGAGCAAGGCTGGGGGTGGCAGAACGATGGCCTCCAAAGCTGTCCAGGTGCGAATGCCCGGACCTGCGGATGTGTGTCCCCTTACCTGGCAACAGCGTGTTTGCAGATGTGGTTAGGTAAGGACCTTGGGAGGAGAAGGTTATCCTGGGTGATCTCAGTGGCCCCAGTCTAGTCACAACTGTTCTTATAAGTGACAGAGGAAGGCAGGAGGGTCAGAGAAGGAGGGATGCAATTGCTGGCTGGGGGGCTACAAGCCAAGGAATGGGGGCATTCTAGAAGAAGCTTTTAGAAACTGAAAAAAAAAAGTAAGAAACAGGTTCCTGCCCTGGCCTGTGTTGCTTAGTGATTAGAGCATCTTCCTGTGCATGGAAGGGTTTCAGATTCAATTCCTAGTCGAGGGCAAGTACCAGGGTTGCAGTTTGCACCCCACCCCCATTTGTGTAGGAGGCAACCAATCAATGTATCTCTCACATCAATCTCTCTCTCTCTCTCTCTCTCTCTCTCTCTCTCTCTCTCTCTCTCTCTCTCTCTCTTCGAAAAGCAATGGAAAAAATATCCTTGGGTGAGAATCAACAAACAAACAAAAATAAATAAATAAATTCCTCCTCTACAGTCTTCACGAGGAACACAGCTCTGCTGACACCTAGATTTCAGATCCATTTGGACTTCTGATCTAGATAGTAAACTAATAAACCTGCATTGTTTTAAGTCATTAGGTTCATGGTAATTTGTCATAACAAAAGGCAACAAATACAATTCCTAAAGACCCTTGAGAGACTGTGCCTGGACCAGAATGTTCTGAGACCAAGCCCTGTGAGGTGGAGAGGCCAAGGCTGACAGGGAGGACTGTTAGTGAGCCCAGGTGCTGGCTGAGGGCATGCTGCACATGGTGTTTCTCTGGGCTTGGTGAGCGCTCCTGGACAGGCTGTGGCCCGGTGATTTGTGTGTAATGCTGTGCCAGGAGGGAACCAGGGGCTTCAAGAAGTGCTGTTTACCTTCATGCACTGCGTGTTCATCATTCACAAGTGTGCACCCCGTGATCCAGAAGCGTGCACCTCTGACTGCCCTCAGACATGGTGCTATACTCTTTTCTGTGCCCCAGCTGCATGGATTCCCTCCTGCACCCTATAAAGAAGTAAACCCTGAGTAATTCCCCCAATGGTAGCTGTACCTGGGCTTTAATAGTTGTGTCTGTCGATGCATTGGTGGCTTAGTCTGAAGGGTATGAATCCGAGGTTTTACACTGGTTTGTTATGACCCGGGGGTAGAGGTTTCAGAATGCAGATTTCACTCCGATTTAAGTAAAGACTTCACAAGGTGGTAAGAGCAGGTTCCAGCATACACTGTTTATCTCTACCCTTTACTTTCACTCTCTGATTAGGAGAAGGAATACCCCAACAGTAGCAAGGTTGAAATGCTGATGGAGCATTTGTGATGGGCCAGGCACTGTTCTAAGAATTTCACATTTAAAACATGTAATTCTGCCTGAAACCGGTTTGGCTCAGTGGTAGAGCGTCGGTCTTCGGACTGAAGGGTCCAGGGTTCGATTCCGGCCAAGGGCATGTACATTGGTTGTGGGCACATCCCTGGTAGGGGGTGTGCAAGAGGCAGCTGGTTGATGTTTCTCTCTCATCGATGTTTCTAGTTCTCTATCTCTCTCCCTTCCTCTCTGCAAAATATTAATAAAATATATTTTTAAAAAATAAAAATAGCCGAAACCGGTTTGGCTCAGTGGATAGAGCGTCAGCCTGCGGATTGAAAGGTCCTGGGTTCGATTCCGGTCAAGGGCATGTACCGTGGTTGTGGGCACATCCCCAGTAGGGGGTGTGCAAGAGGCAGCTGATCAATGATTCTCTCTCATCGATGTTTCTAACTCTCTATCCCTCTCTCTTCCTCTCTGTAAAAAATCAATAAAATATATATTTTTTTTAAAAAAAATTTTTAAATAAAAAATAATAAAATAATAATAATAAATAAATAAATAAAATATGTAATTCTCGCCCAGCCAGTGAGGCTCAGTAATTGAGCTTCAACCTATGTACCAGAAGGTCATGGTTCAATTTCCAGTCAGTGTATATGCCTGGGTTGCAGGCTTGATCCCCAGCAGGGAGCATGCAGGGAGCAATCAATGATTCTCTCTCATCATTGATCTATCTATCTATCTATCTATCTCACTTGTTCTCTGAAATCAAAATATTAAATATTTTTATTTTAAAAATCAAATATTAAATATTTTTAAATAAAATATTTAACATGCTTGTTCTAGAGTTTCTCAACTTAATCTTAAAAACTACACTAAATTATTCTCTACATAATTTTTAGAGAATAATTTAAGATTATGCAAATGTCCATAATCTTAAAAACTACACTAAATTATTCTCTCCACACACCCAACGCACAGCCCTCTACTGCACCCCTCTCTACATGAGGCTCACGTTGCATTCTTATTACACGGCGCTTTAATTGTCTGTTTACATTTTGCCTCCCTAGCTACTTTTGGAATTTCCTTATCTCTAGGCCTACAAATACTTGCAGGATGAGTTGAGCCATGGGATGAATTAAATTGAATTAAACTGAGAAAGACAGAGTAGTGCATTCCCATAGCAACATAACAAATAGCAACTCTGTGTGGTGGGTAGAAATGAGGAAACTGAAGCATGGGTGAAATTACCAATCCAAGGTAAGAGCTTGTGATATAAACTTAATATGTTTCAGTGTCCATAAATCTTAAAAACTACACTAAATTATTCTCTAAAACAGCACTAAAACAGTAGCCACTAGCCACATTGGCTATTTTAATTGACATTAAATAAAATTAAAAATTCAATTCCTCACTCATACCAGACACATTTCAAATGCTGGATAGTCTCATGCCGCTAGGGGCAACACAGATATATTTCCATCATCACAGGAAGTTCTATAGATAGTGCTGCTCTAAATAGATTGTCAGAAAGAAAGAAGTCACACATATCTGTTTGGAAACAGTGGATTTAATAATGGCCTTTGTCGATGGCTGTAACATAAAAACTCAAAATGCACAGTCCCTCTCTCTTCTGCTCCAAGAAGTAAATTCACTCACTTATTCATTCATCCATTCAACACACATTAACTGAGCACCTACTATGTTTCAGGACCTGTACTGGTTTCTGGAGATAGAAAGATGAATAAAGGGACCCCGCTCCTGCCCTCCAGGAGCTCACAATCTGACAGAGGGGGCAGAGAATTACGCTGCCATGAGGAGAGAGTTATGATGGGAGATTCCAAGGTAATACCAGAGGCTCAGGCACCCAGCTGAATTGAAGGCATTCAGGGAAGGCTTCACAGATGGGGTGACTTCCAAACCGGATGCTGAAAGATGAATAGGAGTTGGCAGGTTTTAGCTATTTTAGGTAGGAAACTCAGAGAGGCATGGAGAACATGGGTCACTCAGGAACCGGGGAGTGAGTGGGTTCGACTGAAGTCCAGGATGCAACACAAGCAGAAGTCAAGTGTTCTCAGGTGGTGTGCTGTGGAGGGATGGATGTTGGGGAGGGAAGACAGGAAAGAGGAAGAGAAAAAATTTTATTCTGGGTGTGCTGAGTTTCATGTGCCTGCAGAACATTCAAGAGGGCGTGTGGAGCTGGAGCTCAAGAGCAAGGTTGGGAAATACGGATTTAAGACCATCAGACTCGAGACAGAGAACACACCAAGGGCTTGGCGAGCTCCCGCAGGGAGTGTACACAGACTGAGATGAAAATAAAGTGAGTGACCAGATGAACTCTCCAGAATGTCTCCCCAGTTCCTGAGCCACAGTGCTCCCCCCACCCACCCACCTACACACACACACACCAGGCGGGTCCTCATTGCTTCTTATGAAACAGAGATGGCGTCGGCTCGCTGCTCGGCTCAGCCATGACTTGCATGGGCTGGTTGTTCAGGGCGGCCTCTCGCATCTTGCGGTACATGAACTCGTTCTGGTGGAACAGGCGCAGCTCCATCTCTGTCTGCATCCGCATGCCCTGTGGGACACAGACACGCCAGGAACAGTGAGGACAAGCCCCAGGACAGGGTAGCTGTGGCGTCCCTGGACCCTTTTGGAAAAGGCAGGCAATGGGGTAAATGACTCCCAGTCACCAAGATTCACTGTGTCCCTCAGAGGATACATCCACCGGGGCCTAGGGTCCTGGCCGCAGATCACTTGTTAGGGAGTCAGACCCCTGAGAGAGTAGCTGAGGGGTTGTTCTCAGGAACCATCCAGTGGGGAGCTAGATTTGAACCCTGGCCCCTGCACGTGGGTCCTGCCTTATGCAAGGAGAATCCCTTCAGCCCTCTGTTTCCTCGTACATGAAAGGGATAAATTCCCAATAGACCAGGGAAATTATACTATGTGACACACACAGGAAGTTCTCACTTCCCTGTGTGTTCTTTAAGAAATACTTATTGCCCAGCCAGTGTTGCTCAGTGGTTGAGCATCCACCCATGAACCAGAAGGTCATGGTTTGATTCCCAGTCAGGGCACATGCCCAGGTTATGGGCTCAATCTCTGGTAGGGGATTTACAGAAGGCAGTCGATCAATGATTTCTCTCTCATCATTGATGTTTCTCTGTCTCTCTCCCTGCCCCTCTTCCTTCGTCTTTCTTAAATAAATAAAAACATATTTTCTTTAAAAAGCATACTTAGCAAGCACCAGGCATCGCTGAGGGGCCAAGAATGCAGCAGTTAATAAGACTGGCAAAAACTCTGCCTCTGACTAGCTTAAATCACTAGGTATGAAGTCTGTCCCCTCATACACTTTATGACACCAAGTCTTTCCTCTTTCCCTGCACTGCACTGTCTGAGGACAGCTCCTTGAACTCGGTCACTCTTGAATAAAACAGCCCTTCAAAGCCGAGACTGAGCGCCTGCCCTGTGCCAGGCACGGTTCTAAGTGCTGTCCACACATCAAGTCATTGCACCCTCCTTACAACTCTCTCCTCTTTCTCCGGTTTACTGACGAGGAGACTGAGGCCCACACATTCAATATTTGCAGTTACTTGGCTAGAAAATGGCGAAGCTGGAACTCAATCCCAGAAGTCTGCTTCTAGAGTCTGTGCTCCCCAGTCCACTCATTCTGTAATGCATTTTGTCACATACATGTCTGGACGCCCACGTGCGTGCATGCGCGGGCGCGTGCACACACACACACACACACACACACCATTTAGGTTTTCTCAGTCAAGCCTGGAGCATCTCAGGGTTCAAGTCTCAGCTGTCATCCATGAGCTATTTGACTATGAACAGCTTACTCCCCTTCCCTGAGCCTGTTTCCTCATACGTAAACAAGGAGAGTGGGCTAAAGCCTTGTGAGCTCCCTTCAGGTCCAGCAGGCAATCTGTGGACTTTCCCAGAAGAGTTCAGAAGTCAGCTCTCATCCTCAGAGAGCTCAGAGGAGGCAGGCGGGCCCAGTGTCGAGGTGCTACTTGCCTCTAAGTCCTTGGTAATCGGGTGGGTGGGTCCGTGTGTCACCAGGAGAATGGCATAGGCTTTGCAGATCATACCGTGCCCCACCTCAATGTTACCAGCATGCCAGTTGGTCAGCCCCGCCCGCATCACGGCCATGCCCAGTTGGGCATTGTTGGGGTGGTAGAGCTTCCTGTAGAGGTAATAAAATAATCATAACACATAATCCCAGCCTCCCTTACATCGGCAGAGTATTTGACAAGTAATAGAGGGGCTCTCATTGAAGTCCTTCTTCTTTCCCACCAGTGCCATGAAACATCTGCATCCACTGGATAGGGGCTGAGGCACAGACAGGTGGGAGATTGCCAGAACCCCACACGGGGAAGCTGTAAGAGCTGAGACTCTCGCCTGAGTCTCTGAGCCATATCCTCGTGGGAAAAGGAATCAGGATTGTGCTCTGAACGTTACTATGGGAACCGGGGAGCTCTCGGGTGCACCCAGCCCTGGCCCGGGAAAGCTGTAGGAAGACCAAAGATGGGGAAATAACTCGAATGGCCTTGAAACAGAACTGCATTTTTCCCTCCTTGGCACCTTCTTAACAGAGCTTCCTCTTTAACATGTTATATAGTTTTTTCCATATTTTGGTTATGAGTAACATCCTCCCCCAAAAATGAACCTTTATGTGCCAATGTAGTCATGTTAGCCAGATATACAAATTCATATGCCACCGTGAACAGACTGGACATCAGCAGAGGGAAGGCAGGGACATTCTATTTTATACTTTACAATTTTAATGGATGAAAGCTCACAGGATTTTCTGTGTTGGTTGTTAGGGGGACCCTTTTTAACCACTTAAAATCAAGCTGGACGTGGCCATCAGGAAATCAGAAGCCACCAGCAAACAATAGATGCGCTTCAGGATTCGGGAAAGACCAGGGATGACAAATAGGTTTCATTTTAGGTACCGACTCTGAGTATGTGGTCATTATTAATAAGAGCACCATGATAAAAGAGCATTCCACTGTAGATTCCTGATTACTGCTGCTTGCTGTGGCACAGGAGGAAAAGGTATCAGTATACATGACCTCTATTTGTCCTGCCTGGAGTAGACACATTTCCAGATTATCTGACACCCAGGATTGTCACCTACACATAGCCATCCACCATCCTCCTGGCGTAGTGTGAGGCCTCCTCAAATGCCTGGAGGTAGGAGAGGACCTCTGAAACAATGCTCAGCATCCTCAACATGTAGATATTGGTGTCAGAAAACACTGCGTCCTGCTTCTCCAGGCATTCCCGGCACAACTTCACAACCTAGAAGAGACACAGGCCCTGTCCGTTACCAATGCGCCAGGACACGTGCTTAATTCACATACGGGAGCAGCACAATGACATTGGACACTCCTTCTCTGAATGCTGAGGAGATTGCTCACAACTTGTGATTTGAATAGAAAAATGATCTTATTTGGGTAAGATATAGAGATGGAAAGGGAAACACGGAAGTTTCTATATATAAGTCAGTTGGTAGCAGGGAGTTAAGAAATATATATATATAAAATCTTACAACAGTGCAATGAGATCATTGCTATGAATATTCCCGTTTTACCAGAGTCTCTGCTCCTATGATTTACCAGAGTCTCTGCTCCTATGATTCTCTATTCTGGCTGCACTCTAGATTAACCTAGAGACCTTTTTAAAAACATCAATGTCTAGGCCTTACCCTCAGACCAATTGAAACCAAATATATGGGGGAGGCACCCTGGCCTCTGTAGTTTGTATAAGCACCTGGTGGTGTTTGTGCAATGGATGAGTAAGTCAAGGATGAAAATGAAAACCAGATACATACCTGAGTTGTTTAAAGAGCTTGGAAAAAATATGAATTTATGGTCCCTGTGCTCTGTTGCAGATAAATTATATCTTAGGGGGTGAGCACAGGAATCTATGTTTCTAAAAAAAACTGTCTGTGTGAGTTCAATGCAAGTGCTCTGTAGGTCAGTATTTGGCAGTGGGTCTCAACTTTGGATGCACTTTGAAACCACTTTTGAGGTCTAAAAATCCCGATGTCTGGGTCCCGCCCCAAGAGATTCTGCTAAAGTGTCCTGGTCAGGATCTGAGCAGTAGGAATTCTCAGTGATTATAGTATACAGCCAGCTGAGAACTCCTGGTGCTCTGAGAGCCAGGGCTGAAGGCTCAGTTACTGGAGACTGGAAACTGAAGCTAGGACACGCATTTACTTATGGGATAGCGAGCAACCTACTGCCATCCCCATTTCTCCATTTCTAGTGCCAACTTGTAATACCACAACCTCCCAGGGACATTTGTCAGGCTGCCTGAATTCTTCCCAGACCCAGTTTCAGTGGGCTGAACAGTCACTGAGAACACACCCCTAAGGAGTGCTAAGAGCTTGAGAGCAAGAGGAGTCCTGGTCTCAACAAAAGGACATCTTCAGAAAAACAACCTGCTTGGTAGACTCTCCACCTTCAGCCCACCCCATCTCTCTCCCTTCCTAGAGAATCTTTCTGTCCTCCTCCCCACGCTTATCCACCATAAACATGAATCCTTACCTCATGATATAAGCCCTCAGAGCGAGCCTTGTCAATCTTTTCTAGTGTATCCTTGGAGACCTGTATCATCTCCTTGACCATATCCTGAGAGGGCTGAGAGAAGGAGAGACACTGAGTTACATCTTCTCATAGTTGCATCTTTTGCATTCAATGTAGTACAAAATTAATGCATTCCACATTATTTTTATATGTTTTTATTTCAGAGAGAGGAAGGGAGGGAGAGAGAGAAACATCAATGATGATAGAGAATCATTAATCAGCTGACTCCTATACATCCCTTACAGGGGATCAAGCCTGCCACCTAAGCATGTGCCCTGACTGAGAAATCAAACCGTGACCTCCTGGTCCATGGGTGGACACTCAATCACGAGGCACACCGGCCAGGCACCTTCCTCATTCTGAATGCTTCACTTCTATAAATGCTGCATAAGATCCCTCATCATGTTTCTGACTCATGCTGTCCTTTACATTGACCAAATCCCAGAGCCTTTCTGCAGCCAATCACTCCTGCCCTGTGTTCATGCCTGAGCTTTGGACCCAGTGCAGAATCTGACATTGACCCCTGTTGTATTTTCTCTAGCCTTTTAGATTCTTATTCTGTCATCCAAAGTATTTTCCACTTTTCCTTCCTACTTCAAGTCCACCATATATACTAAAGATATCCCCTTGCTTTTTTGTCTTTGCCCAAGTCATATTTTTAAATACTAGCCAGCCCAGGACTGAAAGCAAAGGCTGAGGACTTGACTAAAACTTTATACATCGGTTTGCCATTGGAGTTCATGAAAGATCGCCTTTGTGGCTATGTGTATCCAAACCCTTCCAGTGTCTTAGCACCCAGTTCATGTTTCCTTTTTTCACCAAAAACATATTATGAGAAAATTTGTCAGCTGTCTCTGTGAAATCTAGATTCATTAGGCTTACCGCATTGCCTGAGCAGTCTAGTGATATTATAAAAAAAAAAAATGTAATGAGTTTTTACTATTTAAAGCAAGGAGGTACTATAATCAAGAAGTCCATGAAGGTGCCATAATTTCAAAGAAAAGTGCCAAATTTGTTTAATGTCCAAAGGAAAAGTTTACTGGTTATGTTCATCCATATTAGCTCTTCTCTGATTTTCTTTTCCTTAGACAAATCTGATAAAGCTTTTTTTTCCAAAATGAAAATAAATTTATTGTTTATTCTGACTGTAAAATAGGCATGTGGAAGCTGTAAAAAATTAAAACAAGTGAAAAAAGTAAAAATCCCCAGAACCTAGCCAAAGATCAACACAGCATTTTGAGGAATATATATATCCCATACATAGCTATTATTATATTTTTTATATTTTATTGATATTTTACAGAGAGGAAGGAGAGAGGGATAGAGAGTTAGAAACATTGATGAGAGAGAGAGACATCAAGCAGCTGCCTCTTGCACACCCCCTACCAGGGATGTGCCCGCAACCAAGGTACATGCCCTTGACCGGGATCGAACCTGGGATCTTTCTGTCCGCAGGCCACGCTCTGTCCACTGAGCCAAACCGGTTTTGGCTATAATATTATTAACTATATTTCCTATGCTGTACTTTACATCCCTGTGACTATTTTGTAACTACCAATTTATAGTTCTTAATTCTTTCACTTTTTCACCCATCCCCCAAACCTCCTCCCTCTGGCAACAATTAGTCTCTTCTCTGTATTTATGGGTCTGTTTCAATGTTGTTTGTTTATTTACCTTGTTCATTAGATTACATATATAAGTGACACCATGTGGTATTTGTCTTTCTCTAACTTATTTCACTTAGCATAATATCCTCTAGGTCCAGCCATGCTGACTCAACTAATAAGACTTCATTCTTTTTTGTGTCTGAGTAATATTCCATCATGTATATGTACCACTTCTGGCAGGCCTCACGGGGCAAGCAGCCCTCTACATCTGACTTGGTGCACAATCTCTGAATGGTGTTGCAGTCAAGCACTCAGGCCCTGCTGGCTGCTCCTGCTCTTAGAATATTTGCATTCCTAGCCCGGGGGAACCTTTATTCCTAGGTCTCTTTTCCTGAGGCCTCAGGCAGAGGTCTTCTCTAGGCTCTTCTACCACTGAGGCCTCCTGACTGGGGAGACTTGCAGATACTTTGCCACTCTGACTCAGTGCCCAGTGCTTTTCTACCTCTAGCCCTTTCCCCATACCCTCTCACCAAGCCCCACATCTCAGGGTCCACAAGCCTTTTGTTCTGGATCCCTCAGCAGTGAGAGGACCCCTACATCTGATCCACTTGGTACCTTCCCATGGGGGCTAATGAAGTAGGGGGAGTGGCGCCTGCCCCAGTGCAGCCTCCAGCTTTCCCACCACAGGAGGTGACGGAGGGCATACTGCTTTAATCGGCCGCTCCAACACCTGCAGCTCCACTTTCTCTCAGCTTCGCCGAGCTCCCGACATGCCCCTCAGCAAGCCTTCCCACTGCACAGTGGTCCCACCATCCATTAGGCAACAGCTCCTCAGAACTTGGCAAATGAACCAACCTAGACAGTGTCCCCTCTCCACATTACCCATTTCCATGGGACTAGGAAAATCTTTGTGATAACCAGACAACGAATCTCTGCCCATCTGGTCTCAATAGGTGCAATTCCCAGCATATCTAAGCAGCAAAGGGGCAAGGAGGGGACTAAAGTTTACTGAGTGTCTACTCTCCATGCCACACCCTTTACATGTGTAATTGTGTTTAATGCTCAGAATCATGGTTGCCATCATTCCTATTTTATAGATGAGAAAACTGTGTAATATCCCCAAACTCAAACACCTAGCACCTGGCAGTGTCCGGACACTAGCAAGGACCTATGGGCAGTGCACTGACCCCCACCCCTACAGCCTTCCCCGGGGTTACAGGCTGGTCCTCCGGGAACTACTGAGCAGGTTGCATTGATTAGCTGGGGGATCCCCATGCCTGGCTCCTGTGGAGGCGGCACGAACACCCCCCAGTAGGGCTGTGGGTACCTTTGGGTCTTCTTTCACCCCCAGGAAGAGGTCGTCCTTCAGCCCTTTCTGGCAGTGCTCACACGTGCAGTCGAAATAGTACTGCTTCTTTAGCTGCTTCTTGCGTTCTTCGCTGACATTAAGGAAGTCGATATAAGACACGGTCAGCTCTTCGCCTTCTGAGATCTTGCCCAGGGCCCGGAGCTCAATTCTGGAGCAGGGCAAAAGGAAAAGAGTAAATCAAGTCCACGGCTTCAGAGTGGCATCTGTGCTCTTCCGGGTTCGAGGAGTTATGTGAGGAAACTCCCGATCCCTCCAAAATTAGAGGGAGTGTGGCCTAACGCACAGTTTTCTGGGTAATTCTGCTCTACTTGTTATAACAATCAAATGTGCTTCATTCCATAAATCTGCTCAAATAGATTCCCAGAGAGGACCTGTCTTGGTCTTAAAACCACACATTGTTTCTATGCCCACAATCATCCCTGTACATTCAGCTATTGGTTGTTGACAAAGAAAGGAAGAAATAATAATAAGGTGAAAACTCAAACAAGGGAAGACTCAAGAGTCATTCCTGCTTAGTTTGGGGACTGCTCACTCAGAAACACACACATTCATTCACTGCCGATCTTGACCTATTCTGTAAGTCATTTCTTACCTCAACCAGTGGTCGAGAAGACTTATTCAGCAAACAAAGGCTGGCTTTGTTAGTCTGATGCATTGTTCACTTTTGTGTTTATTGGGGGACAGGGCTTTGTGGTCGAAGGTGGTTAGCAAGAGCAGATGGCATTTCAATCCCCTTCCAGACTAGACCTGACCCTCCAATGACCTACAGCACAACCCACTTTGCCGTGTAATAGATGTAGAATGTGCTGAAAACAAAAGCCCGTGGTGAAACTGACACCCAGGTTAGCCAACGAAGCAGAGATCAGCCTCTGGGCCTCTCAGCCATGCACAAAGGCCAGAAGCTACAGAAAACAAGTGGTGAGCCCTAGATGTGCTTCTGTCTCTACCCAGGATCCTGAGGCCTCACTACACAGTAGAAACCATCCCCCAGAGAGTGAGTGGCCGGACTCGGAGGCTGGGCAGAGCATCTGCAGAGGGGGTCCATGATCATTTCTTTTGCCTCCCAGACGGCTGTCCAACACCGTGTGAAAGGCCAGGACACAATTTCAGCACCACAGAAGGATCTCAGTCAAAGGCATCCCATTCCACGTGCCCTAAAGTGACAATCAA
Source organism: Vespertilio murinus (assembly GCA_963924515.1). NCBI lineage: Eukaryota > Metazoa > Chordata > Mammalia > Chiroptera > Vespertilionidae > Vespertilio > Vespertilio murinus. The sequence goes on from OZ004713.1 coordinate 18,696,471, forward strand.
GCAGGCAGCTACTGAATGGCAGTGACATGCGTGTCCAAGTGTCAGAGGTAACATGCCTTCTCTTAAAGTGGAGTCCACTGACATGCCAAATAAATGTGATACTATATATAAAAACAACTCAAATGGCACCTGCCAAAATGTAAGTTCCCCTTCACCTCCTGTTCCTTCTTCCCTTTCTTCCCACCCCAATTTTTGGCTGCAGATGATTATGAAGGAATAAAAGGCAAGAGGGAGGGGAGGGCCCAGTGATTCTACTCCTAGGTCTGCTTGGAATCCTAATATGTCCAAACTGCAGGCATTCAATCTTCTCAATTCACAAATGAGGGTGCTGATACCCAGAGAGGTGAAGTATCATCCCCAAAGGTCCCACACACTATAGTCACCGAGTCAAGATTAGAACTCAAGTGCCATTCACACCTCACCACTTCGTATTGGCCTGATGGTTTCCAGTCTGCCTCCTGAGTCTGCAATGCATGGGAAGTGAGGTGCACCAAAGCCCTCAATTTTAGGACTCTGATAATGTCCTAAGTAGGTCCGTGTGAGCAACTTTAGAGCCAAGGTTGAGTGTGGATCTTTGGCATTTGATCCTGGTAGGGTAAATAAACTGCTAACCCCTCCCACCCCTTTTACAGAGGCAGTTCACCATAGTAATATATCTCCATTCAACAGTGGCTCAATGGCCAATAAGTTAGGATTTCCAATAGCTTTACTTTCCATCTTGCTTAAGCCAGTTCATACAAGGTTTCAGAGTGTCTCGCATTATTTCAATGCTATTTGCAAATTTTCAAAACCAAAATAATTTAATGTCACTTAAATATGAAAAATGCATACCCCATTCACTAACTTGGAATTGGGGATCAGAGAATGAATAGTGACTACCACTCCATCCTGGAGCCCAGACCACCCCCCCATCTGTAATGCTCTGCAATTTTATAGTTTAATCAATTGAGCCACAAGTAGGCCAGTAATTTAAGTATATATTTAGAGATTGGGAAGGTCTCTAGAGATGCTCTCACCTTGACCTTTGCTCTACGGATGTGGAACAAAATGCCCAGGAGATTATGTGAATCGTTCAGTCACATGCAATGCATGCCAACACAGTCATAGGTGCACAAACCACTCCGCCCCTGCATTCCCAAAGCCCAAACTCACATGCAGCATTTTGTTCTTAATACAAAGAGTATTTCAATTACTTTTAGGCCCCCTTTGAAAAAAAGAGCCATCTGGGACCTTTTGGTTGTAATTAAGAAAAGTCAAAGTAAAAATCTAACCTAAACCAAGAATTCATAGTTGGCTAGAGCAGTAAACAGAATACTATGAATAAATATTTATCAAAATATCAGTTGTGGGTGCGATTTTCAGAACCCAGTCTGGGTGAGAGGTTGGGGGTTATAAACAACACATAGTCCTTTAGTAGGTCAGTAGTATCAGCAGTCCTCACTTCATGTAAGCAGGGTTTAGAGGGAAAAACCTGGGTTTTTGCCAAGATGATGTGGGCCAGAAGAGACAGCCACGCTTTGAGGTTGGAGGAACGAAAAAGTAAGGAGTGAAAGAGGAGAAAGGAAGAAAACAAAGTAGCCCTGGCAGGTGTGGCTTAGTTGGTTGGGCGTCGTCCCATACACAAAAAGGTCGACAATTCAATTCCCAGTCAGGGCAAGTGCCTAGATTGCAGGCTCAGTAGAAGGCAATCTGTTGCATTGATGTTACTCTTTCTCTCTTCCTTCCTCTCTCTCTCTAAAATCAATAAAAACATGTGAGTAAAAAACAAAATTATTAAATGCATTAAGAATAGTCCTGTCAGGCATGGCTCAGTGGTTAGAGTGTAGGTCCAAGCACCAAAGAGTCTCAGATTTGATTTCCAGCCCCAGTCAGGGTACATGCAGGAGGCAACCAATCTATGTGTCTCTCTTACATCGATGTTTCTCTCTCTCTCTCTTCTCTGACTCTCTTCCCCCTTCTCTCCTTTCTACTCTCTTTGAAAAAAACAATGGGAAAAATATCCTCAGGTGAGTATTAACAAAAAAAATTTTTTTAAGAACAAAGAATACAGCATTCAAAAAAGATGAGACTTTGGGGTACAGAAGGACAGACAGACAGACAGCAGCCACAGAATCTTGAGAAGGGGCATCTTGGGAACCAGGTAAGTGAGGGAGGTGGGTCAGAGGAGCAGGGAAGTTTGAAAGAACTGACCCACCTCATCTGGGTGTGAAACATGGATTTCACTGCCTCATGACTGAAAGACAAAACAGACACCCACATGGAAATCATTACCATTGACGGATCCCGCACAGCTAGCAAAGGTGCACAGTATTTCAGATGCAATCAAAGCTTTGGCCATAACAACAACCTCTAGCCCAGGCCCTGTCATCCAGCCCCTGTCGTCCGGCCCCTGTGGCTGGGCTCACTTGACAAGGTGTCCCTGGTATAGTGGAAATATCACTGGATTTGGAATGAGTAGTTCTGCATTCAAAAGTACACAGCCCTGGACAAGTGACTTCCCTTCCCAGGCCTCAGTATTCTCATCTACAACTGAGCAGTAAAACTCATGAGACAATGATTTAAAAGTAGAGTACTTTAAAAAAAAAAAAAAAAGTATGGCCGAAACCAGTTTGGCTCAGTGGTAGAGCGTTGGTCTGGGGACTGAAAGGTCCCAGGTTCGATTCCAGTCAAGGGCATGTACCATGGTTGCGGGCACATCCCCGGTAGGGGGTGTGCAAGAGGCAGCTGGTGGATGTTTCTCTCTCATCGACGTTTCTAGCTCTCTATCTCTCTCCCTTCCTCTCTGTAAAATATCAATAAAATATATATATTTTTAAAAATATATGGAAAGTGTATTAGTCCACTAACAAGAACCTTGGACAGATAAGTGTTGCCTCTTTTGATGTCTATCACATGGGGAGTTGGACCGTGTATGGAGGTTGGGTAGTCACACAGGTAGTAGATAAAATGATTGGGGTGTGACTTGGGCTCCTAACATCGTGGCCAGTATTCTTTCCACTATGGCAGACAGCTAGACAGTGACTGAAATTCACCTTCTCTTGTACAACAACCAAAACGCCAGGTTAAAATGTGGCTGCTCCAAATTAGTAGCTGCATAGAAGCCCGTGCAGACACTGGAGCTGATCTGAAAAAAATAGTTCCGGGTTCCTGGGGCAGTTACATGTAGGGAAAGAAAAACCTGGGTCACCATTGCTTAGTAAAAGAGGTTCAAGAAAGACCAGCCCCGTATGTGAGTTAATTTGACCCTCTCTATCAACCAGGCTAACCCTGGACAGCAGCTTGTCTGAGGGGCATACCATGAAGTGACTCCAAGAGGCATAGGAAGGGAAACACAAATGCTGTGAAAAGATTTTCATTTGGATCAAAAATAAACTTTCCTGTCCTGAGTGATTTTCTCAATTTCTTAGAGCCTGGTGTCATGTAGGCCCTTGATTCCAGAAATAGGAAGGAAAAGGAAAACTAGAATCCCCACTATATTGGAGCTTAAGCTTGAATCTTGGCTAAGAACCAGAAACCATTTTCTTTGTTTTGGAGTAAGTTTTTTGGGGAAACTTGCTCATTGTTGATGACTCAGTCAACTTGTATCCTTCATAAGAACTTGTCTTAAGAGCAAAAGCAAAATTGCTCTGGCCTCATTCTCCAACCCCCGAACCCCCACCCCTGCCTGAGCCAGGGACAACTGGGACTCACCCTCTTTGCTGACTCTTCTCCATTTGTGTCCCACCCCCAAATTCCCTTCTGTCCCCTCTGTGCCTTATTTGGAGAAGGGTGCTAACTGACCTCTGAGGACTTCATTACCAGTTTCCTTTGCCCTCTGGCTTCTAGTTGGGGTTTGGCCAATGGGAAGCGATCAGAAGATGGGAGGAGAGTGGTTGGGCTATTTAGTCTCCTGGCTTCCTCTCTGCCTTACTATGGTTCAAGCAGTGGCACAGCCACACTGTTGGAAAGGATCTTTCCCATGGCTCTCAGCAAGCACAAAACCAGTACTTCTTTCATTTGCCCTTCCACTCTAGAGGTAATAATGGTTTCGTGCTGTAGCGAAACCCTGGACACTTCACTGATCTTTATTAGTTACTTAAATGCTATTCGCACTTCTATGAATAGTCCTTTGGTTAATTTCCATTCAGGTAAACTCTGAGTATGCCTTTTGTTTCCTGCTGGGACCTTGACTGATATATGCTTCTCAGTTGATGTTTTGTAATGACCTCTAGGGATCAAGGCATCAAGTTTTAAAATAGTAATTAGGGGTTTATCTGACATATCTAGGCAACCTCAAGAAACATACAAAGACTCAGAAATTACCCATGTGGAGCTCTCTACTAGCCTCCCCATTACCTTTCTTCTAACCACAAATATTCTACAATAAGATTTCTACTTTTTTCCCATTTGAAAACCATGCTAGTCCATGAAACTTTGCCTTAAGTCAAGTGGTGAGAACACCATGAGGTCTCCCCACCCCCATCATAGTACCCCCAGTGAAAGATATATACTCACTTGCCGTTGTTAAAGATGACGGTGCAGTTGGGCCAACAGTCATGGTTCACCAGGCCCAGGTTGGGGAAGATGCCCACACCCACTGCCTGCAGGCCCCTCTGATCACTGAGCGTGAAACCATTGCAGTTAATCTACCCAGAGGAAAAGACAAAGAGTCAGCTAACACACACAGACTAGGGACACAACACCATCCTCTCTACTGAAAGATGTTTTTTAAAAAGTAGAAAACCAGTCTCATCCTGGAAATGCTTAGAGTCTGGAAAGAACTGACCTACCTCATCTGGGTGTGAAACATGGCCATAACATGACTGAGTCACATATGTGGTTGCCTGTTAGAATGGCTAAAAAACATCTCCCACAAACCTGAATAGGATAATCATTTGCTGCCAGATAGCTCAGAGCATCTTAATATACTACATGTTATTGCCTCCTGTTGGCCAAACACCTGAGTAGCTGTAGGCTATTCCCCAATCTGACAACTTTCTGTAAACCCTACCCTTTGAAACTCTACCCTTGGAAGTGTATTATCTCCACCTTGCCTTAGGACAAATTGTGTTAATAAAAAGGACAGGGTCCTGAGACAAGGGAGTATTTCGCTCCTTTAGCTGAAGCTCCTCTGACCCCCAATGCCTTTCAAAACTCTTTCATCTTTGGACTCCTCCTTATTGAATCTACACACAGACTTTCTCCAGATTGCTGAACCCTTCATAATGCTGGGACAAGAACCCCGACAGTCTCTCTCTTTCCTCTCTGAAATCAATTTTAGAAAATGATAAAAATAAAAAGGCCAAAGATAGAAGTGTTGATTCTGAAACTCTCTCCTTTTCCTATACCTGGGTCTCACATGAGTCTTCTCCAATATCTAGTTGGTTTATCTCTCCATGCACTACTCTGCCTTACGAGGTGTGTGTGTGTGTGTGTGTGTGTGTGTGTGTGTGTGTGTACCCTGCTTTCTTTGTCTACCCACCCTCAACTCCTATAGCTGTTCATAAGAGAAAAATGACATTTCTGTTTTATTGTGTCTGCTGGATATTTTATGCTCCCTGTTCACAATTTTAAATTCTGGTAAGTGCAACATTTACTAGTATTTATAAGTCCAAGACAAACCAAGTTGGTTATTACTGATGTGGTGCTCAATTTATCTTCTTTCCCTTAAAATAAGTGGTTCTTTATATTTGGAAAAGATTCCAAATATCTGCTATCAGGGTATGAAAATGCATAAAAATAACCTAAACTACATTGACAACTGCACAGAAATTTCTGCTTTATATATAAATAATAAACAGGAATAGATGCTATGCATAATAAAAATATACATTTACATGTGTATATTGATATGTACACCACATGGTTATTTGCTATAAAATTGGAGGACTGTCACTTTCTCCATTCAATCTCATCAGTCATTCAGCAAATAGATACATGAAGTTAAGCCTGTCAGTACTAACAAGCTGTATTACCTTAGTTAAATCTCTTCTCTGAATCCCATTTTCCCATCTGTAGGTTGAGTGAGTTGGACCAGATGATCTCTATGGTCCTTTCAGATCTACACTTTGGTAATTATGCCATCCTGTGGCTGCAGTCCCCAGGCCCCTTGGGGTTACCCAGGATGGTCTATGACACCCAAGGCTGTGGAGCCTCAGTGCTAAGAGGAGCAACTCTGGCACCAGGCAGACTGTTTTTAGCCCTTCCATGGACACCAGCTCACTGTGTGGCCTGTGGAAGTCATGTAAATCTCTCTGGGCCTAGGCGTTCTGTTTATAAAATAGGAATGTTGAGCATGAATTTCACCTTGTGTTGTAAAAATTGCATAAAGTAATACATGGGAAGCTATGATGGTGAATTTTATATGTCAACTTGCCTGGGCTGCGGTACCCACATATTTGGTCAAACATTCTGTGTTTCTGTGAAGTGTTTTTTTGGATAGGTTAGCATTTAAATCAGTAGATTTTGAATAAAGCAAATTATCCTGCACGATGTAGGTGGCCTCATGTGATCAGTTAACAAACTTAATAGAACAAAGACTGACTTCCCATGAGCAGGAAGGAATTCTGCCAGCATTTGGCCTTTGGATTTGAACCACAACTCTTTTTTGGGGTGTCCTGCCTGCAGGCTTGCCAGCAGATTTTGAATTTACACTCTATAATCTTAAGAGCTAATTCATTAAAATAAATCATTTCTGTCGATAGATAGATAGATAGATAGATAGATAGATAGATGATAGATAGATAGATAGATAGATAGATAGATAGATAACTGTTTCTCTGGAGAACTCTGACATTACAGAAGCACTGACACATTCTGATCATGCTGTTGTTATTATTAAATAACCTCCCTCTTCAGCCGGTTCACCAACTCCACAGAAGGTGCTGGGCCTGCCAGAAAGAAGACATCTATCCCCACAGCCTGGTGCCTCTCCGGACTCTCACCCCCACCTCCTGAGCTCCCAAGGCTGCAAGAGAGAGGTCCTTACTCCCCTCTCTCTGGCTTCCATACCCACTACTCCCATTATCCTTCCCCTCAGACCTCAGAAAAGAAAGGGCTTTATTTTCAAGGTGACTGATAAGCAAGAAGGGATGGGTAATTGGGCCTTTGTTTTCAAAGTGAAAAGGAGAGAATACAGGACATGCGGATAAACAAGGAGGTAAAATGACATCCAAGTCTACCATTAGAGATCATAGAAAGTCTTGTTGGGATGCCAATGTCAGATGACCTCATAGTAAGCAAGACCAGAAGGACAGAGGACAGGATGACAGTTGTTCATTCTAGGGTTCTGTCTCCCTCCAGTTCTTCTCTTGGCCCCCCTTCCCCACTCGGGCCTGGCAGCATCTGAAAACTTATTCGGTGGACAATCCCAGCTGTCACTCACCCCCACCCCACTTCATGAGAAACCATACCACGCCGAAGATGTGCGAGATGTACTGCATGCTGAACTGCTGGCTCTGGGGCAGCCAGTACTGCAAGAACGTATCCACGTCCACCCGCAGCTGCTTCTGCTCCTCCTCCCCAAAGTTCTCCACGTGGTTCTGCAGGTCGTCCACGGACACCAGGCAGCCCTCTGTGAGCCCGGTGCCCTCTCTCTCCACCCGCCACATGATGCGTGCAGCCAACCTACGGAGAAGGGCAGGGTTAGGGAGACCCTCTGCTTCCATTCATCCAACAAACACATACCAAGTGCCTAATACATGCCAGGCACAGTGTCAGGCGCAACACACAGTTTTGAACCAGACAGAATTTCTTCTATCGTGAAGATTCTTATTAGTGGGGGAGACAAACGTTTAAAAGATCATTAAACTTGCCAAAACCGGTTTGGCTCAGTGGTAGAGCGTCTGTCTGCAGACTGAAAGGTCCCAGGTTTGATTCCGGTCAAGGGCATGTACATTGGTTGCGCGCACATCCCCGGTAGGGGGTGTGCAAGAGGCAGCTGGTAAATGTTTCTCTCTCATTGACGTTTCTAGCTCTCTATCTCGCTCCCCTCCTCTCTGTAAAATATCAATAAAATATTTTTTTTAAAAAATAAAAATAAATAAAAGATCATTAAACTAATGTTAAATGCTATGCAGAAAATAGAATCAGGTAACATGATAGAAAGTGGCAGTGGGTGGAGGAGAAGACAAGGGGACCCAGGGAGGTGACAGGGGCGAGGCACACTCAAGCTGAACAGAAGGAGCCAGCTCTGTGTGCGATGGAGAAAGAGCAGCGAGCACAAAGCCTCTGAAGGAGGAATGAGCTTGGCATGAAGGAGAAACAGCAAGAGGACCAAGGAGGCTGGAGCACAGGGCATGAGGAGTGGAAAGCAAATGAAGGGGAGAGGTGGGCAGAAGCCAGGTCACATGGTATCCTGCATGGAGTCTGGGGACACCAGGAGGTATGGCAGCCTGGGTCTCGCCTGGTAGTATGGCTAAGATGAGCCCTGGCGAAGGAGCCTAATGACCTGTTTCCCTGTGTGACCCCGGGCAAGTCATCTGACCTCCCTGAACCTCTCTAATGACCAGTGAAATGAGGGTAACATTCTATATTCCCTCTCATGCTAATCTCCAGAGGTATTTGGGAGATCTTTGTGTGTGAACTTATTTATATTCTTAATGATTGGATAAAGAGAAGGTGAAAAGGACAATCTAGGTGGGGAGACAGTATAAGCAAAGGCCTGGATGCAGCCAAGAGCATGCCATAAGCAGAAAGCAGGGTGGAATCTGGCCTGGCTGGAGCAGAGGGCTCAGGAGAGCTCAGGGCTTTGAGTGTGAGACAAAGGGGTGTACTTGATCCTGAGGACAGAGAGGACCCCCTATTAACTGGTAATCAGCCCATACCCACAAGATGAAGCCTGTAACCAAGAGACACTTTGACAACTCTGCCATTCATTGGCCAGGAACCAGGAAAGGACTGGTGGCCTAGGACAAAAAACCCGTGGAGAGGAACTCTCTTGGCAAAGTATGGCCTTTTTTCCCTCTCATTTGGGTCAGGGGGTTATTTCCAGACATGTCCTGCCAGGGACCCCAGCACCTGAGAACCAAGATGTCCCCACATGGAGTGTAGGATAGAACTGGGGAAAATAAGGCTCGAGCTGGGATATCTGCTACCTCCAAATGTTAGGAAGAATGTCACAAAGCTCAGAGATTAAGACTAATGGGTGACAGACTTCAACCCAGTATCAGAGGAAATTACCAGCTGGGACTGTGCAGCTGGAGGGAGAGACCTCCTCATCACAGGAGGGAACACTGGCTCCGGGCCTTAGAGACAGGTAAGTTATCAGTGAGATACCTGCACCCATACTCACTGCAGCAGTATTCACAATAGCCAAGACGGGGAAGCAACCTAAGTGCCATCAAACAGGGAAAGGGAGAGGTGAGATTTTTTTTTATATATATTCAATCATGGGAAAGAATGAAACCCTGACATTTGGGACAACATGGATGGACCTTGAGGACATTATGTTAAGTGAAACAAGTCAGACAGAGAAAGACAAATAGTGCATACTATTCCTTATATGTGAGATCTTTTTTAAAAAGGCCAAACTTACAGGATCAGATAATAGGAAAGTGTTTTTCCAGGGAATGATGGTTGAGGAAAATAGGGAGAAGTTGGTAAAAGGGCACAACTGGGGTGATAGACACAGGCTATAATATACAGATAATTTATTATAGAATTGTATACCTGAAACCTACATAATTTTATTAACCAATGTCACCCCATTAAATTCATTTTATAAAAGGATACAAGCATTCAGGTACAAGATGGATATGCTCTAGGAATCTATAATAATAAAGGCATAATATGCTAATTAGACTGGACAGCTGAACGCCCTTCCAGACAAAGCCACAGCAGCTGGCAGTAGCAACAGTGGCAGGGTGATGGGGGCAGTGCCTTCCCCTGATTGGCCGGTCACCTCCCACAGAGAGAGGCCAAACTGTGGGGAGTGGGTCTAAGCCATCAGTAGGACATCCCTTGAGGGCTCCCGGACTGTGAGAGAGGGCAGGCCGGACTAAGGGACCTCCCTCCACCCCTAAGTGCATGAATTTTTATGCACTGGGCCTCTAGTCTAATATAAAACATGATAGCTATATTGATAACCTTGTATTGTTTAATTAAAATGTCCTAAGAGAGAACTTAAATGTTCTCACACACAAACAATAAATAAACATGTAGGGTAATGGCTGTGTTAGTTAAGTAGGTGGAGACATCCTTTCACAATGTACATGTATATCAAATCACCACGATGCACACTTAAAATATCTTACAATTTTATGTCAATTCTATCTCAATTAAGTTGAAATTAAAAATAAATAAATACCTGGCCAGTGTTGCTCATTGAATAGAGCATCAGCCCATACACCGAAGGGTAGTGGGGTTCGATTCCTGGTCAAGGGCACATACCTGGATTGCAGGTTCCATCTTTGGCCCTAGTTAGAGTCTGTGCAGGAAGCAGCCAATCTATATGTCTCTCTCATGTCAATGTTTCTTTCTTTCCCACTCTCTCTCCCTCTCTACCTGTCTCTCTCTTTATCCCCCTCCATTCTTCCCTTCCACTCTCTCTAAAAATCAATGGGAAAATATCCTCTGGCGAGGATTAATAAATAGATATATAAATGCATAAATAACACATGCATACAATTGCATGTGAGATTACAAAAAAAAATGAAGTAGGATTTCAACAGCTGGAACTAATGGGGATAGGGAGGCTGACTGAGGCATTTCATTTTGCAGTTTACTAAAAGTTACCAGCACAGTATGTCTGGTGTGACTCAGTGGTTGAACATCGACCTACGAACCAGGAAGTCACGGTTCGATTCCCAGCCAAGGCACATGCCTGAGTTACAGGCTCAATCCCAGGTAGCAGGGGTGTGCAGGAGGCAGCCAATCGATGATTCTCTCTCATCATTGATGTTTCTGTCTCTCTATTCCTCTTCCTTCCTCTCTGAAATCAATAAAAATACATCTTTTAACAACCACCAGCACATGATGATTCCAGTCTGTGCTTTAACGTCATATCCTTCAAGCATGATAAAGATGACCCCAACTTCCCCTTCCCCATCTCCCCTGCTCTCCACTGCCAGCTTCATAAGCCCCTGGCCCTGGTAGAGCATCAGGCCCTCCCCTGGTGGAGCTCCAGGACTTGGGGTTCTTGAACTGGGACTCCCAAGGCATTAGCCCTGAAGTTTCTGGCGATGGCTGCTCAGGGAGGTCACTGACTGTTGCCAATGCAAGTGCCTTTGGGTGCAGAGGGCTGTGTGCACAACCAGCAGGACTAGGGAGGCTGTGGTTCCTTGGAAAACTCCGTATTTTGTAAAGGGGGTAGATGTATTGAGCTCTAGCTCATTTTACCAAATCTTCAGATATTTTTTCAAGACATGCCAAAAGAAACTATTTTTTTAATGTGAAATTTCCAATTTTTGAACATTGGCAGATCAATATTTTTAAATTAAATATTAGGGAGCCATACAGAATGAGACTGCAGCCAGCTCCAGCCTGGGTCTGTATTTTGGAGCCATTAACCCTTCCTCCCTATTAGACGGGCTCCCAGACCTAAAGGGAACTCATAGACGTGGCCATATCCGGTCTCTTGGGGGCTCCGTCCTGCTTTGCACTGAGCCCAGCTTCCGTGGGCCTGGGCATGCTGTCACTGCCACCCCTCCTCCCCCACCCATCCCCACCTGACATCCGGAAATCCCAAACATTTCCACAGGGCCCCGCTCTGACCTGATGTTCTCATTGGGTATCTTCCCGTATCTCTTGATGGCCAAACACTCCTTCTTGTGGTTTACCCACGCATCCTTCTGGCAGGTGCGGTCACAGTAACGGGCAAACTTGCACTGACCGCAGTGATGGAGCTTCTCCTGCCTCTTGAAGCAGGTGTGGCACACAAAGTTAACGAGGCTGGAAATGGAGAAAATGTGACTGAATTTGGGGGAGCACCATGAAAAGGGACCACACTGGCCTTTCAAAGATTGGGGGCCATCCTTGTCTTTCTAAGCTTCACACTCCCACTTTTCAAAGAGAGGGGCTGGGCTTTCAAAGACCCTTTAGCTGTAACTATCTTTTTAGCAGATATTTTAAAGTGAACCAAATGGGGACGCTACTGAGCTCTGCATATACTAGTAAGCCCTTCAATTTAACTCAGCACGTATAGGTGTATGACCTACAGGCACTGGGACTCCCACAAGTGGCCAGAGGGACAAGGAGCTTGCAATCCAGTACAGTGTGAGGAGCGCCGTGACAGGGGAGGCACAAAGTGTTCCTGGCACACACTGGAGAAGACATTTGAGAAACCGGAATGTCTTCTAGGCAAAGGGAGTGAGTGGAAAGTCCTCATGGTCCTGATGCCAAAATGCCCAGGTTATTGGCATGGTGGCATGGGAGGGATGTTCTGTGTGGCCTGTCCTTCTCATTTTTGAAATGAATTGTCCCTTTTCCCAAAGAATAAAAAGTCATAACTATCCACAATATGTTGCAACAAGAAACATGATATATTTTATACAAAATGAGGTCTGCACATTATGACATATGTCATAGTTCTGTGTTTTGCAGCATTAAGAATGACCAGGTTAGCCCTGTCGGTGTGGTTCAGTGGTTGAGCACTGACCTAGGAACCAAGAGGTCACATTTAGATTGCAGGTCAGGGCACATCCCTAGGTTATAGACTCTATGCTTAATATGGTGAGAGCAGGAGGCAGCCAATCAATGATTCTCTCTAATCATTGATGTTTCTCTCTCTCCCTCTACCTTACTCTCTTTCTCCAAAAAAATAAAAATTAATAAAAATATTTTTTTTAAAAAGAATCAGAGGATTACTGATGTCACTGGTGTTATCTGATGTGGTCTTTTGGCTCAGAGAGAGTGGAAGTGAAATAGAGGAACCTTTCAGTGGGTGAGGGAGAGATGTGAGAAGATGCTTCTGGCTTCCCAGAGTTCCCATTGGGGTCCCATGTCTCCCCATGTTAAAGCCATGATTCAGACAGACAAGGTCATGAGCTAGCATGAAGGAGATATATTTAAAAACATAACCCAACACCCAGAATGAGTAAAATCTGGTGGTTGTGGGGCCTATAGATAATGCACAATACCTAAAAGCCCTAACTGCATACTTCCACAATGTGGGAAAGAAATCCTGGCCACGGAAGCAGAGAGGTGACGGGAAGAAGTTAGGTGACATACAGGAAGTGTTGCGCTCCCTGGGAGGAAGTGGGTATGGAAACTCAGGTTGGGGCTAACAATCTGAACATAGGTCTCTAAAGTATAAGAAAACAAGAAACACGTATAAGAAAAACATTTTAGAAATGTGGAATTCTAGAGCCTGCAGGAAGAACCTTCAACAAAATATACAAGTACATCCCTGATGTACTTGTGTCCATCCCTGATTATGACTTTTAATTCCCATAGTGACAAAGAGGTTGCCTCTTCCAAGAACAGTTCATTGTTGGCAAATCCTAATTACTGCCGACCTCCTCCTTATGTTAATCTTGAAAAACAGATTCCTATAACATAATTTGGCCCTCTGGATCCTTGTCTAATGGAACAAGCCCTTCAATAATTTGAAGACTGTCCAGGTGGTGTTGCTCAGTGGTTAACAAGTCAACCCATGAACAAGGAGGTAACAGTTTGATTCCCAATCAGGGTACATGCCTGGGTTTCAGGCTTGATCCCCAGTAGGATGCATGCCAATCAATGATTCCCTCTCATCATTGATGTTTTTCTGTCTCTCTCTTTCCTTTCCTCTCTTCTATGAAATCAATAAAATAATTTTTTTAAATTTGAAGATGACTGCCATGCTTCTCCTTCATTTCCCTTCTCCAAGTTAAACATTCCCAGCTCCTTCAGCAGTTCCTTATACACTTATCTGAAAATGTCACACTGTTCCGGTGTTCTCCGGATGTGCCTACCGCACTTACCTGCAGCCAAAAGAAAGTGAGTGTAGCAGGGCAATCAAGCAAGATCCAGCAGCCAGCGCTAAGGCATCAGGCTCAGGACCAGCCCAAAGGCTAGGCCCAGGGTTCTAACATAGTACCAAGGGATGGAGAGACAGGAACACAGCTAAACAAAGGGTACTAGATGGGCTACTGCTTCATGCTAGATCCTGGGCCTAGAGTTCAGAGAGTTTTCTGGAGGCCTCTGGGTGGTCAACTTAACACACCACTGTGTCCCCATTGCTAGTAATTTGTTAATAATGATAAAGTACTCCAGGGCCTGAACAGTGGGTTCTAATTTGCAGGTTAGAGCAGATTGAAGGGTATTCCCATAACTATGTTTTCCTCACTACTTCGCACTCTTTACACTTTCCTAATGGGAGAGGAAGAGGAGAGTCACACGGGCATACTTAGTGATTTGCATAGAATCCACAGCCCATCCTAACTATGCCACACAGGGTGCCCTGCTCGAGAAGATCATTTGTCCTGAGTACCCAGCAAAATAGACTACAAGGGACTCACATGAGACCCTGACCATTTAGTGGGGTCTCCAAGCCCCTGGAGGAGGGGAGCTATGAACATCTCACGTCTGTCTCAAATCAGGACTGCATTCTCTGGGAGGTGTGTGAGGTTCGTGAGCACGGACTGGCTTGCTGAAGAACTCGGGTAACTTGGATCCCAAAGAAGCTCCAAATCTTACCACCTGGCCACTCAAGGGCGAGACCCTGGGTCACAAAACTTGAAACTATGGTGCCCAGAACAGAGTATGGTTTCTAGATGAGGTGCTATTCACACTTCCTGGATCTGGACATTGTGAAAAAAAACATATATATATATATATATATATATATATATATATATATATATATATTACACACTTATTTAAGGTCAAATTACAATTATAGTTACTTCCTCCTAGGTTTTCTCAAAGGCTTTGCAGCCAAGTCAGAGGTGCCCTCTGTTTGTACATTTGTCAATGCTTTTTAAAACAGCTTGATTGAAGTTTGACATATGTAAACTGCACGTGTTTCTAATGTGCAATTTGATAGTGAACATGTCCACCAACTCCAATATTTTCTCATGACACTGAACTTCTTAACCTGAAATGGGGTCCTCGCCTTCATCCCTAACTGATTGTGTTCAGTATAATTTCCCAAACTGTCCAGATCGTTGTGAATTTTGTTCTGTCATCATTATTTTACTATGCTAATCTTTGAGTCATCTTAGACGGGAGGGAAAAGGTGGACCAGTTGTCCACCTCAAGGGTATCAGCATCCAGACCAGGAATACAAACGAAGCATGACAGCCAGAAAGTGCCTAGAGGTGAAGAGCTAGAAGCAAGCACCATCATGCTGGCTGTCACCTACAACTTGTCACTTGGAACCCAATGCCAATCTGCTACGGGGGCTCCCAGCATAGAACAGCCCCACACTTGGCCTACTCTAATATTTTACACCCATAATGATATTTTTTAAATAGTCTAGTCTAATGTTTCATATTTTGACTCATGTACGTATCTATTCATATACACATGTATAAACTAAAATTTGTACCTACCAAACATATATATTACACTTCATAGTTCTCACACTGTTGCATTCTTTTTAAAAAATATATATTTTATTGATTTTTCACAGAGAGGAAGAGAGAGGGATAGAGAGTCAGAAACATAGGGGGGGGAGGGCTCACTCTGTTGAGTGTCATCCCATACATCGCTGCAATGTCGCCTATTCAGTTCCTGGTCAGGCTATAATGCCCAGGTGGCTGGCTCAACCCCTAGATCCCCCAGCAAGGGGTGTGCAGGAGGCAGCTGATTAATGGTTCTCCATCTCCTTTCCTATCTAAAATCAATAAAAGCATATTCTTTTAAAAGCTAATAAAAATTCCAGTGGTCACCTAGACTAACAAAAGTTCTGCTTCTTTATCTTTTACTGCTGATTTCTAAGCTACTTACACTGTGGGAAGATGTGGTGTCTTGGGGATTGGAGAGATCACTGTGGCCAGCGTAAGCTCCAACTCTGAACCTTAAAAACTTAACCTGACAGCAAACAGTACAGCCAAGTGAGCGTGTGTTAGGGGCTGGAGATCCAACTGAGAATCCTCCGAATTAACTTTGAGGCAGAATACAATGTTTATCCCAAGGATAAGTAATTTTAAAATGTGCTGATTTGAGGTTTACTCAACAGCAATCTTTTTTTATTTTAGAGCAATATAGTTTTTTTTCAAGGAAGAGTATTTTATCTCTGACATTGTTTAGAATTGTTAGTGCACGGTGACAATTGACTTTTACTAGAGTTGTTATTGTTTTTCAATCCTATGCAGAGAGCGCCCCCTTATGGCCTGCATTAGGTATACACCCCTGGCACTGCCCTCTCTGGCTCACACTGCCTGGGAGTCTCATTAAGGCAGATCTTCCTAACCTGGCACAAAGCTAGAGAATACACCCACCATGGCACTTGCCTCCAGACTCCTATGAACTGACTTAAAACACTTCTAACAGGGCCTTCTTAGAGAATAGTCTATCTGCCATGAGCTACAGATATGTCCATAAGAAATTCAGTGGGATGCCCTTCAAAGTCACTAAGAACTACTTTGTCCAGGAGGAGGCGGGAGACAGAGCCCTGGAGTGATGCAAAATAAACTTCACCCGGCCCAGCACAAGCTGGGCTTGTGGGCTCATTCCCAGAAGGGGGCATGCAGGAAGCAGCTGATCATTGATTCCCTCCCATCATTGATGTTTCTCTCTCTCCCTCTCCCTTCCTCTCTGAGATCAATAAAAATATATTTTTTAAAAACAACCCCCCAAAAAAAGACTTCATCCCAGACTGGGTGGTAGACCTTTATAATCATGTATATAATCACTTATTAGGTTTTGAATCAATTCAATATCAGTTCAATAATATGTCACTTTCATATTAGCTCATGAAATTCTTTACAATCACTCTGCTATAACAAACTTCATTACTTTTTGGAAGAAGAAAATGTGTCCTGGCTGAGTAGCTCAGTTGGTTAGAGCATCGTCCTGATATGCCACAGTTGTAGATTTGGTTCCTGATTAGGGCACATATAAGAATCAACCAATGAATGCATAAACAAGTGGAACAACAAATCTCTCCTTCTCTTTCCCTCTCTCAAAGCAATAATTTTTTAAAGAGAAAGAAAATGTGATGATTTTGAAGTGATTATTTTTCTCATGATGAACTCATAGTGGATTCCAAGTGTTAACTACCAAACTATTGTCTACAAGCTCACACACCTGTTTTAGATTCCATTCCATGGTTTTTCTGGAGCTTAGACTCTAAGCCCTAGAGTCAAGTTTTAAAAGTTGGAGAAACCCAGCAAGCATGTGAGTAATCTCCTAATTTAGATCACCTAAGAATGGGCTGACCTTTCTCTCCATTACCTCACCTGCTACTAAGGCTTGACTGAGAAGGAAGAGAGAAGTCTGTGTGATTCAGAGCAGGCTTCTCAGGCTCTGGTGGGCATCAAGTCATCAGAGATCCTTTAAAAACTGGCTTCTGATTCAGTGGGTCTGGGGTGGGGGCCTGAGACCCTGCATTTCTAACAAGCTCCAGGTGATCCTGATGCTATAACTCTGAGCAGCGAGAATCTAGAGATGAGAGAAAACCTAAATCCCATTCCTTCCAGTGGGGTATGCAGGGAAGTACCAGGTAGGCAGGAATGGGAAGTTTTAAACGTGTACTCTTCTGGTCTCCACCTCCTTACAGGGGTGTCAGGATGGGTATTATGGAAAGTCAGGCCTGGAGTCAGCCTGGGTTAGGTTCAAATTCCTGATTCTAGTACCTACTGGCTGTGTGACCTCTAACCTCTAACCTCTCTGAGTCTTGGTTTCCTTATGTGAAAATGGGAATAGCAACAGCTAGATCATGATAATCTCTTAGACTAATGACTATTACTTTTTTAATGAAACATACTTACTATTTTAAAAATACAAGCAAGAAGAAAATTGCAAAGAAATTCCAGGCCTAGCCTCTATGGCTCAGTGGTTGAACATTGACCTACGAACCAGGATATCAAGGTTCCATTTCTGGTCAAGGCACATGCCTGGGTTGTGAGCTCAATCCCCCATAGGGGGTTTGCAGGAGGCAACCAATCAATGATTCTCTCTCATCATTGATGTTTCTATCTCTCTCTCCCTCTCCCTTCCTCTCTGAAAATCAATAAAAACTTTTTTTTTCAAAAAGAAATTCCAAAACCTTACCACTCTTGAAGTGATTTGGAGGGTTACATGAAATAACGAGAAAACTGGTTCAGAGCCTGGCACAGGATGAATGCTCAGTAGCCGCCAGAGGGTTCCCCCTCCATCAGTCTCACAGCCACGCTGAGCCACGGACGGACGAGCCTCTGCCCCCTCCAGTACCCACTGGTTCCCCGGCAGCCAATAGAGAGGAAGACCTCTGGGCTGGAAGAGGTCCCCTGTGGGGTGAAAAGGGTACTTCCTCCACAGAAATACATGATCCCTCTTTTACAGCTCCCATAATAGAAAATCCAAAAGACGTGAAGCCCTAAAATCTTGTGGATTCCAGGAGAAAGTGCTTCATCCAGACAGCGTGGCTGGTCGCCAGCAAGTCTCTCTTCCCCTCGTCTCAGTTTCCCAGGCCGCACAACAAGAGTCCCATTCACACCACACTTGGAAATACGTCTTCAAGCAATTCTCTTTTGTTGAACCTTCACAACAACCCTTTCGATCAACATCCTCACAGGGACGTGATTCTCAGAGGGGCCTCTTGAGGCCTGACGGTGCTCTCAGCACACAGGGCAAAGGAAGCCACCGAGCCCACCTGGTTTGCAGGCAGAGTGCTTGCCCCAGCCAGCCGCCCCCCCCCTCACTTTTTGCCCTGCAGGCACTGGGTTATGTCATCTGTCACAGCCAAGAGGCATGGGAGGGCAGCTGCTGCTCAGCTCCTTGTATGGAAATAACCAATTACTGGACAGATAAACACACAGAGAAGCTCTCTGCAAGTGAGGCAAGCCCTCTAGCCAGAGAGCACGGGACCAACAGTTCTGGCTGGCTGGCTGCTTAAAATCTCCCAGCGGCCAGGAGGGCTCCCCTCAAAATTCCAAGGGCAGGAGGCACATCTTAAAGAACATCCCATCCCTCAAATACCTAGAGAACTTTACAATATTTCTATTGTATTTAAATACAATATATATATTGTTGTTGACAGTATTACAGATGTCCCAAATTCCCCCCACATTTACCTCTCTCCACCCAGCCTCTACCTCTCCCCCTGGGGCTCGCCACACTATTATTGTCTGTATCCATGGGCTAGGCATATAAGTATGTAAGTACTTTGGTTTATCTCTTCTCATTCCACACAACCTGCCCCCAAGATATATCAGTCAGTCCCATACCTCAGGTATTATTTTGTTAGTCAATTCATGTTGTTCATTAGATTCCACAAATCAGGGAGAGCATGTGATATTTGTGTTTCTCCAATTGGCTTATTTCACTTAGCACAATAGTCTCTAGGTCCATCCATGCTGTCCCAAAGGGTAAGTGATCCTTCTTTTTCATAGCTGCATAGTATTCCATTGTGTAGATGTACCACAGCTTATCTACTCACTCATCTGCTGATGGGCACTTGGGCTGTTTCCAAATCTTAGCTATGGTAAATAATGCTGCTGTGAACATAGGGGTGCATATATTCTTTCTGATTGGTGTTTCGGGTTGTTAGGATATATTACCAGAAGCGGTATTGCTAGGTCAAAGGAAGTTCCATTTTTAGTCTTTTGAGGAAACTCCTGTTTTTCCCTAATGGCTGCACCAGTCTGTATTCCCACTAACAGTGAACTAATGTTCCCTTTTCTCCACATCCTCACCAGCACTTGCTGTTTGTTGCTTTATTGATGACAGCCATTCTGACAGAAGTAAGGCAATACCTCATGTGGTTTTAATTTGCATTTCTCTGATGATTAGTGACTTTGGGCACTTTTTTTCATATGCCTATTGGCCATCTGTATGTCCTCTTTGGAGAAGTGTCTATTCAGGTCCTTTGCCCATTTTACAATATTTTCAATTACTTCTCTCCTTCCTTCCTTGTTCCTCCTACTCTTCCTTCCTTTCACAAGTAGGTATTGGGTAACTATTATGTACTGCGCATCTAGCTAGGTGATGGAGGGCCTTAAAGACAGACAAGGTGCCGAAACCGGTTTGGCTCAGTGGTAGAGCGTCGGTCTGCGGACTGAAGGGTCCCGGGTTCGATTCTGGTTAAGGGCATGTACATTGGTTGTGGGCACATCCCCAGTGGGGGGTGTGCAAGAGGCAGCTGGTCGATGTTTCTCTCTCATCGACGTTTCTAGCTCTCTATCTCTCTCCTTTCCTCTCTGTGAAATATCAATAAAATATATTTAAAAAAAAAAAAAGATAGACAAGGCACAACCCGTGCCTTCGAGCAGTCCCCAGGCTGAGCTGGGACTTAAACACATGTCAGCAAGGTGAGGCATGCAGCCCCGAGTGCTGTAGGGATGATGGAAGAAGACCTTACTCCCGCTGAGGTGAAGGAGAGGAGGAATCCGGGAAGGCAGTCATCCAGGAGACATGGTTCTGATCCTCTGAAGCTGGGCCAACTTTGTACTCAGAGAATATCAAGTTCTCCTAGGGACAGCCACTACAATTAGCCAAAGGCGTACGAGGAACAGGCATGTATAGGAGACAGAAATAGCTATTTGACGAGATCACAGGTTGCACCACACTGGGAAATAATGTTAGAAAGATGACTAGACTATGGGGAACCGGGAATGCGACTCCCAGAGTATATCCTTATCCTGCAGGCAAACAGGAGCTCTGAAAGGCTTTTGCAGAGAGGAAAGAGAAATACAACCAGAGTTGGTTTCTTTTCCCAATGGCATCTACCTAATGTCATTTTATAATGGCTTGTTTAAACCTTTGAAGAGCATTGCTGAATTCTTGTTTGCACTATTACATATTTTTTAATATATTTTATTGATTTTTTACAGAGAGGAAAGGAGAGGGATAGAGAGCTAGAAACGTCGATGAGAGAGAAACATCGATGAGCTGCCTCTTGCACACCCCCTACCGGGGATGTGCCGCAACCAAGGTACATGCCCTTGACCGGAATCGAACCTGGGACCTTTCAGTCCGCAGACCTACGCTCTATCCACTGAGCCAAACCGGTTTGGCTGCACTATTATATTTTAATGTAAGAGTTTTGGTGGTACTGCTTCCTTACATAAAGCCTAGGGATTGCCTATTGTTTGTTTGTTTTGCCACTTACAGAAACACTATGAACCCAGTGAAAAGTATGTCATGGGACAAAGGTTAGCAAATGTTTGCTTTCCTTTTTAAGTAATTAGAAAAAATGTATAATTACAGTTGATATTCAATATTACAGCTTCAGGTACACAGCATTGTTGTTAGGCATTTATATAATTTACATGGTGATCCCCTTGATAAGACCAGTACCCACTTGACATCATATATAGTTATTACAAAATATTAACTGTATTACCTATGCTGACTCCGTGACTACTTTATAACTGCTAGTTTGTACTTCTTACTCCGTTCTGTTTATTTATTTTGTTTTTTCAAAACACTACACAAGTGAAATTATATGGTATGAAGTCATATGGTCTATCTCTATCTGATTTATTTCACTCAGCATAATATCCTCTAGGTCCATCCATGTTATAGCAAATAGTAAGATTTTATTTTTTTATGACTAAGTAATAGTTCATTGTATATATGTACCACTTTTTTTCTTTTTAAAATTTTTTAAATATATTTTTTTATTTCAGAGAGGAAGAGAGAGGGAGAGCTAGAAACATAAATGATGAGAGAATCACTGATCAGCTGCCTCCTGCATGGGGATTAAGTGTGCAACCTGGGCATGTGCCCTTGACTGGGACCCTTCAGTCCCCAGGCTGGCACTCTATCCACTGAGCCAAACCAGTGAGGGCTTAAATTTTTTTAATTTTTCAATTACAGTTCGTATACAATCTTACATGAGTTTTAGGTGTACAACATAGTGATTACACATTTATATACCTTACGAAATTATCACCCTGAGAAGTCTAGTACCCATCTGACACCATACATAGTTATTACAGTATTATTGGCTATATTTTCCATTCTGTACCTTAAATCCCCATGGCTATGTTTAATCTCTTCCCCTTTGTCACCTGTCCCCAAGCCCCCCTTCCCATCTAGCAACCATCAAAATGTTCTCTGTATCCATGAGTTTGTTTTTGTTTTTTTGTTTGGTTTTGTTTTGTTTTTTGTTTACAGTTCCACAAACTGTAAATGAAATCATGTGGTATTTATCTGTCTTTATTGACTTCTTTCACTTAGCATAATACCCTCGGGTCCATCTAAGTTGTCACAAATAGCAAAATTCATTCTTTTTTATTGCTGAGTAATATCCCATTGTAATATTTCCCTGATCTATTTATCTATCAATGAACACTTATTATGCTTCCATATCTTGACTATTGTAAATAATGCTGCAATAATATAGGAGTGTGTATGTCTTTTACAATTAATGTTTTTGGATTTCTTTGAGTAAATACCCGAAAGTTGGACCGCTGTGTTATATGGTAGTTCTAGTTTTCATTTTCTGAGGAACCTCATACGGTCTTCCACGGTGGCTGCACCATTTACAATCCCACCAACAGTGCACTAGGGTTCTCTTTTCTCCACATCCTTGACAACACTTGCTGTTTGTTGATTTACTGATGTTAGCCATTCTTACAGGTGTGAGATAATATCTCATTGTGTTTTTAGTCTTTTCATATGTCTATTGGCCATCTGTATGTCCTCTTTGGAGAAATGTCTATTCAGGTCCTTTGCCCATTTTTTAATTGAACTGTTTTGGGGGTTTTTTAGTGTTAAGTTTATATAACTTAAATATTAACCCCTTATCATCTGTATTCTTAGCAAATACCTTCTTCCATTCAGTAGATTGTCTTTTTGTTTTGCTGATGGTTTCCTTCACTGTACATAAGCTTTTTATTTATTTTTATGTATTTTTTATTTGTAATTAAATCCTCACCTGAGGATATTTTTTCCATTTGGTCTTTTTTAACTAGTATGTATTTTTATTGATTTCAGAGGGGAAGGGAGAGGAAGAGACAGAAACGTCAATGATGAGAGAGAATCATTGATTGGCTATCTCCTGCATGCATCCTACTGGGGTTTGAACCCCCAACCTGGGCATGTGCCCTGACAAGGAATTGATATCTGAATGGTTCAATTAATGGTTTAATGGGTTAACGCTCAACTACTGAGCCATGCTGATCAGGCTCCATTGATTTTTAGAAAGAGTGGAATTGGGGGGGGACAGAGAGAGGAAAACATCGATTGAAGGAGTCACGCACAAGCCCTGACTGGGGCAGGGATCAACCCTACAACCAAGGTACCTGCCCTTGCCTGGAATCGAACTCAAGACCTTTCAGTCTGCAGGCTGACATTCTAACTACTGAGCAAAACTGGACAGGGCTTTCTTTTTTATTGTTTTTATTGATTTCATAGAGAGGAAGGGAGAGGAAGAGAGAGAGAAAAAAACATCAATGATGAGAGAGAATCATCAATCATCTGCCTCCTGCACACCCCCTATTGGGGGTGGAGCCTGAAACCTGGGCATGTGTCCTAACCAGAAATCCACTGTGACCTCCTGGTTCATAGGTCGACTCTCAACTATTGAACCACACCAACCAAGCCAGAAGCTTTTCAGTTTGATGTAGTCCTATTTGTTCATTTTTGGTTTTGTTACCCTTGCCCAAGGAGAAATATCCAAAAATATATATTACTCAGAGAAATGTCAGAGTTTTCCTCTAGGAGTTTATGGTTTTGCATCTTACCTTTAAGTCTTTAATCCATTTTGAGTTTATTCTTGCATATGAAGTAGGAAAGTGGTCTAGTTTCATATTTTTTGCATGTATCTGACCAGTGTTTTCAACTTATTGAAGATACTATCATTTCTTCATTGTATAGTCTTGGCTTCTATTTTGTAAATTAATTGACCATAGGAGCGAGGGTTTAATTCTCTACTATGTTTCCTAATCAATGTGTCTGTTTTTGTGCCAATACCTTACTGTTTTTTTATTATTATAGCCTTGTAGTATACTTTGAAATCAGGGAACATAATATCCCCAATTTTGTTTTTCCTCAAGATTGTTTTGATTGTTAGATATGTTCTGAGCATGAGAAGTGGGGTTTGGTTCTGGCCAAAGAGTTGTTTTGTGGTTCTATATAAATTTAGAGTTATTTATTTTAGTTCTGAGAAGTTGCCTATTTATTTTTAAAATCTCTTTTATTAAAATGGAAATCCTTAAACTTTTCTCTGCCACAAGTCACATGATGAGGTTCACACAATGCACTCAAACCTGTATGCATTTCCCACACTCCAGCTGCAACCACACTTGACTTATTTATTTATGTGTTGTTAATCCTCACCAAAGGATATTTTTTTCATTGCTTTTTCAGGGGGAAAAAAGTGAATAGGAGGGAGGAAGAGAAGGAGGAAGGGCAGGAGGAAAAAGAGACGGGGAGAGAAACGCATCTACTAGTTGCCTCCCACACGTGCTGCAACCAGAGGCAGGGAGCAAATCACAAATCACAACCCATGTAGAGCCCTTGCCTGAGAACCGAAGGCCCTTTGGTGTGCAGGCTTATGGTCTAACCATTTAGAAACACCGGCCAGAGCCAAACCCCACTTCTCAAGCTCAGAACACATCTTCAGATGCAACTAAGGGAAAATAACAATGTTATGGAGACAAACTGGCATTTCATTTAATCTATATTCTAAAGGAAATTATTCCCAAACTTCTGCATTTAAGGATTATTTAGTACAATTGAGCAATACAGTTCATAGCAGGTCATGTGACGTTATTAACATATCTTACCTTCACAGCTACAAGTGCCAAATTAAGGGCATAGTTCTTAATCTACTGTGGTTATCCTCATCATCAAGCACAAACATTTGATGTTAGAAGTTATTCATTCATTTTCTGAATTAACTGTTCTGGAATTTCTCTAATCCCTTTATTAAATTATTTCCATTTATAGCATCATTTCTCCCCTACCACCCATCCGCCAGCTGTTACCAGATTAAAGGCCACAGGAGTGTCTGTGCAGATGCCACAGCTAATCCCAGTGTTCCCACAACCCCACCCAGAACTGCACTGGCTAAAACCCAGCTGTCTTCACTGGCCCTGAAGAAGCTCATAACTCATCTGATTAACACACACACACACACACACACACACACACACACATACAAACACACACACACACAAACTGCTGATGTTACTTGTTTTTTAAAGTACTCTACTTTTTTTCATGTTCTCATCTTTGTTGTTCTCTACACACATACACATTTACATAATCTGGGCACTTTCAACTCTTTAAACAGAAACGTTCAATAGCTAGCAACATTTTTGTCTAAAGAACTTTAGAAAAAATTCACTATCCTTGCTCCTTCTTTATTTTTTTTCTTAATATATTTTGTAATAAATTTGATTAACAGGAAATTAATATTATTGGCTACAGTAGGCTGGCTAGCCTCCACAAAATGTCAGTATCCTAATCACTGTAAACTTGGAATAAGCTACCTTACCTGGCAAAAGGGACTTTGAAGATGTGATTAGGACTAAGGGCCTCAAGCTGGGGAGATAATCTTGAGCCATCAGAATGGGCCTAATGAAATCACAAGAGTCCTTACAAGAAGGTGGCAGAAGGGAGGAGACGCCAGCTGGCTTTCAAAAAAATGTAGAGCCCAGGAATGCAGATTTGATTCTGTACCCAATTCCAATGTGTGTGGGAGTGGTTTCTTACACCCTCCAAACAATACTCCAACCCTAGCGGGGCATCTTACAATTCAACTCAGCTCTTAAAGTATCTACCTAGAGATATCATTGGGTCCCACAGATTAAGGTCTCAGTCCCACAACTCTCTCCCCACAACCCTCAACACAATATCACTGCAGGCACCCCGTGGAAGCTAGAAAACTCAAGGAAACCTAACCTTGTGGACCCATTTTAGATCTCTGACCTCCAGAACTATAACAAAATTTGTTTTTATGCCACTAAAATTCAAAATTTGTGGAAATTTGTTATAGCAATAGCAGGAAACTAATACACTTGTTTGTTACTATAAACACTTTATTTTTTTATTTTTTTGCTATGTAATCACATGTATATTCTTGTGGGTTTTTTTTTTTTTCTGGATCTAACCATTTTCAGGCTCCTGAACAAGATTTTGATACTTCTGAAATTGATGAATGGGTACTCTCTTTTATTAAGATTAACTACTGTTAATTGGATGACAAGAATAAAAGAAAATTAAGTAGGCAATTCTGGGTCCACTTATGGAGAATGAGTAGTGAGAGAGGATGACTAAACAAGTCCCTGAAGACTTAGTCCTGCCATATGACTCACCCCTGTGTGACCTGGGGAAGGCCCCTCACTTCATAAGCCTTAGTTTCCCCATCTGTAAGAGAGAATCGAATAAATTCAATGGTTCTTAACCTTCTTCTGCATTCAAAGTAATTTTGAAAGTGATGAAAGCTATGATTTTCTCCACAAAAATGAGACATGCATGCATATCTACATAAAACCTTGATCTTCCAACCATAGGTGTTTCCTTAGCTAAGGATCCACGGACACAGGTTAGGAATCTATAAGCTAGATAACCTCTAAATTCAAGACATCTGGGACTATTTTTTAAAAAAATAATCAAATAATATGTTTGGCTCCTAGAATGGCTCACAAGCACCATTCCTGTGCCATCTCTTTTATTTGATGCTAAAATAAAATAATAATCAGAACAAGCTCCATTCCTATTTTAGTCTAGCACTCCTCTCCTGCTGCAATGGAATTCTTTGCATATAGAAGATATCATGCAACCTACAGAATCCCAGGCTGGGAAGAGATCTTAAGAGTCACATGACCCAATTCCACTCTAATGTCCGACTCTGTGCATATGTCTTCTCTGCCAGCTGTCACGAGGAAATGGACAATCTTGGAAATAGCACTTTCCATCTCCAGATAGCACAACATTCTCATTCCACTCATTAGGAAATAGAGGCTCAATGTTAAGGCACTAAAAGCTTGTAGGTAGTTCAGGAAAAGTTTAGGGCTGATACTTTTTAATGGTTCCAAAAAAATTAAGGCAAAAACAAAAAATGCAATATGGAAATTAATAACAATTTTAAAAGCAAAGTTATAAAAACCCATTAGAAATTATAAGCAAAAACTACATTTTGACATATTGTGAGGTGGTACATCTAAAGGTAAGGGTGTCCAGTGTCTATTTAATTCTTAAATGGTTTGAGGTCTGACTAGCTTTCCAACCACCCCATGTCGCCACCCCATTTTCACCTGAAATGTGACTCTAACTTCTGCTTAAGATGCCTGGTTCTCACCCTTCCATCAACTAAAAAAAATTCAGAACCCTTTTTCTTCCAAGTGACAGTCATTATTTGTAGATAGTTTTTAGGAGTAGTTCTCTGATGTTACTGTAAAACATGCTTCAAATTCCTTCACCTGCTCAATTCTGAATCTATTCCAGGTTGGCCACGCATCTACTGATTGTGGGTATTGTCTGAAGATAATGACAACTATGGTGAGAGTGATGATTCAATTTTATTCATATTGTGAAAAGTTGTGCCCAATCTTAGTCTATTGGTCAACTGGACTAACCAACTAATTGATTTTACAGTTTTGAAAAGATGGAGGTTCTACTTCAGAAGACTAGAAGAGTCCTTCCAAGACCAAGCAGAGGAAAGATAAGGATCTAATCTTGCAGAATTCCCTGCATTCTTAAGACTAAAACCGATCATCTTCTCATTCCATTTGAATTAAAATTAATTAAATAATCCTGGCTTACAATGACGTGTATAATAAATAATATAAATGGGCCCAGGTGTGGTTCAGTAGTTTGGTGTCAAACTATGAACCAGGTGGTCACAATTCCATTTCTAGTCAGGGCACATGCCCAGATTGCGGGCTCGATCCCCAGTAACAGGTGTGCAGGAGGCAGCCGATCAAAGACCTTCTCTCATCATGGATGTTTCTCTCTCTTTCCCTCTACCTTCCTCTCTGAAATCAATAAAAATATATATTTTTTAAAGAAATTGGTTTTTTTAAACAACTTTTGAAACAGGGCAAAATAGCCTTCGCATTGGGCCTATAGCCCAAAGAAAAGTTTGCAGAGATAATAAGAAAGCAGATATTATGACTATTGGACTGAAAATTACAAACATTCTTTAGAATTAGTGTCACTATGTTAGCTTATCTGCACCAATAGAAATGCCTTCTTTCCATTAGTGTAATTGTTCCCCTTCCATTTCTCATCCATGCCCATTGCTTTTCTCCCCTGATAAATCAGAACACTATTTGGCTTTCCATTTGAACCAGTGTGTCCTGAATAGCTATTCTTTTTTCTTTTCCTTTTGTTTAATCTCAAATAGATGCATGTTGCCTCTAGCTTTTGGCTTTTATTTTTTAGGTTAACACATGGATTCGAGTCTGCCTCTTTTATAGAATGACTTTTGTGTGTGACTCAGTCCTACCTCCTCAGTCAGGTTTCTCACCTACAGTAGCAGCATCTCAGAGAGAAAGGACTGCATGTACATGGTTATCCTTTGGCACCTCTCCAGGCTGTCTCAGGTATACCCAAAGAAAGAGTCTACCTTCATCTTTGCAGGGATAAAGTTGGGCAAATCACCTTTAAAAAGTATCGCTTGCAATAACTGATTTGGCTCAGTGGATAGAGCGTCAGCCTGCAGACTGTCCCAGGTTCGATTCCGGTCAAGAGCATGTACCTTGGTTGCAGGCATGTCCCCAATCTAGGAGGTGTGCAGGAGGCAACTGATTGATGTTTCTAACTCTCTATCCCTCTCCCTTCCTCTCTGTAAAAAATCAATTATATATATATATATATATATATATATATATATATATATATATTTATTTATTTTAAAAGTGTCTCTTTTATATTATAAAAAATTATTTTAAATATTATTTACCACAATCATTCTAATTCTTATTACTATTGTAATGATAATATTTTATGTAGCAGTTTATCTGTGACATCCACTAAGGTTGGTTTTATAGCTATTACTTCAAATGAGTGATTAGTTATTTATAGTAACAAAAACATGTAAACAGCCTAATTGTCCAGCAATAAGAGAGAGAGAGAGAGAGAGAGAGAGAGAGAGAGAGAGAGAGAGAGAATAGTCCTAACCAGTTTGGCTCAGTGGATAGAGCATAGGCCTGTGGACTCAAGTGTCCCAGGTTCGATTCCAGTCAAGGGCATGTACCCTGATTGCAGGCACCTACCCAGTAGAGAGTGTAGAGGAGGCAGCTGATTGATGTTTCTCTATTATCGATGTTTCTAACTCTCTATCCTTTGGAAAATTGGAGGCACCAGTGAAGGTGTACTATAAAAGGCAAAATTACAGCATCAACATCATTGTCCAGAGTTTTTGTTTTCCTATATTTTTATATCCAATTCTGAATACAACTGACTCCTTAACTGTACTCACCTCCATCCCCAACACACACACACACACACACACACACACACACACACACACATACATGAATGAAGTAGGCCAAGCTCCCTTTGAAGAGCTATTATTGACAGTAATAGCTCTTTATATTCTCCCTTTATATTCTTCAAATGGTGGTCAGCCATATGCCCCATATGTTCACTGCCTTTTCCCTGAAAGTCTTGGTAGGCAGAAAGAAAGAAGAATTTCTCCAGAATCAAGTGTAATCAAATTATGTCTGAAAAGCAATGTCCATCCTCAGGATGATCAGTCCAGTGAGCCAACCCCAAAGCCTAGACTATCAAAGGCCATCCTGATTCAGATTACTTAAAAGTCAGGCAGGTCACCTCAACTTTAGGTTCAGAGAAGTCTATCATGTTTAATTACTCTGCTGGAGGGTTTTTTTTTAATAAATATTTTTTAAAATATATTTACAAATAGAGAAAAGGAGAGGGAGAAAGAGGAAGAAACATTGATGTGAGAGTGAAACATCAATCGGCAGCCTCCTGCAGGCTCCCTACTGAGAATCAAGCCCACAATCCAGGCAAGTGCCCTGACAGGAATCAAACCAGCAACCTTTGGGTGTACAGGCTGATCAATGGAGCTACATTAGCCAGAGCTAAAATAAAGACTTACTATAACTTTAAAAGTATGAGGTGTTGCCCAGCTAGTTGTCAATAGGAAATGAGACTCTTAAAAGTGTGTAGTCAGGTGTAAACAGGGTGTGGGGGAGTGGGAATGTAAATCCACCAGAGCCACTTTGCAGAGCCTGTTAGAACTGAAAACAGTACACCTGAGGGCACAGCAATCCCTCCTCCGGCCATTATAGCCCGGCGAGTCATCACGCATGCCCACGTGGACATAGGCAAGGGTTTTAATCTCAGAAATGTCCATGTTTATGAAAATTGGGAAACCACAAATGTCTTTCAATGGAGAAATGGAGAAATAAAGTTTCACGTGTTTATAGGGTAGAATATTTACAGCAGTTAATCCAGATAGCATATGGAGATATCTACATGTGGGTAAAAGACTTTGTGGATTTAAAAGACGTATCTATAGACTTATAGTTCCCATGAGAATAAGTATCAAACACATGTTTAATGAAAGAGTAAGTTCTAGAATGGCATCTGAAGAATGATACGATTTCTGTAAAAAAAAAAAATAGACAAACTACAGCTGTACATTTTGATAGGTGCAGAAATATGTATGTTATATTACAAGAACATTCTAGAAGGAAACACATTATAACCATTGCAGGGATTATCTCTGGGGAAAGATAGAAGGGACTTGGGTTAGGGGTGGAGGGAAGGTAAAAAGGGATTCTAGCTTTGTTTGTGAGCTTCTAATTTTTCAAAGGTAAATGCATTCCAGTGTTATTTATGTATCTACATAATTATGTATCTACAATTATGTATCATAATTATGTATCTACAATTCCTTTTTAAAGTCTCACCAATTAGGAGCCTCCTGTAAGAGAGCGTCTTCCACAACACTACACCCACGTATCCACTCCTTTCCCTCCACCCTCACCACAGCCAGCACACCCACTCGGCCCAGCTCACTGGTGTTGTAAGAGAGTGCCCCAAAGCCCTTGCTCACTTTTACAACCCTCTTAGGGACCGGCGCAAATCTCATTGGCAATGAGTCTTTGCAGAAAAAGTTATGTCAGCAAACAGCTGGCAGAAACGCCATTCGGTTCCAAATGACCCCATGGATTTTATATTCCTTTCCTGATGACTTTGAGAGCAAAGAATGTTAGAGTTTGCACTAGCCAAACCAACAGCAGAAAAGAGGGCAACTCCCCACAGTGCATACCTGTCGAAAACCACTGCCGAGTACGCCCGCTCGGCAAAGATGACGTCCGAAGCCCAGAACTCCTTGGTGGCCTTCAGACCCCTGCCTTTGCCTTCAGAAGTGAAGACCTCCACGTTCTCCATTTTCCCTATTGTCATCTCCCGGGCTGTCAGGCAGCGGGGCAGATACCAGAACACTGAGCCAAGTCTCTTGTCCTCGCTGCTATTTTAGCACCTTCAGCATCCCAAAGAGCAAGCCTATAAATGGGCAGGCCACCTCCCCTTCCCCACCCCCTCTGGCCACTGGGCCCTCACCTCCCCCTCTGCCCCTTCTCCTGGAGGCAGGGAGGGGGCAGGCCAGAGGACAGTGATGTGGGAAGGGTCTCACTCATCACCCAGCCAAGCTGACAGAGCGGAAGGTGACCGTGGGCTCCTGTGGCTGGGGGACTGGGTCGGAAAGCTTGGGAAGCTCTCTTGCAAGAGGAGGCACCGTCCTGATGGCTGTCGTGCAGAGCTTTAGTTGGAATAGGGAGCACTTGTTCAGTAAGGTATTTTTAGCATCCAGATGCCTCTGTCAATCCAGAGCAGACAGCTGAAAGGGTCCAGGAGAAGAGGCGATGCCTGCTGCTCTGGGACCCTTCATCAGTCAGGCTCACCGTTCCTCAAGTGAGGTGTCCCCTTGTCCCCCTGCCTTTCTGAAAGCTAGAGGTGGATGGCAGACCCTGAGCCACGCCTTTGGCATACACATAACAGTACCAGTTAGACTGCAAGGACATCTCTCTTATTCAACATCACTTGGGGTTCCCGCAGCACCCCCACCAGGGCATACAGTTCTGGAAATTACCTGATAATGCAGGTGTGCTGTGTGTAGGCTCTATGAGAGGAGGCAAGCCTTGAAAATAAAAGCCCTATTTCTATCTTTCTATCAAATCTCCCTTAACATGTGTTTACTGCCAGGAAAATCTCAACGTGCCCTGTGCCCTTTACCCAGGAGTGATGACACTGGAGAGACGATTCTAAAATCTCCAGTGAACTAAGTACCAACTCCCACTCAGGTTGAAACAGAAGGTCTTTGCAGATCCGGGGCTGTGGTTTATCTTCCATGTAATCTTTTTAGTTTCTGAGATGCATCTATTTCTGGGAGGCCAGCTCTGGATCTCTGTGAGTGCAGTCCTTCTCAAGTACAAGCTTCTGAGTCAGATCCGCTTTTGAATTCTGAGTCTACCACTATAACTTTGAGATAGAAGCTGTAAAACAAGGATGATAATTTCTGTCTCTTTTCCATCATGCCAGGACACAATGAGAAGTCTGCACCCCAGAAAAGGGCCTTGATCAAGACTCTGCTGGCACCCTGATCTAGGACAGCCAGCTTCCAGAACTGCAAGAAATAAATTCCTGTTGTTTATAAGTTGTGCAGTCTGTGGTATTTTGTTATTGCCACCCAAATGAACTAAGGCACGAACCTAACCTAATAAGGGAGAAATATAATTAAAGTTATCCTATAATAAAATATATAGTCACTAGAGGGCTGGTGCATGAAATTTGTGCACAGGGGAGATGGTGTCCATCAGTCCAGCCTGCACCCTCTCCAATCTGGGATCCCTCTCATAATCCAGGACTGCTTGTTCCCAATGGCTCATCTGCCTGCCTGCCTGATTGCCCCTAACTGCTTCTGCTTGACAGTCTGATCACCCCCTAACCACTCCCCTGATAGCCTGATCAATGCCTAACTGCTCCCCTGCCAACCCAATTGCCCCTAACTGCCCTCTCCTGCCGCCCTGGTAACCCCCGATTGCCCTCCCTTGCTGGCCTGGTCACCCCTAACTGCCCACCTTTGCCAGCCTGGTTGACCCTAACTGCCCTCCCCTGCAGGCCTGTTCCCCCACAATTGCCCTCCCCTGCAGGCCTGATCACCCCAATCTGCCCTCTCTTTTCAGGCCTGGTCCCTCCCAACTGCCCTCCCCTACTGACCATCTGGTATCCACATGGGGGCAGCCATCTTGTTGTGTTGGAGTGATGGTCAATTTGCATATTACCTCTTTATTATTTAGGAGGATTGTGAATTAAATATGCCAGTGTGCTCGTTATGCATATGTTTGGGTGCAACTACACTAGAAAATATGATAAAGTCAAATGTTTGCTCCTAAGTAGAATCACTGTGACGGGAGCTGGTTGAATCTGGAGACACAAATTCCACACAGAGCATTTTGTATGTGACATGGTTTCCTGAAATAGTGAATGTTGTATGTGACATGGTTTCCTGAAATGGTGAATAACGTTTAGTCAAGGTCTGAATGAATAAAAGTATATTCTTCCTTCAGTTAACAAGAAGTTTCATTTTAAATTTTAGAAGTGAATTTTAGATTTTTACAAAGGTACTCTATGTTTGAATATAAAACAGATTCCTAAAATGAGCACCTGGATCTTTGAGGCTGTACAGGATCGGCAAAGATTCTTCACTGTATCAGGGTGTCCCTTGCTTCCCAAGACATCTAGCATCTTTGTCCGAGGTCAAAGAGGCAAGGGGTGTTAGCACTGTTATCAATCCTTTGGCTGGTAATGAGGAAGGGGACACAGGGCCCTGCTATGTTGCATAGCAACACAAATCCTATAAGGTGATTTTTTTTTTTCTCTCATCTGCCTTAGTTCTCCCTCCCCTCCATTTCAAATTACCGTGAACAATGAGATCAAGGAAAAAGTGCTTGTGCATATGTAGTAAAAGTTTAAAGAAATGCATGGGAATGAGAAATGCCTCATTCAGGATAGTACTTACTTCTGAGGGAAAGAGAAGTTCATTAGGACATTCCAGGAAGAGAGAGCAGCGTATACAATAAGTTGAGTTTGTGCAATAGCTTGATATTTATAGGAATCAGTAAAGGTTGCTGGATCATAAAGTGAAAGCAGGGTGGGGAAGGGGAGGCAACAACAGAAAATGAGACCAGGGAAGTGCACAGAAGCCTGGTAGTACTCACTTTTGACTTCCCCAGCAGACAATAGAAGCCAGGAATGACTTCTAGGTGGAATCCTTTGGCAGCAATATGGGCAGTAGATTGGAGTTGGTGAAGCCAGAGGAGGGATGGCTGTCTGTTAGGTAGCTACTGCCCTGGTTGTAACACAAGATGATGAGAAGCTGAAATTAGGCAGTGGCAGTGTGGCAGGAAAGGATACCCAAGAGTAACTTGCACCATTCACCAGGAGACATGCCCATCAAGAAATGGGTAGAGACTAATCATCTGAGAGATGCAAATCAAAACAATAACGAATTACCATCTCACACATGTCAGAATGGCTATCATCAGCCGAAACCTGTTTGGCTCAGTGGATAGAGCGTCGGCCTGAAGACTGAATGGTCCCAGGTTTGATTCTGGTCAAGGGCATGTGCCATGGTTGCAGGCACATCCCCGGGTGGGGGGGGGGGTACAAGAAGCAGCTGATCGATGATTCTCTCTCATCGATGTTTCTAACTCTCTATCCCTCTCTCTTCCTCTCTGTAAAAAAATCAATAAAATATATTTTTTAAATAAATGGGTAGAATACTGTACAGCAATGAAACAAATAAATAACACATATACTACACAGAACTGCAGAGGGAAAGACATAAATCTATGAAATCCAAAAATAATCTAAACTTTTAAAGCTACGTTATTTGTGATAAACATATATTTGTGAGGAAATGATAACTACAAACAGGATAGTGATTTCTTTGGGAGTTGGGAAATAAGATGGTGAAATTTATATGTGTATATGTACATGCGTAGTTACATACACATATTTGACAGAGAGAGAAGGAAAGAGGGAGAGGGAGGGAGGGAAAGAAGAAGGAAGAGAGAGGGGGGAGAGAAAGAGAGAGAGAGAGAGAAGAGAGAAGAGATCATTTATGGACCAATGATGACAGCATATCAGGACCAAGGGTTCTGTTATTTCTACTCCATGTACTAACGGCCCTGGCAAAGGAGCGAAAGATTAAGCAGGAGATGATCTAGTTTTCAGATGCTCTGAAGTAGAACCCGTAGAGTCCAGACTTTTCTTTTATTTTAGGTGGGTTTAGATTCACTCTCTGAAAGACTGGAGGCCCCGCGTGCTTCTCCTCTCTGCCGCGGGAAGGCGGAGGGTAGCCAAGGAATAAGGAGTTTGAGCGAAACTAGAGCCGAGCCCCAGAAAGGCGGGCGGGGGGCGGGGCCTCCGGGAGGCGGGGCGGCGGGCTGTGTGGGCGGGGCGGCGGGCGCAGGCGCAGTAGCGCGCCCCCGCCGTCATGGCGTCGGCGCCGGCCAGTCAGCCGCCGCCCGTGGCGGCGACTTCCCCTCCGGAACCCGGGTCTCCGCCTCCTCCTCCTCCTCCTCCTACCCCGCCTGCTCGGCGGCGGAGGCGGCGGTGGCGGCAGCGGTTGTCCCTGCCTCTCCGCCACCTCCACCTCGGCCTGTCTCCCGGCCGGCGGCGGCGGCGGCGGCGTTGGCGGGGAGGGGGACGGTAGTAGTAGACGCCCGCCCCTGCCTCACAAGAAGGTGAGTGCCCGCCCCGGCGGCGGGGGCGGCCCCGCCTTCAGCCCCGCGACTCCGCGGCCCCCGGAAGGCCCGGCGCGCTCCGAGGGGCCAAGATGGCCGGCCCGGCGGCCCGAGTCCTCCCGCCCTTCCGCCCTCCACGCCCGCCGCCCGCCGCCCGGAGAGGACGCGCGGGGGCCCGCCGTGGAGTGTGGAGGGGACGGGGCGCCTCGCAGGCCGAGGCGGCCCGGGAGAGGCCGGAGGGCCCGGAGCGTCCGGGAGGAAGGCGCCCCGCGGAGGAAGCTCCCCAGGTTGAGGGGACAGATCAACGGATGCGAAAGGCCTGAGACCCGGAGGGGAGCGACCCTCCCTGGGACATGGAGACCGCCCCGGAGGGTCGCCAAGGGCGGAGCGGAGAGAGGGATGGGGAGTCCAGGAAAAAGGGGGCGAGGGTGTTTTTTGTGCATCCTCGCCCGAGGACATTCCCGCCGGTGATTTTTTAGAGAAAGTGGAGAGGAGAGAGACATCGATGCGTGTCCCTTAGTGGCCTCCTGCGCCGCCCCGGCCGCGCCCGGTACCGGCCTCCCGCCTGCGAGCCTTCGGTCCGCGAGGGAGGCGCCGGCCCCGGAGCCCACCGGCCGGGGCGGCGGCGGCGGCGAGGTGTTTTCGGGGTCACGCTGGAGTTTCCCCTGGCTTCTTTAGGGTAACCCCCTGATAAAAAAGAAGCTCCTGAGATGTACAGGCCTAGGGATCTGAGTGTTACTACGTACCTACCACCCCTGTCCAACCAGACCGTGCCGGGCATTAAGTGCCATAACCACCGGCCGCAGGGAAAGCGCTGAGCCCCCGTTGGGTTTGCGCAAGCGCGACGGGGCGGCGTTGTCCAGGGAAAAGGAAGGAAGGGGTCACGTCGACGCAGGGAAGTGACCAGAGGCAGCGGGGTGGTCAGTGTGAGTGCAGTTAGCTGTGTCTGCTGGCTGGCGTTAGGAAGTTGGGGTTCTTTCCTACCACCACCGGCACTGGGGGACTCAGGCCGGTATTTCCCCGATTGTTGCATTTCTCAAAGGAATGACCTTCAGGTCCTTGAGAAAGACAAGCCTGAATTTGTAGGAGATACACACAACCATACACACACACATACACACATCTATCTTCAAGGGCCAGAGGAAGGATGCACAATTGAAAGCCCGTTTGAGTAGGTACTCTTAAAAGAGAGATCAGGAGCCCTTTGAACTTCTCTGTAATAGTGTCAACAATAAAAAATAAAGTTTAAAAATAAAAAAAATGTTAAAAAGAAAGATCAGGGGGTTATCAGGTGTTTCCTGGAACAAACAGTAAATTTATTATTGACAGCCCTGAGCTTTTTCTAACAAGCTCAAAAGGAACTAGGTCATCCCAGGAATTCCATCTTAGGCTGCTGAGACCATGGTTAAAATTTGGGCAAGTTTCTTGGTGCAGGGATTTGGGAGGAGTGACCCTGCCAAAAAGTTTTGACAATTCTCAACATATTTCCTATAACATGAAAGGCTATTTTCTTTATTTTTCTTTCCTTTTTTTTTTTTTTTAATCCTCACCAGAGATTTTCATTTTTTCATTGCATTTTCAGAGACTGAAAGGAAGGGAGGAAATGGCAGAGAAAGAAAAAAAAAACCATAGATATGAGAGAGACATCCATTGGTTGCTTCCCTCACCCCTTGGGGGCAGGGGCACAAAGGGGAGGCAGGGAGAGGAAGCAACCCAGGTACCAGTCCTGGAACCCAGGAAGTGAACCTGAGACCCTTCAGAGCGCAGGCAGACGTTCTAACCACCGAGCACACTGGCCAGAGTGAAAGGCTATTTTTTTCTTGTTTCCATCTAAGATGTTTAAATTCTTACAAGACTATACTTGCAGACAGCTTATTCCCAAACTGAGATAAGGCTGTAAAGACAGAGTTTGATCCTACTGCAGAAGATCTCAGTAAAACATAGCCATCTCTATTTTAATAGTTTTAGTATTTACTGTGTTGCCTTGTGTTGCTTTTTTTCTACACAGTGAAATATGGTGAGGGCCAAAATACCTTTGAATAATTCCCTTCTAGAGGGACAACAGTAAATATAATAGCCTCATAAAAATAATTTTGTTTTTACCCTCTTCCATGATATAGTCCATTTTTGTGTGCATTTCCATAATCTTTTATACGTTTCACTTTGGAGGACTAAAAAAGTAGTGAAATTACATTTGTTTATTTTTATTCCTCACCCAAAGACATTTTCATTGATTTTTAGAAAGGGCAGTGGGGAGAGAGAGAGAAACATCAATCTGAGAGAAAGAGCGATGGCTTACCTCCCACACCTACCGGGGCCTGGGATGAAACCTAAAACCCAGGCATGTGTGCTGGCTGGGAATTGAACCCGTGACCTTTCAGTGTATGGGAGGATGCTCCTACCAACTGAGCCACACCGGACAGGGCTAAAATACTAAATTTTTAAGACATTTTATAAGCACTTTATATAAATTTTATTCACTAAAAATGAAAATTAGAAATAACCAGGTTGTGTTCCATTAAGTATCTCACTTAGGGAGGGCAATTTGGAAGACGAGATTTAGTATCTAGTGAGATAAAAATAAAATCTGGACTCTCTGTTTTCATACCATCCTGAATATCACCAACAAGCCTAAGCAGTTTATAGGTGTCAAGACTATAGTTTTTTTTTTAAAAAAAAAAAGACTGTAGTTCAATTTGGCTGTCATTTAGAAACAGTTTCTTATTGAAAAAAAGCTTTTTGCCTGACTGCAATTTCTGTTTTGATTGGGATTTTTTTGTGTGTGATGACTGACTATATGCAAAATTACTACAGACTTAATTATGTCAGTTCACACAATGCTAGCAATAACCTTTTACACTACTGGATGTTATAATGAGAATCGTGAAATAGGAGTCGGCTAGTAATAGGTTGTAGTGCTAGTTTCTCCACTAGCTGTATGATCCGGAGTAAGTACCAAACTTTTAAATTTCCACAGTCCTAAACTTCTTTCTTTGGAGTTTTGTCATCTGTGGAAAGGGGTAATTGGATTAGCCCATTTGTGTGGTTTTCAACCAGGGGTCAACCTGTCCCCAAACTCCACCCCAGAGGACACAATGTCTGGAGATGTTTTTGGTTTTTACCAGTGGGCAAGGAGCATAGTGAGAGCAGGGGTACAGGTTCCCGTTTGGTGTAGGCAGGGATGCTGCAAACATCCTAAAATGCACGGGGTAACCCTACACACAGACACAACCAAGGATTCTCCTACCCAAATGTCAGAATGTTAAGGTTGAGGAACCCTAACCCAATTCTGGGGTCTTTGACAGTTTTAAAATTGTGAGCTGATTTATAGTTTTGTGTTGATAATCATTCAACATCTTGGTTGTGTACTAGACTGGCTGTTCATAAAACTATGAACTTTGACCAAAAAATGGCCATCAGATGGCATTCAGAGAGTAATAAAATCTGTGATATCTTAGGATTGACTATTCACTAGGATTTAAAAGTCAATATAATTTACTTCAGTAACTGTTCAGTTAACTCAGTGGTCTGCAAACTCATTTGTCAACAGAGCCAAATATCAACAGTACAATGATTGAAATTTCTTTTGAGACCCAAGTTTTTTTAACTTAAACTTTTTCTAACGTCACTTCTTCAAAATAGACTCATCCAGGCCATGGTATTTTGTGGAAGAGCCACACTCAAGGGGCCAAAGAGCCACATGTGGCTCGTGAGCCGTGGTTTGCCGACCACTGAGTTAACTGATAATAAATAGTAAATATTTTATATATAATAGGCCGGCTGGTTAGAGTATGGGCCCTGGCACAGAAGGGTCTCAGGTTCCATCCCAGTCAAGAGCATGTGCCTGGTTTGCAGATTGGACCCAGACCCCATCCTGTTGGATGCAGGAGACAACCAATCAAAGTGTGTGCCTCTCTCCCCTCCCCCACCCTCCTTTCTCCTTCCTATGCTCTAAAAATCAAGGGGAAAATACCCTGGGTTAACAAAAACACTAGTAAGATTCAATACATTTTCAGTTTAGATATTTATAAAAGCCTTAAGTGACAAGAGTACATGGACAAGAAGAGAAAATAGTGTTGCTTGTTACTTAACCAGTATCTTACTTTTCTTTAAAAACTTTGTTAGGATTTGAGCAATTACAAAGATCAATAGAAATCTGTAATTGAGATCTGAAATAAAAAGCTAGATGCAATGGTAATGAAAATAGTGTCAAGTTTAGGGGAAGTGATAATTTCACTGTACACAATAATCACAGTCTGTATTCTTCAAACTGTAGAATGCTACAACCTTGTAATGAGTAAATAGTATTCACTATGCCAAATAATATAAAATTTAAAAAGGAAGCATCAAATTTTTCTGAGGGAAGATTTTTTTCAACACCTATAATTTACTACTATGCCATCTTTCCTCCAATGGCCCTGTTGCCCACCATGTTCACGGAAGTTTGGCACATATGTATTCAGTGTTTCCCAAACTTTTGACATATGCGTACCCCTTCTATAATTTTCGTGACGCTGAGTACCCCTCGTCAAAAAAAAAAGAAAATGGATGTATTTTAATAACAATTAAAATATATTTATTTTTTATTTTTTTGGTACATAAAAAAGTGAAAAATAAAATTATTCATAATAAAATATAAATAAAAGTTATAGTATAAGTAACATTTATTTGCACACTGGACCATCTCACGCCTCACAAGACTGTCTTGACTTGACTCATGAGAATGTAGAATTAGGTGCAGCTAAGCACGGTGCAGTGCATATCCCCACCAACTCAGGTGCAATGCGTACCCCACCAAACTCTTCCCGTACCCCTGGGGGCATGCGTACCACACTTTGGGAAACACTGTATTAGTTCAAGTGCCCAACTATGTTAATTTGTAATTTTGTAAGGAATTTCATGGTGCATTAAATACCTGCAAGTTAATTAAACCCAGTTTCACTAGAGGAATTGAACACATGGAGGAATGGGACATAGAAGAAAAGGAAGGACAGATGTGAAAGATATTGATAGAATCTGAGTTTATTCCATAATCACATTTATCTTTTTTTAATACTGTGCTTTTCCACTCCACTTCCCACTTCCCTCCTGGGGAGTAATTACAACAGCAATAGTAACTTCCTCTTAGTTATTCTCTTACTTCAGTGGGATGAAAGCCTTGGAATTGTCCGTGCTTCCTCACTCTTCTACCTACTCTCTCCCCAGCTGACAAAAATGTCTTTGATTCAACTTGCAGAATGCCTCTTAAATTCTTCCCTTCTCTGTTCTCACTATCACAGTTCGGGTCCAGCCCAATAATCTCTTCCCTGCCGTACCCTCCTTACCATTTTCCCTGTTTTGAGTCTCTTCTTCCCCTATTGACTGCAGAATTAAATTTAAATTTAATAGGTCCAAATAAGGCCTATTATGAACTGGCCCATTCTACCTTTATAGCATTCTTTATAGCATTCTACTTTTATGTCCTTCTCTGCCTTATGCATATCTTGTTTATCTAAAGTGGGTATGCCTTTCCTAATGCCTTCCTCCAGAACACCTTTTCTTTACTCATTTTTTTGTTAAATTTTGCCTATCTCCTAAGGATCAATTCAAATCCATTCTCCACAAATCCTTTCCCAAACTCCTAAGCAAGAAGACATTGTAACGTCCTACGTTTTTATAGCACTTAACAGGTTTTTATCCTGCATTGTAGTTCTTTGCATATAATTTTACAAATTTATAAATTCCTTGATATTAGGAATTGTCTTCTTCCCTAATTTATAATTCTCAACAAGTGGGACAACCATATATAATAGAAAGAGTCGAGATAAACCAAAGTTTAAGATCCAGCTCTGTCATTTAACACGTGTGACAAACTATCTCTTTGTATCCTGATGTCTTAATCTTCAAAATTCCAGTTATCTTGCAGAGGTAAAAGATAGAAAGAATAATCTATTACTTTGTTTGGCATACAGTAGTCAATAAATACCTCTTTTCCCCTATCCTGTCCCACAGTACCCACCATGCTACCTTGAAGACGAAATTAAATAGTGATAAAGTTTGA
Organism: Vespertilio murinus; assembly: GCA_963924515.1. NCBI lineage: Eukaryota > Metazoa > Chordata > Mammalia > Chiroptera > Vespertilionidae > Vespertilio > Vespertilio murinus. The sequence goes on from OZ004713.1 coordinate 18,738,234, forward strand.
TAAAGCCCAAAGGCATGGAGAACTAAGTCATGTTATGGGAGTTGAAAAAGTGAAGAGATGGCTCAATGGGTTGGGCATCGTCCAGTGCACAGAAAGTTTTCTGGTTTCATTCCTGGCAGGGGGCATGCCGGAGACAGCTGATGCATGGTTTGCTCTCCAATGGATGTTTCTCTCTAAAAATCAATAAGCCCTAGCAAGTTTGCTCACTGGTTAGAGCATCAGCCCGTGGGCCGAATGGTCCTGGGCAGGTGCACATGTCTCCATTGCAGGCTCCATCCCTGCATGTGGGTGGCAACCAGTTGATGTGTCTCTCTCCTCTCTCCCCTCCTACTCTCTCTCAAAAATTTTTTAATAGAAATCAATAAAAAATGTTAAAAATTAGGAGGTAGATGTGATAAAAACTTTATAAAGCTAGACTTGATATGAATCAGGACTTGATAGGGAGATATATGGCTGAGATTTTGAGCTTGGGAATATGATACTATTTAAGAGAGAATGACAAAGTAAGGGCTTGGTGAGTGAAGGAATTAAAAGGTGACTAAAAATTATTTTAGTGTCAGCTGTTGACATGAAAACGTCCAAACCTATAGAGAATTTTTATGAGTTTATTTGAGCCAAACATGCCAGGAATCAAAATCTCAAATGCTACAAAGAATAAGTTTTGCAATTTCTTTTATGCATTTGAAATAAGGAAGGAACTAAGGGAAATTACATGGGGGGGGGCACCTGGAGCAAAGCAGGGACTGAATTACAAGATAGTTAAGGTGATGCTTTCTTGAGATGAGGTTGTTGCAAAGATGCATTGACCTAGGTCAGCAGTTTTCAACCTTTTTTATTTCATGGCACACAGTAAACTAATTATTAAAATTCTGTGGCACACCAAAAAAAATACTTTTTGCTGATCTGACAAAAAATAGGTATAATTTTTATTGATTTACAACCCTTTTTGCTCCCAAGAGACTTTTTTTTTTAATAAGGTTTTTTTATTATTATTTCAGAGAGGAAGGGAGAGGGAGAAAGAGAAACATTAATGATGAGAATCATTGATCAGCTGCCTCCTGCATGCCCCCCCAATGGAGATCGAGCCTGCAATCCAGGCATGTGCCTTGAGTGGTTCATATGTCAATGCCCAACCACTGAGCCTGGCCAAGTGATTTTTAAAAAGTCAGTTGTCTAGTCCTGGCCATTTCTCTCAGTGGATAGAGTGTCGGCCCTCATTCTGAAGTGTCACGGGTTCAAATCCAACCAAGGGCATGTAATCCAGGGGCAGCCTCGAGTCCCGAGCCCCAGTCTCACATCAATATTTCTCTGTGTCTCCACCTCCCTTCCACTCTCTAAAAGTCAATGGACCCTAGCTGGTTTGGCTCAGTGGATAGAGCGTCAGCCTGTGGACTGAGGGGTCCCAGGTTCGATTCCAGTCAAGGGCACATGCCTGCATTGCGGCCTGGATCCCCAGTGGGGGACATGCCAGGGGCAGCCAGTCAGTGATTCCCTGTCATCATTGATGTTTCTATCTCTCTCTCCCTCTCCCTTCCTCTCTAAAATCAAAAATATTTTTTTAAATGGAAAAAATATCCTCAGGTTAGGATTAATAAAGATAAATAATCAGGTGCCTATATTTGTATGTAAGAATTTCTGGTACCAAAATTAGCCAATCAGAAGCAACCATATTATGCAACATAAATAAGATGCAACTCTGTTAAATGATATATAGTTATGGCTCAAGGCGTGGCTCAGTGGTTGAACATGAACCTGTGAACCAACAGGTTACAGTTCAATTCCCAATATGGGGTGTGCAAGAGCAGCCAGTCAGTGATCCTGTCGCATCATTGATGTTTCTGTCCCTCTTCCTCTCTGAAGTCAATGAAGTGGTCCCCTAAGGGGCTTCTTTAAAAAAAAATAGAGATACAGGGTATTCACATCCAAAGACTATTGTTGTATTGGCTGTTTTCTTTTTTTTTTCTTTTTTTTTCCTTCACATTCTAAGGGGAAAGAGGTCAGTGCCCCTGTCTGAATAGTCAAGTATTGCATGTTTAAAAAATTCTTGAAGCCCTGACCGGTTTGGCTCAGTGGATAGAGCATCAGCCTGCGGACTCAAGGGTCCCAGGTTTGATTCCAGTCAAGGGCATGTACCTTGGTTGCCGGGATATCCCCAGTGGGAGGTGTGCAGGAGGTAGCTGATCAAAGTTTCTCTCTCATTGATGTTTCTAACTCTCTATCCCTCTCCCTTCCTCTGTGTAAAAAAAAAAAATCAATAAAATATATTTTTTTAAAAAATTCTTGAGGCACGCAGGTAGAAAATCTCTGACTTAGAAACAATGCATTGTTTCATGCACAGAAACAGTGGTTAGGACTTGTTTAAAACAAAAATAAACCTTTTTCTAAAAAGTTGTATGCCTGGAGCATGACTACCCAGCATGACCTGCCTTGATAGGAACTCATGGTCAGTCACCATATGAGACTACTTTCCACAGAACCTCTTTTTTCCTGTCCACTCAGAACATTCACTTTCAGGAATTAGTCAATCTGGTATTAAGGGTTGAATAGTGAGGGAAATTGTTCTAATTTAGGGTATCCTGAGCTTCCAAGTGACTAGTCTTCAGAAAACTTTCCATCTGTGCTAGTTTTAGTTGTTAACAATATTTACCTGGTGTTATTAAATGTTTTTAATGTCACATCATCATGTTCAAGTTGATTATATTCTGATTCAAGAGAAGTTCTGAAAATCCTTTTAAACTTTTTACCTTGCCTGACATAATTTACGTTATATACTTTTTAAAAAATATATTTTATTGATATTTTACAGAGAGGAAGGGAGAGAGATAGCTAAAAACGTCGATGAGAGAGTAACATCAACCAGCTGCCTCTTGTACACCCCCTACCGGGGATGTGCCTGCAACCAAGGTACATGCCCTTGACCGGAATCGAACCCGGGACCTTTCAGTCCACAGACCAACGCTCTACCACTGAGCCAAACCAGTTTCGTCCGTTATATACTTTTAAACAACTAAAAAATAATTTAGAGGAATACTATATATTATAGAGAAATATTTTAAATATTCATTAAATCCTTTATAATAATTTTCTGTTTTATAATTCTTGAACAATATTTTAAGCAAACCTTTTAATCTATACACTGATATTGAAAAGTAAGCTTACTTTTAAGATTTCATGTAGAATCTTTAAATAAATTCATTATAGCATTTTTAATTACAAAGTAATATATGTTCTTTGCAAAATTTTAAACAGCCCTGGCCAGTATGGCTCGGTTGGAGCATTGTCCTGTACACTGAAAAGTTGTGGGTTCAATTCCCAGTCAAGTCACATTCCTCAGTTGCGGGTTTAATCCTTGTTAGGGGTGGGTACAGGAGGCAACAAATCTCTCTCTCCTCTCCCCTTTCCTTCCCCTCTCTAAAAATAAAAATTAAAAAATCAAGCATATCCTTAGGTAGGATTAAAACAAATTTTAAACAATACAGACATGTGCAGAGAGCAAAATGTTGAGTGTTCTCCCATACTCTTTTTCTAACCCTATTTCCCAAACTCCATTAAGTTCAATGTATATCTTTTCAGATTTTTCCTATGGGTGTTGAGCTAACACACAAGATGAGACCATCAAATCAGACTCAAATGAATCAGTAATAGTTTCTAGTATCAAGGTTTACTAATTACTTCAAGGGTACAGGCAATCAAGAGGCTTTAATGAAACATCAATGTCTAATACATGGACGATGCCTCAGGGATCCTGGATTTATTTATTATAGGTAATCTGTAGCCAGAGACAACTTGCTGAGAGCAGTTCAAATATAAGTTCCCCTCCTCCTAGCAAATATAATTTGTCTCTTCACCCAAAGTCCAGAGATCACCTGCCTTCTTCCCTCTTCCTCCTCCCAGGAAAGGGAGTGGATGGATTACAGGCCAGCTCTAACTCCTCCATATAGTCAGTACATGTGTACCGGTATATATTTTAATTTTTATTCTATATGTTGACTTTTTATATTAAAATTGGATTTTAGATCAATAGGTAGATATGTAGAGTTCTACATCTATACGCAGTTAATACACCAGACATTTCTCTATGTGGTTCCAACACATTTATTTAAATGGCCATATAGGACATATTTTTGGTGTTCCATGATTTGCATTGTATTTATAAACTAGTAAACTTCCATGAATAAATTTCAACCGTTAGGAACTCTAGGTAGTAGTATAGACCTCAAGTGTAAGTAGTAATTTTGATATAGATTATTTATTGTGGTGAGAAACATTTTTAGCAAATATTCTAGAAGTTAATATGTGAATATGACTGTAGCCCTGAGTGGCTTGTCTAATCCTTGTTTAGTGAGCCTTGCTTATGGTCATGTTTGTGCCAAATGTAGAAGACAGTTGCCTACCATGGGTAACAATGGTTAGTGGTTCCTTCATGGGATTCTCAGATATTAGTGGTATAACTCTAATTAGTGACTATCTTAAAATAGAATATTTCTTGAGATGGTCTTCTATTAAAAAAAACAAACTTCCACCCTAACCAGTTTGGCTCAGTAGATAGAGCGTCAGTCAGCCTGTGGACTCAAGGGTCCCAGGTTCGATTCCAGCCAAAGGCATGTACCTTGATTGTGTGCACATCCCCGTAGGAGGTGTACAGGAGGCAGCTGATCAATGTTTCTCTCTCATCAATGTTTCTAACTCTCCCTCTCCCTTCCTCTATGTAAAAAATAAAATATATTAATTTTTTAAAAATTCCAAGGCTGTATTTCTTAGACCAGCCTCTCAAAACTAGAACTACAGATAATTTTCATAAAGTCCAGATTCCTCCTGGTACCCAGTAACTTCTTCAGAATAGTTTTTTCTGGACTAAGTAAAAATATATATAAAAGGCTAATATGCGAAGTGTCCCTTCAGGAGTTCAATCACTCACTATGACGTGCTCTGACCACAAGGGGTGACAATGAAGGAAGGCCCCAGCCAACAGCCAGAAAGAAGACCCCAATTGGCCCTGATCGCCAGCCAGGCCTAGGGACCCTACCGGTGCACGAATTTCATGCACTGGGCCTCTAGTTATATTTATCATCTAGGCTTATTAAATGTTTCTATACCAAAGTTCTAATGAGCAAAAAGCTAATAGTATGGTCTTCCAAGCACTCAGGAAATTAAGATTTGAGATGAAATCTTAAGATTTGAGATGAAAGGATATTTAGTGGAAAATTAGAAGTATAGCACTGGCTGGTTTGGCTCAGTGGATGGATCATCGACCTGCGGACTCAATGGTCCCACGTTCAAGCGCATGCCCGTGTTGTGGGCTCCTTCCCAGCAATGGGGGGTTGGGGGGTGCCGGAGGCATCTGATGAATGATTCCCTCTCACCATTGATGTTTCTCTTCCTTTCCCTTCCTCTCTGAAATCAACAAAAATAAAAAGACTAATAAAAGTACTGTCTTAGGGACTCTTTCCCCCTCCCCACATGATAGTCTGTGCTGTGAGATTCCCCTTTCCCACGTGGGGGTCTGTACTTGTTCCTCAATAAATTTCCACCTTAACTATACCATCTTCAAAAACAAAAGTACTACCTTAAATTTTAATAAGATCTATCTTACCTTCCTTTATTTTAGTCATAAATACCACTTAACTGAACAAAAATTAAACTTTTTACAGATACGTTCTGTAAAAGGCATACCTGGAGTAGTACTATAGTTTGAATCACAAAAGATTTCACATTATATAGTAGGTTGAAAATAAAGGGCTTCTAAATCATAGGATTATTTCTACTGAAGCTGATACTTTAATATGAAAACAAGCAAAACTATTTTTAAACTCTTAGTACAGACTAAGATATATTAAAATTTTTGAGTTGTAAATTTGGGATCAACTTTGTTCTAAAGTAAACTAAATATTTTCCAGGGTAAAATAAATATATGCTCAAAAAGTGAGCTTTACTTTCGGATTTACAGGAAGCAAAATAAGCAATTGAAGATGGAGTTTGTGAATTTTCAGATGATCTTTGTTGATGATCTAATTCTAAACTTTGAATGTTTTAATCTTTAAAACAATATTTGGTTGTTTCCAGGTAATTAGGAGTGAAGTTATGGACAAAAATTAGTTTTCTAATCTTCGTGTCATGTTTTCTAGCTCCCCAGTTGTTGCGCAGTCTCACTGTTTGGGGAAAGTTTATACTAGAAAACTGAAGGCAATTAATGGGTGAATATGATCAGATTTCTCTACCAAGTTCTCAGCCTGATAAAGGTAAGATTCCATTTACCTCTTTATTGACCTCTGCACCATCTGTGGTCTTTCATGACTCCTTTCTCTTATGTAGCATGTCTTTCAAGATTCATACACGTTGTACTATAAAAGTCAGTACTTCATTATCTTTTTTGATAAATAATATTCCATTGTATGAATATCCACATTTTATTCACTCATCAGTGAATGGACGTTGAGTTGTTTCTACTTTTTAGCTATTATGAATAATGCTGCTATGAATATTTGTATTCAAGTTTTTATGTGGATATAGGTTTTCAGTTCTCTTGAGTATATATCTAAGAGTGAAATTGCTGGATCATATGGTAACTGTATGTTTAACATTTTGAGGAACTCCTAAACTGTTTTCCAGAGTAGCTACAGAATTTTATATCCCCACCAATACTGAATGAAGTTTCCATCTATAAACTTAATATCATTTGTCATTTAAAAGATTTGTCATTTTGATTAGTAATTTCTAGTGAGTGTGAAGTGAAATCTTTTTTTCCTTTTCTTATTTTTTCTTTTTTATTCAATTTATTGGAGTGACATTGGTTAATGAAATGATATGTTTCAGATGTAGAATTCTATAACTCATCATCTGTATATTGTACTGTGTATAAAATATTTTTATTATTAAAAATTTTCTAACAGAAAGTAGAGAAAAGTAGTATGAATACTCATTCACCCATAATTCAGTTTCAGTAATTATCAACATCCTCTCAATTTTGTTAGTGGCTTTTTAAATACAGTTTTATTAAAGTATAGTTGATATACAATAAGCTATACACAGTACCAGTGCCCATTTAAAGTATACAATTTGATGGTTTCTGACAGATGTATATGCCCATAAAATTACCAACACAATCAAGGTGGTAAACATATCCATACCAAAAAAATTGCCCTTTATAATCATTCCCTCCAACCTATTCCTGCTTCATCTCAAACCAGTCACTGTTTAAAAAAAGTCACTGTTACTATAGTTTAATTTGCTTTTTCTAATGTTTTATGTCAGTGGTATCATCTAAGTTCTCTTTTGTTAGACTTCTTTCAACTCAACATAATTATTTTGAGATTCACCCATGTTGTTCAGTGTATTAATAGTTTATTCCTTTTTACCACTGACAGTATTCCATTATATGAATTCTAGAGGCCCGGTGCACAAATTCATGCATGGAGGGTGGGAGGAAGTGAGGGAGGTCCCTCAGCCCGGCCTGGACCCTCTCACCATCCAGATCCCTCTCACAATCTGAGACTGCTGACTCCTAACCGCTCACCTGCCTGCCTGCCTGATTGCCCCTAACCACTTGCCTGTCTGTCTGATCACCCCTAACCACCTCTGCCTACCTGCCCGATCACCTCTACATGCCTCTGCCTGCCTGTCTGATTGCCCCTAACTGCCTCTGCCTCGGGCTCTGCAGCTGTGGCTTCTTCTAGAATGACTTCCAGAAGGTCATTCAACTGTCTGGTCTAATTAGCATATTACACTTTTATTACAGATACCAGTGTTTATTTGATTTATCCATTCACCTGTTGATCAACATTTGGTTGTTTTCTTTTCTGAGGCTATTTCAAATCAAAAAAAAGCTGCTTTGAATATACATGTATATATAGGTCTTTGTTTAGACATATATTTTCTTTTCTTTTGGGTAAATATTTAGGAGTAGAATAACCAGCCCCTATGGTAGGTATCTGTTTAACTTCTTCAGAAACTGCCAAACTGTTTGTGAAGTGCTTTACCATTTTACATCCCCACGAACAATGTAAGAGAATTCCAATTGTTGCGCATCCTCACCAACACTGGTATTGTCAGTCTTTTTCATTTCAGTGATTCTAATATAGGCATGGTGGTACCTCATTATGGTTTTATTTGACATTGACTTGACAACTAATGATGTTTTTTCATGTATTTTTTTTTGCCATTGCATATATTCTTTTCTGAAGTGTCTGTTCAAATTTTTGTATATATTCAATCAAATATTTGTTATATTATTCTATTCAGAATTGTTATACTGTTTAAGTTAAATAGTAGCTAAATTTTCTAACCAAATTAGGCTTCATGTAGACTTCCTGTTTAATCTCAAATGTCCAGATAAGATATCATTAGTGACTCTGGAATGCTATGTTAGACTTATTTTTCTTTTAAAGGGAAGACTGTTCGATTCTGCAAAGGTTATGCTAATTTTTGAAGATAAATGTATCACCAGAAATATCTAGGAGTTATCATCTCATAATCAGTACATTCTCTATTGTATTTTGTACTTAGGCAGGATTTTAGGCAGTGTAAAGAAAGAGGAGCAGGAATAGTACTGTCACCCCCCCCAAAAAAAAAAAAAATCAAACAAGCAAATAAAAACTATTATATGTTCTCTAACTTTTTTCTGAAACTTTTCTGTACATCAATTTAACTCCCTCTCAGCTTTCATCTCCTTTTCCTCCCTTAGCCCTCCCACCAGAGAACAAACCAGAAGGCACCTTAGAATGCTTTCCCACCAATCAGAAGTAGCGGAATGAAATCCAAGCCCTACATAGAAGAGACGGAACTCTGTTCTCTCATTTTCCCTTGTGCCCTGTATCTGAGAGTTTTATCTCATAGCTGAATTTTCAATTTCTAGTATCCCCAAACCATTTTATAAACATCCTTTTATTTTTTTTTTAAGTCCTATAGTACTCTAGTCAGGTGAGTATGTGTGTTTATTTAATTTTGTTTGGGAGAAAACAATATACAGAAACTAATTAAGAACTATAGAAAATATATGAAATTTAGATCAGGCTACCCACCATGTGTTCCTATCACACATTTCTACATACCTAACATTTTTAGCCCTACAACAAAATCTTATATGTCCGCTCCTTTCTGCCCCCTCATCCCTCTTTTGAGAAAGATCAAATTCCTTGTGAGTAGCCTAGAAGATATTTGACTATCCATATGTTTCTTTCTGGCATATAAAGTCATGATATTTAACTTTTATACTGAATTAGGTTTTAATTTGTTTGGACTTTTATGTTTTGTGTTGTTTTGAAGCTCTCTTCAAGAACAAAGATATATTCAGAATAAAATAATCTAATAAAAATAAATTTCTTTTATCTTCTTTACAGAAAATCCCTTGTTGTCAACCTAATGAAGCATTCAAAGAAGACATATGACTCTTTTCAAGATGAACTTGAAGATTATATTCAAGTGCAGAGAGCCAGAGGCTTAGAACCAAAGACTTGTTTCAGACAGATGAGAGAGGACTATTTGCAAACCTGTAGGGACAAAGAAGAGGTTGATTTCAGACCCAGGTATAGAAGGTTTGATCAAAGACTCCCAACCCAAACCATCCAGACCCACCCAAGGTCATGCAGTGTTTCACAAACAGTGGAAAACCAGTTACCTCAGTGGCTACCAGCTCATGACAGCATGAGATACTGTCAATTCACCAGGGACTGTTTCTCAGAAAAACCAGCACCCATGAACCTTAGTCATCAAGAGTATAATTATAGCTCATACTGTATTCAATCTAGAGTTTATAAGCACTTCTCAGAAAACAGTACCAGTGCCCATAAAGCCGGCCATGAGCGGATGCACCAGAAGAGAAAACGACACCCAGAAGGCAGAGAGAAATCGGAGGAGAAGCAGCCCGAGCATAAGAGGAAAAAAGATTGTGAGGAAACAGATTTAGACAAACAGGGGAGCACTCAAAAAGGCAACACCGAGGTAGAAACAGTCAGGATCAGCACAGAGAAGCTTAAGAATCAAAGGGAGAAAAAAAGGCGAGAGGTAGCCTCTAAGAAAGAGGATCGTAAGCATAGAAAAGAGAAAAAGGAACAAGGCAAAGAAAGGACAGAGGAGGAAATGCTCTGGGACCAGTCTATCCTTGGATTTTGAAGCTCCTGAGTTGATTCTCCTGAGGTTAAACTGAAAAATTATTGAGGAGCTTGGCTTTATGATGTTCATGTTCATAGCTTTTCTCATGGAAACAGGTACTTTCACTTCTACCAAAGGCCAAGTGAACAGAGAGTATTTAGGCCTTGGCCCGGTAGCTCAGTTAGTTGGAGTGTGGTCCCACTAAGCCAAGCTTCAGGTTCCATCCCTGGTCATGGCACATACCAGAAGCAACCAGTGAATGCACAAATAAGTAAAACAACAAACTGATGTTTCTCTCATTCTCTCTCTCAAATAAATTAAAATAAATAAATAAATCTTTAGTATGCCTGGTAACTCCAACATGGAAATTACTTTTCATTTTCTAAAAACTTCATTACATTTTTCTTACATATAATGTAATTTCTCTTAATTACAGTGGCTTTGCTTTTATTCATCAAATTGCTATGATGATGGAAATATTTTTCCCTTGGAAAGTCATTTATTTTGAATTGGAGGATTAATAGGCTTTGTAGAATCTATTTCTTAATTGGGTTTGTTTTAGTTTGGGGTGGGGTATTTTTATATTCATTGGTTTTCTCAAATCAATTTATACTTTTTTCCTCTGCTAGATACATATTTTGTGGGGTTTTTTGAAGCTCTTTGTATTTTATAGACTGAATAATGAAAAGTGAAATACATTAAAATAACAGGTTACATATAGTTTCAAAAGTTTCAAAGAGTATACAAAATCCATTTATAATAAGTATTTATAATAAAGTTCTAATTTCTACATTTGTTGTTCTGTATCAATGATCCGTTCCCATTCAATGATGAGTTTCTTCTGGAAGAGTAATAACTGGGCAGTTTGTATATAAAAGGCAAGGTCTTTTGGGTAGGCCACACTACAGTTATAAAAATTCCTTATCTGCTATACCTTGCTCATTTATATTTAAACCCATTTTATCCCTCTCTCTCAATCCTCTTTCATGTAACCAGTCTCCCTACCTTTGCTGAGCTGCTGCCTTCCTCAGCCTTACTCCTCTCTGGGTCACCACCTTACCCAGCCTCTAAATCACATACACACACGTCTGTGCCCACCATTCTCTGAATAGTCTCTCATACACTCTGAGGCCAGTGACTCACTCCTTCTCTTGGAGGGCAGTGGTAAACCTGTTTCTTCACCCATGGTCCCTCCAGGAAGTCCCTAGACCCACTGGAATCCAGCCAGCACCTATCTGCAGGGTGCCTCTATATACCAACTTCTAGGATTCTATCCATACTCCTTAAAGGGGCAGGTTCAAACTTCAGACTTGGAAGGAGACTGGACTAGGTGCCAGTGTAATCTCAGCTTCAGCATCCCTCCATGTAAAATGGAGAGAGCAATGCAGTTTCCTTTATGGTGGCTGTGGAAATGAAATAAGCAACAATGTTCAGTGCTCACCAAAGCCAGGGCTACCTAACATCAGCTGTTATGAATTTTGGTCTCAAAGCAATCCAGGGTACAATTGGGTATCCATCTTATGAGGGTTGTCCTTTTATTTACCTACTAGAGGCCCAATGCACAAAACTCATGCACAGAGGGGGAATTCCTCAGCCTGGCCTGCACCCTCTCCAGTCTGGGACATCCCTCACAATCCTGGATGACTGACTCCTAACTACTCACTTGCCTGCCTGCCAGCCTGATTACCCCTACCTTGTCCCCCTGCTGGCCTGACCACCCCTAATTGCCCTCCCCTGCTGGCCTGATTGCCCCTAATTGCCTATGTCTCAGCCCCCACCACCATGGCTTTGTCCGGAAGGAAGTTGGACATCTGGAAGATGGCTGGTCAACCTGGTCTAATTAGCATATTACCCTTTTAGTAGTATAGATAGAATATATAGGATAGGATTGTGTAAATGGGAGGAAAGCGTTTTTCAGCAGGAGGGCTCATGGCAGACAAAAACACATATTCCCTATACCTGGACTAATAGCCAGCTATATGCACTATACTGCCAAACCAGTCATTAAAAAGTTGAATCACTTTCTTACACCTTACACCAAATAGCTGTTGCCCTTAAAATCCCCCCTCAGCCCCCACCTTAGGTTCTGCCTTCACAGTTCACCCAGAATAGGTTCTGATTGGTCGATTTCTATGCCAGTCAACATCAAAAGCTCTACCTCCTAGGCAGCCATTGGCTCCTCACAATTCATCCAGATTTGGTTTTGATTGGTCAGTTTCTATGCCAGTCAGCATCTCCAAGCCTACCTCCAGGCCTGATCATAGAGGTGGGGCTGGTCAGCAGTTCAGCCCTCTCACCTGCTGTGCACACAGCCTGGCAAACGGTTGAGCCTCCCCTCATTGCAGATGTGATGGACACAGGGTTTTTATATATTAGGATGCTCCTGGAGGAGCCAGCTCAATTATTGACTGCCCCTGCCTCAACAATTTCCAGGGGAGAGAGCATGGTGGGGAGGGGGAGACAGGAAAGAGCCTAGTCCCCCCTCTCTTCCCCTCCCTTTATCACCTGGAACAGGCAACTTCCTGAGTGGCCACTGCTCCCCAATCCTTCCAGTTCTTTCACATGCTTTCTCAGCATCTAGATTACTCACAGAATACTAAGCAATGTGCCAAGCCTGAGGGCAGAACCATTCCAGCCTGCAGAGCTTGTCTTTATTATGTTGAGTATTTATACTGTGCCAGCACCACTATAAATATATATACAATTTATATATATATATACACACATATATATATATTCATATTACAGATATTACATAATATCTCCATATACAGATGAGAAAACAGACTCAGAGCAACTAAGAAACACACCTAAAATCATGTAGTGTGTAGTACACTTTGGCTGCCTCATAAACCATCTAACAACTTAAGATTTAAAACATTGCCCAAGCCCGTTTGGCTCAGTGAATAGAACACAGGCCTGTGTCCCAGGTTTGATTCTGATCGAGGTCACATGCCTGGTTGTGGTCTCCATCCCCAGTAGGAGGTGTGCAGGAGGCAGCCAATCAATGATTCTCTCTCATCGTTGATGTTTCTATCTCTCCCTCCTCCTATCTGAAATCAGTAAAAATATATTTAAAAATAAATAAAAAGAAAACAGCGAACATCTATTTTTCACAATTTTGTGAGTTTTCTGGGTTGACTCAGTAGGGGCTGGATGCCCAAGGGGCCTGGTATCTGGGGGTGGGGGGTGGAAAGAGGAGTTCAACATCAGCTGGGGGATGGGAACATGCCAGAAATCTCTCACTTTTCCGCGGGGCTTGTACAAGGTGACTGAGTTCCAAACGCTGCATGAGGGCAAGCACAGGCACTTTCCAAATCTAGCTTGTACATTTGCTGTTGTCCCTTTGGCCAAAGCAGGTCATAAGGCCAAGCCCAACAATATGTGAGGGGACTGCCCAAGGGGTAGATACAGGGAGGGAGAATTACTGCTGCCATCTCCTCTGACAAATCTACCATAGATAGCTTATAGGTGTACAACTGGAATTCAAAACCAAGTTGTCAGATTACAAAGTTCAAAACTGAAAGGTCACTGGTTCGATTCCTGATCAGGGCACATCCCTGGGTCTAGGCGTCGGGGGTGATGGTGCAGCAGGCAGCCCATCCATGTTGAGGTTTCTTTCCCATGGACATTTTTGTCTCTCCTTCTCCCTTCTCTCTAAAAAATCAACACATTTTTTTTAAGTTCAAAGCTATCTTGGAGTTACTGCCCAGGTCTGATAATCCAGAACATTCGATGCATTGCCAAACTAAGCCAACAGCCTTTTGTACACACACCGGAAACTGTTTTGCATATTGTCATTAACAAAGTGGGAAAGGCATATCTTTGGCTCCACCGATTGGTTGCCTTCCACAAGCACCCAGACTGGGGCCAGGGATAGAACTTGCAACCGAAGTATATGCCCTGACTGAACAGATCCCAAGACCCTTCATTCCACGGCCAACACTCTATCCACTGAGCCAAAACCAGCTCGGGCTCCTGAGTTACAATAAATTGGCAATCTAGTAAGTAAAACTATTACTGGGGAGACACAAAGACCTTAGTTCTTAAGGGAACGATTTCAATCAAGAGGCAAAATATAGAAAAGCAAGCAGGAATTTATTGGACACGGTGAGATCATATTTAGGACTGAGAAACAAGGAAGGGCATACAAGCAGCAGCAGGAGAGCCCAGGCTGGGCTGCTCTGGGTCAGCGGGAAGTCAGAGAAAAGGGGGGCCTTGGAGATAGGTCCAGGGCAGGGGTAGGCAAACTTTTTGACTCGAGGGCCACAGTGGGTTCTTAAACTGGACCGGAGGGCTGGAACAAAAGCAACCTGACCATGCTGGCACTCTCATCTTGGGCTGCTGGTGAAGGAGCGGAGAGGAGAGCAAGAGAACCCTCTGCTCTTTTGGCTCCACGGGCCGGATAGAACAACCAAACAGGCCGGATCCGGCCCATGGGCGGGGCCATAGTTTGCCCACGGCTGCCTTAGACTCTTAAGGCTTAGAAGCCAGGGGACAGGTCTGTGGGGGAAAGAGAGTAAAAGGGAATGGCACAAGGATGCTTGGTCCCTGGGGGGAGAGAGCACACTGGGACTTCGTTTTCAGGTGTTTTAAAGATTGGGCGTTTAGGGCAGAATCAATCGAATATTCATCAGCTTCATGCTGATGTACCGAAATGAGATTTATTTTCTTAATTTGTCTGTCCTTGGGTGTGGTTAGCAAATGGCATTTAATTGGACTTTTGTAATCTGTCTCCTTAATTAGGGTGAGGTAAGCTACTTACCCTCTGGTTGGGGAGGACAAATACCCTTATGTGTCCCTGGTTTAGGAAAGATAGGATTTGCTAGATTACTGTAAACTGCTAAGTTTCCCTGTTACACTTGTCTTACATTTTATAAAGACCTATTCTTAGCCCTAGTCAGTTTGCTGAGTGGATAGAGTGTTGGTGTGCAGACTGAAGGGTCCCAGGTTTGATTCCAATCAAGGGCACATGTCCAGGCTGTGGGCTCCATCCCTAGTAGGGGTGTGTAGAAGGCAACTGACCAATGGTTTCTCTCATCATTGAGGTTTCTCTCTCTCTTTTTCCCTCCCTTCCTCCCTCCCCTCTTTTTCTCTCTAAAATCAATAAACAAACAAACAAACAAATAAATAAATAATAGAGACCTGTTATTAAACCCTTGTACTAGTAATTAAGGCAGAAGGATATTGGGTGTGATGCAAAGATACAGCAGAACCCAGAAGCTGGACCACGAACAGATGGTCATTTGATTAATAACAAAGGCAGCACTTCAGAGCACTAAGGAAGAAAGACTATTTAATAAATATTGGGAAATAAAAATAAAATAAAATAAATATGGGAAAACACATGAAGTAAGATGTCTATGTGGGGGAAGAAAACATTTCCTCCTTCCCTTCTAGGTTCTTCAGCTAGTCTAATAATCAAATTAACATAAAACACATTAACAGGAGAAAACAAATACTCTCTGCTCATCTAAATTTAGAAAAAGAACTCTCACCATTCTCACTTCCACCAGACTGCACTCGCAGACGAGTCCAGGAGACTGGCATGGTAAGAATCCGTTCTGCAGGTGCTTGGCAGAGGTCCTGGGACCACCCCGCAGCCCCAGAGAGCAGTATCAAGCCAGTGAGGTTTCCCAGCTGGCTCACCAAAATCCTAGGGGTGGGAAAAGTTTGCCCTTCTTCCCTTCTGGGGTTCTCTGGCTGGCCTCATAATTAAATGTGTTGTAGGTGGTGGAAACAGAACCAGGTGTTTGACAGGCGGGGTCAGACCAAACCTGGGTTCGGCAACCTCGATCTTGGGTTCCGGCTAGGAAAGAATTCAGAGCCAAGTCCCGAACTGTAAGAGAACATTTATTTGGTAAATCACAGAGGTGGAAGGCATAATTCCTAGAAGAAATGGGCTTAGGAAACAAGTTATGGAGGCTCATGAAGGGCCCTCGGAGCGTAGGAGTGAGGAAGCTAATGGCAAAGCGCCCTGCAGAGGGGGAGGGGGCAGTACGGGAGGGAGGAGGGAAAGGCTCCAGGGTGCTCCCTGGAGGCAGAGATGCACTGGGTCCTCGGTCCTAAGGGTTTTAAGGGTGAATGAGCTTAACTGTCCCAAAATCAGTTTAAAACTCTTGTTATTTGTTTCCATCGAGAGCCTGGAACTGTGCTAAAATCCCAAATCCAGAGACAAAGAAAAGGGTGTGCCCTCCTGTGTCCCTGCTCCAGGGCCGGGTGGAGAAGTCTGAGCCGGAAGGAAGTTGAGACTCTTCTCCTGGAGCCCAGAGTGGGGCGCCTCACTTTCTTCTGAGGTTCTAGCCAGTGAACATCCGCTCTCTGTGGGCCCACAGGTCTTCCACTTACACAACCCCAAACACTTGTGGGCTTAAAGAGGCGAGGGTTCCATCTGTTTGTGGAAGTGTCTTTCATAAACTAGGGCATAGTGGTGATTCCAGGTAAGAGGTCAACCAAACATGTTTCCCTTTTGCTCTAAGGTTTGCCGGCAGGCATTCGGAGGGCTTTTGGGAGGGAGGATGGCTGCGGTAGGTAGAACCCTTGGGTCTGAGGTTCTTAGTGGGTCTGCACAGGTAGAGGGGAGGTCAGGGCCTTTCTTTGCCTGTTTATTCATTCAGCGAGTACTTATCTGTTTGGTGTTAAGCAAAATTTCATGTGTTAAGGACACAGCAAAAAATGATGTGTTGAGGAATCTGCTTGGTGAGGAACTGGGATAAAATAGAAAGTAGACTAATATTTTTAAAAATTGATTTTTAGGAAGAGAGGGGGAGGAAGTGAGGGAGAGACAGAGAGAGACATCAACGTGTTATTCCACTAACTCATGCATTCATTACTTGACGTGCCCTGACTCGAGAGCCCTGAGCAGCATATGGAGGTGATGGTCTAGTCAACTGAGCTACCCAGCCAGGGTGAAAACAGATTCAATTTTAAAATTTGGTATCTTAGACGAAATCGGTTTGGCTCAGTGGTAGAGCATCGGTGTGTGGACTGAAAGGTCCCGGGTTGATTCCGGTCAAGGGCATGTACCTTGGTTGCTGATACATCCCCGGTAGTGGGTGTGCAAGAGGCAGCTGGTTGATGTTTCTCTCTCATTGACGTTTCTAGCTCTCTATCTCTCTCCCTTCATTTCTGTAAAATATCAATAAAAATACATATATTTTTTTAAAAAATTGGTATCTTAGACCCAAACTCCCTTGTAATTTAGTAGAAAGGCAGAATTGGCATTTTAACATCTCACAGCACTGTTAGGCAGTGGTAAGCACAGCCATGAAGAAAAATTAATGCAGGGAAAGGACATGGGTGTTCCAGGGGGTGGGGAAAGAGGCTTAGAGAGGCAAGGAGTCCCAGTGGGCGTGAATAGATAAACAGCTTTGCAGGCTCAAGGGTGGAGAAGTACAAAAGGCTGTGAGGCTGGGATTGACTGGATATTCCCATCCAGCTGGGAGACCTGTGTGTCTGGAAGGGAGAAGGCAGAGGAACATTGTCAGAAAAGAACCAAAGACCTTAGGACAGTGTCCGGGCCTTGAGAGCACTTTGCAGATTTGAGCGTCCTTCTGAGTGAGGGAGGAAACCTGATAGGTTTTGAGCAGACATTAGCCAGGATTACATCCCATGAAAGGGACAACTGCGCTGCTGCATTGGGACTGACTCGGTGAGCAAGAAACTGGAGACCTTTAAGAGGCAATGGTAGCGATTCGGTCTGGCCAGTGCAGGAGCAATTTGGTGGAGAGAAGTGACCCAGTTCTGGATGCATTTGAAAGCAAGGCAGCTGAAGGCATTGCCTGTGAGGTGTGGGGAAAGAAAGGGAGCTGCAGGGACCTCCTGTGGTCTGGTCTGAATGGAGATGGGGAGCCTGCAGGAAGAGGAAGCTCCCCAAACTTCCCACAAGTTCCCTTGGAGACAGATGGACTGGAACCCCCTGGATCTGGGAGGAGAGCCCTAAGCAGACGAAGTACCCTAGAGAACTTAATTTCAACTAGATGGATTTATTTTATATTTTTTATTTTTTCATTTTTTGCAAATTGTGCTTCCTACTCTATAGTGGGCCATGTTGTTAACACAGAGCATCCCAACTAGGAAAACAAAGTTGAGAAAGCATGGGACAGGGTTCGAGGGCTGAAGGAATGTAGATTTAATAGGCTAGAAAAATGTGGGGGGGAGGGAGGTCCGGGGAGGCAGTCGTGGTTGGTCTAAGACAGCGGTTCTCAACCTGTGGGTTGTGACCCCTTTGGGGGAACGACGCTTTCACAGGGGTTGCCTAAGACCACGGGAAAACACAGATATTTACATTACGATTCATAACAGTAGCAAAATTACAGTTATGTACTTGCAACGAAAATAATTTTATGGTTGGGGGTCACCACAACATGAGGAACTGTATTAAAGGGTCGCAACATTAGGAAGGTTGAGAACCACTGGTCTGAGAGGCTGGGGACTTAGGTAGAGGCTGAATGCTGATGGCCTGAGGGCTTAATAAGAATTATCCTAGAGCAATAAGGAACATGAGTGGTTGGGCTGGAGGAGACATAATCAGATTGACTTTAAAAAGATTTTTCTGGCTATTACCTGGAGCACGGCTCCAAAGGTGGGTCAAGTGGGTGAAGGCTGACTTGTGCCTCAGGTGAGGGAAGATGGCGCTTGGACTGGGGAAGCGGCAGAGAGGACGGACGACAGGGAGTAAACTCCAGAGTGTTTAGTAGGCAAAAGGGGCCAGACTTGATGGTACGCAGATTTTCTGCCGACCCGAGCCCTGTTCACGCAGGGCCTGCATGGGTGGGATGGTCAGGAACACTGCCCGACATCCCTTCCCTTTGCCCCTCCCCCTCCCCCATCCTCCTCCCAGTGACACGCCTGGACCTCTCCTCTCTTGACCAGCACTTGCCATGGTGGTTTTATATATTTGAGTGGGGTGTACTTTGGCCATCACACTAGACCTGTTGTTCTCAACTTGTGTGCCTCAAGAATTTTTAAAGCATGCAATACCTGGTTATTTTTTTTAATTTTATTTTTTTTATTAAATTATTATCTGTGTACATATCTTACCATTACCCGCCCCCCACCTCCCATACATGTCCTCCCTCCCCAGAGTTTTGTGTCCATTGGTTGTACTTACATGCATGCATACAAGTCCTTCAGTTGATCTATCTCCCCCAGATCTCCCTACCCTCCCCGAAGTAATTTGATAGTCTGCTTGTTGCTTTACTGTCTCTATCTATCTTTTGGTTCATCAGTTTATAATGTTCTTTATTATCCACAAATGAGTGAGGACATGTGGTGTTTCTCTTTCATTGACTGGCTTATTTCACTCAGCATGATGTTCTCCAATTCCATCCAAGTTGCTGCAAATGATGAGAATTCCTTCTTTTTATGGCAGCATAGTATTCCACTGTGTAGATGAACCACAGTTTTTTTTATCTAACCGTCTGCTGACCAGCACCTAGGCTGTTTCCAAATCCTAGCTATTGTAAATTGTGCTGCTATGAACACTGGGGTGCATATATCCTTTCTGATTGGTGTTTCTAGTTTCTTGGGATATATTCCTAGGAGTGGGATTACTGGGTCAAATGGGAGTTCCATTTTCAGTTTTTTGAGGAAACTCCATACTTTTCTCCACAGTGATTGCACCAGTCTGCATTCCCACCAGCAGTGCACGAGGGTTCCTTTTTCTCCACAACCTCGCCAACATTTGTCATTAGTTGATTTGTTGATGTTGGCCATTCTGACAGGTGTGAGATGGTACCGCATTGTCATTTTTATTTGAATCTCTTGGATAATTAGTGACTTTGAGCATGTTTTCATGTGCCCCTTGACCTTCCTTTTGTCTTCTTTTGAGAAGGTTCTATTTAGGTCCATTGCCCATTTTTTAATTGGCTCATTTATCTTCCTTTTATTAAGTTGTATAAGCTGTCTGTAGATGTTGGAGATTAAACCTTTATCAGTGATATCATTTGCAAATATGTTCTCCCATACAGTGGGCTTTCTTGTTGTTTTGTTGATGGTTTCTCTTGCTGTAAAAAAGCTTTTTATTTTGATGTAGTCCCATTTGTTTATTTTCTCTTTAGCCTCTATTGCCCTAGGGGCAGTATCAGTGAAGAAGTTCTTTTGGCATATGTCTGATATTTTGCTGCCTGTGGATGCCTCTAGTATTTTTATGGTTTCCTGTCTTATGTTTAAGTCCTATATCTATTTTGAGGTTTTATTTTTGTGTATGGTGTAAGTTGGTGATCTAGTTTCATTCTTTTGCATGTATCTTTCCAATATTCCCAACACCATTTATTGACTCCACTGTATATTCATGCCTCCTTTGGCAAATATTAATTGAGTATAGTGATTTGGGTTGATATCTGGATTCTCTATTCTATTCCATTGATCTATATGTCTGTTCTTGTGCCAGTACCAGGCTGTTTTGAGAACAGCTTGAAATACAGCTTTGTAATACAGCTTGAAATCTGGTATTGAGATCCCTCCTACTTTACTCTTCTTTCTCAGGATTGCTGTGGCTATTTGGGGTCTTTTATTGTTCCAAATGAATTTTTGGAGAGTTCTTTCTAGGTCTGTGAAGTATGCCCTTGGTATTTTAATGGGGAATGCGTTGAACCTATAAATTGTTTTGGGAAGTATGAGGTAGATCCTTTATGCACTGAAACAGAAAATGGGTCTAAATATATGATTTGGAAAGAAAAGCTGACTTGCAAACTAGAATGTACAATCTGACCTCATACCTGTTGGCTGCTTGGTCAGAGTTCCAATAAAAGTCTTCAGTGATACCACAATATGTATACCCAGTCGTTAGCTCTAGCGGGTGGAATCAAAGAAATTGATTTTGCAATTGATATTGTAATTTTTAAAAATTAGCACAAACATGTATTTGTTTTGATTAAATGGGAAGACTGATAAAAAAACAATGAAGGAAAATGAAGATAATTTCTCAGAATAGACCACCAATAACACATTAAATGATTCTGGCCCTCATCCCAGGGTCCTCATGAGCATACTAACAGCCAACAGTCACTGGCCAGTTGCTCAGGGCCCAGCACTGTTCCAAGCCCTGCATTTGTAATTTCTCTTTTCGTCCTCACACCTGTAAGGCCTGTATCACTACCAGAGTGGTTGAAGGAAGTTCCTCCTCTGCCTGGGTTCAAATCTTGGCTCTTCAATGTTGTGACTTTAAGTGTATTATTTAAACTCTGTAACTCAGTTCCCCCATTTGTAAAACAAGTAATAACAGGTCCAGATTTTAACACAATAAATGGCATCTTCCTCTGTTCTTTCCCCCCAGTTATGAGATTAAAATATATATACACACACCTACATAGTGATATGTAAATAGTATGTATACATACACACACGTATGTGGCCGGGGGGGGGGGCTGGAGAATGCCGGTGACCCCTATTTCTTGGCACATAAGCACAGGGACCAGCCAGTGCTGTTTTTATAGAATTTATGAGGAATTCTTAGTTTAATTTAGTTGCTTAACATTCTACTTTTGTTTTCTTAAAATAACTTGAGTTTCTTATTTTTATTTATTTTGTTAAAAATATGTTTTTACTGATTTTTTTTAGACAGAGAGGAAGGGAAAGGAATAGAGAGACAGAAATGTCAATGATCGAGAGACATGGATCCGTTGCCTCTTGCGTGCTTCCCATCCCGGATCGAGCTGGCAACCTGGGCATGTGCCCTGACCAGGGATCCAACCAGGAATTTCTTGGTTCATGGGCTGATGCTCAACCACTGAGTCACAGAGGCCGGGCTCTCATTTTTATTACACAAATAATAGTATTTATGGCAACAACAACAACAAAATCACAACGTATCCTTAAGAAAAACTAAAATCCATAATCCCCAAACCCTAGGGATAGCCACTGATAAATCTTATACATTTATTATAGATGTCTACGTCCTAAACTTACAATGTTTTAAGACTCATTCTCTTAGTCCGTTTATTTTATTAATTTTTAGTCTGTGTCAAAAAATGTGTATTTTCAGCCTCAATGTCTACAGCATCAATGTTTACATATATGAACATAGTATGATCTCCACTAGAGACTTGAGAACCTGGCCTTTTCACGGCAAATGCATTCGTAGCAAAGGAGTCCATTTAACAGAAAGGGTTTCCTTCATCTTCCCCAACAGAGGGATTCGTCCGTAGTCCACGGAATGGAGAACCCTGCGACCTACGACGATTTCCAGCGTGAACTGGAGGAGTACATCAGGAAGCAGAGAGCCCGGGGGTTGCAGCCGGAGATCCGCTTCAGGAAGGAGACGGAGATGCTGGAGCCCGGCCTCCCCTTCGGGGGCTCCCCCGGGTTCCCGGGTCCCTACAAAAGGCTGAGGACAGTGGACAGCCCGTTACCCCGATGGTCCCACATCCATCGCTCCGCGCCGCGCCCGGACTCTCTACTGCACCGTCCGAAAAATCACTATTTCTTCCAGAACCCGTGGCCTCCCAGCCCGCCTGGCCCCGGCGCGGCAGCAGGAGGTGGAGGAGCCGCCCGCCTCCTCCCGGAGGGCCGCTGGAGCGTGCATCCGGCCGGCGAGCAGGACCCAGGCCCGGGGAGAAGGTCCGGGGAGGACGGAGGCGACCTCGGCCTGCAGCCGCGAGCAGAGCAGCGGCGGAAGAAGCGGGGTGCGGAGGGAGAGGCCCGCGGGGAGAAGGGGAGAAGGCCGGAGGGCCAGCCAGGGAGCAAAGACAAACGAGAGCGTGGGAAGAGGGACGGAGAGCAGGGGCAAAGCCGGGCCCACAGGAAGAAGCGGCCCCGGGGCCCGGGGGAGAGCGGCCCGTGGGACCTGTGGGACCAGGCCATCCTCGGCAGCTGCTGCTGACGGACATCGGACAGCCATCCTCCATCCTCGGCGGCTGCTGCTGACGGACATCGGACAGCCATCCTCCATCCTCCATCCTCCATCCTCCATCCTCCATCCTCCATCCTCCATCCTCCATCCTCCATCCTCCATCCTCGGCGGCTGCTGCTGACGGACATCGGACAGCCATCCTCCATCATCCATCCTCCATCCTCCATCCTCCATCCTCCATCCTCCATCCTCCATCCTCCATCCTCAGCAGCTGCTGCTGACGGACATCGGACAGCCATCCTCCATCCTCGGCAGCTGCTGCTGACGGACATCGGACAGCCATCCTCCATCCTCCATCCTCCATCCTCCATCCTCCATCCTCCATCCTCCATCCTCCATCCTCGGCGGCGGCTGCTGATGGACATCGGACAGCCATCCTCCATCCTCCATCCTCCATCCTCCATCCTCAGCAGCTGCTGCTGACGGACATCGGACAGCCATCCTCCATCCTCAGCAGCTGCTGCTGATGGACATCGGACAGCCATCCTCCATCCTCGGCGGCTGCTGCTGATGGACATCGGGAGCATCGCTCCGATGATGTTAACTGATCAATGATCGGGATGCGTTGGGAAGGCTGGATTCAGTGACGGTGACGCCACCCAGAAAACAAATTTAGATTCCCCACTCAGACTCTGTGTACACACACAAAACCCAGGTGGTTTAAAGATATGCATGTAGCCAAAACCGGTTTGGCTCAGCGGATAGAGCGTCAGCCTGCGGACTGAAGAGTCCCAGGTTCGATTCCGGTCAAGGGCATGTACCTTGGTTGCGGGCACATCCCCAGTAGGGGGTGTGCAGGAGGCAGCTGGTCGATATCTCTCTCTCATCGATGTTTCTGACTCTCTGTCCATCTCTCCTTCCTCTCTGTAAAAAAATCAATAAAATATATATATTTTTTAAAAAAAGATATGCATGTAAACAGTAAAATGTAGAACTAACTAGAGGAAAACGGGGTTTTTGATGGTTGTTCTCTTGTTTGTTTCCCTTGCTGTGGTTATTTGGTGTTGCTAATCCTCACCCGAGGATATTTTCCCATTGACTTTTTTAGAGAGAGTGGAGGGCGGGGAGAGACGGAGAGAGACACACCCATGTGAGAGAGACACACCAGTTGGCGGCCTCCCTCTCGCACACCCCACCACGGGGCCAGCTGTGGGACCTGAAACCCCGGTACTTGCCCTTGACTGAGAATGGAGCCCAAGACCCTTGGGGTGCACAGGCCTATGTTCTAACCACTGAGTCACCCCCCCCCCCTCCGGCCAGGACTAGACTAACTTTTCAAAGTGTACATTTAGCCCCATCCCATTTGGCTTCGTGGATAGTGTGTGGGCCTGCAGACCAAAGGGTCCCAGGTTCGATTCCAGTCAAGGGCACCTACATCCTCCCTGGCTGGGCCCTGGTCAGGGCTCGCGCAGGAGGCAACCAGTCAATATGTTTCTCTTACATGGATGTTTCTCCCTCCGTCTTTCCCTCCTCTCTCTTCCACTCTCCCTAAAAAATCATTGGAAAAATACCCTCGGGTGAGGAGTAACAACAAGAAAGGTGTACATTTATTTCTTTTTTTATATATGACTTTTTTTTGGGGGGGAGGGACAAAAGGAAAGGGGTAGAGAGAAATATCACGTCCTCCTGCACATCCCCTACTAGGGATCTAGGCCGAAATCTGAGCACGGGCCCTGACCTGGAATCCAACCGCGACCTCTTGGTTCCTGGGTCCACACTCAACACCTGGGTAGTGTACATTTGTTTATTTTAAATGTTCTACTACATGAGACTATTATCTTTTCAATAGGAAATGTTTTTAAAGGCAAGCGACAGATTGAGGAAATATTTGCAACTCTCTGTATTAGAATCTCTTGTGCCAGTTATCAAATTATTGTCTCTTATCAGCAAACCACTTCTTTTTAAAAAATACATTTTATTGATTTTTTTTGTTTTTTTACAGAGAGGAAGGGAGAGGGATAGAGAGTTAGAAAGATCAATGAGAGAGAAACATCGATCAACTGCCTCCTGCACAGTGCTCACACACCAAGGTACATGCCCTGGACTGGAATCGAACCTGGGACCCCCTCATTCCGCAGGCCAATGCTCTGTCCACTGAGCCAAACCAGTTAGGTCTGCAAACCACTTCTTGCTCAGCTTTGTGACATTGGACCCTGGCTTATGTCCTTTGCCAGCTGGCTTGATGTTGGCCTGCCAGTAGAGGGCGCCAGAGGGACATTTTACAATGGGCGCAGGAGGCGGAGACTGCTTTTTCCACAGTTGCCAGTTTTCTGGGGCCTCGAGCCTGTGGTTCTGTGTGTGTGAGATCCAGCTGCCTCCCAAGGCCTCTGACACGTTTGTTTGTCAGAGGTGGGCTGTGTCACCTGTGGCATCCACGTTCTCTGCAGCGGTCTGAATCCGCCATGAGGGGAGCCCCCATTCCAACTTTCTGTCCCTTTCAAGCTCACCCTCTATCAAAGGTCCCGGGTAGGCAAAAAGCAGCCTGCAGCTCTTGCAGCTGAGCCACCGACATGCCATCCAGACCCAGGAAGACTCGAAAACTTCGGGGCCACGTGAGCCACGGCCACGGCCGCATCGGCAAGCACAGGAAGCACCCTGGGGGCCGCGGAAATGCTGGTGGCTTGCATCATCACAGGATCAACTTGGACAAATATCACCCAGGTTACTTCGGGAAAGTTGGTGTGAGGCATTACCACTTAAAGAGGAGCCAGAGCTTCTGCCCAACTGTCAGCCTTGATAAGCCGTGGCACCTAGTCAGTGAGCAGACACGGGTAAATGCGGCCAAAAGCAGGACTGGCGCTGCTTCTGCCATTGATGTGGTGCGATCGGGCTACTGCAACGTTCTGGGGAAGGGAAAGCTCCACAGCAGCCTGTCATGGTGAAGGCCAAGGTCTCCAGCAGAAGAGCCGAGGAGAAGATTAAGGGTGTTGATGGGGCCTGTGTCCTGGTAGCTTGAAGCTACATGGAGGGAAGTTCATTAAAATGTCCAAGTACAGCCGAAACCCATTTGGCTCAGTGGATAGAGCATCAGCCTGCAGACTGAAAGGTCCAGGGTTTGATTCTGGTAAAGGTCATTTACCTTGGTTGTGGGCACATCCCCAGTGGGTAGTGTGCAGGAGGCAGCTGGTCAATGTTTCTCTCTCATCGATGTTTCTGACTCTCTCTCTCTCCCTTCCTCTCTGTAAAAAAAATCAACAAATTATATAAATAAATAAATAGATAGATAGATAAAATGTCCCAGTACAAAAAAAAAAAAAAAAAAAAAAAGCAGCCTGCAGGTCAAATATCTCTGCCCTTCATCTAAGAATGGTTTAGGGCCCAGTATTTTTCCAAAGTGTGGTACGCGTACCCCCAGGGATACGGGAAGAGTTTGGTGGGGGTACGCGTTGTACCGGAGTTTGGTGGGGATATGCAGTGCACCGTGCTTAGCTGTGCCTAATTCTACGTTCTCATGAGTCAAGTCAAGACAGTCTTGTGAGGCGTGAGATGGTCCGGTGTGCAAATAAATGTTATTTGTAATATGAATTTTATTTATATTTTATTATGAATAATTTTATTTTTCATTTATTATTATTTTGTGTATGTACCAGAAAAAGAAAAAAAATAAATATATTTTGATTGTTATTAAAATACATCCTTTTTTTTTGACAAGGGGTACTCAGCATTACAAAAATTATAGAAGGGGTACACATATGTCAAAAGTTTGGGAAACACTGGTTTACGCATTTGAACTCCAACTGAGCAAAATGTTATCCCAACAAAATAGGTCCCATTCTGCTTAATAAAGGGCCTTATTCCAAAGATTATACTCAACTATTCTATTTTTAATTTTATCAATACAAAAGTGGACATTTGTTTTCTATGTTGTTACATAATTACTTATGTAATATATTTGGTTGTGCCTGGTACTACACAGAGTCTAAAATATTTGCTACCTGGTCCTCTACAGAAAAAGCTTGCTGATCCCTGCCTTAGAGTCTTCTTTTCCCCCTTTTGGCAGTTAACCACCTTTTATTAGTTACACATTCTTGATCTTTACTTTCCTCTATTTAAGTTACTGGTATGGCCTGTCTGCTGATTTGGCCCTGACTGATATAGCCCTAATAGACAAAATTTCTGCCATTGAATAATAAAATAATAAAAATAAACACCCCAAGAGGAAAATAGGCATTTACCTATTCGTTTAGGCGACACATTGAATTCCAGTCATTGTTCTAGGCCCTAAGATAAAGTCAAGAATGAAATACAAATGAGACACAAAGAAGGAAAGAGAGGTGTAAGTGAGGCTTTGCTGATGTACAGAGCGGACCTGGGTGGTGAGGCGTGAGGTGCCACCCTGAGCACGGGTCTGGAAGGACTCAGAGCCCTGCAGGTTGAGGGAGTTCGTTGCTTGTTGTTTGGTGCCACCCCACAGCTGTAGAACGTCGGGCATCCTCAGTTCTTGTCTACTAAATGCCAATAGCTCCCCCTCACCACCCAAACATGGAGACAATCAACACAGGCCCCCATAAATCTACAAAACGTGTCCCCCTCCCCCCTGTTTCCTGTTCCCCCTGAGAATGCCTGGCTTCATCTCAAAGTTCAAGTAAACAAACATTTGAAAAATAAGTCCTGCCCTCGTCGGTGTGGCTCAGTGGATAGAGCATCGGCCTGCAGACTGAAGGGTCCCAGGTTCGATTCCAGCTAAGGGCACATGCCTGGGTTGCAGGCTTGATCCCCAGTAGGGGGCGTGCGGAAGGCAGCCGACCAATCATTCTCTCATCATTGATGTTTCTATCTCTCTAACCCTCTCCTTTCCTCTCTGAAATCAATAAAGATATTTTTAAAGTAAGTCTTGCTTCCCTTTGTCCCTGTAGAAAGTCCACTGAGATGCTGAAACCGGTTTGGCTCAGTAGTAGAGCATAGGTCTGCGGACTGAAAGGTCCCGGGTTCAATTCCCGTCAAGGGCATGTACATTGGTTGCAGGCACATCCCTGGTAGGGGGTGTGCAAGAGGCAGCTGGTCGATGTTTCTCTCTCATCGACGTTGCTAGCTCTCTATCTCTCTCCCTTCCTCTCTGTAAAATATCAATAAAATATATTTTTTTTAAAAAGAAAGTCCACTGAGATAAGCAAGGTTGGTATCTTATCTCCATGTATCAAATGAGAAAATCAAGACCCCGGTACTGGAAGATCCAAGTAAGGTACTGATCCAGCTAAGATCCTTTGAGACCTGACCCACTGCTCTTCCCAACCACCTTCGTACAAGATCAACACAGAAAATCACTTTCGTTTCCATACACTAGCCACGTACACACTAACAAGGAAATTGAGAAAACAATTCCATTTACAACAGCATCAAAAATAACAAAATGCCACCGAAACCGGTTTGGCTCAGTGGATAGAGCGTCGGTCTGTGGACTGAAAGGTCCCAGGTTTGATTCCGGTCAAGGGCATGTACCTTGGTTGCGGGCACAGGCAGCTGATCGATGGTTCTCTCTCACCGATGTTTCTAACTCTCTATCCCTCTCCCTTCCTCTCTGTAAAATAATCAATAAAAAATATATTTTAAAAAAAATAACAAAATGCCAAAGAGTACATTTAACCAGGCCCTCACACACCCAGTAATCCTCCTTGGAACACTCCCCCCACCCACCCACCCAACCCCCTTCCTCTGTGTAACCACCATTTGAACAGGAAGACTCCCTGACAAATGTCCCTGATGGGCTGATGACACACTGGCAGACAGCTGCCGGAAACACACACACACACACACACACACACACACACACACACACACACACAGCTTCAATGTCAGCATCTTTGTCCATCTGCTAACCTCCAGTGCTATTTTTAATAGTAATTGCACCTGTGGGGACCATAGGGGAGCCCCAGAATCTCAGCTCATCACGGCTCTGAAGGGCAGGGTTGGGGTCCCTGTCTGGAACCCCAGCTAACCGTCCTCAAGCATCACACTGTGTGGCACAGTTAGTGAACGTCCCTTTGTCCCCCAAAAGTGTGCGCCCCTGAGGGCGGGGCCTGGGTCTTGGTCACTGCAGTCCCGCTGAGCAGAGGGCAGCCAGGAGGCTCACAATAGCTACTCAAAAAGAAAGGAAGGGCCGAAACCGGTTTGGCTCAGTGGATAGAGCGCCGGCCTTCAGACTGAAGGGTCCTGGGTTCGATTCCGGTCAAGGGCATGTACCTTGGTTGCGGGCACATCCCCAG
The DNA here is from genome assembly GCA_963924515.1 of Vespertilio murinus. NCBI lineage: Eukaryota > Metazoa > Chordata > Mammalia > Chiroptera > Vespertilionidae > Vespertilio > Vespertilio murinus. The sequence continues at coordinate 18,767,376 of OZ004713.1, forward strand.
TAGGGGGTGTGCAAGAGGCAGCTGATTGATGTTTCTCTCTCATTGGTGTTTCTAACTCTCTATCCCTCTCCCTTCCTCTCTGTAAAAAATTCAATTTTATATATATATATACCGTATTTGCCGGCGTATAAGACGACTTTTTGTCCCTGAAAAATATGCCTCCAAGTGGGGGGTAGTCTTATATGGCGAGTATATAACAAACTCTGTATTTTTAGTGGAAATGTTAGGGGGTTGTCTTATACGCCCAGTCGTCTTATACGCCAGCAAATACGTATTTTTTCAGGGCCAAAAAATCGTCTTATACGCCGGCAAATACGCTATATATGTATATATATATATATATATATATATATATATATATATATATGAAAGGAGGGGGCTGAGTTAGAGGTCCACTCCACGGCTCACTCCTGGGGGACCTTGAACAGCTTGGCCTCTCCGAGCCTCAGTCGCCTTAACTGTCACATGGAGCCATGGAGGCGACCACACACGTGCAAGGGCTGGACCTTTGACCACGGTGTCACCCCCTTACCTGAGAGCAGGGGGTCCTAGTGTGCTTTGTGGAAAGGGAGCGAAGAAGACCTTTGAAATGCGGAGAGGATGAGGGTGGAGACCTTGCCATCCTCACACCAGACTCTCACCAGGTCCCGCCCCCTCCCTGCAGCCGCCCTCCCTCCCCCGCCCCGCCCGCTGCCGCTGACACCCACCCGGGGACAGTCTCCGCAGGGCCCGGCGGGGACCAGGTGTCTGGGCACCAAGATGTGGCTTTGGCTCTGGCTGCTCCTCCTCGCAGCGCAGCTGGCAGGTAAGGTGGGGAGACTGGGGGCCACGGGGCCTGGGAGAGGGGGAGGGGTGTCTGCGGGTCCCAGCAGAGCCGGAGCCAGGGAGCTGAGGAAGGCTGTCCTGGTGGGGACAGAGTCCCGAGTCCCCAGTCCCCGCTGTGGGACACCCAGGGGCAGCGGCAGGCACCATCCCTGCGGGTGGAAAGGAAAGTCCTCGGGAGCGGAGCCCAGGGCTGAGCCACCTCTGCCCAAAAGCCTGGAGAAGGAGAAGGGGAGACGGGAAGAGGAGAGAAAGGGAGGGAGGGAAGGAGGGAGGGAGAAGGGGAAAGGAAGGAAGGACGGAGATAGGAAGGAAGAAGAGGGAAAGAGCAAGGATGTCCAGAGAGGAAGGGAGACGCCCTTGTTCAGGGACAGGCGGTGATGTGACCCTGGAGGTGCCGGAGGCCCAGGCCTGGTCTGGGGGTCCCCCACTTGGCCCAGGTTCTGTAGACACATCTTTATTACTTCCGGGCAAGTTTATGTCGTGCGACCTGCCGAATGGCAGGCTGTTGCCAGTTCTCCAGCAGGTGTGGCCGGGTCTCCCCTCGGGGCCCCTGTCCCCTAGAATCCCTGGGCTGGGTGCGCAGTGTGACCCCGGCACCCCGCAGTATTAGGGTTGGAAGCCCGGGCGTGGATGGAGCGGGGAGTCTCCACACTACCTCTGCCCCCTCCCCCCCAAAGTGCCCACTAACCTGTGGTCGATCTGCTGCCTTGCCCAAAAGCCCAAAGCCTGACACCACTCCAGAGGCGGCAAAGCCCGCCCGCCCGGCTCTGGCCCAGTGAACTCCACAGCGTCTGAAGCAGAAGCGGGGCCAGGCCATTCAAAGCTGCTGCGTTACTGCCCTTCGTGTTAGACGCAGCGGGTTCCTCTGAGGATGGGTCGCTGGGAGGAAGAAAAGAGCCCACGAGACCACACGTGTGGCAAGGCCTGGCTAGGTGTCCGGCACGTAGGTTAGGGGTTCGGCCATGGCGGGATGTTCAGCCCCAGGGGCTGCAAAGCAAGTGGTCACCAGCGAGGGGCCAGGGTGTGCCTCAGCCAGGAAGTCTGCGTGTCTGGGCGCAGGAGGCGGGAGGGACACGAGCCTGGCACCCCTTCCGACCTCTGTGCCCCCGAGGAGTCAGTTACGGTCTTTCCTGGAGGGTCTTTGAGTCTGTGTAGTTGTGGCCCCACTATGTGCACGCGAGCACATGACCACGGTCCTGGAACCACAGGCTTCCTCAGTTCAGCGAGTGTCAAAAAAAAACTCAGGTTCTGGAGTTGCAGACCAGGGTTTGAATCTGAACCCACCGCCTACAGGCTGTGTGACCTTGAACGTGTCTTTACCCTTCCCGGGCCTCTCGCTGTACAAAAAGGGTGGGAAACAGGATTGGGGGAGAATGAAATGAGATCATTCCTGCACTGGGCTTGGCACAGCTCAGTAAATATTGGCAGTTTTGATTCTTCTTATCTCCCCCAAGAAGTCAGCGACCCAGAACGGGACAGAGCCTCTACTCTGCTGAGAAGGCAGGAGGGTATTTGGGGAGAAAAGCAAAGGTCCAGGTGCCATCATGTCGTTCTTGATGCAAGCGGCCTGTGAGCGGAGTCAAAGAGTTTACGTGCATTTCGACAGCATTAGGAAAGGCGATGGGTGCCGGAACCTGCCGGCAACGAACAGTAACTAATTGAGGGGGTGAGGATAAGAAAAAAGACAGACAAGAACAGATGGGGTCGGAAGGACTGAGACCGAGGTCTCCAGGCCACAGTTTATTTCTCAAAACCTTTTTATACCGTTCTGTAAGAGGAATTGTTTCCTTCAGCCAAGCACAATGAGGTTAGAAATCCACCGGGTTCCTAATCTTTCCACCCCGCCAACTTTCTTACACAAACACGCTATCTTCCTCCGGTTTCTAGGTCCTTCTAAGTCAACCTTCTCCTGACTAATCTTTGACCTTCCGAGTAAGCAAGGCTGTCTGCAGTTATGTACATACGAGCATTCCTAAAAGGAGCAGTGATTTCTTACGTAGATTAGTATGAAGGGCACATGGAGAGCTGTGTCCCACATTTACGCCTGCATTCAGGCACGCAGGACCCCTGCGTTCAGGGCAGCTCCCCACAGATGGGGCCACAGAGCCCGAGAACAGGTATAGGTAGGGTTGTGAATACGGGCCTCCACCTCCTCTTGGACGTGTGTGTGGACACACACACACACACACACACACACACACACACACCGTGCTCCGGCCTCTTCTGCTCACCCAGGCCTGTGCCTCAGTGCTTCTGGGACGCTGCCCACCCTCCCTCCACCCGACAGCTGAAACGAAAGGCTCACTAAGTCAGGTCCAGTTTGCCGGGCCTCACTGCAAAAGACCCACTCCCACCGTCCCGCTGAAACGTCACTTGCTGCCAGTGACAACCCCTGGACACGTGGACAGTGATTTGCCGTGGACAGATACTTTGCAGTTGGCTTTCTGGGACACTTGAACTCTCAGAGGCAGTCAAAGCAATGGCCTTACGCTGCGCTCTACTTATTTATATATATTTACTTATTTATTTATTTTTAATATGTTTCTATTGATTTTTTAGAGAGAAGGAGACAGAAACATTGATGAGAGAGATCCATTGGCTGCCTCCTGCATGTCCCCCACTGGGGACTGAGCCAGCAGCCGGGCACGTGCCCTGGCCAGGCATCGAACCATGGTCTCTTGTTTCCTGGGTCAATGCTCCACCACCGAGCCACACAGGTTGGCCAAGCTGCCCTCTTTTTAAAGAGAAGAGACGGGCTCCGTGTCTTGCCTGCGGTCCCACCACTGGCGCGGGGCGGAGGCTGGGTTCAGGGCTAGGCCTGTGAGTTCTGCCCCAGTTTCCCGAGAAGAATCCCCTGCTCACAGGGCTTCCCGTCGGCCATTAAAGCGAACTCCCAGCCTGCTTCTGGGCTCTGTCCTTCCACTCGGGAAGGGCATCCGGGGAGCTCTCGGTGGCTGGGTTGGGGCGTGATGGTCATCAGCGCACCGTGGAGGAGTGCGTGCCACTGCTGGTTGTCACCCATGTCCAGGCACGGAGGCTGGCCCTGTGCTCCGCCTGTGATTCTGAGCGCCTCTCCCAGTTTGCCTGGGTCTCCTCCCGCTCCCTGGAGCCTTTGAAGGTCTATGCAATGAATTGCAGCAGGGCAAGGTGAAAGAGACCACACGTGTGACTTTGAATCTTGGAGTTTTGTTTTTTTTTAAATATATTTTATTGATATTTTATAGAGAGGAAGGGAGAGAGATAGAGAGCCAGAAACGTCGATGAGAGAGAAACATCGACCAGCTGCCTCTTGCACACCCCCCACCGGGAATGTGCCTGCAACTAATGTACATGCCCCCGACCGGAATCGAACCCGGGACCCTTCAGTCCGCAGACCGATGCTCTACCACTGAGCCAAACCAGTTTTGGCTAATCTTGGAGTTTTTTGTTGTTTTTTTGAATCCTCATCAGAGGATATATTAAGCGGGGGAGGAGAGAAGAGGGAGGGAGTGAGGGAGGGAGAGAGAGAGAGAGAGAGAGAGAGAGAGAGAGAGAGAGAGAAACATCAATATGAGAGAGAAACATCAATTGATCAGTTGCCTCCTGTATGTACCCAGACTGGGGATCAAACCTGCAACCTAGGTATGTGTCTTGACTGGGAATTGAACTGCAGCCTATTGTGGCACGGCACGACACTCCAACCAAATGAGCCACCTGGCCAGGGCACATCCCAGGTCACTCACCAGCTGTCAGTGGGGTTTTGAACAAGTAACTTCGTGCCACGGTTTCCTCATCGGTGTAAAGGAGATAAAAATCCCTAAGTAAGTTTGAGGCTCAGTTGAGATAATTATGCAGACAGCCAGGTTTACCAGTTCGCAGTCCGCAGATGGCAGCTCTCGCCTGCCCGCTTTGCAAAGCTGGACAGAGTGAGCACCCGCCTTGCAGACGGTCTCCTAGGGAGTGGGGTGCTCAGTTTCCTGAGTCCGGGAACCACCGGTTAATTTACGGTCGCCTCCAGATTCTGGAACTGGGCCGGTTCTTCCACGGCTCTCCCTTAGATACTCGGCTTGGGGTAACTCTGAGGCCAGGAAAATGGGCTGATGGTCTCTGCTTCCTACAGCTCTCCACGGCAGCTCTGTGCTCCAGCAGACCCCTGGGGAGGAGCTGGTTCAGACCAACGCAATGGTGAGCCTGACCTGTGAAGACAAGACCTCCCCAAACACGCGCATTTACTGGCTGAGACAGCGCCAGGCCCCAAGCGTGGACAGTCACCATGAGTTCCTGGCCGTCGTGGATTCTTGGAAAACGCCTGTGTATGGCCAGGATGTGAAGGAGAGGCTAAACGTGAGACAGGTGGCCACCAAGTCGGTTCTCACTCTCAAAAGCGTGCAGCCTGCAGACAGCGGTGTCTACTTCTGCATGACCATCGGGACCCCCGAGCTGACCTTCGGCAAGGGGACTCGGCTGACTGTGGGTAAGACCCTGGCTCAGTGTTGTCAACAGCGCTGAGTGCCTACTGTGTGCCAGGCATGGGGGCCGCCCACTCAGCAAGCCCAACCCTGCGTGAGGGACGGTGGCCCCGAGCAATCGCACTACAGCGAATGGTAACAGAAAATACATGCTGAGACTGACCGCACAGGGGTCAAGCACATGCTAATGTTTTGTTTTTTGGGGGCTTTTTAAAAAATATATTTTATTGATTTTTTTTTTACAGAAAGGAAGAGAGATAGATAGAGAGTTAGAAACATCAAGAGAGAGAATCATGGATCAGCTGCCTCTTGCACACCCCGTACTGGGGATGTGCCAACAACCAAGGTACATGCCCTTGACCGGAATCGAACCCGGGACCTTCCAGTCTGCCGGCCGATGCTCTATCCACTGAGCCAAACCGATTTCGGCAACACATGCTAATGTTTATGTTGCCATTTCGCTTAATGCTGCCAGGCATCCTGGGAGGGTGGTACTATGACGATTCCCATGGAAAATGGGATGCTTGGAAGCATCGCTGCTTCCTATGGGACAGAATGACGCTGTCTTCGGCCACACCGGGCCCTCTGCGGCCGTGGCTGGATTGGGCCGGGTCCCAGGCCCAACCGGGGCCTCAGAACCTCCCTCCCAGTGTGCACCCAGGCCGTGGAGGGGCAGGTGCCCTCACATTCTGCATGTGGGCCTATGGCTCAAACCAGCCATGGGCAAACTATGGCCCTCGGGCGGGATCCGGCCCGTTCGGCTGTTCTATCCGGCCCGCGGAGCCGAAAGAGCGGAGGGTTCTCTTGCTCTCCCCTCCGCTCCTTCACCAGCAGCCCAAGAGGAGAGTGCCAGCATGGTCAGGTTGCTTTTGTTCTGGCCCTCCAGTCCAGTTTAAGAACCCATTGTGGCCCTCGAGTCAAAAAGTTGGCCCACCCCTGGCTCAAACCCACACCCAGAGATGCAGGGAATGAGGAAACTGGACCCCAAGCTCAGCTGTAAATTTTGCTACAAATCCACCGTGTGCTCAGCTCCCCTCCCTGGCCTCAGTTTTCTCGTCTGTGTCACGGGTTGCTCTGGCCTCCAGCTTCCAGTCCTTGGACGCTGAGTCCTCAGGAGTTAAGTCAGCACACTCATTGGAAATATACCGTGAACCACAGACATAATTTTAAAATTTCTGATAGCCACGTTAAAAAAAAAGAGTAAAAAGAAACACATTACGTTCATTTAAATGATATATTTTATTTAACCAGATTTATGAACAATATCATTTCAAAATGCAATCCATATAAAATTGACTTGCATGTTTTATTTATTTTTTAAATATATATTTTATTGATTTCAGAGGAGAAGGGAGAGGGAGAGAGAGAGATAGGAGCATCAGTGATGAGAGAGAATCCCTGATCGGCTGCCTCCTGCATGATCGCCACCACCTGGGCATGGGCCCTTGACCGGAATCGAACCCGGGACCCTTCAGTCCGCGGGCTGACACTCTATCCACGGAGCCGAACCAGCTAGGGCGTGACTGAAATATTTTATCTTCCCCTTCCTACTGGGCACCCAGCGTGTGTTTCACATGCAGAGCCCGGGCCAGGCTGGCAGGCGGCTGCCGTACCGCAGTGACGATCAAAAGCCACCAGCGGTGCCCAGGGTCAGGGCAGACCTTCTCCCAGGCCAGGCCGTGTCTGACATAAGGCCCCCCTCAGGCTAGCCCGGCCCCAGCCAGTCCCTGAGCGGCTCCCACCGTCCTTCCACGGGGGGGCACTGAGCGTAACAAGGGGCCCCCGGGATCCGCCACGCAGCCGGGCTGAGCAGAGACGGAAGGGGACGGGGACGGCAGGGAGGAAGGCAGGGAACAGAGCCATGCCCCCGGGCATCTCGCCAGCGCAGCCTCGGATCAGGAGGTGGGAGGCGGCTGAGCATGCCTTGGGGGCCGCTAAGTGATTCCTGTATTGAAAACCGGCTTTGGGGCTTTGGGGGCTGGGGGTTTCGGTTTGGTTTATTGTTAGTGCCCCTGTGAGACGCATCTTTCCACCCGTGCGGTGTGAGGGCTGAGGAAGGTGATGGTGAACAGCACAGGCGGCTTTCAGAGGCTCCCACCGCCGCCCACGCTCTCTTTTCTCCGTTTCCAAAGCCCCCCTCCTCCCCCCGTCCTCCGTCCCCTGTCCCCCCGACACCCCGCTCCCAGGATGTCAGGGCCTCCCCGGAAGCAGGTACCACAGCATCTCCCAGGGCGGGGGGCCAGAGCCGAGCCCACCCTCCCGCCAGAAAGCCGGGTGCTTTGAAGGAGGAGGGGGGTCGGTAAGAGAAAGGATTCAGGCCCCCTGAGCACGCCATGGGGTCAGAAGGCCTGTCCCTTTCTAAGAGGAGGAAAGGGGGAGATCGGACTGGGCAGGGGCTGGGGGATCAGGAGGAATTAAGGGGACCTGTTCTGGACAAGAAATTAAAGTGGACAAGCCTGTCCACGAACCCCCACCACACCCGGGGCGCCGCCAGGGCCGGCCAAGGCGCTGAGTCCACAGGGCCGCCTCCTGGGCATGCAGCAAGGGGGATGGGCACGCCGGGGCCATGAGGATGGGGGCATAGCAGAGCGTGGTGACCCCTCGCACGCTCCCGGGCACTCGAGCCGATGGGGTTGCTCCTGCCACACTCGTGTCCCCCGCAGGCTGGTGGCCGGGGCCTCGGTCAACCCGGTGAGCTTCACTTCTCCGCGCACAGACATCTGCACAGGGTGCGCAGTGAGAGCCCAGAAAGGGAGCCTTTGGGCTCAGCTTCCGGCTCTGCCATGCGCTGTCTCAGACTTGGGGCGAGTGGCTTCAGCTCCTGAGCCTGGGCTTCCCCGGGAGGTAAGAGGGGGACAGTGGTGCCCATCCCCGAAGCTGTGGGGTTCAGCGAGCTCAAGCTGCAGTGCTTGAGAGCTTGGCAAGTGTTCATTCTATTTAGCTGGCTCTTCTGGAAAGTTCCTGGAGCAGGCAGGCCTCTCCACCGCAGAGGCACAGGTTAGGAGGGTCCACAGGGTCCTCTTTTTAAAAAAATATATTTTATTGATATTTTACAGAGAGGAAGGAGAGAGATAGAGAGCTAGAAACATCGATGAGAGAGAAACCAGCTGCCTCTTGCACACCCCCTACTGGGGATGTGCCCGCAACCAATGCACATGCCCTTGACCGGAATCGAACCCGGGACCTTTCAGTCCGCAGACCGACGCTCTACCACTGAGCCAAACCGGTTTCAGCAAGGGTCCTCTTTTATATGCAAGAAGCATATAAGTGACTGATTTGTTGGCTGCCACCCCGTCCCCTTGACCAGAGTTTAAGTTCATGGGTCGCCCCCTCTCCTCTCCTCTCGCTTTATAGAAAATCATTTCCGCTAAACGCCTTTCCTCATCCCACAAAGGCGGACGCTGGGTGCCGCGGCGCCCAGTGCTCACGCCGTTCCTCTGCGCCTCAGGCCTCGGCGGCTCCCTCCACTCCTGACCTTGTCCTGTTTTATCCCCGCACTGGAGCGTGTGACGCTGAATTAGAACAAAAGCAGAGGAGTGACCCACCCGGGAGACAGGAGAGAGGGTTGGGGTCCAGCCCAGCACTTTCCACTGAAGGCCCCGGGGCTGGGCCTCCCCTTCCTTCGTCGGAGCTGCCTCTGCGAGGGAAGGTGGAGACTGAAGACCCCCCTGGCCCAGCCGGCGTGGCTCAGGGGCTGAGGGTCCACCTACGAGCCAGGAGGTTACGGTTCAGTTCCCGAGCAGGCACATGCCTGGCTGTGGGCTAGATCCCCATGATCGGGTATACAGGAGGCAGCGACCAATGAGTCTCTCTCATCAGTGATGTTTCTACCTCCCTTCCTCTCTGAAATCAATTTAAAAAAAAATTTTTTAAAAAAAAGATTCATCTGGCTCTGAGAATATATGATTTTTAAAGACCTGTGAGAAGGAAAGGAACCCCCAACAAATTCCACCTGCATGCAAGTCCCCCACTGGCTTAGGGACCGACAGGGCTCGGGGACTCTGGCTTCAGAGCCACGTCTAGGGCACACTCAGCTGGACACGCGGCCCCTTTAATTCTCACAACAACCCCAAGCAGGAGGTGGAGACCATCTTTCTTTCAGCAGATGGGACACTGAGGCACAGAAGAGCGACCGGCTTGCCCCGGGTTACCCAGGTTGGTCAGGGGTGCTGGGTTCTGTTTGGGTCTGTGTGGCTCCAGAGCCCCCCGCCCTCTCTCCAGAACACCCAGCCGAGCCCTGTCTCCAGGCCCACAGATGGGTCTGGGAGCTGGGGAAGGCACCCCGATGCCTTGCTGTTCTGGGACGCTCAAGCTCTGTAGCAGCCCAGGGAATGGTCACAGGACTTCAGTACCGGCGGTGAGAGGTGCAGTGTTGGGTCTTGTCTCTCAACCCACCTGCTGCTCGCCTGGCTAAGGTCTGTGTCTTGCTTGTTTTCTGTAGTTGATGTTCTTCCCACCACTGCCAAGCCCACCACCAAGTCCACCCCTAAGAAGATAAGGTGCCGGCCCCCAAGCCCCGTGACTCAGAAGGGTGAGTTCCCCTGGCCCCCTGGACTCTCAGAAGCGCAGCATTGTCACTCACCGCTTTCCTTCCTCCCTCCCTCTCTCCCTCCCTCCCTCCCTCCCTTTCTTCCTCCTCATTCTCTCCCTCCCTCCCTTCCTTCCTTCCTTCCTTCCTTCCTTCCTTCCTTCCTTCCTTCCTTTCTTCCTCCCTCCCTCCCTCCCTCCCTCCCTCCTTCCTTCTCTCCCTTCCTCCCTCCTCCCTCCCTTTCTTTTTCCTCACTCCCTCCCTCCCTTTCTTTTTCCTCCCTCTCTCCCTTCTTTCCTTCCTTCCTTCCTTCCTTCCTTCCTCCCTCCCTCCCTCCCTTCCACCCTTCCTTCCTTCTCTTTGTCCTTCCACAAGCCCTTCCCAAGTCCACAGTGGAGCCTGTTTCTCTGGCCCTGAGCTGGGGTCAGTAGGGAAGTCGCGTCCTCCAGGAGCTCACAGTCCAGTGGGGGACACACCCACCGGTTGCCACAGGGCGAAACTTAATGAAAGACATGTCCACTCAAAATTTGCACATAAATTTTCCCAGCAGCATTATTCATACCAGCCCTGAAGGGTAGACAACTCAAATGCCCACCATGACGTGGATTTACGCAATGTGGACTTTTTACACAAGGAGATAGTATTTGGTCATAATCAAGAATTAAGTCCTCATACACGCCACAACATGGATGAATCTTAAAAAGGTTATGCAGTGGAACTAGCTAGTTACAAAAGACCACGTATTATATGATCTCGTTGATATGAAAGTCCAGAAGGTGACACTCCAAGGAGACAGGAAGTAGACTAGTGGGGGTGCCTGAGGCGGGCACCTTGGGGAGGGCTGGGGAGGCACTGCCAATAGGTACAGGATTTCCTTTGGGGGGATAAAAATGTCCTAAAATTAGATTGTGGGAATAGTTGCACATTTCTGTGAATTTACCAAAAAATAAAATGAAAATGTACACACGAAACAGGTGAACTTTATAATATGTGAATTATATCTCAATAAAGGTGTTAGCTAACAAATAAAAACCCCGCCCCAAGGAACAGAACGTTAAACTTTCCCACTTTTGATGCCTCGCTTCGGACCTACCACGCTGTATGTGCTTGATATGTTCATTAACGAGCGAACAAGCTCGCAGCTCTGTCCTGTGAGCACCAGACACCCAAGCTGGACACACATGCACATACAATCTGCACACACACACTTTTCTTGAACTCATAAGCCAAATGTGTTCCTGGAAAAACACTGATCTCTGTCCCCCCAAAGTTAATGGTGACGAACGGAAAATGCCATCAGCTCCCCAACCCAGAGAGCAAACCACAGCAGCCGCCCCAGTGGCCTCGGGCTGCGGGGGGTGCTTTGCCTTAAATACACGTAAAGTCCCAGGAGCCTGGGAGAGGCCCCCCCCCAACAGGATCTCGGGGGTGGGAGGGGGAGCTGCCCTGTCAGGTCACAGCAAGAAAAGCATCAGAAAACCCCAAGCAGCATGGCACCACCAGTACCCCCCAAGCACACGTCACACCGCAGTGACAGAAAGACACAAGCGCAGGCATCAGAGTCTCCACTGGGCTTCCACTCTAGAGGAAACGTTCTTTGTTCACCCTCCCGCCAGGACTGCCGGATGATGGCGAAGTCAGTGAGGCTTTTATAAAAGAGGGCTCCCGGGGTCTTGCATCAGTTCTAATGTTAATCCTCCGTAAATGCTGGGCAAAGTGCAAATCCAGCCTCAGCAGGTTCTTTAGAACAAACAGGTGGCCACGTGGAGTGGGGGGTGGGGGTGGTCAGTGATGGGGGGGGGATGCTTGGAGCAGTGTACCTAGCGGTAAGTCAGCCAGGCCTCGATTAGAATCCCTGTGCACCGCTGCCTGCACGGGGTGACCTCTGCGAACATCCGTCCCCTCACCTGTAGGGGGGGGCGGGTAACCTGGCTAAAGGGAGGGAGGAGTCAACGAGATGCCATGCACAAGGCATTTTGGTTGGCATGACACCCAGATAGACCATGAGGCTCATATCATGAATAAAAGCCTCGTGGCCCCCGTGGAGGGACCGGCTTCCTAAGGCTTAGGGAGGCCCTGGGGGGCCCTGGGGGGCCATCTCTAAGCCGCTGCCTCATGAGAAGTGTGGGGGGTCAGAGGTGAGGGAGGTCAGAGGTGAGGAAGGTCAGAGGTGAGGGAGGAAGCCAGGCTGCAGGCTCCCTGCCCGAGTGGGCTCGGCACCCCTGCAGGGGGAGCACCCGTTTGGGGAGGTGGCTGTGGCCCATTCGGTTGTGACGACCCTTCAGGAAGGCAAATTAAAACATAATTACATATACAATTATCTCAATGCGGTTGAAGTGCCTAGGGGGGGAAAAGTCTAGAAGAAAATGGTATACAGACAGTGGTATTCTCTGGCCGGCGGGCTTTTAGGTAACCTCCCCCTCGTTGCGTTTATCTGTGCGTCTCAAATGTTCCATGTGTGTGTCCCCCAGGCCCGCCCTGCGGCCCCCTGACCCTCGGCCTGCTGGTGGCGGGCGCCGTGATTCTGCTGGTGTCCCTGGGCGTGGCCATTCACCTGTACTGTAAGTCGTCCCCTCTCGGGCCGTCATGGCCAGCCCTTTGAGCGTTGGGGGTGTGCCTGAGGGGCCTTCCTTCAAGGCACATGTGAGCCGGGGTGGCTCCATGAGGGATTCTGGGCCTGACCAAGTGGAGGGCTCAGAGACCCCATCCCTGGAGTCAGAACTCCCTGGGTTTGGATCCAACCCGGCCACTCCCTGACTTAGTGGCCTCGGGTGCGCGCAGTGGCCTCTCTGAGCCCCCCGGGGGCACGCAGGGGCGATGCTCCCTCCCTGCCCGGGCTGCTGGTGGTATGTGCTCACTGGGCACATACCCCCACGTGCTCAGCCGGGTATGTGCCCAGTGAGCGGGAGCGCCTGTGGGCAGTCGGGAAGGAAGCGCACGGAAGAGACTGAAGTGGGGTTCGGGTTACGTTCCAGAAGCTAGAAATCCGGCCCGCCCGTCTGTGAGGCTGGAGGGGAACTCAGGGGTGGCTGCTGCTGTGCCCTCCCTGCCCCCACCGCTGCCGGGGAGGCCGCACAGCTGCCGTGGAGCCCAGAGCCCCGCCCTCCGGGGCCACCTGCAGCTGGCACTCACCCTCCCTGGGTTCTGTAACATGGGAGGGTGGCCTGCAGGCGAACAGGCAAGAGCGGTGGCTTTTTTGTGGGTCACGGGCTCCTCGGAGCATGTGACGGCAATTTCCCTGGAGGAATGTGTCCTGGGCACGTTTGTGCACACACTTGTCACCCCCAAAGGGATCCATTTACCCAGTTCTAAGAACTCCATTGGAGTTCAGTGGTTGCAAACTCGTTTTAAATCTTTGTTTTATTTATTTTTTATTTTTTTTCCCCCATCGCCAAGCAAACTTTTTTGACCAAGGACCTCATTGGTAAAAAAATTTAAAAAATAATAAACACTACCTTTAGTTAACTGTAGTTATTTGTTTGATACAGTGTTTCCCAAACTTTTGACATATGTGTACCCCTTCTATAATTTTCGTAATGCTGAGTACCCCCTTGTCAAAAAAAAGGACGTATTTTAATAACAATCAAAATATATTTATTTTTCTTTTTTTGGTACATACACAAAATAATAATAGACGAAAAATAAAATTATTCATAATAAAATATAAATAAAAGTTACATTTTAAATAACATTTATTTGCACACCGGACCATCTCACGCCTCACAAGACTGTCTTGACTTGACTCATGAGAACGTAGAATTAGGCGCAGCTAAGCACGGTGCAGTGCATATCCCCACCAAACTCAGGTGCAACACGTACCCCCACCAACTCTTCCCGTACCCCTGGGGGTACGCGTACCACACTTTGGGAAACGCTGGTTTAATACATTGTGTGTGTTATTAAATGTGGATCTAAAGTGATGCAGGATAAGGTAAACTTGTAAATAGTCTTGTTCACGTTTCCTTCCTTCATCCCAACGGGAAACCTGGCGTGTCTCCCAAATACACATGCTCTAGCTCAAGGCCACCTGTCTGCCCAGCCCCTCATCCTGGCCTGCTGTGAAGGGCAAAGCGGCGTGTTTAAGGATGCACAAAGGAGCTGAGTTTGAATTCTGGTTTGCCACTTACCAGCTGCGTGACTGTGGGCAAGTGACTCCTTAACATACCTGCTCCGTGCCTCAGTTTCCTCGTAGACAAATGGAGACGATCAGAGTACTCCCCGACTCCCAGGTGTACTGTGAGCACGAAGGGGTTAAAACACATGCAGTGGAAGCAGAGCCTGGCCCCAGGGCAGTGTCTGAGGGGTGAGCTGTCCTCATCACCCCTCTTACTCGCTGGGACCGGGGGTCCCAGTCCCCCCTGACTGATGTTGTTGGTTTCTTCCCGCAGGCCAGCGGAGGAGAGCCCGGATCCGCTTCATGAAGCAGTAAGTGGCGGGCTTGGGAAAGTGCCCAGGGCGGGTCCTGGGTGTAGTCCTGGCCTCCTCAGCCCCTGCCAATGCTCCCGGCCTCTCGTGCACGGAGCCAAAGCCAGGCGCCACCTTCGCACCATCACAGGGCGTATCAATCCAGGGGTGGTAGAGCCCCGGAAACGTAAACCAACAGCAAACAAGCGTGCCGATGAGTCGTTAAGTGTATTTCAAGTGCGGTCAGATGCAGCCCTCAGGCCTCCCGCTGGTAACAAGCAGCTCTGGCACTCGAGGAGCGGGGACGGCTATCCCAAACGCCTTCCCACCCATCCTGGTGCCCAGCCTGGCCCTGCAGGACTCAGGAGGCTTGTTTTTACCGCCGGGAAGACTTGCTCTAAGCGTGTGGGACAGGAAAGAGCAGAATGGAGCTGAGAGCAACAGCAGGAGGGTGCCTCCGGGGCGGTGTCTCCCCGCTGGGCCGGGTGTTGGGCTGCCTGCCTTGGACCCCACTGGGCTCCCGGGGTTGGCAAACCCACCATGTGACTCCCATGGACATGGCTGACAGGACCTTGTCCGTTGGGCCCACTGGGCTGTACAGGCACAGGCAGAGGCCAGAGACTGAGAGGCCTGAGGCTGTCGGTGGCCCCAGCCTCAAGGACTTCCGGACCCCAGTTGGGCTGTGGGCACTGTTCTTGGATTGGTTTTTCTTCCTCAAAAGAGAGTGTTTCACATCTGCCTATCTCATTACTTGCAACCCTGTCCACATAGGGTTATCTGAAAAGAAGAGAGAGAGAGAGAGAACGAGAGAGAGAGAGAGAGAAAGCCCAGACCTCTGGGCAACAGAGCTCTGGCTCTCATGCAGGAGGCAGGTCTGGGTTTGAATCCTGCCGGCCACTCATCCACCGCGTGATGGTAGGCGAGTGGCTTCCCCCCTCTCAGCCTCTGATTCCTCATCTGCAAAATGGGGCAGCAGTACCAACCCCGTGGCCACTGTGAGGACTTACTGGGGTAAGCAACTACTCCGTGCTCAGCCCCGGGTCCGAGGAGCGAAGCACAGACTCACGTCACTGAGGAAAGTCAACTCTACACGCCCAACAACCAAGGAACAAAAATTTTAAAATATTCTAAAATTATAAGTTCTCCTGGAGATGTGCTCCACGTTATTATATATACCCTCTTTGTATGTATAGATGCTTAAACATGCCTGCTGTATTTTTATGGGCAGTCTTCGATGATAGCTTTTAATGGGGTACAATCTTCAACCCACGTGCTGAATTTAGAATCCGCCCCCTACCTACAAGACAGTAACCCCGAGTGTATTTGTCTCAACCGAGGCCTCCAGAAGGTTCTTTTATGGAGAACCGCCTGTGGTTCTGGCCTCCTCTTCATTTCAGTTTGTTCCCCAGTGATTTGACCCCGTTTGTGGACCTCATGCCTTGGCAAACCCAAGGGGTCTAAGTCAGAGACGGAGCTGAGGGTGTCCTGGGTGTGGCCCTGCGCGCCCTCGGCCTCTGCTCACAGCTCTGCTCCCATCCGTTGCCTACGGTTACACTTCCCTGGGAGACATCATTTGAACACGATCATCTGTGGCTACAAAAGTTTAAAAAACCACCTCTGGTTGTGCTACCACGACCCAGGTGTGGACACAACAGCCCGTGGGCCTCTCAGACAAGCTGCTCCAAACTCAAGGTGTAGCTTTAGAGCGGACGTTCCGGCCTCTCCTGGCCTCAGAAAACCGTCCTATCATGGCCACCTCCTGGCCCCGGGTGTGCGTCTACCAAGAGCCTGTCTTAGAAGGCACTGCAGGAAGTCACACCATTCTGAGCCAGAGTCCTTTGGGCTGCTTTTTTTTTTTTTTTTTTTTAGCTTAAAAAATTTTTAATGACTAAGATGGGCCCTAAAAGCACAGTAACCCCAAACTCCTGGCTCCCGGCTGCTAACTTGGAGGGGAGCCCTGCATCCTCATTCGCCATTTGTCTCGGTGACAGGAAACGCAATGGCATTTGCCTGAAAATAAGTGGTCTCACAACTTGCTGTTGTTTCTAGGCTCCATAAGTGAGCAGAGACTCTGCTGCCGGTGTCCGGCGAGGAGATCCCTGGTCAGGAAAGAGCGAGGTGTGGAGAGAGGAGAGAGAGGGACCCGCTGCCTGGAAATGTCGCCGAGCTGCTGGAGCTGCCTGCTTTCACCACTGCACGTTCTTCCCGTGGGCCTCGTGCATGCGTGGCCATCTGGCCCCGGAGCCCCTGGGACACTTCCTGCAACTCCGGGCACACTGGAGGACTGAGTCAGAAAGGCCACCCACTCCACTTCTGGCTCCCTGCCCGTCCTGGCCCTGCCCAGGGCCTTTGGTGTTGGCCGTCCAGCCACCATCTGCAAGTTGCTTTGCCCTGTTGGGCCATGACCTGGACTCCGGAGACATGGGCACCGCTGGCCTGGCTCCCCTGGTCCTTCCAAGGCTGGGGCTCACAGGGAGCCAGGGACCAGCCCCAGCGGGAGGGCTGACCTGGCTCTCATCATACTTGTACTCATGTCTATGGACCTCCTCTGGGGCTGGGAACTGGTGGTCTGGGGTGCGGGAAGTCACTTCACCTCCCATTGGGAACTTCCTTGCCGTTCAATTCTGCCGTCTCATGGCTTGTATATTTCGTCTCTCACTTTCCCTTCTTTTTATAGGAAAAAAAAAAATGTCTTGGTTGTAAAAATAAAGTCCTAAGCGAAAAATGCAGAAGGCTCTTGTGATGCGCAAGCATAAAAGCCCATCTAGACAGCAAAGATCTTGACACTCAGTTGAAAGGAAATGAGGATAAAACGTGGGCCTCCTCAGTCGCCCCTGCGGCGTGTCATTGGCCGTGTGGTGGGTGTAGAGAAGGCCTGATATGCATGAATATAAGTACAACCAAAGAACACAGAACTCTGGGGAGGGAGGGCATGAATGGGAGGTGGGGGTGGGGGGGGGCAATGGTAAGCCATGTACACATATAATACCTTAATAAAAAAAATAAAAATAAAAATAAAAATAAAAGAGAAGGCCTGGGAGGCCGGTGAGCACCAGGCGCCGGAGCCGGGCAGCAGACGCCTCGGGGCGGGGTCCTCTGACCACTCCCAAGCTGCCTTCACCAGCAGCGCCTGCTCATTTCCGTTGAGGGTAGCACCCCAGGGACCCTGGCCTCAAGGCCAGTGACCTTGAACCTAAGATAGGGTGAGAAACATCGCGGTCTCTGTCACATGTCCATTCATTGCTTTACTGTCTCTCAGCTTCGCTGGTCAGAGAGGAAAAGTACAAGGAGAAGGTGCTAAACTGGAGAGGGGGGTCCCGATGAAGCTCTCCTGCCCTTGGAAATGCCCAGGGGTCCTGCCTCAGCTCCCCATCCCGGGCTGTCGCAGCCTGAGAGCTACTGAGCCAAAAAAGAATGCGACCTTAGCCTGCACTTACAGAGTGACCTCCCGCACCCCAAACCGCCCATTCCCAGCCAGCAGAGAGTCCCACCCGCTCTTCCAGCCCAGCCCTGGTTAAAGAAGGGCCGTGACAGACAAACCAGGTTCTGTGCGGGGGCCTCTGGCAGCCACACAGTGTGACGAGGGGAAGTTGGGACCGTCGCCCAGCATCTGAGATGCTTGATGCCTGCGGGGTTGGAGGGCGCGGCAGAACTGGTGTGGTGGGCGGGAGTTCACAGGGCGGAGAGGTGCTCAGAGAAGCAGATGCTTTCTTTTTTTAAAAAAAATATATTTTTATTGATATTTTACAGAGAGGAAGGGAGAGAGATAGAGAGCCCGAAATGTCGATGAGAGAGAAACATCGACCAGCCGCCTCCTGCACACCCCCCACCGGGGATGTGCCCGCAACCAATGTACATGCCCTTGGCCGGAATCGAACCCGGGACCCTTCAGTCCACAGACCGACACACTACCACTGAGCCAAACCAACCTTGGCAAGAGAAGCAGATGCTTTCTGCCCATCAACTTCAAGGGCAAACAGGCTGCCTGCCTCCCAAGGCTGAGGGGCGGAGGGGTAGGGCCAGGTCACCTGGACCACATGCTCCAGGGTTCACTGTGAAGGTGGGCGCCTTGCTCAGTGATGTCACATGTAAACCGTAAGGGGCTAAGGCCCAGACAGGGCGACTGCCCGCCCCGGGGGCTCACACCCCATCCGCAGCGGAAGGAAGAATAGGCCTGCAGGGCCCTCGCCTCACGACAGGCCCTGCTATCTAACAGCCTCCCCGCTGCTGTCCTTGGGATCGTGTTTAGTTCTCTGCAAGTTTGCAGAGAGGGGTGTCGAGGTTGTGGGGGCAAGGGTGGGGTGGGGTGGGGTGCTCCTTGATCTGCTTGCTGGGCCGCAGGCACCTGCCGCAGGCTCCGCTCGGCTTGGCCTGCCGGCAGCGGGGTCTGCGGTGAGGAGGTCTGCACCCAGCACCTGGCTTTTGTTTTGAAGAAGAAACTGAGCTGTTGCTTCTTTCTGGAGAGCCATGATGGCAAAGTAGTTTTAAAATAATGGTTGTCAATCGAGGGGTTTTTTTTTGTTTGTTTGTTTTTGCTTTTTCTATCAATTCCACTTGCAGGCATTTCTCTTTGAAGAACACACATCTCAAAGTTACATGCACAAAGAAATACACATCCGATTGTCTCCTGTAGTTGACTTATTAGCCCACAATTAGAAAAAATTCAAATGTCCACCCGAAGGAGCCAGTAGGTTAATTGTGATCCAGACTTAAAAGAAACCCACGAAGCTGCTAAGGAACAAGCCAGATGCGTTCAAGCTGGCCACTATATCTACATGTATTCTAACAGCATCTGTGTTGACTGTTCTCTTTTAAGTCTGATACGTGCTTAAAATTCAAGCCCAGATAAAAACGAGTAAAAAAGAAAAAGCTTCTTGCTTTTCCAAATTATTTCCGCATGTACTTTTTAAAACAGAAAACTACCATCTAATACAACATAACATATAATACATTCAATATAGAATGGGAAATTGAATCATAATGTTGTTCTGCAAAGTTAATTTTTTTTCTCAAGACCTGTGGACATATTTGTTTGCATATGTGTAGACGAAGGTCTAAAAAGATATATTCCTAGTTGTGAATGGCAGTCACTCTGGGGAATTTCCATTTCTGAGTTGTTCATTTCAGCGCTGTATTTTCTTTTTTTTTTTTTTAATCCTCACCCGAGGATATTTTTTCAATTGATTTCCAGAGAGTGGAAGGGAGGGAGGAGGGGGAGAGAGAAGAGAAACATCGACAGGAGAGAGATGCATCAATTCTCCCACATTCGCCCCTACCAGGGCCGGGGAACCTGTAACTCAGGCATATGCCCTTGACTGGGCATCAAACCCGAGACCCTTTGGTCCAAGGACTGACACTCTAACCGCTGGTGCAAAGCCAGCCAGGGCGGTGTTGTGTGAATGTTTACAACCATTATGTATTACTTTTGCATTTGGGGGGAAAAACAAAAGTTTGGGGGGAGGAGCAACAGTCTATTTTATTTTATTTTATTTTAAAATATGGGGCACTTCACGAGTTTGCATGTCATCCTTGTGCAGGGATCATGCTGATCTCTGTATGATTCCAATTTCGGTATAAGTGCTGCTGAAGCCAGCACAAAACAGCCTCTTTTTAAAGAGGCTTTGGTCATTGTCATCTTTAAAAAATTGCAATCAGCTTAACTACCCATCAATGAGAGATTTATTCATAAATTGTGATTTTTTAAAAAAATCTGTACCATGGAAATCACCGTGGTGCGTGCTGAGGTGGCCAGAAGGCAGGGCCTAACTCAACTACCCTGTTTCCCCGAAAATAAGACAGTGTCTTATATTAATTTCTGCTCCCAAAGATGCGCTAGGTCTTATTTTCAGGGGACGTATTATGTTTCCATGAAGTAGGTCTTATTTTCGGAGGGTGTCTTATTTTCGGGGAACGCGGTATCTGTATGGCCTGGGCAAGCTCGTAACCCTGTGGCCTCCCTTCTCCCCTCTGAAATGGGATCACCAGGAACATCTCCCTCTCGGTCTGTCTCGGTCTCGCCTTGCCGTGGGCCTGGGCTGATGGCAGATGGGAAGGTCTGGCGCCCTCCCCTCCCTTCCTCTCACTGAAGGTGAGGAAATCGGCGGCGGCCTGCAGCTGTGGCGCCTGGCAGGCCACGTTCAAAGGCGGCTGGGGGCTCCTACGCCACCCCCGTCCTTTCATCCGTGCTCTTCCCCACGCCCACCCGGCGGTGGCTTGTCTCCACGGTAGGAAGTGGGCAACTTGTTTTCAGAAAGTGATCCCCGGGCCCGTGTGGGCTGCAGGGCTGATCCGAATCTGCCACCCAGTCAAAGGGAAAGAGAGAAAGCCTGTTTTCGGAGGCCTCTCCCGGGTGGAGGATGAGAGAGGTCTCCGCCGCCGCTGCCTCTTGGGAAACCTCCTCAGCTGCGTCACTTTTCGGCGGCTGTGAGTCACTGCCTCCCGGAGTCCCCCCGGCTGCACACCTGGCTGCACGGACTGAGACAGAAGGAGCCCGGGGTCCCCAGGCCGCGCCAGGTGGGGATCCTCAGAAGCACGCAGGGCGGCGAACGCAGGGGCGCCGAGGGGGGCTGCTGACCTCCTGCCCAGCGGCACTGGCCATCCGGCCTCGGCTTCTTCCCATTAAGTTACCGCCATCTCACAGTGTAGCTCAGGCTTCTGGTTTGGGAGCTTGTTTGGAGGTTCTAGCAGGGGAGCGTATACCCTTCACCGAAGACCGTCCTCTCCTCTTGGGGGGAAGTCATCCTCTTCCACCCAGCACGCAGCTTCAGGGGTTGACGCACATGGATCAGTGAGGGAGGAGGGGACACCCGCCCAGCCAGCCAGATCAGCCAGACCAACGCTGGCGATCAATGAGGTGACAGATGTCGTGGCCAGATCGCCCCCACATCCTAGGCTTCTGATTTGAATGGACACATCTACATCTCTTTCATATATTTTTATTTACTTAAAATGTTTTTATTGACTTTAAACAGAGAGAGAGAGAGAGAGAGAGAGAGAGAGAGAGAGAGAGAGAGACATCAATGTGAGAGACAAATATCAGTTGGCTGCCTCCCACATACACCCTGACCGGGATCAAACCCGCCACCTGGGCATGTGCCCTGACCAGGGATCGAACCAATGACCTTTAGGGGCATGGGACGATGCTCTGTCAACTGGCTACACCGGCCAGGGCTCTTTCATGAACTTCTCGTGGCTGACCATCTCCCATTCTGTCCCTCAGTTATGAGCAAGAACTCACCCTGCCCCCCCTTCTCCGCAGTCAGTGCTCCTGCTCCTTAGGAATGAGTCTGGCTGGTTCCTTAGCAGCTTCGTGGACATCCCTTCGGCTCCCTGCTGCCGTTCAAATACAGGCATTTTGAGCACCTTCTGTGTGACCAGCCTGTTCTGTGACGGGACCAGGGGTGGCCAGGACAGAGCCAGCCCCCAGGGCTCACGTGTTAGCAAAGAGGCTTCTAGCTAGCCCTCTCCTGGGGGACCGCGGCCGGTGGGAGCCGTCTTCCCACCGTACAAACGGGCAGCACCCCCAAGCCTGAGGCTGGATCTGAATGAATAAACGAAGGAAGCGGAGGCTCCTCCCCCCACGGCAGGTTCTGCTCCTGACGTCAGTGCGCTGGGACCCCGGTCCTCCCTCGGTGCCCCTCTCTGCACCCCGCCAGCTGGCATCCCCACCCACTCTTCCTGGGCTCCTCCAGGCCGTGAGGACTCGAATCCCTCACACTTCCGAATGGTGACTCTGCCAAGTACTGGTACGGTCAGCAAACACCTGGGAGAAAAAAGCTCAACAAATCAGATATTAAGTGAGCACCTCTCGAGTTCTTGGGACGAACACATGTACACGTGCAGACGCGGTTCTCAGCCCCACAGGCTCACATCATTTTGGGGGACACAGACATGTCCCCAGCCCTTTGGTCACCTTGAGAGTACCCTCGGCACCTCACCTGCCTCACCCAGTGCCGGTCATAGATGCCGAGAAACAAGTAAATAGGCAAATACCCAGGCGATAATAACACAGGCAGAAGGCATGAAGTGCCTCCTCAGAAAAGTTGTGTTCTGCCAAAACCGGTTTGGCTCAGTGGATAGAGCGTTGGCCTGTGGACTGAGGTCCCAGGTTCGATTCCGGTCAAGAAATGTACCTTGGTTGCGGGCACATCCCCAGTAGGAGGTGTGCAGGAGGCAGCTGGTTCTTCTCTCATCAATGTTTCTAGCTCTCTATCCCTCTCCCTTCCTCTCTGTAAAAAATCAATAAAATATATTTTTTTGAAGAGAAGAGAAGAGAAGAGAAGAGAAGAGAAAAGAAAAGAAAAGAAAAGAAAAGAAAAGAAAAGAAAAGAAAAGAAAAGAAAAGAAAAGAAAAGAAAAGAAAAGAAAAGTTGTGTTCTGTTGGGAGAAGCGTTTGCAGCCTCCGGCAGGAGATTTGTGGAGGTCTCTGTGGTTGGGTGGGGGCAGAGCTCAGAGGGGGGAGATTGAAGTGTTGGCGGGAAGGCAGAGGCCCACCTGCCCCCTCGCACCCCTCCCAGCGCCCCTCCCAGCATCCTGTGGGCCGAAAGTGGGCTGCTTGGCTGTGCCTGCTAGCTGGGGAGGACCAGCCAAGAAAAAGGAAGGCCGGGACTCCTGTCTCTCCGCCCGCGTCCCTGCCCTGCCTCTGTATCCAAACTAAACTGAGACCTTTGAGTGTGTTTGCATGTTTTAGAGAGGATCGAGCCTGACACCTGGGCCTGGGCCTCGACTAGGCCTTGACTGGGATTCGAACCGTGACCTCCTGGTTCATAGGTCAGCACTCAACCACTGAGCCGCAGCAGTCCGGCAAAATATGTCCTATCTTTGTAAAGCAAATAGCCCCCTGCAGGAAGCCCTGTTCCTGCCTGCCTGTAGCTGAGCACACGTGGTGGTGTGAGCGGGCAAACGTCTCGGTAGACGCTCACCTGTCGGCCAACATTGGGCAGGAATGTTAAAAAGCAAAAGTTCCCCTGGAAAAGGAGCTAGTTTCACTTTAAGTCCCAAGAGATGGAAACAGTCGTGCTCCTCCTTCTGTGCAGATGAAGTGGACTGTTAAAACTCCGTTTCACGATACATCGGAAAGCACCTAGGAATCAACATAACCGGGGGATGTAGGCAATAATATTGTAACAATGATGTATGGCGCCAGATGGATACAGGAAATATCGGGGTGAATGCTATAAAGTATGCTGCACTGAAACTAATACAAAATGATATTAAACACAGACTGTAATTAAAAATAAAATTTTAATCAACTCATTTATTTATTCTTGCACTGCCTAATGCCACATAGGACGTGGGCCGCTTACCAAGCTCCCACACAGAGCGGGCATTACATAAGGACAAACAGACCGCCGCTCGGAGGGCGGGAAGAAAAGCTGGTATAAAATGGCACAGCACCTGCTAGTGCTCAACTGTCCTGTCCCCTCTCGCCAGCCCATGGGGGGGGCTACATAAGAACTTGGGGTTCCAGTGCCCCTCACCTGATTTCACACATCTTCCTCTTACTCTCTATTTTTAGTTTTTGAACATGCAAGGAATGTATTTTCTCCTCTGCGTTTGCCTCCAATTTCAAGTCTCCACCCAGACAGGCCGTGCGGCGCCAGCGGGGAGCTCGCGGTGTGAGCGCCGGGTTGTTCAGAGGTACGGTGAGAGGAGAGGGCATGGTTTCCACTCGTTTCTACTTTTGTTTCATAGCAGTGTGATTTGTCATTACAGTCATTAAACACGTCAGTAGTTGTTACATTTAAAACGTGGCATTTCCAGCACAGATACGACAACAGTTACCAACTTACTGAGATGGGAGTCGATGGATCTTTTGGGTTTTGTGGGGTTTTTCTTGTAAAAGTGTGAGAACAAGACCTCCTCCACCTCCCCAAACTCCTAGGTTTCTATTTCTTATCAGGGACACAGAGCGTGGCTGACTTCTCTCAGGGTCAGACTCGCCGAGGCTCATCTTCAGCTTCTACCGGGACCCGGGGCAGGGATGGCTCCGTCGCTGCCTGGCCACGCTCTGCCTCCGGACTCCGGCTTCCCCACCGGGACGTCCCCTTTTCCCACACGCAGGTCCTAGCAGGGAGGGCCTTGCAGCGATGAGGGAAGGTGGCTGTCCCACCCTTTTAGAATCAGAAAGGTTTGCTTTCTCAGAGGCGAGAGCCTCCCCGCCATGGGATTGTCAGCTACTAGAGACACGCCGTCACTTTACCGTTACTGACTCCGGCGATTAAAACAGAGAGATACAAAACAGACCCCAGTGGCATATGCGGATTACACGATAAAAGTGGCATCCACATGCACGGTGAAAGAATGGGTTATATAAACAAAGGGTGCGGAGACAATTGGCTAATTCTTTGGGGGGAAAAAATAAGTTTTAGGCTCTTTACATCTTACGCCAAAAGAAAGCCCAGGTGGTTTAAATAAATAAATGTTTTAAAAATATGCTGAAAGAGCCTAAACCGGTTTGGCTCAGTGGATAGAGCGTCAGTCTGCGAACTGAAAGGTCCCGGGTTCGATTCCGGTCAAGGGCATGTACATGGGTTGCGGGCACATCCCCTAACAGGTGGGGGGTGTGCAGGAGGCAGCTGGTCGATGTTTCTCTCTCATCGACTTTTCTAGCTCTCTCTCTCTCTCTCCCTTCCTCTCTATAAAATATCAATAAAATATATTTTTTAAAAAATAAATAAATAAATAAAATATGCTGAAAGAAAGAAACCAGTAATTTAAAGAATAACGAACTCTAATAAAAATTAAATATGAACATTATAATAACTATGTATTGTGCCAGGCGGGCAATGAAAATATCAGGGGGACAGTTTTTAAAGTATATGATTGCCTAAACTGCTATGCTGTACACCTGAAATTAATACAAAATAATAATGGATGTAAACTGTAATTGAAAAAAAAACACTTTTAAGAAATTGAATACAAACTTGTGTCTAATATATACACACGCTTTGAATAATTATAAAGGCAGTGTTTATTAAAATACATTTCACTTTCAAAATTGAACTATCAGCTGTTACAGTGAGTATATTTTTAGGTTTGTTTAAACAACAAACAAAAAAACAACACACTTTAAAATACATCTTACCAGATTACACCAGAATACAGTCCTTCAGGGAGATGAGAGTGCTTGTCAATTAGCCCATTCGAGTGCCATTGCGGAGTGCAGACTGGTCCTGCCACTGCGGGGGCAATTTGGTAATATGCATCCAGAACCTTAAGGTTGTGTATATTTTTTAACCCAGCAATCCACATCTACAAACTGACCATGGAAAGGTTATTATGGTTATGCACAAAGATTATTAACAGCAAAGACACAGGTCACAATATTGAGAGGGAACAGAGAACATGCTAAACGCCACCAGTGAAATCAATAATAATCCGCCCATTCACAGGGAGGGGAACCGTAAAAGCAATGCCAGGAAAGAATGCTTCACAACTGGAAAAATATTACACAAACTTAGCCCCGGCCAGAACCCTGGCTCAGCAGTTAGAGCATAAGGGGTTAACATCTAATGTTTTATAACCTGACTTTTACATTTAAAGCACATGTGGATAGGTTTTAAATGTAAAAACCAGGTTGTAAAATGTTAAGTGTTACATGAACTAATCTTGGAGGAGAGGGAATTATCCGTGTATAAGGAACATGCATTAGAAAAAACAGCCAGAAAGCACGTATGCCAAAACATTAACTCTGAGTGGAAGGGGTTTGGGGGGAAGTGGCAGGTCACAGGTAATTTTTACCTTCGTATTTATGCATGTGCATGTTTTCTATCTGCGTATTACATTTATAGCCAGGAAAACAATAAAGCAATTTCAATTTTGAAAAATATATACAGGGGTGGCTTATAGCTGTTCATATGGAAAAAGACATGCAGGTTATGATTATTACAAAAAAATCAAAATGAATTGTGCTTTGTGTACTTGCAACTTAGTTTTGTCTACTTTTGCCCACCCCTGCGTATGAGGAAAATGTAAAGTGACAAGAAAAGTTTACTGTTTAAAAACATAAAATATTATTAGAGCTACTAGAATATGGCCCCGTTTTTAAGAGAGATGAGGGAGTTGGAAGGTAATGGAACAGAGATTGCCAATTGTATTTTTTTTATTTTTTGTTAATCATCATCCAGGAATATTTTTTCCATTGATTTTTAGAGAGAGTGGGAGGGAGGGGGAGAGAGAGAGAGAGAGAGAAACATGGATGTGAGAGAGACACATCAAATTGGTTGACTCCCACACTAGCCCGACCAGGGGTCAGGATCAAGTTTGCTATCCAGGTACATGCCCTTGACTGGAAATCAAACCAGCCACCCTGTGGTGCTCGGGCCGATGCTCTAACCACTGAGCCAGGGCTCTGGCCAGGGCTCCAGTTTATCTTTGGGGGTAGGACTATACAAATGTTTTCTTTTCCTCTTCTCTTTGGTTTGCTATATTCTAGATTTTCTCTAAAAATAAGCATAATTTTGATTTTAAAAATAATGTTCTGATGGCTGTAGCTATTTAAAACATATTCACAGGACTTTACTCTTACACATTGGCTCCAAATATCACGGGCTCACCACGCCCTGAGGGTTTCCCTTCTCTACGTCCAGGATCATTCAAAAAGCGTCTGACCTTCAGAAGTGAACTTAATGATGGCATCTCCTGCAGCTGCAAATCTCTTAGAGAGGAAAAAAATAACCATCAAGTAGCAATAAAAGTTTTAAAAATTTAAATTCCTAAATATAAGTGAGACTATCAATACATCTATTTTATTTTTTATATATTTTTATTGATTTTTTTTTCCAGAGAAGAAGGGAGAGGGATAGAGAGTTAGAAACATTGATGAGAAACATTGATCAGCTGCCTCCAGCACCACCTGCCTCCCTTGCTGGGGATGTGACCACAACCAAGGTACGTGCCCTTGACAGGAATCGAATCCAAGACCCTTCAGTCCACAGGCCGACACTCTATCCACCGAGCCAAACTGGTCAGGGTTATACATCTATCTTAAAAGGTTGTCCTCAGTCCGACCACTCACATGCACACAGAAACACGCATTTCTATTTGTTTTCAAAGAAGGGTTGACCGCATCCAAGGTCACTAAACGTTTAAAGTGACCAGATGGCCCAATTTTCGCACATTGTTTGCTGACATTTGCCCTAACTTCCCAGCCGCCATCCTTCTTTATCTAGCACTTGTGATGTGCGTGGTCCCATACCGTCTTGCCTGCATCCTCAGTTAACCCCTTATGCATGTATGCACTCTTGCCATTTTACACTCAAGATGCTAAACCTAAGCTCCATCAGGTCACCAGGCTAGAAAGTAAATGGGAAAAGTAGGACTTTACCCCACTATCACCACCCAATGACACCCAGGGAGAAGTCATGTTCCCTACTCAGAGCCATGGGTGCAAGAGCAATTTAATCCTTAGGATTAGCACAGTTTTACCTAATCTTGTCACTACATGACGTTCCAGAGTGCAAGATCCCTGCATATAAGCCATCTCCATGGGCTATTTTCCTACTCTAGTTGTTGCTAAAACAGAAGCAAACTGCAACTAAAATTCAAAAATCCCTGTGACTCGTAATCTCTGATCCTTTAGACCAGCCATGGGCAAACTACGACCCGTGGGCTGGATCTGGCCCGTTCGGCTGTTCTATCCGGCCCGCGGAGCCGAAAGAGCGGAGGGTTCTCTTGCTCTCCCCTCCGCTCCTTCACCAGCAGCCCAAGATGAGAGTGCCAGCATGGTCAGGTTGCTTCTGTTCCGGCCCTCCGGTCCAGTTTCAGAACCCATTGCGGCCCTCGAGTCAAAAAGTGTGCCCACCCCTGCTTTAGACTGTCAAGTTTAGAGTTACGGACCTCTATGTTGGGAAAGGAGCTTAAAGTCTCTCTAATTCAACTTCCAAAATAATACTTGAACACCTTGATGATAATCTGCCAAATGCTTGTCCACCTCCTGTGACACGCAGCTCCCCTCCTCTGGACAGCCCCCTTCACACTGGGCTAGCTCCCCCAAAAAGTGTTTTTCTCAGAGGAAGTCCCTGCACGCCTCCAAGAACCCCTCAGAAGCAGGTGTACTGGGTGGCTTGCCCTGGGCTTCAGTTTTGAGTCACTGGTGCACCAAGATGACTTTTTTGATGCCACAGAGCTCACCTGTGTGACCATTCCCATGGCCAGTTCTCAACGTGCCGGCTGTCACTCCACCCTTTCTGGCCTGCTCCAGGAAGCCAGTGACACTCCTCTACAGGAATAATCTGGAACCTGCTCTCCCTTTTTTAAAGAAATGGGTATTGCTAACTGCCACTCTTCACACCCGGCAGGGACACAGTGAAGAGAAGGTGAGCTGGAGTTCCTTCCACGTGCCAGGCTCGGACAATGAGCCCCTTCCAGCTCCATCACCCCCCCCCCCTCCCTCCAGGGCCCAGAACCACCCAGCTTGCAGTGGTATCGTTATGAATCGATCGGTGGTTCCTGTTTCCTCCTCACTTACAAGCCCGTGTCACAGATTCTCGGAATATTCCATTGTTTGCAGGAAGGTCACCCTTTAGAGTTGGTCTTTGTTTTAGTTTGTTGGTGGGGAGGAGCACCCTGGCTTGGTAACGCCATCACCTCCCCACACCACTGGGGGAGGCGGGAGGGGGGGTCCTCTGGGACTAACCAGGGGCAGTGTGACTGCCTCCTCAAGCCAGTGGCCCAGACGGAGCCCAGACGGAACCCTCTGGCGACGAGGGCAGAGCTGAGAAGACAGCACAGGCCCTTGTGCTGCCGGCAGGCGCTTCCCCACAAGACCCACATTTCCTCCCTCCCGGGTTTTCAAGGGCACATCTATTGATAAGAAGATAATGAGACTTTGTAAAAACCACCTAAAAACACCAGTGCCTCAGCCTGCTAGTCTGTAGATTTATCAAAGCGTGGGGGATCGTCTTGGATTTTTTCTCCTCCAAGAGCTCCAGCCTCCGATGTCCACACCTATTCAGGTACGTGCTCCGAGGTGACCATGAGCCTCGGGTCACCTCCCTGAGGACGGGGCCGTGGCCACGGCCCCCCGGGTGTCCCTGGGGGTGGCTGACACGTGCTGAGTCATGCAGCCTGGCACAGCCAGGTGATGGCAGTGAAAGGCCGGTGGATGGGTAGGAGGTGGGCAGCGTGGGAAGGAGGTGGCCTCTCCAGGAAGCTCCGCGCCTCTGGTTAAGGTGACAGCTGTCACCGTTCTGCTCCCGTGCTGCTCTGCGCATGTCTACCGTTGGCTTCTTCCCTGAGGGTCTGGCTCAGGGGCACCCGTCAGCCAGCAGGAGGCTGAGGGGGGCTGGCACCCAGGCTCCCAGGGCTGGGGTCTCTCCCCGAACCCCCAGACATCCCCCGAGAGCAGGGCTCTGTCCACCCGGGGTGCCTGGGTGCCGCCTGCAAAGGCAGCGCTCTCTGACTCCAGATCACAGCGACCAGCACCGGCCGCAGGCCTCTGCCCGGGCGTGCGTGGGGTTCGCTGTGACGGCTACCGACTCGGGGCTGCACTTCAAACAGGAATCCCTGCGGCCTGGCCTCTCCCTCCGGGAGGAGTCTTTCCTTTAACTAAGGGGATGGCCCCGGGAGGGGCTGGGGGGACACTCGAGGCAGGTTATTGCCCCTCAGGGGCAGGGGTGTCAGGCAGAGCTGCCACCACCGTGGGTCCCACCTGCACACCTGGCCCTTTTATGTGGGGATGTTATGTGGGGCAGCCCCTCCCCCCTACCCACCTGCTTGGACGGGAGGAACGAGTTCACTTTTTTTTTTTTCTTCATTTTTTTAAATTAAGGTATTATATGGCAGAAACGGGTTTGGCTCAGTGGTAGAGCGTCGGTCTGTGGACTGAAAGGTCCCGGGTTCGATTCTGGTGAAGGGCATGTACACTGGTTGCGGGCACATCCCCGGTGGGGGGTGTGCAGGAGGCAGCTGGTCGATGTTTCTCTCTCATCGACGTTTCTAGCTCTCTATCTCTCTCCCTTCCTCTCTGTAAAATATCAATAAAATATATATTTACAAATAATTAAGGTATTATATGTGTACCTATCTTATCATTGCCCCCCCCACCCCACTCCCATACATGCCCTCACTCCCTAGTGTTTTGTTTATTGGTTATGCTTATATGCATGCACACAAGTCCTTCAGTTGATCTCTTATCTCCCCCACCTCTCCCTAACCTTCCTGCTGTCATTTGACAGTCTGTTTGATGCTTTACTGCCTCTGTATCTATCTTTTTGTTCATCAGTTTATAATGTTCTTTATTATCCACAAATGAGTGAGATCATGTGGTATTTTCTTTCACTGGCTGTTTTATTTCATTTAATATAATGTTCTCCAGTTCCATCCATGCTGTTGCAAATGGCAAGAATTCCTTCTTTTTTACGGCAGTGTAGTATTCCATTGTGTAGATGTACCACAGTTTTTTAATCCACTCATCTGCTGATGGGCACTTAAGCTGTTTCCAAATCCTAACTATGGTAAACTGTGCTGCTATGAACACTGGGGTGCATATATCCTTTCTGATAGATGTTTCTAGTTTTTTGGGATATAGTCCTAGAAGTGGGTTCACTAGGTCAAATGGGAGTTCCATTTTCCGTTTTTTGAGGAAACTCCCTACTGTTCTCCACAGTGGTTGCACCAGTCTGCATTCCCACCAGCAGTGCACGAGGGTTCCTTTTTCTCCGCATCCTCACCAACACTTGTTGTTTGTTGATTTGTTGATGATAGCCATTCTGACAGGTGTGAAATGGTACTGCATTGTCGTTTTGATTTGTGTCTCTCAGATAATTAGTGACTTTGAGCATATTTTCATGTGCCTCTTGGCCTTCCTTCTGTCTTCTTTCGAAAAGATTCTATTTAGGTCCGTTGCCCATTTTTTTTTATTGGATCATTTATCTTTCTTTTATTAAGTTGTATATAAGCTGTCTGTAGATGTTGGAGATTAAACCTTTATCAGTGATATCATTTGCAAATATGTTCTCCCATACAGTGGGCTTTCTTGTTGTTTTGTGGATGGTTTCTTTTGCTGTGAAAAATCTTTTTATTTTGATGTAGTCCCATTTGTTTATTTTCTCTTTAGCTTCCATTGCCCTAGGGGCAGTATCAGTGAAGAAGTTCTTTCACTATATGTCTGATACTTTGCTGCCTGTGGATGCCTCTAGTATTTTTATGGTTTCCCGGGAAGAGTTCACTTTAGAAAGGCAGCCTCAGCAGTGGAGGGTCAAAACCCACAGGGCCCAGCCCTGGCTGGGGGCCAAATTAGTTGTGGGGTCTCAGGTTTGATTCCTGGTCAGGGCACCTGGTCAATGTGCCCCTCTCTTTCCCGCTCCCTTCCTCTGTCTCTAAAATCAATAAAAAATAATAATGAAATAAATGTAAATTAAAAGCCCACCAGGCCCAAAGAAATTGCCCAGGTCTTTGAAACCCAGACTGGAGACGGAGCCTCAGGAAATATCACGTCCACTGTTATTAGCATTATTTAATAGCATGGTGTACTAGTATGTATTTTAGAAATATAAAAAGCAACCTCAATGATGGACATAAGAGGGAATTATGATAAATGTGGTCCATTTACTTGGTAGACAGTTATTCAAAGTTCAACCATCGTGATCATAAAGAGTTTGTAAGAGACTCAGAGAACGTTCGTGCAAATAACTAAAAGAACAAGAGTACGTGACACTGCATTCACGGTACCCACAGTCCTCACGGGGTTTTAGGAGAGAAGCACAAGAAGGCAGCGGGGAGGGGGGGAGGGAGATCTGGGGGAGATAAGAGATCAACCGAAGGACTGGTATGCATGCATATAAGTACAACCAATGGACACAAAACTCTGGGGAGGGAGGGCGTGTATGGGACTTGGGGGCGGGGGGGGCAATGGTAAGCTATGTACACATATAATACCTTAATAAATTAAAAAAAAAGAACAAGAAGGAACACTCAAGGGTGCTCGAAGAGACTAGATCTTTCTCTATCTTCCCTGGTGGGCCCTGCTCCCCACCCACTCCTGCTCCTCCACCCACAGCCTCCCTCTCGCTTCTCTGGGCAGCAGGTTGACGAAGAGGCCCCTCGCCCAGAACCCGGGGAGGCTATGGCCAGGCCAGGGAGATGGAGTCAGACCTTTCCTTTCTTTCATTGGCTCCTTCATCCAACCACATGTTCCCTTTACTCACTTGTTCCTCCACCTCCTTGGGCACCGGCTTCTCCTCCCTAGGCCTCAGTTTCCACCCCTACACCCTGAAAATAGCCATCGCCTCCCTGCTGAGCACCAGCCGCTGCACAGAGCGGCCGGCCGTGCACAAACACACAGAACAGCGTGATGATTCAGGCGTGGCCGGCTCTGTCGTGGGAGACTGCCTCCGCCTCGGTGGCTGAGAAACCAGGCTCTGGGTACCTGGCCCAGGAGGTCATGCGGGCCCAGGGCCCAGAACAAGGTCCAGGCATTTGTTCCTCATCTTAGCTTTGTCCTCAGCCAAGCCCCCGGCCCTCCTTCCCTCCTCCCCGGCTTGCCATCCCCCACTTAATTAAGGTATTATATGTGTACATATCTTACCATTGCCCCCCACCGCACTCCCATACATGCCCTCACCCCCCAGTGTTTTGTGTCCATTGGTTATGCTTATATGCATGCACACAAGTCCTTCGGTTGCTCTCTTATCTCCCCCACCTCTCCCTAACCTTCCTGATGTCATTTGACTACCTCTCATCAGTGGGATCATGCATTTGCCCTTTCCCCAAACAATTTGTTAAGTTCTCTGAGGAAAAGGACCAAGTCTCCAATGCGTTTTCATTTGAAATGTACCGTTTATTTGCTCATTTATTGCATATTCCTTTGCTGGGCAGAGGGCTGAGCAAGGATCAGGGAGCATACGTGGTTTCCGAGGCTGACGCTTCTTGGGACAGTGATTAAAGGAAAAACTCAGGGGAGAAAGAAGGGCAGGATGTGACTGCGCTGCACACAGACTCCCCCCCACACGCATGCGGGCCCTCCCTCCCAGGCTCTGGGCCCCGTTCCCTCGGCCTGGCCACCCCCAGGGTTCCTCCTCACCGCCCTCAGGGACCACCCCCCAGTTCATCCCGTGAACTTTAGCTTTTCTTAGAAGACCCCATCACCGCCGTGTCTGTCACCACACTGGTCACATCCCGCCCTTCTTTCTCCCCTGAGTTTTTCCTTTAATCACTCACCCAGGAACCATCAGCCTCAAACACCACGTGTGCTCCCTGAGCCTTGCTCAGCCCTCTGCCCAGCAAGGGAATGTGCCACAAATGAGCAAATAAACGGTACATTTCAAATGAAGACGCATTGGAGACTTGGTCCTTTTCCCCTCCGAGAGCTTTACAAATTGTTTGGGGAAAGGGCAAATGCGTGACCCCACTTATGAGAGGCAGCTAGAATAGTCACGCTCGTGGAGTGGAGAGCAGGTGGTGCCACGGGCTAGGGGAGGGACGTGAGGGGGTGAGTGTTAACAGAGACAGGGGCCAGCTTGGGAGGATGAAGAAGTCCTGGAGACGGAGGGCGGGGATGGTTGCAGCAGCAACGTGAATGTGCTTAACGCCCCTGGACTGGACACTTAAAAATGGTAAATGTTATATTAATGCATATTTTATCACAATTATTTTAAAAAATGCTTGATAGTTACGGAGACACATAACAGACTGGAGAATTAAGAGACAACCTGTGAGTAAATGGCTCAGACAAAATGGGCAAGAAGTGTCCCCCCCGCTGCTGGACCAGACGCCGTGCTGAGGCCTCGGCCGGTGCGGCTCTGCCCGGAGCACCTGCCCCCGCGGGCGGGAAGGGAGCTATGGCTAACTCTCCATTTTCCAAAGCAATACAACTGCAGCCAACGACACCGAGGGAATTCAGAAACTGGAAAAAAGAGTGAAGGAAAGGGACTGTGATGAGTTTTCTTCTGCTTTTAAAACATTTTTTACATAGTTGTGATTATGCTGAGTAACTCCTCTCTTTTCAGCACTAAATAATGTTTCATCCTCCGGATATACCACAGTTTATTTATCCATTCACCTACTGAAGGACAGCGTGGTTGCGTCCAATCTGGCAATTATGAATACAGCAGCTATAAACACCTGACTGGTCCTGAGTTTTCAACTCCTTCGGGTGAATGGCAAGGCGTGTGGTTGCGGGATTGTACGACAAGAGTGTGTTTAGTTTTATAAACACCCAACACCACCACCATCACCACCCCCCTCCCTTTAGGCAACGAACAGCGTTCCTGCTGCTCTGCACCCGCTCCAGCACCTGGCACGGTCAGGGCCCTGGACTTTGGCCACAGTTATAGGTGTGTAGAGGTGTCTTGTTTTGATTTTCACTCCCCTGATGTCATATGAGTGAAACATCTTTTCTTCTGCTTACTTGCCACCTGCGTATCTCCTTTGGTGAGGTGTCCATTTTTAATGCAGGCTGTTTTCTTACTGTTGAATTTTAAGAGTGCTCCGTGTGTTTGGATAACAGCTCTTTACCGGGTGTGTCTTTTGTAAATGCTTTCCCCCGGTCTGTGGCGTGTCTTACCACTCTCCTGACGTTGACTCAGCAGAGCAGACATTCTTAGTTTTAATGAAGTCCTGCTTGGCAATTACGTATTCCCTGGATTGTTCCCGGGAAGAGCACGGCACTGTAACCCGCTCTGTCACCCAAGGGTGCATCTTTCCCACCAGCACAGTCCCGCCGGACCGTGTTACGGAGGGAGAGCACACGGCTCACGCTGTGCACATGGCCGGCACCCAAACCCCACACAGGTGCCTGTTCCGTCGGCACCGTGCCGGGCTCTCAGGGCAGGCTCGCTGGGAGCCCTCCTCGAAGGCAGGCTCACTGGGAGCTGCTCAGGGAGAGCACGAGAGGCTGCGCTGAGGCTGTGGGGCCCGGCTCCTCACACAGGCCTTGGGCGAGTGAGCGATCCAGTACCTAAAAGCTCTGGCCAGGGTGGCTCAGTTGTTAGGACTATTGTCCCAGACCTAAAGGTGGCGGGTTCAATTCCCAGTCAGGGCCCATACCCAGGTTTTGGGTTCAATCCCCAGTCAGGGCACATGCGGGAAGCACCCAAGTGATGTTTCTCCCTCACATCGAAGTCTCTCTCTCTCTCTCTCTCTCTCTCTCTCTCTCTCCAATAAAACAATAAAATAATACATTTATATTTAAAAAAAGTAAGTGCATCCACCCTCCAAAACAAGAGGGCTCGGAAAAGGCAGGGGGAAAGGAGGCAGACGGGCTGGCGGAGGGTGGAGCAGTGGGCAGGGAGGTACAGGACGCGGGAGGCGGGAGGAGGCACAGAGGGTTCTCCTCGGGAGAGGACTGCCCGCCCTGGGGCTTTCCCTCCCCTCGGCAGGGGCTTGCTAAAAGCGAAACTCTGACTTTCCAAGGGTTCGGTGGGGTTTGCCCTGGGGGCGAAGATGTTCCACTTGGGGGTCCACACTGACTGCAGAACAATCCCCCTGGACTTTTAGGCCCTGCTGCCGTGGGCACAACTGGCCCTGCAGCGCAGCCTGGGCCAGGGAGTGAAGGGGCCCTGCCGTGCTGACGCCAACACATCTCCTCCTCACCACCACACGTGACCACCACTCATGACCACCTCACATGATCACCATGTATGACCTCACATGACCACTTCATATAACCACCACGCATGACCACCATGCACGACCACCACGCATGACCACCTCACATGAGCACCTCACATGACCACCATGTATGACCTCACATGACCACTTCATATAACCACCACACATGACCATCATACATGACCACCACGCATGACAGCCACTCATGACCACCTCACTTGACCACCATGCATAACCACCACACGTGACCACAATGCAAGAGCACAATACAGCTCCTATTTGCCCAGTCCTTCTCAGGCACCAGCACCATCCAGGGAACTGTGCATTTCTTTTTTACTAGTTTCGTTTAAAAAAAACAACTGTGTGTGTGTGTGTGTGTGTGTGTGTGTGTGTGTGTGTGTTTATTTATTTTCAAGAAAAAAGAAGGGAAAAGTAGAGAAAGGTCAATGAGAGAGACATCCATCAGTTGCCTTCTTCAAAGACCCTACCTGGAATCCAGCCCACAACCTGGGCGTGTGCCCTGATTGGGAATTGAACAATGTGACCTCTTGGTACATGGGCCAGTGCTCAGCCCACTGAGCCACACCTTTAAGGGCTTTGTTTGTTTCTTCCCAGCCTGATAAGACAGATATTAGTGACCCTTTAACAGGTGAGAAAAAAGTCTCAGAGTGGCTCTGTGGCATGATGGAAACCACACAGCATTTCATAAATTGGAGAGCCAGGGCTCAATCCCAGATGGCCTGACTCCAACACCTTACCCACTCCCCACACAGGAGCCAGAAATAACCCAGCTGTTGCTCCATGACTCTGAGGAGAAACAAGTCTGTGAGTTCAGAGAAAATGTCTGAGTTGTTGGATTATTTGAGGGGGGAAACACAAACAAGTAAAGTTGGTTCTTTCAGGCCAAATGAACCCAACTACACAGGAGCAGAGGTGAGGCTAGAGGGGGTTTGGGGGACCAAGTGGACAGACTCAGTAGTTAGGGTAAAGATTGGCATCTGGCAGACTTGGGCAGCCTCTGAGACCATGGCCAAGTGACCCTTGCAATGTCTCCCTGTTTCATTGAGATAAAATTGACATACAGCGTTGTATTAGTTTAAGATGTACAACATAGTAATTTTTTTCTTAAATATATATTTTATTGATATTTTACAGAGAGGAAGGGAGAGAGATAGAGAGCTAGAAACATTGATGAGAGAGAAACATTGACCAGCTGCTTCTTGCACACCCCCCACAGGGGATGTGCCCGCAACCAATGTACATGCCCTTGACCGGAATCGAACCCGGGACCTCTCAGTCCGCAGGCCAATGCTCTACCACTGAGCCAAACCGGTTTCGGCCAACATAGTAATTTGATATATGTATGTATTGCAAAATGATTACTACAAGTCTAGTTAATATCCATCCCCTCACATACCATATTTTTCTGTGTATAATACCTGTTTCTATGAGTTCAACTTTTTTCAGATTCCACAAGTAAGTGAGGTCACACAGTATTTGTCTTTCTCTGTTTGACTTATTTCACTTAGCACAATGCCCTCAAAGTTCATCCATGTTGTTGCAAATGGCAGGACTGCCTTATTGATGTGGCTGAATGGTGTTCCATTGTACATAGGTACCACTTCTTCACACACTCATCCATCAATCAGCACTTAGGTAAGTTTCCATATTTTTGCTAGTTTCAATAATGCTGCAATAAATATGGGGCTGCAGATATCTCTTTGAGATAGTGATTTTGTTTCCTTTGAGTACATGCCCAGAAGTGAACAATTCTACTTTTAAATTGTTGAGGAACCATCATAC
Source organism: Vespertilio murinus (assembly GCA_963924515.1). Taxonomy (NCBI): domain Eukaryota; kingdom Metazoa; phylum Chordata; class Mammalia; order Chiroptera; family Vespertilionidae; genus Vespertilio; species Vespertilio murinus. The sequence goes on from OZ004713.1 coordinate 18,804,936, forward strand.
TGTTTTTGCACAGTAGTTGCACCAATTTACATTCTCACAACAAAGATTCCCTTCTCTCCACATTCTCCCCAGCATGTATCTTGTGTTTGGGGTTGTTGTTGTTTTGTTTATGACAACCATTCTAACATTTCTGAGGTGATATCTTGTTGTGGTTTTGATTTGCATTTCCCTGGAGATTAGTGATGTTGAGCACCTTGTCATGGGCCTGTGGTTATTTGTATGTCTCCTTTTGGAAAATGTCTGTTCAGTTCTTCTGCCCAGCGTATTATTAGAATTTTTTGGTGGTTTATTTTGCTTGTTTGTTCTTTATTTGCTATTGAGTTGTATGAGTTCTTTATAACTTTTGGATATTAACCTCTTATCAGATGTATGATTTGCCTGACTTTTTCATTAACAACCTAAATTTCAGTCTCACACAAGACCAATAAAAGAATGTTTTATTAACCTGGGAAGTTCTACTACTGTTGACCCTTGAACAATGCAGGGAATATAGGGGCACCAGTCCCACACAGAGTTGAAAATTGAGTACAATTAGTACTTCACTAGTACTTCACAGTGCCTGGAATACAGGGGGTGCTCATTGCATGTAACTATTCTATGAACCTTATAAAGGGAACAGAGTTTTAAATCTTTGCTTTAAATTATGAAATATGTCAAATATAAAGAAAGTACTGAAAGTTATATAATAGACTACAGGCGCGGTGCATGAAATTCATGCATGGGGATGTGTGTGTCCCTCAGCCCAGCCTGCACCCTTTCCAATCTGGGACCCCTTGAGGGATGTCCAACTGCCCATGTAGGCCCAATCCCTGGTAGGATCAGGCCTAAACTGGCAGTCAGATGTCCCTCTCAAAATCCAGGACTGCTGGCTCCCAACTGTTTACCTACCTGCTTTCCTGATTGCCCCTAACCACTTCTGCCTACCAGCCTGATCACCCGCTAACCACTCCAATGCCTAACTGCTCCCCTGTCAGCCTGATTTCCCCTAACTGCCATCCCGTGCAGGCCTGGTCTAATTTCCCTCCCCTGAAGGCTGGTCCCCCTCAACTGCTCTCCCCTGCAGGCCTGGGTCCCCCCCAACTGTCTTTCCCTGCATGCCTGGTCACCCCTAACTGCCCTCCCCTGCTGGCCTGATTGCCCATAACTGCCCTCCCGTGAAGTCCTGGTCCCTCCCAACTGCCCTCCCTTGCTGGCCATCTTGTGGCAGCCATCTTGTGTCCACATGGGGGCAGCCATCTTGTGTGTTGGAGTGATGGTCAATTTGCATATTACTCTTTTATTATATAGGATAGAGGCCTGGTGCACAGGTGGGAGCCAGCTGGTTTGCCCTGAAGGGTGTCCCAGATCAGGCTCCTTTGGGGTGTGGGGTGGCCTAGGCAAGGGGCCTGTGGTGATTTTCAGGCTTGCCACACCCCCTGGTGATCCATGTGGAGGCTCTGTTATCTGGGATTTGTTTATTTTCTAAAATTGAAACTTTGTAGCCTTGAGCGGAGGCAGGAAGCTTGGTTTCCTCCATTGCCAGGGGAACCCATGCCTCCTGCTCACTCTGTGGCCACAACCATCTTGGTTGGCTGGTGGGCATGGCTTGTGGGCATAGTGGAGGTACAGACAATTTGCATCTTTTCTTTTATTAGTGTAGATACCCTAATAATCCTGTATGATTTACAAATTTTAACATTTTGTCAAATTGTCTTCAGTTTTTTAACTTCTGCCTGTATTTACTTCACCTTCATTCTATCCTGCACTACCACTCACCACCAAGAGAATCCCTATCCTGAAGTCTGTATATTCTACCTGTTCAAGTTTTTAGGCTTTTATATCTGTAGTACTTTTATTAAATAACCATGTACTTATAAATAACAGTAGAATAATATATAACATATGGCATTATTTTGCATGTCATTTACTTTTTTATAAGTGATGTCAGATTGCATTTACACTTAAGTACTTTGCTTCTGTCATTGAACACCACACTTTTTTTTAAATTTGTCACCCTTTATGTATTCATCTGGTTTGTTTGTTTGTTTTCGTAAAACATTCATACAAACAGTACTGTATGAAATTTAATTTATAATTACATTTTGAGAACCTGACCCAGAGAGTTTGCAATATAATATATATAGGATAGATAGGTTTATTACTGTAATTCACACCAGATAGATTTGACAGTTACAGAAAGAATATCAGAGCATCAACTATGAGTATCTAAAGAAGGCTAATGTGATTAGGGGAAAATATTTAACAAACAAGTATCAATATTTAACAAACAAGTATTTTACTGACTGACATGAAGAATTCAAAATTGTGGTCTCAAATAATGAGTTTCTTGATATGTCTACCCCTTCCTCTGTACAATATGCCAAATTCTAATAAAAGATAAAAACTGAAGTTGTAAACTTATCAACTATCCAAAGTCATGCATATTCCAAAGTTAATTTAAATATTTTCTATTCAGCCGAAACTGGTTTGGCTCAGTGGTAGAGCGTCAGTCTGTGGACTGAGGGGTCTCAGATTTGATTCCAGTCAAGGGCATGTACATTGGTTGTGGGCACATCCCCGGAATGGGGTGTGCAAGAAGCAGCTGGTCGATGTTTCTCTCTCATTGACGTTTCTAGCTCTCTAGCTCTCTCCCTTCCTCTCTGTAAAAATATCAATAAAATATATTTTTTTTAAATAAATATTTTCTATTCAGATATATGCTGCACAATTCATGGACTATACACTAAGTACCTTTCCCTTTTTTCTTACTTCAATTAATTTGTACATCATAAAAGTTCTAAACTCAATACTTTGCTATCATGTAAGTTAGCAAAAAAAAAAAAAACCAAACAGCCAAGAAACTTCATTCCATATCCTTGCTATATGTAGTAATAAATCATCACTCATTGTCATGATGTCTTTAAACTGGCAGCCTCTGGACAAAGCAAGACTAGATCAGGAATGGGGAATGTCCCACCCACAGGCTATATAAGATGAGAAATCATGTGGTCTGGCCCTGCCAAGGCATTAGGGGCGAGTTAATTAAATATTTGACCAAATGCAGCAGGCTAATTTTTTAAGTTGATAATTTTTATGGCCCACAAATGATGCTATAAATATCCAAATGGCCCTTGGCAGAAAAAAAGGTTCCCACCCCTGCTCTAGACAAACATATATGTTGATTCTTCTCTAAGAAAATATATGTTAATAAACATATTCTAAGGGAATATATGTTGATAAAGAGTATATGCTATTCTTTAAAATATTTTTTATTGATTTCAGAGAGGCAGGAAAAGGGAGAAAGAGGTAAAAACATCAATGATGAGAGAGAATCATTGATGGGCTGCCTCCTGCAAGCCCCCAACTGGGGACCCAGCCAGCAACTTGCGCATGTGCCCTTGACCGGAATGTAACCCAGGACTCTTCAGTCTGCAGGCTGACACTCTATCCACTGAGCCAAACCAGCTGGGCTATGCTAATATTTTTAGCATGTTTTTATTGATTTGAGAGAGAGAAAGGAAGAAAGAAGGAAAGAGAAACATCATTGTGAGAGAAACATCAATCAGTTGCCTCCAGTACACACTCCAGCCAGGGACCAAACCCACAGCCCAGACATGTGTCCTGACCTGAGATCTAACCGTCCGCCTTTCAGTGCACAGGATGCCACTCAACCAACTGAGCCACACTGGCCAGGGCTGTGCTAATCTTTAATATAAGGCACATTTTTATTTTTTTTATTTTTTATATTTTTTATTGATATTTTACAGAGAGGGAGGGAGAGAGATAGAGAGCTAGAAACATCGATGAGAGAGAAACATCGACCAGCTGCCTCTTGCACACCCCCTACCGGGGATGTGCCCACAACCAATGTACATGCCCTTGACCGCAATCGAACCCGGGACCTTTCAGTCCGCAGACCGACGCTCGACCACTGAGCCAAACCGGATTCGGCTAAGGCACATTTTTAAATGTAATAAACCTATGCTTGTTATACCCAAAACACTAAGTTTGTGTCAGACGCATTTATGAGTAATTTTTTTCTTTTATTTTTTTTATTTTTTTTAAATTTATTAATGTATTATCTGTGTTCATAGTTTACCATTGCCCACCCCCCCCATAGATGCCCTCCCTCCCCAGAGTTTTGTGTCCATTGGTTGTTCTTATATGCAAGCATACCAGTCCTTCGGTTGATCTCTTATCTATGAGTAATTTTTTTTACATTCATCCATTTATTACCCCTTTCCTAGCCCAAAGCATGCACAGAGGTGTTATTGTTCTCCACGTCACAAAATGGCCAAGAGGCTGGTCCAGGGTCATAACTGATGAAGTCGAGATTTTAACTCAGTCTGTCTGACACCAAGCTCCATTCTAATTCCTCATGTTCCCGTTTACTCCTTTTTTTAGAGTGGGGGGAGGGGAATGAACAAAAAAGTCACTGACTGGACTCTGGCGCCAGCTCTCCCATTCACTGTGTGCCTCTTCCCCTCCTGGAACCTCAATTTCCCCATCTGTGAAATGGGAAGATCCAACGGAATGATCTCTAAATGTGCTCTGAGCCTTTGCTTATCAAAGAAGGATTCTTAACCAAGTATCTTAGACAAAAGCGGGCTTGTCCCAACTGGGCACTCATGTTCCCCCTCATTAAACACTTCCATGTAACTGGCTTTACATTTCAAATAACGCTCAAAGGCAGGCAATTCCAAAAAGGGTCCCTGGCTCTGCACACTCTCTTCTGACCCTAGAAGAAAACCAGGTGGCCAAAGCTAGTGCTTTCCAACTCCGTAGTTTTATTTCCTGAAATCCATCTGTTTTTCCTATGTCATAAATGTATATTGCTATTTCTTGATTTATAAATATTAGACATTACTTACTGGTTTTCTGTTACGAGAAGTGAGGACTTTTTTGCACATTTATACAACCTTTTCCTCTTCTCGTTCTCTTAATGTAATCATCTCCAATTTTTAGTTGTGTTCGTGCAATGTTTTTACTGTTATTGCTGTGGATGTACTGTTCACTGTTAAGTGTACTGTACATTTTTTTAAACATCAACACTTTTCCTACCCCCTCTCGTGTTGGATACTCCTTATTTCTTTTTCTAACCTACTCTCTTGTTTGGTGAGGCAAATCTCCTAGTAGTTTTCCGACGTAATTTTTTCTGATACCTTGAACTTTTATTACTTTCACATGTGATTGATGTATTGATTAGGTATAGGATTTTAGACTGAAATTTTTCCTTTCACCTCACTTTCTCCCATGTTGCTACTGAGAAGTGTGATTGCAAATTTTTGTATATGGCCTTCTTTTCATTCTCTGAAACTAGCAGAAACTACTTTTCATCCTTGATGTTCTAAAATTTCTCAACAATGTGCCTTGATATAGATCATTTTTCAATTGAAAGAAAGATGTTATTTTTTGACATGTTTTCTTCTATTAGTTTCTTTATGTTTTCCTTCCCACCATTTTATCTGTTTTTATCTTCCTATTCCTCCTCTTACTGAAGTTTTTGATTTCATGGACTGGTTTTCTAATTGTTGTTGTTGTTAATCCTCATTTGAAGATATTTCTTTCATTGATTTCTAGAGAGAGTGGAAGGGAGTGGGAGAGACAGAGAGAGAGAAACATCCATTGGTTGCCTCCAGCACAAGGCCCCGAGCAGGGCCGGGGATGGAGCCTGCAACCGAGGTACGTGCCTTGCCCAGAATGGAACCTGGGACCCTTCAGTAGGTGGGCTGATGCTCTATCCACTAAGCTAAACCGACTAGGGCATGAATCTCTAATTTTTTTTTTAAATAAATAACTTTTTTTCTAGTTCCTATTGCTTTGTCGTTTTTCTTGTGTTGTTGTGGTGTGTGTTTTTTTAATGTTCTACATTTCATTTTTAGGTTTTTACTTTTTTATTTTGATCCATCCATCTATTATTAACTACTAAAGTTTTTTTTCCCAATTTTTGTTATTACAAATTTGCAGTTTCTGTTCTGTGCATCTCCGTGAACATTCCCAAACTTCAAACTTCCTCTGAGGGACGAACCTACAAGTGAAAGCGCTGGGTTGCAGAAATGGAGCATATTCATTTCTTTTTTTTTCTTTTCTTTTTTTTCTTTTTTAGCATCTTCATTTCCACTAGATATTGCCAAACTGTCTCCAATATTCCCATCAACAGCACAGAAAACCTCTTTGACCATTTCCTCCCTCTGCTTTATATTACTAGTCTTGTTCATTTTTGCTAATCTGGGTATGAAGTGATACCTGTGGTTTTCATTTTCATTTTCCTTACTTAAATAACTCTTAGTGTCCTATTATATGGATATTGGCTTGTTCATGTACTTTGCTCATTTTTAATTGTTATTTGTTTTTATCTCATTAATTTGTAATAATCTTATATATTATAGGTAACGATCTTTTGTTGTTTTTATGCCTTGCAAATATCTTTTCCTAATTTGAGATTTGTTCTTTAACTTTGTACTTACTGGTTTTTGTCCCACATTTTTTTTAAAATATGTTTACCCTGACTGGTGTGGTTCAGTTGGTTGAGTGTCATCCCGTGCACTGAAAGGTGCACATACCCAGGTTGCAGGTTCAGTTCCCAGTTGGGGTTTGTGTGCAACCGATCAAAGTTTCTCTCTCACACTGGTTTCTCTCTCTCTCTCTCTCTCTCTCTTTCTCTCCCTCTCCCTTTCTTTCTCTCTAAATCAATAAAAACATATCTAAAAATGTTAATATGGTAACATATTATCAGACTTTTATATTTTCTGTTTGATCAAGAAATTCTGCCCTTATGTCATAAATGTATTTTTTTTTCCCCACAAAGTTTTAAAGCTTTGCTTTTCACATTCAGTCTCTATTCTCCCCGGAATACTCTCATGAAAGGCTGAGATAGAGGTCGAGTCTTACATTTTCCCCACATGGGAAGCCAGTGTTTGTTAGCCCTGAAGACCAAACCCTTCCCCCACGGGTGGGGACAGCCACTGCCAACATTTTCATGTGAATCTTCTGAGCCCTCCACTCTCTTCCATTGTCTATTGCTGTTTAAATTACTGCAATTTTATAAACCATGTTATTTGCCTCCTTACCCTTCAGCAATATTACCTTAGCTATTCTAGGTCTTTTACTTTCATGTACATTTATTTGATAGTCAGCTTGTCAAGAATACGTGGCTGACATCTAGAGGGCACTCAACCCGTGTGTTACCTGGGGAAACGGACAGCTTGAAGTTTGAGGCCCCTGTCAAGTTTCCATGGGAACAAACTCACGAGCATTTGGGACAGACGGGCCTATCCTCCCACGGAGGGGACAATATCAACCCCCCTCCGAACGCCTCTGGGAGAAGTTTTGAAAGCGTGAGGATGTATCCTGCAGCTACAGACCCTCACACCCCCGATTCCAAATGTCAGGAACCGAACTTGTAGGTCACACACGACCGAAATTCACCTTGATTAACCACAGCAACAAAATCCAGAGAGATACCCAAGAGGGAGGGCTAGAACCCCCAGCCCACTTCCCCCAATGAGATTAACTTCCTTAATTTGGGGGCGTAATTACAGGAAGTGATTCTGGGTGTGCAATTTCCTCTGTCAGAGGATAATTCAGAAGAAACAGAGTTTGCTGTCTGCAAGGTCCCGAAGTAAATTAGCTGGGTCTCATTGTCACCCTGGGCCTAGAAAATGCTGGACTCCTGGCTCCTTCTACATGTAAATCAATACAACGTCTGACTATATAACCGAGAAGATCATCTATCCTGTGACCAACAGACTGTGGCCAACTCGGGGCATGTACCGAAGCCCTCTGGTCTTTGCAGGGCCTCGAAGGGAAGGTATTTCTTTTTTTCTTTCTTTTTTTAAATATATATTTTATTGATTTTTTACAGAGAGGAAGGAGAGAGGGATAGAGAGTTAGAAACATCAGTGAGAGAGAGACATCAATCAGCTGCCTCTTGCACAGCCTACCGGGGATGTGCCCGCAACCAAGGTACATGCCCTTGACCGGAATCGAACCTGGGACCCTTCAGTCCTCAGGTCGACGCTCTATCCACTGAGCCAAACCGGTTTTGGCGAGGGAAGGTATTTCAATAACTCCTGTCCCTTGCTGCCTGCCTGAAAGCGCAGCCATGCTGAGCTCCCACCAGAGCTGCTCGGCCCCTGGTCCCCTGAGAATCAGGGCAAGAAGCACAGGCCCACGTGGTGAGCTTCCACACGTGGACCAGATTCCCTCCCTCTCCCATCGGGGTCCTCCAGCCTTTCTGCCACCACCACCCCAATCCTCGGGGCTCTCCCTCTGCCCTGGCGAGCCCTGTCTCTGTGAGCTGCAGGGTGCCCACCTTGACTCAGGTTGCCCAGAGTCCTAGAGCCTTGGGACTGGCAAGGGCGTGGGCACATCCCTGCTCCTGGCATGCCTCACCTGGACCACCAGGGCTGAGGTGCCCCCATTTCTGATGTGCAGCCCCAACACTGAGGTCAGAAAAAGGTCGCTCATGTCAGACACCTCCTTCGGAGGAAACGCGCTTTTAAGCTGCTTTTATTTTTTAGGAGTTGAATAAAAACCCAAGTGCCATATTGTCACAGGGGGAAAGTAGAAGTTTTTTGCCTTCTCAAACCCACCATCACCACCTCTGTTTGTAGACCAGAGCTTTCTCTGTGCATTTACACACGGACATGTACTTCTTATGTAAGAGGAGTGTGATGTCTATATTACTCTACACCTTATTTTCCACTTAACAACAAGTCTTGGAGTTTGTCTTATTCCAGGACATGTGAATGTGTTGGCTTGCTTTTCACTACTGCATAGTATTCCTTTAGGTCAGCGAACCATAATTTAAATCCCCACTGCCCCATTGGTGAGCACTGGTTTTTCTTCCAAAATTCACTTTATAGGCAGTGTTACATGCAATGCACATTTGTGTGCCTACCTCGTTGTGTACAGATGCATATTTCAGAGCATAGAGCTACCCATGATGTTGCTCAGGCAAGTACTGGAAAAATACTGATAAACAATTATTTATATGGATGGAGCAGGAGGGAAAAAGAAACAACTCAATTACAAGTGCAACAAATAGAAAACAGCTACAAACCCTATAGAAATTAATCCAACTGCATCAATGATCACTTCTTTCTAGTATTATATTTCTTTTTTCCTTTTTTTTGTTTGTTTGTTTGTCCTCAACCAAGGATTGTTTTCCATTGATTTTTAAAATATTTATATGATTTCAGGGAGGAAGGGAGAGGGAGAAAGATAGAAGCATCAATGATGAGAGGAAATCATTGATTGGCTGCCTCCTGCATGCCCCACACTGGAGATTAAGCCTGCAACCCAGTCCTGTGTCCTGACCCAGAATCAAACGATGACTTTCTAGTTCATATGTTAATGCTCAACCACTGAGCAACACCGGCCAAGCCCGAACAATCCTTAACAGAGGATTTAATTGACATTTTAGAATATGCCATTCTACAAAGGCAATACACACATTCTCCCCAAGATCACATGGAACATTTACCAAAACAGATTACATTCTGGGCCATAACACACATTTTAACAACTTTAAAAGAATATAAATCACACAAAGTGTTCTTACACCAAAGTGGAATTAAGCTAGAAATCAATAACAGAAAAATATTGGAGAAAACCCCATATTTGGAGATTAAATAATATACTTCTAAATAACACATGGGTCAAAAAATACATCTCAAGGAGAATTTTTAAATGTTTTGGACTAAATAAAAGTGAACACACAACTTACCAGCATTTGTAAAGTGCAACCCAAAAAAGCTATACTTAGAGGACAATTTACAGTATTAAATGCTTATGTTGAAAAGGAAGGATGACGCCAAAACCGGTTTGGCTGAAAGGTCCCGGGTTCGATTCCGGTCAAGGGCATGTACCTTGGTTGCGGGCACATCCCCAGTGGGGGGGGTGCAAGAGGCAGCTAGCCGATGTTCCTCTCTCATCGACGTTTCTACCTCTCTATCTCTCTCCCTTCCTCTCTGTAAAATATCAATAAAATATATTTTTTTAAAAAAGAAGAAAAGGAAGGATGGCATAAAATCAATCATCTAAGCTTCCACCTTAGGAAACAAGAGCAAGAAGAGCAGCTTGAGCCCAACGCGAGCAGGAAAAGAAAAAGAAATAAAAATTAGAACAGAAATCAATGAAATCGAAAACAGGGAAAACAACAGAGGAAACCGATGAAGCTAAAAGCTGGTTCTTAGAACACAGCAATACAATTGATACATTCCTAGCCAGAGTAACCAAGAAAAAAGGGAGAGACCGCACAAAGTACTAATATCAGGAATGAGAGAAGGGCCATCTCCGCTGAGCGCGTGAACACTGAAAAGCCTGGGGCCACTCGTGTGGGACGAGGTGGGGCATTCCTCCTCTCTCAGCCCTGCAAACAGCAAAAGAGACTTCAGATTCCCACACCGTTTCCTCTCCTCTTCCCACCACACTCTCTTCATCTAACAAAAAAACCATGTGATCTCCCTGGGCACCCCTTTCCCCCATACTTCACCCCAACCCCCTAAACTCTCCCCACTCTAAAAGCGGAGTTAAGGAAGCCCCGATTTTATAAGCTTTGGGCCCCACCCGCCCCTTCTTTCTTTGGGGTCACACGGAAAGGTCTGCTCAGGCCAGGGGCAGCAGAGAGAAAGGCAGTCAGGGTGCGTTTGAAGTGCCTAGTTGGATAGGCTAATTTTTCTTTTCTTTTTTTAATAATGTGTTTTATGGTAGAGTAAACATAATTCCTAGAATGTAAGACCTGGGAGAGATTAACCTCCTCGCGTTAAAAGTTAGAAAACAGAAGCACAAAAGTACAAGAACAGACCATCCATACCTAAAAAAGAAAATTCAACAGATTATCAGACCTCCAGAGTCGGGGAGAGGGGAGGAGAGTCAACTTCAATAAACATCAAAGAAAAATTTTACAAGTATCCCCATTTCCTACATCTCGAAACAACACTGTCTTGTTCGTGGTTTTTTATTTTACACTGCTGATGGTCAAGGGTTCCGTGAAGCGAGCAGCCTCAGGTGGCAACAAACAGGTGTCATTCTTAAGAGACCAATTTGACTTTCAAAGCTATTTCCTTCTGAAAATCCAGTTCAAAAAAATAATTCAACGTGCATAAAAATATATATATTCCAATATGTTTATTTTGTATCACCTTAATAGCCATATGGTTCTTACACTTTACGATATCACTTTAAAATATGGAAGTAAGTGGTCAAAGGGTACACACTTCCGTTATAAAATGTAATGTCAGCATGGGCGATTGTAGCCAGCAATACTGTATTTTATGTTTGAAAGTTGCTAAGAGAGAAGATCTTAAATGTTCTCAACTCGCACACACGCACAGAAATGTAACTATGTGAGGTGGTGAATTATCCTTATTGTGGTAATCATTTGCAATATATATGTATATTAAATAATCAGGTTGTATACTCCTTAAATGTATTCAACGTGACATGTCAATTACATTTCAATAAAGTTGAAACATTTTAATTAATAAATAATGTAAAACACAAACTGTTAAAAAATATATATAACGGTTAATGAGATAATAAAGAAAATGGTAAATCTAGAAACTTATTCTGAAAAATTACAATTCTTTCAGAAATTGACAGGCCAAGTAGATAAAAATAAAGAATATAGCAGGTTTGGATAATATATTTCACCAAGCTTAATCTAATATATAGAATTTTATACTCAATTATGCATTCAAAGCTATGCTTAAAGTTATATACAAATTCAACCTTTATTCAAAAGCTCAACACATTACCAAAAAAAGAAAAAACCCACATAAATACAGTCCACATTCTCAGACCACAATTAAAAGCAAATGGGGAAAATCTATTCACCTGAAAAACTGAACACTTTTTAAGAACTCTTAGGGTAGAGCCTCTATAATAAAAGCCTAATATGCAAAGTGACCAAACTGTGGAAAGACCAGTGGAACAACTGGTTGCTATGACACGCACTGACCACCAGGGGTCAGGTGCTCAACACAGAAGCTGCCCCCAAGCCAACCATCGGGGGTGGGAAGAAGTAGGGGAGGGGGGCATGCCCCTGCCCCTGCCAGTAGCCCCACAGATCAGCCCTGATTGCCAGCCCTGCCCTTGCACAAATTTCATGCACCGGGCCTCTAGTAAGAAATAAAAATTTTAAATTACATTCTATTTAGAAATCACTGTGTCATAATGAAAAAGTAAATATGACCTAAATGTCTAACTAATTGGGGATTAAATGGGCAAAATATGAACAGAATGTTATACAGATACCAGGTGAGACTCCTGAAGAACGTGTTACATGTAAGAGAAATGTATATGATGTAAGGACTTTATTTTTTTTAATATATTTTATTGATTTTTTACAGAGAGGAAGAGAGAAGGATAGAGAGTTAGAAACATTAATGAGAGAGAATCATCGATCAGCTGCCTCTTGCACACCCCGACTGGGGATATGCCTGCAACCAAGGTACATGCCCTTGACCAGAATCGAACCTGGAACCTTTCAGTCCACAGGCCGACACTATCCACTGAGCCAAACCAGTTTCGGCATGATGTAAGGATTTTAAAAAGCAGGCTGCAAACATGAATAGGAAATATAACAATGATGGAAAGTATGTAGGTTTAGGATTGAAACAAAAAATAATACAAAGTAAATGCACCCTAGTGTTAACTAAAAGTGATTATCGCTGGGTTGGGTGGCTCAGTTGGTGGGGGAGTCCTCTCCTGCACCAAAAAGGTTGCAGGTTCCATTCCCAGCACGGTCAGCGCACATACCTAGGTTCTGGGTTCCATCCCCAGTCCGCCCCGAACGGAGGCATCGCGTGGATGTTTGTTTCTCTAAGCAAACAATAAACAGACAAACATATCCTCTGGTGAGATTTTTTTAAAGCAATTACAGTTCCATGTTGCAATTATTTTTTTCTTTCCTATTTCCTATTTTCCAAAATGTTTTTAACCTAAAAAGAAAGCGGACATTTTTAGGTTAAATACTGATATTGATATTGACTGTACACAACCTGAGGCAGAGAGGGATTTAGGAATTTGCTAAAAATCACAAATTCGGTGCAGGTCCCAGGCACCCACTGCACCCCCATCCCGACACCCCACCCCACCCCACCTCCATTGCTGTGTCTGAGGAGCTCAGGACCTGTATGAACCACGGACATCCACGCTTCCTCTCCCCGGGAGGACCAGGCTTGGCTCCGCTGACAGCAGGACCCGTTTTGACCAAGGAGCTTTCACCCCGAGCATCGCCAGGGTCCGCACCGAGCGGGTGACAGACAGCCTTGCGAGACCAAAGGGACCTCGGAGGGGCCTGGCTCCCGTAGGTCCCAGCCGCCCCTCAGGCTGGGCCCGCTGGGACCCTGCTCTTCGCAGGAGATCAGCCCCAGGACACCCCGAGCACCCCGACCCCGTCCGCTTCCTGTCCGATGCTCCCTCTTGCTCCCCAGGCCCCGGGCCCCGGGCCCCCCAGTCGGGGCTGCGGGTCCGGATGATGGGGCGCCCCCGCCCGGGGGCCCGCGGACCGCGCCCGGGTCAGCCCGCGGGGCTCCCGGCGCCGGGGACGCGTCTGGGGTCCGGTAGCCCCGGACCGTCAGTGGGTCCGTTTTGGTTTCCTGGGAAGAGAGGGTGGAGCTGGGAGAACGCCCAGCCGGGCCGGGGAGAGTTCCGAGGCCGGGACGCCCGCCGTCCCCGGGAAAACGCCGGCCTTCCTCCCATTCCCACCGATGGGGGGTCCCGCAGGCGCTTTAGGACGGATTGGTGGCGACCGAGGGATTGGGGGAGGCTGGGAGGCTGCCCGAAATACCCTCCCGCCCTCTCTTGGGCCAGAAATTCCAGTTGTTTTATTATTATTATTATTATTATTATTATTATTATTATTATTAAAGTCATTGGATCCCGAGAAAATGCAAACCCCGCTCTACCCCAGCCCCATCCCACCAAGGGTCCTAAGCCAAGAGGACTCCCCGGGGTGTGATGGGACAGGAGCGGGGAATCCCGAGAACTCAGGCCTGAGCCCCGCCGGGCGGGGAGTGAACGGGGCCGGTGCCGAGGCGGGAGCGGGGCAGGGAAAAGGGGGTAACGGGCCTGCAGGGCCTCAGTGGGGCCCGGGGCCGGGCGCCCACCGCGTTCCGCATTCCCCACCGCGGAGCTCGCGGGGCCCAAATGGAGCAGCAGCGCCACCTGCTGGGCCGGACCGCGCTTTCCTTTCGCTCCGCGCGGGCGCGGGGTGTGGTCGGCACCTCCCCGGGCCGCTAGTCCTCCCCGGGCCGCCAGTCCCATCGGTCCCGGCCTCCTGAGATACTTGCAAAATGCTCCTGCTGCCTGGGCCTCCGTTTTCCTTCCTCTGTGTCAGACTGAGCTTCTCTAAATTCACTTCCAAGCCCCGATTCTGGATCCCTCCTTCCCCTCCTCCTGCTAGGGGGGCCCCCAGGCGCTTCTTCCTCTTTCCCCGCATCCCGTGGCCCTGCCCACCCCTCGCTGGGACCCCAGTTCTGCTTCGGGGCTGCACGCGGAGCCCTGTGACCTGCGGGTGAGGGAGGAGAGGCACTGGCCGCCGCTGGCCGCTGGTCGGGGGCTTGCCCGGCACAGAAAAACAACGTCCAGAGAGAGCGGGCGGGAGGGACGCGAGCCTCGGGTCCCAGGAGGGTCTGGTAGACCTGGGCCAGGCTGGCCCACAGGGCGGTGCAGAGGAGCGACTGAGCAGGGGAGGGAGGGTGTGCCCCTTACGTGGGCCCTCCAGCATCAACCAGCCTCATGGGGGGGGGGGGGGCTGTTCCCCCAAACACACTGCGTGGCTTCTGGCCCTGGAGCCTTTGCAACAATGCCCGGCTGGCTGCAGCCTGGCTCCCCACCCTTCCTCCTCCAGGCCTCCGTTAGCAGGAGTTCAGGCACACGGGCTCCCCCTCACCCATCCCACCCACCCTCCCTCCCCCTGAGGGTGTCAGCCTGGGCTGGGCTCCTTCTGTGCCTGTCCTAGCGGCACCCACCACATCCTGGCGCCCCATGTGGGCGGTATCACGTGCGCCCTTGTCTGCCCCCGCAGCCCGCTGCCCTTCCGCACTGGCACCTGCAGAACGGAGTCCGCGGGCCACGAAGTAGGACACCAACTGCACACCCCACCGGCACCCAGCTCCGCCTGGCTCCTCTCCGCCTCACACCCGCGGGGTGCTGGGCGCGGGGTGCCGTCCCAACAGGAAGCTGTGCGGACCGAGGAGGTCCTGGTTCGTGGCTCGACCTCTGGACACGTGCAGGAACATTCCAGATGGGCAGTGTGCCTGGGTGTCTGGGGTAACGGAGGAAGCAGCTCATTCCTCTCCTCTGCTAACTGGAAAAAAAAAAAGTGGATATCATCCTGAGACATTCTCCAACCCCCTCACCCCACCCCGCCCAGAGAGAGAGAGAGAGAGAGAGAGAGAGAGAGAGAGAGAGAGAGAGAGAGAGAGAGAGAAAGGGCTGGAGGACTAGCTGAGGGGGGGGGGAGGGGCAAGGGCTCGGCTTCCCCGCCTTCCCTTCTTTCCCTCCCAAGTTCCTCCTTTTCTGCCTTCTTTTCTCCGGAGCCACGCCTCCCCTCCTCCTCTTCCCGGAGGTGAGACCCCCCTAAGTGGGTCACCGAGCTGGGGAGAGTAGGAGCCTCCTCCGCCCCGGCCCTGGCGGTTAGCCGGTGGAAACAGTTGCTCTCCCTCCTGCAATGTTTCCATTCTGCGTCCTCCAGCTTCTAGATCACCCCACAGGCTCCCGAAGAGGACCGCTCAGATCCCCTCAGAAAGTTGGGGGGAGGGAGGAAGCAGGAGGGGAAGAGAGGGAGGTGAGGGAGGGTTCCCCACCTGCAAGGCCACAGTTTATAAACGGTGAGGGTAAAAACCTTAAACGCTTCCTGCTTGACTTGAAATTACTTCGTGGCTCCTCAGCCAGCACCCACTACAGAATGAAATATTTTGTGCAAAAAAAAATTTTTTTTGCCCACTGACTTTTCTATTTGGGGTAAACTGTTTCAAGACAAACTGAATCCCTCTCTCTCTCTCTCTCTCTCTCTCTCTCTCTCTCTCTCACACACACACACACACACACACACTAAGAAGATGAAAGTAATGAGCTTTTTGACAGGTTTATTTTATTTTGTCTCACGATACTTTTGCCAGAGCCTCACTGTAAATGTAACAGGACTGTCAAGGCCAGTGTGGCTAAGTGGATAGAGCGTTGGCCTGTGAACTGAAAGGTCCCAGGTTCGATTCCGGTCAAGGGCATGTACATTGGTTTCAGTAGGGGGTGGGCAGGAGGCAGCTGGTCGATGTTTCTCTCTCATAGGTGTTTCTAGCTCTCTATCCCTCTCCCTTCTCTCTATAAAAAATCAATAAAATATATTATATATATATATATATATATATATATATATATATATATATATAACAGGACTCAGAAAGGCTCATGAACAGAAAGAGCAGAGGCTCATTTGGCTGTCGAGATGAGTAGTGCACACCCAGGAGCACATGAAAGTGTGCGAACATTTTTTTTTAAAGGTTTCATAGTGAGTAGTGCACACCCAGGAGCACATGAAAGTGTGTGAACATATTTTTAAAGGTTTCATAGTGAGTAGTGCACACCCAGGAGCACATGAAAGGTTTCACAGTGAGTTGGCCTCCCCCCTCAGCTTTCTGGAACACCGATAGAGCTGGTGGCTGGTGAGTAGGGGCCAAACCCGGACTTCCTCTCGCACGGTAGACGTGAGCAGGAAAAAGCATCCCTCGGCTAGCCCTGCTGGGGCAGGACTTTCCAAAACCAGGGTGATTCTTTACAGAAATATGAGCACTGAATTTATATTTTAATGATAAAGTTTTAATTTAAAAAAAAACAGGAAAAAAACTTAAATGTATATCAATCTTGAAGCGAGTGAAGCAGCCGCATATTTTCCTTCTTCTTTTGGTTTGGTTTTTCTTTTTTGGAGAAGAGATTTGAGATGGTACCCTATTCTAATCAAAAATAATCTTTTGGCCCTGGTCGGTGTTTCTCAGTGGTTAGCTCCTCATTCCCTACCCGACTGAAGGGTCTCGGGTTTGATTCTTGGGTTGCAGGCCTGATCCCCAGTCTCAGTCGGGGTGCATGCAGGGGACAGCCAACCTATGCGTCTCTCTCACATCAGTGTTTCTCTCTGTGTGTCTCCCTCTCACTCTCTCTCTAAAAAAAAAATAAATAAATAATAATAATAATATTCTCAGGTGAGGATTAACAACAACTATTTACAATCAGATCATCCCAACCCCTGCCCCATCCCAACCTGATTCTGGTCGGTTGCAACCTCCCGACCTGCTGTCAGGCTTTCTGCTTGTCAGACCACCCGGTGCCCTGCCTGCAAAATGCGTTCTGTGCAGCTGTGAACTGAGGGGGGGGGGGGTCTGCAAGCCCTAAAGTGCAGGCCCCACCCCAGGGGTCTATGCTAAAAGCAAAGTTTTCATCTCAGCTATGAAGGTAGGAGGAGTAGGCAGTGGGACGGACTCTTACTCTCTGTTAACCTGACCTGGGGTCTCTGGACCCCCGTGGTCCCAGGTAAATGTGAAGAATGGATATAGGCGTGTGAGCCTGTCCTCCACCTTGATGTTCCCCAGCCCCCCCCACCCCCACCCCAGGTCAGGACAAGCTTCCTAAGGAAGTCTCCCCCAGACCCTACATTTCCCTGGTCCCTGATCATCAAATTGGAGGAGGATCCCATGGAGCATACCAATGTGAGATAAAATGTCTTGATTGTATCTGTTTGTGGTTTAGCTTTGTATCTTTAAAAAAAGGAAATAAACTTGAAGATCATTTGTCATCATAGAAATGAAACAAAAATTAAAACATTTCTTGCCAGGCGAGAAAAAAAAACAATTGGTCATGCAGCTGTTGAAAAGAAATCAGGTTCTCTAAGCACCAATAACATTTGTATTTTAAATTATGTGCGATCTGGAAGCAGGAACGGTACCTGGTGTGTGGAAGTCCCATTGCTGGTGCCCAATATGAAGCAGAGTGCACACAGGCAGTTTGCAGAGAGGCGAGCTGAATGCCCAACATGTGCCAAGATGCCCACGCTCTCCTGTAGGGACACGTCAGAGTCAGCAGCGGGAGGGTCCCCAACGCCCAACGCACGGAGCAGCGCCTCCTCCAAAGCCGCTCAGCAACCCCAAGTGCACGCCCGCCGCCCGGCCAGCGGCCACTCCGCTGCCCCTCCGGGTCACTGCAGACGCAGCCGGGTGGGCGCAGTCCGGGTAGCGCGCCTGGCTCCCCGGCCACAGGGTCCCTGCCTCTCCGCAACTTGGCTACCGAAGAATCTCAATAGCTACAGGTTTGAAGAAAACCATATAAATCCGTTATGCATCATTCTTTTTTCTCCTTAAACTTATGAATTCTATCCCATTTCCTCCATAGAATTTTATCCTAATGTAACAGGTTCCTTTTTTAATGTTTTTATTTATTTCAGAGAGACGGGAAGGGAGAGAGGTAGAGACAGAAACATCAATGAGAGAGAGAAACCTATTGGCTGCTTCCTGCACACCCCCTTCTGGGGACTGAGCCCCATGAAACCCAGGCATGTGCCCTGACAGGGAACTGAACTGTGACCTCTTGGTTCAAAGTTCGATGCTCATCCACTGACCCACCCCGAGCTGGACCGTAATAGGTCCTTATGCTTAAAGGTCTTTTATTGATCACTCATCCCTGCCAAAAATGTTTATAAGTTAAAATGTTCATTTTCTGTAACCGTAAATTTCTAAGTTTTAAGAAGTTATTTAGATTACACCATCATTGCCACTATTAGTAGTACACAATTGTTTACAAATAGCATAAGTTAAGAATCTCAAAAAGTAATTATTAAAAATAAAAAAGTAACCTTTGGTGATATTTGTACTACGGGCAAGATGTTACCATTGGGGGAAACTTCAGGATCTCTCTGTACAATGCTTATAACTGCAACGTCAACCTACAATTACTTCAAACTAAGGAATTTCAGTTAAAAAGTAACGGGAGAAATTCAGCTCTTAAAGAGTTGGGTAGGTCTGGGCTGGGGTGAGTGGCGGAGGGACGGAGACCACTTTGGGCAGTGTGGATGGCACAGGCACCGGGGACAAGAAGAGGGACTCGCTGGGGACCATTCTCAAGGATCTTGGAGAAATTCATTCAAGGCTGTTAGATCACAGATAAGCTATTCAAGGTGTAACCCATTGTTTTGTGAAAGAATTTGAAGAAAAACATGGTCTTCTCGAAATGTGAGTCATTGAAAACTCGAAGAATATAATCCATGAAACAAATGAACATACTCTTCCCTAATGTAGAGAAACAGTGCAAGACAACTTAAACCTTGCTCTAGCTGGTTTGGCTCAGTGCATAGCGAGTCAGCCTGCAGTCTGAAGGGTCACGGGTACAATTCTGGTCAAGAGCACATGCCCCTGTAGAGGCAGCCGATCAATGATTCTTTCTCATCATTGATGTTTCTATCTCTCTCTCCCTCTCCCTTCCTCTCTGAAATCAATAAAAAAAAAAATTTTAATCTACATTCAATAGTCTAATTGTTGAGGAACTAAGGTGACTTTTTATTTTCCATAAACAAAGCAAAATTAAATGCAATAATTTCAAGAGATTTATGGCAAATGGATTTGAGGTACGGATAAGCCTTTTAAATATTTTTTATTGCTCCTCAGTAAAGAAAGGCAGGAGAAGGAAAACATCCAACTCTCTCATGTATGTCGGTGTTGCTAGTGCAGAAAAGTGACAGTGCTTGCTCATGTGAGTTTATGGCTTCCTGTCAAAGCTGCATCCTTGGCGACAGGTTGAAAACTTGATTAAAGTTAACAGAGCAGATTAAAAACGGAGTTGGGTAGATCCAATTAGTTAATGAATCCCATAGCATAATATTATCCCAGCTTTCTCTGACATTCTAGGATGGCTTTCTCTCTTTGCTTTTGTTGTCTTGTGGCTCTTCACTTTGGAATGTTCTAGAAATTGATATATTTTCACTTATGCTATTTGGCACTCTGAGAACACTTGTGTCTTTAATCGTGGAGAATCACCACCCATGATCTCCCCCAATATTCCTTCTCTACATTCCCTGTACTGTCTTTTTCCTGAAACCCTACTAAACATTTCACAGTGCTGACCCACATTTCCACAGCTTCTCAAACTGCTTCTGTCTTTACTGCTTCTGCATTTATCTCCCTGCTTTACCTTCTCTGTGGCTTCCTCAATGCTAGCTTCCATTTTACTAATTATCCCTCCAGCTACGTCCCATGTGGAGCGTATGTTTATAGCTAAAGTTTTCATTTCCAGTTTGCTCAGTATTTATCATCATTCAGTTGTTCCTGTTTAATTTCTACAAGCTACTCTCTTTATTTTAAACTCTGTTCAGACTGTTACATATTTGCGTCTCTTTTGGAGTAAATTCACATCTGAATTTGAATTACATATTCTTTTATAAAAATGCTACTAATGTATCTACCTCCCTCTCTTCCTCCTTCTTTTTCTTTCAACCATGCCATGATTATTTATTAAAGCATAGTATCGGCACCATCTTGACCAAGTCCAATGCTTCATTCTAACCAACCTCTCTCCTAATTCTAACCAACCTCTCTCCTAATTCTAACCTTATCTCCAAACCAGACACTTTGTAGAGCCTTTCATGACCCCACTTACCTGAAATCAACTATCTCTACCTCCTCTGGCTTGCTGCACCTGCTTTTGCTTTCATTTAACATTTACCAAACAAGGGTTTCTCCAAGACCAAGAGGGTGTCATGCCCTCTCTCTGTTAGGCACCACTGTATAGATATGAGGAAGGCAAGGTCTCTTCCTCAAGGAACCAAGGGTCTGGTCATCAAGATGGATGACCAAACAAGCCATTGCTATGCAGAGTAAGTGCAGTTCGGGAATGCCCAAGGTCCAGGCACAGGAGGGGGGGTGGGGGGGGCAAGGAGCTGAGCCCACAGGGAGCGGAGGCTTGAGCTGGGTCTCACTGAGCAGAGCTGAGGACGTCCTGGCTTAGAGAATAGCCTGCTCAATAGCACTGAAGTGGGAAGGAAAAAGGACCCTTTCAAAAACATCAAGACTACATGTGAAGAAGGCAAGCAGGAAAGGGTGGCATTAGGGCTGGAGAGCTGAGCATGCAGGGCCTGGGGCAACTTTGGGGACCACCCAGTGTCCCCCTAGGGGCCCCCGCGAAGCCTTTGCAGATTGAAGCAGGGGGTGGCAGGACAAGGTTTTCACTGGAAAGGACCAGAGCAATGGAAGGGACCAGAGTAAAATTGGGGTGGCCGGTTAGGAAACCATTGCAGAGGTCCAGGCAAGAGATGGCAGTAACCTGCGTGAGCTTGGAGGCTCCCAGGGTGGAAGGAAGTTGGAGTGGCAAGAGTGAGAGAGAGTTGACAGGTACATATCTATGGCAAGGCCTTTTAAAACCTTTGTAGGCCCAAACAAGCATCTCTGTAGGCAAGGGGAGACAGCAGGCAATTCGGCCATCATCCCAGGTTGTCTGTCGGCATCTTAGGGACTGTGACACTGAACCCTGATTAATTTCCTACCACTGCCCCACCCAGTTATGCATTCTGAATATGTCTTTAAGTTGTGTAAATTAAAGTTGTTTTATTTCCATGTTTTATGAACAAATACCTTGAGAGAGAGAGAGAAAAAAAGGCCTGTTTCAATTCAGCATAGAAACTGATTAGTCTCTCTCTCTCTCTCTCTCTCTCTCTCTCTCTCTCTCTCTCGATGCTTTTAAAAAATAAGGGGCTTCCCCAGGGGGCCATGTGCCCCGGGTGAGCCATGTGCCCCGGGTGAGCCATGTGCCCCAGGTGAACCGAGTGTCCCAGGGGGACCGTGTGTCCCGGGAGAGCCATGTGCCCTGGGGAAGCAGTGGGACCCGGGGGAGAGGGGGAGCAGACTCCATTCGTGTGGTCCTGAGATAGTCACCATAAAACAAACAGACTGCCAAATGAGGAGCAGATTCTATTCGTGTGGTCCTGAGATAGTCACCATAAAACAAGCAGATTGTCAAATGACAGCGGGGAGGGGAAGGAGACCTGGGGGGAGATAAGAGATCAACCGAAGGACTGGTATGCATGCATATAAGTACAACCAATGAACACAGAACTCTGGGGGGGGAGGGCATGAATAGGAGGTGGGGAGGGGGCAATGGTAAGCTATGTACATATATAATACCTTAATGATTTTTTTTAATGAAAAAAAAAATAGAAAAAAATAAGGGGCTTGCTTGGCGAGTGCAGCTGGTCTCGTGTTCTCACGCCTTCCCAGTGAGTGCTGCAGGGTAGGGGTGGGGCTCACCTGGAGGGGAGAGGCAGGCCAAACCCACCCTCTGCACACCTGGCCGCGGAGCAAGCGAGCATCCCCAAGACTTTTGCAATTGCATCTGCTCTTCAGCGGATGTCTTTGTGGTTACGTTGAAAATCCACCACGTTCTGTGAAAAATATCTTTGGGGTCACCAAGCCTCCTTGGTGGGTTTGACACGATGCCTGGGCATCCCCCCACCCTTCGCCGTGCTCTGTGCAAGGGGGGCTGCCGCACCAGGGCTCAGACTTCTCGTAGCCGCAGGCTGGAAGGCCTCCAAGTCTCATTTCCTGGAGACTGAGGGGGGAGTGCTCTATTTCTATGCGTTGCGCCCCAAAATCTGACCTTCATCGTACTCAGGGACGTAGTTTTCCAAGGTCCAAATATCCGCAGGGCAGGCTGACCCTGGCTCCCCCCGCTCCATGCTTCCTCCGCGGGGTGAGGAATGCTTTCAGAGCTGTCCACCCTCTTCAGCAGCCCCTGATCGCACGCTTTGGCCAGCAGCAGGGCCCTCTGACACCCTTGCAAAGGGAACAAAGAAGAGGCAAAATGGCAAGCTGTGCCCTACCCGGTTTCTCAGTGGTTAGAGCATCAGCCCTGGGTGAGTGGGTTTGACTCCAGTCAAGGGCACCTACCTCTGTTGCAGGCTTAGTCCCTGGCCCGGCATGGTTGTGTATGGGAGGCAACCAATCAGTGTCCTTCTCACATCAATGTTTCTCTCTGTGTGTCTCTCCCCCTCCTTTCCATTCTCTCTAAAATGCAATGAGGGGGCCGGGTGTCCCGGAGAGCCGTGTGCCCTGGGGAAGCAGTGGGACCTGAGGGGAGGGGCGGTGTGAACCAGAGGAGGAGCGGACTCTATTCATGTGGTCCTGAGATAGTCACCATAAAACAGGCAGATTGTCAAATGACAGCGGGGAGGGGAAGGAGACCTGGGGGGAGATAAGAGAACAACCAAAGGACTGGTATGCATGCATATAAGTACAACCAACGAACACAGAACTCTGGGGAGGGAGGGCATGAATGGGAGGGGGGGGGACAACAATGGTAAGCTATGTACACATATAATACCTTAATAAATTAAAAAAGGGGAAAAAAGGGGGAAAAACAGCTATTGGACAATACAGAAATAACTCAAATCTGGAATTTATAAATTAAATGTGATTGCATGAAAAAAAAAAGCAATGGGGGGGGGGAGATATCCTCTGGTGAGGATTAACAAAAAATTAAATAAACAAATAAAAATGGCAAGCTGCTATCTACAATGAGGATTGGCACATCACTGGCCTGTCTGGACTTGGCTGTTACTTTCACTTACGTGAGATAAGGCCCCGCCCTGTCTCTGTGCACCCAGGGACACACACACACATATACACGCACCCATCCGTATGCAGGGGATCCGCTTCCGTGTACCCTATTCATAACCATAATTGCCAAGGGCTTCCTTCCCAAACCTCCCTTATCTTTAATGTGGAAATGGTACACGTACCGGTGCAAGTCCTCAAGGATTCCGATACATTATATCTACTCAGCCTTGCTAGTCATTACAAAAATGGAGAGACTGCTTAAATGGAAACGCACCCATCTGGAAGAATGGGGTAACTCTACATAAGCTTACATGAAAACCTTTCCTTTTACTGTTAGACAAAAAAGGTAAGTAGCAAACACACATATACTTTATATATTTATAGTACAACTGCATGTAACTAAAACATCTGTCTTATGACCAGATAACATCTGAGGGACACACTCAAAGGTAAGAGTGGTTTTCTCTGGAGAATGGATGACGATGAGAGAAGCTGAGACAGAGCACTTTCCCTCTATTCCTTTTTGTATTGGCTGAAGTTTCTCAAGAATATGTGATTCTTGT
Source organism: Vespertilio murinus (assembly GCA_963924515.1). Lineage (NCBI taxonomy): Eukaryota > Metazoa > Chordata > Mammalia > Chiroptera > Vespertilionidae > Vespertilio > Vespertilio murinus. The sequence continues at coordinate 18,829,075 of OZ004713.1, forward strand.
AAGTTAAAGACACTTTAAAAACAGTTTCAAATAGCTGAGACTGGTTTGGCTCAGTGGATACAGCATTGGCCTGCAGACTGAAGAGTCCCAGGTTCGATTCCGGTCAAGGGCATGTACCCTGGTTGTGGGCACATCCCCACCCCAGTGCGGGGTGTGCAGGAGGCAGCTGAACGATGTTTCCAGCTCTCTGTCCCTCTCCCTTCCTCTCTGTAAAAAAAAAAAAACAACAACAATAAAATATATATATTTTTAAAAAATAGTTTCAAATAGAAAATGTCAAATGCTCCATGTTTTAGTAAGCATCTTGATGCTTTGAGAAGGGGAAGGAGAGCATGGAAATCAATGACATTTTTTAAAGCCCATTCGACACTCGTTAGGATTCCACAAAGGGAGTACAGTTGGTAAACACAGCTGAGCCCAAGCTGAGATGTGACATCCAGGGGGTGTCTGGGACAGGGACCCCACCGACAGGACTCACAGGAGGGCGGACACACAGGACAGATAACACCTGGTGACTTGGCTCCAGGATTAAACAGTCTGAAGGGCACCCGCTATAGGATTCAAAGTGGGCAGGTCTGGAAGCCCCAAAGAACCGGAAGGAGGGCACCCCGGGGTCTGGGAGGTTTCAGGGCAGCAATAGACAACAGGGAAGGGGCCACGTGCGCCAGGGCAGAGAAAGAAAACTGCCTGCATTCACCCAGGCATTCACCTGGCTACCCCCGTCTCCCTCCCAGCACCCAGAGCCACGGACACAGAGAAATGAGGTCCAAGCCTCACCGCCCGGGAGCTGGCCCCAGGGCCAAAGCAGAAAGTCTTCCCAGCAAAGGCAAGAGTTCAGAGGATCTCAAGGCCTGTGAGAGAGAGAAGGCCTGGGTGGGGGGCCGGGCGGAGTCTGGGGAAGCCAGCACTCAAAGCCTCTGGGCCCGCCAGGGGTCAGCTTTCATCCAGTCCTGCAGGTCCTGCGGGGTGGCGGGAGTGACACCGTCACATCCTGCTATCATCAGTCATGAGACTAATGGGCACACCTGGAGGACTGGCCAGGAGAGAGCCAGAGTGTGGTCCCCCCACCCCTCCACCCCCACCCGCTTGCCCCACGGTCCCTCCTGGGTGAACACCAGACTCCCCTGACCCAGTGCCCGAGGAGCGGGCAAGCCATTGACTCCGCTTCCTGCCCGGCCCTCGCGCCCTTGACGCAGACAAAGCCCCAGGTAACCGCGCTGGAAACACCGAGTGAGGGCAGGCAAGCCCAGTGGACTCTCTCTCTCTCTCTCTCTCTCTCTCTCTCTCTGGTTGCTGCTCGCCCCCACCCTCTGTTTTTGAAGCCTCTAACCTCGCATCATCCTCCCTCCCCGACCAGAGGGCCCTTTCCGAGGGCCGTTTCCCAGCTCTTCCCTTCCTTCCTTCAGCCTCAGGCCCGCGGGTCTCAGCTGCCCCCGCGCCCCCCGCCGCCGGGCTGCCCCGCCGGCTCCCGCTCCCGGGCCCCAGCCCCCTCGCTAGGCTGGAAGGTGACAACCGCAGAAAGCGGGGCCACGGGTGACATCACATCCTCCGAGGGTGCCATCGGGCTGGGGGGCCGTCCGAAGGGAGCAGCGTCTGCCCGCGGCGTCCCACCCCGTCGCCTGCTGCTCGCACCGGAGCCCGCGCCGCGGGAGCGCGCCATGGCCTCGCCGGTGGCCCGGCTGCTCCTGCCCCTGGGCCTGATGCTCCGTGAGTTTGCGGCCCTCGGGGATAGGGGAGGGGGGAAGGGGGGAAGAGGGTACAGGGGTTCAGGGGTACAGGGGTGCAGGGAGACGCGGGAGGCGCTGGGCTCCGGGCTCAGCCTCCCCGCCCGCACCCCCGCAGACGCCGCCCCGGCCCTCGGGTCCAGCGCGTTCCGGATGCGGCCGCTGCAGGTGGACGCGGCCCTGGGCCGGCCGGTGGAGCTGAGCTGCGAGGTGCTGCTGCCCACGTCGGGCACGGGCTGCTCCTGGCTGGTGCAGAAGCCCGGCGCCGCCAGCAGCCCCGCCTTCCTCCTCTTCATCTCCAACACCCGCGTCAAGACCGCCCCGGACCTGGACGCCAGCCGCTTCTCCGGCCAGAAGATGGGGAGCGACCGCTACAGCCTCACCCTGAGCGGCTTCCGCAGGGAGGACCAGGGCTACTACTTCTGCTCCTTCATGAGCAACTCCGTCCTGTACTTCAGCCCCTTCGTGCCCGTCTTCCTGCCAGGTCCGGGCGCCAGGGCACGGCCCGCGGGGGGCAGCCCTGGCTGGGGGGGGCAGCCCTGGCTGGTGGGGGGGGCAGCCCTGGCTGGGGGGGGGCAGCCCTGGCTGGGGGGGGCAGCCCTGGCTGGGGGGGGGGCAGCCCTGGCTGGGGGGGGCAGCCCTGGCTGGTGGGGGGGGCAGCCCTGGCTGGTGGGGGGGCAGCCCTGGCTGGGGGGGGGGCAGCCCTGGCTGGGGGGGGCAGCCCTGGCTGGTGGGGGGGGCAGCCCTGGCTGGGGGGGGGCAGCCCTGGCTGGGGGGGGGCAGCCCTGGCTGGTGGGGGGGGCAGCCCTGGCTGGTGGGGGGGGGGCAGCCCTGGCTGGGGGGGGCAGCCCTGGCTGGGGGGGGCAGCCCTGGCTGGTCGGGGGGGGCAGCCCTGGCTGGGGAGGGGAGCCCTGGCTGGGGGGGGTCTGGGTAGGGGGGGCAGCCCTGGCTGGGGGGGGGGCTGGTTGGGGGTGCAGCCCTGGCTGGGGGGGGGCAGCCCTGGCTGGGGGGTAGTCCTGTCTGGGGAGGGGGGAGTCCTGTCTGGGGGGTGGAGGTTTCTGGGACTCTGAGCTGCCCCGCAGGGCCAGGCACAGCCCTTTCTCCCAAGAGATAGGACGCGGGAAAGTGCCTCCCTCCCGCCTCCCATGGCCCAGGAAGGTTTTTTTAAAAAATATATATATTTTATTGATATTTTACAGAGAGGAAGGGAGAGAGATAGAGAGCTAGAAACGTCGATGAGAGAGAAACATCGACCAGCTGCCTCTTGCACATCCTGTGCCCACAACCAATGTACATGCCCCTGACCGGAATCGAACCCAGGACCTTTCAGTCCACAGACCGACGCTCCACCGCTGAGCCAAACCGGTTTCGGCCCAGGAAGGTTTTTAAGGGAGGACGGATCCCGGCCAGTCTCCCAGCGGCCGCAGCGGGGTGTTCCCTCCGCCCAGGAGTGGGGTGGGCAGTGCCCTCTGAACCCGTTTTTTCACACGGACGCCCCGCTTCCGAGCCCCTGAGCGCCCCTGGGGGCTCAGTTGATCCCGTTCCCAGTTCACAGGCCGGGAAACGGAGGCCGCCGCCGTGCGGCCGGGTAGGGGCTGAAGACGGCTTTCTGGGTCCAGCCGATCCGGGTTCGGGTCCCGGTGCTCCTGCGGCCCTGGGCACGGGGCTCACACCCCCTGAGCCTCCGTTTACCGGTCCGTGGGGCCTGGGTATCCCCGCCGAGCCCACGGGCGGCGCGCCCGGCCAGCTGGGCCCCGGAGAGGCTGGTGGAGGCCGCGAGCCCCGCGTCCCCGCGGGAGGCGCCGGGGAAACGGCGCGGGGAGACCCCGGGGGGAGGCGGCCCCGAGGGCAGGGGCGCGGGGCGGGGGGAACGGGGGTCCCGTCCGGTCCCCAGCCGGCCCCCAACCGCGCGCTGTCGCTCCGCAGCCAAGCCCACCACCACGCCGGCGCCGCGGCCGCCCACGCCGCCGCCCGCCACCAACGCGTCGCGGCCCGGGTCCGAGGCCTGCCGGCCGGCCGCGCGCCCCGCAGGTGAGGCTGGCGCGGGGCCGAGGCGGGCGGGGAGACAGGGGGGACAGGGGGACGGGGAGACGGGGGGCACGGGGGGCCGGGGGGACGGGGGGGACAGGGGAGACGGGGACCCGGGCCGCTGCTGAACGTTGGGTCTTCGTGTGGCCAGTGGACACCGGGCAGCTGCCCTTCGCCTGCGTGATCTACATCTGGGCGCCGCTGGCCGGGGCGTGCGCGGCCCTGCTCCTGGCCCTGACCGTCACCGCCGTCTGCAGCTGCCGTGAGTCCGGCCGGCGGGAGGGCGACCCCCCGCCCGCTCCAGGCTGTCCTGGCAGGGGGGTGACCCTGGCTGGGGGGTGACCCTGGTTGGGGGGCAGCCCTGGCTGGGGGCTGCCCTGGCTGGGGGGTGACCCTGGTTGGGGGGTAACCCTGGCTGGGGGTGACCCTGGCTGGGGGACAACTCTGGCTGGGGGGTAACCCTGGATGGGGGGGTGACCCTGGCTGGGGGGTGACCCTGGCTGGGGGTAACCCTGGCTGGGGGGCAGCCCTGGCTGGGGGTGACCCTGGCTGGGGGTGACCCTGGCTGGGGGTAACCCTGGCTGGGGGGCAGCCCTGGCTGGGGGTAACCCTGGCTGGGGGTGACCCTGGCTGGGGGTAACCCTGGCTGGGGGGCAGCCCTGGCTGGGGGTAACCCTGGCTGGGGGGCAGCCCTGGCTGGGGGTAACCCTGGCTGGGGGGCAGCCCTGGCTGGGGGGTAACCCTGGCTGGGGGGCAGCCCTGGCTGGGGGGTGACCCTGGCTGGGGGTAACCCTGGCTGGGGGGTAACCTTGGCTGGGGGGCAGCCCTGGCTGGGGGTGGCGGGGTGGAGGTTTCCGGGACTCTGAGCTGCCCAGCAGGGCCAGGCACAGCCGTTTCTCCCTGGAGGTAGGACGGGGAAGGCGCCTCCCTCCCGCCTCCCATGGCCCACGAAGGTTTTTAATGGAGGACACATCCCTGCCAATCCCCCCCCCCCCCCAGCAGCCGGCAGTGAGTGTGGGACCGGCTTTATCACCAGGCCCTGGGGAGGTGGCCTCGGGGCCCCGGACCCGTGCCCTGGAGGCCGGGTCACAACCACCGCGGGCTGAGGTTCATCCTTGACCCTCTCCCCACGCGCCCTCTGCCCGGCTTTGGTTCCCCCTCGGGCAAACCACGTCTGTATTCGCGATGATGTTGTTGTTTTTGCGGGAGGGGGTGGAGGGGAGTTGTAGTTTGCTTTTTTTTTTTTAATTGATGCGAAGAAGGATGGAAAAGCAGCCCTCCCCGGGGCTCCCGAGAGTTAGAAACCTGAAGGAACAGGAAAGGGGGGAAGAAACCCTCCGTGGGGAGTGTCTGTTGGGCGGCAGTCTCTCCACCTCTTCTCTTCCTTCCCCAGGGAACCGACGGCGCGTTTGCAAATGTCCCAGGTGAGTCTGAGCTGCGGGGCCTGCGAGCCGCGGGCAGCGCTGGGCTCGGGCAGCGGATGGGGGAGCCGCCTGAGAGGCCTCAGGGGTGTCCTGGGGACAGGGACCCGGCCTGGGGCCTGAGCCGCCGGCCACAGGCTGGCAAATGGAGCAAACGGAGGCCCAGGCGGGGCTGACAGGGAGCCATGTGACTTCAGAAACCTGCATCTTCCTTAGGCCTAGCGCCAAAAATTAAAGATCGGACGGGTCTCCCAATTCACTCCAGCTCCTTAAAAAAACCTGAGATCTTTTTTATCTGGATGATTACAGCTGCGGTGTGGTATTTTCATAAGAAAGCATTACATATTTTTTTCCTACTTGCTCTAGCTAGTTTTTTGAGAGTCCATCTTTGTTGTTTTTTTTTTAATTGAGTTTTTACAGAGAGGAAGAGAGGGGGATAGAGAGTTAGAAACACCAATGAGAGAGAAACATCGATCAGCTGCCTCCTGCACATTCTCCACCGGGGATGTGCCCGCAACCAAGGCACATGGCCCTGACCTGAATGGAACCTGGGGACCTTTCAGTCCGCAGGCCGACGCTCTATCCACTGAGCCAAACCGGTTTCGGCGAGAGTCCACCTTTTATCACCCGAACCAAGTAAATGATGGCTTTGGTTCCCAATTTCCCTGTGCCCATGCAGGGCCTGGACTGGCTGCCGAGAAGGGGAGTGACAGAAAGGGGGGGCCAGAGGCAGCTCAAGTGGCTGCCCACCCAGGTTCAGCCCTGGGTCATTCTGAAATGATCAGGAAGAGAACAAGGCCCCCGTCTCCTCTCTCCTTCCCGCGGAGGCCCAGGCAGCCCCGTGCTAACATCCAACGAGCATCTGCGCTGGCCCCGCTCTGCGATGAGGGTTACACTCTCTGGTCCTCACGGCAACCCCAAGTGATAGGTGGACACCGTGGTCCCATCTCACAGATCGCTGCTCAGAGGCCAGGAAACCTACCCGAGGGCACAGAGACATACACACTCAGAATGTCAGTAACAATAGCCACCAGCCGAAACCGGTTGGGCTCAGTGGATAGAGCGTCGGCCTGCGGACTGAAAGGTCCCGGGTTCGATTCCGGTCAAGGGCATGTCCCTTGGTTGCGGGCACGTCCCCAGTGGAGGTTGTTCAAAAGGCAGCTGATCGCTGTTTCTCTCTCATCAATGTTTCTAACTCTCTATTCCTCTCTTCCTCTCTGTGAAAAATCAATAAAATACATTTTAAAAAAGACCTTTAAAAAAGAAAAGCAGTTTAAAAAACAATAGCCACCATTTGGTGAAAGCCTCCAGTGTCCCCAGGACTTGCCATGGAAGTATATTGGGTGCCCTCTCAGAAATGTGCACGCACTTTGAACAATTATTAATTCCAATGTTTCCCCTCAGATTTAACCTATGGGAATTAGTAATTATTCGGAGTGTGTATGTATTTTTGGGGACACCCTGTACTTAAATTTCAAGTTAACAACTTTTAAAGCAGTCCCTGTGTGACCACCGTTTTGCGGCTGGGGAAGCTGGGGCATTTGCAGTGACTTGTTCAAGGCCAGCAAGCCAGCAAGTAGCAGAGCCGAGCTTCTGTCCAAAGCTCGGGCTCCTTCCTGTGTTTGGGAAAGGCGGGAAATCGACCACATTCACCGGTTCCTTTCAGGAGGTGAAAGCATCCCAGACTTTAACCCGGGGGCGGGCGTGCACCTCACTCTCCTTGATATTTCCCTGCAGGGATGCAAGTTCAAGATCTTACACAGCCTTATTGTTCACAACGGACATGTAACGAATTTTCAAAGCACATGTTGTAGGTGATAGACTACGAGGATAAAGGCTTTTAAAAACAGAGAAGGAATTTTAGCAAGTTCCGTACTGGGGGTTCGGTTGGGAGCTTTTGGAGGAGAATCCTCTCTTTCCTCTTTCTGAACATGCCCGTGTTGCAATGAGCCGCGGAGAGTAAAGCTCGGCCCCGACACGCAGAGCGATGCGGGTGGACGCGGCTGGGGCGCCCAGGCCTGCGGAGCCCCCGCGGTGAGACTGCGGCAGCCCGGCCTCCGCACAGGTTTTGGAGCCCGGTGCGTGCACAGGGGACAGTGGTGGCAAATTAGCCCACTTGGGGGGCGCCACTGGCCCAGGACTGAATTCCCTCACATTCCTAGTGTGGTTATCAAGGGGGCTTTTTTTTTTTTAATGCATTCGAAAACTTTATTGGGATTGCCAGCGCTGACGGTTAGAGACACAGCCCAGGAGACAGCGTGTGAGAGGGCTGAGTTGAGGCACACAGTCCGCTGTGCAGCGGCTGGGACAGCGGCGGGTGACACGGGGAGCTCTGCGCGTGATGGCGCAGGGAGGGACCTGAGAGGAGGGGGTCCCCCTGAAGACTTTTGGGGGCAAGGGGACTTGTAAATAGAGCAGCTCTACTCGGTGGATGGTGCTGGTTTGCTCACGTCCTCCCCTGATCCCTTCCTGGGGACTGAGAATCAGGTCAACTGATGATCTGAGCATCAGCTTCCTTCTCTCACCTCCACGGGGACCTTGACAGAGGTCCCGTGTCCAGGTCCTGGCGCCACCACCCGGCACGCTCTCTGCGCGTCATTACCAGTGTCTGCCCCTCCATGTGCTGAGGGTTAAACAAACAAGGTGGCACATGTCAGGCCCTTGGTAGGGCGCTGGGGTCACTCCACCAGGGACAGGTCCGCAGACCCTTACAAGCCTGGGTGGGAGGCCGGGCAGCGTGGGTGGACGTGGGTGCTGCTGCAATGACGGTCGTCTCTCTTCCAGGCCCGTGGTCAGGCCCGCAGGCAAGCCCAGCCCTTCTGAGAGATACGTCTAAGATGGCGGGGGGCCTGCGCAACAGCCACTACAAGACTTCCGCCTGAGAACTCTCCCTACCAGGGGAGCAACAGCTCTTTCCTTCGGGTTTTCACCTTCTTTATGTATTCATTCTTGTTCTTATTACTTTCGTCGGGTGGAGGGATGGAAGGGTGGAGGGTTACTTTGTCTTTTCTTGACACAAAAGAATACCTACCTATAGGGATGCAATGCTACCGCACTCATGTACCGGGGAAAGGGCCGGCTGTGCTCTCAGCAGTGAGGGCCTCCTCATCACTTGGTCCAGACCTCCTCTTTGGTCATTTTGCAGAGGAGGCTAAAGTCCGGGGGGGGGGGGGGGAGGAAGGAGGGAGGGAGAGGAGGAGGGGGAGGCTTGATCAGAGTCACCGCTGGGCTGGGCCCCTCCTCCACACCCTTCATCCTTCTGGAGGCCTCAGGCTCAGCCTGCGGTTCTGTGTCTCAAACCGCACGGGAGCAAGTCATTTCTTGAGAGACCCACCACTGCACGCAGGACCCTGAGAAGATCGTGAAACAAGAGAGCGTCTGCCTTTCACAGAGCCCTGTCATGCGGCTGGGAAGTGTGCAGGCTCCTACGAGCCAAGTTGTGTAGCCAGTCGGGATTCCCCCAATGAACCGGGAGAGGTGCACCGAGTCTTGGGAAATGGATTCACTCCATCTCTAAATAAAATCTCTGTGAAAGATTAAAAAAGAAAGAGAATCTCTGTGAAATCCCCAAGGGGAGGCAAAATGGTCCTCCCGGCTCTTAATTGCAGAGGAACGCATGAAAGAGGAGAGGCCACCCCTTACGGCGATGGTCTGGGCACCAGGGAGTCGAATGGAGACCCCTTGGATCTCTGGACCTCAGATGCCGTGTCTGAGCACGCGCCTGGGTCCCTGCTGACTTCTCTTGGTCTGTAAAGGCAGAAGCGTTAGAGAGCTGGTCTGGTGAGGATGTGGCAGAGCAGACGCTGCCCTGGTGAGGAGTGAGGAAGCTACTTGCCTAAACTGCTGCCTACACACCTATTTCCTCTTGGACGGGGCTGCACAGGAATGTGTGCTCGCTGGGGGAAAACACTTAGACAAGGAAATAAGAGTCATCCATAATTCTGTGCCTCCGGTATAGTCCATTGTTAATATTAGGGTACACTTCTGATTATTTTCTATGCATATATGTAAAATATATACTTTGCTTTCTATTAAAAAATGGGACTGCACTATGCTTTAATAAAAAAAAAACCTTTATGGCATACTTTTTAGTGGCAAAGTAATAATCCTTTTTTGGTTGTGCCATCATTTATTTAACTACTACTCACCATTTAATTGCTTCCGATTTTTCACTACCATGACACTGCTAAAACTTTGTACACACCTTTGTTTCTTTAAGATAAATCCCAAAAGCAAAATTATTGAGTCAGTCCACACTCTCACCTTGGACGCCCCACTTTCATGTCAATTTAGACAAATTAGGCTGGGCCGGGTGGCTCAGTTGGTTGGAGCATCTGAGCCAAGATTGGGGGTTCAATCCCTGGGGTGGGGTGCGTACGGGAGGCAATATATGTCTCTCTCTCTCTCTTCTCTCTCTCTCTCTCTCTCTCTCTCTCTCTCTCTCTCTCTTCCTCTTTCTCAAAATCAGTAAAAACATATCCTTGGGTGAGGATTTCAAAAACTTAGCCTCTTCTTCCATCGCCTTCTTTTCTTTTATTCTTTCTCAGTAACAGATGAGCTGCCACCCCTCTCAGAATGACCACAAGATACTCATTGTTGTCGCTGGGGGAAAATACACATACGGGAAAACGCGCCAATCCCAAGTGCACAGCCCGAGACGCCATTAATGAACACGCCCAGCCAGTGCCAGGTCAAAGACAGAGCCTTCCTGCTCCCCCGACCTTAATTTGTAAAACCCAAAAACGTTTACAGAACAGAAAGCAAGGAGAAAACGTTCCCCAGGTGTCCGAAAGCAGAAGAGCAAGCTGAGAAACTTCTGACAAGAAAAACATCTAGGATGTCCCAAATTAAGTGTCAGCAGGCCAGAGACGGAGAGAGGGGCCAGAGCAATTCCCCGTCTGCCGCCGTGGGCCTGCGAGCCGGGTCCTGAGTGGGTGTGGAGCTCCGCCTCCGCACAGGAGCGTGTGTCCGCCCCAGCCCACGGGGCAGCGCCCAAAAGGATCGGACCGCCGGAGGCTGTGCCCACACCAACCCACAGGAAATGTCTCTTCCTTAGGAACGGTGCCCCAGCCTAGAACCTCCCCACTCCGCCTTCTCCCGCATCTGTAGCCAGTGTCAAGCCTTTCAAAACGGCTTCCATATTTCTACCCCCAAACATAACATATAAAAGCCCTCCGCTCTAGGACGGTGGCGTGTCTTCTCCATCCAGGCCGGCTGCTGGTGGTGCCGACTGCATGCCCGCGGCCTGCTCCTTTGTCTGGCTAGTGCGTGGCTCCAAAAACCCCTTTCTTCCAGAAAAGCTTTGGCTGTGCAAGTCTAGCATTTCCTATGAGACGAAGTCTTGGTCTCACCCCCTCCTCTCTGAATCTCTCCAGCAGGCCAGAACCAGGCGCTGCGGCTCAGCTGGGAGCAGGCTCTGAGGCCTGGAGCGGAACCCAGGTCTGGGCTCGGGCAGTCCTCCGGGTCCCCTGACGGGCGAGGAGAACATCCTGCAACAGGCGCTCCCTCCTCGCTGGGGAAACAGACGAGGAGGGCTGAGGACGTGACCCTGGGCCGGGTGGAGGCAGGAGAGAGGGCGCTTCCACCTCATGCAGCATTTCCCCTCAGCCTGCAGCTCAGGCAGGAGCAGCCGGGGAGCCGCGCTGCGGAGGCTAGAGAGAGAGTTAAATACTTACTGATTTTCTTCATAGCCACCCCCTAAAAAAGGGTTTCGCTTACCATGAATAAAATGTAAACAATAATTTGGAGATTTAAAATATCAACGAACTTAAAAAGTATTTGTTAGATTGGCCTTGAGGACCAGGGAGAACCTAGAAAAGGGACCTGCAGGCCCTGAGGCCAAGCAGGGGTGGGCAAACTTTTTGACTCGAGGGCCACCATGGGTTCTTAAACTGGACTGGAGGGCCGGAACAAAAGCAACCTGACCGTGCCGGCACTCTCATCTTGGGCTGCCGGTGAAGGAGCAGAGGAGGGGAGAGCAAGAGAACCCTCCGCTCTTTCGGCTCCGAGGGCCGGATAGAACAGCCAAATGGGCTGGATCCAGCCCGAGGGCCGTAGTTTGCCCACGGCTGGGCTAACACATGCTGACGGTGGGCTGTGAACTTCAGCTCGGGGCCTTGCTGGTGACCTGCAGAAGGAGCACCCCACAGTGCAAAGCCAGAAGCCTGGGGTCCAACAGTGACATCTCACTTGCCAGCCTTTAGCCTCAAGCATCGTCTCCACAGATGCTTCTACGTGGGAGATGCCCACAGCGTTTGTTCTGGACCCTGAAAAACAGGAAGTGGAGAGATGGCTTCTCCGTTATGCCGTCAGCGTGGCATCGGTTAGCTGAAATCCAGCCTCCATGGGGTGGGTTCACTTAACAAACATTCATTCTTTCAACAAAAACAGATCCTATTGATGGGAAGGAATAAACCAGATAAGTTTGTCATTTCTTTCTCTGGCTGTTAAGCTGTGCTTAAGAGAACCCACCCTCTACGTGGGAATCCCCTGCAGCTCTTCACCCGCCGCCGGGTCAGAAGTGGGCCTCCCTTTCTCCCAGCAAGAAGCTGCCCCTTCCCTCCTGCCCCCACCCATTGCTAACCCTCCCTGCGGAGGTGCTTAGATGCCACTAAACCCTCCAGAGGGAACTGAAGGAGGCCCCGGTTGCCTTAGATTAGGTTTCAATGAAACCAGCTTTCAGACTCTGTATTCACTGTGTCTTCTGGCAAGTGGCCTAATGTTAAGTCTTGATGCCTCAGTGTCCCCACCTGTAAAATGGGGGTAAGAATAGTCCCTACTGAAAGGTTCTCCCCCTCCCAAACTGGTGGGCGGAGTTTGACACATGATCCCTTAGGGCTCCCCCCTCCCAAACTGGTGGGTGGAGCTAACAACATGACTGACACCTGCCAAGGGGACATCTCCAAGTGAGCCACCAATTAACACGGGCCAAGGTGCCCTTGGGGCCCATCCCTTCCTGTTCCACCCTGGGCCCAACCCCCTCCCTTTAAAAGGAACTCCAGGCCGGACACGTTCGCTCTTTGGAGGCCATCTCCATTGGAGGGGCATCTCCATTGGCCCGGCTGGGTCCCGATTTCCTGTCCCCTCTCCCCTAATTCTGATCTTTACCTCGGTGATGGCTCCCGCCCATTACCGGGGAATAAACTCTCTTTAAAACTCCCTGTTGTTCTGTTTCCTGTTTCCTTTCAAACCTAACACCTACCTCTAAGGGTTGGTGTAAAGACTATAGAAGCCTTGTATGTATGGTCCTACGTGCTTAGAACAGCTCCTGGAACGTGGTCACAAATGATACCGAACAAATGAACCTGTACTGAGTTTTGCACAACCAGTGTTGTGCCATGTGCACTCAACGCAGCCACCTGGGCCTGATTCTTTCCATTTTTCTTCTCAAAAAGAGATACATGGTAACCACTCAGGAGTCAACAGAATTAGAGTCAACACAAGTAGAGGTGTAGACAGCGCCTGGGAAGGCACACGGGCATCCTTTGATTATTGTCAGTGGAACCCAAGGCGACAGGCAAAGCCGCATCTTGGTCGCAGACCTCACCATAAAGGCAGACGTGTGCTCAGCACCGACTCTTATCTTTGCCCAGGTGTTGGGTAGTGTGCTTTGATATGTAAATCCAGTCAAGCACCCGGAATGCAAATAATCTCCTTTGTCTTGACCTTTGGATGAAACTCCCTGTTATTTGGGGGTATGACCTAAACGTGCTGTACGCTGTACGGGCTCTGGGTCACTGTCTCTCCAGCTGAAGAGGGCAGTGGTCCCACCCGGTTCTCAGCTTTTTCCTTCCATTTCGTGTCTTGTCTCTTTCTTTCATTTCTCAATCCCCAGCCGCCTCTATTTGAAGAACCGATTCATCTCCCGTCCCGTGCTGGACACAGAAAAGAGAGACCCCGTCATATAAAGGAGGGCCCATAGCTCTTCCAGAGTTCATCAGTAGCCCGTCTGTCTGTTTGCACAGCAGGACTGTAGCAGAGATGGTCCTTCTGCTACTGAGTCTAATTGCTGATTATAACATCCTATAGGTCTATGATGATCTCGATGTTAGAACTCCTAAAACATGTCCTTGATTTTCATGTATACACAGAAAGGAAGTTTATAATCGGAGTGTCCCCAAGTGGCAGCTTTCGATAATTCTTTCTTTAGAGCTTTCACAACGTGGTTCCCTCCAGGGTTTCCATTGAATTAGATTAGGCTGACCTGATTCTAATAAGACAGATAGAGGTTGGGTCGTAAATAAAAAGCTTGGAATCCCATGGCGACAGTATCCAGTCAGACCCAGGAATCCTCCAAGCTGGGTTTTTTTTGTGTGTGTGTGTGGTTTTTTGTTTTTGTTTTTTTTTTTTGGGGGGGGGGGGAAGAATAGAATCCCTCTGGCTCTTTCAGAGTTAATCAGTAGCCCATCTTTTGATATGAGATGGCCAAGGCATCTTACTTGGGGCAAACACGATTGAAGCTTGCCTTTGAGGCCTGATGTTCTTTCATAGCTAGCTGCTGCGTCCTATCAGGAGTCTGGTAAAGTCCTAGAGCCTACCAGTGAGCCATCCATGTATTGCATTGCAGTGGAATCTCAGGGAAACTAACAGCATTAAGTCAGCTTTTAGTATCTGAGAGGAACAGTTGAGACTCTATATCTCTGAGGCACTACAGTTCAAGTAAATTAGCCATCTGCCCAGGTAAAGGCAATATTAACTGTCTTTTTTTAAAGGAATGCTGAAAAGCCATGTCATAAATTTATTACTGGGAAACGTTGGCAGTCCACGGGAATGGCTCAAAATAAGATATATGGATTTGGAACCGAAGGGTATCTGGAAATAACTATTTTATATGTAGCTATGGGATCCTGTATAAACCGCCATCCATTCCCACTAGATTTCTTTACTGGAAAGAGAATTCCAGGGGCTCGTACATGGAATTACAAAACAGTTTAAAGTGATCTTGTGTAGATGAAACCAGTTTGATCTTGAGGTTTATTGACTGTACAGGCACGATTTCCTATGTTTATTTGTTTTCTTTGGAGATCTGGGGAGTCTGAACAAATTTCTAGAAAAATTGGGGGATGGGTTAAAGTGTGCTGCTTCCAGGCTGAGCTCCAAGGAACTGTCATCTCCCAAATCACTTCAATCCAGTCACCTTACGTGACTCCGTTTCTCTCCCCGCTGCTTAATACAGCTGGGAGGACTCTGAGTGCTAGGCGGCCAGCCTGTATATACCCCTGGACACGCCCATCATTTCCTTATAGTCCTATTGGGATTGCCTACAGGTACCCTTTCTTGCAGGGTAGCCTTACATTTTTAATCACCCAAGAAAACCCAAAATTCAAGCTGTAGGGAGCAAATGCCCCTTATCTTCAAAGCTGAACACGTTTGGACTTGTCCAGCAAAAGGATTTATTCAAGACTCCCGGTAAAGCAGTGAGAATTGAAAAGCAGAAATTAAAAGCAGCTTGCCTATTTCAACTCCTAACCTTTAGTGCCACCTGCAGGTTTTTCTAAGAACAGCTCAAATGAAGTCAGACTCTACCACAAGCAAAGAGTAAGGCCTGGATTCCAACAGGTAACTCACCCAAGGTCACCCAAGGTGAAGCCAGGAGCTGGGGCCTGGCTGGTTGCCCAGCAGGGGGTCTGGGTCCTCAGGGTGATCCTGGGTGGGCTTCGCTGGAATCCTGCAGACTATGCAAGTAAAGGTCGATTTTTAAAAATCCAGCTTAAGCCAAAACTAGTTTGGCTCAGTGGCAGAGCGTCGGTCTGCGGACTGAAGGTCCCAGGTTTGATTCCGGTCAAGGGCATGTACATTGGTTGCGGGCACATCCCCGGTAGGGGGTGTGCAAGAGGCGGCTGGTCGATGTTTCTCTCTCATCGACGTTTCTAGCTCTCCATCTCTCTCCCTTCCTCTCTGTAAAATATCAATAAAAAATATATATATATATTTTTTAATCCAGCTTAAGAAGTCCTTGAAGAGTTTATTTGAACCACACTGAAGACAGTTGCTGGGAAGCAAAATCTCAATGGATTGAGAAAATGCTCCCCAAAATGGCAGTTGTGAGGCTTATTTTATACATTAGAATCAAAGGAGGAGATGTAGAGAGAATTGCATGAAAGTCATTGATGGTAGATTAAGGAACTGGAAAAAAGCAAAGTGGGGAAATCTCTGAGACGGGACAAGGAGTACAATGGAGAGAAACACTACGGACAATGTTAGCACTTACAGCACATAGAGATGGCATGTGGGCAGCAAGATAGCAATGTGGTTGCGTGCTCTGGTGCTGGTGGTTGTGCCTATGAGAGGTCTGGGGAAGATTACTCTGACCTTTCAAAGTTATGCCATCTTAGACGCACAAAGACAATAGACAACTTCAAAGGTAAAGACTGACTTTTGCCAAGAAAGCTACAGGCCCAGGGTGTGACTTCCCTCCATGATCTGCTTTTAGTCAGGAATTCCGTGTTCAGACCACTCCTGAGGTTACTTTCAGTCTCTGGGTTTATAAGGCTCACCATGCAGGCTTCTCCTGAGCTTGTCAGGTTTAGTACACGGTCCCTTTTTCATCCTCAGTCCCATAGACCAAATTCTATACTCTTTTCACTGTAACTCTGCTATATTGAGCATTTTATAGCCTGTTTTTAATTTTTAAAATTAGGAAAATAAAACATTTTAAAATTCTCTAAAAATATATAAGCACCTCAAAAATGAAGATACTTTTAACCTATGCAGCATAGATAGAGAAAAAAGGTCAGAACCAGCAGTGAAATCAAATAGAAAGAAGTATATTCTGGAGTAAGAGTAGAGTAGGGGTCCTGTCGAAAGTTAGGCCAAAGGCCAAAACCGGTTTGGCTCAGTGGATAGAGCATGAGTCTGCGGACCTTTGTCCCAGGTTCAATTCCCGTTAAGGTCATGTACACTGGTTGCGGGCACATCCCCAGTGCGAGGTGGGTGTGCAAGAGGCAGCTGGTCGATGTTTCTCTCTCATCGATGTTTCTAGCTCTCTATCCCTCTCCCATCCTCTCTGTGAAAAACCAATAAAATATATATTTTTTTAAAAAGAAAGTTATGCCAAGACACCTACTTTTTTGCTGATACGGATGCGGTATCAATAACGCTACCGTGGCCACTAACCACATGTATTAGCGGCAAAACAAATGCATTTTGCGCTGCGTTTGCTTCTCCCTCTTGCGCCTGTAAAAATGTGTGGTACAGGGCATTTGTGTTAACATGCACCACTGCACATTAATATAAACATGATGGAAATCTGTATACCCTGCATTAACCCTAGCTGCACTGCATTGCAGTACTGCACCACACTGCAATGGCAGCATAGCTAGTGTGAACGAACCCTAATTCAGTAGGTTTGTTCTATACAAAAAGATTGTATAGAAATGTGATGAACTAAAGATTTTATTACAAAATCGCTTAATTTCAGGGTTTCAGAAGTAATTGGACAAATGAAAACCTGAAAATCAAATGTTCATATCTAATACTTGGATGAAACCCTTTCCTGTTAATGACAGCCTGAAGTCTTGTACTTATGGACATCACCAGATGCTGGGTTTTCTCCTTTGTAATGCTCTGCCAGGCTGTCACAGTAGGGGTATATATATAAACATCCTGCCATTTCCAGCTTTTAATAAGAAAAACTGTTGCAACGGGCATTTAAAAGTGGCACTTGGTTGTTTTTATAGAGCCAGTGGATGCAATCTGACATTGATAATGGGCTTTTTCACACTATGTGCACTGCGGCTGTTTTTTGTCAGCAAAGGAAGTGCTCGTGGTAACTACTGGTTACCCATGTTTTGCACTGCCCTAGCACCTCCCATACACGTGTGTCTGGAAGACACAGTAATGTGCAGCTATGTGTGTTACCATAAACAAAGGGCCTGTGTGAAAGATACACAGGTTTTCTATGTTCAGGGTGTGCCTCTGTCCCATGTATGAACTTTTTCAGATGATTTTATTATATATATATATTTTTAGAAGACCAAAAATGTTATAGTAGAGCAAATTTAATCACTTCTTTTTATACTTTACTGTCTTATTTTAGTAAAGAATTTAATAAGAGAACAGAACTGTTGGTTTTAGCCCTATATTAAACATGAGTGGACCAAAGAAAAGGAAAGTGGACAGTGAATGCCGAGTGTTTAAGAGGGAGTGGACAACAAAATATTTTTTCACCGAAGTCTGATCAATGCTGGTATGTCTGATATGCCAGGAAACACTTGCAGTCTTCAAAGAGTACAATCTCAGCCGTCACTTTGCCACAAAGCATATGCTAGCAAGCAATCACCTCAAGAATGGGAGGCTACTGCACAGAGGTTGATGGCTAAATTACAGGCTCAGCAAAATGTCTTTCACAAACTGCAATTCAAGAGACAACTAAAGCAAGTTTTATGCTATCATTCAAATTAGCAAAAGCTAGCAAACCTCTCTCTGAAGGTGAGTTTTTGAAAGAATGTATGATAGAGACAGCAGGTCTCTTGTGTCCAGAGAGCAAAGGCAAGTTTGATAAACTCAGCTTATCACGCAGGACAGTGACTCTTTGAGTAGAACTAATTGATGAAGACTTGGCCAGCAAGTTAAATAGTAAGGCAGAGTTCTTTAAGTTTTATTCACTAGCATTGAATGAAAATAATGACGTAAAGGACACTGCTCAGCCCTTAATTTTTATCAGAGGGATTAGTGACAATTTTGAAATTACGGAGTTTTTAGCCATGGAGCCACTGAAAGGAAAAACAGGGGGAGAGGACTTGTATGACCGGGTGTCTACTGTCATGGAGAAAATGAAGCTACCATGGAGTCAACTTGCTAATGTCACGACAGATGGATCTCCAAATTTAACTGGAAAAAATGTTGGATTGCTAAAAAGAATTCAGGATAAAGTGAAAGAGGACAACCCTAACCAAGATGTTATTTTTCTTCACTGTATTATTCACCAGGAATCATTGTGCAAGTCTATATTACAACTTAATCATGTTGTTGTTAATCCAGTCATAAAGCTTGTTAATTTCACTCGAGCAAAGGGACTTCAGCACCCTCAGTTTATTAAGTTTCTGGAGGAAACTGATGCGGATCACCACGACTTACTTTACCACTTTCGCGTCCGCTGGTTGAGTTTGGGCAAAGTTTTCCAACGAGTGGGGGAGCTCAAAGAAGAGATTGGTGCATTTTTTAAATTAAAGGGGAAGTCTGACGAATTTACTGACAAGAATTGGCTGTGTGACTTTGCATTTCCTGTAGATATATTTTCACATTTAAATGAGCTAAATGTGAAGCTACAGGGAAAAGATCAGTATGTACATGACATGTACACTAACGTGAAAGCCTTTAAATCAAAGCTGATTTTCTTTTCCAGACAAAGTTCAGACAGTCTTCACTCATTTTGCCACATTAGCCACACAGGAGACCGTCCAAAACGTGAAGAAATACAGCAAATCACTGGATGGCCTGCATGCAGAATTCTGTCGTCGGTTTTCTGATATTGAAAAAATTGACCAGTCACTTCAACTGGTGGCCTGTCCTTTGTCACAAAACCCTGAAACAGCACCAGAAGAGGTGCAACTGGAACTCATCGATCTTCAGTCTGACTGTCCTAAAGGAGAAATTCAGCTCTTGAACTAAGAGACTTTTATACTTCACTCAATGAAGCCACTTTTCCAAACATCCGGAGGATGGCACAGAAGATACTGGTGCAGTTTGGGTCAACCTATGTTTGTGAGCAGACATTTAGCGTCATGAACATCAAGAAAGCCCCTCACAGTTCTAGATTAACTGAGGAACACCTCAGATCTATCCCGAGAATAGTCACAACAAAACTAACTCCAGACTTTGATGCATTAGGTAAAAAATGGAGACCAACAACATTGTTCCCACTGAAGTTGATGTTTTAAAGACCAAAAACCTTTCAACCCAGTCTACATTGCCATCTACCTCTACGTCCCAGGCATAATTTGTAAGTTGCACTAAAGACAATGTTTAATTTACTGTTTATACATTTTGTTCTTTTCTATTTGTTTTAGTTTTATTTTATTATATTTAAGTTTAATTTGAAAGGCTTTTGTACCTTTCCTTTGTTAGGCAATTTTATTTTGCCTTTGCCATCTTCAATATAAGGTATGTTATTGTGCTATGATTCCTCCATTTTTTGAAGTTTCAAATTATAATAATTAGTGTTTACATTCTTGTTAAAATGTTTGAAATGAATAAAACTATTGAAATAATAAAAAGAGCCGAGTGTCCCAGGGGGCCAAGTGCCCCGGGTAAGCCATACCCCCCAAAGGGGAAGCTTGTCCCGGGTGAGCCGAGTGTCCCAGGGGGCCGAGTGCCCCGGGTGAGCCGAGTGTCCCAGGGGCCATGTGCCCCGGGTAAGCCGTACCCCCCAAAGGGGAAGGGTGTCCCGGGTGAGACGTGTGTCCCAGGGGGCCGAGAGCCCCGGGTGAGCCGAGTGTCCCAGGGGGCCGAGTGCCCCGGGTGAGCCGAGTGTCCCAGGGGGCCGAGTGCCCCGGGTGAGCCGAGTGTCCCAGGGGGCCGAGTGCCCCGGGTGAGCCGAGAGTCCCAGGGGGCCGAGTGCCCCGGGTGAGCCGTGTGTCCCAGGGGAAGCAGTGGGCCCCAGGGGAAGGGGCGGTGAAAACCAGAGGAGGAGCGGACTCTATTCATATGGTCCTGAGATAGTCACCATAAAACAAGCAGACTGCCAAATGAGGAGCAGATTTTATTCATGGGGTCCTGAGATGGTCACCATAAAACAAGCAGATTGTCAAATGACAGCGGGGAGGGGAAGGAGACCTGGGGGGAGATAGGAGAACAACCGAGGGACTGGTATGCATGAACATAAGTACAACCAATGAACACAGAATTCTGGGGAGGGAGGGCATAAATAGGAGGTGAGGGGGGGCAATGGTAAACTATGTACACAGAAAATACCTTAATAAAATAAAATTTAAAAAAAAAGAAATAATAAAAAGACCGTACCCTTTTATGTAATGATGTTTACTTTGAATTTATATTAGTTCACACCAACACTCCATCCATGTTTTGTTCCGGCCCTCCGGTCCAGTTTAAGAACCCATTGTGGCCCTCGGGTCAAAAAGTTTGCCCACCCCTGACCTAGATGCTCAAAGAAATACACTGATTTTAAAAATAACTGTGCACTGAACCTTTTCTCAAAGTACACCAAATTTAACATTTCTTGATGACTCAGGACTTGGTCATCAAGAAAAGGGAAAATGTGTACTCCTCGTGGGCAGTCCGTGTGATCCTTACTTCCACGTCTAAGAGGGAGGATACTTCATAAAACAGGAACCACCAGGAGGCTCCTTGAGGGCAAGCCAGTTTGCTCACAAACATGCAGTCTGAGTCAGCATCTGCATCTGCAAATGGGGGGAGCTCCCAGGTGATGCCAGTGCTGCTACCGTGTTCCCCTGAAAATAAGACCTAGCGCGTCTTTGGGAGCAAAAATTAATATAAGACACCGTCTTATTTTCGGGGAAACAGGGTAGGAGCATGGCGGGAGCCCCAGTGCTGCAGGGACCGGTGGTGGGACCTTCGGTCTGTCCTGTCAGGCCTTGTCTAGACTACTTGGGCTACTACCTCCAAATGTGCCTGGGTGGGACCCACAGGGCTTCCCATAGGTAGGAAACCTAAAATCTCAGCTAAGAATGTACATTTTCTTTTTTTAAAATATGTACCAAAGAACCACAAGTATTCTCAGCTTCTCACCCTTAGCTTGTCACTGAGTAGGAGGGACAACTCAGACTGTCTTTCCTGGTCACGCCGAGGGTTAGACCTGTCCCCCACAGCCTGGACAGAGCAGTTAGGCCTTACCACTCTGGTCAGAGGGGCAGGGCCCTGGCCCTCCACAGTGTGCGTGTTTGTGGAAACACTAAGGTAACCACCTACTTAGAAATCTCTCCTCACACGGCTAGTGGTACAAAACAGGATGAGATGGTGACAAATGATGTTTTAAATTCTTTGTATGCAGCCCCTCAGCAGGCATTCAGCAATGCTCTCTTCTCACCATGGCATCTGTACACATCCCTCCCTCATACCTGTCATATTTATACAAACTGGTTCCATAAGATTTTTTAAATGTCTATTTAATTTTTAAAAATACACACAGAAGTCATGTGTTTGATATAAAAAATACACACATTAACAATGTATTTCTTATAGTTCCCAAAACTCTGTTTGAAACTTATAAATTAAACAAATTAGAACTTTTTAAGTTAAAATGAAATCCCTGAAACTACTGGATATGCTAATGCTTGGCTTTTTCCAAAATCAAATGAACCGAGAATATGAATATGGTTTGTGTTAAATAAGGTTTATTATTAGCTTTATTGCCTATTGTCTATAATATGCAACTTTATTGTGCCTTTGCAAACAGGATACATTGCTTAAAAAACTGATCAAAATTTTCCATACATATAGCTCTATATAATAGATTACAGTGCAACACTATTCTTGTTACATAATTATAGAAATACTATAGAACCCAAGAGCACAGGGTAAGCAAAAGAAGTACAATCCTGAGCCATCTGGACAAGGTGATTTGATGAGTCCTTTTAGTGTAAGTTAGAGAACACGGGGTCGGGGAGGGAACATGCACACTGCAGTCGTGAGCAAAATACATTAAATACCTGTTCCTCGCTAGACACAGGTGGGTTCGTGGTGAATTTCAGAGACATGCACCCTCACTCACACGCCCGTTTGTTTCTCCTGCTTCCCTCCCATCCCCATACATTCACGCCCACCCCGTCCCCAAAGAAAAGATCAGGCACTAAATCCTAGTGAACCCCACACCTGCCTCATTGGAGAATGTTACGTGACTGCTAAAAGAGAGTAGGTCCTCACCCACAACGTGAAACAAAGCATGTGCTATTAAGTGGATTCCAGCTGCTTTTGCCTCTGGAAGAAAGTGAAGCATATGCTCACTACGGTAGAAACTGCAGAGGGAAATGTCCTGAAAACAAAACGTTCTCTCTCCCTATTGTGTAGAAGTAAAATCCACAGTGGAAAACTCGCCCTACAGCTAGTGGCCTCATCTGCTATTAAAATACATTTGTCATTCTATTTTTGGTATCTACTCAATTATAGTTCAATACACAGTCCATGAAGTTTGTACCTGCTTATGGCGAACACTATTGTACCACATAAAACGCCCACAGCTGGCCAGGCTCATGAAGTACCGAGGTGAGTGTCCTCGCTAACTCACACTCCCTCGTGGCCGTAGCATCCTAGTGTTGCCAAAGAATGTAGTTAAGTAATGAGAGATATTTGGTTTGTCTTTACCTTACACATCCTAGCGATGAATTTAACCAAATCATGCCTCCACGTCTTCCCTGAAAATAACCTGAGTCTTCTGACTAAGAACACCGACCAGCGTGGCTGGCCGCACACTCAGTCAGAGGTTGAGTTGGAAAGCCAGAGGGCTAGCGCCGACCAGCAGCTTGCCTTGTATAGGTGACCAAGAGTTCTTGGTTTCTGGAGTTTCTACCATCCCAAAGCTGCAATCACTGAGGTGGAAATGACTCACAGCATAAAGAATACTGACGTCAGCGGCATAACCTGTGGGACTCCCTGGAGACAAAAAAAAAAGGATCCTCGTTTCCCACAAACCTGGTGTGGGGCCTAGTGTCTCTGTATACACAGCCGCTTCGGAAAAATCAAAACAAAAGACTGACTTCATCATTATTTTCTTATTTTCAATTAAATGCTCATACACTCATAAAATACTCACACATCCTATGAATGTGAGGTGGCTCTTAACAATTGTTAAATCAAGAGGCACCAAATACCCGTTCATTTATGTATTAGAAGTCTCACATTATCACCATTAACACAACAGAAATGGCATCTGTGGTGACCACACCACCGAGAAAGGAGATTGAAAGACAACTTCAGCCGCTGCGCTCCAGACTTACTGGGAAGCACAGATGCTCTGGCTAAAGCACAGTCCATGCCTGGTGAATGGAAATGGCTCCTACAGGAATTTAAACCACCACCCTGAAATGGTTTGCAATGTACATTATTTTAAAGAGTCTGACTGTAAGAAACCTTGGTTCTATCGTGACCTTTAGCAAGTGGGAAGCAGAGCGTGGCAGAGGGCGTCCTCCCGCCCCGCTGGCCCCCGCAGCCCCGGCGACATGGTGCTGCCAGCTCTGGCGAAGGTGTTATGGCGTAGGAAGGACAGCATACTGTATTTCCGTGTCTTTGGTTAAGATCTGGGCCTCTCCTTCACATTTAGTCAGCAGTAAATGTTAAGTCCATGCATTTAGTTAAGGATTACAACACATAATTTTCACGTTAGATAATCAGGTCAGGAGTTTCACATTTTTGGCCGTAACCCTCACAAGGACCTTGCACGGAAACTGCCGAGAGGATTCCCAGCCCTGGGAGAGGGACAAAGCAGAGCTCTGGCTTTTGTCCCTGAAAGTGGCCGGAGACAACTGAGCCTGGCTGCCAAAAATACCTGCCCCCAGCCCCCGGAGCAACGTGTCCGCACTGTTCAAACCCCGTGGGAAGCCTAAACGCCGCGTAGGTGTCTTGAGGTGGTGGGTGAGAATAAAGCTACGTCTGGCCTAAAAAAAGCTAAACAAACAAAAAAAGACACTCTGGGTTTTAAGTCAAAAGAAAAAAATAAACCAGTTTTACATCCTCAGAGCACTACCTTGAATTTTCTACCTTCCTTTGGAGTTTAAGGAGCTTCTCCCCGCTCTCCTCCTTCACTGCGTTCGTGGAGAGAGGGGACGCTAGAGAGGGCTGTAACAGGAACGCAGACACCCGGCGCAGGAGTTGCTGTGGGTAAGATTCAGGTTGAACGAAGCGCGATTCCTGGCTCACCCACACAGCACACAGCAGCCCTCCGCCCGCCTGGCCACGCGTGTCAGTCAGGCCAGGGCTTTCTGTGGTACCCCGACTTTATAAACAAAACCCATCTCTCCAAGGTACGCACTTCAGGACAAGCCGGCCAGGCTGGGGTATTACTGCACGTGCTGCCACCCTCCAATTAACGTGGCACCAAATCTGTCCCCCCTTCCCCCCAACCTAAGTCGATCTGTAGTTTAAAAAGTGACGTGTCATGGTTCTCTTTGCTTGTTTTCTTCTTTTTTCGGTTTCTCATGAAAGTTTTCCTATGCTGATGTTCAGTTCCATGTCAGATGAAATAAAGTTGCAAAATATTTGGTGGTATCCATATAACATTCTTCTTATAATGAAGCAACATAACAGGTTTGTCAGAATTATGTCCTCGGAAGTCTTTTCCATGGAGTCCACCACACAGAGAAAGACTCTCACACATGGCTATTTCTGGGTAGTGCATTAAATGAAGATACCTCACAAGAGAAAAGGTCGTTGTGTATCCATTAGAATGATATACAGGTTCACAGTCAATGAGATGATGCACACTGCAGGAGAGGCCTTGAACAGTATACTGTTCAAATACAAAAACAGCAATAAGCATATTCTGCACTACAGAAAATTCGCTAGATTCTAACTTTAAGGATTTAAAGTAATGACTCTGGTGGCTGCAGTTGAGGACTGGAACATGCTTCTCCCCTTCCAGATGCACAATGTGTGATGCTGGTGCCCATCTGCACACACACGATACTGTGTCTGCATGGTATACAAATGCAATGGACGGCCAAGTCCTGAAGGCAAATTTCAGAGCACAGGGCTACTAAGACCAAGAGAGCAAATATCAACTTAACACTTCTAACTTCAGAATTTCATTTTATTGAACACACTTTTAAAACAAGCACCTCTTGGCAATAAAAGCATAGAAACAATAGTGCTCCTTCCACTTCATTCTAGCGGAAGACTTCTCACACCAACCTGCTAAATTCATGTTGGGATTTAAAAACAGGCAGCCAGGCTACCAGCAGAACTCAAATGCAGGTCTGCTGACTTTTCAGTGAGAACAGGAGCAGAGAAAAAGATCAAAAAGCAAACTTGAAATCTATCACAGCTTTCTTCCTTAAGCAAAAAAAAAAAAAAAGAAGAAAAAAAAAAGCATGAATTAGTTTTATAGCCACAATTCACAATTCAGTTTTTCAAACTTGTTCTGAAGCATTGTCATTTAATTATGTACACATAACAGGAAATAAAACTTCTTCACAAACATTCCCAAAGCTTACAATTATCAAGAAAATGACAAAAGTAAAAGCAGGAAAAATACTAATCACATGGCGGGAGGTCAATTTCTGTTTCTGCTCTTAAAAAGTAAAAAAATCACCATATAATTAAGTACAAAAACCTGCATTGAATGACAACTGCTGGTGTAGTCACTTGATCAGAAATAAAGACCAAGAATAGAATAAAGCCCTATGATAACATCCGTCTGGAACACTCCCTCAGTGTGTGCACTACAATGTTGGCAAAGTTTTTGGAGCAGTAGCTTATATAAACACGGGAGTCCTTGGTTAGCTGCATTAAATGGAACATTCTCTTCTGAAATGCACCCACAATTCAGTTTCACTTACAAACTGCGAATTAAAAGTATTTCTTCAGAAAAATATCTGTTTGGCATCTCCTGGACTTTGTTCCATTGGACAATATGGACACTTTAATCTAAAGAGAAGAGGGGGAAATATTGAATGAGGGAACAGGATCAGCACTGAGCAATATTCAATTTCACATATTCTAAAGTCTCTCTAACAATCACATACACCCAGGCTGACACTCAAACCCACAAACGTGTCTGTATTTTGAGCTGTGCTTTCCCTTAATATAACAGCCAAGCTGTGGAGGGTCACAAATAAATTCCACCTAAGCCAGACCCTAAACTGAAAGGCTCTTCTTCAGTGGAAATCTGTAAAAACTATTTTGTAAACAAAAAAAAAGACAACTGTTCTGAAAATTGTTCTGGGAATTTTCAGAAGTAAATCCATTTTTTCTTCTCTAAGATTTAGGCTGCACCTGTCTCCAAATGAGTTTCAAATCTATTGGCCACACAGCCCACTCGAGTACAGCAAATCTAGTGCCAGCTGCTGAGCCTACAAAGCATGTAGCTACCAGAGCAGCTGGCAGGCCCTGCAGTGGGCACACAGCCAGCATGGCTGCGTGGTCTGGGAAGGGCACCAGTGCCTGTGTTGATGCCAGGCCCTCCTCTTAAAGAAAGACTTCACCCAATGGGTCTGAAATAAACTCCAGTGAACAATTTTCCAGCTGCCCACGCTAGAAATAAGCTTTTGAAATGTTTTTAATAAAAAGTTGGGCTCATAATGTATACAAAGTATAATCATATATACCCTTTGAATCAGCAATTTCAATTCTATGAATTTATATACAGAATATAGAGAAGATAATTTACTATAACAAAAGTCAAAGCTCATCAATAAGGAATTGGTTTCATGATCATTATTTCCACATGGTAGATTAATCTGCAGTTTAAAAGAGAAAATGAGGACTCTTTCTGTAGCATCTATAAGATCTCCAGGACACAGCACTGACAGAACAGTACAAACTATGCTACATGCTGCCATTTGTGTAAAAGGGGGAAGAGGAGTTGACATTGTATCGCCTACCCAAAAGGCGTTCAAGACCATGCTTATAAATCTGGTCACCAAACTCATCAACAAATCAAAAAGACTGACAAAAAAAATCAGATGCTACCCACTATGCCAAATGAGGACTTACAAAATTTATTTACTTTTACATTCTAGCAACATTTATTTATCCTCATTACTTCACTTCCCACTAAGTTACAAAAGAAAAAATTTCACTAAACGTTTAAAAAGTCAGACACTTACTTGCTACCGTTAAACATTTTATTCAGGGCATCTCTTGATATGATATGACCACAGACCAATTTCATGGGTGGGTTGCTATCTGTGGTTTGCTGACGAAGAATGGGACAGGCGAATATGGAGTGATACCAGCACTTCTTACCGAGGTCCACTTCAATCTGTTCAAGAAAAGTGAAAGGCTCGTCACGGCCCAGAACATCTTCACACGAGTGTCACTGTGCAGGCAGGAGCACCGAGAACACCTACTCCTCTGAGCCTACCTTTCACAACTCTCCTATAACTCGAGAGGGACACTCTTAGGGGTTCTAGCAGTATTCATGATTCTATATTAACCTTCAAAATTACCTCTTTTTCATGGAATTTTTATGAGTTTATTTGAGCCAAACTGATGACAATGGTAGGAAAGCAAAATCTCAATGGACTGAGAAAATGCTTCCCTTTTACTAGTAAATTATATATAACACTACTTTTTAAAAAATATATTTTAGTGTTGTTGTTTTTTACAAAGAGTAAGAGAGAGGGATAGAGAGTTAGAAACATCGATGAGAGAGAGACATCGATCAGCTGCCTCCTGCACACCTCCTACTGGGACCAAGGTACGTGCCCTTGACTGGAATCGAAACTGGGACCTTTCAGTCCGCAGGCCGATGCTCTGTCCACTGAGCCAAAGAAGTTTAGGCTAACACTTCTTTTAAATAACCTGATGTCTGAAAGTTAAGAATTAAAGGCAAATCAATGTTCTAGACGTTAAACACTCTTGAAAATTCATTAGGTACACCTAACAGTAAAACCCTTCAGAAAGCCTGTTTTGCAGCACACTTAGCTAGATGATAAAATTCAGTGTATTTGTTTCTTTAAAAGCAAACTAAACATGGTTTGCTTCCATGTAAGCTTCAGATCCAAGTTTCCCATGCTTTGTGTAGAACAGCCCAAAGAAACCACCTGCAACAAGGGCTTGAAGCTAAAGGTCAGCAGGACTTTTCACAATCTCAGCCAATTATTGCTCTTTGCAGTGAACAAAACAAACGAAAGCTATGAAATTACCTAACAGTGGTTGGTATATGGCAGGGGCTCTACAAATGGTAATCCTGTTTTCTTGCCTTCTAAATCGACAAAGGCTATCAATATAGAAGTCTATTACTATTACCCAGACTCTTTCAAGAAAGTTGACAAAGTGTAGCAGAAGAATCCGGAGGAAAAATGGCCAGATCATCAACTCCAAGTGCGGTATTACCCCGATGCCCAGGCGTTAGGTGAACTCAGACCTCGGCAGGCTCTTACCTAGCGCACAAGCATCAGAGGTGCGTACAGGTAACTGGGAAACTGCCAGAGTCCTGCGGCACTTGCCTCAGCAAAGCGAGCAAAAGCTCAGTTCTCTTCACTTGCTCAAACGTGCAGCACTCACACAGGGGCGCTGCTGGTGCCCTGACCACACGCAGGGCTGGGGATGCACCTGTGCGTCAAGTCAAAGCAGATCTCCGAGGAGAAGCTGGGCAACCCACCAACAGTTACCAGCTGCGAGAACAGGGTAACTGCAGATAAACCTGCGCACAGGTGCGGCAGAAAACAGACAAAAGCCAAAGCACGTTGGCCCTTCAGGGTCTGTGACAGAACCATGCAGGGACAATCCCAAAGCTGTAGTATCTGTCAGAGGCCTGATGGAAAAACCACTACAGTGACCTTTGTCACTCCCTGTAGGCAAAACTTGAGTACCTACTATGTGTACCATGTTATTCTAAGTATATCTATGTTGTCTCTAGTCTTTAATAGTCCCAAGAGAGAAGGACGGTCCCCATTTTAGAGATGGAGAAACTACTTGGGGAAGGTGGAAAGATGGCAAGGGACTAAAACTGAGGCTTAAACCACAGCCTGCTCCAGACAGCAGAGGACACATGGCACGGGAGGGCCACTGAGGACTGCGGCTGTCACAAGGCTGGCCTTTAATGTAATAGCTATGTGCTTACTTCAAATGGTATTAGAAAAATATAACCGCTACACCCAATCAAAAGGACTCACTGCTCTTAGATTAAAAAAAAAACAAAAAAAACCCCGTGGCACCAGTGGTTTGCCATGTGCAGAGCATAATGCATACACAGTGTATCCCACCCTCCCAACTTCTGAAGTCTCCTTCGTTAGCTTTCTTTTTTAAAGAATCATTTATTGATTTTTAGAGAGGGTAAGGGAGAAGAGAGAAAACATTGATATGAGAGCATAACATCAATCCACTGCCTCCTGCACGACCCCCTCCAGAGATGGAGCTGGAAACCCGGGTATGTGCCCTGACAGGGAACTGGAGTAGCAACCTTTAGGTGCGTGGGACAAGGCCCAGCCAACCCGGCCACACCGGCCAGGCCTCCATTAGCTTTCCCTGCCAAAGCTCACATTTTAAGAAAACTCCTCCAGTGCCCCCAAAACATACTCGCTCCCATGTCTATTATTTAATCATGTCACCATATGCATAAAAGCATCCCTGTCAAATGTCTACAATAATGTTCCCAGTTAAAAGGCAAGACTGTACCCTTAACATTCACATTCTTCTAATGGCAGGAAAGGTTAATAATCAAGAGAAAATGGAACTCACGGGCAATTCATCTTTCTGGTTCCAAACTCCAGTGCACTGCCTCTGCTCAATCACAGCTTTAATGTTAATTAAAGCTGGCAGCGCCACACAACCTGCTGAGAAACTGGGAGACAGAAGAGGAAACGTCAATGCCAGGCCAGTGCCAGACCGCTTGGTCCCAAATGTCCAGTCCTCCAGACTCTGTGTGCAGAGCCCTCTGCTCTGCTAAGTGGGTGTGTGTGTGCACATACACACATAAACAGGTTTTAAATTTTATAGAACCACCCGATTTAATGGGCCCTACCTATCAGTCATTAATGACTCTCCTAACATTAATGACATTTTAGGACATTTTCTTACATTGTTCCTTCTAGATCCAGATCACCCCTGTTTAGGGCACAAGTGTTGACAGTCAGTTCTCATCTGTCCCTCTTCAGGACTGCTCTAAGCTGAAGAAAGCCACCAGACTAGGGTCATATCTGATGAATGCTCTGCGTGGATACAAATGCCCAGCCCTGCTGTCCCAATTTAGGCCAACTCCACAGGCCCACCTTCAAGGATTGGCTGTGGCCTTTGGCTAGCCTGCATCACATACATCCCAATCGTTCCTCTTCCTAATCTTTCCCAATCCTGTGCTGCTTTCATCCCCCTACAGGGCTGATGCCAATAAACTTCATGTCAGTCTCCACCCAATGCAATCTACAGTATTCCCCAGACAACCTGACCTATACACAGCCATGCATTAGAGTTAATTGCATGAGTGTCTCCTCAACTCAGATGGTACACTCTATGGAGCGCAGATCGTACCTTATTTATTTTTGTGTCCCACACATTGCCTGCCATATAACACAATTAAAAACACTTGAGGAGCCTGGCCAGTGTGGCTCATTGGTTGAGGGCCAATCAATGAACCAGGAGGTCATGACTTCAATTCCCAGTCAAGGTACATGCCCTGGTTTAGGGCTCAATCCCCAGTATGGGTCATGTAGGAGACAGTTGATCAATGATTCTCTCTCATCACTGATGTTCCTATCTCTTTCTCCCTCTCTCTTTCTCTCTGAAATCAATAAACACACACAATTTTTTTAAAATATATTTTATTTATTTTTTACAGAGAGGAAGGAAGAGGGATAGAGAGTTAGAAACATCGATGAGAGAGAAACATCGATAAGCCGCCTCCTGCACACCCCCTACTGGGGATGTGCCCACAACCACAGTACATGCCCTTGACTGGAATCGAACCCCGGACCCTTTAGTCCCCAGGCCGACACTCTATCCACTGAGCCAAAACGGTTTCGGCTAAAATATTTTTTTTTAATCACTTGAGGAATTAAATGAAAAGAAGAGCTAAAAATTTTATTTTTTAAAAACAGGCTCTTAAACTTTTTGGTTTCACGTCCCCTACATGCTTAAATAAAAGGATATGAAAGAACATTTGTTTTTGTGGATTATATCTATCATTATTTAGAGTATCAGAAATTAAAATTAAAAATGTTAAATATTAATTCATTTAAAAATAATAAACTTATTCTGCTATAAATAACATCCTTACCCCAAACCCATATTTCCAAGCTAAAAGTTAACCTGTGAGAGGAGTGTCAACCCAGTGCTCTACACTTTTATAAATCTCTATTGACTGGTTTCATAGAAAGCAACTGAATTCTCAAATCTTCCTCTGCACTTAATCTGTAGCAAAGGGTAATTCTGGTTGAAGTAAATAATCCAGCCTCAACAGACATGTAGTAATTTAACTGACTTTTCAGATAATTGTATATATTCTTCTTTAATGCCACACCAAAACTCAACAAGCAGTAGTTTCTTAAAGGTCAACTGTACTGTGGAATCTGAATCCTTATCACGGAATTTTTATATTAAGCTACATTCAAATCCAATGGTATGTCTGGTATTGCAAATGAATTTTTACTCAATGAATGACTTTGTAAGATCATACTGAATTAAGATCTTCAAAATATTAACTCATCTAATATCTAATATAAAAAAAAACAAAATCATTAATATCACCACCAATCTCATCAGAAACAACCTTAAGTACCAGAAAGCTGTCATGCTCAGTATAATAAAAATTTTCAAAACTAGGTATTTTAGCTAAAAATCTTGAATTTTATCATTATGGCAAAAGCCACTGTCAGTTGCTCTCTTTGATGCTTCAAGCTCCCTTTGTTCATTTTGAGTTTGTCTTTCAAGTAAAAACTGTGTTTCATGAAAAACTCAAACCACATACAGGTGCTTTTTCTGGGGACAGTTATCACACTCGGCATGAAGCTGAAGTGTTTTATGTGAACTTCTTATTCTGTCACGCAGAACATTAAAAAGATGTGTACTCAAAGGCCAAGATTTAATAAAACTAATCATTTTTAATGTTTTATCAAGAACATTCTTATATAAAACTAGCATGTCTCAACTGCAAGTGTGTGGAGTAAGGAATACAGTGGGTTTTGAGGCCACTGCTCTGACCTGTGCTAAGGCGCCAGCAGTTTAACTCACCATGCTCCTGCACCATCAGTTAACTGTCAACCCAGTGCAAAAGGCTCTCAGAGACCATTGCTGCCCTAAAACTGTCACTGTCAATTGTGACCATCTCTTGAAACACCAACTGCACTCTTTTTTCAGAAAGACAGACATCAAAACTAGGCAACTAATTAAGAACAACTAGCTAATGCGATGCACATTTTGGTAACAGGACCAGTTCCGTACCTGACGCTGAGAGGGGACTCCACGGAGAGCCCCAGGAGGGCACAGGCATCCCGAGTGAAGATGTCGCAGATGTCAGCCCACTGATTCGCATCAAGCAGGTGAACATATGGCGAGTTCTCAATCCCCTGTCTCAGGTACACGAGGCTTCCCATCAAAACCTGAATGTCTAAACAAAAGCAGCATCTATTTAGAGGTGAATGAGTACATCTGAAACAGAGCTGGCTTGCAGGTAATAGGCTGAGAAAGGCAAGAACCACACACACACACACACCCCACCTCCTCACTGACACAGCCTAAAATACTTCATTCACAATGCCTTTTAAAATTCTTGTCTTTAAGCTGGGTTTCTCCCTTCACTTTAAAGAAACAGCATAGAGAAAAGGGAGGGAAAAAAAGAAAGCACTACATGTTGAACTTGCAGTTATTTTACTATTATAATTAGCACAATCCAATCACCATTATCTACACTAATGAAAGCCCATGTGGTCGTCGTGTCCTCACGCCGTAACAATCCATCAGCAGGAGGCTGCGGCGCTGCATGTGCAGCGGGTGCGCAGGGACCTGACACTGCGTGGGCAGCACAGAGACAGGACCCCCAGCTCGGGCCAACCTCTTTGAGGTAATCCATCAAGGAGCCCCGGATAGATGGGCAGGGCCTACCTCTTTGGGGAGATGGATCTCACGGCTTCTGCACTGTGAGAGGGCACAGGTCAGGCTGGGGAAACCCCATCCCCCCACGCATGAATTTTGTGCACCAGGCCTCTACTTATGCTATAAAAGGAGCCATCACGTATATTTGACTACCCAGAACTACCCTGTTTCCCCGAAAATAAGACAGCGTCTTATATTAATTTCTGCTCCCAAAGATGCACTAGGTCTTATTTTCAGGGGATGTATTATGTTTCCATGAAGTAGGTCTTATTTTCAGAGGATGTCTTATTTTTGGGGAAACACGGTTCCCAGCTCTCCAACACTGACACTTGGGATTAGCTGCTGCCACCTGGTGCACCCTGAACACTTCGTGTGGCACTAACAGCAGCATGGGGCCAGGGAAACAAGTGCATACTTCAACTCCTTCTCATGTCTCCTTTTGGTTTAATATGAAATCACCAAAAATGCAAGGTCTCTGACTTTTCCTTTATGAGTCTTCAATATTTTATTTTTGTTCTAAATACCGTCACAGCTTTTTTTGTGATTATCACCTATAATTGTTTTCATTTATTAGCAAGTATGTATTGATCTAGTTAAGATAAGCTTCAATTCTAGTGGTGACTTTAGGCCTATTGCAAACATCAATAACACGTGACTCCAGACTCACCTTTTTGATGATTTAGGGCAAATGGCTGAAAATTTTTAGCATACTGCAATGCCTCTCGCTGATTTGTAGTTCCACCCATTAACAAGCTAATAAAATACAGTCTATGTAGCTTAAATTCCAAGGAGCTATTTTGGGCTATAAGCATTTCTCGATTTGATACCGCCCACCTAAAGAGAAAAACAAAAAAGATTTTAACAATAATTAAGAGCCTAGGAAAAGTGTGTTAAAAATTGTTTGAAACCTAATAACATGGGGGGAAAAGTGTTTGGTCTGCCATCTTGTGGAAGTTGCTGGTAACATCAATCCCTAGACCCAGAGACGTTTAAAAAAGTAAAATATAACAATTACAACAAAAAGGCTTTTCAACCACTGGGGAAAAAAAGAAAAAAATGTTAGGTAACAATTACATACCTAGTTTAGTTTTACACTAAGGCAAGATCTACTTTTATAAGTGACATAACAGATTTGTAATTGTGCAAGGTCATACTTTGAGCAGGTGTCAGCCATGAGACTCACCATCCCATTGCCTAGATCAGGGGTGGGCAAACTTTTTGACTCGAGGGCCACAATGGGTTCTTAAACTGGACCGGAGGGCCGGAACAGAAGCAACCTGACCATGCTGGCACTCTCATCTTGGGCTGCTGGTGAAGGAACGGAGGAGAGAACAAGAGAACCCTCCGCTCTTTCGGCTCCGCGGGCCGGATAGAACAGCCGAAAGGGCCAGATCCGGTCCTCGGGCCGTAGTTTGCCCACGGCTGGTCTAGATCCACTACTCTTTTCCTGTTAAACTGACATGTTTATAAACAAGATTCGGAAAGAGAACTATCTATCTTTAAACTTTTGTTAGGAGCAAGATTTTGTGCTACTCACTTTGGAATTAAAAACAGAAACATCATATAGTATATTACACTGTGCCAAAACAATTTGAACAAACAGCGCTAACGAGAAAAATTTTTTTCAAATGATCCAAGCTACAGTGGTCCGGGCCTCTATAGTAGACACAATTGGTATAACCAGTCTTGAGCTGGAACTACCAGTTCAAGTGAACACTAAAGCAAAGTATATCAGCCAGCAGTTAAATTTAATTTTGCAATCAACTTGGTAAGAGGACTACTTTGTTTCTTTGTACATACGACATACACGCTGTTAGTATTATATTCTCCTTTAATCTGACCTTTAGTTGGACAAATATTTTCCACCTAACCCAATTCACCAAGGACCACTGGAATCGGAAGTGGTATGAACATACAGAGTATCTACAACTGGAAGAGTACAACGCTGCACGTTACTCATAACGAATCAGTTGACAGAGGTCAGACTT
This sequence comes from Vespertilio murinus, assembly GCA_963924515.1. Lineage (NCBI taxonomy): Eukaryota > Metazoa > Chordata > Mammalia > Chiroptera > Vespertilionidae > Vespertilio > Vespertilio murinus. Next base: position 18,863,896 of record OZ004713.1, read on the forward strand.
CACAGAGCTGCGCTTTCACGGGATCCCAACCTTCCCCAAAAGGACTGCTGGTGCACACGCATACTCATCAATTTGCTGACCACCCACATCTTACAGTCAAACTATGAAGCTTTTCTGACATCGAGTGTTTTTAACTACCTGGACCTTGGAAATATTTACTTAATTTTAAGCAAGCTTTGGCTCCTTCCCTGACACCAAGATGATTGCAGTCCAGTTGCAACACCAAGCCTGATAAATCATGCGACTGACAAGATACTTCCAGCAGCTGTCTCTGGTGAACACCCAATACCAGTGGTCTGCAAACTCATGAGCCACATTTGACTTGCGAGCCGTGTTTTGCTGCTCTGTTGACTAATGAGTTTGCCAACCACTGGTAGACTAAATGTTATTGTGTAGTTGGAAGCTGTGAGGATTAGGCAATTATAGCATATTGTGTGCAAAGAGGTAAAGGGTAATATATGACAGTGGTTGGCAAACTCATTAGTCAACTGAGCAGTGAACCACGGCTCGCAAGTCAAATGTGGCTCGCAAGCCGCAGTTTGCTGACCACTGCCCAATACAAGCATCAGTACCAAAAGCACTGTGCTCCTGGGAGCTCTGGTCTGTCGGGCACCTTCCTGACTTCAGATCCAAAAGAGTGCATTTAAATTAGGTCACTTTCTTAAAGTTTATCCTCTTCTCACTCACCGAAACATGAGTATGTTTTTCTATTAACAAGTGAGAGAGGTAGTAAGCTTTTTATTTTTTCTGTTTCTGATCTGAGGTATATGTGCACAAGTTCCTAGAGTCAAATAAAAAGTAACTACAAATTTTAATAAATGATGAAAAACCAACAGAAAGGGCAAAATCCATACTGGGCAAGTCACAGAAGAAGGCAATAACCTATTTTGTTTCCATAGGCAAATGTTCATGATATATATTAAAGGTGTGATATGTAGAAAAAAGTTAAATTCAGGTTACCTGAATTGTTAACATGAATGACTCTGGAAAAGCTGGATTTCATGCATTATTTATCAGCCACCACAGCACTGGCTATGACGCATCAGAACAGGACACCAGCTACCAGAGCAGCACCAGGCGCCACGCGGACACACCAGTGAGCAGCAGCTAACAATACTCAGGTGACATGATTTTTTAAATAGTCCACGCTACCCTACGACTTCTAAGTTTTCTACAGTAAACATGTATTACTTTTATACATAAAATGGTAACACATTTTTTAAAGCTAATGTAAAAGTAAAATAAAATTTCTTATCCTTCGAATATTACATTAAGTCTAAATCTCATAAGACAAAGATTTAAATAACTATTCTAAACTTCTCTCTCCCTGGAAAAATGTCATTTCTAACCTAAGGATACCCCCAAATATGTGAGCACATTTAAGCATTAAGGTAAAACGCTGCCTGATAGGACCTCTGCCTCATAGCCCCAGGACTATACACAGGCAACCACACATCTATTTTCTTTCTTCTTCTTTTTAATATATTTTATTGATTTTTTTTGATTTTTTTTTTACAGAGAGGAAAGGAGAGGGATAGAGAGCTAGAAACATCAATGAGAGAGAAACATCAACCAGCTGCCTCCTGCACACCCCTCACCGGGGATGTGCCCACAACCAATGTACATGCCCTTGACCGGAATCGAAACTGGGACCTTTCAGTCCGCAGACCGATGCTCTACCGCTGAGCCAAACCGGCTTTGGCCACATATCTATTTTCTTAAGCCCCTAATTCCTCTCCCACAATTAACTGGCCAGATAAGCACAGGTTTTAAAGTCACTGTGTTGCCTCCTAATAAGAAAGTTCATGTATTTTTACCTCCTTCATGGTCACTTCATGACTCTACATCTCTTGTGGTGTGAGTTCTTGGTGAGGTTGCATTCCTTGACAATCATAACATCCACCTTAATTCATCTTTGAGATCTGGGTACAAATTTCACAGCACATTCTGATACACAGCAGCAGCCTCCCCAGGTGACTTTAGAGATGATAAAACTATCTTTTATTGGCAGTTAAGTTATTCAATCTCCTTGCAATTACTGCTTTCTTTCAAAAGGCAACTAACTTCAACTCTTTGGCCTGAATATTAGCCAAAATGATGGGGGATGGGAGGGGTGTGTGTGTGTGTGTATGTGTGTGTTTAATACATTTTATTGATTTTTTTTACAGAGAGGAAGAGACAGGGATAGAGAGTTAGAAACATTGATTAGAGAAAAACATCAATCAGCCGCCTCCTGCACATCTCCTACTGGGGATGTGCCAGAAACCAAGGTGTATGCCCTTGACCGGAATTGAACCTGGGACCTTTCAGTCCCCAGGCCAACACTCTATCCACTGAGCCAAACAGGTTAGGGCCTGATGAAGGGTTTTTAAAAACAGTTTTCAATCCAAAGCAGAAGTAAACGTTCCATCATTTAAACTGTAAAAAGCAAATTATTTAGCCGAAACCGGTTTGGCTCAGTGGATAGAGCGTCGGCCTGTGGACTGGAAGGTCCCAGGTTCAATTCTGGTCAAGGGCATGTACATTAGTTGCGGGCACATCCCCAGTAGAGGGCGTGCAGGAGGCAGCTGGTCGATGTTTCTCTCTCATCAATGTTTCTAGCTCTCTATCCCTCTCCCTTCCTCTCTGTAAAAAATATCAATAAGATATATATTTTTAAAAGCAATTTATTTCTTTTTAATATATTTTTTTACCGATTTCAGAGAGGAAGGGAGATGGAGAGATAGAAACATGAATGATGAGGCAGAATCATTGATTGGCTGCCACGTTCACACCTCATATTGGGGATCCAGCCCACAACTCAGGCATATGCCCTTGACCAGAATCGAACCTGGGACCCTTCAGTCCATAGGCCGACACTGTATCCACTGAGCCAAAGCCCAGCTAGGGCTCTCCGTGCAATTTAAATTACAAGATGTTGAAGCAACTTTACCTTGGTTTTTATGTTCATGGAACTTTTTCATGTACTTTGTACCATAATTTTATGTAAGGCCTAAGTCTTGACATAGCTGTTCTCATTTTCAAATCTTTCTAATCAAATTCAATTTCACTTCTAGCAATTCCCAGTCAGGACACATGCTTGGGGCTCAATCCCTAGTGGGGGATGTGCAGGAGGCAGCCAATCAATGATTCTGTCTCATCATTCATGTTTCTATCTCTCTCTCCTTCTCCCTTCTTCTCTGAAATAAAAATTTTTAAAAAAAGGAAAAGGAAAATAGGCCCGATGAGAATAGAATTAGGATAGAGAGGTGCCAAGAAAAACATGCAAACATATTCAGAGAACCTGATTGAGCAATTCACATTACCATCAGCAGTGATGTGTCCAGGTGAATGAAAGCTAGACCAGAGAGAAGACCACTTGTTTCCTCTAACTGGAAGCCCTTCTCCCAACATAAGTGCTAGTTAATTTTGACACAAATACAAACACAATTTGAAGAGTTGAGAATAGAGATGAAAAATTCAAGGCCCAGGCTCAATTACCATATTGTCTACAATTTTCCTAATACAGTAAAACCCCGATATAATAGACTAATTCGGGCGAGGGGGTGTCTGTCAAAGCTCAAAGTCTGTTAAACAATAAAGTAGGTTTTCTGAATGCATGTTATAAAATTGACAAATTAGTGAGGCTGCCTATTTTTACTTACATAGACTTATTTGAGTAATTAAAATTATGTATGAAAGGTTTAATTTCACAGAAAAATTTCTGTATGTATTACTGTGATTTTAAACTTATACTGAATAGGCCTAGTAAATGCGTGCATTCGCCGGTCACCTTGAGGAAACAAACGGGTGTGGCTTAGTGCACGTGGGAACATAGGCTAGCCATTAACACTGCTGCAGTCACACAAGAATTTAACAGAACCAATTAGCAAGCAAGATGTGTGTGATCAAGTGCTAATCATTCGCCAAACATTGTTTACGGGTGGTGACTCTTGGATTTAAATATGTACACTATAATTATAGATATGCAATATTTATTTATGTCAGTGAAATTACTACAATGTTTTTTCCAACATATGGCCTATTTGCTAATATTTCTTAAAAACAGTTAATAACAAAAAACCTGTTAATTTAATTATAAGCAAATCTTAGTTAAAAGCATTTTAGAATTAACAGTGTGTTAATTTTCACATATGGCATAATTTTGTCCATTAAATCTGAAGCTTGTTAAATCGAGGCCCGCAAAATTGAGGATTTACTGTAATCTCTTTGACTTAGACGTTCTTTATCTGAACCTCTCACATGGCTCATTCCACAATCCATTTGGTAGAATAGCTTTTGGTCTCTTAAGCTAGGGCTGTGTCTTGCTCATTTTGGCACACACCTCCTCTCCCCCCCCCCACCCCCCTTTAATGGGTATTCAGACAAGGAGCACAGGTTGGTAGAGTCAGCTATGTGTGGACTTAAATCTGACTCTGCTATGTGAATTTAGGCAATCTGCTACTTAATTCTCTAAAAACCTGTTTCCTTATTATAAAATGGGGCATTTCAAAGGGTTGTGGGCATTAAGGAGGGGACTAAAATACTGTGCAAAGAGACTGACACAAATAGGCATTCAAAAAAAAAGCTACTTAGTATGTGTTTACTGAATGGATGAAATGTTACCGTTCTTCAAAGTAAGAAAATTGTATTTAAAATTATATTCAAAAGTTAGTTGGGCATTGCCATGTAACACATGATTTTTATAGCAGTAACTGGGTAGAATTTTATGGCAATATAACGTATCCATTAATCTCCTTCAAAAATGTTGTACGTTTTCTTAGCTAGCAATTCACTCTGAATATTTAGGCATTTGATTCCAGGAGCAGGAATAGGGGTAGAGGACAGTCATGGCCTTAATTAACTTGATAGCAACCAACTCTAAAACTGACAAAGCACATGAAACTACAAAAGCACAAGACTATAATGAGCACTAAAAACTTAGCCCGGTGTCTACAAAGCACTAGAAGACATAAGACCAGAAAGAGAAAGCCTAGTTAGAGGCATTAGAATATGGGATGCTGTACTCTGGATAATGTCATTTCTAGCAAAAACTTTTTATTTTTTAATTTTTAAAAATCAACCACCATTATACCACAACCATCAAGCTAATAAACATTCGATTAAATCACAACTTTCCTGTGATTTTAAAAAAGACGTTCTACTCTCAAATCTCCAATGTAGGAAGGGGAGCACTGTCAGCTTTGGAACCTGATTGTTTCGAGAAATACTTTAGACAAAAAATGACATCTAGTCACATCACAATGTCACATCAGCTCTGTTCATTGCCCTGCATCCTGCGAACCTTTTGGGCCTCTTCCACAAAAAGATCCCAAAACAATAACACTTACTTATCAGCCCACATCTACACAATTATCCCACAGAAACACTGAGCATTAATTATCCTACTTATCAGGCATGTGAAAAGACTTGGCATCTGAAAAGACTTGGCACACTGTTAGCTTCATTTTTAGAATTTCCATGTTATTCCAAAGATAATTAAAACAAGATTCTACCTTCACAGTTACCATTCTCCCCCAGGAAATGAACCAATAGAATTAGTCTGTTTATCTCACTCCTCTCACAATTTTGTTAATCTGCACTGATGTCTATTTCTGGTAATATTAAAATAAAAATGCCTCTTGCCAATTCCCACAGCACACTCCACTACAACCATCATAGCGTTTTTCAAGGCCTATGAATATCTTCTTTTTCTGGTCTCCTTTAGGGCTAGGTGCTTGGGGGTAAAAGCTGAAGTTCAGGGGAATGACTGACATTTATTTACTCCATAGGTGTGATCTTAGCTGAACATTATTGGTGACTGAATCAAGTGCTTAAAAATTCAGAGTGGCAAAAATGACAAAAATCAAAGTTCAGCCAAAAGTTAAGAACCATATAAATTATGCAATAGAGACTGAAATGAACAGCTAACATGTTATTTCTGAGACATTTTCAAATGATAATTTCTCAGATATGGGTTGAGTTCATTGTTGGAACTACTACTAACATTTTACTCGTCTCAGAACTGGTGTGAATCTTTGTCCTTCTTAACATGGTATTTAAGAAACCAAACAGCCTGTAGAATTACACATTTGAATCAACCTAAAAACACAATACACACACTTCCAACTTTACATAAGTTTCTCAGAAATGCAGTTTAGTATGTGTGCCCAGTAGTGAAATGTGGCAGGGGCCACCATATTGAAAAGCACAGTTCTATACAGACTGGTGGTTATTAATGAAATACATAACACTGCCTTATTATTGCTAGTTTCCTACCACAAAACTAAGAGATTTTATAAACCTAAGTTAATAATAGATCTGCATTTTACAAGCACAAACTCCAGAATCTTTCCTCTTAGATTCCCCCTCTTGGCCTAGTTGAACTCCTTCTTGAAAAAATATGTTTTAGTGATTTTTTTTTTTTTGGGGGGGGGGGGGAGAACAGCAGAGGGAGAGAGAGAAACATCCATCGGCTGCCTCCTGCGTGCCTATTGGGGATCGAGCCTGCAATCTGCGTATGTGCCCTGACAGGGAATCCCACAGCAATCTTTAGGGCACAGCACCTTTCGGTGCCTGGGAGGACACCCAACAAACCAAGCCACACTGGCCAGGGCTCTCCCTCTTCTTATGAAGACTCTCAATTTCCCTACAGTCATGGCTTACCCACTCAGTTCCTTGGTGAGAATGTATTCAGATAAGAGATGGCCATGTCTAGTCTTCCTCCGGAGGACTACCTACTGTCTTGGGACTTCATGTAAGCCTTGCCAGCAACAAACATAAAACAGGCAATAGGAAATTATATTATCATCCTAAATATTTCTCTCTCTTGGCTTTGTATTCCATTGTGTTCTCTTCTGGTCCTTTCCATTGGGCACCTCTTTCCATTTCAACCAGCTTCTCTTACAGAGCGGCTTTCTCCACCAGACTTAGTGAATGGGCACAGTAAGTTAAACATGTATCCCTCTGCTCATTTCTTCTGCCTTTTCAGAATTAAGAACCCCAACAAAACAACAAAAATAAAAATTCAAACTCTGAGAGGTGGGGGGGGAGAATCCCACTTATTCAAATCTTCATTCCTTTTCTCCAATGGTGTATCTATGCAGAGTCTTCTGTGTGGCTATTTTTAAAAAGCCCAAGTCAGCAAGACTGCCCACCTAGGGGAAACAAAACTAAAACAGAAAACAAGACACCAGAAACTGCTTCCTCACTGTCACTCCGTTCCCAAGGATAGCCCAGGCTCCATGATCAGGCACTTTAGCTCGCTTCTTCGTCTTCATTTTCTAAAACCTTCTCTTCTCTGCTTATAAACTATATCTTATTTTTTTTCAAATATATTTTATTGATATTTTACAGAGAGGAAAGGAGATAGATAGAGAGCTAGAAACGTTGATGAGAAACATCGACCAGCTGCCTCTTGCACACCCCCTACCGGGGATGTGCCCGCAACCAAGGTACATGCCCTTGACCGGAATCGAACCCGGGACCTTTCAGTCCGCAGACCGACGCTCTATCCACTGAGCCAAACCAGTTTCGGCTAAACTATATCTTATTAACAGTACAAGACACTAAAGAGAAGCACTTCCTTGTCCTTAGAACTACTGTTCACACACACCACCAAGAACTACAATGGCAAGCTCACTTCACATCCCTTTGCATTTTTTATGTCTAGCCCAGCCGTGGGCAAACAGCCCTCGGGCCGCATCCAGCCTGTTTGGCTGTTCTTTCCGGCCGGAGGAGCCGAAAGAGCGGAGGGCTCTCTTGCTCTCCCCTCCGCTCCTTCACCAGCAGCCCAAGATGAGAGTGCCAGCATGGTCAGGGTGCTTTTGTTCCGGCCCTCCGGTCCAGTTTAAGAAACCAAGTGGCCCTCGTGTCAAAAAGTTTGCCCACCCCTGGTCTAGTCCCACCTAATCCTAATCTCCTTAGGTTTGGAAAGGGAGTCGTCTCATAAAAGCCTTCCTCATATGGTTCATGGCCTAATATAAAACCTTTCTGTGGTGTAACTAATAAAATACTTTTTCTCCTTCTCCTGGAACTTCTCACCATTCCTCCTCCTCCCTTTCCCCCTCCTCTCTTATAACCATTCAGTTATTTTCTGTTCCCTCGTGTCATTCTACGGAGGCACTGCAAAAAAACTGCAAATTCTAAAGGGCTAGGAGGCCCCTGGGCATGCTATGGATATTGGGGAAAAACAGGTTCCCAAATCTGCAAGGTTGAAAGTCAGATCCTAGACTGTGGCAAGTCCAACCATGTAATATTACTCTGAAACCTTTAGAAAGCAGCCAACGTCCCTAAAGACAAGCACTTTCTCTCAAAATGCTGACACAAGCTACCAGGCAATTTCTGTTTTTCTATCATTTCTCCATCTCATGGTATTAAATTACTGTTATCTTCTTACTGACACCACAGATGGTCTCTGACTTATAATGGACTGACTACTGATTTTCTTTAACTTGACGATGGTACAAAAGCAATATGCATTCAGTAGAAACTGTACTTAGATTTTTGAATTTTGATCTTTTCCAGATTAGCATGTGATACTCTCTCGTGATGCTGGGCAGTGGCAACAAGATGATTTCACTGAATTCAATCTTCCAGGTGTGTCACAATCTAAAATCTGCTTTAAAAAACATCAAAAAAAATTATAAAGGTACTATAACGATCATGCACAATGGTACCAAAATTGTAACTAGAAGTATACAATTTTACCTATATGTTCCCAAAAATTCTAGTTTAGCATTTCTTAGTTGGGATTCAGGAATCTGTATTTTAACAACTCCACCAGGTGATTCTCATCATGAGAGAAGTTTGGGAAACACTGGTCTAGATGATATGTATCTTGTAAAATATAGTGCATACCTACCTCAAATTTCTAATTTATAGAGGAATTTAGAATTTATAAATTTATACAGAAACCTATCTATCTCTACCCATCCATCTGGGCTGGTTTTAGAACTCTACAAAAATTCAGAGAACTGACAAATGATAAGAAACAGGAAATTATGGTATAAGAATTAAGTAGGTCAGTAGAAGGAAAAAATGTGCATTTTATAAAATCAATAAGGATCTTTCAATTATTTTTCTGGTAACAGTGATCTCAAATACTGTCAACTTTAAAATACCAGGATCCTATGGCTATGATCTCACAACATCACTGTTTCTATCATCCAGTCTCTTCCTTTAATGAGTTTTTCTCTCTCCTCCTTCTCTCTCTCTTATCTACAACTCTTCTCCCTCCCTGTCTGCCCACCCCTCCCTCCCATCCGTCCTTCCGTCCTTCCGTCCGTCCTTCCTTCCTTCCTTCCTTCCTTCCTTCCTTCCTTCCTTTCTAATAAATAACCCAATAATCCTCACATTTAAAAAATTCTAGCCGAAACCGGTTTGGCTCAGTGGATAGAGAGTGGATAGGACTGAAAGGACCCAGGTTTGATTCCGGTCAAGGGCATGTACCTTGGGTGCGGGCACATCCCCCTAGGGGGGGTGTGCAGGAGGCAGCTGATCAATGATTCTCTCTCATAGATGTTTCTAACTCTCTCTTTCTCTCTGTAAAAAACCCCAAAAATCAATAAAAAATATGTTTTTTTAAAAATTTTAGAACAGGGATCCACAAACTATGTGCAAGGAACAAATATGGCTTGCTGCTCGTTTTGTATGGCAGATGATCAAGACAGCTTTTTACATTTTTAAAAGGTTATAAAATAAAACAAAGAAGAATATGTGCAATAGAGCCTAATGTGGCTTGCAAAGTCTAAAATATTTACTATCTGGACTTTTACTAAAATATTTGCAGGCTCTGCTCTAGGATGATATTTATCACAGCTTACTCAGTAATTCAGTTAATTCACAGCAATGACAAGTGCACAGTAAATAATTAAATTTTATAGTGGTCATTAGAACCCCATCATACATACCATAGTTCCAATTATGTTGTTTTTTAGAATACTAGCACAGAACTCAGCACATTATAGAAGTTCAAATATCAAGCTCTGCCTGCCTGAACAATGGCACTTCAGTATGAAGCTAGTCTAAAGTGGTGGCATAGCCTGGATACAAGAAACCTTCTCTCATGGGAGTTCAGATCAGCTGATAAGTGAAGTAAGCTCTAACTGTTTCTCGTATTACACATCCCCAATTCACTTAGCTAAAAGAAATAAAATAATTCTCCTTGATTTCTCTGAAGTCTATCCCAGGTGAGATATATATCTCAAAATCTTTAATGTTTTCCAATTACATTTTCTTACAGAGTTCTCTCCAAGTATTCAAAATAAAACAAACTCAGTAACTTACTCCAGAGCAGGTCTCAGAACTCTGACTTTTAATGCTTCTAATATTCGATTTAACTCCACAAATGGTTCTTTCTGACTGGGGTCTACAGAAAGACCAGATTCCTGTGGAGATAAAAAGAACTGTTATTAGCACTAATCAGGATAAAGAGATATAGTAAAAGCACATTCTAAATTTAATATGGGACAAATCCTAAAGATAGTTCTTTTTAACATGTATTTCTGTGGCAGAAACTGATGGTTGAGCCCTAGTATCATTCTTTCTCCTTTTTCAAAGTAGTAAGTTTAAAGCTGGGCATATAACCATATGGAATAAAGCTAGGTATGACTACAAGATAGATGTAAGTTCTGGCCAATGAAACATAAGCATGAATTCTTTGTCCCTTCCTGGAATCCAAAAGGTATTATAGAGCTTTCACTGTTGTCCTGGACCATGAGGACAGGGGACGCCTTAGAAATAGGGGGGCTACAAAGAGCCTAGGTTCCTTATGGGCACAGCTATACTGTAAATGCTGTGCATGGTTTACTACCTCCTTCTGTGAAAGAAGAAAAAGAAACTTCATTTTTATTTAAACCATTAGTATTTTGGGTCTTTGTTATTTATAAATGAACTTAATACTGAAAAACACAATTTAGAAACTTTATATGGACACATACACAATTCCCGTAAGGTACAGAGAAAGACCCAAGTTATGGTTTATCTGTTAAAACATAAAAGGCTTATTGACCAACCTAGTGTTACAACTACTTAGAGGCTGCCAAATGTAAACTATAAGCTTTAATTAAAGTGGTGCAATTTTGTATAACTTAGCATCAACAGTTCAATAAATTAGGATTGCCATGCAAAAAAAAAAAAGCTTCATGGTTTTGTTTACAGACTAGCTTTAAATTACTTAATTCTTATAGTCCTTAAGCAAAAAAATAGCACAAGGCAGCCAAGGGTAGAATTTGAATATACATAAATCTGGTCCTGAATCCTTCCCAGTTCCTTTACTAAGAACCCATAGGACCTTGGGAAATTTACTGTTCAAGACCTCAGATTCCGGGAGAAATCATTTCCATCTCCCAGAATTGCAGGGAGAATTAAAGGCAGGGCTTAACTTATGGTAAAGACTCATACGTAGCAGTTGCTACCATTATGATTAGGTGGTATTTGGTAAACTGTTCTGAAATCCTTATACTTATGTCTAATAGAAAGAACAATCAAATACTCATCTGAAATAAATTTTAGTTTGAAATTCATTTGATAAGCAAAATTCTACCAGTTGGGCCAGAAGAGAAGAACCACCATAAATCTCTGCCCTTTTCTACACTCACCATCCCTATCAAAAGAGGAAATGAAGAAAGTAGTATCACTTCTGACCCCTTCCCTGAGGACCTGGGACCAGCGTTTTGGGGCAGGAATAAGGAAATACTTCAATTAAGAAGTTCTAGGGTTATCATTTTCACCAATTAAAAGAAGACTTCCTAGTAAAACGAGGTCAGCCCTGATAATTAAAATATTAAAAATCTAAGTATAGCTAGAAGACTCCGAAGCTCGAAGGCAGTTCTTTTTCATCTTCTCGCAGGCGGCACACTGTTACCTGGCAGAGCTCCTCAGCTACATCCAGCATCCCTTGTCGAAAGAAGTGCTCTACCATCACCTCATTGAGAAGCCGCTGGCTGTCTGCCTGCCAGCAGCCATCGATTCCCACGCTGCTAATGTCAGAGTCAAAATTCTGGGGGGGAGATAAATAAACAAACAATTCATCCATTAATTAGGATGCATTACTGTGTATGATTTTCAACCCATCTAAAAGAATGGCCTTCATTTCACTCTGAGATACCCCTAATAAGTACCCAATTCAAATTCATCTGTAGTCTATTTCAGGAAGTTTTTCCATTGCTCCTTTTAAAATTTCTCACTCTCACTGATTATTGTTGGAAGAGTAAATAAGTGATATTTTAAAGAGCATCCTGCAAAAATACATAAATTTAATGATTTATGTGAATAAATTGATTTTTTTACATTATACAACAGCAATTATTTTCAGAGTTGTGGCCTGTAAAAGCATTTTCAACACAACATTGTCTAATAGGGGAAAAAGGCAAAAATCCATATGCTCAACATAGAATCAGTTAAATAATTCATGACACATCCCAACAACTGCAGTGCCAAGATGGGGGAGGAGCGGGGAGCGTGGGCCAGGTTGTTAAGAGAAAAGGCTCTGGGGCCAATCCACTCGGGTTTGAATCCTGGCTCCATCTCCCACTAGCTGTGTGATCTTGACCAAATTTAAGGCCTGTGAGCCTCAGCTTCCTTACCTTAAGTAGAAAAAATTAACACTAACCTCTCCATTTGGGCTGAATTGCATCCTCTCAAAATTTCTATGTTAATGAAACCCTAAATTCCAGTATAGATCATAAGTTAAAATGAGGTTTTATGGTTGATCCTAATCCATTAAGATTGGTATCCTTATAAAGAGAGGAAATTAGGACACAGGCAGGTATAGAGGGAAACCATGTGCAATGGACTGAATGTCTGTGCCCCTGCCCCCCAAATTCCCGCACTGAAGGCCTAACTGCATGACTATTTGTCTGTGAGGAGGAGATAAAGGTTAAATGAAGTCATAAGGGTAGGGACCTACTCTTAGAAGATAAGGAAGAAACATCAGAGTACAGTGTTCTCTCTCTCTCTCTTCACCTCTCTCCCTTCCTCGCCTCCTTCGCTCCACCCCTCCCCATCATGTGATACAGGGAGAAGGCAGTCATCAGCATGTCAGAAAGGAGGCTGTCCATCCTCAATAGGACATGAATTGGCTAGGACCTTGATCTAGGACTTCCCAGCCTCCAGAATTGTGAGGAGATAAGTTTTTGTTGTTCAAACGTCCCAGTCTGTGGTACTGTGTAATGGGAACACAAGCTAAGAACCACGTGAGAATGCAGCAAGAAAATGGCTATAAGCCAAGGAGAGAGGCCTCAGAAAAGCAACCCTGCTACCACCCTGATCTTGAACTTCCACTCTCCAGAAATGTGGGAAAATAAACATGTTTATGCCACCTAGTCTGCATAGCAGCCCTAGCAGGTTAAAACACTCCCTTACTGGTTAAATAAAATGGTAGTTGCTACTATTCTAGTATTGCCATTCACAATTAAAAGGTGAGGCTCATACAACTATGTATCTACTAACATGGAAAAATGTCCCTAATACCTTAACGAAAAAAAAATTAAAAACTTCTACAAAATTATGACCCCAGTTAAAAAAATTTTTTTTAATTGATTTCTGAGAGGAAGGGAAAGGGAGAGATAGAAACAACAACGATGAGAGAATCGCTGCCTCCTGCACACCCCCTACTGAGGACTGAGCCACTACCTGGGCATGTGCCCGGACCAGGAATTAAACTGTGATCTTTTGGTTCATAGGTTGATGCTCAGCCACTGAACCACACTAGCTGGGTGACCCTATTGTTTTAAAAAAAAAAAAAGAAGAAGAAGAAGAAGAATACCTGTGCCTAGTGGTTAGTGCATAGATCAGCCCACAAACTGAAGGGTTGCAGGTCCAATCTCAGATTGCAGGTTTGATCCCCAGCCTTGGTTGATGCATGCGCAGGAGGCAAATGATGGATGTGTCTCTCACCTCTCTCTCTTTCCCCCTTCTTCCCTCCTTTCCACTCTCAAAAAATCAATGGGGAAAATAGCCTCAGGTGAGAAATAACAAAAATAAAGAATACTATACCTTCAAATGTTTAGGGGGGGAAAATCTAAAAACATGTGTACAAAAGTATTGGTAGATTGCCAATAAAAACTACCATGCTCCACACAAAGAACAAAATTCTTTTCATAATAAACAAATTAACTGCCGAAACCAGTTTGGCTCAGTGGTAGAGCATTGGTCTGCAGACTGAGGGGTCCCGGGTTCGATTCCGGTCAAGGGCATGTACATTGGTTGCGGGCACATCCCTGGTAGAGGGTGTGCAGGAGGCAGCTAGTTGAAGTTTCTCTCTCATCGACGTTTCTAGCTCTCTATCTCTCTCCCTTCCTCTCTGTAAAATATCAATAAAATATATTTTAAAAAATAAACAAATTAACAAATTAACCCAGTTCGGGGTAAGATCAAGTAAACTCCACCTCGTCTCTACCGCTGAATGCAGTTATAAAATCAGGACACAATAAATGGAGCAGCTATTTGGGGACATTAAAAAGTGAGGAGGAGGAAGTAGACTGAGGAAGAAGGTCACAGTGGTGATGACTTTACTACTTTTCTCTCCCCAGTATCTCTCAGCCTGGATGCAATGCAGCCAAACCCAGAAATGGGCCCCTGGAACGAGAAGCCCTTTAGTTCTGCCAAGAGGAGCAGGAATGGGCGTTCCTACCATTCAGAGAACAGGGGGAATCGCATGCTTTTCCCCATTCCCTCCATTTTCTTTCACCTCTAGCTCAAGGCAGTCTGCAGGTATATTAGTTTTCTATTGCAACTTAAAACCTCACAACTTTATTTTTTAAATTTTTAAATTATTTTTTAGATAGAGAGGGAGAGGGGGGGAGAGAGATAGAAACGTCAATGAGACACATTGATCAGCTGCCTCTTGCACACCCCCTACTGAGGACTGAGCCCGCTGAGCGTATTACAGATGTCCCCACAATGATGCTTTTCATGTACCTTTATTTCCAATGGTAACTTTATGTACCATTGTCACTACTACAGGTTAGAAAAATCATACAGGATATCCCCACTATATTAAAACAATAAAAGTTACCTCCTAGTCTTGGGAAATACAACTAAAATGTATATAAGCAATGCATTTGATGAAAATTACTGAACTTCCTTTTATCATTCTGATATTCTAGTTAAAACCACTGAGGTAGATAAGTAACATTTTTTATAGATTATTTTTTGTTCATCTGTAGTAAAATTTAAAGTTAAAATTATAAAAAGAAAGTTGAAAAAATGCAATACAGTGTCAGAATTCCTTTTGTTATAACTGCACGTTCTTACTATTGCATCAGAGCTAGGATCAGTTCCAGGTTCTGTTGCTAGGCAACCAAACTGGCTTGCAAGGCTGCCCAGAAAGTCAGCAGCACTGCAAACCAGCTAAGAAGTGGCTAATGAAGAGAAATATCGACTATTAGCACTTCTGTTTTACTATAGTTTCTCCTTTTAAAAAAAAGAAAATTTGGAAAGATGTTCTTAAATATGAAGTCAAGATTCAAAGAATCAAAAGCAGAACACAAATTCAAGGGTGTGTCTGCCTGGAAATATTATGGTTTGGAAAGAGAAAAAAATCTAAGACATACAAGTCATCCTATGTACTTCGAGCACCACTCACTTCTTTTTTAATCCTCACCAAGGATGTATTTTTATTGATTTTTTTTTTTTTTTAGAGAGGAAGGAAGGAGGGGGTGAGAGGAAGAGAGGGAGGGGAAGGGGGGAATGGAAGAAGGAAGGGGGGAGAGAGAGAGAGATCCATAGGAGAGTAATACCCATCAGTTGCCTCCTGCACATATCCCGACCTGCGACCTCGGTATGTATCCCAACCAGGAATTGAACCCTCAACCTTTTGGTGCACAAGACAATACTCCAACCAACTAGCCATCCAGCAAGGGCAAGTCATTCACATTTTTGATGAATTAAAAGTTTTAAAATCTAGAAGCTGAAGCAGAGGGGTAAATTTATGAGACTGTCTAAACAGATCATCCTATTGCTTTAGCTATAATATAAGCATATTTACAAACTGGTTAGACTTTAATGACTGGCTTTTTTGTTCACAATCCCAAACTAATCCATTTCTGAAATACACTGTATGAAATTATAATCATTGAGCACAATGATAAAAGTACATGACAAAATCCAGTATTTCGGGGTTTTTTGTTTGTTTTTTAAAATATATATATTTTTATTAATTTCAGAGAGGAAGGGAAAGAGATAAAAACATCAATGATGAAAGAGAATCATTGATCGGCCTCCCACACACCCTACACTGGGGATCGAGCCTGCAACCTGGGCATGTGTCCTGACAAGGAATTGAACCTCGATCTCCTGTGTTCATATATCAACCGGCCAGGCCAGTAATCATAAGTGCCAACTCTTTAATACTGTAATTTTTTAAACTGCCCCATCACTTTTAAAGAAAACTTGTTGGGCTACTGTTGCACTTACCAGGAATCAATTTCCCTTCTAGGCATCCAGTTATTCTGGTTTAGGAGAGAGAGGTAGTATCGCACAGAATACTTAACAGAATAAAAAGATCTGTACTCTAGTTCCACTCAGTTTGAAATAACATCTACTTCACATATAACCCACAAAAGATTAGTCTCCAAAAGTTGTTTTTTTATTATAAATTCCTACCAATAAGAAATAAAGACCAACAACCTAATATGAAAAAAAAAAATGGGCAGAAAATAAGAAACTCACCAAAGGAGTAAATCCTAACAATCAAATGTAGAAAAAGATGCTCAAACTCAAAGATGATGGAGTTCAGCAGCTTGGTTCATTGGTTGAGTATCGGACCATGAACCAAGAGGTTACCAGTTCAGTTCCCGATCAGGGCACACAACTGGGTTATGGGCTTGATCCCCAGTATGGGGCAAGCAGGAGGCATGATTGATGTGTTTCTCTTTCATCAATGTTTCTATCTCTTTAACCCTCTCCCTTCCTCTCTCTCTAAAATCAATAAAAGTATGTCTTTTTGAAAAAGAAAAAAAGGTGAAGGAAACACAAATACAACTAGATACCATCTAATATCCATGTGATTAATTTAAAATTTTTTTAAAGCTGACAAAGTGTACATGAGAAACAGGAACATAAGGGCGAAATTGCAAATTGATTCAATCCTTTAGGGCAGTGTTTCCCAAACTTCTCTCATGATAAGAATCACCTGGTGGAGTTGTTAAAATACAGATTCCTGAATCCCAACTAAGAAGTGCTAAACTATACAATTTTACCTATATGTTCCCAAAATTCTAGTGCTTTTAAGGGAAAAGTTAGCAAGCCCAGTAAAGCTTTAAAATCCTCCATAATGTAACCATCTGTCACACTTGCATACTATCTTCTCACAATTATTTTGCATATTCATGCAAAATTCATGCACTCCCTGTGGGAGTGCACTGACCACCAGGGGGCAGCTCCTGTGTTGAGTGTCTGCTCCCTGGTGGTCAGTGCATGTGACCAGTAGTTACACTGTTCAGTTGATTTGCATATGTTTTTATTATATAGGACTAGAGGCCTGGTGCACGAAATTCGTGTGGGGGGTGGTGGTGGGGAGAGTCCCTCAGCCTAACATGAATCCTCTCCAATCTGCAAGCCCTCTGGGGATGTCCTACTGATAGCTTAGGCCTGCTCCCCACGGTTCTCTGATCTCTGCAGATCTGCCCGCAGGCCCTAGGGCAGCCGAGGGCAAACTACGGCCCATGGGCCAGATGTGGCCCGTTCCGCTGTTCGATCCGGCCCACAGAGCTGAAAAAGCAGAGGGTTCTCTTGCTCTCCCCTCCGCTTCTTCACCAGCAGCCCAAGATGAGAGTGCCAGCATGGTCAGGTTGCTTTTCTTCCGGCCCTCCGGTCCAGTTTAAGAACCCATTGTGGCCCTGGAGTCAAAAAGTTTGCCCACCCCTGTTATACCCTCCGGCAAAAATGGGTCTGTAACACCTCCAGGTCTAGCAGGATTCTCGGATCCTCCATCCTAACATAAGATCTGATTGCAAAGGTCCAGGCTTTCCTCTGAGGACTGAACTATATAATTCAACAAATAATTACCATTATCAACTAAATAATATCGTTTCATTCTGCTCAGAGCAGTAGTAATAAGAACAATACAAGCCCATAGCTTAGAGCTAATGATGTAATGTGACAGACAACAGAGAAAGCAAAACTCATCTTCTCTTCTGAGAATGCTCTTCAGACTGAAAAAGGCAGACCAATATTGTTTCTCAGACACCGAGGCCCAACACAAGTGGGAAGGCCCAGAGAGCACCAGGCTGCTTGTAGGAGTCAGGATGCTTGGTTGCTACAAAAGGAAATCTCTCTTGCCCAAACAAGCCGGGTTTAAAGAAAGGCTCTGGAAACGAGGGTCTCTCAGATTCTCGCAAGGGCTACTGATCACTCCTAGGCTCACACATTCTAGACCTTCTTTCTCTAAGAGCTCTACTAAGAGAGATACCAGGGAAAGATCTTGAGACACCCATTTTACAACAAATAAACGTGGTCAAGCAACAAGTGTGGCTTTGCAAAAATTTAGACACATTATCTACTACATTTTCTTGAACTATTAGCTACTAATTCTGAGGGGAGCGGATTTAGTTTGATGTTTTATTTTATTTTTAGGAAACATATTATGTTCTTGGCTTTTTAATCAATGTTGTCTCTTTATAACTTTGTTAATTATACCTTTTTAATAATTCTAAAAATTCCACCCAATAGAAAAAATATCCTCAGCTGACACCAAACCGGTTTGGTTCAGTGGATAGAGCATCAGCCTGCAAAATGAAAGGTCCCAGATTCGATTCCGGTCAAGGGCATATCCCCAGTAGGGGATGTGCAGGAGGCAGCTGATTGATGTTTCTCTCTTATCGATGTTTCTGACTCTCTATCCCTCTCCCTTCCTCTCTGTAAAAAATCAATAAAATATAATTTTTTCTAAAATCCTCAGTTTGAGGATTAAAACAATAAAAATAAAACAGGAGAGAGTTCTACATTTTCTTAAAATGGGGGAGAAAATTAAAAATAGACTAACAGATGATTTTTTTTTTTTGGTTTTTTTTTTAAAATATACTTTATTGATTTTACACAGAGATGAATTGAGAGGGATAGAGAGCTAGAAACATTGATGAGAGAGAAACATCGACCAGCTGCCTCTTGCACACCCCCTACTGGGGATGTGCCTGCAACCAATGTACATGCCCTTGACTGGAATCGAACCTGGGACCTTTCAGTCTGCAGACCGATGCTCTACCACTGAGCCAAACTGGTTTCGGCCAGATGATTTGTTTTTACCAAAAACTGCCAGAGGTCCTGACCAGTATGCTCTGTGGTTAGAAAATCAGCCCACAGATCAAAGGGTCACGAGTTTGATTCCTGATCAAAGTCATGTACTTGGGTTGCAGGCTTGATTCCCTGGCCTGGGTTGGGCACATGCTGGAGATAACCAATTGATGTGTCTGTATGTGTGTCTGTCTGTCTGTCTCTCTTCCCCTCCCTATGCACTCTCCTCTCCACTCCCTCTAAAAATCAATGGGAAACTATCCTTGGGTGAGGATTAAAAACAAATTTGCCACAGAACCCAATAGCTGATATTATGTGTTTTAAACAGTGAGTGTAATACTGTGCACAACTGAAAATAGTCAACACATTAAAGCAGAAATCTTCCAACGTTTTGTTTATAATAAAAAGCCATGAAACACCTTGGTTAATACCACAAACTTCTTTTCTGCTTACATTTTCAGAGAAGTGATAACTAGAGAATTTTAAAACACAAGAAACATTCAACACTAAAGGAAAAAGCATCATTTAGCAAATTTACTGAAGTTCCTCACTCAGAACCAGCCAGCTCACAAAGGAGTCATAGTTTCTTTGCTTGTCCTCCTCTTGGGAGGGTGGGAACAAGTGGCCAGGGTGCTCGCGGCTGCTGAACAGCATTCCAGCCTATTGCTCAGGTCTGTTTGTTGTGGTTTGCAAAGGCTGTGTCACAATGGCTTCAGCTTCATCCTGTTTTCACCTCCCATCCACAGAAGTCTACCAAGCCTTTAGAACAGCTGGCCCTGAAAGCTTGTGCAAACTGACTAGGTCAAAACTAAAGAAAAATAAAAAGACTTTACAAGTCAATGGTGTTTTAGATGACAACAGCCTACACAGAATTCCTCGTCTATGTGAGAAGCTCGTGCACAATGTCTAGGCTGTTCTAGGGGGTAACAGCTTCCTCCACAGCTGAAGCCAAGTAGATGCAAAAAAATAAAATAAAATAAAATAAAATAAAATAAAATAAATTTTTTTTTGGGGGGGGGGAGAAAGAATGCACTAAAAGATGTTAGAGACCTGGGCTAAGAGACCCTGGGTTGTGTGTGTGTGTGCATGTGCACGTGTGCTCTAAGACTATAATTCACTAAATACAGATCAGTACCAACTTAGTAACACAGTTTCATATACTAATGGATCAGAAGAATCTAGGTCACCTAGAAATTAAACTACTTTCACAAGAACATAAAACTACCAAAATGAAAAATTACTTGAAAAGGTCATTGCAACTTCCAAGTACATGGAAAAAAAAAATGTCCTCAAAGAGAAATGAGTAAATTAAAGTATATAATTAGGAGCATTCACCTCAAACCCATCTCCACACAAAAAGCCAGAATTTAGATTATGCACTATGTGTTCCCTTGGTATCCATTCTCAAAGAGGTGTTGCCATTTCTAGGACCAAGTACATTTAAATGCTTTGTCTCAAAGACTGTCGAAATATCTGACAACTGCCGAAACCCGTTTGGCTCAGTGGATAGAGCGTCGGCCTGCGGACTGAAGGGTTCCAGGTTCGATTCCGGTCAAGGGCATGTACCTTGGTTGTGGGCACATCCCCAGTAGGGGGTGTGCAAGAGGCAGCTGATCAATGATTCTCTCTCATCAATGTTCCCTCTCTCTTCCTCTCTGTAAAAAAATCAACAAAATATATATATATATATATTTTAATCTGACAACCCTTATGAATATGTGTAAATATTTGCTAGATCAGGTGGCAGGCATGCTCAGTAAATTGCCAGTAGGGGGGGCAAGAGTAAAAGAAGGTCCGGGTGACAATTATGACCAGACACACACTAGGAAATGGAGAAACCAGTGACCGAATGCTAGGCTGGGAATCCTGGGGGCCAGGAGTCCACACACTGGAGGTGGTGGCTGAGGCTGTCCGTCTATTCCCACAGTCTGTCATCTCTTCGCAGAGGCTTTTTCTGACTGGCTACTTTGGAAGCTTCAGCTCTTCTCACTCTCATGGCATCTTCTGGTCCTTCTGTCCCACCCTCCATCATAACTGCAGGCAGCATGTGGTCAAGCAAATCTGGACCACCTCACGGGGTTGAAACATCAAAGTCACTAGAATGCCTTGGCCACTGAAATCTGAGGCTTCCCAATTACTACCACCAGGTTACGTCACCCTAGAGAAACTGAGGGTTTTCTCTAGGATGCCTCATCGCCATTAGTCCTGGGGCTAATACACAGCAATAATCACTTCAGGTAACAACTGAAGACTCCAAAGCCAGCGCCCCAGAAGGTCTGGTGCCAAAGCCTGCTCCCAAGCTGTGCTCACTCCCTCGGAGTTACCGAACAGGCATTACAGCCTCAGAGCTGTATCAGAGAGCAGGCACTGCTTTCCCATCCTTTGCTGGCAGCAGCCATCACTGATCCAGAAACGGGGCTGCTGCCGCCAGCACTTCTCTGACTTCTTTTGCAGAGTTAAAGCCCTCGGCACTATGAAACGTCACTAACACTTCTGTAAGTCACGGCTACCCACAGGGTTCCCAGAGCCCGCCGCTCATGGTCCTGACATTTGCACCTAGCAGTTAATGTTACCTCCTCAGAAGTATCAGCTCTGACTTAGGCCGCCTCAAGTTTAGCCTTCAATACTACTGTTCCATAGGTAATTTCTAACAGGTTTATCCACGAGTTAAAGCCATTTTCTGGATTCCATGAGTTTCTATCTACATTACAGCTATTGCTCTTGTGTACAGACTAAGCAACTCACAGGACTGGTTACAAAATGACTTTGCTACAAAGAGTTCTCCCCAAAAGTTCTTCCTACTGTCCTAGAATTTTGCAATGTGTGAACAAAAATGTCCATAACCAATCACAAACTCCCCAGCGGCTGAAGGGGTCAGAAGTCTCACACCTTAGGCCGCTCCTCTCAGGCCCTATGAACTGCAGCACTGGCCAGTGCTAGAAATGATAACTGCTTAGAAGTAAGCCACTAAGTCAAAGATTTAAGAGATTCTGTAAGAAAAATCACCCAACACAAGTAATGGGCCTTGCTGGCTAGAAAACAAGTCATTCACACATAAAAGCAACCTGAAGGAAAGCAATTAGCATGTCACAGAGAGACAACAAGAGTTAGGATGGTACAGGGGAGATGAATACAAGGGTTGTTTTCTTTTTTTATTTTATTGAGAAAGGAAGGGATAGAGAGTTAGAAACATCAATGAGAGAGAAATATCAACTGGCTGCCTCCTGCACCCCCCCCCCCCCACTAATATGGAGCCCACAACCTGGGCATGTGCCCCAACTTGGAAACAAACCAGTGACCTCTTGGTTCATGGGTTGGCGATCAACCACTGAACCAGGCCACAGGGCGTTTTCTTAATCATCCCAAAACCTAGATGGAGTCATAGCCAGGAAATCACTGAGGAAGTAGGAAAAGTTACTTCTGTAAACAAACTCCTTCATAGTAGGTTAAACATTTCTTAAAACTTATTTGCTGTATTCATATAAGCAAATGGATAAATAATAAGGCTGTAGCCAAAACCGGTTTGGCTCAGTGGATAGAGCGTCGGACTGCGGACTGAAAGGTCCCAGGTTCGATTCCGGTCAAGGGGATGTACCTTGGTTGCGGGCACATCCCCAGTGGGGGGTGCGCAGGAGGCGACTGGTCGATGTTTCTCTCTCATTGACGTTTCTAACTCTCTATCTCTCTCAATTCCTCTCTGTGTAAAATCAATAAAATATAAAATAATAATAATAAGGCTGTAAATAGAAGTGTTTTTTGGTTTGTTTTTATTTTTAAATAATAGCAACAGGGAATTAAGAATAACATAGTATAAAAAAAAAACGATCTGCAAAGTTATTAAAAGCAGGAATGAAAGGAACACCATAGAATAACTTGAGAAAGTTAATGTTATCAAAGCAGTGACAGGAGATGAAGGATGATGCTTAACAATACCAAACACTCCCTTCAACACCATACCTTATCAATGGCTTTTCCAACCCGAGAAACACTGCTGTGGATGTCTTTGTGGTCTGAGGCCAATTTCTGAACAGTATCCTTTATCCTTTTACAGCACTGTGTCAATACAAGTGAAAGTGTCCCTGACAACTCAGCATCTTGGCCTATAAAAAAAAGAAAAGGAGGGGGAAAGGTTGGTTATGAGAACAAACCCAAAGATGGCACATTTCAAACAGGCCCTTGGGACTGAAAATGGAAGTGAAGAAAACTCAACGTCTGCTTTGAAGCAGAGGGCCACATCCGTGATAATATTTTTCAAGTGAAAACTAAGAACATTACCTTAATATTTTTTATTTTATAGAGTACATTAAAAAAAATTTGCCATGAAATAAACCATTTTTGTAGTTACTGTAATCAGCATAAACTGGGAATAATATTTCCAAGGCATTTTTCAGGAAATGTCTCAATAAATAAGCTCATTTATTCAACCTGCTTAACCTATTCGACTCATTCTCAAAACATTTTGATTGTTATTAAATTTCCTAAAGAGAGATTATTTAGTCTACATGTTTTATATTCTATATAAAGAAGTAAAAGAAAAAGTAAACTCCTCTGAATATCACGATGTGCACGAATAAGGGAACGTGACGGGGCTGAGTCTGCTGGCATCGGGAACTTGAACTTCAGGAAGGTTCCCACCACTCTACCGGAAAAGAATGGCTCACTGTGCCTAAACTGGTGGTATAATGTAGTTTACCCTAAACTCCTACTGTCCTCCAGAGTTCGGAATTTTGGTATATGGTGGGCAGAGGAAGCCCAGATGACCAGTTCCCAACAAAACACCTTCACTCAGTACATGTCTCTAATGAGCTTCTCTGGTAGAAAACACTTCACACTGACAATTTGATGCTGGAGAATTAAATGTGTCCTGTGTGATCCCACTGCACGAGGACTCTTAGAAGATTGCTCCTGAGACTGTGCCCCATGCATCTTTCCTGAGAAGATTTTGCGTTATACCCTTCTGCTGGAATAAATCTTGGCCAGGAGTATAACTACTTGTTGAGTCCTGTTTTTCCTCCTAGTGGTCAATGAATACTAAAGATGCCATCAAGGGGACTTTAGACTCACACGATAAGTGGATTGAAATTTACTATGGTTTATATCCTCTTTGCCTGTGCTACTTCCTCAGGAAAAGGGGAGGAGGAAGGAGCCTTTAGGGAGGGAAGACAAACTAGGTTATATTTGTCAATTACCTCAATTATCTACATACCACCACCTGCATGCAAAAGGCCTGGCTTGCGAAATCCTACTCAATATTACAAAGCAGTGGTTCTTAAACTTTAATTTATTTGCATCAGAATCACCTGGAGACCTAGTTAAAACAAAGTAGTTGGACCTCATTTCTAAAGTTTTTAATTCAAGAAGTCTGGGAAGATGGGGCCCAAAAATTTGAACAAGAACAAGCTCAAAAGTACAGTAGCCCTAGTATGTGCATTCATTCAACTATTTTTTGTTGAACGCTCATTATGTTACATGGCAGTAAAAAAAAAAAAAAAACAACAAAAATTCCCACCCTAAGCTTACCTCCTGGTGAACAAAATAATTCACAAAATAAGTCAATTACATAGTATGACAAAAGATTATGGGGATTTAGGAGTATAAACTGGTAGTTACAAAATAGTCATGGAGATGTAAAATATAACACAGGGAATATAGTTAGTAATCCTATGTAATAAAGAGGTAATATGCAAATTGACCATCAAGCCCTCACACAAGATGGCCGCCCCATGTGGTCACATGATGGCTTCCACAAGATGGCAGAAAGGGGAGGGCAGTTGTGGGCAACCAAGCCTGCAGAGGAAGGCAGTTGGGGGGAAACAGGCTGCAGGGGAGGGAAGGCAGTTGGGGGGGGAGACCAGGCCTGCAGGGGAAGGAGGGCGGTTGGAGGAGAGGGGGACCAGGCCTGCAGGAGAGGGCAGTTAGGGGTGAGTAGGCCAGCAAGGGAGGACAGCTGGGGGCAACCAGGCCTGCAGGGGAGGGCAGGTGTGGGCAACCAAGTCTGCAAGGGAGTTGTGGGCAACCAGGTCTGCAGGAGAGGGCCGCTGGGGGGGAGACCAGGCCTGCAGGGGATGACAGTTAAGGGCAACCAGGCCGGCAGGAGAGGGCAGTTGGGGTGGGACAAGCCATGCAGGGGAGGGCAGTTAGGGGCAAGCAGGCCAGCAGGAGAGGGCAATGGGGGCAATCAGGCTGGCAAGGGAGGGCAATTGGGCTGACAGGGGAGCAGTTAGGCATCAATAAAACTGGCAGGGGAGTAGTTAGGGGGTGATCAGGCTGGCAGGCAGAAGCTGTTAGGGGCAATCAGGCAGGCAGGCAGGCGAGCAGTTGGGAGCCAGCAGTCACAGACTGTGAGAGGGATGTCCAACTGAGATCGGGCCTAAACGGGCAGTCAGACATCCCTCGAGGGGTCCTAGATTGAAGAGGGTGCAGGCTGGGCTGAGGGTCACCCCCTCCCACCCCAACACCCAGTGCACCAATTTCATGCACAGGGCCTCTAGTCTTATAATAACTATGTATAGTGTCAGATGGATACTAGATTTATCTGGGTGATCACTTTGTAAGTTATATTAATGTCTAATCACTATGTTGTACTCCTGAAAATAATATAACATCGCATGTCAACTGTAATTGGAAAAAAAATTACTTAAACTTTTATAGCCCTCATCTGGCACTAAAAAGTTGCCAGTTCAATTCTTGGTCAGGGCACATGCCCAGGTTGTGGGCTTTATCCCTGGTAGGGGGCTGGATATACAAATTTGTGAGTCGCTGGCATGTGAAAAATGAAATTACCTAGAGAGTCAGTGCAGAAAGAAGTAGTAAAAGGAGCAAGTCCAAGGAACTAACTCCAGTTTATGAGCGGAGGATGAAATGGAATTGAAAAAGAACAAGCCCGGCTGGTGTGGCTCAGTGGGTGAGCGTCAACCTATGAACCAGGAGGTCATGGTTTATTCCTGTTCAGGGCACATGCCCAGGTTGCAGGCTCAATCCCCAGCAGGGAGGGGGAGCGGTGTACAGAGGCAGCTGATCAATGATTTTCTCTCATCATTGATGTTTCTTTTTCTTCCTCTCCATTCCTCTATGAAATCAATAAAAATATTTTTTTAAAAGAACAACAACAAAGACTATTGAAACACTAACTGTGACATAAGAGGAAAATCAAGAAAGCATGGTATTGGCAATGGTAAGATATGTACACATATACTACCTTAATGAAAAAAAAATGAAAAGAAAAAAAGCATGGTGTTGGGAAAGCCAAGTGAAGAAAACATATCAAGGAAGAGGGAGTAACTAACTGTGTTAAATGCACCGCCATGTCAGGTAAATGGTGGACTGAGAAGTGACCACTGGATTTACAACGTGGATGCTATCAGTTAACATGACAAGCACAGTTTCTCTAGAGTTTCAAGAAAAGAAATCCTAGAAGGCTGCAGGGACTGTGAAGTCAGAATATAGGAAATCAGACTCAATGACAACCAGTGAAGGAGTAAAAAGAATATAGTGCCTACGAGGGGCTCAGTGCACGAATTCACGCACCTTGAAAGGAACTGTGGGTCAAGAGGCTACAGTGGGCCCAGGGACAGGTCTCAGTCCACCCTCTGCACCCCACCAGGACCTCCCACCTCAGCCCCCGTCTGCTGGCATCCCCTCTCCCACCGATGCCACCACCATCGCTTCCCCCAGCTTCACTCCCATCTGCTAATGCAGAGCAATCAGGGCTGGGCCAGCAGCAGGTGCAAGTGGGGCTGCCAGTGGGTGTCAGTGGCGACTGCTGCCTCAATCGCCCCTCAGGAGCAGGGGAGGTGAAACTCTGAGGGGCGATTGAGGCCAGTAGCCACTTCTCGCACCTACTGATGGCGCCAGCCGCAGGTACGAGCGGTGGCGCCAGCGCCGGCAGCAGGTGCAAACGCTGGGCAGGACCGTGGCGCGCGGAAGTAAAGAATTTTCAGTAAAGCACCAAAGGCTCGTCCTGATGGCAGTGGCCAGTGCCCTGCCTTGGTCTGGCGCCCCTGCTCACTGTTCAATCATCCCACTGCGGCCAACACCTGCCATTTTGCACTCTGCCTCCTGCTGCCGTTGTTCTGCCGTTTGATCTATTTGCATTTTAAGATATATGGGGTGGCCAAAATAGAAATTGCCCTTAAGTACAATTGCACAAAGGATGTATTAGATGCTTCCTATTTCTAACAATGTCATTTATGCTAAAAGGAGACGTGGTAATTCAAGCAAAAAATAATTAAACTGGACTTCAATAAAACTAAAAACTTCTAAGTTTCAAACACTACCAAGTGAAAAGATAACCCACAGAATGGGAGAAAATATTTGCAAATCATTTATCAGATAAGAGCTTAACATCCGGCATATATAAATAACTCTTACAACTCAAAAATAACAAGACAATTTTAAAAAATGAGCAAAGAATCTGAACAGACATTTTTTTCCAAAGTTGCACAAATAACCAATAATCACAGGGAAAGATGCTCCACATCTTTAGTCAGTAGGAAATGCAAACCAAAACTATAACGAGAGCCCTGGAGGTGTGGCTCAGTGACTGAGCATCATCCTATGGACCAGGAGATCATGGTTTGATACCTGGTCAGGACACATGCCTAGTTTGGGGCTCCATCCCCATTGGGGGACATGCAGAAAGCAGATGATCAATGATTTCCTCCTATCACTGATGTTTCTTCTATCTCTCTCTCCCTCTCCCTTCCTCTCTGAAATCAATAAATAAATAAATAAATATATATATATATTTTAAACTATGAGAAAGCCCTAGCCGGTTTGGCTCAGTGAATAGAGCATCAGACTGCAGATTGAAGGGTTCCAGGTTCGATTCCAGTCAAGGGCACATGACCGGTTGTGGGCTTAATCCCCAGTTGGGGGTGTGCAGGAGGCAGTCAATCAATGATTCTCATCATTTATGTTTCTATCTCTCTCCCTCTCTGAAATCAATAAATATGTATTTTTAAATGAGCTCCTTAAAAAAAAAATTAAAAAAAACTATGATAAACTACTTCAGACCCACTGGGATAGTTACACTGAAAAAGATGGATGAAAACAAGAAGCATTAGCAAGGAAGTCGAGAATTTAAGAAACCTCATACATTGCCAGATTATAAATGATGCAGCTGCTATAGAAACACTTTCACAGTTCCTCAGAAAGTTAAACATAGTTACCATACAACCAGGGAATCCTACCCCTAGGTATAATACCCACGATAACAGAACACATATGTCTACACACAAAGTTGTACATGAAGCATTATTCAAAACAGCCAAAAGTGGAAAACATCCAAATGATTAATGAATAAAGAAAATGTGACCTATCCATACAATGGAATATTATTCAACGTAAAAAGAAACAAAGTACTGATACATGCTACAACATGGATGAACCCTGAAAACATGATATTAAGTGAAGTAAGCCATATACAAAAGACCACATATTATGTGATTCTATATGTCTGTCCAGAATAGGCAAATCTACAGACAGAGGTGGATTTGTGGTTGCCAAGGGGCTAAGGAGGGAATGGAGAGTGGCTATTAATGAAAATGTTCTGGCTATGGCTGAACAACTCTGAATATACTAAAAGCTAGTTAACTGTATACTTTAAAAGGGTGAAATTTATGATATATGAACTATAGCTCAATTAAAAATAAACAACTTTAAAAAGCAAGCCGTAACTCCTATCCATCCAGACATGTTTGCTTCTACAGTCAATAGACAACAAAGTAAACAACAGCTTAAAGAACATAAAAGCAGAGACCAAACTACAAGAGAGGGCCTATTTGGAATTTACTAACTATAATTCCATAACCCAACCCTGACTTCCTTAGATATTTTCAAATCTTAACAACTTACGTATCTGGGTTTTGATGTCACTATTATCTCTTATTCCTTTACCATCTACAAGTCCCTATAGTTTTTGTCCCTATCATTTTATAAATGATACTAGTAATATAATTAACACAGAGTTCTTGGTATGCCCCCCAAGAAAAAATAATTTCTACAAGTATCTGGAAGCACAAGAAAAGTATAATAATCTGACAGAAAACCCTGGGAAACCCTTGTTCAGAGAGAGAGTCCACTAACGCGTTTTCAGTGAGTGGGAAAGCAGCCAGAGGTAAAAACTGGTTGAAAATCTCTGTAGTAACCAAACTGAGTGAAACCAAACTTCAGTCCTAAAAAGGGCGTTCTAATGGTCTGCTGGCTTCTCTGCCTGAAACAAAACCTGCTTCTAGGAGAACCTTTGTGTGAAAGAATCTAACTGGATTCGGTTCCTAGAAGTAAAGCCAGGGGAGGGGGGGGGGATACTGTGACAGCCGTCTTTACTGTGACTAAACTGGATCTGAAGGGAAACACGAGAATCCAGGTTGGCTGCTGTGGTGGTCGCTTTTTACCCAGGATGAAGTCCTGTTTTTTCCAATGTAATAAGCCTCCCTGGACTCTGGCCCCTACACAACAATGAAAGAAATAGCTCTGAGCCAGTGCGCATCACTTCAGTCAGCACAATATTTTAATACAGCAGTTTTAGGTTTACAACTAAATTGAGAGGGAGGTACAGAGATATCCTATGCACTATGCCCCCACACATGCATAGCCTCCCCGATTATCAACACTTTGTTATTTTTTGCAAAGGACAAACTCAGACTGACACATCCTACTCACCCAACATCTACAGTTTACCTTAGGCTCGCTCTTGGTGTTGCACATTGGAAGGGTTTTGACAAATGTGCAGACTGGCATATCCTTCATTATAATGTCACACAGAGCATTTTCACGGCCCGAAAAACCCTGTGCCCTGCCTATTCATCTCTCCCGCCCACCCTATTCCTGGCGACTGCTGATCTTTTCGGCTTCCATAGTTCTGCCTTTCTCAGAATGTCAAGTAGTGGTGTCACACAGTATATAGCCTTTTCAGGCTGGGTGCTTTCACTCAATAATAAGCATTTTTCAACATACACCAATTTTCAAATAAACCACATTCACAAAACAGAGCCATCGCAGTTATACTAAGGTAAGTTTCTTCTCTCTTCCAAATAATGATCTCCCCAAAAGAAAAGAACAGCTTTAAACTTGGAATGAGAATTTACAGGCTTGTGTTTTGAGCCGCTTCCTTGATTATAAGAGAAAATTATCCTAAAGTTTAAAGAAATGAAATTCACCTCAACCTTAATACATAATGTATTCCTAAAAAAGGGTATTCCAATCCATATGTAGGAAGGTAGAACATAAGGGGTGTCTGGGTCTCACAAAGTGAAAAATCCTAAAATTTTAGTTATACAGTAGTTTTGTAAATAATATTCAATATAGTTTAGCATTTTGTATGTGTGTGCATGTCTATATGTACTTATATAGACATACACACACACATACACACACACACACACATATGTATACTGTATTTGCCGGTGTATAAGACGATGTTTTGGCCCTGAAAAATACGTATTTGCCAGCGTATAAAACAACTGGGAGTATAAGACGACCCCCTAACATTTCCACTCAAAATACAGAGTTTGTTATATACTCGCCATATAAGACTACCCCCCACTTGGAGGCATATTTTTCAGGGTCAAAAAATCGTCTTATACGCCGGCAAATACGGTATATATCTGGGAGTTCAATTATTTTCCTACATTACTGATCACATAGTTTAAGATAATCATATGTCCAACCATGTAACAAGATTTACTCAGCATTTTAGGCCATCTAATACAATCAGGAAAAATATATCATTACAACTGAAAACTATGTTTTTCATGCTTACTATTTGCATTTTCAATTTTGTTTGATACTTGTTTGTTTTTTTAATATATTTTATTGATTTTTTACAGAGAGGAAGAGAGAGTTAGAAACATCGATGAGAGAGAATCATTGATCAGCTGCCTCTGCACACCCCCTACTGGGGATGTGCCGGCAACCAAGGTACATGCCCTTGACCGGAATCAAAACCGGGACCTTTCAGTCCGCAGGCAGACGCTCTATCCACTGAGCCAAACCGGTTTCGGCTGATACTTGTTTTTATGATATGGGTGGGGGAACCTCAAATAATTGTACACACACCGTTAAAGACAGTGTTGCTAAAAGGAAACAGCTGGTTGATAGGCAGCACTCCAATGCTGTAGCCTGATATGTCTGCACATTGGCAGATAATCATACATTTTAATTTGGTCTATAAAAGGCAATTTACAAGTTCAATTACACCAAGAAGTACATGCTGCCTAAAAGTCATGAGATGAGACCAACTATACCTGAGAACCCTCTATAAAAAATGGGGAGGCACGACACAGAAAGGTATTGATATAATGATAATTATTCAGGTCTCCAAAATGAACCTTACTACCTAGGACTAGAATATTTTGGTATAAATAGATAGCAAGGATACCCCAGAAATCACTAATACCTGAATTATCATTGTTTAGAATATCCTGGAAGCAGGAAACAATTTTAATATACCAGTTTATAAATATTACATATATTACATTTCAGCTCTTTTGAGTTATTAAAAGTTAACCCCCCTTTCAAAAAAAAGTTAATTCCACTTTCATAAAATAGAACAGAGAGCTTACATCTAGAATTAAATGAAAAGCAAAATGGCATACACTCTTGATGTAGATAAATACAAAGAACACCATTTAGTAAACATAATCCTAACAGTAAAAACTTAGATCTTACAGAGGAAAGAATACACTTCAGAGACCATTCTACGTTAGTTCCATAAATAAATAAATAAATAAATAAAATAGAAAAAGACAAAGGATTAGGCATCACTAAGAAGGCAACAAGGGGAAAAAATTTCTACCTTATCACATTCTTATTAAAAAAATTATACCTTAAAAGAAACAAAATGAAATCAAAGTCAACACAGTAAGAAAAAAAACAAAACCCACTAAAGTCAAAAGGGAGAACCATGACATTTAGGTGGAATGAACATTCACTGAGCACTGAATGCATGTGTCAACAGTGTTTAGGGTACAGACTGAGTTCTAGACAGATTAAGAAATTTATGATGGGAGTATAAGGAGACCAAGATAAGAGTCTAAGAGTATAAAAAAACTGTTGATAAGGTGAGCATGGATATGCTTGCAAAGTAATAAAATACAAAAACAAGACCATTTCATACTGTGAGTAGCAAACTAAACTGTGGCCTATTAAAGTTTTATGCTTCTCAGAAGCTATCTCAGCACGTAGGACACAGTAGCTGCTCAAAAGAGACAGAGGGGGAAGGAAAAGGCACAAATAGAACATGCTCCTTGTTCTTCTACAGGCAGTACACACTGAAAACAAAACAAACTTTTTTCAGTATATTAATAGCTAGGGAATCTGTCGGTCAACTCCTGACAGAACAGAACAGTAGATTTTAATAGGTTTTGTGATCCACTGCACCAAATCACAGACTAGTGTGCTGCAAAACCAAGCACGGAGGGGGTGGGGAGGGAGTTTATATTTAAGAGCTAAATTACATGGTACAGACTAATAGTGCTCCTGAAGCAGAGAGCTAGACCAGAATGACTGGCATAAGAAAGAAAAGGTAACGAGCAATATAAACTGATGAACAAAAACAGATCCAGAGACAGAGAAGCATCAATCAGTCTGTCAAACCTGAGAAGGCAGGCGGGGGAGGGTGGGGGTAAGGAGGACAGGTCAACCAAAGGACTTGTGCGCATGCACATAAGCCTAACAGATGGACAGACATCGGGGGTGAGTGGGGAGGGGGGGACAATGGGGGGATAAGGACACATATGTAATACCTTAATCAATAAAGAAATTTAAAAAAAAATAAAGATGAGAGTACTATAAAAAAGAAAAGAAAGAAAAGGGGACTTCAAAAAGGAGACTAGGTCCTAGCTGGTAAGGGTCCCGGGTTCAATTCCAGTCAAAGGCACATGCCTGGGTTACAGGTTCGATCCCCAGTAGGGGGTGTGCAAGAGGCAACTGATCAATGATTCTCTCTCACCATTGATGTTTCTCTCTCTCTCTCTCCTTTCCTTCTGAAATCAATAAAAATATATTGGGGGAAGAGGGAGACTAGAGACAAGAACTGGAGAGAAAAAGACAAAAAAGAGGATGTACGTGCAAATTTTTAAATGCTAGATAGTCCGACTTTAAAGCGCCTACTCACTCCCTTCAATTTCAAAATGTAGAGAATTATTTCTAGGCATCTCTTTTTATCTTTGAAATAAATGGCTGAGCCCCATAAGGTTTACTTTAGCATTTAAATGGGCTTTCATATTTAAAAACCAAACTCAAATTTCTACCTTCCCCTCTCCTAAACTTCCTTTTTTCTTCCTGGTTCCACCTGCCACTCAGGCTCAAAACCTTACATTAGCCTGGCCAGTGTGGCTCAGTAGTTGAGCTTCAACCCATGAATCAGGAGGTCACGGTTGATTCCTGGTCAGGACACATGACAGATTTCGACTCAATTCCCAGTATGGGGCCTGCAGGAGGTAGCAGATCAATGATTCTCTCTATCACTGAGGTTTCTACCACTCTCTCTCTTTCTCCCTAAAATCAATAAAAAATCCTATTAAAAACACACACAAACACACACCTCAGATTAACCTTTGATTTTTCCAGCCCTCTATCACACTCTGCCAGACTCCATCCATTCCATGTACCATGTCCTGGAAATTTCTTTCTTCAAGAATTCTATGCATGAGTTCCCTTCATATCTCTACCACTCATATACAGGTCCCTATTCTATCAGATCTCAATCTTAAGTAGTCTTGCCAAACCTCACTCCCCACAACCAACTTCAATGCTGCTGGCAACTGGTCTCTCGGAATGCCTTTCCCTGTTCAAAAAGCCCCTCCCAGCCCAAGTCATTCCATACTTCCCCCTTCTAGCCTACTCCTTTCCCTGGTATCCATGACTGTATAAAACCTATTCCAACTTAATCTTCCTTCTTTTACCTCATTTCTCCTCACCCTGGTCCTCCACTGTTTCCAGAATGCCCCTTGTCCTCTCACTCCTCTGCACCTTTGTTCTTACCAACTACTCTTCCCGCATCCCCTCTTATCTTCCTGCTGCCCACATCCAGTCTCTCTACTGGAACTTCCCACACGTTAGAAGAGTCTTGGCTCAAATCGTACCCCCGCTTGTCTGTACCACTCAATCAGCACTTGGCCTATATACAGAAGCTCCTTGACTTACGTTGGGGTTATTAAGTTGAAAAAATTGTAAGTCGAAATGCATTTAATATATCTACCCTACTAAGCATGATAGCTTTAGCCTAGCCTTCCTTAAACATGCTCTGAAGACTTACATCAGTGTTTACCCTCGTGCTGGCATGGCTGTGGAGCGGGGGCTTGCTGCCGTTGTCCAGTGTCATGTATCGTACCGTGTACCACCAGCCCAGAAGAAGATCAAAATTTAAAACTTAAAGTATGGTTTCTATTGAATGCATATCATTTTTACATCATTGTAAAGTCAGAAAATCTTAAGTCAAACCACTGTAAGTTGGGAACTGTCTGTATATGGTCCTGCATTATAAGGATTGTTTGTTTGTTAAAAACATGCCAGTCTCATCCCTAACTAGAGCTTGAGAATGATTGCTTGTCCTCTGTAACTCTCAAAAGACAGCCTAGTTCAGGGGTGGGCAAACTTTTTGACTCAAGGGCCAAAATGGGTTCTTAAACTGGACCGGAGGGCCGGAACAAAAGCATGGATGGAGTGTTTGTGTGAACTAATATAAATTCAAAGTAAACATCATTACATAAAAGGGTACGGTCTTTGTTTTGTTTTTTTAATTCAATAGTTTTATTCACCGGATCCGGGCCACGGGCCGTAGTTTGCCCACGCCTGGCCTAGTTCCACCTATAATTGGTGATTAACTACTATTTGACCAGATGCTCTCAAGTTCTCTTAAATACCCCTCCTCCCCAAGCAGTTCTTTCCAAGGGTTTCTTCTCTTCCCATTTCTCTGAACTGCTAATATTTGTACCAACCAGAAGCACTGTTATATATTGAGCCATGGCCTTGGTTTCTGACCCTCTCAAATGTAAAAGTCTGATCTCGTTATGCCACTAAAGTTTCTTGAAGACTGTTTCTTACAAGCTTTGAGTATCCTTATAATATTAAGCAGACAGATCCCTGGCCACAGAATGGTATTTAATATACACCAGTAATAAATACATCTAAAGAGTCAAAGCATCGCAAAACAGTGTTTAACCCTGATTAAAGGCACAGATCTTCAAAATAACAAATATACTTTGTCTTAGATTTCAAAGCCAGTTCACAACTATTATCTATTTTATTTCCATAACTCTGTGATATAAATTATTAGTTTACTGAAAAAGAAACAAGCTAGGCAAAATTGTACAATCAGCCTTGGCCAGTGTTGCTCAATGGTTAGAGTGTCCACCCATCACCAAAGGGTCTTGGGTTTGATTCCCAGTCAAGGGCATGTACCTGGGTTGCGGGTTCATTCTCCGCTCCATTAGGATATGTTCAGAAGGCAACCAGTCCATGTGTCTCTTTCATATCAATATTTCTCCCTTCCACTTTCTCTGAAAAGCAATAGACGAAATATCCGCGGGTGAGGATTAACAACAAAATGACTACAGAACTAGTAAATGGCAGAGCAAGGATTCAAATGTATATTGCCTGAGCTCAAGGGCTAAAGTGTGTTTTACTCCACCAAGTGCGGCTCATCTATCTCCTTAATTGGCCTCCACACTCCTGGAGGACTGAGGCCTTTTTTTTTTTCCTTAAAAATATGTCTCTCCCAAATAGAAAAAATAATAAGTCTCTCCTTATCTCCACCCAAATGTCTTTATATATCAGAAAGACAGTAAATCTATATGAATTCCACAAATATTGCAAACTTATCAAAGTAATACACAGTGCTCTGGTATAAAAAGAAATTACTATTCAGGCCTTAATTTTAAGTGAAGAAAGGCTCCAATGTTCCCAAAGAATCACTGTGTGCTCAGCTGAGCAATCACCACGCCCAAATAAGGTGAGAGCGTGTTCCTAAAAGCTTCAAGTGCTGGGGAGACTAGTCCTTATTCTTGAGGCACCAGGCTGGCTAGCACCTGATCTGAGGGGAAGGTCAGAGTTCCCACCACTCTCCACAATTATAGGAGCTTTCTAAGAAGCGCCCAGGTAGAGATCGTCTCCTGGTGTCTACCAGCTTCTGGGAGTTAACGGGCTCCAAGTACACACCCCAGAGTCAGGGCCCTCCGCAACTCTCCCCTAAACTGCCTTTTTGGGCTGATTTTCAAATATTTTATAGATGAATAGGCAGGACATCAAATAAAAACAAGTCAGCTTTAATACCCCAAGGGAATAGTTTGCTACAACACCATTTTCACCATCCTAATAACTAACAGAATAAAACATGACAACAATGGAAATTTGTCTATTAGCTGTATGTAGTGTGATACTATCACAGCAGTGCTGGCAAGTTTCTCCCTGTTATTATCTGAAATTATAAACTACTTAAGAGATAAAATAACCTTAGGAAAATTATTTTATCATGTCAAAGATTGCAGTGATGTCAAATAAGTTCCCAAAGGTAACATGAATCAAGTGGTTTTCTCTAGCCTACAGGCTGTCATACTAACAATTCAGCATGTGAATTATACACACATCATCGCAAGGAAGCAAGGTAAAAACTAAGAAATAAAGGTTGGGCTACTTGAGAATAGATCTCAAAGATGTTTTGATGTAACTGCCATTGATGTAACTTATATGATGTAACAATGATAATAGAAGAATTGGCCAAAGTAGGTTTACAGGTGTGAGTACTTGAAAGTTTATTGTTATATTATTTTCCATACAAGTAACTATAAACCTACTTTTGCCCACTCCTGTATATATCTATAATAGACACCTATCCCTTTTATCCCTTTTGTCTTCGGTTCAAGTTGTTCTTTCTAGAACTCTGTCCTCTAGTTGATCAACAATGGATCACATGATCCCACATCTACTGGCACATGGTGAGCAAGCACAGACCAAGAAGGCCAATGGACTCGGTGCCCTGCCCCCAGCTGCTGATTCAGGGAGAGCTTATATGACCCAGACAAGACAGAAGGATATTCCCTGGTGGTCTTGTTGGAAATGCAGACAAAGGAGACGTCCCTGTCTTTGGGGACCCCAGCAGCAAGAACGACATGAGCTCTACTGCACATCTTGACCTCCACATGGAGAAGCTCCTTAGAGGAAAAACCAACCACAGACAGCACAGCTGAGAGGAAGAGAACAGAAGTCCTATCTTTACGACATCCTTTGTGCCCCTGAAGCCAGCCTGGCTTACCCTCTGCCTAGCTATGAGTCAACAAATTCCATTTTAATTTAAATGATTCTGCCTTCTGCAACCAAAAGAATCATGGGTAGCATACCTGTGTGAATGAGTAAGGTGCCTAATAACAAAGAATTACCTCCTCAATGCACCTGGAAAGGAATGGATGACCAAGTTAAATCTGCTTCTAAACCCACCAGAAACACCAACAATGACCTATGCTGACCATCTAAAATGGCTCAAGAAGTTTGGTTACTAGTCTATTCTCCTCTTAGAGTATTTGAACTGTTATCAACCCAAACTCTGCCGGCCTACTTTTTTGCTACTTTCCGGATTAGATATTAAACTAGATCTCAAAGTTTATTTACTCAATTCAAAACTTGGTAATTATTCTCATTTTACCAATCACAGAAATAAAATGTGACCACCATAATTTGTTTTTTCTTTCGTGCTTAATTGCCTACCTGCCTACTCATTTGCCACCCTCAAATTACTTTAAACAAAGAAAAAAGAAACAGTTCTCCTGAAAATAGTAACTAAATTCTTTTTGATTCACCAAAGAAATAAATAATGATCGAAGATGGTGGTTTAAAAGAGTTTTACTACCAGGAGTCAGATCACACATCACACAAAAAGGAATTTTAGAAAGTTTCCACAAATAAAGCTGTCTCTACCAACGCAAACTGAGATAATACTAAGCCTAAACCACAGTAAGTACGATTACATGCCTAGTGCCTCAAAGTAAAAATAATGACAAATTACTATTTACCTGAACTCTCTTAAAATTTTTCCTGGAAATAAGCATCTTTGTGAGGTAGCCAATTCAGTGGTCAATGAATAAGAAGGAGGGGGGGAGGGGGTTACTGGGTATCCTTTTTTGTCATTTGAGTTCATATCATGTGAATGGACTATTTACTCCAAATAGGTTAAATTTAAATTTAGAAAACCCTTGAGAATCACTTTCAGAAACCTTTAATAACAGCCTAAAACTATTAATATAAGATACTGTACAGCCCAGCAGGAATGGCTCAGTGGCTGAGCCTCAGCCTATGAACCAGGAGGTCTCGGTTCGATTCCCAGTCAGGGCACAGGCCCAGGTTGTGGGCTGGATCCCCAGTGTGGGGTGTGCAGGAGGCAGCCAATTGATGCTTCTCGCTCATCACTGATGTTTCTCTCTCCCGCTCCCTCATCCTCTTCCTCTCTGAAATCAATAAAAATATTTTTTAAATACTGTACAGACTTCACTCTTACAAAGGTTGTACTTTCCCAAATACACTTTAAACAAGTCATAAAAGTGCTTGTCTATTCTTCTTTAACCAAAAGTGAATTTAGAATATCGGCCATACAAGCTATATAATTCTTTTCTGTTGTCCCTTACACAACAAATGAAAATATATATTTGCCAATAGAAAAAAAGTGCTAAAAAGCATGTAAATAATCACAAATCATCAAAATTTATCCATACTATTTATCTGTCACTCAATGGTTGTCCAAAGTGTGGCTCCCTTACCACTGATGTGAATGGTGCTTTTACCTGTATATAAAATATTTTAATAATTATGAATTTATTTTTAATATGTAGTTTATTATACCAAACACACCGAACCTATGACTTCACAAGCATCACTGTCTAGAATACGAACAAAGCTACTGAAGTTACCATATTTGCCGGCGTATAAGACGACTTTTTGGCCCTGAAAAATATGCCTGCAAGTGGGGGGTAGTCTTATACGGCGAGTATATAACAAACTCTGTATTTTTAGTGGAAATATTAGGGGGTCGTCTTATACGCCCAGTCGTCTTATACGCTGGCAAATACGTATTTTTCAGGGCCAAAAATCATCTTATACGCCGGCAAATATGGTAAATCCTGAGTCCATCTGAAAAATAAAGAGTGCAAACGTGTGAGTGAAGTTAAAGAAGCACCAGTGCATTATCCAAATTAGATCAAAAGCACAGTCAGATCAAACAGCAGCTACGGAATCTTAAATTAGACCAAACTTTATTTGCAGGAGAACGCTCATTGAAAGGCTGGTACAACTAAAGGGCAACAGTGCTCTCCTCTTCCCTCAGAGTTGGGGAAAGTTAAGATAACCTAAAGTTTAACGAAATGGTTAAAGAATTAGTGCTCAGTACAATCCTTGAATTTGTGGCAAATTAAGCTAAATATGATAGTTCTTTTCCAGACCAACACCATCTACCGTATTTGCCGGCGTATCAGACGACTTTTTGGCCCTGAAAAATATGCCTCCAAGTGGGGGGTAGTCTTATACGGCGGGTATATAACAAACTCTGTATTTTGAGTGGAAATGTTAGGGGGGTCGTCTTATACGCCCAGTCTCTTATACGCCGGCAAATACGGTATTTTTCAGGGCCAAAAAATCGTCTTATACGCCGGCAAATACGGTATATACATCTTCAGCCACCAGTAAGCATTAAGCCCTGGACCCGATCTTTGTTAACCCTGCTTTGCTTTTGCTTTATTTCTCATGACCAAAAGCAAACTCTGCAGACCCTCCCTGGGATTCCCGGCCTACTCCGCCTCCATTCCCCTTCCCACGCAGCCACCCAGGCCTGCTCCTGGCTCCACAGTGACACCTCACCTCCGCCCTCCCCCACCACGGCTGCAGGTTGCTTCTTCCCAGGAGCTCAAAAGCGATGCGGAGTCCAGCATGAGATGTTGCTAAGACTCCCTACCCAGGGACTAGCACTTACTCTCACCTGAAAGCCACCTGGGAAAGGAGGGTGTAGTGTGAAATAATGAAGGAGAGAAGGAAAATAGGAGGACAGAGTTCCAGGAGAGCGACCACAAGTACCTGCATTTCGCCCCAGCTCCCCTGCCTTCCTGTACACAAACTTCGGTCCAGCCTACGATTTGAAAAGGCCCCCAGCCCAGCATCCTGAATAAGCCTACTAAATAAGATCCTAGACATCTCGATCAGAATGAATCATCGCTGTGCCTGTTTTAATGGAAGCAAAAACAGATCTTTAATGTTACTACTTAAAAAAAAAAAAAAAAAAAAACCCTTCTCAACCAGCTACCACAAGTTAACTTTGGAAAGTGTCTGCCCTCCAGGGCCTAGGGCAATACTGAAATAACCCAGATAAGATACCTTCTATAGAAAATGCGTTTGCTAAGAAAAAGAAAACAAGTAAAACAAACAAACA
The DNA here is from genome assembly GCA_963924515.1 of Vespertilio murinus. NCBI lineage: Eukaryota > Metazoa > Chordata > Mammalia > Chiroptera > Vespertilionidae > Vespertilio > Vespertilio murinus. The sequence goes on from OZ004713.1 coordinate 18,904,517, forward strand.
AACAAACAAAAAACCTCGATTAAGGCAAATAACTAAACACTTCTTCCACAATTTGCTTCGGGGAGAATTATTTGCCTGCCCTTCCCCAGTGTCGGCACTGGCCACACCAGGAGGGCTGCCCGGGTTAATTCAGCTGATCCTGTAGGAATCCTGTCAGCGCGGGGAGCTGCCTCCCCATAAACAGTCCAATTAGGAAGTTTGCAGGAGCCCCTGTTTGACCCACCGCTAAGAATAACACTCGACTTCCTAATTTAAAAAAAAAAAAATAAAGAAAAAGAAGAAGAAGAAGAAACGGAGTCCCCAGCCAAGGATGTGGAGCAGGGGAAGGAAAATGGTCCCACACCGATGGGTCCCTCCGGGGCGGGGCGGGGCCGGGGCCGGGCGGGCACAGTTTGCAGGTGCGGCGGCGGCCGAGCCCACGCGCGGCTGACATGGCTGAAGCGCGCGGCTCCGGGACGGGCTCCGGCACGGGGTCCGCGCTCGCTCTTCATTAACGACGACGAGGTCGGGCGGGTTCGAGGAAAAAGTCGCAGGGGGGCTGAGGGCCTCGCACCGCGGGGAGGCGGGGAACGAACTCCGAGGGCACCTCCTCCCGACCCGCCGGGTCCCGGGGGGGGGGGGGGGGAGGGAGAGGGAGGCGGGGAGACGGACGGACGGACGGACGCGGGCGGTCGGTGGGCCGGGCCCCGCGCGCCCTCCCCCCCCCCCCGCCCCGGGCCGCCCGCCCTACCGTGGCTCTGCAGGATCTCGTGCTTGAGGCCGCCCGTGTAGTCGATGAGCTCCTCCAGGCCGCGCTCGCACAGCTGCCCGTAGCCCGAGAACTTGTGCAGCACCTTCTCCAGCTCGCGCTCCACAGTCACGCACTGATCCATCTCCGCGGCGGCGGCGGCGGCGGCGGCGCTCGGCTCCCCGGCGCCCGGGCGTCCACAGCCGTTCGGCCCGGGCCCGGCCGAGGCCGCGTCCTCCTCCTCGTCCCCCAGGCGGGCGGGCGGGCGGGCGGGCGGCGCGGGAGGCTTGAGGCGACGGGCACGCTACCGCTAGCCCCGGCGCCGGGGAAGCCCCGCGAAGCCCGCGCCCGGCTGCCCCATGGGGCACGGCCCCTGGCGCGACGCAATCGCGCCCGCGGCTTGGCGGCCCCACCCGGCCCCCGCGCCTCCGGTCCCCGCTCGCGGCGTGCGTTCGACTACCCGCCGATTGTTTTTGTTTTCACGGGAACCGGCCGCCGATGACCTGGTTCTCCTGGGCGGCACCAAGAGCCGCCGACCCGAGATGGGGGGGGGCGGGGGGCGGGGGGAGGCGGAGGGAGGCGGGTGGAGGGAAGAAGCCACCCCAGCGAGGCGGCGCGGGCCGTACCAAGAGCACCCGCGAGGGGGAGCAGCCCGGCGGGCGAGGGCGGAGGAAGGCGGCCGGCGTCCGCTCGCGCCGCCGCGCCACAGGTGAGGGCCGTACCACGCGGGAAGCGTGTGCGGGAGACGGCGAGGGTGGAGCCGGGGCCCGATTGGTCCGCGGAGCTCAATCGGGGAACTTTGGGGACCGCCCCGGCGCGCTGAACTGCGCTACAACTGCGCGCTTCGTAAACAAGGGGGTGGAAACCGTTCCCAGCGGCTCCGCCCAGAAACCGGGCGAACGGACCAATGGGAAGCGAGGAATACGGAAGGAACCAACGTCCTCCAATCCCGAGCCGAGGCGTAAACCTCCAGCCAATCCGGGCCCGGAGGCCAAACCAATAGTCTTGCTGTTGGAGGGGTGGGTGACTTGGGAGAACAAACCGGAAAGCGAGTTGGTTCTGCAAAGCCCTGAGATAAAACCTGGCAGAAATGAGAAGGTCTGTTTTCCGGGGGCGCTCTTCCCGGCCATCCATCAGTCCATCTCCCTGTCACTCGGGGGGACTGTCACTTCCGAAGTTTTGGAAGACGAACTCACCGCCGCGGTCGGAAACACCAAGCCAGGCCGGGCAGGGGGCGCCCTGCTAAATTCAATTAGAATTGGGGGCGCCGCGGCAGGGGCTACGTGCCGGCCGCGCGGGATCCCCGCCAGGAACGACTAGGCGCGGCGGGCGGTGCTGCCTTGACGCCTGCGATGCCACGAGGTCCCATTCTGCACCCCCACACCCCCCTCCGGGCCTCTGCCCTTTGGCCCAGGTCCTGGAACCTTGCCTGATGGGTTGCCTCACCTCCTTACCATGCACCCGCAGTTTCTCAGAATGGAAACTCTTGGAAAAGCCGGACATCCTGGCCTCTGCTTCTTAGGTGCCTTAGTCCATTGAATCGGATCGACTTCTCCCCTTTGTGTAACTCCTTCCCCTGATTTGGTGTCCTCTCCAATCCCCCCTTGCTCACTAAGCTTCAATCAGTTGGACCAACCTTAACGTGGATTCTATAGCCCAACTGGTACTGCCTCAGGGCCTCTACCCTCATCCTTTTCCTTGGCCTGGAAACCTTCCACCTTTCCCCTCCAGTCATTTGCTTTCATTCACCCAGAATCACTGGTGTTCCCCAGGATTCTGTCCTCATGAGTATCCCTAGAGATAAAGATTGTCTCCCTTCTTCATTCACCCTTCCTCTGTAGTCAGTCTTCAAGTTCTATTGAGTGTAACTTCCCAATGTCTTAAGTGGGGCTCTTTAATTTCTACCTCCTCACCTCTATTAATTAGTACCTTTGACATGTCTCCAAAATTATAATTGCTTCACTTATCTGCCTTTGAAATCTTACCCTTACAGGGCCACCAAATGCATCTTCAGTTCCCTGAAAAGGTTGTTATAACAATTAGTCCTGGCCAGTGTGTCTCAGTTGGTTGCAGCCTCGTCCCACCACTGGAAGGTCATGTGTTTGATTTACAGTCAGAGCACATACCTAGGTTGAGAGTGGTTGGGGCATGTACCAGAGGCAACTGAGTGATGCTTCTCACCTCTCTCTTCTCTGTCTCTCTTTCTATTCACTCCTCCGGCCCCACCCCCACCCCGCCATATTCCCTCTCTAAAATCAATTAAAAATAATAATTACATGAGATAATAAATGTAATCCATTCAATAATGCCTGGCACATGGTGAGAACTGTGAACGAAAACAGCCACTTGCTGACCTGATGAGCTCAGGGAAGGCCTGCGTGGCAGTCTTGCAGACTGAGAGACCTGAAGTAACCACAAAGGATGGTTTGAAAATTAAATATCTTACTTCCAACAGGTTATAGTGGGCAGTCATTTTCTAGGCCAATGTTTCCCAGACAAAGATCAGCTTGATCTTTACTGAGCCCATCTGCCTTCCTGCCTCTAAGATAACCTATCTGTGAGATGTCTGAGTAACCTGTAACTTCCCTTTTCTCTGGAGCCCCTGGGGTAAAACCTAATGTGGTGGGCGCCAGGACAGATGCCTCAAATTCCTTCGTTATCATGTTAATTGTTCCTGCACTCACCTAAGTAAGCATCCATCATTTTACTTTTTATCCAATCCCAGGGCTTTCCCACCGGCTTGCTTTCTCCCGCCTCCTTACTCCATCACCAATGAATTTCATGTAACCCACCTATGTCCCTCCTTTGATTTCTATGTATAAATACAGAAATGTAACCTGCCATTCTCTGGAGCATTATCTCAATCCGTTGAGGTTCTGCTTCCGGGCAATTGTCGACAGTGTGGCTCAAATAAACTCACAAAAATTCCTTTACAGGTTTCAATGGTTTTTTTTTTTTTTTCCTTAACAGAACTATTATCCACTGAAAAGAAATAATTAGATAGCCCCGGCCAGTTTTGCTCAGTATATAGAGCATCAGCCTTCGGACTGAAGTGTCCCAGATTCGATTCTGGCTAAGGACACATACCTGGGTTGAGGGCTCCATCCCCGGTCGAGGGTGTGCAGGAAGCAGCCGATCAATGAGTCTCTCTCATCATTGATGTTTCTATCTCTCTCTCCCTCTTCCTTCCTCTCTGATATCAATAAAAAATATATTTTAAAAAATAATTATACAAATGCTATTGTTACGTTGTACATATGAAACTAATGTTATTATACCTGTGGTTGTTTTTTCTTAAGAAAAAGAAGTAACCAATGACTTCCCATCCTAGCTCTCAGATGTATGATTTGTACAAGTGTAACAACACATCACAATTCTTCATCCAAACACCGGCCACTTTCACACACCCGTGTCCAAACACTTCATACTTTTGGTGTGAATTGAGCATAACTCATTTATGCCTTTTCCTAGAATGCTTTTCTTTATTAGCTATTCAAATCCTCCCCTTTCTTAAAGTAACAGGAAAAGTCCTACCTTAACTTTTATACCTCCTTGAGTTTGGCCTGCACTCTTCAGTATGGTAATTACTAATTATACATAGCTATTTAAATTAAATCAAAAGTTCAATACCTCAGCCATACTAATCACATTTCAGGTACTCAGGAACCACATGTGGCTAGTGGCTACTGTGCCAGTCAGCACGGAAGGACCATTTCCCTCTCGGTAGGAAGTTCTATTACACAGTGCGGACCTGAGCCATGACCACACAGTAAAGCTAGCAGCCACTCCTTGAACTGCTTCTAGGACTTCTCTATGTTAAGTAATTTAATGCCTAGGTCAGTGGTCGGCAGACTCATTAGTCAACAGAGCCAGATATCAACAGTACAATGATTGAAATTTCTTTTGAGAGCCAAGTTTTTTAAACTTAAACTTCTAATGCCACTTCTTCAAAATAGACTTGTCCAGAGCGTGGTGTTTTATGGAAGAGCCACACTCAAGGGGCCAAAGAGCCGCATGTGGCTCGCAAGCCATGGTTTGCCAACCAGTGGCCCAGGTGAACGCTGCCCCTCTATTTTTGTCAACTTTTTAAATATTTGCCTTAGCTCAATCTGATTGTTAGCTCCTAGGTCGGGGCTGACTTTCCTTTTTTACCCCCATGATTTGATCAGCATAGAAAAGGCGTTAAAGGAAGGAAAATAGACAAGTACGAGAAGGGGCCTCAAATTTAACCGAGGGGAGAAAAAATAGTACCTGTATGGGCAGAGACCTTTGTGTTTCTCCTTCATTTGCCCTGGCCTTTTTTACACAATTGCTTCAGGCCTAAACCTTGATTTGTCAGAGAAGGTCTCTTGAAACAAGAGGGGGAAATTTTCGTTTTCAGAACAACAATAAATTATATTGTTATGATCGTCTTACAGTACACAACGAAAAAAAATTTGCACACACAACACAGACAAACACCACTCCAGGGTCAAATGAACTCCCGCCCACACTCTGTTCGATCTGGAGAACCTTTCATTTGCAGTCATCCTGGACCTTGCTCTGGTCTTCCCTCCCCTCCAGATTCAATCCTCTGAAACATTCAAGTAAACATTTTAAAAGGGGAGACCAAAATACATAGTCACTGGAAAAATAAAACTTTAAAAATGAAAAATATTTTTTTAAAAACACTAAAAAACAAATCATAATCTCATGAAATCCCAAAACCTAGGAAGAAACTCAGTTTTAACATGTAGGGTGAATTTCCAGAGTTTTTCCTGTGTATACACATATATATCCATATATGCATTTTTATTAAAGATAGCTCTCATATATAACTATTTTGTAAACTTTTTTAATGTCCAAACAAAATTAACAACAAAAAATTTCATAGAACTTCTTTTGACATCTTTTTAAAATGTTTAGTAGCCATAACACATAACTGTATCTTAGCACACCCTTACTCAACACATCTTATGTGTTCTTGTTTGTTTGTTTATTTACTAGAGGCCAGGTGCACAGATTCATGCAATGGGGAGGGGAGAGAGACACACTCCCTCAGCCTGACCTCCATGGATCGGGCTGAAACCGGCTCTCTGACATCCCCTGAGAGGTCCCAGATTGCTAGAGGGCACAGGCCAGGCTGAGGAACACCACTGGTGCATGATCCAGGCCAGGGAGGAGCCACAGGAGGGCTCCAGGGCATGTTGGCCCATCTCGCCCAATCCCAATGGTCCAGACCCCAGCAGCAAGCTAACCTACTAGTTGGAGTGTCTGCCCCCTAGTGGTCAGTATGCATCATAGTAACTGGTTGAACAAGCAGCCAGACACTTAGCATATTAGGCTTTTATTATATAGGATTACTTACTTATCTTTTCATCCTTACCCAAGGAGTGAGAATATCTTTTCTGTTGATATTTAGAGAGAGTGGAAGGGAGGGGGAAGGAGAAAAGAGAGACTGAGAAAGAAACATTGATGTGAGAGAGACACATCAATTAGTTGTCTCACCCATGCGCCTCAATTAGGGCCAGGGATCAGACCTGCAACCCAAGTATACACCCTTGACTGGAAATCAAACCCAAGAACCTCCTATGGGCAGCCTGGTATTCTAACCACTAAGCACACCAGCCAGGGCTCATTTTGATTTATTTTTAGGACCCTGAAACTAGACAGAGGCAAGATAGAAAATGTCAAATTTTCATCTTTTTAGATTTGAGAATTTATAAAATAGTGCTTTAGAAAAGGACTTTTATGCTAAATACACTTTCAGATAAGGGGAAGAAAGACTATATTTTAATTGTAATTATAAAAAAAAGACCATGGGAGCCCTAGCTGGTTTGGCTCAGTGGAAGGGTCCCAGGTTTGATTCTGGTGAAGGGCATGTACCTAAGTTGCAGGATCCTCCCCAACCTGGGCCCTGGTCAGGGCGTGTGCAGGAGACAACCTATCAATGTGTTTCTCTCACGTCGATGTTTCTGTCTTTCTCTCTCACACTCTCTTTAAAATCAATGGGAAAATATCCTTGGGTGAGAATTTAAAAAGAAAGAAAAAAAAAGGAAATGTGACAAAGACCTTGCTAATTTACTAACTATTCTAGCTGACAGCAATATAAAAGCAAGGATCAATTAGGAAAAAAAATGTGTTATTATGAAATATTGAATTATAAAAAATATCATTCCTTCTTATTTTTTACATTAAACTTTCTTTATTTTCAAGCCAATAAAATAAAATCTCCACATGAGACATTTCTCAAAATTGCTACTAAGATTAGTTTAAGAAATGGGTGAAAACACAATTACTACCAAAAAATATTAAAGTGAACGTTTCCTACTTCCTGTGTGGTTTGGGGCAAATGGCTACGTAAATGACTGTTGGATGACTAGCTGAATGACACTTGCCCCCATTAAGACCTACTAATAGGAAGTGGATGGGCAGTGTTGACAATAATGCCTTTTCTTCTATATCTACCGCCCCCTTCCTACAGCCACACTAACGTCTGTAGAAGTCAGCCTCTCTCACCAGCACAGCCTTCCCCACACCCGAAGGCCAGGCGCTTGCAATTGGCTGCCTACCAGTAAAGCATCGCCCTCATCCATGGTGCCCGGCCTGCAGGGGGTATTTACACCTTTGGACCTGCTCCCTCCAGTTTTATTGGTCTGAATCTATTTCTTTCTGGAGTCTGGGTGTCGCTGTACACTTTGTTTTCTGCTTACTCCTTGGTGCGTTTACCAGGTGTAGCAGGAAGGGCACTAGCACTGTAACCCTAAAGCAATTTGTTCAACCTCGCCCAGCCTCAGTTTCCTTATCTATAAAATGAGAGGCTTGAAACAGAGGGCCCTTGAGTCCCTTCCAGTTAAAATTACAGAGATGCCGATGTTTATTAAGCAACATGTGAGGTGCTGCCCAACCAAACAGGAATGGACAGGTGCACACCCCCTGCTTGTGAAAGCTTTGAGTCTGAATCATTACTTCCTCATGATGGCAATGCAATGGGGATTTTTTTTTTTGCTTTGTTTATATTTAATAATAATTATAACAGCTACCATTTATTAAGTCAGGCACTTTGCTTTAAATGTGTGATTTTCTGAAAGAATCTTTTTTTAAATTTCTTTATTGATTAAGGTGTTACATATGTGTCTTTATTCCCCTATAACTCCCCCATTCCCCCACTCATCCCCCTGATGTCTGTGTCCATTGGTTAGGCTTATATGCATGCATACAAGTCCTTTGGTTGATCTCTCCCCCTTACCCCCACCCTCCCCTGCCTTCCCTCTGAGGTTTGATGGTCTGATTGATGTTTCTCTGTCTCTGGATCTATTTTTGTTCATCAGTTTATATTGTCCATTACGAAAGAATCTTTTAAAGTAAATATTGTTATCCTCATTTTACAGATGAAGAAATTGAGGCACAGAAGGGTTAAGTAATTTCCCCCAAGGTTACACAACTTAGATATGGAGGAATTGGAACTTGAATTTGAATCTATCTGATGTCAAAACCCATAAGATACTGTACCTCAAAAAGACAAAATCAGCCAAAACCGGTTTGGCTCAGTGGTAGAGCGTCGGTCTGTGGACTGAGGGGTCCTGGGTTCGATTCCGATCAAGGGCATGTACATTGGTTGCAGGCACATCCCTGGTGGGGGGTGTGCAGGAGGCAGCTGGTCGATGTTTCTCTCTCATCGACATTTCTAGCTCTCTATCTCTCTCCCTTCCTCTCTGTGAAATATCAATAAAAATATATTTTTTTAAAAAGACAAAATCATGCTCCATGATTATTTGTCAAGCATGGGTTTGCTAATAGAACAAATAATTATTTACCCTAGGTAGTGTGGTTTGGTAATAGGTGCCCAGGGCTAAAATTCACAAAATCATGACACTTCTACTTACCAGCTTTTTAACCTTAGGCAAGAACCTTAACCAAACAGCTCCCTTAAAACAAACAAACAGCTGAAGCCGGTTTGGCTCAGTGGTAGAGCGTCAGTCTGCGGACTGAAAGGTCCCGGGTTCGATTCCGGTCAAGGGCATGTACATTAGTTGCAGGCACATCCCCACTAGGGCAGCTAGTCGATGTTTCTCTCTAATCGATGTTTCTAGCTCTCTATCTCTCTTCCTTCCTCTCTGTAAAATATCAATAAAATATTTTTTTTAAAAACAAACAACAACAACAAAAACAATATCTACTCCACCTACTTTGCAACATTGTTGAGAGAAATATATATAATAGTAAATGCATACATTTAGTTAGTAAATGTATAGAGAAAATGTATGTAGAAAGTGCTCTGGCCCTGATAGGTTTGGCTCTGTATAGTGCATCGGCCTGCGGACTGAAGGGTCCCAGGTTCGATTCCGGACAAAGGTATGTACCTTGGGTGCAGGCACATTCCCAGTGGGAGTGTGCAGGAGGCAGCTGATCTATGTTTCTCTCTCATCCTCATCAATGTTTCTAACTCACTTTCCCTATCCCTTCTTCTCTGTAAAAAAATCAATAAAATATATTACCAAAAAAAAGAAAGTGCTCTGTAAATCATGAATCCCTATATAAATTAAGCATGTTATTTCTTTTTATTAGGTATGCATTTGATTTGTCTGTTTACATAATTTACTATGCATCTGTTCAGGGCAGAGTCTAGGTTGTAAATTGCTAAAATACAAAATTCATGACTTTTGACAAACTGGGGGAGACTCTGGGTAGTAAATTAAGCAAGTATTTAAAAAATGGCTTTCTGCTGAGACTTCCAGTTCCACTAACTTGAAGTAATTCCATTTCTCCAGCTCATTCCTAAAAACCCTGGACATAGCACGGGAATTTTTTTTTTTATCTGCTAAATATAACCTCTGAGTCATTTGTGGGTCTGCTTCTATTGTTTGTATTTCTTTCAACTTACCAGTAATAGTCACTTGTGTCATCATGTGTCTCATTAAGCATGGGACTATTTTCAAAGCTAGAAAGAAGATGGGCTACATTGGGATCTTGGCACTTGAGAAATGATCTTGGCACCTGGGTTTCTTTATTTTCTGTCATATCTAAGACCGGAAAAGCCTCAAACCCAAGAAAATAAAAGCCCCAAGAAAAGCCTGTTTTCCCTGGCTAACCCATGGGGGGAAAGGCTGACCTTATAATAGGAAAACTTATTAGCAATATCTGTCTTACTCCAGCCAAACACAGAAGAAAAAAAACTTACATCCTCTCCCTAGCATGATTTCAGCAGAACTGCACAGGGAGTGATTTTTCCACTCAATCTGTCTGATCCACGGGCGGGAGAGGCGGCATTCCAGTTCTTCTGCAGGATGGTTTGGGAAGAGCTGGAGGGATGGGGAACTGACCTTCCACCTTCTGCCTGGCAAAAGCAGGTGGTGCTCCCCTATTCCCCCAGCAGGTGGGATCAGCAGACTGAGCATGGAGCTGAGTTCACACCCCCACTCAAAGGCAACCAGACAATGGGAGCTGATGATGCGCACTTTTCCTGGGCGGGTGTCAGTGGAACACGGAGAGAGCTGAGCGTCCCCCTCACCCATTTGCAACAAGGCAGTGTGATGCCGTGCTCCCCTTTTGCCAAAGTGGTTTTGGAATGGACCAGAGAAAATCTAAATTACACACCCAACAGCCCATGTGTTAAATCTCAACAGGGGACTGTCTGCTACAAGAAAATAAAGATTAAATAGTATCCAAATCCTTGTAATATACTATCCAAAATGTCCAGGATATAATAATAAAAAATCACTCCTTCAACAACCAGGAAAGTCACAGCATGAATGAAGAAAGACACTTGATGGCTGCCAACAATGAGATGAAGCAAATGTTGGAATGATCTGATAATTATGTTAAAGCAATTATCATTAAAAAAAAACAACCTTCAGAAATCATTTGTTTCTCTTGAAATAAATTGAAGGTAAATAATTCAGCAAAGAAATAGAAATTATCAAAAAGAACTAAATGGAAATTAAAGAACTGAAAATACATAAGTAGGATACAATTTTGCTGCATGAGCTCAATAATAGAGTAAAAGTAACAGAAATAAAATTAATGAACTTGTGGAATTTATCCAACCTGAATAACAAAGAAAAAATGGTCAGAAATAAAAGGAACAGAGTCTTAAGGATGATAGGATTTTTTAAAGATAATAATCATATTTCAGTCACAGAATTAAAAAAGTATGAAAACTTATTCAAAGAAAAATAACAGAAAACTTCCCTAATTTGGTAAAAAAAAAATAATAATAAACTTACAAATTCAAGAAGTTAAGCAAATCTCAAATAAAATAAACTCAAAGAAATCCACTCCAAGACATATGACAATTAGACTTCTGAAAACTAAAGATAAAGAAAATAATTTGGAAGCAGCCAGAGAGAGATGATACCTTAAATCAAAACACCAATATGAATTACAGCAGATTTCTCATCTGAACCACGAGGGTCAGAAGGAGATGGCACAACATTTTTCAAGTACTAAAAGGAAAGAATTGTCAACCAAGTATCCTATGTCCAGTGAACATAATTTTTTCACTGTCTTTGAGTAGGTTTTTATTCAAAATTAGTTGTCCAAATGATATTTGTATTGATTTCAGAGAGGAAGGGAGAGGGAGAGAAAGATAGAAACATCAATGATGAGATAGAATAATTGATTGGCTGCCTTCTGCACACCCCCTACGGGTGATCGAGCCCAAAACCAAGGCATGTGCACATGTCCGGAATCGAACCTGGGACCCTTCAGTCCCCAGTCCGACGTTCTGTCCACTGAGCCAAACCGGCTAGGACTATCCAAAGTGATTTGACCAAATTTAACTTTATGTTACAGGCTTCTTTTCTTCTGTGGGGGTTTCTTTTCTGCGAGTTCACTTCTTGGTAGCTGTAGCCATTTTTTCCCACCACAGGTTTCTTTTGCTTCATAACATCAACAGCCTTCTTTCCTTTCTTCCCCACCACAGGCTTCTTGCCTGGAACCCTCTTCTCTTCTGATTTGGCATCTAGAACTGCTGCTTTATCCATCTGGAGCTGTGGTTCTTGGCCTATGGGAAATGATGTTTGGCTCATGGTCTTTGCATACGGGTTCAGCTTCACCATAACTCCGGTTTTTCAGTGGGTTCTTCTTCAGGAGGGCTCTCTGGATCTCTAGGGTTTTCAAGATTCTGCTCAGGTCTATACTGAGCATCTTGCGCATGGGAAGGCTGTGGTTACTCTTGAGGGAGGCAGCTTTCCAGCAGGTGCCAAACAGATCAACTAACTGACGGAAAAGCCCTTTCAGTCCAAACACAGAAATGGCTCACAGGCCCCTGGGAGCAAGGTTCAAAAATGTTCTGTTTGCTTACATCAAGCAGAGTAATTCCATCACTAAATCTCAGCATTATCTTCTCCTTTCTCAGCTTCCTACTTTCTGTAAAAACCTCATCAATATAAGAAACATAAAAACCTGTTGATAATTTTCACGTTTATTTGAAAACACATTTTTTTAAATTTAAAAGTTAAAAAGAGTTCATTTTAGCCAAATTGATGAAATACGCAAAGGGAGCAGAATCTCACATGCTCCCCGCAGGATGTGTCTCAGGTTTTGATGATACCGTTGTTCGTGTTGTAAATAATGCAAGGTCTGTGCACGAGGCGGCTTCTCGTTTTGCTTTGCCAGCTCTCCTTCGCTGGGAGGCATAGACTTTTTTTGATACCGTTCCAGGCCTTAAGTTTCTTAAGAAACAAAACAGCCTTTTGGTTTTCCTGTAGCCTTCAACTTTATCTTCAGCTACCAAGGGAAGTTCAGGGACTTCCTCAATATGATGACCTTTAGACATGACCAGCGCTGGTAAGGCCGAGGCAACCAGGCCAGAGCAGATGGCATATCACTGCCGTTTTGTGTTCACTCTGCATTGCCAATGGCGCCAGGTTTTGATCATGCAAATGTGCAGCCCCCACACGCATATGTCCAAAAGCATCCTGGCCAGAATGATGATTTCCCCCACCGCAAACTCTAGGAATTGGAGCCACAGCTCTGCCAGTACCCCAAGACTCAACACGGGTTTGATGGCCTGCCAAGACACTTCCAGCAGAGGGCTGTCTATTGTTTTTGCACAAGTTGGTGTGAAAGTGACATTTTTTTTTTGCCACATGATTCCTCCTGGTCAGAGCACACTGATATCTGTGGCCACACTGCTCTCATGCTGGTGGCTCCCATAGGAAAAGGGAAAATATTCTTTAACAATGAAAATGAAGTCAAGGAAAACTAAGAGAATTTCTCACAAGCAGACCTACCAGAGACAATGTTTTCTAACAAAAATAAAAAAAAAATAAAAGAAGGAAACTTGTAACATCAAGAAGAAAGAAATAACATAATAACAAAAAAATATTAGTGTATATAATACAGTTTTCTTCTCTTGAATTTTCTAAATTAACAGTGAAAGCAAGAACTATAACAATGTTGTATGTAGAGTATGTTGACATTAAGAATGTCCATACCTGTAGAGGATTTTTATAAAACTTTATTTGAATCTAACAGAGGATACACATGGAAGCAAGATATCAACAGACTGAGATAAATGTTACCAAGAATATAACAGTTGTCAGCTTCTTTTGAGCATTTGAAATTAAGAAGGGAAGATAAGGAAGATTATAGGAAAGTGGAAGAAATCAAGGCAGGGATCTGACTTCAGAAAGTTTAAGACTATGTTCTCTCTGAAGGTGTTCAGGTTTTAGTAAGAGGGCTCTGAAAAGAAGCATTTCAAAGGAGTGTTAACCTAGATGTGCAGAAGCAATGGACAGAGCTGCTTAAGGCAAAGATAAGCCTTTTACTAAAAATGTTACAATGGTATAATACCTGGAGCATGACTACCCACCATGGCCTGCCCAGTTAGGAATTTATGATCAAATCACCCTGTGAGGTTACTTTCCTTAGAGCCCCTTTAATTTTTTTAATTTTTAAAAAATATATTTCATTGATTTTTGCAGAGAGGAAGGGAGAGGGATAGAGAGTTAGAAACATTGATCAGCTGCCTCCTGCACCCACCCCCCCACCCCCCCACCCCCCCGCCCACCAGGTATGTGCCAGAAACCAAGGTACATGCCCTTGACAAGAATTGAACCTGGGACCCTTCAGTCTGCAAGCCGATGCTCTATCCACTGAGCCAAACTGGTTTCGGCGAACCCCTTTTATATTATATTATAAACTGAGAGAACAAAGATGTAAATGAAGGTAAGATTTCTATACTTAACTTAAAATGGTGACAAGAGTTGATTGCGACAAGTATACATAATGTAATGCCTAGAGCAACCACTAAAAAAACTATACAAGGGTAAAATTTGTGAATACTAGAGATAAGGGGAAATGGTGAGTTACTGTTCAAGAGGTACGGGTTTTATGTTTGGGACAATAAAAACGTTCTGGAAATGGACAGTGGAAATGGTTGCACAACATTGTTAATGTGTTCAATCCCACTGATTAAATGGTAAAGCCCAGCTGGCACGGCTCAGTGGTTGAGCACCAACCTATGTACCAGGAGGTCACAGTTCGATCCCATTCAGGGCACAGGCCTGAATTATGGCTTGATCCCAGTATGAGGCATGCAGGAGGCAGCCAATCAATGATTCTCTCTCATCATTGATGCCTCCAGCTTTCTCTCTCCTTCTTCCTTTCTCTCTGAAGTCAATTAAAATATATATTTTAAAAAAGATTAAAATGGTGAATTTCATGTTATGTATATTTTCCCCAAAATTTAAAAATCCTATATAACAAAACACTAATATGCAAATCAACCGAACAGCAGAACAACTGGTTGCTATGACACACACCGACTACCAGGGGGCAGATGCTCAGCACAGGGGCTGCCCTCTGGAGGTCAGTGAGCTCCCACAGGGGGCGCAGCTCAGCTAGAAGCCTGGCTTGCTGCTCCTTAGCACAGCCGCAGGGGTGGGAGCCTATTTGGGGTCTTATTTTATTCCATATGAATTTTTGGAGAGTTCATTCTAGGTCTATGAAATATGCACTTGTTATCTTAATGGGGATTGCAGTAAATCTATAGATTGCTTGGGTAGTAAGGACATTTTAATCATGCTGATTCTGCCAATCCATGAACACAGTATATTCTTCCATTTGTTTATGTCTTCCTCTATCTCTTTTTTCAATGTCCTGTAGTTCTCCCAGTACAGGTCTTTTATCTCCCTAGTTAAGTTTATTCCTAGGTATCTTAAGGTTTTTTTTGATGCAATAGTAAATGGGGTTGTTTTTTGTTTTGTTTTGTTTTGTTTTTGTTTGTTTGTTTCTCTTTCTGTGAGTATATTATTGGTGTATAAAAAAGCCACAGTTTTCTCTGTGTTAATCTTGTATCCTAATACATTGCTGGATTCATTTAAGTCTAATAGTTTTTTGATGGAGTCTTTGAGGTTTTCTTTGTGTAATATCAGGTCATCTGTGAAATAATGACAGTTTCACTTCTTCTTTTCCAACTTGGATTTCTTCTTGTTGTCTGACCGCTATGGCTAGCATTTCCAGTACTATATCGAACAGGAGTGGTGAAAGTGGGCATCCCTGTCTTGTTCCCATTCTCAGGGGAAATTAGTTTAGTTTTTGCCCATTGAGTACAATGTTGGCTGTAGGTGTGTCATATAAGGCTTTCATTATGTGGAGGTATGATCCCTCTATTCCCACTTTGCTGAGAGTTTTTATTAAGAAAGGATGTTTGGATTTTGTCAAATACTTTTACCGGATCAATTGATATGATTATGTGATTTTTGTCTCTCAGTTTGTTTATGTGATGTATCACATTTATTGATTTGCAGATATTGGAACATCCTTGTATTCCTGGAATAAATCCCACTTAGTCATGGTGTATGATCTTTCTACTGTAATGCTGAATCCAATTTGCTAGAATTTTGTTGAGGATTTTAGCATCTATGTTCATCAAGGATATTGATCTGTAGTTCTCTTTTTTTTTTTTTTTTTTTTTGTGGTGTCTTTATCTGGTTTTGGAATTAGGATAATGCCTGCTCCATAGAAAGAGCTTGGAAGTGTTGCTTCCTCTTGAATTTTTTGGAATAGTCTGAGGACGATAGGTTTTAGTTCTTCTTTGAATGCTTGGTAGAACTCCCCTGTAAAGCTGTCCAGACCAGGGCTTTTGTTTGCTGAAAGATTTTTGATCACTGCTTCAATTTCATCGGTAGTTATGGGCCTATTCAGGATTTTTTATTCTTCCTGATTGAGTTTTGGGAGCTTGTATTTTTCTAAGAATATGTCCATTTTGTCTAGGTTCTCCATTTTGTTGGAATAGAGTTGTTCATAGTATTTTTTTTATAATTGTTTGTATTTCTGTGGGATTGATTGTTCTTTACCTCATTTCTAATTTTATTTGAGTGCTCTCTCTTTGCTTCTGGTGAGCCAGACTAGAGGTTCATCAATCTTATTTATCCTTTCAAAGAACCAACTCTTGGTTTTGTTGATCTTATGTTTTGTGTGTGTGGGGGGGGGGGGGCTTTTGTTTTTGTTTGTGTTTTTTTTTTTTTTTTTTTTTGTCTCTATGTCATTTATTTCCTCTCTGATCTGTATTATTTCCTTCCTTCTGTTTATGCTGGGCTTTTCTTGTTGCTCTCTTTCTAATTCTCTGAGTTGTAGGGTTAGATAATTTATTACCATTTTTTCCTTGTTTTTTGAGGTAGGCTTGGAGAGCTATTAACTTCCTTTTCAAGACTGTATTTACTGTGTTCCATAGATTTTGGATTGTTGTGTTTTCATTGTTTTTTGTTGCCATGATGTTTTTTATTTCTTTTTTTTAATCTCTTTGGTAACCCAATCATTGTTTAATAGCATGGTATTTTCAAAGTGTATGTTTTAATGGCGCAATAATTAAAATCTATTGTTCTTATTCCCGAACCAGTCAGCCAGAAAATATTTTTTTCTCTCCTTTAAAACATTGGGATTTTAAAAACAAACTTAAGTTTTTAGGTTTAAATTATGGGGGGGGGGGAGAAATAAATGCATGTATTCAAGCTATTTCATTTATCAGGGCTAAAGATCCTGTATCTTGTTCTAATTTACTCTGCCCCTGCCCCCAGAAAGCATAAAAATAGTGATCTTTAGGATATTAGCATTATTTTTCATGAAAAACTATGAAGAATATTTTCACACAAAAATCAAACAGTATATTATAAATAATGAGTAGTTCTGTCCATTGGCCACCAGTCTCCTAAAATAGCACTTCTAGGGATCTCCGCACTCTGCCCCCTTATTAAATCCAATGTCCTTCTCTCAATCCCCTGAAGTCTAACCCTTTTCCATACAGACCAGCTTACCTCATTTTCCCTCGAAGCTTCCACACTTCATGAGAGCCCTCCTGGATCTGTCCCTTTTGTGGATTTCTCTTGCAGATAAAACTGTCAGCATTTAAGGTGTTTCTTAACCAAATACTCTAGTTTTACTTATCATATAACCTTTTCATGAGTGAGTGTCCATCACAAAGCTGTCACCTTATGATATTTGTTTTGCAATTTTAGACCTTCAGAGATTAATATGAAGTTTGAGTTAGTCCTACATATGCTATACAATGCTACCAAGTGGTGGTAAACAGTACTGCAAATGATTGAGATTGAAGGGTGCAGGAGCAGAAGAATGTGTCTTTGCTGAATTAAATGTTGGGTTTCTGAATGATCTTTGATCAAACTTAGATTTCTAAATAATAGTATAAAATTACACTGAAACATAAACAGTCACCTAAAGCTGATATATCATTATAGCATTTTACTATAATAATTGTATGTACATATGAGTGCTCATATATGTGTATGTCTATAGTATTCTATGCTCCATATGGATTTCTTTTCTCATGGATTCTATTTTAAAATTCTTTTAATTTTTCAATTGTAATTGGCATACAATATTATATTAGTTTCAGATGTACAAGACAGTGATTAGATATTTATGTAACTCACAAAGTGATCACCCCAATAAGTCTAGTACCACACAGAGTTTTTGCAATATTATTGACCATATTCCCTATGCTGTACTTTGCATCTTGTTTGGAACTCTATGAGCTTCCTGGGCTTCTATATATATTTCCTTTAGCAAGTTAGGGAAGCTTTCAGTCATAATTTCTTCAAATAGGTTTTCAATTTCTTTCCCTCTTCTTCTCTGGTGTCCCTATGATAAGAATGTTGTGTTATGCTTGATGTTGTCCCATAAGCCCCTTAAACTATCCTCATTGTTTTGAATTCTTTATTCTTATTTTTATTTTTTTACTCATTTGAGGGAAGGGAAGGATAGACAGAGGGAGAGAGGGAGAAGGAGAGGGAGAGGGAGAGGGAGAGGGAGAGGGAGAGGGAGAGAGAGAGAGAGAGAGAGAGAGAGAGAGAGAGAGAGAGATTTATGCATTCATTGGTTGCTTCTTGTATGTGTCCTGACCGAATTCTTTATTCTTTTTGCTGTTCTGATTAGGTGTTTTCTGCTACTTGTATTCCAAATCGCTAATTAGATCCTCTAATTCATCTACTCTACTGTTGATTCCCTCTAATGCATTCTTCATTTTAATTATTCTATTCTTCATTTCTGGCTGGTTCTTATCTTTATGTTTTCTAATTTAACTATACAGAAGCTTTATTTCTTTAACATGACCTTTTCTCTTTTCTGTCTTCTTGATTCAGTCTAAAGGGACCATGACTCTCTTTTTTTCCCTTCTACCTTAGAGCCCTTAGAACATCAGGCTCTGGTCAGTGTCAAACTGATTTAAGCCTCAAGTCTGTTGATCAAGGGAATCAAGTTTTAGTAAAACTAAATATAACATCTTAATCTCAGTTGTGTTTCAGCCCCAGGCCCAGGAAAGTGGAATGATGCTACCTACCAGATCCTCATGTACCCAGACAGACTGGAACCATAGCTGTTATCGAGACCTGATATAATGATCAACTACTCCCTTCCCTGGCTCCATCAAATCAGAGGACCCTATGAACCCAACTCCCTTAATTGCCATGAATAAATTCCCCTCCCCTTTTAAAATCTGTGCCATGCAGACCAGGAATTGGGGGAGCCAGGAATTAGACCACTAGTTCACCTGTGACTCTGGGAATGGTCCAATTTCCTTAAATTTTCCTTTTACTTTGGTTTGCATTTGTTTGGGCTTTGATGCAAATAGGGGAACAAACCCCTTCAAATTGGTAACACAAATTCCATTTTTATGCTTCCTATGTTTTTGTTTAAATTTTCACTGAATTTATCTACTCTTCCCCTAAATTCATTGAGCATATTTATAACCCACGTTTTGAACTCTGAATCTGGTAGATTGTTTCTCTCCATTTCATTTAGGTTTTTTTTTTTCCTGGAGTTTTGTTCTGTTCTTTCATTTGAGATTTGCTTCTTTGTCTTCTCATTTGGGCTGCTTCCCCATCTTTGTGTCTATGTACTAAGTACAGCTTCTACAGCTTCCAGTCTTGGTAGAGTGGCTTTATATAGTAGGTGTCCTGTGAGGCCGAGGCTCCCTGATCAACTGAGCTGAGTGCTCTGGGGTTTCCCTGTGGATAGTGTCTGCCCTTCTGTTGTAGTTGAGCCTTGATTGCTGTTGTCACAAATATGAGGGATTCCCTCATGCTGATTGGTTGTCTAATTTAACAGTCTCTAGAGGAGGTGAGTGCAGTGTTTACCTGCTTTGCCCTCTTGACTGGAACTCTAGCTCTGAGCATTGTGTGTGTATTAATACATATTATTCCCATAAAATCCAACAGGTAGGTACTATAATCACCCCACTT
Organism: Vespertilio murinus; assembly: GCA_963924515.1. Lineage (NCBI taxonomy): Eukaryota > Metazoa > Chordata > Mammalia > Chiroptera > Vespertilionidae > Vespertilio > Vespertilio murinus. The sequence continues at coordinate 18,923,927 of OZ004713.1, forward strand.
TACAGATGAAGAAACTAAAGCAAAAAGAAGGAAGGCAGGAAGGCAGGAAGGCAGGAAGGCAGGAAGGCAGGAAGGAAGGAAGGAAGGAAGGAAGGAAGGAAGGAAGGAAGGAAGGAAGGAAAAAGGGGAGAGAAATGGGAGGGAAATGGGAGGGGAAAAGGAAGGAGAATTGAAGAAAGTAAAAAGAGTTTAGGTAATTTCATCAAGATTACATAGACTTTAGGTTAACTAGCTGTGATTTAAATTCCAACAATCTGGCCCTGGCTGGTGTGGCTCAGTTGGTTGAACATCATCCCACGCACCAAAATGTCTCTAGCACCAGTCCAGTTAGGGGACATGCCCAAGTTACAGGTTCCATCCCTGGGCAGGGTGCCTATGAGAGGCAAACAATAAACATTTCTCTCTCTCTCTCTCTCTCTCTCTCTCTCTCTCTCTCTCTCTCTGAAAAATCAATAAAAACAGATCCTCAGATGAGGATTAAAATAATAAAAAGAAGCAGCAGTAAATTTCAGAATGAAAAGTAAAATGCCAATTTATTAAAATTATTTAGGCAGTCTCCCTCTGGGGAGCAGGCCCGCACCTTTCCCTTTCTCCTCCTTTTCCCCCTCACCCCCCAGGTGCATTACCTTTCCCTTCCCTCTCAAAAGCTCCAAGGGCCCTTCTTCTGCCTCTGTAACTTGTTTCCTGAGACTGTGCAGCCCAGCTGGCTCATTTCTGCTACCTCACTATGTTTCTAAATAAACTTCCTTTTATAATTTGAACAAAAAAAAGTCTTTCAACATACAAAACAATGTTTATATAAATTGTGGATAATAAATATTTAGTGCAATCCAATGTTAGCTGTATGGGAATGACATGTTGCCAGTTCAGGACAGTGGTTACCTCAAAGGAGAAAGGGAGAGAAAGTATGTCATGCATTCAAATGTATCAGAAATGTTATACTTTTTTTAAGAATAAAAAGAACTACCGGCAATAAAAATGGCTTTTGCCATTATTTAAAATATTGAAAAACTAGACACTGTCTCCGTGATCAGTAGTAACCAAATCCAACGTTCTACCTACACTAGGTTGCTGAAAACTTCTGGGGCAAACCACACCAGAAAGCAAGGTGATATCCTCCAAAATGAATGATTTTCATTTTCTTTCTTTTTTTACAAAAAAAAAATATTTTTATTGATTTCAGAGAGGAAGGAAGAGGGAAAGAGAGATAGAAACATCCATGATGAGAGAGAACCATGAATTGGCTGCCTTCTGCAAGTCTCCCACTGGGGATCGAGCCCACAACCCAGGCAAGTGCCCTTGACTGGAATTGAACCTGGACCTTTCAGTTCACAGGCTGATGCTCTATCCACTGAGCAAAACTGGCTAGGGCGATTTTCATTGTCTATTGGGGTTTTAACCTTCCAATCTCAAAGGACAAAACAGCTCACTTCCTACCCACTCCCTCTATCACTGTTCATCAGCCCATCTCCTATTCCCAACTCCAGGGTCCCATTCCATCAGTTACTGCTTCACTCCGATGCTTGTTCCATCTCTTGCTCTTTATAGCCTGTAAACAGGTGCAAATATTTGTTATTTTAAGAAACAAACAAACAAAAACTGACTTGAGCCTTGATACCATCATCTTTCTTTTTATCTGCAGCTAAATTCTTTTTGAAAAGAAACTCTTCATTCCCTCCATCCATTTCTTCAACTCTCTGCGACCTGGCTCCCACTCCTATCACTCGTTTGAAGCTGCTATGGAAAGCTCACCAGGTATCTAATTTCCAGATCCAGAGTTATTTTGCAGCTCTGACCTCACCTACCTCTCTGGAGGTTCTCTCTTTTTGAAATGTTCAGCCTGACTTCTAAGACCTCCATGTTTCACAGGTGTTTTGGGCCTCTCTTCTCCGGGCTTCTTCTGTGGCTTCCCTTCTCAAGGCCCTCCCCTTCCCCCTCAGTTGTTATTCTAACTAACCTTATTTTCCTTCTGGGATCCTCTACCTTTGTCCTGATGAAATTCCAAGTCCCTATTTCTAGCAGGACCTCTTCCAGACCCTACGTCGGCATACCCCGTTGATAAATAACCCTCTCCATCTGGAGATGCCATAAGTATCTCAAGTCCAACATGCCCACAATGAACTCATTCTCTTTGCTGTGGCGCTGTCTCCTCCTGCTCCCCACCCCCACTCCCTATCTTAGTCAGGACATCTGTCGCCATCCCAGTTACCCTTAAGCAGGTCCTCCCACTTCCTCATGCCCCAAATCTCAACCGTTCTGTTGCTGCTATATTAGTTCAGTCCCAGCTCATCTCTCACCTGTGCTACTGCCACAGTGTTTCCGCCTTCAGATCTTCTAACTCCAGGTTTTCCCTCAAACCATTTGCTCTTCTCCCTACTGTGAGATTTATTTTTCTAAAATGTAAGTTTGGTAAGTTCCTTCCCTTGCTGCACATGTCTTCTTGACTTCCCTCTGTCCGTGCCACAGAGTCCAACTTCCTTAGCACGTCTCACAAAGTCCTTCAGAATCTGGTCCCTGCTCACTCATGCAGACTCATCTGTAGATGTCTGGAGTTTGATGCTGGCTGAAGGGTGGGCCTTTCTCTCTGAGCACGGTCTCTCACAGGAAGCAGGCAAGGGCAAGTTTCTTCACATCTTTGTGGCACATTGCAAGAGGGCAAGAGCAGATACTGTCATCCCTTGGTCAAAGCTAGTCATGGGGCTAGCTGCGATTCAAGAAGAGAGGCAACAGACTCCATATGTTGATGCGGGGAACATCGAGGGCACATTGCAAAGCGATGAGTGGTCATCAAACAATTTACACACCAATGACTCACAGCCATTACCACAAGGAGCATGGACTGTTATGTCGTACACTGGTAACAACTGGAGATCCAAAAGCTCTACCAAGTTGTTTTATCTGTATCCTTTTCTGTGAAGTTGTTAGTACATTTTAAACCATTAGAAAATAAACTTAGGTACTTTCCAAAACACATGCATTAAAAGGGAACACAGAAGACTATTTTGTGTACAAGCAGTGCTCATAAAAGATGCCAAACAAGTAACTCCAGCAACTCAAATGCTAATATGGGAGCAGATATGGCAGGGACTGGATTGCCTTTCCTGGAAGCTTCAAAGGTTTTCTGAAAGATTTACAACAGTTTGTTAAAGAAGAAAATGTTACATGCCTGCTTATGAGCGAAGGTTTTCATTTTATCTAAAACTTCTTCGTAGCACTACCCTACACTCACCAAAACAGTCCCGTCCTCCCGTCCCCTGCCATTATTTTAGATTTCTTCCACTCTATGAACATGTGCCCTAACATTCTTATTTCTAAACATTTTGTTCTCCACGTCCATGCTCACTCGATACCCATTATGGTATTTATTTTACCATTTTGTTCTGATCTAGAATTTCTCCTAGGTATAAAAAATAACACTGAACTCACATTCCCCCACAAACTGATGGCACCCTCATCGTTCTAGGCACATCCAGGCGCAAAACTCTGTGGAGTCACCTTTATTCCTTCCTCCTCACTCTCCTGCTAACACCAGCTTGGCTCCCTCAGCCAGCAGAGGTGACCTCTGGAAAATTTCTTCTGGCTGCTTCCATTCTTCTTTTCTTTTCTAGAGAAAATTGTTATGAGTTTATTTGAGCCAAGCTCTGATGACATGTGCTAGGGAACAAGATCGCAAATGTTTCCTTTAAAAAAAATCCTCACTTAAGAACATGCTGAGAGAGAGAGAGAGAGAGAGAGAGAGAGAGAGAGAGAGAGAGGAAAAGAGGAAGGGAAGAAGAGAGAGAGAGGACAGTAGCAGAGGGGAGGGGAGAGAAGTATCCACTGGTTGCATTCTGTTTGCCCCCCGGCCAGGGATTAAACCAGTTAATTGAGTAGGTGCCCTGACCAGGAATCAAACCGGCAATCAACCGAGTCACTCCGGTTGGGTGACTGCTTCCATTCTAATCTTTAAGGACCCTTGCCAACACTTGCTTGATATAGCTGCTTCTCATTTCTTCATGATTTTTTTCTATGCCTCATGCTGACATCTGAATTATCTTTTAAAATAGATCATTCAGATAACCTGATGAGGAAATAAACAGAATGTATAGATGGAAAGGGGATCTCTACCTCCTTCTCTGCCCTTGTGTTTTGTGTGCTTACAGCTTGGACACCATGTCTGAGCTCTAGGAGAGGCAGAGGGTTGAGGCTGAGGTGCAATTCTTTGTGAATCAAAATGTGATCTGCAGACTACCAGCACCAGCAGTACCTGGGAATGTGCAGAAATGCAGAATCTCAAGTGCTATCCCAGATCTACTGAGTCACGATAGGCATTTTAGCAATATCCTCAAACCACTTGTGCACACAATAAAGTTTGGGAAGCATTCTAAGGGACACTCCTTGTCTACCACTTCACACTTATTGGTCTTACTTCTTTTATTTGACTACTAGGGTCCCTAGACCTGGCCTACACCCTCTCGCAATCCAGGATCCCTAGGGGGATGTCAGGCTGCCAGTTTCAGCCTAATCCCCACAGGCCAGGATTCATGCACCAGGCCTCTAGAATACATATAAGATCTTTGGTTAATCTCTTCCTGGCCTTCCCCCCCCCCACTCCACTTCCCTCTGAGATTCATCAGTCTGTTCCATGTTTACATGCCTGTGCATTGAGCATCTGTCCGCTGGTAGTCAGTGCATGTCATAGCTACTGGTAGAACAGTTGCTTAGGCTTTTATATAGAGAGATTATTTTTTCAATCTTTGCCCAAAGATATGTTTTTTTATTGATCTTTCAAGAGAGAAACATTGATCAGTTGCTTCCTTTACATGCCCTAACAGGGGATTGAACCTGAAACCTATGTATGTGCCCTAACCTAGAATCGAACCCACCACCTTTTTGGTGTGCAGTACAATGCTCCAACCAACCGAGCCATCCAGCCAGGGCCGGTTGGCCTCACTTCCCATTCCAGCAGTGGGTAGGAGTGGTCAGCAGTGGCCAGCTCACTTATACAGCTATGACTGCTTTGGCCTTTTTGGCTCCCTGTATCTCTCACTCCTGCTTCTAGGTCAACTTCCCAAATAACTACTGCACCCAAGTCCTTGTTTCAGGTTCTACTTTCAGGAAAACCCAGGCTCAGGTGGTAAGAAAATTGAGGAGGAACTGAGCAAGCAGGGCAGCCGTGCTCTGGAGGTGGCAAAATCATAGCTGGTGGTGATGAGGAGAAAGCCAAGGGCATGGGCCAGTGGTCCGCAGACTCATTAGTCAACAGAGCCAAATATCAACAGTACGACGATTGAAATTTCTTTTGAGAGCCAAATTTTTTAAACTTAAACTTCTTTTAATGCCACTTCTTCAAAATAAACTCACCCAGCTGTGGTATTTTGTGGAAGAGACACACTCAAGGGGCCAAAGAGCCACATGTGGCTCATGAGCCGCAGTTTGCCAACCACAGGCCTAGGCCACAAGCACCCAGCTTTGGAGAAAACACAGTGGAGACTCCTGGAGCTTATGTTTGGCAAAGAAGTATATCCCACAGAAACCGGTTTGGCTCAGTGGATAGAGCGTCGGCCTGTGGACTGAAGGGTCCCAGGTTCGATTCTGGTGAAGGACACATACCTTGGTTGCGGGCACATCCCCAGTGGGGGGTGTGCAGGAGGCAGCTGATCGATATTTCTCTCATTGATGTTTCTCTCTATCTTTCTCCCTTCTTCTCTGTAAAAAAAATCAATAAAATATATTTTATTTAAAGAAAGAAGTGTGTCCCATTCAAGGTTGCCAGCCCTCAAGGCAGGGCCAGCTTTTGAGTCTAAGATCTGTGCAATCATAAAGAGCCCCCACAGAGAAGGACCCCATACTTGGCTTAATGCTCAAGCTGTCACCATCTTGGATTTCTTAATTTTTGAACAATGGCTCTGCATTTTCGTTTTGCACTGAGCCCTACAAATTACTAGTTTGTAACTAAAGAAACAGCAAAGTTAAGGTGATAGGCTGAGAGAATTTTTTAGGACACCCATAAGCAACCAGAACTCTTCTATGACCCTAAGGGAGTTGGGAGGGTGGGGAGAACTCCTCCCCAACACAACCATTTCAAAAAAAAAAAAAAAACCTGGTTTGGGTAGGGTTTTTGTTTTTTGTTTTTTCTAATTGTAGTAAATGAGGGGGGAAGCAAAGTTGATTTCATTTTGGAACACAAAAGAATGTAACATTTCTTGCACTTCAGGTGTTACAGAGGAAATTCTTACCCCTTCCATGAAAATGTTATTTCTACTTAGAATTCTGTAATGATTCTCCATTACCCAGAAACTAAAGCACAAGCCTGTAATAAAGCATTCCAGGTTTTCATGACAGAACACCACTCTAGTTCTGTTGTCCACTAAATTCTATCTTAGATCTTAAACTCTAGTCCCAGTAGTAAAGTCTTCCCTACACCTTGTCCCCATCCACCCAGATTCCATACCCAACTCCAAAAAGTTGATCACTGACATTAATTTCTTGTAAGAATTCAGAAAATTTAAACATTTACACAAGCAAATAATATATACCTTGTTTTCCTTTCTTACGTAAAAAGTAGCATACTGCACTCGCTGGGCCTATCCATTCTTTACTTATGCTACTGCCCATGGCCTGGGATGTTTTTCTATTCTGTCTCCACTACTAAGTCAAGCAATCTTCAACACCATTGGAAACACCTCTCCTTAAACCATTCCCAAATCCCACTAGTTGCCATTAAAAAATTATGTTCCTGGGAAATTAAACAGGAACTTTATAATTAAACTGTAGTTAGTTATTTAGTACCTCAAAGTATTTTGGTTCTTATTTCCCATACCAAAAGACAACCTATATATTAGGGGGAACCATGTACAATTGCTGTTCTTTAACAGTTTTGACTTAAAAATGGCATTTCATGAGTAATCTGGTAGATTTAAATTTAAACCAGATTTCCCCCTCACCTCGTTAGTTTTCTATAGGATTCTTTCTTTTCCTACCAGGAAGCATAACATTTGGTGACTATATTCTTTTATTCCTGCGCTTCCCATCAATAATATTAACCTTGCACAAATCTAAGATCTTTCTTTGCCTTTTATTTCCATATAACATAAGGCTCTTAAGCAATGACCCTTCTTTTTACTACCTCTGCCTTCCTTTTCACTAATACAACCTATACACATTCTTATCAACTTTACAACCCACCGCTTCGATAAGCAAAGCATGTAGTCACTCAGACATTGCAGGCTGGTGTTGCTTCCACCTATGATTCTCCTGCTCTGCTTGCTAGTTCTGAATGAGGATATAACAGCAGCACTTGATGCATCACACAAATCATGCTCTCTATTAATTAATCAGCTCATAACTAATTAATGTTAGGAAAATGTGTGCTGACGTTCTGCTCTTGCAGACGAAGTCTCAGTGCTCCACGGGCCGCATGCCCTCCAGTTCTGAGCTCATAGCCAAAAAAATCCAATCACCAAAAGGGAAGAAAGGAAGACGGATCAAATTAGAAAATGTTTGGACAAGAATTCTGATGGTCTTGCCTGACATCATATGCCCATCACTGGACCAGTCACCAGAGGGATAGAATAATATCATTGCCCACTTTATAACCAACGGCCAGGTTATTCACAGACGATGATGGGGAGGCGAAGGCACCCAGACTAGACAAGACCACTAATTATTACTCACTGTTAAATCGGAACAGGCCCTCCTACCTGCACCTGCACCACTGGGTTTGTTTTGCCTCTTGTGTTATATAAATACGTGTCACATATTTGTTATAGAAAACTTAAATCTCTTTCTCACAAGAAACCCTTCGAATAGGTTAACAGTGCATGTGTCCTTCCTGTTTCTTCCCTTCTCCAGCCATTGACTTAACTGCTGGTTTCCTCCTGGGTGTCTGGCAATTCCTTCCTTTTCTCCTTCTCTCCCCCTTCTTCCCTGGCTCTTTCCCTACCCTAAGATGTTGGCCTCCTCTGGATTTTCCTAAGCTCTCTTCTCTTCACTATGCACATTCTCCCTGGGCCAAGTGGACATTACCCACTGCTCCATCACTAGCATACCACCCAGCATTTCCTATGCCTCTGGACTCTTTAATGTTCCATGCTTTTTTCTTTCTTTCCAAATACAAGCAAAAGTTTATTTAGAAAGTCACAGAGGCAGAAGAAGCAAAGAAGAAGCAAGCCATGGGAGAAGTGAGTAAGCTGGGCTCCGTGGGCTCAGAAAACAAGTTACAGAGGCAAAAGAAAGGCCCTTGAAGCTTGGGAAAAAGGAAAGAGAAACGCCTAAAGGAAGGCAAAGGAGAGAGAGAGAGTGGGGATGAAAGAGAGAGAAAGAGAGAGAGAAATACCTCCGTGCTTTTCCTGGCAGGGTTTGCTTTGTCACAGTTACATAACATCTTGCAACACCCCCTTCCCTCTACCGCCCCACCTAGGAGTTAGAATTGCATTTACCATGTAAAAGATAGCAAGTGTCAGTCAGTCCAGGCTGCTATAACAAAAATACTATTGACTGGTACCTTAAACAAAACAAACAAACATTTATTTCTCACAGTTCTGGAGGCTGAGAAGTCCAAGATTAAGGTGCAGGCAAATATGGTGATTGGGAAGATTCCTGATTCATAGATGGCAGTAACAACAGAAAGGGCAAGGCAGCTCTCTGAGGTCTCTTATACATATAAGGGCACTAATCCCATCCACGAGGGCTCCATCCTCATGACCTAATCGCCTCCCAAAGACCCCACCCCCCAAATGCCACCACATTGGGGATCAGGTTCAACAAATGAGCTTTTGGAGAACACAAACCTTCACTCTAGAGCAGCCGACTGCTGTTGAGGAAAAAAAGTAAGTGGTTTCTATACCTCAAGTCACAAGAAGTTAGGAGTGGCCAGTGCAGTGCTAGTGTAGAAGCCCCCAGCACCAGCCACTGCCATTGTCCTACTCCAGCAGCTATCCTGCTGTTTCCCTGCATTTCATTAAAAGTGTTTTGTAGGCCTGGCCAGCATGGCTCAGTGGTTGAGTGTCAACCTATGAACCAAGAGGTCACGGTTCAGCTTCCGGTCAGGGCACATGCCCAGGTTTCGGGCTTGATCCTCAGTGTGGGGTGTCCAGGAGGCAGCTAGTCAATGATTCCCTCTCATCATTGATGTTTCTATCTCTCTCTTCCTCTCCCTTTCTCTCTGAAAAAAAAATATATATATACACATATATACATATATACATACATATATTTATAAATTCTTTCTATAAAAAGTATTTTATAAAGTATTGTTAAGCATGAGTTGCTAACAATTAGTCCTTAGATTTTCAGTCTGGACTTCCTGAGGTCCTCTCTTCCAATGGCTTCTGAGCCTGGCAAGCCCCTTCCTAGTTCTTTTACCCTCCAGCCTCGGAAGGACCTCTCTGAAGCCCTTTTGTTCTTTTGCAAAACATATCTTAATAAAAGCAATTTTACAAGGACAGGGAAAACACACTACCAATTGCTTCACCTTTCCTGGAGTAGGCTTTTCCTTTCGTCTTCTCTTTTTATGCTTTTCAAGCTCCCACCCCTGGAGAAATCCACCTGCTGGTCCTGATTACCCTGAGTTGACTACCCTCATCCCAATTTAGATGTAGAAGGCAATTCTATTTACATTGTATTTGGCCACTCACAGACAGAAAGAACATACATGAGTCTACTACAATCTTCTTTTATGGAGCTTGCCTTAAAGTAACAGTGTGTGCACTGGCAGGGGGAGTCAGCACAACCTCTTGGAAGAGCAATTGGGAAAATATGTAAAACATCTTTTACAAGTTCACATCCTTTGGCAAGGCAATTTCTCTTTTAGAGAATTTCTCTTAAGGAAATTATCAGTGATGACAACATGTAGAGCCGTGTGGTAGAATCAAAGATGGGCAACAAAGCCTTGTTTGGAATCTCAAAATTAGGGGGTTGGTTACACTGATGAGTATATACCTGTACGAAGATTAATGATGTTGCAGAAATGCATCAAATAAAAATTTTTTAAAAATAAAAATACATTGCCAAGTGAAGAAAGCAATTTATTTAAAAATGTATATTGTGTTATTATCCTACTTTTGTTGTTTTTTTAAAAATGTATAGAAGGATTTCTGGGAAAGTTTCCTCTAAGGTATTTATAGATAGGTGAGATTATGAGACTATATGTATGATATTCTCGTCTTGCTTGCTCACGTTTTTCTATTTTTCTCTAAAGAAAAATTACTTACGAGCATGCAATCAAATGACAACAGTACGCAATGTTTTGATTGCTAGGAGAATTATTTGAAGAGTTAATGGCCCTGCCTAGTGTAATAAACCGTCACCAGCTTCTCCCAGTGGTTTCTATACCTCAAGTCAACAAAGTGAGGTCAGTAAGAATGTTTCACTGTGGGACCCTCAGACAAAAGGACGTGTCACTCCAAAAACAGGTCTTCTCACTTTACACCGTGACCACCACTGCTCAAACAACTGCAGAGCAATCAGGAATTACAGGTTTCCCTGCTTGACGCTCTGATGCAGACCATTTGGCCCTCATTTCAACAGATTTATCTGTTTGCCAAAGAGATGAAGCCTGTAAACCTCACTCGTTGTTTCCAGAACTCAACAGTAAGTTATTAAAATTTGATTATGTCTCCTTAAAAAAAAGGGAGCTATGTTCATTTCTCTATAGATGCATGGCAAAATTTGAGAGTTTTTATGTATTCTGGATTCAAGTCTTCTATCAGATACATGGTGTGAAAATATTTTCACATATTTTTCACACATATTTGAACTATCATTTCTTACTCTCAAATAATTATCATCAGCAATCACATTATTGAATACATACAATATGCTAGGCATTACACTATGTACATTATATCTATTATTCAATTTGAACTTTCCAACCCACTTAGAACTTTGAGGCAGATATATAATATAATATAATATAATATAATATACCGTAAGTAATATGTAGTATGTAATGTATAATGTGTAATATATATTTGAGGCAGGTTTTATTATTAATCTCAGTGTGGACAAGCTTTAGTGACCAACTTAGTGCTTCACGTCCTCATTTCTTAACAAATCCCTGGAAAATGAGGATAATGACAGTACACAACTCAGGATGGCTGTGAGTTTTAGATAAGTGAATACATGACTATAACAAACAAAGCTGCTATACACGGTCATGTACAAGTCTTTGTATGGGCATATGCTTTCTTTTCTCTTGGGAAAATAGCTAAGAGTGAAATGGCTGAGTCATAAGATTGATATATATTTAACTTAACAAAATCTGCCAAAGTGTTTTTCTAAAGTAGGCATAACATTTTACATTCTCCATAACAGTGTGAGAATTCTAATTTTTCTGTATCATGCTAACACTTGGAATGGTAAGTTTTACATTTTAGCCATTCTAGTAAACATATACTGGCACCTCATTGTGGTTTTAACCTTTACTAGTGGCTAATTATGTTGAGCACCTTTTCATATGTTTATTTTTTTGAAATATACCTTGTTTCATTAATTCTCTATTTAACTCTTTTGCCAACTTTTACATGAGTTATTGGTTTGCTTATGATTGAGTTTTGAGAGTTTTTATGTATTCTGGATTCAAGATTTCTATCAGATATCTGATGTGAAAATATTTCCTCTCAGCCTGTGGCTACACTTTTCAATATTTTTACATTGTCATTGGAAGAGCAGATATGCTTAATTTTGATTAAGTCTATTTATTCATTTGTGTGTGTTTTTCAATGGATTGTACTTTTGGTACATATCTAAGAAATCTTTAACTCAATTCACCAAGATTAATTCCTATTTTGTATTTTAAGGAGTTTATAGTTTTAGATCTAAGATCTATTTTGAGTACATTTTATATACGGCATAAGTATGGATTGAAGTATAGTTTAGTGGTGGATTTTTGCATATGGATATCCAGTTGTTCCAGCACCATGCAATGACAAGACTATTCTTTTTCAATTAAATTGCCTTGTATCTTTGAAAAAAATCAGTTGCCCATATATGTATGGGTGTATTGCTGGACTCTATTTTATTTCACTGATATCTTTTTCTGATTTTGTGCCAATACTACATTGTCTTCATTAATGAAGTTTTATAAAAATTTTAGAATTAGTGTTAGTGTTCCAGCTTTGTTCTGCTTTCACTTTTTAAAGGTCCTTTGCATTTCCATGAATTTTAGAAACAGCTTGTCAGTTTCTACCATAATAATTGCTGATGTGATTTTGATTTAAATTGCATTAAACCTATAGATCAATTTGGGGAGAAATGACATCTTAATAGTATTAAGTCATCAGACCCATGAACATAGTAGATCTCTCTTGTATTAATTTCTCTTAGATACATTTTATATCTTTTGTCAGATTTATCACTATTCCATTTTAATGCTATTATAAATGGTAATTTTTATTTCAACTTCTACTTGTTTGTTTCTAGTATATAGCAAAACTGATGTTTGTCAGTTGATCTTATATTTTACAATCTAGTTAAATGTGCTTACTCTAAACCTACAACAGAATTGGGAGATTCTACTGGATGTCCTGCATAGACTATCACATCATCTCAAATAAAGGCAGTTCTACTTCTTCCTTCCCATTCTGGATGTTCTTTATTGCTTTTTCTTTTTATTTTGTAATCCTTGCCTGAGGATATGTTTTTATTGATTTTTTCTTTTTTAGAGAGAGAAAGGAAGGGAGGAGAGAGAGAGAGAGAGAGAGAGAGAGAGAGAGCGAGCAATATTGATGTGAGAAAAACATTGATCAGTTGCCTCCCATGTGTGTTGGGACCAGGGATCAAACCTGAAGGCTAGGTATGTGCCCTGACCAGGAATCGAACCTGCAACCTTTTGGTGTATGGGACAATGCTCCAATCACTGAACAATACCAGCCAAGGCCATAGCAAGTATTGATGAGGATGGGAAGAACCGAAACCCTTGTGAACTTCTGGTGACAATGGCAATATTACAACCACTTTGGAAAACAAATCTGGCAGTTTCTTAAGTTGAACATACAAGGAACATAGTATAATCCCCTCAGTCCACTCCTAAGTATTTGCTCAAAAGAAAAATAATTACTGACCATATAAAGACTTGTATACAAATGTTTATAGAAGTTTTATTTGTAGTAGAACCCACGCTGGAAACAGCTCAACTGTCCATCAACAGGTGAATGGATAAACAAACTGGCCTATTCATCACATGAAATACCACTCAGCAGTAAAAACTGAATGCACTATCACTACATATCACAACATGGATGCATCTTAAAATTATCATGCTAAGTGAAACTAGCCAGCCAAAAAAGAATACATACAGTAAGACTAAACTGTAGAGAATTCAAAACTCATCTATCGTGATAGGAAGGAGATTGGTGGTTGCTTGGAAATAGGGGACAGGGAGGCGGGAGAGGGAGGAATTACAAAAGTACAAGTGAAAACCTTTGGAGGTGCCAGGTATGCTCACTATCTATCTTGAATGTGGTGATGATTTCATGGGTGTATGCTCATATAAAATTGCACACGTTAAACACGTGCAGTTTATTATAAACTGTATATAAACTTTAGTAAAATGTATATGCACAGGAACTTTGCGTATAAAATTATACCTCTTTATTGAGGTGTCAGTGACATGCAACAAACTACATGTAAACCTTTTGCTTTAAAACTTGGTCCCAGAAGTGAAAATGTTCTTTCCTGTCATGTTCTGTTGGCCAGTGAAAGTCAATAAATGTTCACACCTCTCTGCAAGGGGCCAGAGGAGTGCATTCTTACCATGTGCCTGCCTCGTGCTGAATATCTGTGTTTGTGTACAGTCCCAGTGAGTCGAGGTGACTCAGCAGTAAGCATGCTGTTTTGTTTTTTTATAAATAGAACTCTTGTCCTAGTTGTTATGTAATGGAATCCACATTTACCTGCAGAACCAACAAACAATAGTAGAATGAGCAGCCCTCACTCAAAAGTCCTGCAAAGGTTAAGTTGTTTTGCTTGTAATAGTGAGAAATGTGAGTTAAATCAAATAGTCCAAGTAAGCCAGGCCTCTCCCTACTAATTCTGAACTTAGTGCTCCTTATAATCTAAGAAAATAAACAGAACTAAGAGAAAACAGGAACAGCCATTTGATCTAGTTCCTGTCTCCTACCTAATTATATCTAATGTAAATCACAGAAGACAGATGGAGGGTCAGAGACTTTATAACGGCACATTGTTTCCCAAGTTTATTCTCTTTATGGTCAAGAAATTGTTTCTCATGTCCAACTAAATTTTTTTTTTCATTTAAACTAATTTATTTTTGTTCTGTTCTTATCTGTTGCTTTGTGAAAAATGTTTTTTTAATCCTCACCCGAGGATATGTTTTTACTGATTTTAGAGAGAGGGCAACATGGTTGTGAGAGAGGAATATCGATATGTTGCCTCCAGTACATCCTCTGATGGGGGAATCATACCCTCAATTTAGGTATGTTCCATCACCGGGGTTGGAACCCGCAACCTTGTGGTTGGATGACACTCCAACCAACCATGCCATAGACCAGGGCTCTTGTCAGTCACTTTGACGAATTAGTCACAAATATTATAGCAAAACCTTTGTCAGATTTATCATAGAAAAAGATTAACATCCTTATTGTACAAAAAACTGGCACAACAGTAAAGAAAAAAGATAAACATTTTAATTCATTTTCTAGCAACATGGCAAATTGTATTACTACAGCCTCTAACTCACCCCTAGCAGACCTTCTTTCTGAAAAACACATAGAAATGCTGCATCTGCTCTATTATTTTCTGTACTTTTTATATGTACTTTAAAACATTTCTGATATTTTTCCCTGGCCAGGTAGCTCAGTTGGTTAGAGATACCGATACATCAAGGTTTTGGGTTCAGTCTCCTGTAAGGGCATGTACAAGAGTCAACTAATCAATGCATAAATAAGCGGAATAACAAATTTCAATCTATCTCTCTCTCTCTTTCTCTCACTCTCTGTCCTTCTCCTCCTCTAAAATTAATAAATTAAATTAAAAAATTAAAATATCAATGAGATGCCATTTCATCTGTAAAATTAACAAATATACATTAAAAATAAAAATGCCTCAGTAGGCCAAAACTGGTTTGGCTCAGTGGATAGAGCGCCAGCCTGCGGACTGAAAGGTCCCAGGTTCGATTCCAGTCAAGGGCAAGTACTTTAGTTGCGGGCACATCCCCAGTAGGGGGTGTGCAAGAGGCAGCTGGCCGATGATTCTCTCTCATTGATGTTTCTAACTCTCTATCCCTCTCTCTTCCTCTCTGTAAAAAAATCAATAAAATATATATTTTTTAAATGCCTCAGTATTATCAAGGGTATCAAACCTATATTTACAGTAGGATATCAATTGGTACAAACTTTCTCATTTGTGTGAGAATAATGGGATGTGCATATTTTAATTGTTTTTTTGCTAATATTTATTTTCTAAGTTTTCTATAATAAACTAGTACTACTATTGTAACAAAATATACACTTTTAACTGAAGGCAATATTGCTATTAAAGTTCTCTCTTACCCTTTTCCATGCGAACAAATGTTTTCTTCTTTCTTGACAAGGCCTTATTTTCACTCTGAAATCGTATTTTTTCATTTTCCCCATGTTTTCAATTCAGTCAAGTGTATGCTCTGAATTAATCTACCATAACAGGTTTGAAATTTTGAAAAATGCTTTTCTGATTTCCCTTTTAAATTATAAGTTATATTTGCATTGCATTTTGCCGAAAGCATCCATTAGCTAGATTGACATGCAACAACAGGTTCTTACTAACTATATTCTTTTGTCCAAAATTACTTATTATGTACCCTTTAAGTACTCTGGTACTATCCCTCTGTGACCTAGCAGAGAGGTATGGGTATCGTGTATGTGGGTAAATACTATATATGTGTATGTCCATTTGCATAAAACATATGCCAGTCACTAGACTTGATGCCCTATAAGCTTTACTTCATTAAGTCCTCACAACAATCTTTTTTGTTTTAAATATATTTTTATTGATTTCAGAGAGGAAGGGAGAGGGAGGGAAAGCTAGAAACATCAATGATGAGCGAGAATCATGGATCGGCTGCTTCCTGAATGCCCTCCACTGGGGATTGAGCCTGCAACCCAGGCATGTGCCCTGGACCGGAATCGAACCCAGGACCCTTCAGCCCGCAGGCTGATGCTCCACTGAGCCACAGCAGCCAGGGCTTACAACAATCTTATGAGGTCACTGCATTACTTCTATTCCATGGGTAACGTTCAGAGAAGGGCTGTAAGATGCCAGAGAATCATTGGTAAGAGCGGGAGCCAAGCCCTGCAGATGGCATCCAGGCAGGGAAGAAGGTAGAGACATGAAACTGTGCATGAGGCCAGATGAAAAATGCCACAAATGAGACCAAAAGCAGAGACCTTTTTGGATCTTCACTGATGTCAGTAATTTCACCCCACATTTGAGGCTTCAGAGCGTGCGAACCGAGCAGCGGCACGGGACCCCACATTCAGACAGACCCCGCACTTGGTGTTTAATGCTATGCAGTTGCCACCTTGAAGTTCTAAGTATTTTTTTCTTTAAATCTCTGTTTCGTAAATGAGGTCTGATGAACATTGGAAGCATGAGCCTTGGAGTCTTCAGCTGCCGTGCGGTCTGCCTGCTGTCAGCTTCCCGCCTTCTGGCAGCCGGCGCTCCATCGCCTGGGGCCTGGGGCCTGGCCAGGCCTCACCCTCACCACGTCTGCCCTCCCCACCGTGACCACTGCCACTTTCCACCCGGTGACAACCAGGTTGTATTCTGCTGTGGCGCTCTGCCCCCAGTGGGGCTCTGGGCTGGGGCCCAGGAGGTGTGGGGTGTGTCACGCACACCCCGGGAATGCTTTTCAGCAAAGTGTGGGTGGCAGCAGTCGTCTCTGCCAGGGCACCACGGCTGTTTGGGGGAGTAAAGGCGGGGAAACTCGCCAGGGAAAGGCCTCTCGCCCACCCCCAGTCCCGGTACTGAGTATTCAGGCACTGAGACTGCAGGAGGGGGTGCAGCTGCCCACGGGACCTGCACGTACCCTGTGAGTATCCCCTCCCCCAGGGAGTTACATTAAACAGCAAATTCAAAAACACCAGGTCGCCGAGGTCGGTTTGGCTCAGTGGTGGAGCGTCGGTCTGCGGACTGAGGGGTCCCGGGTTCGATTCCGGTCAAGGGCATGTACATTGGTTGCGGGCACATCCCCGGTGGAGGGTGTGCAAGAGGCAGCTGGTCGATGTTTCTCTCTCATCGACGTTTCTGGCTCTCTATCTCTCTCCCTTCCTCTCTGTAAAATATCAATAAAATATATTTTTAAAAAAAACAAAAAAACACCAGGTCAAGAAAGCAATGAGGAAAGAGAGGGAAAGCTTCAAATAGTGCCTTTAACAGTCCATTGTCTTCCTGCTTTTCTAAACCAGGGAATCGTATCTTCATTTTGTACCGGGCAGGGAAATTACACAGCCAGCCCTGCTGTTCTATGGTCAGACCACGTGTCAGCACAGCCGCCGGCGACAGGGGAGGGGACAGTTTACTCTCAGGGGAAAGGTGACTAATGTGATCACTCCACCCTTATTTACCTTTGTCTTCAAAGTGTTGATACTCAGTCCTACTGTTTGCTGTTGCCGGTGTGGGAACACCAAGGCGCTGGCCAGAAGAGAAGGGCTGTTGATTACACGGACAGCAACGCCCGAAGCAGAGCCGCCCCAGGGTGCGTCCCTGTTAGCTCGGCTCTCAGCCACTCTCCGCAGAGCGATCCCCCCTTTTATTTTTTTTTATTATTATTTTTTCATTTTTAAAAAAATTTATTAAGGTATTATATGTGTACATAGCTTACCATTGCCCACCCCCTCACATTCATGCCCTCCCTCCCCAGAGTTCTGTGTTCGTTGGTTGTACTTATATGCATGCATACCAGTCCTTCGGTTGATCTCTTATCTCCCCCAGGTCTCCTTCCCCTCCCCGTGGTCATTTGACAATCTGCTTGTTTTATGGTGACTATCTCAGAATCACATGAATAGAATCCGCTCCTCATTTGACAATCTTCTTGTTTTATGGTGACTAACTCAGGACCACACGAATAGAATCTGCTCCTCCTCCGGTTCACACCCACCCCGACCCCGGGTCCCACCGCTTCCCCGGGCACACGGCTCTCCCAGGGCACATGGCTCTCCCAGGGCACACGCCCCAAGGTCCCCCCTTTTAAAGATGCCTGCTTGCGTGCCAAGCAGGTCTCCGAACACTGCTTCCTGAACATAGTTTATTCCTGCAGACAAGGGCCTTCACGCACTGGGAAAGCAACTTGAGACTGGGGTGACAGTCAAGAGGGACATCTCCACATGGAAGGTACAGGGCAGACAGTTCTCAGTCACAGCGAGGCCCGCCCCTGGAGAAGGCCCCCTTGGGTAAATCTGCTTTTCTTACACAAACAGTGTAGGCATGCCTAAGGGTTCCATCTCAACTCTTCCCTTTTAGTGGCCGTAAAGGCCACATTCAAACCAGCTGTAAACCCTGCAATTGTCAGCTGTCCAATGGCAAGTCCTCAAAATGTAAATCACTGACGCTGGTAAGAAGGAAATAGATCTTACACAGTTTCAGTTCATTCTGTTTCATTGTTAAGGAGATTTCTCAGGGAGGGGGCTTGTGTGGGGATGGAAAGTGTGGGGAAGCTCGGGCCACAAAGGTGTAGAGGAATTATGGACAGAGGAGGGAGAAGCTAGGGGGACAGCAGGCTTCCGGGGTGACATGGATGCCCTCCCTGGCGTCACCTCACAACAGTGTGTGTCTGGCAAAGCGCTCCCTGGAGAAACTGCTTAAGGGTGAGCTTCTCTAAGTCAAGGGCTACCCTGGGGTGTTTTTATTATTAGTTACTAAAGAAACGAACATTTAAGTCCTTGAAATGAGAAGTATATTTTTATGCTAGAGACGGACTTAAATATCTCCAGTCTGTGCTGGAAACAGACTTAAAATCACTCTCTCACCTGCCTAAAATCTATGCTTAGCTGGGGTATAACCAGACATAAGATGATAAACATCCAACTTATCTACATAGGACTTAGCGTTCTAGTCATTTTTTAATTCCCTTCTAGCCATTTGAACCACCTTTTACCAAAATGTGTTCTTGATGATGGGGTAAGAGAGAAAAGTAAAGAAAATGGTGTTATTTCCTTGCCCTACCAGAAGGCCAAGTAGTGATGTCGGCATTCCTTTTCCTCTGGTCCCTGTCTGTCACACTGAGGTTCTGTAGGTCCCCCCTTCCTCCTGTAACTCTGTGGGAATGACTGTGTCTTAAAGCAGAGAGCTCTGTAATCAAAAGACAGAGGTGGAGCCGAAACCGGTTTGGCTCAGTGGTAGAGCGTTGGTCTGCAGACTGAAAGGTTCCGGGTTCGATTCCGGTCAAGGGCATGTACATTGGTTGCGGGCACATCCCCGGCAGGGGGTGTGCAAGAGGCAGCTGGGCGATGTTTCTCTCTCATCGACATTTCTAGCTCTCTTTCTCTCTCCCTTCCTCTCTGTAAAATATCAATAAAATATATATATTTTTAAAAAAAGACAGGTGGAAAATCAGAACAAATCCCAGGGACCCCAGGACCTGTAATAGTGCATTTCTTAGGATTATTTTCTGGGTCCACCTCGTGGCCAGCAAATCCGGGAGGGTTGATGGCTGTTTATAAGGGCCCGGCCCAAAAGGGTACATGCACATCACGGTGACTCGCCTCCCACTGGCCACAATCCAGCCACAGAACCTAACTGCGAGAAGGGCTAAAGCTGGGTCGGTGGCACTCCCTCTGCCACACTACACAGATGCTGCCACAAAACCTAGGAAGAGTTCAGACACTGGAAGCACAGCACTTGGGACACCCAGGGTGTTGGAAGCTTGGAGCTGAAAACTGGAAGATTTACTGAAAGTTTCATGAAGGACAGTTTCAATGCTGTGCAGTCAGGCCTTTGCTCCTCTCCCAGCCCAGAAGACGGTGGGCAGTTTGAAGTGAACGCATAGGCTCTGGACTTGGAAATGCCAGCACAGGTATGTGAAGATGAGGAGCCCCACCAAAAACCATGGTATTAAATTCAAGTCTAATGGCTGACTTCATATTCCCGCCTCTTTCTCCCACTCAGTCCCAGGACACTGATAATCCTACCTTTCCAGGCAGGATTCCTCTTCAATGAAAGCAAAGGGCCTAGGACCATGGTCAGCAAACTGTAGCTCGCAAGCCACATGCGACTCTTTGGCCCCTTGAGTGTGTCTCTTCCACAAAATGCCACGGCCTGGGCGAGTCTATTTTGAAGAAGTTTAAGTTTTAAAAATTTGGCTTTCAAAAGAAATTTCAGCCGAAACCGGTTTGGCTCAGATGTAGAGCATCGGTCTGCGGATTGAAAGGTCCCAGGTTCGATTCCGGACAAGGGCATGTACATTGGTTGTGGGCACATCCCTGGTAGGGGGTGTGCAGGAGGCAGCTGGTCGATGTTTCTCTCTCATTGACGTTTCTATCTCTCTATCTCTCTCCCTTCCTCTCTGTAAAATATCAATAAAAAATATATTTTTTTTAAAAAAGAAATTTCAATCGTTGTACTATTGATATTTGGCTCTGTTGACTAATGAGTTTGCCAACATCTGGCCTCGGAGAAACAACTTAACAGATCCTTTTAGTGAAATGGCTGGGCCTGACCATTCACCCTATAGTGAGCCCCCATTCACTTGCAGAGAATCTTCCAATGAGCTTTTCAGCACCTCTCATTCATAAACCTGTGAAGAAGGAGAAAGCCAAGAATTACTAAGTAATTAAAGAGAGCCTTTAAAATGAAAGACAGAGTACAAAATACAAACATAGAAAATTAATCCAGATCTAAGAGGCAATATAAAGAGCAAAAGAAACCTTAGGGATAAAAGCATTATTAATTAGTATCTTCAGAGAGCTATGAGAATGTAGTGTATACATAAAAGAAAAAACAAGGTTGCTATAGAAAAAGCACGTCCCTGTGACAAGCAAGAGCTTTTGAAAATTAAAACAAAGGTAGGATAAACAGAACTAAGAATTCAGTAGAAAGGGGTGAAAGATAAGTTTAAAAAGTCTCCCAGAGAGTAGAACAAAAGGCAAAGAGAGGAAAACTGGAGAAATAAGAGAATAAAATTCTAGGATCAATTTAGGAGTTTCAACATCTCACTGATGGAAATTCTAGAAAAATTAGATAATGGACAGGGAAATTATCAAAGAATTTCCCAGAACTGAAGGTCATGAGTTGTCATTTTGAAAAGCCCACTGGGCACTCAAAACAGGGAAGGAAAGCAGACTTGCACCAGTACAAGTTCAGAACACCAAGGATGAAAAGAACAGTTGAAGAGCTTACAGAGAGCACAACAGACACCAGAAGATAATGGCAACACCAAAAAAACAAAACAAAACAAACAACCAACCCAACTAATCTAATTAAAAAGTGGGCAAAGGACCTGAATAAACACTTCCCCAAGAGGACATACAGGTGGCCAACAGACACATGCAAAAATGCTCAATGTCACTAATCATCAGAGAAAGTGAAATAAAAATCACAATGAGATACACCTCACACCTGTCAGAATTGCTATGATCAATAAATTAGCCCTAGCCGGTTTGGCTCAGTGGATTCCAGTCAAGGGCACATGCCTGGGTTGCCGAGCTCAATCTCCAGTATGGGGTGTGCAGGAGGTAGCCGATCAATGATTCTCTCTCATCATTGATGTTTCTATCTCTCTCCCCCTCTCCCTTCCTATCTGAAATTGATAAAAATATATTTTAAAAATAAAATAAAATAAAAATTAATAAATCAACCAACAACAAGCATTGATGAGGATGTAGATAAAAGGGAACACTCATGTACTGTTGGTGGGAATGCAGATTGGTGTAAACACTGTAGAAGCAATATGAATTTTCCTCAAAAAATTAAAAATGAATACCCTGGCCAGTGTGTCCCATTGAGCACTGGCCAACACATCAAAGGGTCAAGGGTTTGATTCCCAGTCAAGGGCATGTTTTGGGTTTCACATCGATGTTTCTCTTTCTCTCTATCCCTCTCTCCCTCCCTTCCACTCTCTCTGAAAAGCTATAGAAAAAAATATCTTCAGGTGAGGATTAACCAAAAAAAATTTTTTTAATTTAAATGGAACTGCCTTATGACCCAGAGATTTCATTTTTGGGAATATATCCAAAAAACCCAAACACTGATTCAAAAGAATATATGCACCTCTATATTCAGTGCAGCATTTATCACAATAACCAAGATTCGGAAGCAGCCCAAGTGTTCATCAGTAGATGAGCAGGGGGGGAATCCATGGTACATTTACACAGTGGAATACTACTAAACTGTAAAAAATGTGGAAATCTTATCCTTTGCAATACCATGGTTAGACCTGCAGAGCATTGTGTAAGGTGAAATAAGCCAGACAGAGAAAGACAAGTACCAGATGATTTCCCTTGTACGTGGAATCTAATGAACAAAATAAACTAACAAAATAGAAACAGACTCATAGATAGAGAACAGACTGACAGTTATCAGAGGGGAGGGGGGCTGCTGAGCTGGGTGAAAAAGGTGAGGGGATTAAGCAAACACACACACACACACACACACACACACACACACACACATACACACACGACTCACAGGCACAAATAGCAGTATGGCACTATGGTGATTACCCTAGGGGTTGGGAGGCTGGGGGAGGTAGAAGAAGTTATAGGGGAATAAATACTGATGGGAGGAAATTGGACTTGGGGTGGTGAATGCAGCATACAATGTACAGATGATGTGTTATAGAATTGTACACTTGAAACCTATATAATTTTATCACCCTGATAAATTCAATAAAGAAGTTAAAAAAAGAAGAAGATAATGGATTGATGCCTTCAAAATTCTGAGAGGGAATGATTTCCAATTTAGAATTCTATATGTGGCCAAACGACCTTTCAAATATGAAAGGTAACTGCAAGTAACTCAAATGATTCAAGAAAAAATATGCATATACAATATAAAGACATGATAAAACAAATGTAGCAAAATGTTAAAAACTGGTGAATTGTTGAAGGGTATTAAGGAGGTTGTGGTAATATTCTTGCACATTTTTAAAGTTTTTTTTTAAAGAGAATAAGGATAGAATAAAGGAATTTTTAGATATGCATGGTCTCTAAAGTTTATCTCTTTGTTTACTCTCTTACTGAACCACTGTATAATGGGATGTGTTCCAAGCAAACAAGGAAGTGAAAGAGCAAAGTACAACCATGGGATCAAGAAAACAAGTCCAACATAGAAGAGAAGGGATGATGGTCATACATTTGGTTTGGGGAGGAACCAGTCCAGCCTGGAGCAGGAGGACCAAGGACAGAGGTTTATTTCCAATAAAATTCGGAATTCATAGATTAGCATTGGAGCAGTTTCATAGTTCAGACAGACATGACTAAGTGGACAGAAAATAGGATAAAGCAAAATTTGGGTTAATTATTAACTCCAGGGAAATTGAACAATTACATAAGAAAGGAAATATAAATGATGTGGTTTCAGCCATGAACAAGATTTATATGATCATATTAATATAAAGATGAATATATAATATAATCGAATTGGGAATGAGAGGAAGAAAATGGTATATGAATGGGTGGTATAAAAGAGATCATTCCTCATATTCCATAGTAAGAAATCAATAATTGATGCATACAATAGAAAAGCAGTAGAAATTTATTATTGGAAATACAGGGGTAAACATGAGAAAAATGCTTAAAGAACTGTCTCTGAGAAATAGGAATCAGAGTGGGTAGGGATAAGAAGAGAATCTGTATTTTTTATAAGTAGGGTTTGTCTGGGACAGTCCCAGTTTATCCTTGTTAGTCTGGCATAATGTTATTATTGCTCCTTTTAGTCTCAAAATTGTCCCAATTTGGATGAAGCCTTGAAGTGTTATTTTGCTTTTAAAACTATGTAGCTGTAAAAACTTGGTTTAAAAAATAAAATAAAAAGAGAGGGCTCTTTGGACCCTAAATAAAATAACTCTGTTTTGTTCAGCTCAGCCAAAGACTTTCATTTTCTTTTACTCTAAAAGTAATTCTTCACTTAAAATTAAATACGAGCAACATGCCTGTTTCAAAGCACTTTTTACATTCACTACCTCATTTAATCCTCTCAACAGCTTCATGGGATAAACATCCTATCCCATTTTATTATTTATTTTATTTTTTTAAATTATTTTTTTAATTAAGGTATTATATGTGTACATAGCTTACCATTGCCCTCCCCCCCCACCTCCCATTCTTGCCCTCCCTCCCCAGAGTTCTGTGTTTGTTGGTTGTACTTATATTCATGCATACCAGTCCTTTGGTTGTTCTCTTATCTCCCCCCAGGTCTCCTTCCCCTCCCCGCTGTCATTTGACAATCTGCTTGTTTTATGGTGACTATCTCAGGACCACTTGTATAGAATCCACTCCTCTTTTGGCAGTCTGCTTGTTTTATGGTGACTATCTCAGGACCACACGAATAGAGTCTGCTCCTCTTCTGATTCACACCGCCTCTCCCCCCGGGTCCTACTGCTTCCCCTGGGACACACGGCTTACCTGGGGCACACGGCCCCCTGGGACACATGGCCCACCCGGGGTACACGGCCCCCTGGGACACTCGGCTCACCCGGGGCACACGGCCCCTCTGGGGAGCTGGGGTCTCGAATTGGAGGCACCGCGCTAGCTCCTCGCTAGCACGGCGGGCAGGCTGGGACGGCTGCAGGTGGGCTGAGATGGCTGCAGGCGGGGAGACCGCCCTCAAAGGTGTCTCGTTCGGTGCGGAAGCGGAGCAGCTGTGGACACTGAGGCTAAATTCTGAGGCCGCCCACTCCCTGAGCCCAGGGCGTAGTGAGCTCTGTTCTTGGTGGACTTCCCTTATTCGCGGCGGCGGCGGTGGCTGGTGCGGCAGCGACAGTCGCTCCTGTGGTTCAATTTCCCTTGTAGTTTTAAAGTTCACATGGCGGCAGTGGTGGAAGCTTTGGCCTGGCCATGAGGCGGCGGAGGAAGGACTCACCGGGGCCGCAAACAGAAGGCGCCGCGCCATCTCCACACCAGCACGGAGGGTGTGCTGAGAAGGTTGTGGGCAGGCTGAGATGGCTGTGGGCCAAGAGACCGCCCTCAATGGTATCTCCTTTGGTGCGGAAGCGGAGCTGCTGTGGGCACAGAAGCTAAGTTCTGAAGCCGCACTCTCCCTGAGCCCAAGGCAGAGTGAGCTCTTTTTTAGGTGGATTCCCATTCGCGGGGGCTGCGGTGGGTGCGGCAGCGACAGTAGCTCCTGTGGCTCAATTTCCCCTGTAGTTTTAAAATCCACATGGCAGTAGTAGCGGAAGCTTCGGCCCAGCCATGCAGCAGCAGAGGAAGGACTCACCGGGGCCACGAACGGAAGGCGCCGCGCCATCTCCTCACCAGCATGGCAGGCGGGCTGGGACAGCTGCGGGCTGGGATGGTTGTGGGCAGGGAGGCCATGCTCAAAGGCTTCTCATCCAGGCTGGAGCTGAAGGTGCAGCGGAGGCCCCGCATCAGCTCCCTGGCTCCCATGGTGGCCGGCAGGGCTGCGGAGCGAGGTCTGGCTTCCCTCATTCCTGGCAGCAGCGGCTCTGGCAGGTCCGTTTTCGCCGTAGTTTTAAACTCCACATGGAAGCAACGGCGCCCTGCTTTGTGTCTAGTTGTAGCCTTTCCATTTCGCCAGCTTTCTTGTGGGTCTGGTGCAATCCCTTTTGATTTTAGCTGTTGATTTTTCCAAATTGTTGATGAGGTGGCAGCTTAGGAAACTACCTAATCCGCCATCTTGTTTTGGTCTCCAATCCCATTTTATAGAAGATAAAAATGTGATTTAGAGAGGTCTTGTGACTTCATAACAAGATGGCACAGTTTGTAGGTGATAGTCTACACTGGCCAGGCCCAGTAGTGACAGTTCTCATGCTCTTGCCACAAAACCAAATGACGTGGCGTTCAAGCCATCCCTCAAACAAACAGAATCTGAGATGAAAAATCAAGAACCCAGATTAATATCCTCGCTGTTAGGAAACAGATTATGAAAAACAATGAAAATGCAAACATCCTTTTGTCATCTTGGTCTTTGTTTTTTAGTTGTTGTTTTTATAAGATATTGAGGTTCTATTTTATGTATTATTTTTTAATATTTTTTAATTGATTTCAGAGAGGAAGGGAGAAGGAGAGAAAGATAGAAACATCAATGATGAGAGAGAATCATTGATCGGCTGCCTCCTGCACACCCACTACTGAGGATGTGCCCTTGACTGGAATTGAAACTGGACCCTTCAGTCTGTGGGCCAATGCTCTATCCACTGAGCCAAACCAGCCAGGCTTGTCACCCTGGTCTTTGAACAAAAATTCTAATTAGGCTTCTCAATCAGGGATAGTTAGGAAACTGAAATCACCCTTATGAGAAGATAGCCAACCTCTTTCTTGGAATCCCAAAGAATCCCAAATCTCTACTGCTAAACCTCCTGACCAGGAAGCAGTTGTAAGGTTGCCTTATTTTTAAAAAGATATCTTAAAATTATAAAAAATAATGCATAATTGTGTAAGAAAAATAGTAAAATACTAGTAGTGATAAAGCACAAAAGAAAAAATGAGAGCATCTAAATCCAATCACCTAAAGATGACTATGATTGCCCTGGCTGGTGTGGCTCAGTGGATAGAGCGTCGGCCTGTGGACTGAAGGGTCTCAGGTTCGATTCTAGTCAAGGGCATGTACCTTGGTTGCAGGCACATCCCCAGTGAGGGGTATGCAGGAGGCAGCTGATTGATGTTTCTCTCTCATGGATGTTTCTAGCTCTCTATCCTTCTCCCTTTCTCTCTGTGAAAAAAATCAACAAAATATTTTTTAAAATAAAAGATGACCATGGTTAACATTTTAATATATATATCTTTTTCTTGTACAAATGCAAAAATAGAATCCTATCATGCAAGCTTCTCAGTAACCTGCTCTTCCCCTTCAAACACTGCATTTTGGACATGGTTTCATGTCCATAATCACATGTATATATCTTTCTTTTTAGTAGCTGCCTAATAGTTCACCATTTGTATTACTGTATTTGACTAATCCTCCATTGCTAGATACTTGGGTTGTTTTTGTTTTCTTTCTTTTTTTTTCTTTCCTTTGGTTAACTCTATAGCAACAGAACTCTGCACATACATCTCTGTGTCCATGTCCAATTATTTCCTCAGGATAACTTCCTTGAAGTGAGATTACGGTGCCAAAGATCAAGAATTTCAGGGGCCCCTCTAATTCACATTGTAAACTGCCCTTCTGAAAGGTTTTACGTACGTTTCCATTGATGGAGGATCTAAATGTCCTATCCCTATACACCCCAACCCTGAGGGGGCTTTTATCAGTGCTGTTATTTCCTAAATGTTAAACTTGAGGGGACAAGGCAAGAGTGGGGGGTGGGGGGAGTGGGAAGCAGCTGAACCAAGCAAGAAGTGTCAAGAGTTCTTTAATCCCTTTTTCCTCTAATACTGTTCAAATTTGAAACTTTGGCTTGACTGGTTCCATCTTCAGCTCACACCACAACTTTCCCGTCTGCCCCCTTTTTTTATATTATTTGCGTTTTGGTCTGCCTTTCCATGCTGGTAAGTACATTCCTTTGATACGAAGGGCTGCACCCTAGATGTCAAGGTTTGAACAGCAACACTGCCCAGTAACACGGTCACTGTGACATGCCCAAGGATTCTGAAATTTCAGAACCAGGCCTGTTAGAATGAGCTGTTTAATACAGGCTCCCACACTGATCTGCCAGCCGTGGAAACAAAGCCACATTGAAGCTAATTAAGACGCAGGAGCAGAGGCCAAGGCTGGTCTTACATTCCTTCTCCTCCTCCTCCGATTCTTTCTCCCTGCCCCGGGGGCGTCCCCTTCCAAGCCCTCCTTCACCAGCTGTGCCCTGAAATGCTGAGTTTGCTTTATTTAAAGGGGTGCATACCATTTAAAGGCTACATTCTCCTAGCCAAAACCGGTTTGGTTCAGTGGTAGAGCATCGGTCTGTAGACTGAAAGGTTCCGGGTTCGATTCCGGTCAGGGGCATGTACATTGGTTGCAGGCACATCCCCGGTAGGGGGTGGGCAGGAGGCGGCTGGTCGATGTTTCTCTCTCATCGACGACGTTTCTGGCTATCTCTCTCCCTTCCTCTCTGTGAAATATCAATAAAAAATATTTTTAAAAAATAAACAAATAAAGGCTACATTCTCCCAGTTCATTCTTTGTTTCCCCTTCCTCATTCGTTCCAAGAGTGAGGATCACACCCCTATTCTTTCTAAAACTTTCACCCCTGCTTAGAGACCTATGATAGATTTGCACAACGTTTGGCTACTGTTTCTCTTATAATTCTTGGGATTTTTGTTTTTTTTCCCTTCATGAACAAGGGGACTGTTAGAAGCCAGCCTTGCTTAGTTTATGTATGCAAGCAACCCGCTTCTCCCTCAGGACTGGCGCAGAAAATGTCATAAAGAGTATACTCCGCTGGGGTTAAATAAATACAGAACCGGGTGCTGCATGCTCACCCACACTGCTCATTTTATGTAAGCTGCTCCCACACTCGGAGAGAGTAATGAAAAGAAACGCAGGTACATTTTGCACTGGGACACATTAACATTCCACAACCTTTGTCCTGGGAACTGAGCGCTTCGATGCCCGGATTTGAAGGCCCCTCCGCCTGAAGGCGGGCAGGGGAGAGACTGTAACAGGCAGGACGGTGGGCCTGGTTCTCACTGCCCTCTGGCAAAACCTTTCTAACACGCCGTGCACCAACGACATCCCCACCTGGAGATGGAAAAAAATCATTGTTTTCTGGGTTTCACCCTCCACCACCTCAAACCAACTATGCCAAGATTTTCCCAGTTCACCGGGACCTCCTAGCATCAACACGCTCTCCTATTCCTTACCGATTTTTTTAAAATATATTTTATTAATTTTTTACAGAGAGGAAGGGAGAGAGATAGAGAGCTAGAAACGTCGATGAGAGAGAAACATCAACCAGCTGCCTCCTGCACACCCCCTACCTGGGATGTGCCCGCAGCCAATGTACATGCCCTTGACCGGAATCGAACCCGGGACCTTTCAGTCCGCAGACCGACGCTCTATCCACTGAGCCAAACCGGTTTCGGCTTCTTACCGATTTTAAGAGGACAATTAAGTGACCCATTTTTGCAAAACCTACACAAAGCGACACAGTCCGAAGTCCCAACCTCAGACGAAATCGGTTACTAAACATGCAGGGCGAAAGGAAAGCGCGCAGAGAACACAGTGGAGGGAGGGGCGCCTTTGGGAGCTGGTCCGAGCGCAGTCAGGGCGGTGGCTTCGCACGTGGTCCGCGCCCACCGCCAGGCCGCCGCGCTCCCCCGCCCGCCCGCGGGCGCTCCCTCCCCGGGCCCCGCCCCGGCCCCGCCCCTCCGCTGACGTCGCCGTCGCGTCACGGCGGGGCTGCGGCCGCCGCGGGTCCTCGGCTCCGGAGGCGTCGGTCGCGGCCTCGTGAGGTGACCCGGGCGTCAGGGACGGCGGCCCGGACCCGCGGCGCCCATCCGAGCGGGACGGGCACAGCGCGGCTAGGAGGCAACTCGACAGCCGCCCGGGGAGCCATCTCGGGCCTATTTTTTTTTTTCCTTTTTTATTTTTTCCTTTCCCTCCGCGCGCCCCGCTTCCCTCTGCAGAGACCGCCGCGACGCCCCCTCCCTCCCGGGCCGGGCCGCCGTGCTCGCCCGCCCGCCTGAAAGGCGCCGCCCGCCGGCCGGCCGGAGCGACCCGGGAGCCGCCGCCGCCGCCGCCGTGCCCGCCGCGCTTCTCGCGGAGCCTGGTCGGCCGGGTGGGGGGGAGGCCGGGCCCTGGGCCCCGGGCGCGGCGCTGCGGCGGCCGCTCCTCCTCGCGCTGGGCGCTGGGCCCCGGGCCTGGCCGGACCGAGAGCCGCGTCCTCCTGCCCCGCCGCGGGATCCCGGCAGGCCCCTCCGGGCCCGCCTGCAGCTTGCACCCGGCTTCCTTTGCGGGTCGGAATTACTATTTTATTTTTTTGCTTCCCCTTCCTCCCCCTGAAGGCTGTGGTGCGGGAAGGCCGACCCGTCCCCCTCACCCTCGGGCCGTGCCCCCCGGCCAGCGCGGGACCTCCCCGCGCCCCTCTCCTGCCCGCCTTTGATTGATGGGGCTTTTCAAGTTCTTCCCTGTTATTTTTCTCGCCTCCTGACCGGAAGGCCCCTCGTCGTCTGGCCCTCACCCTGCAGGTCTCTACCCAGAGCCCCCTGCCCCGGGGCCGGGGATGTGCCGACAGTGACGGCGGCGGCGGCGAGCCGGACCCGCGCGCGGAGAGAGCCCGGCCCGCCCGGGGCGAGAGCACGCCCTTCCCCGCCCGGCCGGCCCAGCCTCGCACCCGGAGCTCCGGGGCGGGGGAAGACGCCGGGGAAGATGTGGCTGAAGCTCTTCTTCTTGCTCCTCTATTTCCTGGTCCTGTTCGTCCTGGCCAGGTTTTTCGAGGCCATCGTGTGGTATGAAACGGGCATCTTCGCCACCCAGCTGGTGGACCCGGTGGCTCTGAGCTTCAAGAAGCTGAAGACCATCCTGGAGTGCCGGGGCCTGGGTTACTCGGGGCTCCCCGAGAAGAAGGATGTCCGGGAGCTGGTGGAGAAGTCAGGCGAGTGTCGGGCTCTCTCCCCCGAGGTGTCCTCCACCCGGGGCGGGGCGGGGTGGGGTGGGGGTTGGGGGCGACCTGTACTCCCTCGCACCTGGTGGTACCCCAGAAGGAGGAGGCCTTACGTGGAAGAGTGAAGCCGACTCCTCCGAGAGCTGCCCAGTTTTTCTTTGTCCAGGCTTTCTACCAAAAAAAAAAAAAAAATATATATATATATATATATATATATATATATATATATATCCCATATTGAGCTAGGGGTCTGGAATTATTTATAGGGGGTGGGGGTAGGTGTATCTTTTAAAGGTTATATTAAAAGGACAGTTTTAAGTGCAGCTTGTTAGTATTGTTTACGGAATTCGCCGGTTTTTCTCAAACTTGGGGCATGTTACAAACTGGAAAAGCATTATTATTATGTGCCAGTTGAAATTCATAAGGCCATAATAAGGAAAACCACCAAACGTGGTCTGTGCATAGCAGTATCTGTCACGATTAACCAGAGCCAGTTGCCTAGGGGGGGGAAACTGTCATTGGAATACTTCATATCAAGGATGCAGTTAGGCCTAATGATGTAATGGTTTTACATCATTAAATGTCAAATGAGTTTAGACATAAAGTGTACACTGCACAGCGTTAGCTTTTCATACTTTTTAAGTGCGGTGAAAATGGAGTGGATTTATTTTTTTTGTGAAGACCTACCTCGTTTTATACTTCGGTCGGGGCTGTTTAAAAATCCTTGTATTTTGGGTGTGAACTTTTTTCTTGTATGTCACAGGCACTGCTGCATCAACCTGAATGAGCTGATAAATAGAACTGACATAGCAATAAGAGAATAGCATCTTAAAAATGCAATTTTCAGTAATTATTGGTTTGGGGGTAGGATTTGGTGAGAAATATGGTTAATTTTTTTTTCACCCCTGGCTGAAGGATATCCTTGTTTAGTTTTAGACATATTCTTCCTGAAAG
Organism: Vespertilio murinus; assembly: GCA_963924515.1. Taxonomy (NCBI): domain Eukaryota; kingdom Metazoa; phylum Chordata; class Mammalia; order Chiroptera; family Vespertilionidae; genus Vespertilio; species Vespertilio murinus. The sequence goes on from OZ004713.1 coordinate 18,955,509, forward strand.
GGGGGGGGGGGAGGGGAGTGTACTATCATTTGGGAAAGGCATTCTGGGTTGTTGTAGATAGCAGTTGAAACTGATGGTTATCTTTCTTTGTTGTTTTAAGTATAGCTGTCAGCTATCTTTTACGAGAAAACTTGTTTCTTTGCTTAGTATCCTATAGCCATAAATTATGATGGACGAGAATATTAATTCCAGAGGTTTTAGCACTCACATATTTGCAAGTTAAGGGTTATTAAACTCATATTACTGTTGTGCAGAGGAGAGAACCCTCTATGTAAAAGTGTTACATTTTTCTTCAGAGGAAACAAAATTGTGTATTATTCTTGCCTCTTGTTTACTAGCTGGTTTATGGTGACTTATTTCTGGGTGGGGGGAATGGAGTAAAGTAGATTTCTAATAAGTAAACATTTAGGTTTAGAAATGAGAAGTGTCTTAACTGCCAAAGCCAAATCCATCTTCATGGTAAATAGTTTAATAACACTTTTTTTCTTTTGATTTTTATTTAGTGTTGCCTTTTTTGGGCCTAAAAATATATGACACTTTGAGTATACAGGAGTGTATATAGCACTTGAAGAATACACACAGCCCACAAAAATATGACTCAGATCACACATTTTATAGCAAAGAAGTCTTGGGATTGCAGTTTAACTGTATTCGTTGTAGATCGTTTTGTTGCAATCGTGATAAAGTGCTTGTTTTCTCAGGTTTAAAATTTAAGGCAAAAGCTAAAATGATTTGACATTAGTGTTTTCCTTTACTTCTTATTTGATGATGTAAGCTCTAAATTTATACTGTTAATATTTATGTGAATATGGAGTTTGTTCTTATAGGTAATCTTTTATATCTAATTTCCAAGTCATATAAGATCTGTTGCTGTTTTAAGCATTCAGTAATGGCAAATTCTGTAAACTCATTTCTAAATCTTGTAAGTCAGAAGTATATAAAACATACTGTTCAAAAATTGTTTGGCCCTGGCCGGTACCTAGTGGTTAGAGCACCAGCCAGAGCACCAAAGGTCAAGGGTTTGACTCCTGGTCAAGGTCAGTACCTGGGTTGTAGGTTCCATACCCAGCCCTGTCAGGACTGGTGATGAAGGCAACCAATTGATGTGTCTCTTCCACGTGGATGTTCTCTCCACCTTGCTTTCCACTTTCCCTCCCTCTTCCTTCTATGCTGTCTTCAGTCTTCACTCCTCCCTTCCTCTGTGTATGCAAATTAACCGCCATCTTTGTTGGGTTAATTTGCATGCTCGCTCTGATTGGCTGGTGGGCATGGCTGGTTGGTGTAGTGGAGCGATGGTTAATTTGCATATTGCTCTATTATTGAGTAGGATTTATTGAATGTGTGGATTTTAAATGGGTATATTCAGATTCTGAACAGTTGAGTGAAAGTATAATATGATTTTTAACATTGTAAAGTGAAAATCATTGAAGATAAGAATGAGGGATTTCTAAAATCTTGTTATTTTTTCTGCCTTCAGGTGACTTGATGGAAGGTGAGCTCTATTCTGCACTCAAGGAAGAAGAAGCATCTGAATCTGTTTCCAGTACCAATTTCAGTGGTGAAATGCACTTCTATGAGCTTGTAGAAGACACAAAAGATGGCATCTGGCTGGTTCAGGTATCAGAAACAGTGATAGAAGTGAATTTATTTTTACCAAAATAGTAACACTTCTGTGTGCTTATGTCAGGTTTCTTAAACATAACTTAGTTCTCATAACTCATAGGAAGGCTCCAGTGTCCTCTTAAAGTGTTAGGGAAAGAGAGTTGACCGCTTTGTTTAGAAACAGCAGAAGCAAATCCATCTTCATACATACTGGTATATTCCTTTTATTTAGTGGTTTGTACCATCTCTCTTAATTTTTGTGAACTCCAATTTTTAATTAAGGGACCCAAATGATTTCAGTATCTAACGGAAGAAACCTAAAGCAAAAAAAAAAAAAAAAAAGTAAAGGTGTTTTTCTATAGGGAGATAGCCAACTGTTGTGACCATAGAAGAGCTCTTGTAGGAAATGGTGGGGTTGGGAGTCAGGGGGACTCATTATTTTGCTTCTGAAATTGATGAGACTATAATTTAAAACCCTACCTCTTATGAAAACTATGAGATTTAATTAGCATATTGGAATTTTAGAACTATGAAGGACTTTAAAAATATGTTTTATATTTCCCAAAGTGCAGTTTATATACCACTCAGTAAACGAGTGGGCACACATTATCATTTATGTACTTTAATGTAAGTTAGAAAAATCAATGTATCGAACATGTAATTTTATAAATATCATTAGGGCAAGGCTAAGGTTACTTAAATTGTTAAAAATGTATGTTCCTTCAGTATCATATTAAGTAAATTACCATCATGAGTTCAGCTAAAATTATGATTATTGAACCAGGATTAAATCCCAGGTCCCCTAGTTTCTTGTCTAGTGCTCTTGTCACTTCACATTGGAATTTGAAAGTTTGATTCAGAGTATAAAAATTAAAATAGCCATTGCTTTATATATTTTTCAATATGACTTTCAATATGGGAACATGACTTAGCATAATACCCTCCAGGTTCATCCATGTTGTTGCAAATGGTAATTTTTCATTCTGTTTTATAGCTAAGTAATATTCTATTTTATATATGTTCCATATCTTTATCCAGTCATTTATCAGTGGGCACTTAGGTTGCTTCTGTCTTGCCTATTGTAAATAATGCTGCGTGAACATAGGGATGCTTATATCTTTTCCATTTAGGGTTTTGGATAAATACCCAGAAGTGAAATTGCTGGGTCATATGATAGGGCACACACATTAATATTTTGAGGCATCTCTATACTCTTTTTCATAGTGGCTACACCAATTTGCAATTCCACCAACAGTGCAAATGGATTCCCTTTTCTCTACAGTCTAGCCAACACTTCTTGTTCATTGATTTGTTAAAGGTAGCCATTCTGACAGGTGTGAGGTGAGATCTTATGGTTTTGATTTGCATTTCCCTGATAGTGACATTGAGCATTTGTTTCATATATCTGTTGGCTATCTGTATGTCCTTTTTCAAAAATGTCTAGTCATCTGCCTATTTTTTTAATGGATTGTTTGGTTGTTTTTTTATGTTGTGAGTTCTTCATATATTTTGAATATTAACCCCTTATCAGATGTGTCATTGGTGAATATCTTCTCCCATTCATTCAATAGGTTGTCTTTTGCCTTTTTATTTTGTTGATGGTTTTCTTCACTGGCAAAAAAATTTTAGTTTAATATAGCCCCACTTGTTTATTTTTTCTTTTTCTTGCTCGAGGAGATATAGCCAAAAAGTAATTACTAAGAGTGATGTCACAGAGTGTACTGCATATGTTTTTTCTCAGCGTTTTATAGTTTCAGATCTTACATTTAACTCTCTAATACATTTTGAGTTTATTGTTGTATATGGTATAAGAAAGTGGTCTAGCCAAAACCAGTTTGGCTCAGTGGATAGAGCATCGGTCTGCAGACTGAAAGGTCCCAGGTTCAATTCCGGTCAAGGGCATGTACATTGGTGCCAGTAGGGGATGTGCAGGAGGCAACTGGTTGATGTTTCTCTCACTGACGTTTCTACCTCTCTATCCCTCTTCCTTCCTCTCTGTGGAAAATCAATAAAGTATATTGAAAAAAAAGAAAGAAAGAAAGTGGTCTAGTTTCAGGCAGCTCAAATTTCACTTGGGAGAGGTAGGCACTAAATAAATAAATATTTAATATAACATCAGTGAGTGATAAGTGCTAAGAAGAAAAATAAGCTAGGTAAATTAGGGTAAGGAGACAGAGAGTGGCAAGGAATTCTCTGAGAAGGTGACACTTGAATGAAGTGAAGACCAAATAATGGTAGTGAATGTTAGCATTATAAATTCTAATCACTAAATTATTTTTGTCTGAAAATAGTACACCCTGAATTCTACATCTGGGCTCATAGGTATGAATAGTTGAGAAATGACTCCTAAGAAAAGTGGAATGTATTTATATGGTTTTCTGTATGTTAATGATACAGTAGGGCACACACACTTAATTTTTCCAGTGACCTTCAAGATTTGCACTGTCTGGTTTGTATTCCTTGGGACTAGTGGCTTACATCTGTCAATGGCTGGCTTGGGTTGAAAGAACAGTCTCTGGCAGTACAACTGAGAAGACTGAGATTGAAGCCCTGTCCTCGGCACTCTGAAGTTACCAGCTACCTAATCAGCACAGAAACTTTGGTGTGAGCTCTTAAAAGAAACCTTTTGTAAAAGATGGATGGATAGATGGATAGGTAGGTAGGTAGATAGGTAGGTAGATAAAAATAGCCCTGGCCAGCATGGCTAAGTAGTTAGTGCATCTGCCTGTGCATCAGAGATTCGATTCCTAGTCAAGGGCACATACCTGGGTTGCAAGTTCAGTCCCAGCCCCGGGGCATGTTTGGGAGGCAACCAATCCATGTGTCTCTCTCACATGTTGTTTCTGTGTACGTGCACGCGCCCCTTCCCCCTCCTTTCTACTCTCTAAAAATGAATGGAAAAATATCCTTACTCCTCAGGTGAGGATTTTTTTAATTAATTAATTAAAATTTTCAAATATCTCCTAGAAACAGAAGAGAAATATTCTCTCAGTTACTTGTCATTCTTTCAGCTCAAATCATATTTATCTAATCTTGTAAAAGGTAACTTTCAAGAATTAGTTTTTAACAAATTGAATTATCTTTTCTAATGATTGGTATTTTGTTTTTTACTTATTTTTTAAATATATTATTATTGATTTGAGAGAGGGAGAGAGAGGGAACAAGAGATAGAAACATCAATGATGAGAGAGGATTATTGATCAGCTGCCTCCTGTGGATGGAGCCCACATCCAGGCATTTGCCCTGACAGAAATCAAATTGTGATCTCCTGCTTCATAGGTCAAAGCTCAACCACCGAGCCATGCTGGCCACACTAATTGTCAGTATTTTAGAAGAAGCTGACTTAACTTCAGTTTGTTCTGTCATTTTGTTTTTAAATCCTGAGGATGCATAAATCTTGGCCAATTCAATCCTCTTCAAATTGACTTTATTTTAGGTATCCTATGTAAAAAATAGTTAAACACATCCCAGTTCTCTCTTTTTTTAACTCCCAGTTTTCTAATATTATTCCCTCATACAGATGAATTACAATTTCCTTTTTTATTTATTGAGGAAAAAATGTAGTTAGGTGACATATAACTGATGATTAGCACTTTAAACTTTATATACTATTTTACTGAAAGGATGTCTATATTTATTTAGGGAAAATGGGACTTTAATAAATGGGTATATGACTTAGCTGCTCCATCACTTAGTTATTTCATTTTCTGGAATCAGTTGATTGGCACTCTAGATTGATTATCTTTTTTTGGTAGCACTCCATATGGAATGACACTACAAAAGGAAAAGGACTTTTTATAATATATTTAATTCATCTTATATTCCTTACTAGAGGCCCGGTGCATGAAATTTATGCACTGGTAGGGCCCCTAGGCCTGGCCTGCAATCAGGGCCAACCTTCCCCAATGCCAGTAGCTGACCACCCCCCACCCCCCACCCCCCACCGCCTGAGTCTGCCACCACCTACCCCCAGTTACCCGTTCCCCATCGGGCAATCAGAGTCTGCTGGTACGGCGCGGGGGAGGGACCAAGAGGTTGACTGTTCCCATCGGCTCACTGACCCTGCTGCTGGTCACGCTCTGTGTGAGGCAACTAACGGGGTGATCAGGGCTCCACTTGCTCGCCCTCACCGGCCACATCTGCTGCCACCTACTCCTGGTTCCCTGTTCCCCGTCGGGCAACTGGGGTTGTGGACTGGGGGCAGCTCCTGTGCTGAGTGTCTGCTCCCTTGTAGTCAGTGCATGTCATAGCGACTGGTCGTTCTGCCATCCAGTCAATTTGCAAATTATGTTCAGATAGATAGATAGATAGATAGATGATAGATAGATAGTTGGATGATTTCTATCTTCTCTATAATTCATGAGTTTATTTTCTGAATAATATATGTCAATGATCTTTGTATTTTTCTCCTTAATTGAAGATGTATTCATGTTCATGGATTATCCTTTTGTTAAAATAGAGTATTAGGATACTCCTTTTCATGTCAAACTTTTCTGTCTGTCTAACATTTTCTATAATATGGGGTGGAAAGAACAGCTCTTTTTCCTAACAGTTCTTTTTAACCATCTGTTAGTTTCTGCTTTGTTTTTAAACTGGGCTTATATCCTTCATTAGCTATTTTTCAGTTTTGTGGATTCCTTAGTTCTGCTGCCACCCAATAGTCTTAGTATCACAAAACAGAAGACAATTACTTTCTTTCAGGAGACTCTTAGGCAGATAGAACAGTGGATAGGCTTCTGAAATGGAAAACTTTGCATACTTTATGGGTTTTATGGATTTAGCCTTCTCTTAAGATTTCTGTTTCTCTGTTTTGACTTTTGTTCAAAGAAGGACTGTGATATTTGTTCTCTACTGGCTTTGTCACATCATAAGGAAATTTAACATCACGACTTGATATAGCAGTGAAAAGCAAGTAAGTAAGCTTGAAGTAAGCTTTAGGTCAATATTGACTGAAGTATTATGCTGGTATATTTCCTGCTTGGCTGAAAAGAGTTAATAGCTGTTTTAAAATTTGTTCACCTTTGCTCCTAGACCAGGGGTGGGCAAACTTTTTGACTTAAGGGCCACAATGGGTTCTTAAACTGGACCGGAGGGCCGGAACAAAAGCACCCTGACCATGCTGGCACTCTCATCTTGGGCTGCTGGTAAAGGAGCGGAGGGGAGAGCAAGAGAACCCTCCGCTCTTTCGGTTCTGTGGGCCGGATACAGCCCGCCGGCCATAGTTTGTCCACGGCTGTCCTAGACAATAGTTTTGTCCATCAAGTTCCTAACCTATTTATTAATTTCTTGACATTATTCCAAAAATGAAATATATAGCCAGCCACTTTGTTCTTTATTTTGTATTTCTTAAAAACTTTTGTGTTTTCTCGTAGAGAAAGCTTGTGAGAAAACCAAAGAAATAGTTAAATGCCTCTGAGTTTTGTTTTTGTCAATCATTCATACTCATTTTTAATGACTTTATACAATTTGTGAATATATATATTTAGGTTGGTCTATAATTTTGAAAGTGGAAACTCCCTGTTAAAATGATTTACTGAGGGATGCAAAAAATATGATAGTACAACACTCATGTTCTGTGCAGTTGTTATTTAATTTAGCCTAGATGTTGTTGCACGGGGATTAACAATATTAAGGGCATATGTCAAGTGTTCCGATTACCCTGTATCCCTGAAAATAAGACAGTGTCTTATATTAATTTTTGCTCCCAAAGATGCGCTAGGTCTTATTTTCAGAGGATGTCTTATTTTTCCATGAAGAAGAATACGGTACACATCTATTGTTAAATGAAAATAAAGGAAATTTATTACCTGTATATGGTACGGTAGTACGGTAGTTGTCAACACAAACCAGACAAACTGTGAATCCTACAGTATCAAGAATTTACTCATTTATTCAATGACAATCATGTCACATCTTCTGGAACATCATCATAACAATTCAATTCCTGAATTTCCTGGTGAATTTCTTGTGACTCCATTTCTTTCAGAATCAGTAGACCAAATCTCTCATGTTTAGCAACAGCACTGTCTTGAAATGAGGACTTCTTGTCAAGGTAGCCTGCTCGCAGTGCATTTGCAATGCAACTGTCAGCGATTTTCTTCCATGAATTCTTCACCCAAGTCACAACTTCTTACAGTTTAGGTTTCACAAAGTTTCCATGATGATTTCTCTCCATTCACACAGCAGTGATGTCAGGACTCCGCATAAGGTCACTGGTTGCTAGACGCCAGTCGGGGCATCCCTAGAAACCAGTTTACGGTAAATTAATTTTCATTCTGAGACAGAGCCTGGGGCTTTATTTTCAGGGGATGCCTTATATTTCACTCAGAAGGAAACCTGTAAGTAGGTCTTATTTTCGGGGAAATGCGGTAGTAATAAAGCCCACCTCTAAAATACATGTGTAGCTGAAACCAGTTTGGCTCAGTGGTAGAGCGTCGGCTTGCGGACTCAAGGGTCCCGGGTTCGTTTCCGGTCAAGGGCATGTACCTTGGTTGCAGACACATTCCCGGTAGGGGGTGTGCAAGAGGCAGCTGATCGATGTTTCTAACTCTCTATCCCTCTCTCTTCCGAACTCTGTAAATACATGTGTAGGCAAAAGTCTGTGGCTTTTTCTTATCTCAGTGTAGCACCTGTAATACGTGTGGAGGAGAATAGGCAATAACCTGAAGCCCAGTTTTTCCTTGTAAGTTTAACTGGACTGCATAAGGTTGACATCAGCAAATATGGGCACTTGGCATCACATACTGTCCAACCCAGTTCCATCCAGTGATGTGTACTGGAGCCAACTCATACTGTGTCATGAAGGGCGATTGTTAACATCTCTTCCAACTCTGTATTTAGAGATGTCATGTTGCTAAGTTGGCCATCTGGGAGTATTTACATTAAGGAAATCAGCAAATCAGAGCTTCCTTTTTCTTCCGAAGAACTGGTTATTAAACATTTACCAGCAAACTACTGGTTTATCCATTTGTCCAACCATCTAACAAATATATAAACCTTGTGATAAGCGCTGAGAACACAAATGTGAATAACATATAGTCTGTGAAATAAAACAACTTAGGTTGGTTTACTAAAATGTGTGGGGCAGTAAAAATCTTAGTATATAGTTGATTATCTTTTCTAGCTGAGTTAAATGGTCCATTGTGGTGCTAGCATCTTAAAGGATCCTAAAGAAGTCCATTATACAATAAAGGAACCTAGGAAAATTGCAGCAGTCTTCTTCTGGAAAAAGTGTATTTTTAAATACACTGGATTAGTCCTTATGCCAGACTAGGATTAAAGACATTGATTAGATAGGAAGGAATAATTTATGCAAGTGTTTGTCCAGAAAACATTCCAGATGACAAGTTGTTGAGGGAAGGCACTTTCATTATATCAGTAATAAACATGGAAACTTTAGAGAATCTGTATAATCAGAGAAAGAAGAATGAGTTACTAAAACATTAAAAGCTGATATTGTTGGGTTCAACTAAATATTTAATCAATACCAAGCGAGTTAGGCGTGCTGCACTAGACTAGCTTCAGGAAATACAATGGTGAGTAAGTGTCGGGATGCCAGTTAGACTGGGGAAGGAGATGAAAAGATGGCTTCACTTCTAGCCTGTTGCCACGTCTGTCCCAGATGTAGAATTCAGGCTGTACTTTTACATAGTTTTTTCTAGTCTCCCAGAATATTCCTTACAGAGATTGCAACATCCTTTCTGAACTGCCAAGGATTATGATCCCCCCTTTAATAAGACCAGCAGTGTAAGAGACTTTTAGAATTGTTGTGCATACTTTTTGTTATAAGCAATCGTTGGGAACTCTTACTGGTGTGACACAGAAGTAATAGGCTTAAAGTAGTTTGGTTGTGCCATGTGACTCAGCCAGATGAGTTATTTTGTGAAAATATTAAGATTTTTAGTGGCAGTTTAACTCAGCCTCCACCAAATTCATTTATGCTAAGCCTCTAATTGAATAATATAACTGTTTATGACATTGAACAAAATAATTTCTAATTGCATAAACAACTATAGAGTCAAATAAAATGCTTTCATGCAATATACAGGGGATTTTTCATTTTTGTGTGGCTCTCAGTGAGGGATCATTAAACTCTTCAGAAGCATGTGTGGGAACAGCTTGCTGAGTAAATAAGGCCCTGGGGTTAAACATTGTCATGCACTTGCCACAAGGGTGTGCCCACCTCTCTTCACACACTTCGATGTCTGTACTGTAACCTCAGTGCTTGGGAACAATCCCGTCATTCCCACTGCCTTTCCTCGCCCTGGAGCTCTTATACGTCTGAAAGATGCCTGTGCAGTGATCAGGATCTTCACTGGAAGATGCCCCTAGACTTAGGGCCAAACCTTATATTGATTCAAGCAACCTCTTGATTAATCTCTTAATGCAATGTCATTTTAAAGACAGACCTAAAAATGTTTATTTGCAAGATTGATTAGAAAATGGTAGGGAAAGGGAATTCTTTTATTTTAAAATATATATATTATATTGATTTTTTTTACAGAGAGGAAGGGAGAGCGATAGAGAGTAGAAACATCGATGAGAGAGAAACATTGATCAGCTGCCTCCTGCACACCCCCACCCCCACCCCCACAGGGGATGTGCCCGCAACCAATGTAACATGCCTTTGACTGGAATCAAACCCGGGACCTTTTAGTCCGCAGGCTGACGCTCTATCCACTGAGCCAAAACGGTATCAGCAAGGGAGTTCTTTTAAAAAGAAGGCAGAACCAGGATTATGGTGATCTCTTAACACTGAGTAATCTGAAAAAAATAAGTTTATGATTTATGTGATTACTTGGCAGGAAAAAGAACTACTACATTGACTCTTGAATGGTAGGGGGAAAAAGAAAAGAAATGCTTGTCTTGCTTGATCTCCCTTATTCTTAAAATAAAATTTATACAGAACCTTTGGACTGTGGAAATATTTGAAAGCTAGGCACTTACTTGTAACCAATGTGAACCTCCTCAGAAAGAGCCTCCATCTACTAAGTTCATGTCTTCAAATTGCCCTTTTTCTAGTTACCTCAACCATCTCAGCATTTGAATAATAACTCAGGCCTTCCTAAATATGACCATTTATTTTCACTATGAAGTACTATGTATGTGTACTTATTAAGCATCAAAGTTATGTTACAAAATGTTAAGTATGTATGTGTCTCTATAGGCACAAGGGTGATAATATCAGTGGTATATGGCAGGGTTTATTGGGCTGTTGGCACTTAAAGTGTCATTTGTCACTACCATGTGCTCTCTCATTGAAATTTGTTAGACTTCCAAGCAGATGGGCCACAGATGAGGTAGCTGTACTGTCTCCCGCCTCTTCCTGGGAGTTGACTATTGGCACTCATTTCACACACTCCCCTGGGATTTCACTTCCTGGAGGCTTTGTGAACATGAAAATAGTCCTTCCTTCCAGAAAGATTAGAGGCCCTCCTAGTATTGTGTTGTAATTTTGAATTAAATAGTTCTTGTAATATAGCATTCATGAACAAACAATAACAGCCAAAACTGGTGTTGCTCAATGGATAGAGCATTGGCCTGGAGACTGAAGGGTCTAGGTTCAATTCCGGTCAAGGGCATGTACATTGGTTGCAGGCACATCTCCAGTAGGAGGTGTGCAAGAGGCAGCTGGTCGATGTTTCTAGCTTTCTATCCCTCTCCCTTCCTCTCTGTAAAAAATCAATAAGATATTTCTTTTTTTAAAGAAAAGAAAAAAACAACACTTGGAATATGTACACCCTGGGCTTAAATCAAAACAGATGTTTTCATGAAGATGTTTTTGGCTTTCCTTTCAGTTCCTATTTAGTTATTTTTGTTTGTGTTTGTGTTTCTTGTTGTTGTTTTTAATCCTCATCTAAGGATATGTTTTTATTTTTAGAGAGAAAGAAAGAAAGGGAGAAACATTGATTAGTTGCCTCCTCTATGCTCCCCAACTAGGCATCAAACCCATACCTTTTTTTTGTGTGTGTGTGTGTGTGTGTGTGTGTGTGTGTGTGTGTGTGTGTGTGTTTATACAGGATAATGCTTCAACCAACTGAACAATCCTGCCTTGAATGAAGGCAACAATTAAAAAAGTATATATGTGTGTGTTTATATACACACACATATATACTTGCTTTGAATGTGTGTTTATATACACACACATATATACTTTTTTAATTGTTGCCTTCATTCAAAGCAGGAATATTAGGGAATAAAGAAAAAGGGTGTTAACTATTAGAAAGACAGAGAAAGGAGTCATTTCATAATTTGAAGGTTCATTTACTTAGGTTAATTTAGTGTTTTTATTTTTTATTTTTAAAAATATTTCCTTCTCCCAATGCTAATTGTGTTTGAAAGCAACTTGCATATTTGAAGTAGAAGTTCAAAAATGTAGAATTCATTATGGTAATTCTTTTTATATGTTAGAATTTTTTGTGATTTTTATGAAAGGACATAGAAGTAGTAGTATTGATTTTAGTCAAAGCCTAGTTTAATATAAAACATGTGTTTGACTCTTGGCTCCATAATTATATTTTTTTAAAAGTAAAATTTGAACTCATTGACCATGTGATCATTTTGAAGTAAGCTTTATTTGTATTATTGTTTAAAATTTTCCAAGCAGAGAAATGACTCCAAGGACCATTTTCTTAAAACTAGGCTTTGACTCCCCTTGTAACTACCAAAGAACATGGGAGTTGAATGTACTGTATTCAATATTTGAAGTCTTTTCCAATTGGACAGTGGCTCCTTTTATAAGAATTGAAGTTGTGATATGATGGTACAGCAAAGAAGCACTGTGAACAGAATTTTTTTAAGTGAAGTTTTATTATTAATGGTTGGTTTGACTTTATTTTAAGTTATTAATGATTCTGTTTTTCTTTTGGGGAAAATAGGTCATAGCAAATGACAGAAGTCCCTTAGTGGGTAAAATCCACTGGGAGAAAATGGTGAAAAAAGTGTCAAGATTTGGAATACGGACAGGCACTTTCAACTGTTCTAGTGACCCCAGGTAAGTTGATTAGACAGTTCTTAGAATCTGAGTTCTGACCAGAATTTTTAAAAATAAAGACAGTGTTATTAGAAGCCTCTTTAAAATGAAAGCTAGTTCTCTCATTTAGTACACTGTTAGTTACGCAGATTTTGATTAATAGTTTTTTATAAACTGGCAGTTATTTACTTTCTCTTCTTTTGCTTCTTCTGTGTTCTTTCTAGTGAGGGACACTCTTAATTGTATGTCTTCAGTCCTTTTTGGTTCACTTTTCTTTACCAGAGAGACTTCACATTTATAGCTTTTGGTGACATCTTTGTACTAGCCTAAATCTTCTTCCATAATTCTGATCTCTGGTTTTCATTTTGACACTCATTTTCATCTGCTCTACCATTATCCCTAATACATCCTGTTCCCTAAACCTAGTATCCAAATTCAGATTCATCCTCTTTTTCTTTAATAAACCATGTGCCCTCTACCTTTCTTTTTCTATCTTTTATTGTTTGTTTTTTCCATTTTCTCAGACAAGAATCTTTGCAGGCATTTTTGTTTTTCTCTTTGTCATCATCTCTAATTTAGTCTGTCAAATTGATGTTTTATTTTTCCATTATTTGTTCTACAACCTGAGGGGTCCCAGGTTCGGTTCCGGTCAGGGGTGTGTGCATTGGTTGCGGGCACATTCCCAGTGGGGGGTGTGCGGGAGGCGGCTGGTTGATGTTTCTCTCTCATCGATGTTTCTAGCTCTCTGTCCCTCTCCCTTCCCCTCTGTAAAAAATCAATAAAGTATATATATATATATATATATATATATATATATATATATTTAAAACTATCATTTAGCTCTGAACTAAAAAGAAAGCACAAAGGTAGTACATTTGTTTTCTTGCATGAAAAAAGAACTAAGGTTTCCTATTACAAAGGCTGTTATTCCATATATAACACAAATCAGAAGCCAAATATTCTCTGAAGTGGTTTCAAAGATAAAAAGAATGACCAAGAGAAGAAATGTGTCATCATAACTACTATATGCAATTAAAAAAATAAAGCTATTTAAAGATATTTAAGATGTAAATAAGGCAGTTATCCATATATGCACTTAATTTGTTGATTTGGGGGGTAAAAATAGAATTAATATCAATGAATTCTTTTGCATTAGGAAAATACCTTGTTAAGGGATAGAACATTTTATTTTTTAGGATATATAATTCTAAAACATTTCAGTTAAAGCAATATTGGTTTTAATGGAATCTTATCTTGTTAAGGAAGTGAATCAACTCAACAAGAAGCTGGGTTATGGTCTATGATCCTGAGTCACCCAGATCATTTCCCAGAGTCATCACTAACCTTGTCCTTATGACACATGTTGTCTTCACTTCACCATCCATTACAAATCTGTACCAAACAAAATGTCTCAACTGACAGTTGTTTGTACTAAAAAAAAAAAAAAAAAAAGTATCCACATGGTAAACCGCCCCCCAACTTTATTGAAGTAAATTTATATAACATAAAATTCCACAGGGTAGGTTTTTGGAAAAGAAAAAAAACGACTTTTTTTTTTTAAAGAAAACTTTCATTTATCATCTCACCACTGTAATACAACAGCCATTTTTATTTTTTAGTATTCCTTTTCATTTGTAATCTAGTTTTTTTTAGAGGAGAGGGATGTCACAGTTATTATAGTAAGAATCAGTCCATTTCCAAAGGGATTAGAGCAGGGGTGGGCAAACTTTTTGACTCGAAGGCCACAATGGGTTCTTAAACTGGACCGGAGGGCCGGAACAAAAGCACCCTGACCATGCTGGCACTCTCATCTTGGACTGCTGGTGAAGGAGCGAGGGGAGAGCAAGAGAACCCTCCGCTCTTTCAGCTCCGAGGGCCGGATAGAACAGCCAAACGGGCCAGATCCGGCCCATGGGTCGTAGTTTGCCCATGGCTGGCTTAGAGTCATGACCCTATGAATAAATCTAAACAATTTTAGGTAATTTTTTTTGTACTTACTTTGTTATAAAATGGGGTCATAGTTGCACTGAATCTCTTATTAAACAGAAAACTTACTGTCTTTGTGTTAAACACTCCTCTTCGTGGTCTTCTTTAAAGAGATGGGAGACTACAAAACAATATGGGACTGTTCTTTCCTAGATGAACTGTGCACATTACTTTTAACTGCTTGTGTGCATCAGGCATGGTGGGTGTTTGGTTAATAAATGGGTACAGCATGGCTCCTATCCTCAGCTTGCATCCAAGTCAAAGACTCGTGCTGTAGGATAATCGATTTCCTTCTCTCTTCTTTGCTCATCTGAATCTTCAAGACCTACTTTAGTTTCCAAACTTTTCACAAAATCTTCACCAGTTCAAACTTACAATATTCCCTTTTCTGAACTTTTTTTTAACATATTTAATAATAGATATGTACAGTTTTATTCTTGTTTTGTTTCCTTAATATGATTTTAAATTCCTGGTGAGTAGGAATTATTTTTCTCTTATCTTTTGGATCTTATTGACACTTACGCAGTTAGTAGGTTCAAAATAGATGCTGAAGTATTTGCTGATTTCTTACTTTTCAAGCTACACTTTCTTAAAAAGAGAGAAGACAAAAAAACTACAAAAAGAGAGCTTACTTTTCAAACTCTTGAACAAACTGTGAGATACTGATACTACTTTTGATTTTGTAGAGTTTATTTGGTTTCGGGGAGAAGGTATCTTTCAAGTTCTAAAGAACTTTGTCAGGAGCCGAAGCCGGTTTGACTCAGTGGATAGAGCATCGGCCTTCGGACTGAAGGGTCCCAGGTTCGATTCCAGTCAGGGGCATGTGCCTTGGTTGCGGGCACATCCCCAGTGGGGGGGTATGCGAGAGGCAGCTGACTGGTGACTCTCATTGATGTTTCTAACTCTCTATCCCTCTCTCTCCCTCTCTGTAAAAAATAAATAAAATTTAAAAAAATAAAAATTAAAAAAAAGAACTTTGTCAGAAGACAGATTGTTTGCACAATACTGAAGAAGCTTATCGAGCAGCCCAGCTGTTGTCTTACAGTTTACTCTCTTACAGATACTGCAAGAGAAGAGGCTGGGTGCGATCCACACTCATTATGTCTGTTCCACAAACAAGTACTTCTAAAGGGAAAGTCATGCTTAAAGAATACAGTGGACGCAAGATTGAAGTAGAACACATCTTTAAGTGGATAACTACTCATGCAGCTTCTCGGATCAAAACCATTTATAATGCTGAACATTTAAAAGAAGAATGGAATAAAAGTGATCAATATTGGGTAAAAATATACCTGTTTGCAAAACTTGACCAACCCCCAGCTTTCTTCTCTGCACTAAGTATAAAGTTTACTGGAAGAGTTGAGTTTATTTTTGTTAATGTGGAAAATTGGAACAACAGGAGTTATATGACAGATATTGGTATATATAACATGCCATCATACATACTTAGAACTCCCGAAGGAATTTACCGATATGGAAACCACACAGGTGAATTTATATCCCTTCAGGCCATGGATTCATTTTTGCGCTCATTACAACCTGAAGTAAACGATTTGTTTGTTTTGAGCTTGGTTCTAGTTAACCTTATGGCTTGGATGGACTTATTTATCACACAAGGAGCTACCATAAAGAGATTTGTGGTTCTCATAAGCACTTTAGGAACTTATAATTCTCTCTTAATTATTTCCTGGCTACCAGTGTTGGGCTTTCTACAGCTCCCTTACTTAGATAGCTTTTACGAATACAGCTTAAAATTGTTGAGATATTCTAATACAACCACACTGGCTTCATGGGTAAGGGCAGACTGGATGTTTTATTCTTCACATCCAGCCCTGTTTCTCAGCACATACCTTGGACATGGTTTACTAATTGATTACTTTGAGAAGAAGAGACGACGCAACAACAATGATGACATCAATGCCAATAACTTAGAGTGGTTATCAAGTCTATGGGACTGGTACACCAGCTACCTCTTCCACCCGATTGCATCTTTTCAGAACTTCCCTGTGGAGTCTGATTGGGATGAAGACCCCGACTTATACTTGGAGCGATTAGCTTTCCCTGACCTTTGGCTTCACCCTTTGATACCAACTGATTATATAAAAAACTTGCCAATGTGGCAATTTAAGTGTCTGGGAATCCTGTCTGAAGAGGAACTGTCGGAGGGTTCACACGATATTGAAAATGACTCGGATGTCGAGAGCACAGACACTTTTAACAGTGAGAAGGAAGTATTTGAAGATAAACAAAGCATAATTCACAATTCTCCAGGAAGAGTAAGTCACTGTGGTGCTGAGGCTTGTTCATGTGCCAATAATTATTGTCAGACCAGCCTACATGAAAGAAAAGGGAGGTCATATGGATCATATAACACTAATGAAGATATGGAACCTGATTGGTTAACTTGGCCTGCTGATATGCTGCACTGTACGGAATGTGTTGTGTGTCTAGAGAATTTTGAAAATGGATGTTTGCTAATGGGGTTGCCTTGTGGCCATGTATTCCATCAGAATTGCATTGCGATGTGGTTGGCTGGGGGCCGACACTGTTGCCCTGTTTGCCGGTGGCCTTCTTATAAAAAAAAGCAGCCATATGCACAACATCAGCTCCTGTCAAATGATGTCCCATCTTAACCATGTGCAATTTGTCCTTTATAAGCTTTGAGTATCTTCAGCTTGCCTTTTTAATGTTAGTCACAATGTTTTTGTGGTTTGAAGTTTAGTTTAATGTTAGTGCAGTGACAGGAAATACACATTATACTAATGTTGATGACAATTATTTGGTTGCCTGTGTGTCAATTGAATGCATACTTAATTGTAAGATTTTTATTTACAACATTGGCAATTGAGAAGTTAATGTTTTTTGTAAGCACAAAAGAAGTATGATAGAAATTTATCCTAGCAAGACTTTATAAAGTAGGATCAAAACCTAATGAAATTGAGGCAGTTTCTTATCCTAAATGTTTCCTCCCTTTTTACAATATCTGTCCAGCATCTCTTGGTTAAATAATGTATGCTCTGAGACATGAAATTAAAACAGATCTATGAAATAAATTATTTTAAAACCAAAAGATTATAGCTTTTCCAATGTTAAATTGTTTTTTATAAGTGTCTGAATTTTATAGGCATTTTATTGATTTGTTGGTTTCACAGATAAGGCAAATATGATTCTTGACTCGTGGGGAAAATAAAGGCAGAAATTATGTGCTAACACTGGCCAGAGGTGATGTTAGTCAATCTTTTAGGTTGATTAACTTTAATGGGAAAGAATTTTATGGTGGGCTTTTTTTTAATAAGTTTTCAATCATTTATTAGTATTTACCAAATCTAAATAAAATTAACTATAGTAATTAGCCTCACATAGATTACTTTATATCTTTTCCTGCTTTTACTTTGAAAAATTTTAAAACTACAGAGACATTGGAAAATACAGTAAAATAAGCATTCATTTCTCTAATTCACCAAGCATTTACATTCTATTACATATGCTTTCTGTCCTCTCTGTATATATTTATCTTTTTTCTTTCTTTGATTGTTTTTCCTGATCCTTTTGAAAATAAATTTCAGTTTTCATGGTGCTTTATAGCTAAATATATCACTACCTATCTCACAAGAGCAAAGGCATTTTTTTAACATAACTAGCATACCATTATCATACCTAACAAATTTAACATCTAATATATAATACATAATCTATATCCCCCAATTGCTCCCAAAGTATTACTTATATGTGTTTTTGCTTTGTTGTGAACTGGGCAAGGTTTACGCTTTAAGGTTAGTATCCTTCCATTTCATTCTTTCCTCCAAAGCAGTTTCTCTTCCTCTTTTAAAAGTTGTGGGGGGTTTTTGGGTTTGTTTTTTTATGTCTTAGCTAATACGTTTTTGAAGAGTACATACTAGTTGGCTTACAGAATGTTCTGCATTCTGGATTTGTTTTAGTATTTCTTCATGATTAGATGTAAATTAAAGATTTTGCCTAGATTACATGTACTTCCCATTTGCTTGACATCAGGAGGCACATGTCAGTTTGTCTCACTTTATCTTAAGAGTCTGTGAGGCCATGTGAATATCCTGTTGGTCAATAACCTTTAGCTAGCCGGTTTGGCTAAGTGGATAGAGAGCATCGGCCTTCGGACTGAAGGGTCCCAGGTTCGGTTCCAGTCAGAGGCACATGCCGGGGTTGCAGGCTTAATCCCCAATGTGGGGCGTGCAGGAGGCAGCCGATCAATGATTCTCATCATTGATGTTTCTCGCTCTCTCTGCCTCTCCCTCTCCCTCTCTAAAATCAATAAAAACATATTTAAAAATAATAACCTTTAATTCAATGTTTTAATATCCATTGATGATTATTAACCTGGAATCAGGAGTTTAGCTGGCATTTTTGTGAGTGTGAAGAAGAGCTTTCCATTTTCCACTTTTCTTTCACATTTGAATGTTACTGTGGACTCACAGATTCTTTTTATATTCAATGTGTCAAAATTCATTATTCTTGAGCTCAAATCATCCCAAATTTGGTGAGAGTTTCTCTAAGCCAACTCTCATATCCTATTGGCATTTCCTTGCTTTTTGATGCAAGGTGTTTCAGACTCATTTTGCAGTTTCCCTAGACCAGCCCTGTGATCAAGCCATTTCTTCAAAAGGCCCAAGTTTCATGGTGAACTTTTATTGCCTACCCCCCGAAACAGCAAGAAAAAATTAACATCCTGGATTGCTGCTGAAATGTTTCTTCATGGTGCACTGAACCTCATTCCATACATTAATGGAAATAGTAAAGATTAACAATTACTTTATATTAATATTTGGGAACTTCTTTAAATTTTAAAAAGGGCAAACACTGCACTGGTGAGTGTGGCTCAGTTGGTTCAGCATCGTCCTGTGCACTGAAAGGTTTCCTGTTCCATTCTCGTCAGGGCGTGTGCCCGGTTTGGGGCTCAGTCCCCAGAGAGGGTCATGCAGGAGGCAGCCAGTCGATGTTTCTCTCTCACATCTGTTTTTCTCTCAAATCAATAAAAACATATTTAAAAGAAAAAAGGATATACTGCTCCTTGTGTTCTAATTTTAGTTTCGAAAAGAAAGTAATTGTGTTATTGTAAATGTTACTGTTTCCCATAGTTCCACCATCTTTTCTCTCATGTATTCAAATGGATGTCCCAAATCCATGTGTCCAGGCAAAGGCCTTTCCCCAGATCTTCAGTTTTATTTTTTTTTAATCTTTTTTGTTTTGTTTTGTTAATCCTTAGCTGAAGATATTTTTTTCCATTGCTTTTCAGAGAGCATGGAAGGGAGGGAAGGGGAGAGAGAGGGAAACATTGATATGAAAGACACATGGACTGGTTGCCTCCTGCATGTGCCCCAACCAGGGCGGGGGGGGGAGCGAACCTGCAACCCAAGTACATGCCTTTGGGAATCCTTTGGTATGCAGTCTCTAACCACTGGGAAACACTAGTCAGGGCAAAATCTCCAGTTCATACAGAGCTGTCTGCTAAACAGCTCATCCCGGATGTTTTTAAGTACTTAGTAAGTGCAACAGCTTTTCATTCTCTCTCTGCACCCTCCATCCTCTCAAGGTCCTGATTTCAGTTGTCATATACATACAAATATTGTCCACTCTGAAATATACACACAAGTATAGACATTTTAAAAGGCAATGAAAATTTATCCTCCATGAAGTATGGCAGCAACCATACTTAGGTAAAAACTGCTGCTTGAATTTTAACCCCGCTAAAATGTTTTGCACTCGCTTGCTTGCTTAAACAATAGGGTAGTTGCCTCAGCTTCCAGATTGAGACCTGGAAGGCGGAGGCAGTTTCCCTGTGCCTGTGGACCAGGACCACAGGAGATTGATTCCCACCAACTCAGTAGCTCCAGGAATAGAAATGGCAGATAACCTTTAGAGATTACTAACTCTGCTTCTGTACCATCTGCTATTGCAAGATAGGTCCACATTCCAATGTCCAGCGGGATGTGGCTTCCCAGCATTTAGAATTTAGAACAAAGGAAAATTTTTGTGGTTTAGACCTTTAAAAGGACTGCCTACACCTGGAACGGCGCCGTCTTGAGTGTGGACTCCACCTGCATGTGGTGCTCTCGCGGCCATCCTGGCCAGTTCAATAAATCCCTGCCTGCTTTTTTTAATCAATTAGCAGCCTCCAGTGATCTTATTTTTGATTCCAGGGTTCGAACCCACAACACTCCATCCCTGGGCACCCCATATTTTGAAGACTACTAGACTAGAAGATAAACCAGAGTCCTTAACACTGGCTTTCAAGGCCCTGCATAATCTATCAATGGCCTATGTCTTACACTTACTGGGACATTTTACTTGTCACTCCAGGGCAGTGGTTCTCAACCTTTCTAATGCCACGACCATTTAATACAGTTCCTCATGTTGTGGTAACCCCCTAACCATAAAATTATTTTCGTTACTACTTCATAACTGTAATTTTGCCTAAGACCATAGGAAAACACAGATATTTACATTATGATTCATTAACAGTAGCAAAATTACAATTATGAAATAGCAAGGAAAATAATTTTTGGTTGGGGGTCACCACACACGAGGAACTGTATAAAAAGGGTCGTGGCATTAGGAAGGTTGAGAACCACTGCTCAGGGCATGCTCTAGCTGGGAGCTCATCTGGAAACAGCTCATCCTCCTCAACAGGGAGCTGCCTATTATCATGGAAAGATTAACAACCGTGTTGCAGAAACCATAGCTGGCCCTTTGAAGACCCCCAGCCTTTGCATACCCTCAGGCCATTACAAATCTCCAGCCTCATTACCTGTAAACTGCCCTTCTGGCATACCATTTTTGCCTATTTCCCCATGTACCTGGTAATCTTTGTCCTTCTACCCAATATAAGCAGCTGGCTTGTGGTGGAGGCAGAGCAGATGTTTGTGGGTGACCTGCTGCTCTCCCACTATGCCCGCAGTATTGGTATAACTGCTCATATAGGATTCAGCCCTGTCTCTGCTTAACTGGCTCAAGTAGTGACAAGCAGCCCGGACACACTGATTGTCCTTTTACAAGAACTCAGGACAAGCAAGATAGTTAAAGATGTGACTAGGGGAGAAACCAAGATGGCGGTTTAGGGTAGACACCCGAATGCAGCCTACCACAACAAATTTGAATTTAGAACTGGAAAACAGGGGAGGCATTGCCCTGAAGCACTGGACGGCTGGCTGAGAGGAGGCTCTGCCATCTGGGAAGGAGAGAGAAGGCGCGCTGACCCTCAGAAACTGTGAAGGTGCATAATTACCATTTATTTTTCTGTGCCAAGAACATTTAAGGTCTACTCTATTAGCAACTTTCAAGTATATAATACAATACTGCTAACTACAATCACAATGCTGTGCATTACAGCCCCCAAATTTATTCCCCTCTAACTGGAGGTTTGTATACTTTGACCATTTCCCCATTTTTGATTCCACATAGAAGTGATGCCATACAGTTTTGTCTTGCTGTCTGACTTATTTTACTTAGCATAATGCCCTCAAGGCTCATGCATGTTGTCACAAATGGCAAGATTTCCTTCTTTCTCACTGTTGAAAAATAGTCTGTTGTATAATACTAGTATAGAGACCATGTCTTCGTTCCCCATTCATTAATTGATGACATCCAATATTTTTATATATATATATATATATATTATTGATATTTTACAAAGAGGAAGGGAGAGAGGGATAGAGAGCTAGAAATGTCGATGAGAGAGTAACATCAACCAGCTGCCTCTTGCACACCCCCTACCGGGGTTGTGCGCGCAACCAAGGTACATGCCCTTGTCTGGAATTGAACCTGGGACCTTTCAGTCCGCAGACCGACGCTCTACCACTGAGCCAAACCGGTTTCGGCGACATCCAATATTTTTATACGCATCTACTAAGTGAATGAAGAGCCATGATAATGCTTACTCAGAGAAAACGTATTCTTACTTCACATAGAATTTGAATGGCTTAGTGACCTAGCTTCCCAGTCTGTAGAATAGAAGGTCCATGTAAAGCGACTAGGGGTGGATCCTGCTAAAGGCAGGCGAGGCAAAGAAGATTTTGTTACAATAGTTTGATAGTAAGGGGTGGAAGTATTAAGGGGGGCGGGGGGGGGAGACCAAAACAAAAAACAGTGGTGTGTGGCCAGGGAGTGTCATGGCAAATAATTTCCTGAGAGGATATCACTCACTTGCCAAGAATAACGCTGTGTCATCACACACAAGAACATTTTGCCAGCACTATCTGCAAAAGAAGACAGTAAATTCATTTTCATTTTATGATATTCAAAATTGTTAACTTTAAAACATTTTAACAAAGTGAAAAGGTTCTGCTTCTTGGAAAAACCCATTTAGAGGCACAGAAACCTTGTTCCTTGTCTCCCTTGTAAAAGGTTTAATGCCTAACAGTCTTTGCTTTGCCATAAACGATGCCATCGGCTGTCTATTAGAAAAATAACTTTCATACACAGTGTCGCACAGTCCGTGTCACAACTGTTAGTAAAATCCCTTGCTCTTTTCATTTGGTAAAGTACTTTGAGACCATTGTCTATTTGTTGTTAAGCAGAATCTGCTGACATGTTTCCACAGGGGTAACTCATTTGGAGCTTTCTTAAGTCCTGTCGCAAAGACAAAGCAGGGTTTCAGACACAGCAAAAGTGAAATGGTGATATATTATGTTTTTATTGTTTAAATGTTCTCCATTCCATTTTACTGAACTCCTGAGCCACGTTTCTAAAACAACAGGATTCTGGAACAAAATACCTCAAGCTGACTCTTGGCTTTCTTGCCAGAAGCTGGTATAGGAGACACCTCTTAAAATGCCAAACACAGCAGTATCTTGGGCTTTTAAAACAGCAGAGTTCAAATGATTCGTTAGTATAGAACGTGGTGGACTGTGACCAATTTTGATGTATATTGCATTGCTTTGCTTTAAAACACCTCATTTTGTTTGATGAGAGAGAAAAAAGAATGTAGTTCTTACAGTTTTCGTGGTTAAAATAATAGAATCTAAGTGTTGGAAGCAAAGGCCGTGTTCTCCAATCTTCTATCTTAATTTAGATTATTGATGTCCCTGTAATGAGTCAATTGGCACACTCATCACCTATCAAAAAAGCATGCTACATTTGCAAAAGTCTATAAACAGTCCGCCTGCCAGGGCCCACAGAAGAGCATGCAGTTAACTGGCAATGTAGCAACAGCAGGTACCGAAAGCCGAGATTTGGACACTTAGTTGAACGCTCCCTGTCACCACCTTTGGGAAAGAGAATGAATCAGGAGTTTACCTGTTGAAAAAGCTTAATTTGAAATATAAATAAATATTTACATTTACTCATCACACTGACACATATTTAACCAGGAGTTTCATTCAGAGAGAAACTTGTGAAGTGTAAGGTATTACATTTACATCCTCGTGAGTTCAGCTCCAAACTCATTCTATTATCCTGAATCTCTATCTCCAAAGCAGGGAACAGAAGATATGAGAGCAGTTTTCTTCTGCCTCAGCCAAACATACTCTCTGCTATCTCCGAATGAAGGCAGATTTCATGGCTATGGAAAGGATGAGAGGTAATATGATAAAAACAAAAGAGAGTTTATACCATAATGTGCACCAAAGAGGGTTATACAGAAATTGGAGAAACAACACTTTATGTTTTCAAAGTTTTCTAAGGGCTAAAAACCACTGCAATAATTCATTCAGTTATATTCCTTTTACTCTAAGGAGAAATTAACTGACTCATTTAGAGGAAATATATGTGTTTTGTTTAGAATCTGGTCATCAGAGACCTAGAGTTTGTTTAAACGGCTTGGAATTTTTAGCCAAGGAGAATGTGGTGTTAACTACGTTGCTTATTTATTTAAGAATTTTTCCATAGTCTGAATGCATACTAGTGTTTCCTGAAATATCATTATTCCTATAGGGCAAAGAGGGAGAGGATTTCGATGCCTCATAACAAGTACTAATCAGTTAAAAAGGAGAGGAATAGTGGAAGAAAAAGATGGAGCAAATAAAATAGTACCTTCACCATCTAGTCTTTTAATCACTTTCAGTCATTTAGGAAAATACTTTCTTTTTTCCCCTTTAGTTGAAGTTTTTACAAGGGCAACATATAACCATAAAACTATATCAATCTTAAATGTGCATATTATTAATTTATCACAAAGTCAACACATCACCCAGATAAGGAAACAGAATTGCCACATCCCAGAAATCCCCCATGATTCCTTTATAGTCACTACTGTCGCCATCCTCTCCAAATAGACTAGTTTCGCCTATTTTTAAATGATTCTCTTAGAATCATGTAACATGTAGTATTCTGTATATAGTTTTATTTAAAATTATGTTTGTGAGGTTCATCTCTATTGTGGATAGTAGAAGTCTGTTCATTTTCGTTGCTTTTACATTGTATGAGCATAACACAATTTTCCAGCTTCTGACAATTACAAATAATGATGCTATGAATATCCTATATAATAAAAGGCTAATATGCAAATTGTACCTATGGGTGGGAGTTCAACCAACCAGGAGGCTGAGACTTAAATCTCAATCTGCCAGACCCCAGCAGCAAGCTAACCTACTGGTCAGAGCACTTACCCCCTGGTGGTCAGTGCATGTCATAGCAACTGGTTGAACAGTCAAATGGTTGGAGGGACAATTAGCATACACACACACACACACACACACACACACACACACACACTAGTGGCCTGGTGCATGAAATTTGTGCATGGGGGTGGTCCCTCAGCCCAGCCTGCACCCTCTTCAATCTGAGGCCCCTCAGGGGATGTCCAACTACTGGACATCCCTCTCACAATCTGGGACCGCTGGCTCCTAACTGCTCACCTGCCTGCCTGCTTGATTGCCCTTACCCACTCAGCATGCCAGCCTGCTCACTCCCAAATAACCCCCCACTGCTGGTCTGCTCACCCCAACTGCCCTCCCCTCCTGGCCTGATTGCCCCTAATTGCTTCTTCCTTGGCTCTGCCACCATGGCTTTGTCTGGAAGGTCTCCCAACCTAATAAGCATATTACCCTTTTATTAGTATAGATTGTATTAAATCCAATTGTGTTAATAATTGAATTCACTGAATATATTTTTGTACTTATGTTACCTGAGCTCTCTGCATGTGGCGATTCTGTTGACTAACTACTCCTTGAGCTACCTTTCCCATAGGCTTTTCTCGTATTCTACCTGGTTTTCCCTGCTACTTCTCTTATCCTTCCTTCACATTTCCTTTCTGGAATCTTCATACCTTGCTTCTTCAGAGTAGTTGTTCCACCAGAGTTCTGTTCCGGTGCTCAATTCGTGTGGGTGGTTAATCCTCATCAGGAAGTATTTTTTTCCATTGATTTTTTTTTTTAAGAGAAAGAGTGGAAAGGAGGGGGAGACACACACACACACACACACACACACACACACATCCATTAGTTGTGTCCACACACATCCTCACCAAGGACTGGGGATTAAACCTGTGAACCTTCTTCCAAAGGCCAGCACTCTAACCACTGAGCCAAATTGGCTAGTGACATGTGAGTCATTTTATCAGTACTCTTTTTAAAAAAATATATTTGTATTGATTTTCCACAGAGAGGAAGGGAGAAGGATAGAGAGCTAGAAACGTCGATGAGAGAGAGAAACATCGACCAGCTGCCTCCTGTACACCCCCTACCGGGGATGTGCCCACAACCAAGGTACATGCCCTTGACCGGAATCGAACCTGGACCTTTCAGCCCACAGGCCGATGCTCTATCCACTGAGCCAAACCTGTTTCGGCATTATCAGTACTCTTATCCAATGGCTTCTGAGTCCACATTTACAGACCAGAACACACTATTCAATACCAGATCCCTATATAAAGCTATCTGCTAGGCATTTCACCTGGATGACCCAAAAGCATCCATGGCAGACTTGCTGATTATCACCTTCCCAAACCCACCACCAATTTATGCTTCCATTAATAATATAATTTTAGCTTAACAAATACCCAGCTATCGTCTATATGTCTCAGCCCACATTGTAATGAGATGTGAACAACGCAATTCTTGCCAATGCAGTGTAAGCAAAAGTGATGCATGCCTCTTCAAGAGCTTGACTTCAAACATGGATTATGTTTATTACTACTCTCTCTTCTCTACTTCCAATCTGCAAGATATGGTGATAACTGAAGCAACCTTCAAAGTTAGGTGTGACCAATACCCAAAGCTACTTCACCAGCTTAGGTCCCTGCATGACCTCCTGGAGCAGAACAGCCTGACTATGGAGATCACTATACTATTCTAAATAAATAAACACACTATATTTATTTATTTATTTATTTTAATATTTTTATTGATATTTTACAGAGAGGAAGGGAGAGAGATAGAGAGCTAGAAACGTCGATGAGAGAGAAACATTGACCAGATGCCTCTTGCACACCCCCTACCGGAGATGTGCCCGCAGCCAAGATACATGCCCTTGACCGGAATCGAACCTGGGACCTTTCAGTCCGCAGACCAACGCTCTACCACTGAGCCAAACCGGTTTCGGCCACACTATTATTTAAATTATTGCATGTTGAGGATCTCTCTGTTACAGCATGTTATTCTTTAACAATTATAGCATCTCAATCATAGGATACCCAAACTTTACTAACCATCCATCCACCTAAATGTCCTGCATCAACAGTTCTCAGCATGAGTAAAGACTCCTGCAGTTACCTCCTCATCTTTTCTCTCTCACCTCCTACATCCTGTTTTCCCAAGTGCAGTTCATATGACTGCCCAAAAATAATTCACAACTTCTACTTCTGGCCATGGTGGGGTAACTGGAACTAGACCCACTTTCTTGTCACAAATAGCTGTAAAACTAAACAAATATATATGAGGACATTGTTTTCAGGCAGTGGACAACAGGAAGTACAGGGCTGATCCTTGAAAGAAGGGAAGTAAACCTAGTAAGCCATTGTTTACCCAGCTCTCTGCATGCATAGGGCAATTTCCTGGTTGTGGCACGGAGAGCTCCAGTCCAAGCAAAGCAAAGTGATCTCCCCACTGAGGTTCAGCCAGGATGATACATGTACCTATAGTTTTCTTGTATTACTGTGTAGTATATCATTTATATGAATATCCCACAATGTATTTATTCATTTAGTTACTGATGGGCATTTGTTTCTAGTTTTTGCCATTGTGAATAAGCTACTTTGACTATTGCTGAAGCCCTGCTGGGGTGGCTCAGTGGTAAAGCATCTATCTATGAACCAGGAGGTCACAGCAGATTCCCAGTCATAGCATATGCCCAGGGTTTCAGGTACAATCCCCAGTGAGGGGCATGCAGGAAGCAATCAGTGATTCTCTCTCATCATTAATGTTTCTATTTCTCTCTCCCTGTCCCTTTCTCCCTCTGAAATCAATATATTTTTTAAAAAGAGACTATCCAGTCTACCAGAATATTGAATATATAAACTGCATGCTGATCTTCTAGTTCTGATAGTGTTTGGAGACTTTAGTAAAGTATTGCTGAAATAATCCAATTAAAAATTTTTTTTAATTTCTTTTTAGTTCAGGCTTTGTCTCTGCAGTGCTCTGGGAAAATACAGGAAGGTGTGTAAATTCCCCAATGAGAAGAGTCTTAAGTGGTAGAAATAGTGCTCTAAGTGGCAATGTGGGTGGCTGCAGTGATTTCTGTGATTTCTCAGGGAAGGTATGCCTCTCTCAGCTAGAGTCAGGCCTCGGGTATCTACTTAACCTTCCCAAGTGGAAACTGTCTCTACTTCGGAGCCACTCATGGGGGATAGAGATTAGTTTATTTTCCAAGGATTCAGCTAACCAATCTCCCTCCACCCTCTATCACCTTCTTTCTTCTCTAAAATGGGGGACCCATGTATATGGATGAGGATGGTAACAGGTTGAATTTATATCCCTTCAGAAGACACGTTGAAGTCCAGAAAGTGACCTTATCTGGATATAGGGTGATTGCAGAGGTAATTAGAGAAGATGAGGTCATACTGGATTTAGGGTGGTGTGCTTATTATGGTGTCCTTATTATGACTGTTGTGCTTATAAGAAGAGGAAGAGAGACATTGCTACGAGAAGAACATTGCTACTGACTGAATGGTGTCCTCCCAATATTCATATGTGAAAGCCCTAAACCCCAATGTGATGGTATTTGGAGATAAGGCCCTTTCGAGGTAATAGGTTTAGATGAGGTCATGAGGGTGGGGCCCTCATGATGGGATTAATGACCTCATAAGAGGAAGCATGTGAGGACACAGTGAGATGGCCAAGCCAGGAAGAGAGCTCTCACTACAGCCTGACCATGCTGGCACTCTGATCTCAGATATCCAGCCTCCAAAACTGTGAGGAATTAAATTTCTATTGTTTAGCCACCCAGTCTATGGTATTTTGTTATGGCAGCCCAAGCTGAGTAATACAAACACCCTATGATGATAGAGGCAGAGAATGGGGTGATGCCTCTGCAAGCTGAGGAATGCCAGTGATTGATGGCCACCACCAGAAGCTAGGCAAAGGCAGAGAAGGATTCTACCCAGAGTCTAAGAGGGAGCATTGCCCTGCTGACACCTTATTTTGGACTAATAGCCTCCAGAATTATAAGAGGATAAACTTATCCTGGGTTGTCATACTTTATTATAACACTCTAGGAAACTAATACAAGTATCATTGAAAAGTTGGTGGAAGGAGGTTGGAAATGGGTAAGAGATAACTGAAGGTCTTTTTTTTTTCTTTCTTTCTTCCTTATCTCAATTCATAACTGTGGTTAGGAGTCTGTGGAATCTGAAGGTTAGTCAGAAGTGAGGATAAATCCACTTCAAAATTATAAGTTATGGGAAGGAATTCAACTTTCCAAAGGTTACTTTATAGCTAACATTTTAAGAATCTGTTATAAAAAATAAAGTGTATTGCCCAGCCTGTGTGGCTTAGTGGTTGAGTATCAACCTAAGAACCAGGAGATCACAGTTCTATTTCCAGTCAGGGCACGTGCCAGGATGGTGGGTTTGATCTCCAGTAGGGGCGTGCAGGAGGCAGCCAATCAATGATTCTCTCTCATCATTGGTGTTTCTAACTCTCCCTCTTCCTTCCTCTCTGAAATCAATAAAAATAAATAAATAAATAAATACATAAATAAATAAGTAAACAAATAAAATAAGGAATTTTAGGAAATAAAGTATATCTGGATCTTATTAGACCAAAATTCCTGCCAGGAATTGGGTTGTGATTTTCTTGCCCAAAGCATTTCATTTCATAATCTACCTGGTACGTGGGGAATAGTTGTGAGCCAGAAAGCTCCCTAAAATTGGAAATTTGACTGAAATAAGCAAGCACAACCTGGGGAATGAAGGAAACACAGTCCTATTTTTCATGATAAAATCAGGGAAAGATTTAAAGCATCAGGCATTGCAGGAATTCTCAAGTCAAGGATATGCATACATTTATAATATTTTTCATGGATCAGGAAGAGAATGCACATGCAGCCTTTAAAAACGTGTGTGAATAAACATCTATGTGACATATGGCAGGGGATTGTGATCCTGTTAAACACTTGCTGTGCTTGGCAGGAGCAACGAGTTAGCATGCCTGCTCACTTAGTTCTTCCCACCCCCTCAGATGTGAGTCTTAGCAGGTGGGAGGACCTGGTGCATGCTTCATGAAGTCCATACAGGAAAAAAGCATCGCCCACAGCGTAAGCTTTGTTCAACACCAGCACAATGTCAGGACATGAATAGAGGGTATACATTCCTCTGAGGTTGGGACCCAGAAAATGTGGGAGCTGGACAGTGCCCTTCTAGTTGCTGAGGAACAACTACATTGATGTGTTAACTAGCAGAGGGCTCTGTAGTTCAGTGAGATGCCACATGCCAAATTAAACCTTCCTCCACACTCTGGCCTCTGCCCTTGATGACCAACTTCAGAGCAAGTCCCCTTTAGGAACTGAAATGCCTTGGGGCCCAAAATCCACACCGGAGACTGGGAAGGCTCTTGGGGCGCATGCTCTTTCTTTTGCATTGGATACTCTGCCTGCTAGTTCATCTTTCAGGTCCCAGCTTACACATCACCTGATCACCACTTTCTTCTTCTTAATATTTAGAATTTTGCACACTTGTATTAATTTACTCAATTTTGTTTATTACCATCATTTTTATTTTTCACCACTGTTTTTCTCACAGGATTGTATGAGTTTCTTTTTTGTTCACTGCAGTTTTCCTAGTCTGTAGCATGTCTGAAACATAGTAGACATTCAATAAATACCATTGACTAATTGGAAGTCCAGTGTTCTCCTATCGGAAAAATTGTTGGCTTATAGTTCATTCTCAAAAAAAAAGGGGGGGGATAAGGTGAAGAAGTCCTTAAAACATTCCACAGAACCCTCATTTTCAAAGAGCTCCTTCCCATTTAAAAAAAAGAGAGAGAGAGAGAAAGTAAGAAGGAAAGTGGGAAAGGTGGCAGGAAGAGAGACAATTCTATGGAAAATGAACAAAGGATACAAGGAGACAATTCACATAAGAAATTAAAGTAGCCAACAAAATATACAAAAGGGTGCTCATTTAGAAATGATAATTAAAAATAATACTTTTAATAATAATTGTTAGCAAGGATTTAGGTAACAGGATGCACTTATGTACTGTTGGTAATTCAAAACTGTATACTTATCATTTAACTATGGGCCCAGTGCACAAATTCATGCACCTTGAAACAAACTGTGGGCTGCGAGGCTGCAGTGGGCACAAGGGCAGGTCTTGGCCCCTTCCTCCGTGGCCCCCTGTCCCCTGTCCCATCTGCAGGCTGCCCCACTCCTGCCACCACTACCACACACTGACAGCACTGGCCCCATACACCCCACTGATGATGTGGAACAATTGAGGCCGGCACTACCAGCAGATGTGAGTAGTGACTGCTGCCCCCACCTCTCAAGAGCAAGGGGAGGTGGAGTAGCCCTGAGGGGCGATCAGGGCCAGTGCCAGGCACTGGCAGTGGGTGTGAGAGGCGGCTCTGGCACTGGCAGCAGGTGCAAGTGCCTGGTGGGACCGCTGCATGTGAGAGCAAATAATTTTCAGTAATCAACAGAGGCTTGCTCCAATGACAGCACCCAGTGTCTGGCCTTAGTCTGGCACCCCCGCTCATCTGCTCCACCATCCCCTCGTGGTCAACGCCTGCCATGTTCCGTGTGTGCCCCTGGTGGTTAGCGCACATCATAGTGACTGGTCAAATGGTTGGAGGGACAATTAGCATATTGGGCTTTTATATGTATAGATTGACACTAACTAGTTGGTGTGAATCCTTTGTGACCTTTTCCCATGAGGAAGTATAAATGGGGGGGTACTTTTTACCATAAATATATATTTCTATTTTGAAAACAAATTTATTGCATTTGACTGACGTTAACTGGACATATTAAGGGTCCAGTTTGTTTTGACATTGTATACACCTGTGAAACCAACACCACAATTAAGGTAATTTATATAATCCGTAAAAGCTTCCTTTTGTCTCTTTGTAATTCCTCCTCCTTTTCCAAGCCAACCCATCTCCCAGCAACCACTGATTTACTTTCTGTCACTATAGTTTCCATTTTCTGGAATACTATATAAATGAAATCATACACATTGTAGACTTTTTTCTGGCTTCTTTCACTCAACATAATTATTTTGAAGTTCATCCATGTTGATGCACATATCAAAATCTTGGTCTTTTTATTGCTGATAGTATTCCATTGTATGAATCTATCATAATTGGTTTTATCCATTTGCCTGTTGATGGACATTTGAATTATTTTTAGTTCTTGTCTATTATAAATAAGGAAGCTATGAACACTGTGTTCAAGTCTTTGTAAGGCCATATAATTTTTCTCCTCTTGGGTAAATAGCTAGCAGTAGAATGACTTAAGTTAGGTTTATGTTTAGTATTTTAAGAAGTTCTGATATGTTTTCAAAGTGGTTGTACCATATTATATTCCCACTAGAGGCATTCCCACAGTGCAGGGGTGGGGTTCAGCCTGCCTCATTCAGCGGCCTGGGGGAGGGGAAGTGAGAGGTTGGCCGGCTGCCCCGCCCTCTGGTCTAATGCCCGGTAGAGGGGACAATTTGCATATTAGCCTTTTATTCTATAGGATGGTATAGGGTTGCCGCACTAAATGAGTGGTCTCTTCACCATCATGAAGTGAGGTAATGACTAACCATGAGCTTACCCAGAGAATGGCCAACTAAAAGGGGTCTAGACCTTATTAAGTCTCAGATTCTTCTGAGAATCTGATAAAGGTCACAGTCCATTTGCAGTCTAGGAACACACACACACAGATATCACCCACGTTTGAAATGGCCACGGCCTGAATAAAAGCTGGGATACTTGGGATGGAAAACAAAAGGCTGGAGCTCAGTGTATTGAAAAGTTTACAATGCCGAAACCGGTTTGGCTCAGTGGTAGAGCGTCCGTCTGCGGACTGAAGGGTCCCGGGTTCGATTCCTGTCAAGGGCATGTGCCTTGGTTGCGGGCACATCCCCGGTGGGGGGTGTGCAGGAGGCAGCTGGTCGATGTTTCTCTCTCATCGAGGTTTCTAGCTCTCTATCTCTCTCCCTTCTTCTCTGTAAAAAGTTAATAAAATATATTTTTTTAAAAAGAGAAAAGTTTACAATCGCTGGGAACTGGTAAGAAGGGGAGAGAGAAGATGATGCTCGGGTTTTAGGGACCAGGTGACGGTGGTGACAACAGTGGGGAGGAGCAACTCATCTGGCTGCTGCCTGTGAGTCGCCCACCGGGACTCGGGTGAAGCTGCTTGGAAAGTGGTTGTAATTGTACCTTGTCTGGGCGGAGACTCAGATTTCCGGCACATCATCATCCCGGAAGCACCGGGAGCAGCTGTAACCACCAGGTGCAGTCAATAAGTTCCTGCCTTTCAGGTGACTCCCTTCCGTATCGCACGGAAAAACACCTGCCAGGCCGCCTCCCTTTAAGAAACCCCTCCCAGAACACGCGCAGTCGCGTCAATCATCCGGACAAAGCTCCGCCTCACCGCGCCGCGCATGCGCGTTGCCGTCCCCGCGGCCGCTCCCTTCTCCGGGCGGCGGACCCCTTCCCTCTCCCGGCCCCGCCCCGGCGGCTGCCCGTGACCTGCCTGGGCGCAGGGAGCGAAAAGCCGGAAGGGGCAAGACGAGTTCATTAAAAGCCATGGGGCTGTTTGGAAAAACCCAGGAGAAGCCGCCCAAAGAGCTGGTAAGGGCTACGGCGGCGGCGAAGGAATGGGTGGATGTGCGTTGGGGCGCAGTGGAGTTGGTAAAGCGACCGGACACTCTCCCACCCCGACCGGCCAGGGACCGCTGGGGCCGCCATTTCCGGCGCGTCCCACTCGGCTGAGGGGGCGGGAGGAAGAGTCTCTAAGGAGACGGCGGGGGCCTAAGAGAGCCCGGCACCTCAGCACTCACAGCTCCAGAGAGCCGAGTTGCCGGGTTGTTGCCCAGCGTCGGCCCAGGGCGCGGAAGCAGCCACGTAGTCCTCACCCGAAAGCCCCTTCCCGGCGCCCGTTGGTACAGTCCCGCCCGGAACCTCTCCCTGGCGCAGGCCCCGCCCTCTGGCTTCCGCCCCTAGCCAGCCCCCGGACCTCGCGCCGCGAAGATCCCGGACACTGCCCACCCTTCCCCACCTGCTCCGCTAAGAGGAAGGCTCTGTTTTTCTCTTAACCCCAGCCCTCTGGCATCATGTGGTCCCGACACAGTCATTGTGGCAGAGCTAGGCATGGGAGATGGGTACCGAAGATCACTGACCCTGGCTCTGAGTTCTGATCTGTTGACTTAGATGTAGTAAGTGTAATGGTTAAGAGCGCTCTGCAGGGTCCAGTCTGCCCACGTTTGAATCCTGGTTCCCCATGTATCAGACGTGCGATCCATGAAAAGTTCACTTTTCTGTGCCTTAGTCTTTTTTGTCAAGGAGACATGATAATAGTATTACTTCAGAGTCATTGAAGGTGAACGGATGTGAGAGATGTCCGGTACGTCAGCACTCTAATGCTTGTTGTTTTAGTAGTGCTAGCTAGGGTTCGTTCTAAATACATTTTACAGCTTCCAGAACTGGGCAAACTACGGGCCCGCGGGCCGGATCTGGTGAATAAAACTATTGAATTAAAAAAAAAAAGCGTACCCTTTTATGTAATGATGTTTACTTTGAATTTATATTAGTTCATACCAACACTCCATCCATGCTTTTGTTCCGGCCCTTCGGTCCAGTTTAAGAACCCATTGTGGCCCTCGAGTCAAAAAGTTTGCCCACCCCTGGCAGAGCAGACCAATAGCACCAGCGTCACCTCAGAGCTTCTTAGGAAACTGGTCCTACCTGAGACCTGATGAGTAATACTTTGAATTCTGACAAGATCCCTAAAATCTTTTATTTAATAAATAATCTCACCTATTCCTCTCTGGCAGGCACATTCTAAAAACCAATATGCATCATGAAGTTGCTGGCATATATTGTTTTAATTTTTATTATATTTGTTAGTCATCGATCATAGAACAGTAGGTACACAATAAATATTAATTCCCTCAGGAATTACTCCCTGTAAATACTGCTTTACTCCCTGTAAAATAAAAATTGTGGAGCTTAAATAAGGTAAGAGTGTGTGACACTTGCCAATATAGAGCACTATATAGATACACGTTTTTGTGGCATGTATGTGTTTTAAGATGCTTGTTATTTTAGAAGTGTATTCTTGATTTTTGGAAAAGGTCATTACCTTCATTGTTTGGCCTTAGCTTTGCCATCCATAAAATGAGATACAATCCTGGGGAAACAGTCTCATTACTATTAAACTGATCTTGAGCTTATGTATTATTTGTATAATACTTAGACTATTTTTAGGTGATAAATATAATTGCTGAGAACATGATGTTAGTATACTGTTACAGTGAGTTAACCCACCTTGGAAAATAACACTAGAAAAATATCAAAATTGATGCATGAGATTGCTTTTTTTTTTTTTTAAATTTTGCCTGCCAGAGGGAGATTATAAAGATGAAATAGACAGCCAAGGAAATTACCAAGCAAGTAAGATAAGCATTACAAGAACAAGTCTGGATTGGGTACCACATATATGGTTATAGGAATTCAGGAATTGGAGTGATCAGCCCCACACTG
This sequence comes from Vespertilio murinus, assembly GCA_963924515.1. NCBI lineage: Eukaryota > Metazoa > Chordata > Mammalia > Chiroptera > Vespertilionidae > Vespertilio > Vespertilio murinus. Next base: position 18,991,161 of record OZ004713.1, read on the forward strand.
GGGTAATCAGAAATGATTTGGCCCTCCACTATCATGTTCTCCACACACCTCTTGTCTGTGTGAGTTGGTTGACTATTTAGTATTAGATTTTTTTAAAATATATTTTTATTGATTTCAGAGAGGAAGGAAGAGGGAGAGAGAGAAACATCAATGAGAGAGAATCATTGATAGGCTGCCTCCTGCACTCCCCCCACTGGGGATGGAGCCCACAACCCAGGCACGTGCCCTTGACCTAAATCAAACCTGGGCCCCTTTAGTCCACAGGCTGTCACTCTATACACTGAGCCAAACCAGCCAGGGCAAATATTAGATTTTTTACTTTTAACTGGTGCTGGACCTACCTTGTCCAGCATTTTCTTCAACTTCCCCCTCAGTACTCCAAGCTTCCCTTTCAGTTCTGATTATATCTTGTTCGAATTTGTCATAAGAAATGTGTGTTTATTTTAGGTTCAGCTTCTACCAAGCCCTCTTTCTACCTTGTGATTTATGACCAAGCAAAGTGTTTTGTCACCTGCCACAGTTATTTAGCATAGAGTTTGTAATTCTGGAAAGTGCCAGTAGAGCAGAGATAAGAAACGCTTTTTTCTCTGTAGAGCTGCAGACACAGATACTGTATTGGGAGCTGTAATGAATAAGAAACAAATAATGTCTGATGTTTTAGTTTTCTGTTGGTGTTTCTTTAAGAGGGAGAAGGAAAAAATTATATGTTCAACTTTATAAAAGAAGCTAGGTGCCCAGCCGGTGTGGCTCAGTGGTTGAGCATTGACCCATGAGCCAGAAAGTCACAGTTTGATTCCCGGTGTGGGCATGTAGGAGGCAGCTGATCAATGATTCTCTCTCAAAATTGATGTTTCTGTCTCTATCCTCCCTTCCTCTCTGAAATCAATAAAAATATATATATTTTTTAAAATAAAAGAAGCTAGGTAAAAATATTAAAACAAAATAAGAATATTGACAGAGAAAAAAATTAGAGAAAAAGGAGATAATTTCCTAAAGGCTGTAGTCTCAGCTGGGCGCCTTTTGAGTTAGTGCAAATGTATGGTATGGTACCCTTTCCACTGGGGGCTGGAAGATGAGGGCCTGCGGGTCGTGGTCCCAGCACAGGATAAACAGGGCGAGGTATAGCCATGCCACAGCATCCTGGCTGTCAGTTAGGCCATAAGTCAGGTAACCAGTTAGGTCAGGCAAGTTAGAAAATTGTGGGTAATGGTCCCAGAGCTCTGGCATCGTGTGCAGCACAGAGTAGGCGCTAAATAAATATTGAGTGATGAATGAGTATCAGAATAAGAGAAAGTAAGGTTTAAAGTGAAGCAGTCCTAAAATGCGTAGTATTCAAGAGACACTCAGAGAGACATTAGCTACACAAGAAGCCTTACAGACTACAGTCTTTGCCCCCAGGCATCTCAGATTCTCTGAACACATCCTAGTAGTGAAACTTGTTCTATCTTAAACAAAATGTTCAAGCTGACTACCGTGTTTCCCCGAAAGTAAGACATCCTCCGAAAATAAACCTACTTCATGGAAACATAACACATCCCCTGAAAATAAGACCTAGCACATCTTTGGGAGCAAAAATTAATACAAGACACTGTCTTATTTTTGCGGAAACAGGGTAGATTGGGCCTGCTAAGGATATGAAGGAACCTAGTAATTCATTTAGAAACCTGTCACTCTCTTGGGGAAGCAAGAAGACATGAGATTGTACTGGAAAGAGATATTTCTCTCGAAGTTGAGGTTCTGTTGGAAAATTGCTATTTTTACTTAGGGACTTCATTGATTTAGCCTTTGGGTAGATGGCATCAGAATTCTGAGATCATTTTACTAACTTAAAACTTAGACTCGGTTGTAATTCATGGTTGTGGGGCACTAATCATAAGAGAAGAAAATGAGAAGGGAATATGTAGAAAAAGATAAAGCTTTACTAAGTTATACAACAAACATTTATTTTGTTTTTCTTCCTTTTTAAATGTTTATTTTGTTATGCTTTGGGTTGGATACCAGGTTTATAAAACTGTATGAGGATTTCAAAGAATATCACATTTATATTTTAGGTTAAATACAGCAACAGCAAGGAATAATAGAAGTATGTACGAGATATGTGATGTCACAGTGGAGGGAGTGATTAACTGTTCAGAGTGGGGAACTGGTCAGGGAGGGTATCAGGCCTTGTCATAAGAGGCGTTAGTGGATGGGTTGGTGTATGGGTTAGTGATGGATTGCAGTCCAAGCAAAGTTAACTGTATGTGCAAGGTGTGCAGGTGTGGAACATAGGTGAAAGTACCTGAAAAAAGTTCAGCGTGGTTGGAAGAAGAGATACTGTTATATCGGAGTGGGATGCAGGCGTGAGGGAGAGGTAAGTTAGAGGGCACATTAGCAAAGGGCCGTGTGCCATGCCCATAGGGGAGCATTCAGAATAGTGGTTTGGAGTAAGAATTGGAGGGAAGGGACCTAGGTATGGAGGCCAGTTAATGACCCCGGTGAGAGATGATGTGGATTTACAACTAAGTGGAAATGGGGATAGAGAGAATAAGGATGATTTTAGGAATATTTATGATATACGGTTAGAATTGGCTCATCTATTGGATATAGGATGAATGTAAAAATTACTGGTAGGTTTTTATTTAACCCCACTCCTAATCAAACCTACCTTCCCCCTGAGTGTCTGTACCTTGAACTGAACTTGAGAGAATTCAGGAAAAGAGCAGGTTTGATGGGATGGTGATGGGTGGAGGGGGAGGAGCCACAAAGCTCAATTTTAGGTAGAATTCAGGAGATCAGGGAAGACATTAGAGAGTGGGTTATCCTGGAAAAATATATATTTTTTCTACTCTGTCTACACAGCAATAAGTATAAGCTTAAGAGAAAGGATCACGTTTTTCTTTGTCGTCCACTGGGCCAACATAGTGTTGAACCCTCTTAATAAGAATAAAGTGCCTCACAAATATTGGCTTGATGAACAGAAGTAGAGTTGGTGAGAGAAAATGCGTACACATTTGAAGTATAGCCTAGTTGACCATCTCTTATGTACCCATCTGAGAGTGATCAGAATAGGCAAATTTTGGCCTGAGTTCACTTGTGTTTGTTGTTTTGGGCTAATTTCTAATTTTACATATGTTTTAAATCTTGAAAGATACCAAAATTCTAGTTTACAGAGATTGCCTTTAGGGAGAGGAGCTGGATAGCTAAAGGCCAAAGTGGGGAACAACTTGATTGTTACTGTATACTCTCTTAACCCCCTGCTGTAACAAAACACCATAGGATATAAATTTATCACAGTGCTGGAGGCTGGGAAGTCCAAGATCAAGGCACCCACAGATTTGGTGACTATTGAAGACCTCATTCCTAGTTGATAGACCGCCATCTTTTCACTGTGTCCTCACAGTGAAAGATGCAGGAGGAGGAGTCAAGCTTCTGGGGTCTCTTTCCTAAGGGCACTAACCTGTTCATGTTGTGGCCTAATTACTTCCCAGAGGCCCTCCTCCAAATACCATCACATTTGGGAATTAGCTTGCTTGCTTGCTTTCTTTCTTTCTATTTTAAAATAATTTTTTTCCAGTTACAGTTGTCATACAATATATTATTTTCAGATTGGGGAGTATGTTTCAACATAGGAACTTTGGTGTTGATAGCAAGGTGGTTTGTATCTCCCAACCTGAGACCTGGAATCAGCCATTTCTCCAAGGAGTACTGGTTTGTTTTAATGGGAATGGTATTTAGAAACCAAAATTTATGTGCTTTTGGTGCTTACCGCTACTGGAGTGTTCTTGTTTCTAGACCAGAGTGGGGAACACCTGGCCCGCAGGCCGTATAAGACCACCAAAATCATTTGGTCTGGCCCTGCCAAGACATTCCGAGTGAGTTAATTAAAAGTTTGACCAAATATAGCAGGCTAATTTTTAAATTTTTGTGTGGCCTAAGGAAGGTGTTATAATCACCCAATGGCCCTTGGCAGGAAAAAGGTTCCTCACCCCTTTTCTAGACCTTCCAATTGAATAATGATTTATATTATTTAAAAAAACGCATGAGGGGGATTAAAAGCTAGGTTGTTTTGAATCAACTCTTCTGCTGAAAATACTAGAAGAGCTAGATAAAAAATATAACTATTGAAATCACTGAAAGCTACCAAGGCAGTGAAGTATTTAAAAATCAAGATCCTGGAAAAGAGGGAAGCTCAATTATTTGGGACCACTTTACCTGTGAAGAGATCCTCTAATTCCTAGTGCAGTGGTTGAGAAACTGAGAATTTGAGTAGAGATTTTGACAAACCCTGTGGTTAGGGGATTCAAAAATTAGAGTTCACCAAAGATAAGGGACTCAGGTAAATCCCAGGGTTTTGGTTGAGACTGTGATACACCTTAGCAGTAACAGTGAGCAGGAAATAAACCGACTTCACAAAGACTGAAGTCCAGTTTCAAATGATCTCTATTCCTGATTGGATTCATTAATCTTAATTATGAATCAGTTGCCAGTGCTCTTAGGTTAGATGTTTACCAGAAGCAAATGTAAGTCTTGTCTGGAAGAAGAATGACATCATCTAGAGACAGATTAGCCAGCCAATTTTTATACACAGTGTTCAGAATTCAGTTTTAAAGAAAAGAGAGACTTTGATTCATAGGAAGTCTTTATATATTCTGGGTGCTGTTAGGGTCACTGAAGGAAGAATGCATGAGGCCAAAGTGATAAGGACTTATAAATTTACACTAGTAGCCTGATGCATGAAATTTGTGCACAAGGGTGGGGGTGGGGGTGTTCCTCACCGGGCCTGCACCCTCTCCAATCTGGGACCCCTCTAAGGATGTCCTACTGCCGGTTTACAGGGATCAGGCCTAAACCGGCAGTCAGACATCCTCTCACAATCCAGGATTGCTGGCTCCAGCCGCTCGCCTGCCTGCCTGCCTGCCTGCCTGCCTGCCTGCCTGCCTGCTTGCCCCAAACCACTCTGCCTGCAAGCCTGCTAACCCTCAACTGCCTCCCCTGCTGACCTGCTCACTCCAAACTGCCCCCATCCCCCCGCTGTCCTGACTATCCAACTGGCCTGCTCACACCCAACTGGTCTCCCTACTGGTCTGCTTACTCCCAATGGCCCCTGCCATCCCATCCTGGCCTGATCACCCTCGGCTTCCCCACCACCACCCCATGACCCAAGGTCCCAGCCCCTCCTTTTTTTCTTTTCTTTTTTTTCCAGCACCTCCTTGAGCGGAGGCCAGGGCTGGCCAAAAGGAAGTATCTAGGATTTATTTATCTTCTGTAATTTAAACTTTGTAGCCTTGAGTGGAGGCCAAGGCCAGCCAGGGCAGGTGGGAAGCTTGGCTTCCTCCTTTGCTGGGGGCAATCCAAGCCTCCTGCTTGCTCCAGCTCTGGCCAGTGCCCTTGGTTGGGATTTATTTATACTATCTAATAAAAGAGTAATATGCAAATTGACCATTACTCCAACACATAAGATGGCTGCCCCCATGTGGACACAAGATGGCCAGAGGGACCAGGTCTACAAGGGAGGATAGTTGTAGGCAATCAGGCCAGCAGGGGAGGGCAGTTGGGAGGGACCAGGCCTGGAAGGGAGGGCAGTTAGGGGTGATCAAGACTGCAGGGAAGACAGTTAGGGGTGACCAGGCCGGCAGAGGAGGACAGTTAGGGGCAATCAGGCTGGCAGGGAAGTAGTGAGGGGGTGATCAGGCTGGCAGGCAGAAGTGGTTAGGGGCAATCAGGAAGGCAAGCAGTTGGGAGCCAGCAGTCTTAGATTGTGGGAGGGATGTCTGATTGCCTGTTTAGGCCCAATCCCGGTAGGGCAGTCGGACATTTCTCAAGGGGTCCCAGATTGGAGAGGGTCAGGCTGGGCTGAAGGACATCCCCTACCCCATCCACCACTCCCGTGCACACATTTACTGGGCCTCTAGTCTTCTATAATTGAAACTTTGTAGCCTTGAGCGGAGGCCAGGGCTGGCCAGGATGGGCGGCAAGCTTGGCTTCCTCCATTGCCGGGGCAACCCAAGACTCTTGCTTGCTCCAGCTCTGTGGATGGCTCCATCTTGGTTGGATTAATTTGCATCCTCACTCCTGATTGGGTGGTGGGCATGGCTTGTGGGCATAGTGGACTGATGATTAATTTGCTTGTTTCCCTTTTATAAGTGTAGATTAGATCATTTGGATACTAGGCCCCAAAAGGGTGAGGGAATCAGAGGTTTTTAAAGGACTCTATGCGGGCTTTTTCTGGGTGGCAAATTCTCTGCAGGTTTGGATCCTGGGAAGGTCTGGGGGGGGAGAGATAATGACATAGCAAGTGGAATGTGGTTTTAGCAAGTAGACTGTGGTCTAAGCAAAAGGGAATGTCTATTGTGAAGTGGCCTAAAAGTCAGTTCCCAGGGGATGGGGTATCGATTCAATTATTTGATCAGACCTAACATATACAAGTCTTTATAAATGCTTTTTATTTGTAACCATTCATGTGCTTATAAATATCTTCTCCAAATTTGTAACCTTTTTCCTTCCTTTGAATGGTGTTTTATGATGAATAAAAGATTTAATTTCAACATAAATAAAAATTGTCAGTCTTTTCCTTAGTGCTTATTGGCTTTTGGTCTGGTTTAAGAAATCCTTTGATAATCTGAAATCATAAAGGTCTTCTCCTATACTGTCTTTTTAAAGTAACACAGTTTTGCAATCTCTAGTTAAGCCTTCAATCCACTCGGAATTAATTCCAGTGAATGATGGTGAGAGTCATTTTGTTTTCCATTTTGCTTACCATTTGTCTCCGTGCTATTTATGGAAAATGCTGCCTTGTTTCATTTCTGTGCCGTTTTCTTGGCATGTAGACTCTTTGTGAATTAAATTGAATAAAATATACATCTTGATATTGTGGATGTCTCTGTAGATTCCTTATGGTTTTCATAGTATATTATCTAATTTATAAATTGATTTAAAAATTTTTTAATATATATTTTATTGATTTTTTTACAGAGAGGAAAAGGAAGGGATAGAGAGATAGAAACATAGATGAGAAACATCGATCAACTGCCTCCTGCACAACCCCTACTGGGGATGTGCCCACAACCCAGGTACATACCCTTGACTGGAATCAAACCTGGGACCTTTCAGTCTGCAGGCCGATACTCTATCCATTGAGCCAAACTGGTTAGGGTTAAATTAATTTTTTTATACTGTACTCCTTGATTATGTTCTGTTTTACTTATTCTATATAATAAAAGGCTAATATACAAATCGACCAAATGGAGGAATGACTGGTCACTATGTTGTGTACTGACCATCAGGGGACAGACGCTCAGCACAGGAGTTGCCCCCGGGTGGTCAGTGTGCTTCCCATGGGGGGAGCACTACTCAGCCAGAAGCCAAGCTCACGCTGACGAGTGCAGCTGCGGTGGCGGGACCCTCTCCTCCCTCTATGGCAGCATTAGGATGCCGTCAATGCTAAGCTGCCAGTTGGACAGCCCCCGAGGGCTCCCGGACTGCAAGAGGGTGCAGGCAGGGTTGAGGGACCTCCCCCTCCCCACGGACTTGAATTTGGTGCACCGGGCCTCTAGTCAATTATAAATGTTTCTAATTTATTATGAAACTTACTGGTTTTAGATAAATGGTTGTCCAATTTCCTTTTTATCTTTTTTTCCCTCAACATTTTATTTTTTTTAGTTTCTGAAATACAAATCGAAGTACTTTTTTTTGTAATAAAGCATGTTAACAAGCTCTACATTCTTTTCAATGCAGGATGACCTAATATAGGTACTTTAAACTTCCTTTTTAAAAACAACACATTTTATGGAGGGAAACAGCTTATTAAAAAGACACATGGGTACACAGGCTATATTTTTTTCATTATTTTAGTGCTTCTGAATACCAAAGTTGGAATAACAGGCCCTCCAACTGAAAATTTGGTCCTCTAAAATATGTAAGTATTCCTCCCATAGCAAAAATAAATTAAATGTACTGCTGGAAAAACAGAAATTTTTGCTATAGGCCTCTGAGTGAGCTTGCAAAACAAGTTAGGATATGTTTCAACTAGACAGAAGGAACTTTCTAGAATCCACCTTAAGACATTTGGCAGAACAACTGGCCCGAGGCTGCTGGGACGGTTCTGCGTCAGACTGGGACAGAGTGCACAGGAGAGTGCTAACGTCTCACAGTAGCCACAGAATCACTCAAAATTAACCAATATTCTGTATACACTATTCAACAACAGTAGAACAATTTCAACAGTTTTTACTTGCCTGGAAAGCAAATTGTAAACTCAGAAGAACAAATATCTCAGAAACATTCAAAATGTTTATAAGACTTTGAAGGTGAAAAAAACCATCATTCATAGATGATGTTTTATGCACAAAATACATTTTTTTCCAGGACACGGGACAACCACAAAACATACAAAGTAAGAATAAATCCAACTGTTTATTTAACCTTTCACCATTCCCTTGAGTGTTAAACCCAGACCACCTTTGGCCACTCGCAGGGGTGTCTTTTCTTCTTTATTCTCGATGTAAATTCTTGCTCTTGGGACACCAGCAGTTCTGCTTCTTCCACTCCCCTCATCACAGGCTAAGTGTAGAGGAGTGTTACCCTCAGTGTCTTGGATGTCTGTGGATGCTTTGTAGGACAGAAGGATATGATTTATCTTCAAGTTACCCTTGGCTGCCGCATTGCTATAGCCTCATAATGGTCCTTAGCATCTGGATTAGACCCGCCTTCCAGTAACATGACAGCGATCATCATCATCTTTATCATTCACTGCTGCTCCAAGTTGCAGCAAGAATTCAACAATTTCTCTATGTCCTGCTGAGCACACCCAGTGCAATGCAGTTCTGCTACCCCGGTCAGTTCCAGTAGCGAGGGATTTATCGGCCAGGAACTCCTTCAATTGCAGCTTTCCGCTGTGGGGCAGATTGTAGACCATTAGGTTAGACCAGTGGTCGGCAAACTCATTAGTCCACAGAGCCAAATATTAACAATACAACGATTGAAACTTCTTTTGAGAGCCAAATTTTTTAAACTTAAACTTCTAACGCCACTTCTTCAAAATAGACTCACCCAGGCCATGGTATTTTGTGGAAGAGCCACACTCAAGGGGCCAAAGAGCCGCATGTGGCTCTCGAGCCGCAGTTTGCCAACAACAGCAAACTGTTAGACAACCGTTAGTCACAAACCCCTCCATTTCGCTTTCCCCTCCTTTTTAAAAAAAGTTTTTATTAAGGTATTATATGTGTACCTATCTTACCAATTCCCACCCCCTTTTCCCCTCTTTTTATCTTTTTAATTCCTGTTGTTGATTGTAGTGATCTTTATAGTTACGAAACTTGATATAGGTCCTTGAGTCTTTTGTCTTAGGCTGTATTTCACCCTAACGGAACATTAGAATCACCTGGAGAGGTTTTAAGTCCTATCAATCACCTGGCTTTACTTCCAGCCTCATTTCCCAGGTGACAATGTGCAGTCAGGTTGAGAACCATTGGTCTGGGATCTGGCTGGGTAATTTTGGTTATGTCCATTTCTCTTAGGTAACTTTTTCTTTTGCAAAAACCCCTTTTGATTTGTGTAAATTAAAAAAATTTTTTGACAGGTTTTATGAAACTTTTTCTGTCTGACATTTAAAAACATATAGAAAGTTTCTGAAGATTTTTGTTTGTGTTACTGATGTCTCAAATTTTATGTTCCTTCTGCACAACATATATTCCATGCAGTTAAATTCAACTGATAGTTATTGAACATCTGCTTTGTGCCAGACATTGTGCAAGGGCTTAGTGAATAAGAAAAGCCTTTAGCCGAGGTCGGTTTGGCTCAGTGGTAGAGCGTCGGTCTGCGGACTGAAAGGTCCCGGGTTCGATTCCGGCCAAGGGCATGTACATTGGTTGTGGGCACATCCCCAGTAGGGGGTGTGCAAGAGGCAGCTGGTCGATGTTTCTCTCTCATCGACGTTTCTGGCTCTCTATCTCTCTCCCTTCCTCTCTGTAAAAGTATCAATAAAATATATTTTAAAAAAAGAAAAAAAGAAGAAAAGCCTTTGACTTTCTGGAGCATGGAGTCTGTAACTACGTATAATGTAGTTTACAGGAGAGAGGAGGAATAAGGCTCTGTATTTATACTGCAGGGGAATTTAACATATCCTGGGGGTGAAGGAAGCCCTCCCTGAAGTGACATTTAAGCTGAGACTTGAAGAACAAATTCAGAAAACACGCTCTTTATTTTCCTGACTATTGCTAACATTTAGGGAAAGAAATATTCTCTGTTGGTTATGTGAAATTGTGCTGTCAGCTAATTGCCACCTCCGACACGTTATTAAATTGCTACAATTCATGCCTCAGTGCTTCTACTAGAAATACTTAAAGTATAAGCATAAGATAGAATTTGTTATTTTCAGATGTTGATAAAATAGAGATTGTTGAAGAAAAAGGAACCCTCGTGCACTGCTGGTGGGAATGCGGACTGGTACAGCCACAGAGGAAACAGTATGGCGTTGTTTAGATGAGTGTGGTTTAATCTCCAAATATTTGGGGATTTTCCAGCTATCTTTCTATTACTGATAACTAGTTTAACTCCGTTGTGGTCTCAAAACATATTTTGTATGGCCCTAGCTAGTTTGGCTCAGTGGATAGAGTGTTAGCCTGGGGGCTGAAGGGTCCTGGGTTCGATTCCAGTCAAGGGCACGTGTCCAGGTTGAGGGCTCAATCCCCACTGAGGGGCGTGCAGGAGGCATCGGATCAATAGTTCTCTGATCATTGATGTTTTTATTTGTCTCTTCCTCTTCCTTTCTCTCTGAAATCAATAAAAATGTGTTTAAAAAAGAAAAAAAGTTTATAAAAATCTAAACATATTTTGTATGATTTCTATTCTTGTCAGTTGGTTAGGGTGTGTGTGTTATGGCCCAGAAAGTCGTGTTTTTAGGAGTGTTCCATTTGAGCTTCAAAAGTATGTATATTCTGTTGTTGGACATCATGGGTATTTATAAATGAAATTAGAACTAGTTGATTGATGGTACTATTCAAGTCAGCTGTGTCCTTACTAATTTTCTGCCTATTTCATTTGTTAATTACCTAAAGAGAGGTGTTGAAGTCTCCAGATACAATAGTGGATTCATCCATTTCCCCTTTCAGTTTTATCAGTTTTTGCTTCATATATTTCAATACTCTGTTGCAGGTGCATATACATTAAGGATTGCATGTATTTGTGTTGAATTGTGTATCATTATGTAATGTTCCTCTTCAGCTAAGTTTCCTTGTTCTCAAGTCTGCTTTGTCTTAATAGTTACCTCTCCCTCCTCCTTTCTTTTTCTTTCTTCTTTATTGAGGTGAAAGTCACTTAACATAAAATGAAGTATTTGACCCTAAACAATTTAGTGCAGTGGTTGCCAACCGGTGAACTACTGGTGGTCCGTGAGGTCTGAAAGGTTGGCGACAGCTGATTTAGTGGCATATGATACATTCCTAACATTGTTCAGCCACACTATCTAGTTCCAAAACATTTCATCACTCCAAAATAAAACCCGGGACCCTCTAAGCAGTTACACCTCATTCTCTTCTCCCTTCTGTACCTGGCAACTAACAGTCTGCTTTCCTGGTCTGGATATCCTATATAATAAAGAGTTAATATACTTACTAATGGTTAATACCTTTGTGCTATAATGGTGCAGACACCCAACACTGGGGAGAGAGAATTGGGGACCAGCCAGGCACAAATGAGCTTGCAGGAGAGTGGGAATCAGTCAGGCTGCGGCCCAGGAGAGGGACCAGCTGCCTGCCCTGCAGTCCTGGGCACCAGTGCCGGCGCCTGCAGCTTGGGAGAGGGACAAACTGCCAGCCCCGCCATCATGGGCACCTGCAGCTGCAGCCCAGGTAAAGCTGCCCGCCCACGGTTCTCTGTGGCTGCGGCCGGCCTGGGAGAAGCGAGCCGGGTCCTAGGTGCCTGTGGCCAACCAGAGAGAGGGAATCCTGGGTCTGGGGTGCCTGTGACCAGATGAAGGAAGGAATCCTGGTTCCCGGGTTGGGGGGGGGGGTGAGGCAGAGGCCAGCAGGGGAGCAGTTAGGGGCAATCAGGCTGGTAGAGGAACAGTTACAGGTGATCAGGCAGACAGAGGTGGTTAGGGGCAATCAGGCAGGCAGAAAGGCAAGTGGTTAAGAGCCAGTGGTCCCAGATTATGAGAAGTAGTTGGGCATCCCCCGAGAGGTTCTGGATTGGAGAGGGTGCAGGCCAGGCTGAGGGACACCCCCCCCCCCCCCCCAATGCACACATTTCATGCACTGGGCCTCTGGTCTATATATATGAAAGCCAAGCAACTGGAATGCTGGAACAAGCAAGACGACTGGTGGCTTTGATGTGCACTGAGACTCCAATCGGTGCTCCCCACCCCAATTAGGCGTGGGATCTGCCGGCCAACCTCTCACATCCCCTACTGCCTTCCCCCCACCCCCAGCCTGCCAGGCCCCAATCAGCCCCAGTTAGGGCAGGCTGGCTGAACCCCACCTGTGCACAAATTCATGCACTGGGCCTCTAGTTTCTTATAAATGGAATCATTTTTTGGCTATTGTCAGTATGTGGACATTAGTGTACAGGTGTTTGTTTGAATAACTATTGTCATTTCTTTTGAGTATATATCTAGGAGTAGAATTGTGGGATCATGTGGTAATTAAAAAATTATTTTTATAAGAGTTTGAGCCAACTGATGATATGATATAAGCCAGAAAATAAGATGTTCTAGAGAATAACAGCAAAATACCAATATTTAAAACCCAAATTTTCTTTAAAATTTTATTAATGTTTAAAAACAATAACTCAACTTTTTCAGACTCAGTGAAGTGTTGTTTTTGTTTTTAATTTTTTTAAACTCCACCCTTAAACTATTCAATTAACTGGTATTCATATATATATATATATAGATAGATAGATAGATAGATAGATAGATATATGAATTAATCACTGCCCTAAAGTATAATTTTAACTACTACTTCCTAAGCTATACAGCATTACTTTGTATTTCTTTGCATTAGAGGTATCTGAGATATCTGAAGTGTTTTTGAAAATCTATTTATGTATTTATATGTACATATCTAATCCATCTCATTTATATAGATTCTTGATGCATATTAATGATTTACAGTAAAAATATGAAATTATTTTTTCTAATCTTAAATAGCCATGTAGTCAAATTATGTATTTTATAGTCTGAGAAAACAGTATGCAATTTCTTTAGAATTTTCATTTTTATTATTTTAAAATATTATTTTATTAAGTATTACACATAGTAGTACATATATCTCCTTTTTTTTCCCCATTGATCTTCCCCCAACCTCCCCTACCCCTATTTTTTACAGAGAGGAAGGGAGAAGGATAGAGAGTTAGAAACATAGATGAGAGAGAAACATAGATCAGTTGCCTCCTGCACACCCCCTACTGGGGATGTGCTCGCAAACAAGGTACATGCCCTTAACTGGAATCGAACCTGGGACCCTTCAGTCTGCAGGCCGATGTTCTATCTGCTGAGCCAAACCGGTTAGGGTACGACGAAGTGTTTGTTTTGTTTTGTTTTGTTTTTTATGTTTTTATTGATTTCAGAGAGGAAGGGAAAGGGAAAGAGAGAAACATCAATGATGAGAGAGAGTTATTGGTCAGCTGCCTCTTGCATACCCCACACTGGGGATCCAGCCCAAAACTCAGGCATATGCCCTGACCAGGAATCAAATCATGACCTCCTGGTTCATACATTGAAGCTCAACCACTGAACCATGCTGGCCAGACTCAGTCAGAAGTTTTTGTTTTAAAGATGAAATTTATTTTTAAAAACCTCATAGCCCAGCTGGCATGGCTCAGTGGTTGAGCATCAGCCTATGAACCAGGAGGTCACAGTTTGATTTCTGATTCCCAGTCAGGGCACATGCCCAGGTTGTGGGCTCCATCCCCATTGAGTGTGTGCAGGAGGCAGCCGATCAATGACTTCTCTCACCATTAATGTTTCTATCTCTCTCTCCCTCTCCTTTCTTCTCTGAAATCAATAATATATTTTTTAAAAATCCTCATATAAATCAATCAGGAAGCTAGCTAGCTTAATTAGGCAAACAGGAAGGGGGGTGGGCAGAAAGGGTGGAAACATTTCTGGCCTGAGCAATTAAAACAGCCATAAACCAAGGACAGAGGTATCTCTGGCCTGAGTAATCAAAGCAACCATGAGGTAGATCAAAAGCAGCTCTAACCTGAGCAGCTGAGAGAGCCATAAGGGAGATCAAAAGCAACTCCAACTTGAACAGATAAGATGGATATGTGAAGGGCAGAACCAGCTCCAAGAGACCAGAATGCTTTAACAGAGGATAAGGAGGAGATAAAGGGAGGGGCACCACAAGCTTTGAAACTAATACTATGTACAGACCAATGAGGAAAGCATGGGGATCCTAAATTAAGGAAGGGTCCAATTACAAAAGGTCAGTTCAGATAAAGAACTGCAGCCTTTATAAATCTGGAGACAGACTCAGCAGATTTCAGATTTGAATTCTCAAATGTTTTTAATATCTGCCCAAACTGGTTTGGCTCAGTGGATAGAGCATCAGCCTGCAGACTGAAGGGTCCCAGGTTTGATTCCGGTCAAGGGCATTACCTTGGTTGGGGGTACATCCCTAGTGGGAGATGTGCTTGGGCAGCTGATGGATGTTTCTCTCTCATCTATGTTTCCAATTCTCTGTCCCTCTCCCTTCCTCTCTGTAAAAAAAAAAAAAAAAAAAAAAAAAAAAAAAAAAAAAAAAAAATCAATAAAATATAAAAAGTAAATTAAAAGATTTTTAATATCTTTTTCTTGGTTTGAAAATAGCATTACTATGATAGTATTGGTTTTGTAAAATTTAAATCAACTGTAATATTAATGATTATTAGCAAATCTTGATTTTTATTATTCTGTTAAAGAAAGATAGAAATGTGATACTTTAAGTATTCTTTTCAATTTTCTATGAGCTATTTTATAGTAAACTAGAGGTCTGGTGCACAAAATTCATGCAGGGGCCAGTCTCCTCAGCCCAGCCTGCATCCTCTCCAGTGCAGGACCCCTTGGGGGATGTCCCTCTCACAATCCTGGAACACTGGTGACCGATCGTTCCACTGTCTGGCCGAATGTGAGAGGGGACAGGCCAAGCTAAGGGACCCCACCAGTGTGTGATGAGAGCCGGGGAGGAATGTGGGAGGTTGACCAACCAGGAAGGGGTCCAGGGCATGTCCAGCCCATCTTGCTCTGTCCTGATCAGCCAGACCCCAGAAGCCAGCTAACCTACCAGTTGAAGCATCTACCCCAACAATTGGAGCATCTGCCCCCTGGTGGTCATCTGCCCCAACAATTGGAGCATCTGCCCCCTGGTGGTCAATGGACCAGTCGACAGGTCCATTGTCTGCCTCCAGTGCACATCATAGTAAGTGGTTTAGCAGCGTTTAGCATATCATTAGCATATTATACTTTGATTGGTTGAATGGCCATCCAGATACTTAGCATATTAGGCTTTTATTAGATAGGATTATTTTTAACCTTGACTCTCACAACCTTTGTTTACTAGAAAGGTGAATCCTGATCTTCATGATGGGCTTTTTGATAGAATTTCTGGTAGTGATCATGGGCACCAGGGTCACTTAACTCTTGGGGTTTGCTGTGTAGGCAGGCAGCAACCAGAATGGTATGGTCATTCTGGATCAGAAAGTCTTTGATCTCCTTCTTGGGAGCCTGTCCACATATATTTGGTACTAGGTCACCAGGTTTTGGAGGTGGACTGGCATATTGTGTAAATCTGGGTCACGTGACCGCCACCCGTCCCTGGACACAGCCAGCTCATTGTTCTGGCCCAGAGGCAGAGCAGGCTCCAGGAGCTTGTGCTGCAGGGTGTAGTCGGATCATGTTCAGGGAGCACCCGTTCATCTAATGAGGCAGTGGCCCCACTGGCCATGTGCCACGGCTCTGGCAGTTTTCTTGTGTCCTAAGACCTACCCCAACTGCAGCGGACCCTCGGACGGCATGGCTGCAGGTGTACATGAGATATCCTCACTGTGAGGTGCTGCACGCAGAAAAACGTCCTGTTTTATGTTTTGTTAGTCCTAAGAGCTGAGAAACATTGTTAATATAAAGAAGTAGATTGTAATGGACAGTTTATTATGTCTGTGTCACTCAGTTCTTTGAATTTCTATGTCTTGTGCAAAAAAAAACCTGATTTACTGTAAAATTTAGTTGTAGTGATTTATCAGTTGATAATTCAGATTTTCAGTTTTTTTGAAACTAAAGAATTGGAAAACCCTTTATACTTGCATAAGAATTTGATAATCATTAGAGTCCGTCATTTTCACTACTGCCTCAGCACTCACACCAGTATTTCCAGTTGCCCTTATATTTACTGCTTTAGAGATTTTGCCTCTCAGGGAAATATATTCAAGGTGATAAGAGACACAGGTTAGAGCACTAGCTTTCTTTTGTGAAATGAAAAGGCATTGTTAAAAGGGAAAAGGAAAAAGGTGAACTCTCATGACACAGGCAGAATAGTGTTTGAAGTAATTATCTGTAGTAGTTGAAAATCTGATACCCTTAAAACCTGTCTGTACCCATGCAACTCTTGAAAAATCTTTATGTTCCTGAACTCTCTCTGAGATCTTTATGTTACTGAACTCTCTCTGAGATCTTGTATGAAATGCTTTTTACTGCCTACCTTCAGATAAGACTCTTTGAATAGCTTGGGACTTCTATGAACTGTGATTAAATAGATGAAAAATGGAATTTGCCCTAAAACTCTTTTTTGAAAGTGGCTTTATTTATTTTGTACTGGAATAAATATAGAATTAATATAAAACTCTATAAAATTTGGTGAGTTAGAAGGTTGGCTTCTCTTATAATTCCTTTTCTAAAATCTTTCCCAGGTCAATGAGTGGTCATTGAAGATAAGAAAGGAAATGAGAGTTGTTGACAGGCAAATAAGAGGTAAATTATCATTTTATGTCTCCTGTTCCCTCACTCCCTTAGTGTATTTTACATTAGTTCATAAAAATAAGCTGCTTCAAAACATAGTTGATTCTTAAGTTATTTATAATTGTTCTAACTATTCTATTTTGCTTTCTAATAATTATAAGAAGAACTAACTCCGATTAACTCAAAGAAACTTTATATTTTGTTAGAACTAAATCTTTCTCTGGCCTGGAATTCAGCTATTCAAAGGAGAGGGGTCATGTTCATTCATTTCTGATTTTCTAGAGCTCAGAGTTGGAAACAAAGCAGATGCTCACATACTATCGTAGACAGAATAATGTCCTCCCAAAGATGTCCACATTTTAATCTCCACAGCCTGGGAATACATTACCTTACATGGCAAAAGCGAATGTGCAGATGTGATTACATGAAGGCTTTTGAAGTGGGGATATAATCCAGGGCTGTCTGGGTGGGCCCAGTGTAATCACACAGGTTCTTATAAGAGGGAGGCAATATGTTGAGGGAAGTGAGGGGACAGGTGATGTGGCCACAGTGCCAGGTGTTGGAGTGGTGTATTTTGTTTTTTTTGTTGTTGTTGTTTTTTAATATATTTTATTGATTTTATTACAGAGAGGAAGGGAGAGAGATAGAGAGCTAGAAACGTCGATTGAGAGAAACATCGACAAGCTGCCTCCTGCACACCTCCCACCGGGGATGTGCCCGCAACCAATGTACATGACCGGAATCGAACCCGGGACCTTTCAGTCCGCAGACCGATGCTCTACCACTGAGCCAAACCGGTTTCGGCAGGAGTAGTGTATTTTGAATGGAGGAACAGGCCGTGCGCCAAAGAACACAGTTGGCCTCCGGAAGCTAGAAAAGACAGGGAAGTGGATTCTCCCACGAAGCTTCCAGAAGAAACACAGGTCTTCCAACACATTGGTTTTTTTTTTTAGACTCCAAACCACCAGAACTACAGAAGAATGAATTCATTGTCTTAAGCCATTATTAATAAAGAACTAAAGAAAACGCTAAAGAAATGATTTTATGGAATGCAAATTAAATAAACTTACATAAGTAAGGAATGCAATTCCATTTTCATTACTCCAAGCATGGCTATAAATTGAGGGAAATATATTGATAAGTAAATTGTTGTTGAGTACCTTAAAAGTAAGGTGACTTGCAAAGAGATAATGACATTTAAAACTTTAATGATTTTTAACACTTTCATGATTGGAGTAAAATTAATACCATAAAGATATTCCCAATGTCTTTCTTAAAAAAAGAATCGCAGAGGGGAATTTCATTCCCAGCGCGCTGGAGTAAGGGATTCAGACTTGCACTCTCATTGTAAATAAAGAAAGAACAGAACAAAGTCTATGAAACGTCTGTTTGCAAACACTGGATAACTGGCAGTGCAGAATTTTGATCACTGAGAGAAGGGAAACAAAGGGAGAGCGCCCTGATGGGGACTAGTATGTCCTTGATTTTCTGCCTGGAGCAACTTTCCACAGTACGTGGAAGGGGATTCTAAACAGAGCATGGGGGTCTCACTGAGTTGGGGAAACAGATCAGGGATCAGGGAAGTTGCATTGGCTGGACTTTGTTGGCCAGTGTATCAGAGAGAAGGACATTTTCAGATAAAGAGCCCCAAACATCTGCATGGGGTCTCATTGAGTCTCTAGCAGAATACTGTGCCCTGCACACTTAGAATGAGATTTCAAGTGGTTGGTCAAAGAACAATTACTGAGAACCGAACAAACCACTAGGAAGCTACAGGCTAACCAAGTCCCAGGACTAACAAAGAATTGAGAGATGGTAGAGCTCTGATCCCACCCAGTAATGAGACCTTTTTGAGCATCTAGTACAGTTAATAGAAACCCCAGAAGGGCCTGCCTCAGATTAAGGCTAAATAGCCCTAGATTGAAGACCATACCAACAGAGCTTACATTCAAGTCTTGAAAGCTGATCTGCAGGCAATTTAACTGTCTTCCAAGTAAAGCTGGCCTTTAAAAGAAGAACAAAAAAATGTAGACACTTAGCAATTACTGAGAAGAAGCAGGAAAGTGGGAATCAAAATCAAGAAATATAAATAGACTAAAAAACCCAATAATGGTAGAAAGCAGACAAGAATTTTAGACAGCTATTATAAATACATTGAGGAACTTAAAGGAAAGCATGAACACAGTAGGATATAAATAGGAGATATAGAAAAGAGCAAAGTGTGCCTAGCTGGATTGGCTCAGTGGATGGAGTGTCGGCCTGTGGACTGAAGAGTCCTGGGTTTAATTCCAGTCAAAGGCATATGCCTGGGTTGCTGGCTTGATCCCCAGTGGGGGGCGTTGTGAAAGCAGCCAATCAATGGTTCTCTCTTTGGTGCTTCTATCTCTCTTTCCTTCTTTCTTCCTGAAATAAATAAAAAAATATATGAAAGAATAAAAGAAAGAAAAGAGCAAAGTGGAACTTCTAGAAATAAAAGATCCTATATAATAAAAGGCTAATGTGCAAATAGACTGAACAGTGGAATGACTGGTTGCTATGACGAGCACTGACTGCCAGGGGTAAGATGCTCAGTGCGGGAGTTGCCCCTGGTAGTCTGTGCACTCAGCCAGAGCCCTGAGCACAGCTGGTGAGCACAGCTGGTGAGTGCAGCGGTGGCGATGGGAGCCTCTCCTGCCTCCCTGGCAGCGCTAGGGATGTCCGATTGCCGACTTAGGCCTGCTCCCCTGAGCCTGCAGTCAGACATTCCCCAGGGGCTCCCAGACTGCGAGAGGGCACAGGCCAGGCTGAGGGACACCCCCACCCCCTTGAGAGCATGAATTTCATGCACCGGGCCTTTAATCTGAAATAAAGAAAAATAAAATAAAAATGTCATTAAACAGGTTTAATAAGCAGATTAGACACTACAGAAAACAAGGTCAGTGAAATTGGCAAGATACCAATGCAAACTTTCAAAACTATATTACAGAGAGGGGGAAAATGTTGTTGTTTTTTTTAATAATAAATTTTTATTGATTTCAGAGAGGAACGGGAGAGAGAGAGAAACATCAATGATGAGAGAGAATCATCAACCAGCTGCCTTCTGCACACCTCACACTGGGGATCAAGCCTACCACCCATGCATGTGCCTTGACTGGGAATCACACCATGACCTCCTGGTTCATAGGTCCATGCTCAACCACTGAGCTATGCTAGCCAGATGAGAGGGAAAAGGTTTTTGTTTTGTTTGTTTGTTTGTTTTTTAAATGAACCTATAGAACAATATCAAGTGGCCCAGTATGTAATTTGAGTCTCAGAAGGAGAGGATTCAGGAAAGGATCAGATAAAATGATAACTGATAAATACTGCAAACACACAGAAACAAGAAATTCTTCAAACAGAATCAACACAAAACCATACCAAGGCATATCACAACTTAGATCATTCATGTTGCCTCTCTCAGACGAACACAGCCTGTCCCCCCACCAACTAGAAAGGCAATAATATACTTATTATTATTATTATTATTATTATTATTATTATTATTGAGGCAGAAAAGTATAAATAAGAAAGTTAAAACCACTCTCAAGTCCTACCATCTGGAGAGAGCATATTGGTGATCATCTCTTCCAGATGTTTCTGTCTATAGTTGCCACTATACACAAACACTTGTTTATAAATGGATCATAATACTCTTGTTGCTGCTTTATGTATTTCTTACAGTAAAATATACATAACATAAAATTGACCATTTTAACCATTAAGTATACAGTTCAGTAACCTTAAGTCTATTCACATTGCATTGTAACCATCACCACTTATATCTCTAGATCTAATCTTTCATCCCATACTGAATTCGGTATCATTAAGCGATAACTCCATTTCCCCCTCTCTGACATTCCCTCGTAATCACTGTTCTACCTTCTGTCTCTATAATTTACTGTTATGTTACCTCATAAAAGTGGGATCAAACAATGTTTTTCTTTGAATCTGGGTTATTTTACTTACCATAATGCTTTTAAGATTCATCTATGTAATAATATATATCAGAATTTCCTTTTTGAAACTGAATAATATCCTATTGTATGTTTGTACTTCATTTTGTTTATTGATCTATCAATGGACATCTGGGTTATTTTTACCTTTTGGCTGTCGTGAATATGCTTTTATGAACACGAGTGTACAATTATCTGTTTGAGTCCCTGCTTTAAATTCTTTTGTGTATATACCCCCAAAATGGGTCAAATAGTAATTCTGTATTTAAATTTTGAAGAACGTAGTATTTTGAAGAATTTGAAGAATTTTGTAGTGTTTTCCATAGGACTGTTACCATTTTACATTTTTAACATCAAGGACTAAGATTCCAAGCAACCACATACAAAGGAGGATATAGCTGAAACCGGTTTGGCTCAGTGGATAGAGCGTCAGCCTGCGGACTGAAGGGTCCCAGATTCGATTCTGGTCAAGGACATGTACTTTGGTTGAAGGCACATCCCTGGTGGGGGGTGTGCAGGAGGCGGCTGGTCGATGTTTCTCTCTCATTGATGTTTCTAGCTCTCTGTCCCTCTCCTTTCCTCTCTGTAAAAAATCAATAAAATATTTTTTTTTAAAAGGAAGATATAGAAGAAAGTCCTGTGCATGCCCAGGGAAGGATGAAAAGACCTAAGAAGTCTAAGCGTACACCTCAAGCTGAATCTCAACACAGGCATCCTACTACAATAAAAGTTTTAAAAACTAGCAAATCCTGGGGAAAGTGGGAGAACCTGATTTCCAGAGTTATGTGATGATTCAGATGTCCCATTTTTAACAACAACAACAAAAATCACAGGCATACAAAGAAACCTAAAGTATTGTCCATTCAACAGTGAGTAAATGAGCAGAAAATGTTCATCAGAAAGATTAGATGACATATTTACTTAACAAAGACTCTAAAACAGCTGTCTTAAAGAGGTATAAAGTAAGATGTGGACAAAATTAAGAGAAGTATGTATGAACAAAATGGGAATATCACTAAAGAGATACAAAACCATGAAAAGAAACCAAAAAGAAATGCAGCAGCTTAAAGGAATAATAATTTGAAATGAAATAATAAAATGAAAAATTTGTTAGACTTATTTTTAAAAAAATTTTTTTATTGATTTCAGAGAGGAAAGGAAAGGGAGAGATAGAAACATCAATAATGAGAGAGAATCATTGATCAGCTGCTTCCTGCATGCTCTTCACTGGGGATTGAACCCGTCGTAACCTGGGCATGTGCCCTGACCAGGAATTGAACTGTGACCTCTGGTTCATAAGTTGACACTCAACTACTGAGCCACACTGGCTGGGCAACTTTTACTTTTACTCTTAAATTACTTTAACATTGTACCTGGAAATAACAAATACCACATTAATTACCTTACTTTTGTTTATATTCTTCTGTTTTCCTATTTAACAGACATATTTAGATCAAAATAAGAATAGATTTAAGTACCAATAAATCTCCTGGTTTACCCTTAATTTTTTGTTGTTTTGTGTTGTGCTTTAAATTTATTTATTTGTTTATTTTGTGTTTTAAATTTAGATATTCAAAGAGAAGAAGAAAAAGTGAAACGATCCGTGAAAGATGCTGCCAAGAAGGGTCAGAAAGACGTCTGCGTGGTCCTGGCCAAGGAAATGATCAGGTCAAGGAAGGCTGTAAGCAAGCTCTATGCCTCCAAAGCTCACATGAACTCTGTGCTCATGGGGATGAAGAACCAGCTGGGTAAGGAGGCCTTTACCTACCGCCACCTGGTTAGTGCTGATGCTCTTGCTGTTATCAGTACTGGTTTCCATGAATAGGAAGAACAGTCTCAGCTCTGATTTTTTTTCCGTGTTGTTTTTATTTTTTTGTCCTCACCTGAGGATATGTTCATTGACTTTAGAGAAAGAGGAAGGAAGCTAGAGAGAGAGAAATGTTTTATTTGTTTCCTCCTATATACACCCCAACTGGGATTGAACCCACAACCCAAGCGTGACCAGGAATTGAACCTGCAACCTTTTGGTGCATTGGATGATGCTTCAACCAACTGAGCCACTCAGCCAGGGCTTTGATTTTTTTTTTTTTATCATTGTCTTAGTTTGGGTGTTTATATAAAATGCAGAATATTACTATCATTATTTTATTGTTACTTTTCTTTTTGCTAGTGTTGTTGAAGTAATGGCCGTCTACACATAAAACTGCTTTGTTTAAAAGTTAGAATGTGCCCGGACAATGTTGCTTAGTGGTTGAGCATCGACCCATGAACCAAGAGGTCACGATTCAATTCCTGGTCAGGGCACATGCTTGGGTTTCGGGCTCAGCTTCCGGTAGGGGGAGTGCAAGAGGCAGCCAATCAATGATTCTCTCTCATCTTTGATGTGTCTATCTCTCCCTTTCTCTCTGAAATTAATAAAGATACATTAAAAAGAAAGTTAGCCAAAACTGGTTTGCTCAGTGGATAGAGCATTGGTCTACGGACTGAAAGGTCCTAGGTTCGATTCCGGTCAAGGGCATGTACCTTGGTTGCGGGCATATCCCCAGTGTGGGGTGTGCAGGAGGCAGTGGATTGATGTTTCTCTCTCATTGATGTTTCTGGCTTTCTATCACTCTCCTTTCCTCTCTGTAAAAAATTTTTTAAGAAAATTATATATATATAGAATGTTTTTCCTCATGTGAACAGTGTTATAGAGTGACCTGAGAGTTGAGTCATAGTTAAACTTTGCATCCAGTTGGTTTCTGTTCTTACTTAATTTCTATTAAATGAAGACATCCTAATGCAGAACTATAGTTGCTGAGAATGGCAGCAAGTGACTAGAAATTTATACTTAGTATGTGCTCGGAAATCATGGAGAAATTTTTCACTAAAGAGTATTGTCAGCTCTCTGTCATGTACTACATTGAAGAGCACATCACCCTCAAAAGTTAGAAGACTGAATTTTCATTGTAAAGGTTCTAAATTAGTACCTAATCCATTATTTGATTGTATTTAGTTCTGAAGGTATTTCATTACATTCAATTTTAATTTAACACTTGGCTGTATCTTTTAAATATGCATAATGTCTATATCATCAATTTCTTTCTCCAGATACTGAGGAAAATAATCATGGGTTGGGAAAGAGTAAAAATATGACAAACTCATTGTACCACATCTTCATAACTTTTAAAAAAATATATTTTTTATTGATTTTTTACAGAGAGGAAGGAAGAGGGATAGAGAGTTAGAAACATTGATGAGAGAGAAACATCTATCAGCTGCCTCCTGCACACTCCCTAATGAGTATGTGCCCACAACCAAGGTACATGCCCTTGACCAGAATCGAACCTGAGACCCTTCAGTCCCCAGGCTGACCCTATCCACTGAGCCAAACTGGTCAGGGTACGTCTTCTTAACTTTTAAAAACTGTTGTTTGAGCCCTAGAGTAATGAATTTAGGCTCTTTAAATACTGGATAGGATATATCACTTCTCTCTATGCCTTTGAACAAGCCAAGTGTTCAATAACATGAAGAAATAGTTTAATCTTATGTCATTTAAAATATTTTTTTAATTGATTTCAGAGAGGGAGAAAGAGATAGAAAAATCAATGATGAGAATCATCGATTGGCTGTCTTCTGCAACCCCTTACTGAGGATTGAGCCCATAAACTAGGCATGTACCCTGGCCAGGAATCGAACTGTGACCTCCTGGTTTGTAGGTCACTGCTCACCACCGAGCCACACAGGTTGGATTTATCTGTCATTTTGAAAACTCAAGTAAATACTCTTACCTTTTATAGCCAGCTTTGAAAGTTTCATGTTTATTCTCTATTTTCATATTCCCTATTTTTATGCAACATGCTGAAAAGATGCATGTTCAGTTGACCATTAGAAATTTATTTTAAAATTTTTCATTATTTTCATTACTGAATCAACATCAGAAAACATTTTGCTTATTGTGCCTTCTCTCCCTTACCCCACTGTATGCATAGCCTCTTTTTTTCCCCCCAATTGCAAAGTTAAAAGTACATAGGATAACATAGTAGAGACTATGTACCTATTGCCTAGAACCAATAAAATTTGATATTTTGTTATATTTGCCTCAGTTTTTTTTATATTATAAAATATTATTACTAAACTTGAAGCTCCTTTAATATACCTTTCCAATTCCATTCCTTCTCTCTCAACCTCCCTAGAGGAAACCAGTATCATGAATCTTAAAATTGTATAAATGGTATTACATTATATACACCAGTTCGTTATCTTCGTGCCGTGTATCGTTGTACAATGATAAATATGTATTTTAACTGGTGGATGGCATTGCATTATATGTATGTGTCATATTTTATTTTTGTTTCCCTCATTGGTGAGCATTTAGGCTATTTCCAGCTTTTGCTGTCGCTAACAGTTCTGCTGTGAATGTCTCTTCACTCTCACACACGTCAAGTGGTTTTTTTAGGAGAGTTATATATGCAGAGTGGAATAGCTGGATTAAATTATTCTAGAATTGCAAAATTCCTCTCCACAGAGGTCTGACTAATTTATATTTCAGCAGCAGATGAGAGTTCTTTTTTCCATACCCTTTTATAGTCAAACTTTTTAAGCTTTACAAAGTGTTACCTTGTTGAACATCTCTGGGAACTAGTGAACTTGATCACTCTCTTCTGTCACCTTTTCTCCCTGTGTACTGAGTCCAAAAAAATCTTTTCAAGCAATTATAACTCACAGATCACCATTAATTTACGTGGAAAAAAAATCTTTTCCCCCGTAGCATTTACTTTCAGTGGTAAACATGACAAAAGCTTTCTCAGGTACTGCACTTAAGTCAAGAGCTTGTTATCCTTCAAATATACATTCCTAACAATATGTTTTAAAAAAATATATTTTATTGATTTTTCACAGAGAGGAAGGGAGAAAGATAGAGAGCTAGAAACATTGATCAGCTTGCTTCCCTCACACCCCCCACCCCCCAAAACTGGGGATTTACTCGCAACCAAGGTACATGCCCTTGACCGGAATTGAACCTGGGACCCGAGTCCGCAGGCCAACGCTCTATCCACTGAGCCAAACCGGTTTTGGCAATATGTTGTTTTTTAAAATGTATATTACCCTGTGGTTCTAGCACAACTGAAAAGTAAAGTATCTGCTCTTCAATCTTTATTTATTTTTTTTAATTAAATTATTATCTGTGTACATATATTACCATTGCCCCCCCCCCAAAAAAAAAACATTCCCTCCCTCCCCAGAGTTTTGTGTCCATTGGTTATACTTATATGCATGTGTACAAGTTCTTCGGTTGATCTCTTATTTCCCTCATATTTCCCTCCCCTCCCGGCTGTAATTAGACAGTCTGCTTGTTGCTTTACTGTCGCTATATTTAACTTATGGTTCATCAGTTTATAATGTTCTTTATTATTCATAAATGAGTGAAGTCATGTGGTGTTTCTCTTTCATTGACTGGCTTATTTCACTCAGCATGATATTCTCCAATTCCATCCAGGTTGCTGCAAATGATGAGAATTCCTTCTTTTTTATGGCAGCATAGTATTCCATTGTTGTGTAGATGTACCATAGTTTTTTGATCCATTCATCTGCTGACGGGCACCTAGGCAGTTTCCAAATCCTAGCTATTGTAAATTGTGCTGCTATGAACATAGGGGTGCATATATCCTTTCTGATTGGTGCTCCTATTTTCTTGGGATATATTCCTAGGAGTGGGATTACTGGGTCAAATGGGAGCTCCATTTTCAGTTTTTTGAGGAAACTCCATACTGTTCTCCACAGTGGTTGTACCAGTCTGCATTCCCACCAGCAGTGCACGAGGGTTCCTTTTTCTCCACAACCTCGCCAACACTTATCGTTTGTTGATTTGTTAATGTTGGCCATTCTGACAGGTGTGAGATGGTATCGCATTGTTGTTTTGATTTGCATCTCTCGGATAAGTAGTGACTTTGAGCAGTTTTTCATGTGCCTCTTGGCTTTCCTTCTGTCTTCTTTTGAGAAGAATCTATTTAGTTCCATTGCCCATTTTTTAATTGGCTCATTTATTTTCCTTTTACTGAGTTGAATAAGCTGTTTTGCTCTTCGATCTTTAAATGTTAAAGGGCTATAAGGCTCTGTTTTGGTCCTCTGCTCTCTTCCGTCTTCTAACCTCATGATCTCATCTAGACTCATGCCTTTAAATGCTGTTGATATTTGAAGTTTTGTCTTCAGCCTAATTTCATCACTAAGTGTATAATTGGCATCTCCACTCATGTCTTAATGAGTATATCAAAATTAATATGCCCAGCCAAAACCGGTTTGGCTCAATGGATAGAGCGTCAGCCTGCAGACTG
The DNA here is from genome assembly GCA_963924515.1 of Vespertilio murinus. NCBI lineage: Eukaryota > Metazoa > Chordata > Mammalia > Chiroptera > Vespertilionidae > Vespertilio > Vespertilio murinus. The sequence goes on from OZ004713.1 coordinate 19,018,355, forward strand.
AAAGGTCCCAGGTTCAATTCCGGTTAAGGGTATGTACCTTGGTTGCCGGCACATCCCCAGTAGTGGGGTATGCAAGAGGCAATGATAGATGATTCTCTCTCATTGATGTTTCTCTCTATCCCCATCTCTTCCTCTCTGAAAAAAAACCAATAAAATATATTTTTTTAAAAATTAATATGCAGCCGAGGTCGGTTTGGCTCAGTGGTAGAGCGTCGGTCTGCAGACTGAAAGGTCCCAGGTTCGATTCCGGCCAAGGGCATGTACATTGGTTGCAGGCACGTCCCCGATAGGGGGTGTGCAAGACGCAGCTGGTCTATGTTTCTCTCTCATTGACGTTTCTGGCTCTCTATCTCTCTCCCTTCCTCTCTGTAAAATATCAATAAAATATATTTTTTTTAAAAATTAATATGCCATACAAAATCCTGGCCGGTCTTACTTCATCTGCATCCCCACCTACGCCCTCTATTCTCCTCTAGGAATCCAAGACATCATATAATTTCAGTTGTAAATGTTTGCACATGGATTTCTAAAAGACAAGAGTTCTGGGATTTGTGATCATTTCTTTTCCACTCGCTGCATTATTCTATTTGTTGTGTGGAGCTTTTTTTAAAAGGAAAGCAAAAGATTTTAGTCAGTCATTAAATTTCCTAGATTGGTCCTTTAATTTGTTAGGTTTCCTATTTTCTATTTGGAGAATAATAATAGTACCTTCTTCACAGGGCAGTCAGTATGAGGCTTAGTAATTTAGTGCCTGGCACATGGTAATTGCTAGATATTGTAGTTTCTAAATATTATTATCATTGTTATCAATTTAGTCTTTGTTTTCTACTTTCTGAGAAATTTCCTCAACTTTATATTCCATTTATTCTCTTGAATTTTTTGTTTTGGCTAGCTTAATTTTTATTTACAGGAAAGAGTTCTATGATAGAAAAAAAGTCCTACTCTTATTTCATGACTGCAATATTGTCCCTTATGTTTGACAGTTTTCTTTAAAAAAAAATTTTTTTTTTGTCCCTTGCATTGGTTCTCAGAGCTCCTTCTTCTCTATATCTCTGTCATTTTAAAAAATATATATTTTATTGACTTTTCACAGAGAGGAAGAGAGAGGGACAGAGAGTTAGAAACATCGATGAGAGAGAATCATCGATCAGCTGCCTCTTACACATCCCCCACTGGGGACGTGCCCGCAACCAAAGCACATGCCCTTGACCGGAATCGAACCTGGGACCCCTCAGTCTGCAGGCCAATGCTCTATCCACTGAGCCAAACCGGTCTTGGCATCTCTGTCATTTTTTAAGAAAGAAAGTGGATTTGGCTCAGTGGATAGAGCGTCGGCCTGCGGACTGAAGGGTCCCAGGTTCGATTCCGGTCAGGGGCATGTACCTTGGTTGTGGGCACATCCCCAGTAGGAGGTGTGCAAGAGGCAGCTGATCGATGATTCTCTCTCGTCAATGTTTCTAACTCTCTATCTCTCTCTCTCTTCTCTCTGTAAAAAATCAATAAAATATATTTTAAAAAATAAAAAGAAAGAAGGGGAGAGAGAGAGATAGAGAGAGAACCTGCGCCGGCATGGCTCAGTGGTTGAGTGTTGACCTAGGAACCAGGTCATGCTCAGGTTGTATACTCGGTCCCCCGTAGGTATGTGCAGGAGGCAGCTGATTAATGATTCTCTCGCATCATTGATGTTTTTATCTCTCTCTCCCTCTCCCTTCCTCTCTGCAATAAATAAAAATGTGTTTTTTAAAACAAAGAGAGAAGAGAGAGGAGAAATGGGGGAGGTTGGATTAAGTGTAAGTTTCATGAGAACTTTCTCCAGTCTCTTCAGCAAATAGACTAAGCTACAAAGAGCAAAATGTTTTAATAAATGTAATAAATACATTCTTTTAGTCCCTATTATGTACCATATATATGCTGGGCACTGGAGATAATATAGTGAACATTACAGGCATAGCGTTGCCCTCTAGGTATGGGGTGAAAAGCAAATCATTGGATAAGTTTAATAAAGTAATAAAATACATGTATATTTATAATTGTGCACAGCACTAGGAGACTGTAAAATAGAAATGCAGTCAAAGATGACTCCTTATGGCTCGGATGAAACCTGAAGGAGGAGGAACAATTAAGTGTATGTGTTGGTAGGATGTTCCAACTAGAATGTCGGTATGTATAAAGGTCATAGGGCAAAGTCAATAGTGGACTCCACTCTGAAGGAAGGTCTGGGAGGTTGGGTACCCCAACTCTCATTGCACTCCGTGGGCAGTGGAGAACCTCGGCACACTTAAGCACAGACTGCAGACGCAGCGAGTGGGGCAGGGGGACCGCGTGGTAGTGGGCAGAGCCTGAGTACGTCCGTCCACTGGATGGCGTGGAAGAGAGGACTAGAGGAGGAACTGTTCTGCATGCAGACACAATAAAAATAAAAATAAAAGTAAAAGGCAGGGCAGGCCTGGGTGCTCAGCCCTGTGTGGGCCGGGCAGCAGGGACTGGTGGAGCTCTAAGCCCTGAGTGCTGGGGGCAGAGTGTCTAGAGGCGCAGTGCAGGGAGGCCAGACAGCGCAAACCTTCCGAGGCTCCTGTTGTTTCCTTCCCTCTTTCTTTGGTTCATTCCATGCTTTGATTGGAGTACTTGGAAGTGAGTGTACAAAGTATGGATCTTTGAGGTAAAACATTACATTATAAAATTTAAGCTGTCACTATTTGCAGATGACATGATATTGTACATAAAAAACCCAAGAGACTCCATCAAAAAGCTAATAGACTTAATAAACGAATTTGGCAATGTAGCAGGATACAAAATAAATGCCAAGAAATCAATGGCATTTCTCTACACCAATAGTGAACTTACAGCAACAGAGACTAAAAAAGCAATCCCGTTTACCATCGCACCAAAAAAATTAAGATACCTAGGAATAAACTTAACCAAGGAGGTAAAAGACCTATATGCAGAAAACTACAGGACACTGAAAAAAGAAATAGAGAAAGATGTAAACAGATGGAAGAACATACCATGTTCATGGATTGGTAGAATCAACATCATCAAAATGTCCATACTTCCCAAAGCAATATATAAGTTCAATGCACTCCCCATGAAAATACCATGGACATACTTCACAGACCTAGAAAGAACTCTCCAAAAATTCATTTGGAACAATAAAAGACCCCGAATAGCCTCAGCAATCTTAAGAAATAAGAGTAAAGTAGGAGGAATCTCAATACCAGATTTCAAGCTGTATTACAAAGCAACTGTTCTCAAAACAGCCTGGTACTGGCACAAGAACAGACATATTGATCAATGGAATAGATTAGAGAATCCAGACATCAACCCAAATCAATATGCTCAATTAATATTTGACAAAGGAGGCACGAACATACAATGGAGTCAAGACAGTCTTTTTAATAAATGGTGTTGGGAAAATTGGACAGATACATGCAAAAGAATGAAACTAGATCACCAACTTACACCATACACAAAAATAAACTCAAAATGGATACAGGACTTAAACATAAGACGGGAAACCATAAAAATACTAGAGGCATCCACAGGCAGCAAAATCTCAGACATATGCCTAAAGAACTTCTTCACTGATACTAACCCTAGGACAATGGAAGCTAAAGAGAAAATAAACAAATGGGACTACATCAAAATAAAAAGCTTTTTTACGTCAAAAGAAACCATCAACAAAACAACAAGAAAACCCACTGTATGGGAGAACATATTTGCAAACGATATCACTGATAAAGGTTTAATCTCCAACATCTACAGACAGCTTATACAACTCAATAAAAGGAAAATGAATGAGCCAATTAAAAAATGGGCAATGGACCTAAATAGAATCCTGTCAAAAGAAGACAGAAGGAAGGCCAAGAGGCACATGAAAACATGCTCCAAGTCACTAATTATCCGAGAGATGCAAATCAAAACAACAATGCGGTACCATCTCACACCTGTCAGAATGGCCAACATCAACAAAACAACAAACAACAAATGTTGGCGAGGTTGTGGAGAAAAAGGAACCCTCGTGCACTGCTGGTGGGATTGTAGGTTGGTGCAACCACTGTGGAGAACAGTATGGAGTTTCCTCAAAAAACTGAAAATGGAACTCCCATTTGACCCAGTAATCCCACTACTAGGAATATACCCCAAGAAACTAGAAAGACCAATCAGAAAGGACATATGCACCCCTATGTTCATAGCAGCACAATTTACAATAGCTAGGATTTGGAAACAGCCTAGGTGCCCGTCAGCAGATGAATGGATCAGAAAACTATGGTACATCTACACCATGGAATACTATGCTGCCATAAAAAGGAAGGAATTCTCATCATTTGCAGTAACTTGGATGGAATTGGAGAGCATCATGCTGAGTGAAATAAGCCAGTCAATGAAAGAGAAACACTACATGACCTCACTCATTTATGGATATTAAAGATCATTATAAACGAATGAACAGAAAGATTGATATAGTGACAGTAAAACAACAGGCAGTCTGTCAAATGACAGCGGGGGGGGGGAGGGTAGGGAGATCTGGGGGAGATAAGAGATCAACCAAAGGACTGGTATGCTTGCATATAAGAATAACCAATGGACACAAAACTCTGGGGAGGGAGGGCATCTATGCGGGGGGAGGGGGCAATGATAAGCTATGTATACAGATAATACCTTAATAAAAAAATAATTAAAAAAATAAATAAATAAAATTTAAGCTGATTTATTAAAGCAAATTTTTAAAAATATATATATTTTATTGATTTCTTACAGAGAGGAAGAGAGGGATAGAGAGCCAGAATCGTCAATGAGAGAGAAACATTGACCAGCTGCCTCCTGCACACCCCCCACCAGGGATGTGCCCGCAACCAAGGTACATGCCCTTGACCGGAATCGAATCTGGGACCCTTCAGTCCGCAGGCTGATGCTCTATCCACTGAGCCAAACCGGTTTCAGCTAAAGCACATTTTTAATAATTTATTAGTATTTTTAACTTCAAAGTTATATAGGCTTGCTGTAACTTTAATTCCAGTTGCAGTGGCTCTTCTGGCTTAGTCAGTGATTCCCAGCGGACGGCAGGTTTGCCCTTCAGGGGACAATGGCAGATTTGAGACCTTTTTGGTTGTCAGAACTGGGAAAGGAGGATGTTGCTGTTGGCATTTAGGAGGGAGAAGCCAGGGATGCTATTAAACATCCTAGACTAGCTGGGACCGGTTTGGCTCAGTGGATAGGGTGTCGGCCTGAGGACTGAAGGGTCCCAGATTCGATTCCGGTCAAGGGCATGTACCTTGGTTGCGGGCACATCCCCAGTAGGGGGTGTGCAAGAGGCAGCTGATCGATGATTCTCTCTCATGGATGTTTCTAACTCTCTATCCCTCTCTCTTCCTCTCTGTAAAAAATCAATAAAATATATTTTTAAATTTTTTTTAAAAAATAAACATCCTAGACTATATAAAGCAGCCAATACAATAAACAAATACACAAAATCAAGAGTGAATATTCACCAATTCCCCTGTCTTGGATTCTTACCCACCAGTAATCACTGGGACTGTCACGCAGTTTGCTTTTTTCAATCACACAGTATGTCATTAGAGGCCTGGTGAACGAAATTCGTGCACGGGGGATGGAGGGGGTATCCCTCAGCCTGGCCTGCACCCTCTAATCTGGGACCCCTTCAGGGGATGTCCGACTCTCGTCACCCCTAACTGCTCATCCCTGCCGGCCCAGTCACCCCTAACTGCCCTGCCAGCCTGGTTGCTCCCAACTGCCCTCCTCTGCTGGCTTGGTGGCCCCCAATTGCCTTCCCCTTTAGGCTTGGTTGCCCCCAACTGCTCTCCCCTGCCGGCCATCTTGTGACGATGCAAGGGGGAGGACCACCTAGGCTTTTATTAGTATACTAGAGTCCTGGTGCATGAAATTCGTGCATGAGGGGGTCCCCTCAGCCCAGCCTGCACCCTCTCCAATCCAGGATCCCTCGGGGGATGTCTGACTGCCAGTTTAGGCCCGATCCCTGGCAGTCGGACATCCCTCTCATGATCCTGGACTATTGCCTCCTAATCGCTCACCTCCCTGCCAGCCTGGTCGCTCCTAACTGCCCACTCCCCGCCGCTGGTCTGGTCACCCCTTACTGCCCCGCCCCTGGTGGGCTGGTCACCCCTTACTGCCCCCCTTTGCTGGCCTGGTTGCCCCTAACTGCCCCTCTTTGCTGGCCAAGTTGTCCTTCACTGCCCTCCCTCCCGCCAGCCTAATCGCCCCCAACTGCTCCCCACCCCCACTGGCAAGGTGCCCCCAACTGCACCTACCCTGTCAGCTTGGTTGCCCCTAATTGCTCCCCTCTGCCAGCCTGGTCTCCCCCAACTGCCCTCCCTGCCGGCCTGGTTGCCCCTCCCTGCCGGCCTGGTTGCCCCTCACAGCTGGCCTGGTGGCCCCATGCAGCCTGCGGTTCAGTCATTTGATCATCCTTCACTAATCCCCTGCCAGCCTGGTCATAGGCAGGCATCTTGTGAGGGTGTGAGGGTTAATTTGCATATTGCCTCTTTATTATATAGGACCCCCTCAGGGGATGTCCGACTCTTGTCACATAGGAGTGTACACACACACACACACACACACACACACACACACAGTATTTATTACCCAGGTCTACAACTCCAAGCCCTTATATAAGCAAATAGGAACAGACTTTTTATTTGGCATTAAACATTTAACTGTCTTCTAGCATATAAAAGATTAAAATTCAGTTTTTTTAAGGCTTGCTAGGAGATAATCTTCTAAAATAAATCGCTCACCTCCCTGGGGTGATAATAATAATATGGCTGATTATTATCTATTAAATAAAGCAAAGGAATACTTTCAATCCATATATCTGTGTTATGGATTGTCTCTGATAGTGTTTAGTGGTTTTAAATGTTTTTCTTCAAAACTTTGACAAATTTTATAGTGCATAATTACCTTTTTCCAATAGAATATTTTCCGTTGCACAAACAAAATACAACACTGAAATGTTTTAAAGGGTGAAAAACATCCACCTCCCTAACAAATTGATTGTTTTCATTTGTTTCATGTTTAGTTTTAGTTGTTACTCTTATGAATGCTGCTTTTATTCAGCTGTAAATAGTGTGTAAGAACACTCAGCTGGCAGTGAAGTGAGAGTGGCACAAGGTCCTTCCTCTAGATCAGTGTTTCCCAAACTTTTGACATATGTGTACCCCTTCTATAATTTTCGCAATGCTGAGTACCCCTTGTCAAAAAAAAAAATGGATGTATTTTAATAACAATCAAAATATATTTATTTATTCTTTTTTTGGTACATACACAAAATAATAGTAAACGAAAAATAAAATTATTCATAATAAAATATAAATAAAAGTTATATTATAATAACATTTATTTGCACACCAGACCATCTCACGCCTCACAAGACTGTCTTGACTTGACTCATGAGAACGTAGAATTAGGCGCAGCTAAGCACGGTGCAGTGCATGTCTCCACCAAATTCTGGTGCAACGCGTACCCCCACCAAACTCTTCCCGTACCCCTGGGGGTACACATACTACACTTTGGGAAACACTGTTCTAGAAGTTTAAATTCCTGTCCTTTTAGCACCTAGATAATCAGAAGCTACACCCCTTCCACCTTAGCTTTGATTCCTACAGAAATGCCTTTACTGAGCTATGTTTTGAGAGTATTCCTTTGCTTTATTTAATAGATAATAATCAGCCATATTAAGAATATTTCTATAACTTCTATATGGTTGCTGGTACAGCCAGTAAAGGCTGTGATCTGATGATCATTTTAGAACCTAGTGCTGGGAAAAATTATCTTTCCTAGGGAAGCATATGCTTCTATCAGTGAGTATCCTTCTGCCCAAACATTATTCATCTTGTGCATAGCTGTTGAGATGCTCAAAGCTAAATTTAATCCCAGCGGCAATAGCTCTTCCAGCCTAGATCAATGCAGTTTTGCCCGTAAGGGAAATTTGGCAGTGTCTGAAGACATTTTTGGTTGTCACAACTAGATAGGGAGATGTTGTCATTGGCATCTTATGAATAGGAGCCAAGGATACTGGTAAGCATCCAAAAATGCATAAAACAGCCACCTACCACCAAGAGCTACCAGCCCAAACCATCAATCTTGCCATTGATGAGAAACTCAGGCCTGCATTTATGGCTTCGGCTCACCCTTTTGTGCTTTTGCATAAACTGCTTCAGATAAGTTTTTCAAGTTGTAGCATATCTATCTATCTATCTATCTATCTATCTATCTATCTTTCTATCTGGCTAATATGTAATATGCAAAGTGTCCTCTCTGGAGTTCGATTGGGAGACCAGGAGTTCGATTGCTCGCTATGATGTGCACTGACCACCAGGGGGTGGTGTGAAATGATTCTCTTATCAATGTTTCTCTCTCTTTCCCTCTCCCTTCCTCTCTGAAATCCATAAAATATGTATCTTTTTAAAAAACAATTTTAATCAGCAAATAAATGCTGAGGATGATGCAGAGAAAAGCAAACTCTTGTGTAAATTAGTGCAGCCACTGTGGTTAACTGTGGCAGTCCCTCAAAATACTAAAAATAGAGCTGCCCTCTGGGGAGGGAGGGCATCTATGGGTGGGGGGCAATGATAAGCTATGTACACAGATAATACCTTAATAAAAAATATTAAATAAAATAAAATAAAAAATAAAATTGTGACAATCAGAGAAAAAAAATAAAAATAAAAAAATAAAAATAAAAATAGAGCTGCCATACCGCCCAGCAATTCCACTTCTACTAATTTGAAAATATATATACAGCCCTGTGTTCGTTGCAGTATCCTATATAATACTATATAATAAAGAGGTAATTTGCAAATTGACCCTCACACCATTGCATAAGATGGCCACCCCCCATGTGATCAAAGATGCCCAGCAGGGGAGGGTAGTTGTGGGTGACCAGGCCAACAGGGGAGGGCAGTTAGGGGTGACCAGGTCTGTAGGGGAGGGCAGTTTGGAGGGACCAGGCCTGCAGGGGAGGGCAGTTGGGGGCAACTGGGCCTGCAGGGGAGGGCAGTTAGGGGTGGATCAGGCTGGCAGGGGAGCAGTTGGGAGCCAGCAGTTCTGGATTGTGAAAAGGATGTCAGACTCCCTGTTTAGTCCCGATCTCACTGGGATTGGGCCTAAATGGGCAGTCTGACATACCTCAAGGGATCCCAGATTGTAGAGGGTGCACGCTGGGCTAAGGAACACACACAACCCTCCCCCCCCCTCCCCCAGTGCATGAATTTTGTTACCGAGCCTCTTCTTATTTATAATAGCCAAGATATCTAAGCAACCTAGGTATCAGTAGTTGATTGGATGGGAAAGTATTGGTATGTGACACACACACACAAACACACACACACACACTGAGTGGCCAGATTATTATGATCTCTGAATGCATAATAATCTGGCCACTCAGTGTATATTCTATATAATAAAAGGCTAATTGTCCCCTCAACCAGGAGTTTGAGCAGCAGGCAGGCTGGCCAACTGCCCATGTCCCCTCCCCCTGACCAGGCTGCTGGACCCCACCCATGTGTGTGTGTGTATGTGTATATCATATATATACTATCATATATATACTGAGTGGCCAGATTATTATGCATTCAGAGATCATCATAATCTGGCCACTCAAGAGTGTGTGTGTGTGTGTGTGTGTGTACACGCATATGATCTCAGAATTCAGTTTTTCCCTAGCAATGAACTATACCCATCTTACACTGACATGCACATATACTCACGGCCTCTTATCTGATTTCTCTCCTTTTCCTGGCAGCCAGCAGCAGGCGCCTCACAGAGTGGCTGTGGTCCACAGGCTGGTTTGTGAAGAGCACTATGGTAGCCTAAGGCCTTCTTTTCCCGTGTGGCCCGTCCAGGTCCAGAGCTGTTCCTCACAGGGATGCCATGGTCATTCCTGGCCGGCTTCCTCCCCTAAGGTCAGCCACAGGCCTTCGGGCCCCTCTTCGCATTGGCCTGTGGATGTGCACGCTCAGTGTTGGCCAAGTAGCACCCAGTTTAGAAGTGTTAGTTTCTTGGTCACCTGGTACAGAAGTGTATTCCACAAGTGCATTAATGGCTTTAGAAATCCACAGACTACTGTTTCCTTTTCTTAGAATGGCTTGTGATTTTACTCTCTTTTTTCATCCTGTGGTCCCTTCTATTGAGCAGTCCTTCTCTTGCAGCGGTTTTGCGAGTGGCCGGCTCCCTGCAGAAAAGCACAGAAGTGATGAAGGCCATGCAGACTCTCGTGAAGATCCCAGAAATCCAGGCCACCATGCGGGAGCTGTCCAAAGAGATGATGAAGGTGACCTTGGACTAACCCCGCATCCTGCCAAGTGTCACACTCAGCAAGTGGCGAGGGCTAGGGCTGGGTCGGGCAGGAATGAACGGACCACTGTGGCCAGACACTGAGGACAGAGGGGCGGTGGTTAATATCCGTTAAAACCACCTGAGCTGAGCATGGCAGAGGCTGGGTCACAGTGCCCCTTAGAGGAAGCGGAAGTGTACCCAGAACTCTAGGGGAGATTGGGATCCAGGGAACGAGTGTTTTGGATTCGGGAAGCTGGAGTTTACAGGCTCGGACAGGAGAACAGAGACAGGAAGTGCCCAGGTTCCTCTGTCTGCCCGGGGGGGATGTTAGAGAAGCTAGCATGGGGGTCGTTCTCCCTCCCTCACCAGCAAGCTTTTAGTAACGTTTTTTTCCTGTGAAACGCCAGATATTAAATGTGATTTCTATTTTGTGGGCCATACATCTTTGTTATAACTACTCAACACTGCTTTGTAGTGTAAAAGCAGCCATACATAATTTTCATTTTTTTAAAAATATATATTTTATTGGTGTTTTTTTAGAGAAGAAGGGAGAGGGATAGAGAGAAACATTGATGAGAGAGAAACATCGATCAGCTGTCTCCTGAACACCCCCTACTGGGGATGTGCCCGCAACCAAGGTACATGCCCTTGACTGGAATCGAACCTGGGACCCTTCAGTCCACAGGCCGACGCTCTATCCACTGAACCAATCTGGGCAAGCAGCCATACTAATACGTCAACAACTGAGAATTACTGTGTTCCAATAAAACTTTATTTACAAAAGCAGGGAGTGGACTGATTGGATCCTGGGGGCTGTGGTGGCTGGTTCCTGTTAGACTAGAGAAGGAGGGGATGAAAACCAAATGGAAAGCAGTAAACACCTGCCAGGCCAGGGCCGGGGCCTTGCAAGGGCCTTGCTGCTGGTCAGGGCTCCGGAGGAGATTGTTACTGAGCCCTCGGCCAGCCATTGCTGCATCCCACATTCTGTCCTAGCAAGTCCACCCAGCGCCCCTGTGAGGGAGGCGTTTTTGTCTCCTTTTTACACAGTAGGAACCTGAAGCTTGAAGTTGCCAAGTAACCCACAAGTAATGTTGGTAATTAATGACAGATCTGGGGTTGTCTGACCTTGTTACCTGAGCTGCCTCAGAGGAAGTGGTGTACAAAGTGCCCTGTGCAGGTGCTTCCCACTCAAGTCATCTGTCAGCAGGTTGTCCCCCTCCCCTGCGCTGTAGCGTGGGGTACTGTGGGGTGCTGCTGTCGCGTGGGGTACTGCCGCTGTAGCGTGGGGTACTTTGTGAAGCTCTTCTGATAGCCGAGAGGCCCACCCCCAGGCGTGGTGCTAAACTCGGAGAAGGGTTTCCTTTTGGCCCTTTGCCTTTCTGCAAAGAAGGCCGCATCCAGGGTTTCCTGTGGCCAACGGTCTTGTGTGTTAACCCTCAAAAGGGTGGCCTGGCCTGAGAGACGCTGAAGTTCACTGGGCACTCCGCCCTTAAAGGTGTCTGGAGAACAGATTTAACTGTTGGAAGTGACCTGGCTTATCTGTGTTTAGGCAGGAATCATAGAAGAGATGTTGGAGGACACTTTTGAAAGCATGGAAGACCAGGAAGAAATGGAAGAAGCAGCAGAAATGGAAATTGACAAAATTCTGTTTGAGATCACAGCAGGTATGACCCTGACACTCATCCCTTCTCCCCTCCTTTACGGCCATTCTTCCTGCATTCACTACATTAGCTAGTAGCTTTTTCTTTAGGCTATAACTTCCTTCCTTACACATTTTTAATTTTAGGTTGTGCAAGTTATTTCTTGAAAAATAAGCACATTATCTATAAACATCTTTTTTTTAGGACACAGAAATAAAGAGGTTTTTTTTTTTTAATTCCTATAGTTTTCAAGTTGAAAGGTAAAGTATTGGTGTCACAACTGCATTTGGGAGTTTGAATTGGTGTAGAATTTCTGGAAAGTAATTTGGTAATAGCTATCAAAAGCCCTTGACCTAAAAGATTGACTTCTGGTAGTTTACCCTAGTAATTAAAGATGGCTGAATGATTTAACTCAAGGATGTCTGTAGTAGTCTTGTTTATAATATTGAAAAGTTCTAAAGTTAAATGCCTAATAACAGAATATTGGTTAAGTCAAGTATGTTATATATGTTTTAATGGAATACATTATAGTTGTAGGTATATGTAGGTAATGTAGAAATAAATATATTAGTGACATGTAAATATGTTCATAATGTATTATGTGAAAAAAGCCTTTGGAAATACACATTTTTATGTAAGTCACATCTATAAAAAAATGGTAGTTATCTCTGAGTGATGGTTAATGAGGTTTATTTGGGTTTTTTCCCTTTTTTAAAGTTATTTTTCACCTACAGTTGACATATGTAGTTGACAATATTATATGCTGTTCACAACATGGTGTTTATACTATGTTGAGGTATACAACATAGTGATTAGACAATTATATCCTTATGAAGTGATTATCCTGATAAGTCCAGTACCCATCTGACACAATACACACACACACACACACACACACACATATATATATATATTTTTAATTTTCACTATATTGTTAGTGAGAGAGGAAAGGAGAAAGAAAAACATTGATATGTTGTTCCATCTATTTAGGCATTCATTAATTCTTGTGCGTGTCCTGACTAGAGATCAAACCCATAACCTTGGTGTATTGGGATGATGTGCTAATTGAGCTACCCAGCCAGGGCACATATGTATTATTGACTATATTCCCTATGCTGTACTTTATATTCCTGTGACTATTTTTATAATTGGTAATTTGTACTTCATAATGACTTTCACCCATCTGTCCAACCCTTCTCCCATCTGTATCTATGTGTTTGTTTCTGTTTTTTGTTTGTTCATGTACTTTGCTTTTTTTACATTCTACACATAAATGGAATCATTTGTCATTTTCTGTATGACTTATTTCACTTAGTATAATACCCTCCAGGTCCATCCAGATTGTTGTGAATAGTACGATTTCATTCTTTTTTATGGCCATTGTACTAGCATATATGTACCACATTTTCTTTATCCAGTCATGTATTGATGGACACTTAGGTTATTTTCATATCTTGGCTATTGCATATGAAATGACCGTCTTTGTCTTTTTTGATAGCCTTGGTTTTAAAGTCTTATTTAGTCTGATATAAGTATTGCTACCCCCAGCTTTATTTAAATGAAATACATTTATTTGCATGAAATACATTTTTCCATACCTTTATTTTCAGTCTCTGTGTGTCTTTCCATTTAAGTGGTTCTCTTGGCAGCATGTTGCCTTGTCTTCCAGATCACTGATTTGATCCTCTGCTTCATCTACTGTACTATAGATTCTCACTAGTATATTCTTCCTCTGCTTCATCTAATCTGCTGTAGATTCCCACTAGTATATTTGTTTTAGTTACTGTATTTTTCAGTTCTGACTTTTTAAATATATTTTCAACCCATATCCTTTTTTTCTGTTTTCTATCTTTTTGTTGAAGTTCTCGATGAGTTCATCTATTTTTCTCCCAAATTCATTGAGCATTTTTATAACCAATGTTTTGTATCTTATAGATCGCTTCTCTCCATTTCTTTTCATTCTTTTTCTGAAGTTTTGTCCTAGTGTTTCCTTGGGGGCATGTTTTTGTCTCCTCATTTTGGCTGACTCCCTGTGTTTGTTTCTATGTATTATGTAGGTCTAGTATGTCTCCCAGTCTTGACAGAGTGAAGTTTTATAGACAGTGTCCTGTGTGGCTCATTGACACAATCTCCTTGATCTTCTAAGCCAGGTGTTCCAGGGGTGTCCCCTTTGTAGGTTGTAGTTGAGCCCCGAATGCTGCCAGCATGCCAGCGGTTTGGTTTGACCCTCAGGCTGACTGGCTGGGAGTGCCGGCCACCAGTATAATGGACAAGGTGTGGTGCAAGGCTGATCCCACAGAACTGGAGTCACTTTGGTGGGGCTCTGATGCCAGCTAAGCCTGACCTTAGGGTGTGTCAGTTGTGGAGCTATTTGGTTCAGGCTCTGGTCTGATCTGAAGCTGGCCACTAGGTTTGTTGGGTCTGAGGCCTCTTGGGAGTGGCTCTTGTGCAGGCCAAGGTCAGCCACCGCTTGTGCTGGTCTTAGGAGCTACAATGCACGCTGAGGCCAGCCATCACACATGTGGGATTTGTGGATCTTTGAAAAGGTCTGCAGTGCAAGTCTAGGGTACTCTCCGCTCATGTGAGGTGTACAGATTGTGGGGAGTCTGTAGCTTGAGCTAAGGTGGGCTGTTTGTGTAAAAGAGCTGCTGTAAGAAAGAGGCTCAGGCCAGGCAAGGGACTTGTGTGGGGCAGGGTTTTGGTATCACTAAAGCAGGGTGAGCAGTGTTAGCCAGTTTAAACAAGAGAACAAATTTGATACCTTCCAGTACTTTGACCCCTGGAGAGAGTTGCTTTCTCCCCTATCCCTCCAGCTCTTTACCTGAAATTAGTCAATTTAGTTCCTCCCCACGTGCCCCTCCTCCTCATATACTCCTGGTGCTTTTCAAGCTACTGCCCTTGTGCTGGAACTTAGAGCCAGTGAGTATGTGAACGAGTGCGTCTGTGTGGTCCCCATATAATCAGCACATCAGTCTGTAGCGGCCCTTCGTATTTCTCAGAAGCAATCCCTGCTGATCTTCACAGCCAGATATTATGGGCACTTCCCTTCCCAGCACTGGAAAGTGGTTTGTGGCTGAGATCTCTCACTCTTCAGGGGGTCTTCTGCAGCCGAGATACCCCTCCCATTTCTTTTCTTTTTTTAAAATATGTTCTGAGAGGGAGAGAGGGATAGAAACATCGATGAGAGAGAAACATCAACATCAGTCAGCAGGTGCCTCCTGCACACTCCACACTGGGGATCAAGCCTGCAACCTGGGCATGTGCCCTCACTGGGAATCAAACCCGTGACCTTTTAGTGCAACCTCTGAGCCACACGGGCTAGGTTCCCTCCCATTTCTTAATTGCCACACCGTGGTTGTGAGATCTGTTCAGCTAGATGTGAATTCTGTTCAGCTAGTCTTCAGGGGGTTCTCAGTGATGGTTCTATAATTCACTTGTAGTGGGTTTTTTAAAAATATATTTCATTGATTTTTTACAGAGAGGAAGAGAGAGGGATAGAGAGTTAGAAACATCGATAAGAGAGAATCATCAATCAGCTGCCTCCTGCACACCCCCTACTGGGGATGTGCCCGAAACCAAGGTACTTGCCCTTGACCAGAATTGAACCTGGGACCTTTCAGCCAGTAGGCTGACTCTCTATTCACTGAGCCAAACCGGTTTCGGCTCACTTGTAGTTTTGATGTGATCGTGGGAGAAGGCGAGTATAGCATCTACTCTGCCATCTTGATCAGAAGTTGAGTTTTTAATCTTTATTTTTACTTCTGGATTTTCTGAATTTCATGTTTGATAAAATATATATAATTGATGTGATTTAATTATTGTTTTTTTATTCATTTTAATTTGTTGGGGGAGAGGGGGGTAGTTACTCCATACTCCAGAAAAACATTTTTTTGAAGATTTAGAAACAATTTAGTTAGATTTGAAATCTTCATGAATCTTGACAATTAAGTGTTCAAAAGTATTTAGGAATTTAGATCAAGAGCATCAGAATAAAAATTCTTTTTTTTTCTTCTTCATTTTCTCCATCACCATTTATTCCCTCTGTGCCTTCTTCCACCTTCCCCCTGCACCCCACCCCCAGTTGCCTCACTGGTGTCCATGTCTACGAGGTCGGTCTCTCTCTCTCTCTCTCTCTCTCTCTCTCTCTCTCTCTCTCTCTCTCTCTCTTTCTCTCTCTCTCCTTAGTCCCTCCATGCCTCTACCCGGCCACCAGATCTGTCTGCCTGCTCTATGAGTCTGTCCCTATGTGCTTGGTAGTTCAGTTTGTTCATTCACAACCAAAATTCTTAAAATCAAAATCTTTATGGTTATTATGACTTTGGTGTCATTACAAGTTGGTATTTGCACATTTGTCATCATGAGCAAAATCTCAACCAAAACAGCTTGTTCTATTGCCCCTTCTCTGTCAGACTGGCGCTGGCGCTGGCCTGAAAGGCGGGACGAGGGTGGACCATGTCCCTAAGCCGATGTGTTGCTGATCTGTTCACTGTTTCTTTTCAGGGGCCTTGGGCAAAGCACCTAGTAAAGTGACTGATGCCCTTCCAGAGCCTGAACCTCTGGGAGCCACGGCCGCCTCAGAGGAGGAGGAGGAGGAGGAGGAGGTGCTGGAGGCCATGCAGTCTCGGCTGGCCACACTCCGGAGCTAGGGCCGCCCCGCTGCGCCTGAAGCTCCCCCACGGCCAGCCCGCCAGGTGTGCGCACACTCCGCTCAACGGCCGCTGTATCTCTTGCACTACACCTCTGCGAGGAAGCTTTGCATTCTGGAGAAGGTTTTCTTCACTCTCTGCAGAGGTTTTAGGGTCTCAAAGGATTGTTCTGGGGACGTGATGTAATAAATGCATCATTTACTGGAGTAGAAACAGAAGAATCTTTTGGAGGGAGGGCAAGAATTTGGTCTTCTCTCAAAACGCTTCTGAGAATAGAATTCATTGCCTGATGTTGAGGACTCTGTACATTTTTTTTTTTTGTCTGTAAAACACTATATGAATGGATTTTAATAAATTTCTGCTTTAACGCTTGGTCTCCTTTTAGGTTGTCATGTGCAATGAACTTTCCAGGTGTTTGCTCTTCCCAGTTTCATGATGGAAATAATGTGGAAAGAGAGCATAAGACTTGGAAGCTCAGGAGAGGGGCTTCTCCCCTGAAGATGCTTCTCCCAGCCTTCACAGACGTAGCATGGGAGCCACTGTGTGCTTTTGCCTTCTGTTTAACTAAAAAGATGCTTGGAAATTATGACCCTTTGACCTGTTTCAATGGCTGTTTTAACGTCCTGAAGGGAGGATGGGTGGGCTTTTCTTCCCTTCCTTCCCATTGCAAGTTGTAGCGGGAGCAGAGAGCTATGAGATTAGGACCTTTTCGGATTGCCTGTCCCTGCTTTGAGCTGGTTGTCTTGGGTGCACAGGATATGGTCTACCCATAAGCGCTTTCTCTAAGCCAGGGCTGACCAGTGAGGGCATGGTGTGGCCATGCATTGAATCAGCTCTCACACATCTGAAATACTCCTACGTCACATTTCTAAGTAATGCAGTAGCAATTTATATTTGTGCTTGACAGTTTGTAAAGCTCTTCGTTTGACACGTGATTTCACTCAATCTTTACAAATAAGAAAAAGAGCTCACCTTGCACAGGATGCAGCCCAGATCCCTGTGGTCCAAGCCCTATGTACAAGAAACCAGACAGGAAAAACCCAGCCACTCGTCACAGGCTGGTTTTGGTAGATTGCATAGAGAAATCCTGACGTTTCAGGTGTCGCTGCAGTGAGGCTGTTCTAGTCTCCATGCAAAATGGAAATCTTGAATCCAGGGACCGTCCTATTACTCTTGATTTTATCTTCAGAATCCACTTTGTTTTTTAAGTAAACGTTTTTTTTAGAGCAGTTTCAGGTTCATATCACAATGACTGGGAAATACAGAGTTCCCGTATACCTCCTGCCCCGACTCATGCCCAGACTTCCCACTTTGCCTGTTCACCTCCCACACCACAGAAGTACATTTGCTACATTAGTAATGGCCTCTTTCCATTACTAATGTGCATGCAAGTTTTCTCTGTGTCCTTTGGTGGTTTGGTAGGTCATTTCTTTTTATTGCTGAATTTCCATTGTTTGGATGTATCACACTCTCCGTTCTTCTACTGAAAGACATCTTACTTACCGGTAGTTGCTTTCGGGTTTTGGCAACTATGAATAAAGCTGTAAATGTCCATGTGCAGATTTTTGTGTGGATATATGTTTCAACTCATTTTGGGTAAATACCAAGGAGCATGACTTCTGGATCACATGGTAAGAGTGTTTACTTTTGTAAGAAACTGCCAAACTGTCTGTACCATGTTTGCATTCCTACCAGCGACGTATGAGAGTTCCGGCTGCTCTACGTGCTTAGTGCTTTAGTGGCAGTGTTTTGGACTTTGACCATTCTAACAGCTGTGTAAGTAGTATCTCACTTTTAATTTGCAAATCTCTACTGACATGATGTTGAATATCTTTTCATGGTTTTTTGTTTTGTTTTTGCCATCTGTAGATCTTCTTTGGAGAGGGATCTGTTTAGATCTTTTGCTCATTTTTCTTTTGTTTTTCTCCATAACCATTTATTCTCCCTCTAACGTCTTCCACCTCCACCCCTCTCTCTGCTCCCCCACCCCCCAATTACCACACTGTTGTCCATGCCCATGAATTCTTCCTGTCTTTTTTTTCCCCCCCTTTTTTGCTCAAACCCTCTGCCTATTTTTTAATTGGGTTGTTTGTTTCCTTATTATTGAGTTTTAAGAGTTCCTTGTGTACTTGGGGTAACAGTTCTTCATTAGATGTGCATTTTGCCAGTTTTTTCTCCCAGTCTGTGGCTCCTCTCACATTGTCTTTCATACAGCAGAAGTTCTTCCTCTTACTGAAGTCCAACTAAGCAGTTATTTGTTTATGATTGTGCCTTTGGTGTTGGATCGTAAAAATCCTCACCACACCCAGGGTCACCTACATTTTCTCCTGTGTTATATTCTACGAGTTTCATGGTTTTGTATTTTACATTGAGGTCTGTGATCCATTGTGATTTAATATTTATGAATCATTTAAGGTCTTTATCTAGATTTTTATTTTTGCTCATGGATGTCCAGTTGTTCCAGTACCATTTGTTGAAAAGACTGTGCTGCATTTTATTATCCTTGCTCCTTTGTCAGAGATCAGTTTACTGTATTTATGTGGGCCTATTTGAGACTCTATTTTGCTTCACTGATGTATTTGCCTCATCTTTTACCAATACCACACATCTGTTTTTACTTTCCGCTCTGTTGATTCATGTGGCATAACAGTAAACGTTGAAGTCAGAACAAGTGCCCCAGCTTTGTTTTTTGCCCCTTCAGTATTGTGTCGGGTGTTCTATCTTTCACCCCTTCATACAAACAGTAGAATTGATCTGTCAACATCCACAAATTTACCTGCTGGGATTGTGGTTGGGATTGCATTGAGTCCATAAATCAAGTTGAGAAGTATTGCCTTGTTGACAAGATACCATTTTCTGATTGCATTTATCTGGCTAGTTTATACAAAGCATGATATTGGAATTGAGTGCTCACAACCCCTGGCCATTTTGGATCTTATGTGGGCAGTCAGAATTTATCCAGGTGGGCGGATGGACAGTCAGAATAAATAATAAGCACTATTCCAGCCGTTTAAGTAAAAGGGTCTAATGGAGGGCTTGTTTAATTGTTTAGAGGGGGTTCTATATTCCTCATTCCTGCTGAGAGGCCAGGGAAAGAACAGTATTGGCTCAGTATCATGTTATATTCCATTTCCCCTCAAGACTCTATTGGACACATTGGAAATAAAGGCGAGTCAGAGCCTCTCCTGGCCCCGGAAGGATCCACAAGCTGGGAAGGGAAAGAGCAGTGTAAACAACTGCAATAAAAGTGTCCTCTATGCTCGCTCTCCACGTAGGTCCAGCCCTGGTGGCACCGGCCCCCACTCTTCCCACATTAACTACAGATGCAATCTATTTGGTGCCCTAAAATAATGTCAAGGGTACTCATAATAGCATTCCACAGTACCCACTCATTTGTTTTGTTTTTAAACACAGCTTACTTTGTAAAAACTGCTGTCTAGCTTGTGGTAGTCACTCAGCAGCAGTGCACTCTAGGTAGATTGTAACCTCTCCCCATGTCATCAGTCAGCGATGGTAGCTGTTAGCACCCACGGCTCACATGGCCTTGGGCCCCTTGTCTTGCATGTTTCCCGGTGTGTCTCATTACTCCTGGAGAGAAGGGGTTATGACTCATATTTGTTCTCAATTAGTACGTCATGCCTGCCTCTTCACCGCTCCCTGGCACCCAGCTATGAAAACAGCTGTAAAACATCATAAAGCTTTCAAAGCTCTGGAGCGCTGGGACTGTTTTTCTTTTCCTACCCTAGTGACAGGTGCTCTTCAAATGCTAACACATGTTACCAGTTAGCAAGGCTCTTAAGTGAAATAAACTTGGGAAATGTTTGGCTAAAGTAAACAGGTTTCTTTACAACTTCTCAGAGCCTTTCATAAGCTTTTTCCAAATGTATTTGACCAAAACAGTTTCTTTTGAGATAGCAGAATTAACATTTTATAGCTCCTGAGCCATTTAAAAATGCAAGTCTTTAAACCACAGTAGGGAAATACTTATTTTTAAGCTAAGAAAATTCTACACATAATTATAGTTTTAAAAAATATGTTTATAGAGTGATGTCAGCAAAAATGTGGAGTGGAGGGAAGAGAACCAAGATAGTGGCCTAGGTAGTCTCCTAAGCTGCCGCTTCATCAACAATTTAAAGGGGGGAAAAACACAACTAAAATAAAAAAGGATCTCATCAAAACCACAGGAAAGCTGGCGGAGTGGGATATCTACAACTAGAAAGAAGGAGAGAGGCTTACGGATCAGACTGGGAGCCGCAAAGCACTGAGAGATCCAACAGCAGAATGGAGGAACACAAGAATCAGGTCAAAGAGTCAAAAGACACTCCTCTGGAGAAGCAAGAAGAAAAGAGAATCCAGAAAGTTGAGGATAGTGTAAGGAGCCTCTGGAACAACTGCAAGCGTACCAACATCAGAATTGTGGGGGTGCCAGAAGAAGAGGGAGCGCAAAATACTGAAAACATATTTGAAGAAATATCAGAAAACTTCCCTCACCTGGTGAAAGAAATAGACTTACAAGTACAGGAAGCATACAGAACCCCAAACAAGAGGAATCCAAAGAGAAATACTTCGAGACATATAATAATCAATATGCCAAGGGCAAAAGACAAAAAGAAGATCTTACAAGCAGCAAGAGAAAAGCAGATGATTACCTATAAGGGAGCACCCATACTACTATCAGTTGATTTCTCAACAGAAACTATACGGGCCAGAAGGGAGTGGCAAGAAATATTCAAAGTGATAAATAGCGAGAACCTACAACCAAGATTACTGTATCCAGTAAAGTTATCATTCAGAATTGAAGGGCAGATAAAGAGCTTCACAGATAAGAAAAAGGTAAAGGAGTTCATCACTACCAAACCAGTATTATATGAAATGCTGAAAGGTATTACTTAAGAAGAGGAAAAAGATCAAGTGAATTAAAAATCTGAGGAATAGAATAAACTGGTGAATATAATAGAATCAGGGGCAAAGAAAGGGAGTGGATAATTATCAAGGTGAAAGGGACTGGATTAAAATCGTATAACCTATAAATGAGGTCAATGGGGAGGGGGTAAGGGCAGAGGGTGGGATGGGAAACAGGAGAGCTATGGGGGAGAAAAAGGAGAAACAATTGTAATAATCTGAGCAATCAAGATTTATTTATTTTTTTTAAAAGTGGAGTAGACAGCTCCAAACATTCAGCCCTCCAAAGAAACATTGAGGAAAAAAAGTCAACCAACTTTGTCAGAATTCTGGAAAGCAAAAAATTTACACGATCTAAGTGAACACTGTATGAAGAAAAAAGGAAACTTAAAAACAAAGCCTGTGGCATCTTTATTGTCCTTGCCTCATCTGTTTCCAGGCTTAAGCTTGGCAGCAGTCTTGAAGCAGCCCACGTTCTCAGCATGGAGCCCTTGGTCCTAATTCCAGAGGCACAGAGCAGACCTAATTCACAAATTGTTTGCCTACCCTAACCTGTCCAGGGGTCATTCTGAACAACTACCATAAGGTGCTCATCTTTGGTTTGCCTATCTTGGAACTTAGGGTGGAAAAGCAGCAGTCATTGCTTTAAAACATGTTAAGGAGATTTTTTAAATGTGCTCCCTCGGGGGAGCATGTCCTTGCCATCCCCTTCCCCCTTTCCCCACATCTCCTAAACTCCCAAGGACCCCAAAAACTTGCAACCAGGGGAGCAATGGGCAGTGGCAGCTCATCCTACACTAACCCCCTACACCTGTCCCCAATGCCCTCTTTTCTCTGACTTCCCTGTTGCTTCTGTGCTAATAAGCATTAATAAGCATCCCATCTGAGTATGCTTTTGCTGTGGCCAGTTTTTTGCTGAAAAAACAAAAATATGCTGGGAGGAAAAGCCAGGCAGAGGGTTTCTTTGGGATGCTAAAGTACTCAGAAGCATCCGGGTACACTGGGGAATTTAGGAAGCCACGTGCATGCCCAAGACAGGAAATATGCTCAGAAAAACCTGATAGGCACCTAAACATTCAACATGGCTGATCACAGGCTGTGAGATAGAATCATAAATGTCTGGTTAAGTGTTTAAAGATTGCCCCAGCAAAGAGTCCATAAAGACAGGGACAGGTGGTATTGATTGGTTTTTATTTTTTAAGTCCTGGCATTCAAGGAAATCTCAAAACACTAGCTGGCTGACCACAGTTAGTCCTTTAACAGCAGACCTTGGCAAGGGAAGAGAAGTCTAAATTATGGAATCTTCGATTGTCCAGTTTTCAACAAGAAATATAAATCATACAAAGAGACTGGCAAGTGTGGTTTATTCAAAAGAAAAAAATTTATAGAAACCATGCCTGATGAAGCCCAGACATTGTACTTCCTAGACAAAGACTTGAAACCATGTGTTTTCAATATGCTCAAGAGGGGAAAAAACAATAACAACAAAAAACAAGAAAACAATGGATGAACAAAATGAGAATATCAATAGAAAATTTTAGAAAGGAACCACAGAGCCTTGGCCAAGTGGCTCAGTTGTTTGGAGTGTTGACCCATACACCAAAAAGTTGTAGGTTTGATCCCTGATCAGGACATGTACAAGAGGCAGCTGATCAATGTTTCTCTCTCTCTCTCTCTCTCTCTCTCTCTCTCTCTCTCTCAAATCAATGGAAACATTATGCAAATTAAAAAACACACACAAATTCTGGAACGAAAACATACAATAACTAAAATGAAGAGAGAAAAAATACACTAGCCCTAGCTGCTTGGGCTCAATGGATAGAGTGTCAGACGCCTGTGGACTGAAGGGTTCCTGGTTTGATTCTGATCAAGGGCACATGTCTGGGTGGGAGGCTTGATCCCTAGTAGGGTGTGTACAGGGGACAGCCTATCAATGATTCTCATCATTAATGTCTTATCTCTCCCTCTCTCTCTGAAATCAATAAAATGTATTTAAAAAAAGAAAAAATACACGAGAGGGGGCTCACCATCAGATTTGAGTAGGCAGAAGAAAGGATCAGTGAACTTAAATGCATAATAATTTAAATGATCCAGACCAAGGAGCAGAAAGAAAAATGAAGAGTAAGCATAGCCTAAAGAACTTGTGGGAGACCATAAAGCTCATTAATATATGCATTATGGGAGTTCCAGAAGAAGATGAGAAAGGAGCAGAAATAATACTTGAATACACAATGGCTAAAAACCTCCCATATCTGAAAGATATGAATCTACAAATCCAAGAAACTCAACAAATTCCAAGCAGGATAAAATAAAAGGGCTCCACACCAAGACAAGTATAGTCAAGTTGTTGAACAATAGAGACAAAGAGAAAATCTTAAAAGCAGAAGAGAAGCAACTTCTCATGTACAAGGGATCCTTAATAAGATTAACTTTTATTTTAAGAAATATTTATTAAATTGATTGGGGTGGTGTTGGTCAACATGAATATATAGTTTTCATGTGTGGATTTTTATGTTATGAGATCTGCATATTGCACCATGTGCTCACCATCAAAAGTCAAATCTGTCATATTAGGACCCCCTTCCCTCTGCAACCACCACACTGCTGTTTGTGTTCACAACTTTCAGTTTTATATCCCAGGTATGAGTGAAATCATATGGTTCTTAGCTTTTATATATATAATTGATTTTTTACAGAGAGGAAGGGAGGGGAGAGTTAGAAATATCGATCAGCTGCCTCCTGCACACCTCCTACTGAGGATGTGTCCTCAACCAAGGTACATGCCCTTGACTAGAATCGAACCTGGGACCCTTTAGTCCATAGGCCAATACTCTATCCGCTGAACCAAATCAGCTAGGGCTGGTTCTTAGCTTTTTTGATTAACTTATTTCACTTAGCATAATGTTCTCAAGGTCTATCCATGTTGTTGCAAATGGTGCTATTCCATCCTTTCTTATGGTTTAGTACAGTGGTCAGCAAACTCATTAGTCAACAGAGCCAAATATCAACAGTACAACAATAGAAATTTCTTTTGAGAGCCAAATTTTTTTAACTTAAACTTCTTCTAATGCTACTTCTTCAAAATAGACTCACCCAGGCCATGGTATTTTGTGGAAGAGTCACACTCAAGGGGCCAAAGAGCTGCATGTGGCTTAGAAGCCGCAGTTTGCTGACCACGGGTTTAGTAGTATTCCATTTGTTTATGTACTACATCTTTCTCCAGTCCTCTATCGTGGGGCAATTTGGTTGTTTCTATGTCTTGGCCATCGTGAATAATGCTGCAATGAACATAGGGTGCATATCTCTTTGTGAATCCATGATTTCAGGTTTTTCGGGTATATAACCAGGAGAGGGATTGCTGGGTCATATGGTAGTTCTAAATTTTTTTGAGGAATCACCAGATTGCTATCCGTAGTGGTTATACTAGTCTACACTCCCACCTGCAGTGAGTAAAAGTTCCCATTTTTCCACAACCTCTCCAACACTTATTGTTTGTCTTGTTGATAACGGCCACTCTAACAGGTGTAAGGTGGTATCTCATTGTAGTTTTGATTTGCATTTTCCTGATTACCAGTTGCAGGAAGCCAATTCCAACATGTCATAATTGCCAGAGTTTCATCGAAAGGTTGATGGAACTTGGGGACTCAGCAAGGGCTGAGTCACATATGTTATCACCTGTTGGGAATGGCTGACAGCATTTCCCCAAACCTGAAAAGGATGATTGTTAGCTGCCAGACAGCTCAGGGCATCTTAATCTACATGTTATTGCCTCCTACTGGCCAACCACCTGAACAGCCGTAGGCTATTCCCCATTCTGACAGTGGACTCTGTAGGAAACCCTACCCTGTGAAATGTATATCTCCACCTTGCCTTAGGACAGTGGTTCTCAACCTCTCTAATGCCGGGACCCTTTAATACAGTTCCTCATGTTGTGGTGACCCCCAACCATAAAATTATTTTCGTTGCTATTTCATAACTGTAGTTTTGCTACTGTTAATGAATCATAATGTAAATATCTGTGTTTTCTGATGGTGACCCACAGGTTGAGAACTACTCTTAGATAGAGCCTAAGAACATCGGAGTAGTTACAAAAATGATTTTATGGTTGGGGGTCACCACAACATGAGGAACTGAATTAAAGGGGTGGTGGCATTAGAAAGGTTGAGAACCACTGCCTTAGGAAAAATTGTGTTAATAAAAAGCAAGGGATCCTGAGACAAGGAGGACCTGGTTTTCTTCAGCCAGGCTCCTCTGACCCCCAATGCCTTTCAAAATTATCTTTGTTCTCTGGACTCTTAAGTTGTTACACACAGCCTTTCTCCAGATGGCTGAACCCTTCTTAATTCGGAACAAGAACCTTGGCAGCCAGTGGGGTTGAACAATTTTTCATATATCTATTGGCTGTTCATATGTCTTCTTGGGAGAGGTATATTTTCAGGAAAATATTATTGTTCACATAGCCTTGGAGATAATAAAGTAGAGAATAAAGGTTGTGGGGGAGGAGAGCCCAGACCTGAGGAGGGAGTGGGGAAGTGGGAGGGGGTGGCTGCAAGAAGAGAAGAGAGAGGAGCCTTGGCCAGGGTTTCCCTGGTGAGCCTGGAGGGCCTCCGAGGCACTGCCTTTCCCTCCGCATTCTCACCGCCGCACGTGCACACTTCCTATCGCTAACTTCGCAATTCTGGAAATGGGGGCCTTGGGCCACCCAGTTGTCTGGGTGGTAATAACGACAGCAGCTGCGTTTCTAACTGCAGCCGCCAATGCTGCTTCCATATACTTGGTCCTGTGGGGCAGAAGTACTCAACTAGGAATGCTGGGCTTTAAGGAGTCTTGCACAGAAATAGCACGTATTTCGCAACTTCTGGCCTTCCGGAATTGATGACTATCAGCTAACTCCCACCTCCAACTTAGTATGCTTGGAATCAGCTTCAATCTGACATTTTAAATAAAGTTAAAGAAGGGCATTAGGTTGTTAAGTTTAGCAAAGGTACTGGTGCTCAGAGGTCAGTGATTCTGGCTTCGGTTTTTCCCCATGGCTGAAGATCAGCTTGTCTCATCAGCAGCTCCCCAACACTTTCTGGGGTCTCTCTTGACAACGTAGAGGTCTGTCTGTACCATTTTTTCTCTCCTATGGGACCAGTGTGTGGTGCATCTGATAATATCTTTAACGCTTGGCAGACCCCTGTGCTCGGAGGAGGCATTCAGTAGGTGCTTATCACAGAAGTAAACCCCGCTCCTGTCAGCGACAGGAGGAGCACTGCGTGAGCACTGCTCCGCTCTGCTGCCCTAAGCCCGAGTCAATATATTCTCACCTCTTCCCAGCAACACCAGGGCAGGTTCTGTCTGAGTCCTGCCCACTGTTCTAACTGTTGGGAACATAGTCCAAGCTCCTCCTTAATCCTCTGGTCACTAGTTATAGGTGTTGGGTCTGAGACCCTCTGCCTAGGGCTGGACCTTCTTGGATGCCGAGTCTTCGATGGAGAAGCCACGGGAGTGGGTGCATAAGAATGAGTCTTTATTGCAGAAGCCAGTGGACAACAGTCTCATACAGCAAAGTCCATACAGGCAGGCAGCCGTCCACCAGCTAGTGAACAAATGCATCTTTCCCACAAAAGCAGCTGCATTAGTCTCTGTACCCACAGCTATTATCTGAGCAGCCACGCGCTGCCCCCTAGGCCCGTGTCGGCAAACTCATTAGTCAACAGAGAGCCAAGCATCAACAGTACGACGATTGAAATTTCTTTTGAGAGCCAAAGTTTTAAAACTTAACCTTCTTCTAACGCCACTTCCTCAAAATAGACTCGCCCAGGCCGTGGCATTTTGTGGAAGAGCCACACTCAAGGGGCCAAAGAGCCGCGCATGTGGCTCTCAAGCTGCAGTTTGCCGACCACGGCCCTAGACTCACCATCTCACATCGTAGTGGCACCTAAGCCCTCTGGCTCAGCACACTCCTGTCTCTGCCCAGCACACTCTGTCTGGTTAGCGGGGTAGCTTTATGTGCGCTCTCTGTGAGCTCCGAGCCTTACATCGTGGCAGTGCCCGCCCTCAGCTCCGCCTGGGCTCTCTAGCCTCTCCCGCACTCACAGGAGCTACATCCTCTGTGTCTGCCGCCTCTGCTTCTCCAGCTCTCTGCCTCTGCTCTGCTGCGCCCTCTCCTCTCTCTCTGGTCAGTAACCTGTACGTTACTCCGGAGACAAAGAAGGCCAGCCGCCAACAGTGACATCATTTGCCACAGAAGGGCCCAGTGTGCCTCGTGTCCTTGCTCCCGCTCATGGCATCTTGGCCTTGGGCACCCGCTCAGGCTCATGCCCAGGGCAGCCTTGGCCATTCTGGTGTGTTGACAACGAGGCCTCTGTGCTCCCACTGGCCTTGACTATCTGGGGACCCTGGCCTGGTTTCCACAAATGCAATCATGACACCACCATAACTCACCCCCTTCACTAGGTTAAAATATACACATTCAACAAATTCGGGCGAGACACACACACATGATGACATGTCAGTGTTTTTCTTTAGGCAAAGGCTGCAGGATTTCATCCTTTCCTGTTCGTGTGTCCTCATTACATCGTCAGCATCACTTTTCTATCATAATAAACCTTTTATTTTTAAAAGACAGCTCAGTCGATCATAGCACAGAAAAATGCACAGGAGCAGAAACTGGTTTTGCTCAGTGGATAGAGCGTCAGCCTGCGGACTGAAGGGTCCCGGGTTCGATTCCGGTCAAGGGCATGTACCTTGGTTGCGGGCACATCTCCAGTGGGGGGTGTGCAAGAGGCAGCTGATCAATGATTCTCTCTCATCGATGTTTCTGATTCTCTATCCCTCTCTCTTCCTCTCTGTAAAATAACAATAAAATATTTTTTTTTAAAAGAAAAATGCACAGGGTCTTGTCTTTAGCAATGTTTCAGGGATTAATAATTTTCTCTGCTGCTACTGTAACTTAAAGAAGCCAACAAAAACAGTCAAGAGAACCAGCCAATTTTCTGAGAGGCCTTCAAAGAACTTCAAAGACATGGCCAAATGTGGCACAAGTATTTCTTTTCATGGCAACATTTGGCTGTCCACCAGATGGCACCTGGTGGGTTTGCTACAGGATTCGGGGCAGGAGGAGCAGGGAAAAGGAGAGAGACAGGGATGTTAAAACAAGGCCAAACTCTGGCGGTAATTTTCAGCCATTATCCCCCCCCCAGTCAGGGACACAAAACACGTGGTTAAAAAAAAAAATTCCCCAAGGAGAGAATACAAAAAGGGAGGGAAAAGGAGAAAGGAAAAAAGGGCAGTTTTATCCTCTAAGCAGAGAAGTCAGCAGTCTCAAGGCTTGGTAAGATAAAGTTGCCAGGTGCTTCTCATGAATTCTAGGGGGGGGGGGGGGAAGGACCTTGAGACTTAATCTGTACCAAAATATTCAGCAGAGGAATTTTGAGAACTATAGACAGGAGGGTATATAACACCTTGCTACCGCCCCCCCAAAACAAACAAACAAACAAACAAACAAACAAACAAACAACAAACAAACCTGGCTCTTCACATGAGCTGAGAGCCTGTTTGCGCTTCATAAGCTAGATGTATAGATTCGCTTGCTTGCTTTTTCTTTTCTTTTCTTTTTAAACTATTTTTTTTTTTCAGAGAGGAATGGAGAGAGAGAAACATCAATGATGAGAATCATCGATTGGCTGCCTCCTGCCCCCTACTGGGTATCCAGCCCGCAACCCCAGGCACGGGCCCTTGACCAGAATCCAACCTGGGAGCCTTTGGTCCCCAGGCCAACGCCCTATCCACTGAGCCAAACCAGCGAGGGAGGCTTGCTTGCTTTTTCAATAAAGGTGCATGCTTTAATTGCTTTGATAAATTGGCTTTTCACAACTCAAAGCCTCTCGTATAAATTCATTTATGTGAGAAGACATGGATGGAGGTTGGGAACAGCTCTCTGCCACTGGCTCAGGGGGCTGTCCTTACCGGGAACACGCCTCTGGGGCCCTGAGAGGTGCCTGGAGCAGGTTGGGTTCAGAGACCTGGCGTCTCCATACCGCCCTCAGGCGCCCAGCTGCAATTCGGAAAAACACGCCCTGCGGGGGTCCCCTCCCCCTCCGCCCCCCATCCCAGCCCGGCTACATTCCTGGAAACCGGCACGACAGCCCGCGCAGGTTCCAGGCTGAGCGGCACGTGGCGCGAGGCTGGGAGGGGGCGGGCCCGCGCGTGCGCAGTGGCGCTGCCGCTGGAAGCCCAGCGCGCGGCGGCGGCGGCGGGTCCCGTGCGCGGCGGGCGGCGCTCCCGGGTGCGGAGCGGGTGCCGCTGCGCCGCGTGCCCGCCGCCCGGCCCTGGAGGACGGAGCTTCTGCCGGCGTCGCGCTGCTCGCCTACCTCCTGTGAGTGAGCGCGGCCGCCGAGGGAGCCGCACTCGTCCCCGGGGGGCGGTCGGGGGGCGGCCGGCGGTGTCCCGGTGGTGGCCCCGCAGCCCGGTCTCCCTCCCGCCGGGACCCGCGCCTCCTGCCCCCTCCCTCTTCCGGGGGCCCCGGACTCTCGCCCTGAACACTTTTGCTTCAAAAAGCAGCCGTTTCACTTGGGCGAAGACCCCCGACCGGCTAGGCCCGGCGCGGAGACCGGGCGGGGGTCCCGGTGCAG
Organism: Vespertilio murinus; assembly: GCA_963924515.1. Lineage (NCBI taxonomy): Eukaryota > Metazoa > Chordata > Mammalia > Chiroptera > Vespertilionidae > Vespertilio > Vespertilio murinus. The sequence goes on from OZ004713.1 coordinate 19,048,472, forward strand.
GGCCCTTGTCCCCGGAGCGCAGGGACCGCGCGTCGGAGCGCAGCGCCCTTGGCCAGCCCCGCGCTCCGCGGCCGCCCCTCCGCCCCGACTCCTTCCCGGACGCGGGGCTGCTGTCCGGCCGGCGATAGCGGAGCGTCCCCGCGGGCTCGGGCGCCGCCCTGCTGCTGGTTACATCGGATGACACTGCTGCTGCCGGGGCAGAGACCCCGCCACAGCTGCTTGCTCCGCAGGACCGTTAGTTACTCAGCATCTAACTCGGGGACCAGTGGCAGCGCCCGGGGGTGCGGGCGCGCGGGGTTCAGGCTTGGCCCAGTGGGCAGGCGCTTTTGTCCGTGTGTGCGGCACAGGATGCTATATACTACTGAAATGAAATTCGTATTATTAAAACTAGGTTGCTATAAGCTTAAGGTGTTAATTATAATCGCTACAGTAACGACTAAAAACACAACTAAAAATACACAGAAAAGGAAAGGAAAAGGGAAGCAAAATGGCACAGGAGAAACTTTTGACTAAATGTTAACTAAGTTTGAAGAGAGGTAGTAATGAAGGCATTGAGCATAACGTATATACAGAAAACAAGTAGCTAAGCAGGAGAAGTAAGTCCTTCTTATAGAGAAATTAAATATAAATTGATTGATCTCCCCAATTAAAAAGCAGAGATTGGGAGAATGAGTAAGTAACAACAAAATCCAGCCATATGCTGACTCGGTTTTAGAAACAAAGACACAAAAGACTGAAAGCAACAAAAACGGAAACATATATCCCATGGGAATAATAATCAAAACAGAGCCAGAGGGGTTTACATTATTATCAGACAAAATCGGTTTTAAATAAAAAAGATTACAACAAATAAAGGAGATGAAGTATTGACTACAGGGTGGATCCATCAAGAGGATATGATATATGCACCTAACAAAAGAGCCCCAGGATATATAAGGCAAAGATGGTAAGAACTGAAGAGCACAATAGTCCTACAGTGATAGGACGTTCAGTAATTAACAGAACAGGGAAGCACACAATTAATAAGGAAAGTGAGGACTTGAAGAACAGTAGCTACTCAGAACACACCCAACAACAGCACATTACACATTGTTCCCAAATGGAATATTCTCCAGGATCAACTATCTGTACAGCCACAAAACAAGTCTCAAGAAATTTTAAAAGATTGAAATCATACTAAATATCTTTTCTGAACACACACACACACACACACACACACACACAAGAAACTAGAAATCAGTAACATGGGAACTGGAAAACTCACAAATATGGGAAATTAAAAAAAAAAAAAAAAACACAAATGAAGGGAGGAAACATAGAGGAAACACACACACTAACAATCCCAAGGATCAAGGAAAAGAAATTAACAATGAAAATTAGAAATATTTGGAGAAGAATGAAAATGAAAAGACAAGCCAAAATATAGGTATGCAGCAAAAAATAGCTGTAAATGGCCAAAACTGGTTTGGCTCAGTGGATAGAGCGTCAGCCTGCAGACTGAAAGGTCCCAGGTTCGATTCCGGTCAAGGGCATGTACCTTGGTTGCAGGCACAGTCCCAATAGGGGGTGTGCAGGAGGCAGCTGATCCATGTCTCTCTCTCATTGATGTTTCTAACTCTCTATCCTCCCTTTCTCTCTGTAAAAAAATCAATAAAATATATATATTTTTTATTTTTATTTTTTTTAAATTTTATTTTATTAAGGTATTTTCTGTGTACATAGTTTACCATTGCCCCCCCCCCACCTCCCATTTATGCCCTCCCTCCCCAGAGTTCTGTGTTCATTGGTTGTACTTATGTTCATGCATACAAGTCCCTCGGTTGTTCTCCTATCTCCCCCCAGGTCTCCTTCCCCTCCCCGCTGTCATTTGACAATCTGCTTGTTTTATGGTGACCATCTCAGGACCCCATGAATAAAATCTGCTCCTCATTTGGCAGTCTGCTTGTTTTATGGTGACTATCTCAGGACCATATGAATAGAGTCCACTCCTCCTCTGGTTTTCACCGCCCCTTCCCCTGGGTCCCACTGCTTCCCCTGGGACACACGGCTCACCCGGGGCACTTGGCCCCCTGGGACACTCGGCTCACCCGAGGCTCTCGGCCCCCTGGGACACTCGGCTCGCCCGGGGCTCTCGGCCCCCTGGGACACTCGGCTCCCCGGGGCACTCGGCCCCCTGGGACACTCGGCTCACCCGGGGCACTCGGCCCCCTGGGACACACGGCTCACCCGGGACACCCTTCCCCTTTGTGGGGTACGGCTTACCCGGGGCACACGGCCCCCTGGGACACTCGGCTCACCCGGGGCACTCGGCCCCCTGGGACGCTCGGCTCACCCGGGGCACACGGCCCCTCTAGGGTGTTGGAGTCGCATATTGGAGGCGCCGCGCTAGCTCCTTGCTAGCATGGGGAGCAGGCTAGGACAGCTGCAGTTGGGCTGAGATGGTTGCAGGCGGGGGGGACCACCTTCAAAGGTGTCTCGTTCGGTGTGGGAGCGGAGCAGCTGCAGACATGGAGGCTATGTTCTGAGGTCGCCCACTCCCTGAGCCCAAGGCGTGGTGAGCTCTGTTCTTGGTGGATTTCCTTTATTTCTCGGCGGCAGTGGCAGGTGGCAGTGCCAGGTGCAATATTGACAGTCGCTCCTGTGGTTCAATTACCACTGTAGTTTTAAAGTTCACATGGCGGTGGTGGTGAGATCTTCGGCTTTGCCATGTGGCATCGGAGGATGGGCTCGCCTGGGTGGGTAATAGAAGGCACCGTGCCATTTCCTCACCAGCGTGCTCCATCTCCCTCCCAGCATGGTGGGTGTGCTGGGAAGATTGTGGGTGGGCTGTGATGGCTGCATGGGGAGAGTCCGCCCTCAATGGTGTCCTCTTTGTTGCGGATGTGGAGCTTCTGTGGATGCAGAGGCTAATTTCTGAAGCCACACTCTCTATGAGCCCGGTGTGTAGTGAGCTCTGATTTCGGTGGATTCCCATTCTTGGGGGCGGCGGTGGGTGCGGCAGCGATGGTAGCTCCTGTGCCTCAATTTCCCCTGTAGTTTTAAAATCTGCGTAGTGGTAGTGTCTGATGCTTTGGCCTGGCCATGTGGCAGCGGAGAGAGGATTCTCCGGGTCTGCCAATGGAAGGCGCAGCGCCAGCACAGCGCGTGCGAAGGCCTGGCAGAGCAGGCCTCGGGCGGTGGCGGAGAGTCCCCGCGATGTCTTAGTCTTTCAGACTTAGTGGAACGCTTCCCCTGAGCCAGGACAAGCAGCACCACCACCACAAATATTGGCCAGCTCAGTGCTGCCCCTCTACAGGTGACTGTAGGGGCATCCTCACCTCGGTAGGCCTTTGCTCTTGGAGGTCTTAACCAGTGGAAGGCAGCACAATACAGAACTGCCCCACCTTCTCAGTCCTCCGCTCGCCATAGTTTTAAACTCCACATGGCAGCTGCGGCGCCCTGCTTGGTGCCTAATTGTAGCCTTCCCATTTCTGGGCCGAGCTGGTTGTGCGGGAGAGGAGACGCTGCGCCTGCTCCTCTCCAGCACTGTGGGCGGGCTGGGAGGTCGCGCTCATGGGCTTCTCGTCCAGGCAGGAGCCAAAGGTGCGGCGAAGGCACGGTAGCAGCGGAGGCAGCGTTGGTGCCGGAGGCGTAGGCCCCCATCAGCTCCCGTAGTGGGGGCAGGGCTGGCCCACTTCCTAGGCCCCGGGGCGGGGTGAGGTCTGGCTTCCTTCATTTCCGGCGGCAGCAGCAGGTTCAGTTTCGCTGTAGTTTTAAACTCCACATGGCGGCGGCGCCCTGCTTGGTGTCTAGTTGTAGTCTTCCTACTTCTGGGCTGGTTGCGGGCGGGGAGACGCTGTGCGATTTCTTCGCCTGCACAGTAAGCGCGAGGGCTGGGCCGGCGGGGAGATACTACACCATCTCTTCGCCCGCCCGGCGGCGAGTGCGGGGGGCCGAGCCCAGGCGCCCACTCCTCTCCAGCACTGCGAGCGGGCTGGGAGGTTGCGCTCACAGGCTTCTGGTCCAGGCAGGAGCCGAAGGCGCTGCGGTGGCGGCGGTGGTGGCGGCAGCGGCGTAGGCCCCCATCAGCTCCCGTGGCGGCCGGCGGGGCTGGCCCACTCCCTGGGCCCTCGGGCGGAGCGAGGTCTGGCTTCCCTCATTCCCAGCGGCAGCGGCTCCTGCAGGTTCAGTTTCGCTGTAGTTTTAAACTCCACATGGCAGCAGCCAAGTCCTGCTTTGTGCTAGTTGTAGCCTTCCCATTTCGCCAGCTTTCCTGTGGGTCTGGTGCGATCCCTTTTGGTTTTATCTGTTGTTTTTTTCCAAATTGTTGAGGAGACGGCGGCCCAGGAGACTTCCTAGGCCGCCATCTTGCTTCGGTCTCCAATAAAATATATGTATTTTTTAAATAGCTGTAAATGTCTACATTAAAAAAGACCTCTAATCAGTAACCTAACTGTATACTTTAAGGAAGTAAATAAAGAAGATAAACGAGAAGGAAGAAAATAAAAACATTAGAGTGGAAATAGAAAAATAGAGAAAATCAACAAAACCAAAAGATGGTTTTATGAAAAGTTCAACAAAACTTTAGCTAGGAATGATTATAAGAAGGAGAGAACAAGAAGATTCAAATTACAAAAAGCAGAGGGGACATTACTACCAACTTTATAGGAATATAAAGGATTATAAGAAATGACACTGTGGACAACTGTATGCCAAAAGCTTGAATAACGTAGGTGAAATGGGCAAATCCCTAGATACACACCAACTACCAAAACCGAAAAACTGAAACCCTACATAGCCCTATAACAAGTGAGGAGACAATTAGTAATAAACAAAACAAAACCTCCCACCAAAATGTCAGATCAGATGACTTCCTTGGTAAATTCCACCAAGTGTTGAAATAATTAGTGCCCATCTTTCTTTTTTTCTTTTTTCTTTTTTTAAATATATTTCATTGATATTTTACAGAGAGGAAGGGAGAGAGAGAGAGAGTTAGAAACGTTGATGAGAGAGAAACATCGACCATCTGCCTCTTGCACACCCCCTACTGGGGATGTGCCCGCAACCAAGGCACATGCCCTTGACCGGAATCGAACCTGGGACCTTTCAGTCTGCCAACCAACGCTCTACCACTAAGCCAAACCGGTTTCGGCAGTGCTCATCTTTCTTAAATCCCCCCCCCCCCAAAAAAAAATTAAAAACTGAATAAGAGGGAACATTACCTGGTCCATTCTGTAGCACCAGCAAATATCTCAATACCAAAGTCACAGGCACTACAAGAAAATAAGACTAGAAATATGCCTTTATGGGTATGGCTGCAAAAAATCCTCAACCAAATACCAGAAAACTAAATCCCGTGGCATATTAAAAGGATTGTATACCCTGACCCAGTGAGATTTATCTTGGGAATGTAAGGGTGTTTCACCACAGCGCTATATCATGTGATAGAACAAAAGAGGGAAAACACAGGGTCATCTCAACTGATGCAGAAGAGGCATGTCACACAATCCAACACCCTTTTCGGAAAGAAAACACTAAACTTCCTGAACATGACACGGGACATATGGGAAACACGCAGCTAACAGCTCAGCGGTGAGCACAGGAAGCTTTCCCCTCGGGGCCACAACAAGGGTGTCTGCTTCCACTGCTTTTACTCAGCACGGAACCTGCCGTTCTGGCAGGGCAGTTCGGCCAGGTGAAGGAAGTAAAGGCTCTCAGGTTGAAAAGGGAGGTATACAATTATCTCTTTTCACAGATGACATGATTTTACGTTGGAAACTCTACAGTTTATGTGCATGTGTATATGTGGGCATGTGTGCACACCCACACCCACACATACAACCCACACAAACCCACAACTGTTGGAATGGATAAATCCAGCAAGGTTGCAGGATACAAAATCATGCAAAAATCAATTGCATTTCTATAGCAATGAACCATCCGAAAAAATTAAGAAAACAATTCCACTTCCCAAACAATATAACACTTAGGAGCAAATTTAACCAAGGATTCACAAGACTTGATCACTGAAAATTAAAAATTATTTTTGAGAGGAGCTAGGGAAGATACCAGTAGGTGAATTTTTAACAATATATAAATGTATCAAGTCACACACATCTTAAACATATACTATGCTATATCTCCATGAAGGGGGGTAGGCAGGCAGACACCAATAAATGGAAAGATATGTTCATGGATCATGGATCACAGGACTTAATTTTAATATTGGTAATATGACAGTACTATTACACACACACACACACACACACACACACACACATAGTTTCAGTGTAATCTATGTCAAGAGCGAGGTGATTTTTTTTTCAGAAATAGAAAAACCAAACATTAATATGAAATTTAAAGGGACCCTGAATCCAAAACAGTCCAAAATAGAAGAACGAAGAGGACTCCATTTTTGATTTCAAAAGAATCAAAACAGTGCTGTGCTGTCAGGATAGATGTAGAGACTACGGAAGTAAGCCCTCACATCTGTGGTCAGTCGTTTCTCACTGTCTGACTAGGGTGGCAAGGCTGTTCAATGGGAAAGAACAGTGTGTTCAGCTGGAAAATGGGATAGTCATATTTTTAAAAAATGAAGTTTGACTCTCTACACCATATATACAAATTAATTCAAAGTGGATCAAACCTAAATTTAAGAGTTAAACTATAAACCTCAGAATAAAACATAACAGCAAACCTCATTAACTTGGATTTGGCAATGGTTTCTTAAATATAACACCAAAAGGCACAGTCAAAAAAAAAAAAAAAAAAGGAAAATTAGACCATTAAAATGAAAAATTTAAGATTTTTTTTTGCAATAAAAACAGTATGAAGAGAATGAAAAGACAACCCACAGAATGGGAGAAAATACTCGGAACTGGCTTACTATCCAGAAAATAAAAAGAACATATTTATACTTCAATCACAAGAAGACAAACTTCACAGTTAAGAAATGGGCTAAGCCGCTGAGGACTTGAACAGGTATTTCTCCAAAGCAGATAGTGAAGTGGCCAATATCTGCATGAAAGAAGGTCGGCATCATTAGGGTGATGACATTTCACATCTATTAGGATGGTTACATATATTTTTTTCATTAAAAAAATCTATCTTCTTTTTTTTATAAGTTATGGATTAAAAGAGTTAAAAAGACAGGACCTTGATTTATAGAAATTAACATCTTACTGATGACACACAATAGACAGTTTCGAAGTTCTTGCTGAACTCCCTGAGTTCTATATGCACTAAAACAGATAGGGTGTTGCTGGGTATTTCTTTGGCAAAGTCAACCTCTCTCACCAACTTTTTTTTTTTTCATTTAAAAAAAATTAAGGTATTATATGTGTACATAGCTTACCATTGTGTGTATCCCCCCCTCCCCACCTGCCATTCATGCCCTCCCTCCCCAGAGTTCTGTGTTCGTTGGTTGTACTTATATTCATGCATACCAGTCCTTCGGTTGATCTCTTATCTCCCCCAGGTCTCCTTCCCCTCCCCGCTGTCATTTGACAATCTGCTTGTTTTATGGTGACCATCTCAGGACCACATGAATAGAATCCGCTCCTCATTTGGCAGTCTGCTTGTTTTATGGTGACTATTTCAGGACCACATGAATAGAATCCGCTCTTCCTCTGGTTCACCCCAGACCCCCTCCACGCCCCCCCCCCATCCCACTGCTTCGCAGGGGCACACGACTCTCCCGGGGCACACAACGCCCTGGGGAACACGGCTCACCCGGGGCACATGGCCCCCTGGGGCACACGGCTCACCCAGGACACATGGCCCCTTCTGGGGCGCTGGGATTGCGAACTGGAGGCACCGCGCCAGCTCCTTGCTAGCATGGTGGGCGGGCTGCGATGGCTGTGGGCGGGGAGACGGAGCTCTAAGGTGTTTTGTTCGTGGCAGGAGCGGAGCGGCTGCGGACGCGGAGGCCAAGCTCCGAAGCTGCCCACTCCCTGGGCCCGGGGTGGAGTGAGCTCTGTTCTGGGTGGGCTTCCCTCACTTGCTTACCTAGACTTCTTAAAAATAATTTCTCATACCATTTTTGTTTAATTTTACCCAAGAGTTTACAATGTCCCTTATATACTTTTCCCCTTGCATTATGTGTGTGTGTGTGTGTGTGTGTGTGTGTGTGTGTCTATAATCATTTTTTAAAAAGTATGTTTCTATTGGTTTCAGGAAGAGGGAGAGAGAAATATCAATGAAAAGAATCACTGATCAGCCATCTCCTGCATGCCCCCTACAGGGTATTAAACCCAGCAACCCATGTATGTGCCCTGATCAGGAATCATACCATAACCTCCTGATTCATGGATCAACACTGGCTGGTCTCTATATCTTTATTTTTTTTAAATTTTATAAAGGATGTGATGATTTAAAAATATATATATTTTATTGATTTTCCACAGAGAGGAAGGAAGAGGGATAGAGAGCTAGAAACGTTGATGAGAAACACCGACCAGCTGCCTCCTGCACACCCCCTACTGGTGATGTGCCCGCAACCAATGTACATGCCCTTGACTGGAATCAAACCTGGGACCTTTCAGTCCACAAACCAATGCTCTATTCACTGAGCCAAACTGGTTTTCGGCTGGTCTCTAGCTTTTTATTTTTTATTTTATTGATTTCTTATAAAGAGAAAGAGAGAGGGATAGAGAGTTAGAAATATCAAAGAGAATCATTGATCAGCTGCCTCTTGCACACCTCCTACTGGGTATGTGCCCTTGACCGGAATCGAACTCAGGACCTTTTAGTCCTCAGGCCCACGCTCTATCCATTGAGCCTAACGGTTTCGGCTGGTCTCTATATCTTTAAACGTTCCTTTAGCAAGGGCCTGGAAATAAACTTGTGCTTTTTTTGTTGTTTAAAACTGTCTATAAAAAACAGGGATTTGAGTTTTGCAGTGTCTAGACTTTTGTTTTCAGATATATCCTGAATATATCTGAAAATTAAGAATGGCATTTACTTTTTCTGGTTTCCACTGTTGCTGTTGAAAGTTAAGTGTTAAGCTGTCACTTGTTTGAAGATCATGTTTTTCTCCCTCTGGCTGCTTTTAAGAACCAATCCCGTGAGGTATTTATTACATCACATAGGTGTGTTTTTTTATTCATGTTGCTTAAGACACCCATCTATCCGTCCTGTTTGGGCTTCTTCAGTCAGTGAGGTTTCTCATCAATAGTGTAGTTTCAGTCTCTGAACATCACCCACCATTCTCTGGGCTCTTTGTCACAGGTTACCAAACCTATACTATCTGTGTCTTGCTTATAAGTTAACATCTCTTCCTGGTTTTCAGTGATGTATTGTGTATTTTACCACTCTTCCAGTTTGTAAAAGATTTTTCTGTTAATTCACCTGCTAAATTTCTAATTTTAACCATCACACCAGCATTTACATGAACAGAATTCACTGTAAATTCTGTTTATTGACTTCCCAAGTCTGATCATTTCAGGCAATTTCATTCTTTCATATTTACTGTTCTCTTTTTTAAAAACTTAACATTTCATACTATAAAATATCGGATCATTCCAGAATCTGCAAACTTTGCAAATTTGATGATACATATGAAGATTTTTTTGATTCTTGCTCATGGCGGCTTTCTGTCTTTATTATTACAAGGTATTTGATTATTCTCACTCTTTTGAGATCTGACTTGAAGGAGGTTTACGCTAAAGAAGACCCAAGCTTTCTCTGACTTAGGGCGATTTCTAAGTGATGGTGCCAATTCTAGATGTAACCCTGTATAGAAGTTTCGTACTACCACTGAATTGTATACTGGTATTTAAAAGGGGAATACTTTTTCTACTGAGTTAGGCAAATACATCTACTTATTCTTTTCAGGGAATTTTGTTTATATTTGACATCCCAAAGGTAAAAATCCAGGCTCTAATCCTTGTCTATACTATTTGATTTCAATGTAATTTCTTTTAGTGTAGACAGAGCTATGAGAACCAGGGAGATATAAAAAGGTGACTTCCTGAATCCTGTTCCTTCAAAGATAAATATTTTAGGTATTAGAGGCCTAGTGCACGAATCAGTGCATCAGTGGGGTCCATTGGCTTGGCCTGTAGGATTGGGCTAAAACCAGCTCTCCAACATCCCAAAAGGACCGATTGTGAGAGGGCACAAGCCTTGCCAAGGGACCCCACTGGTGCCGTTGGAGAGTGCTCCAGGGCATATTCAGCCCATCATACTCAGTCCTGATTGGTCGGACCCCAGCAGCAAGCTAACCTGATTGGAGCATCTGCCCCCTGGTGGTCAGTGCATGTTATAGCAAGCGGTTGAGCAACCTTAGCATATCACTAGCATATTACGCTTTGATTGGTTGAACAGACAACGGGACAGTTAGCATATTAGGCTATTATTATATAGGATTACTGTTCTAAAACTATTCTAATAATTTCATTTTTCTTTTTAAATTCTTAAATTATGAAGGGCTAGAAGAGAGTGAAACATTTTGATTATCTTTACAGAATCATTTAACCAATCACGATTTGTTTTGTTGTTAATCTCCACTTCTAAATTTAGTTTGTTGATGGCGTTTCTTTGCAAAATTGTGACAGGGTTTCCACCTAGGTGGGGAGAAACTTATTTCCGTGTTAGCATTGCAATAATCATGGAAAACCAGTACCACATCTAATTTCTTTGCTTTTAGAATGAATTCCTGGAGCAATCTTTTACATCTATGAAATTTGATAAAAGGTATGTAAAATGCCAATAAACAGTCAAAATATTATATGAATACTTTAATGCAAAATGCTCAACACTTAAAATTAGCAAAGCTTCATTTAAATTAAAATTCCATTTAACTAAAGATGGTTAACCCCAAGAATTGTACAGTAGTTCATTTGTTATATAATGCCAGTCCTGATTCAAGAGTAAGAATGGTATCATTAGCTGTCATTTCCTCCGTTGCTTTTCTAAACCCTAAGGGTTGGGGGAGGGGATGTTCAGACAGACACAGAACAAAATACAACCCAAAGAAACTGCACAGTTGTTCCTAATAGTTTTAACCCATTTTGACTAAGCTGTCCAAGAAAACAGCTAGAGTCATAACTGGAGTATTGTTCCAGAGCTGAGAAGAGGTTTTTATTTGTATAGTTTGGTAGTTGTGCACTCAGTGAGAAGTCACAGTTGAAGGATGCATGTTCTGTAAATAGTAGCTACATATACACATTGAGTGTCTGTAAACACTAGAAATATACATTAGCGTACCCTCACCAGGTACAGTTTAAAAAAGATGAGGTAACATGAATCTCAGTCCACAGGAATCCTGCCTGAAGAGTTTGAACAGCTGCCATTATCCACCTCCGATGCAAAGGGCTCACGGCGTCTCAAGGACCCTCGGTTTGCCAAAGCCGGACTCCCCAGCCCTCAGCATAGCAACGGCATCTTTGACCGCATGATAGATAACATTCTTCACCTGAAGGATCAGAGAGGTATGGTCAGTTTCCTTTAAATCTAGAACATGTTATTAAAAATAAACCTTTCCTACCTGTTTTCATACTATTCTCTCGGAATTTAAAACTCAATATTCACTATGAAATGGCAGTATGTGAAAGTTGCCTGGGCTCTTTTAGGCCCGTATTTCATACACATTTTATTTTATTTATTTATTTATTTATTAAAATGTATTTTTATTGATATTTTACAGAGAGGAAGAGAGAGAGAGATAGAGAGCCAGAAATGTCGATGAGAGAAAAACTGACCAGCCGCCTCCTGTACACCCCACACTAGGGATGTGTCCGCAACCAAGGTACATGCCCTTGACCGGAATAGAACCCGGGACCCTTCAGTCCGCAGACCGAAGCTCTACCACTGAGCCAAACCGGTTTCGGCTCATACACATTTTAAACCCAAGCTTCCTTTGAAGAACCTTTAAGACCCCATCTGTAGCCTTTGACGCCACGTGGCCCTGCCCCTGGCAAGCACACGGAGTGGCAAGTCCAAAGGTACAGTTTTATTTTGCAGTTTGTATTTCCCCCTATTTTTCAAACAAAATTATGTTACTTGGTTGACTATTAAAAGTCCCTAAAAAACCTAATCACTCAGGCCTTCTTTGGTTCCCAGAGATTCTGTTCTGCTCTACCCAGCAGTGAGACAATTGCAGCACTAAAGGTCTGTGTCCAAGACCCCACCTGGCAGCTCACCCAGAATCCTAAGTCAGATCTAGTCCCTTTTAACACTCAAGACTCTCTCTCCAGACAGTCCCTTACAGAACATGGTGAGATTTCCTGCTTGTTCCTCCTTTGTCTAAGTAGACAATGAAATTCAAAATAAAGCAGTTCATCAAATCGCTGGACCAAGAGTGAGTTCACTGACTTTATAAGGTAAGTAACAGGGATGAAGCTAGAGTCAGCCAGTGCCAGGAACCAGTGCTGTTTTTACCTGCAGTTTGTCTTCATGATTAGTATGAGTCTGTGACAGGTAACGGAATTCCTGAGTGAGCCAGAAGCAGTGTTTCACATGCTCTGGGGAAACAAAATCTTCAGCCACTTTGATACAGCTGTATAAGTTATGAACCTGAAAAACACCAAGCCACATCAGTAACACACACACACACACACACACACACACACACACACACACACACACGTTCTTAGGAAAGCCAGAGAAAAGGACCGAGCACTGGCTCTTGCCTGATGCGGAGCTCCTGCTGGGATAAACACCACGTCCCCGAGAAACTGCACGATAGCCCAGCCTTGAACTCCATACTCTTGATGAAGACGCTTCCTTAAGGATCGGTCTAAATACCAGCTCTGATCATGAATGGGATCGTGGTCTGCTGGGTTTTCTTGACCTTGCTCTTCTGATATCTAGAATTAAAAATATATATATATATTATGAAACTGAGCAATATGCTAAGGCCCAATAAAGGCATTCCTCCCCACCAACTGTGTGGACAGCCAGTAACTGTCATATAGTTAAGACAAGTAGCCCTCAAAGACATTAAGTAAAGAGATGAAGGAAAGACTGAAAGAAAATGAGGCTTCCTTTCTATCATTTCCTGTAAACAGACTGGCAGCTTCTGTATATGTGCATAAGTATGTGTACATATAATCTACACCTGAGGATATTTTTCTACTGATTTTTAGAGAGAGTGGAAGAGGCAGAGACACATTGGTTGGTTGCCTCCCACTTGCTCCCCAACCAGGGATGGGGATCGAGCCTGCAACTGAGATACACGCCCTGGATGGGAATCCAACCCAGGACTCTCGGTCCCCTGAACCAAACCAGCTAGGGCAGCCTGTGTACTTTTGTAAATACAAATTTGGACAGTATTTTGGTCTCTAGACTTCTAAATATAAGTCACCAAGATTAAGTTTGTTTATTCTAGACCCAGTATCAGCACAGACTCGGGGTGACACTATTAAAAGAAACAATAGCTGGAGGATAGCAACCACAGGTTTCTAAGCTGCCACCAGCAGCCTCATGGCCAACCAGGTTAAAAGCTGAATATACCCATCTTTCCAGCTGCCTAAAACTTCCACAGAATAACTGCCAACTTGACTCAGAATCTTCAAAACCACTCCACCTCTTTCCAGTGGCCCTTCACAAGCTAACAGCCACAGGCAGGGCTGGGGGCCTGCCTGACCTGCTTCTATGTGAGGGCAGGCAAGACCACAGTCTTTTGTAACTCACCCAGAACATGATACCAAGGGCCAAGGAATGATACACAACTTGTGAAGTGCTTAGATTTTCAAGGCAATAAAAACAAATTACACATGCTATGAGATGGTCAGAGGAAGTAACTTATAAAGAGTATAAAAAATTGCAAATGCACTATAATATAAAACACTATAAGAGACAAGGGCTCTTCTTTTCAGAGGTGTGAACCTAATAATTTAGAAATCCTGTTTCTTAGCTTCAGCCTATCCAATCTGACAGGCACAGATTTAACCTTTGAGGTTGTGATAATTCCCTAGTAACCCAGTCAGTTCTTGAATATGTAGTAATTTATATTGCTACTAGAGGCCTGGTACACAAAATTCATGCACAGGTAAGGCCCCCAGGCCTGGCTGGCAATCAGGACCCATCTGTAGGACACCAGCAGGGCAGATCAGGGGGCCCCTGCTGGCACCCGCCTTGGCTGGCCTGGGACCTGCAGGATGGAGCAGCTCCTGCATTGAGCGTCTGCCCCCTGGTGGTCAGTGTGTGTCATAGTGACCAGTGGTTCTGCCATTCAGTTGCTTTGCATATTAGACTTAATTATACAGAATAGGATTTCCCATGCCTCTATTCACATGCCATAGGGTAAGGAGCACACCTTTTTAAGGAATTCTCGTATCTTCTCCGTGTCCTTAGCAGCATATATGTGCCAAAGAGCCCCTGGTTTCTCTTTTCCTTCAATAAATCGCTTTATCGTGAGTTCATCAGAGTCTCCATCTTGAATAGTTTTAAGGACTTCTGGAGCAAGAAAAGGCAAACATCAGCACAGTCTCCAGCAGAGACAGTGAGCCCCACCTTTACCTCAGCACCCTACCTTCTTCTTGGTCGTGCTGTCCTTTGGGAATTCCCACATAGACCATGACATTAGCTGCATCAGATACATCTAAGTGAAGATTTGTTGTTCCATATTTCCGATCTTCTGGAGTAATTAATCCTGCAAACAGAAAATGGCTTAAATATACTAAAGGTAACAAAGGCTGACAGTCTTTCCTACTCCCTGGAGGGTACCTGGTCATAAAATTGAAGAGATGCTTCTCTAATCGTGTAAAAATAAGAGAACAGTATTTAAAACTAGAGGCCTGGTGCATGGATTCATGCACCAGTGGGGTCCCTCAGCCTGACCTGTACCCTCTCGCAACCCTTGGGAGATGTCAGACTGCCAGTTTCAGCCTGATCCCTGCAGGGACGACATCCTCCAAGGGGTGCAGTAATGCACAAAGCGGCAGGCAGCTGGGGAGGAACCTGGGTTGGGCATCATGCCACTACCACTCACTCGGCCCCACTGTGCCTGCTGCTGCTCGGTAGCACACTGCCATGGAGGCAGGTGAGGTTCGTATCACTGAAGCGGCGCTTACCAGCCATGAACCCAGTGTCTGACGCTGGTTAAGTCAGCTGAGCAGCACTCCTGCTATTGGAGTGCACTGACCACCAGGGGGCAGGCTCTTGATACAGGAGCTGCCCCCTGGTGGTCAGTGCACATCATAGCAACCAGTCAAATGGACATTTGGTTGCTTAGGCTTTTATATATATAAACTAGAGATCCAGTGCACGAATTTGTGCATGGGTGGGGTTCAGCCAGTGCACCCCCATCAGGGCCAATTGGGCTGGGCCAGCTGGGGGGAGAGGCCGCAGGCAGTTGGCCAGTTGCTCTGCTCTCCGGTTGAACTCCTGGTCGAGGGGACAATGTATATTTGGCCTTTTATATAGGATTATTTTATCCTTTCAACTATTAAAATCATCTTATTAAATGTTTAATGAAAAACGTAATAAGTATAATAAACCATCTTCTAATATGAGGGCTTTGGTTTTTAGTGATAGGCAAAAGGTCCCTGACAGACTCTTCTGCTGAGAAATCACTGTGCTAGCAAGAAAAGAAGACAAAACTAGGAAGCAGAGCATGGCCAATGCTAACGGGGGAGTGGAGCCAAAATCTGCACACTGCAGAATCATGGCTCTGACACCCAGTCTTTAAAAAGTGACAACTCTTTAATGTTTGTGATAAGGTATAAGGTGTTTGAAAGGGAACACATTTTTATTTTCTTCAATCCCTAACTGCTTACTCTGGATGGAAACAAATTTGTCACAGAAAAAGCTCTTCTAGAATAATGCTGCCATCTACTGGAATCTAGATCTGCTGCCACCAAATATTTCAGCAAGCAGATAATTTACAATCAAATCTCAAATCTTGACCTTTTCTCATCTGAACAATTTGGTTCTCTAAGAAGTTGTTCACAGAAAAAAGTCTTGGTTGTCAAACAAGTTTCAACGTTCTCCACCTGTCTTGCTGATACATCACCCTGACGAAAAGCATCTCTAAGGCCACAAAGGACAGAATGTGAGTCAGTCCACTGTGCTGTGAATATTTTCCTGCTTGTTGGTTTTTGCTTTTGTTGCTGGTAAAATGGACACTTAGCAAGATTTTAAAACAAAGAGGCCATCAAGTGTGCTGATGTTGCTAACGGTGTGAAAGTGATCACAAAACAAGGGATCACAGGCAACTAAAGAGGTAGAAAACCTCTTGTTGATTTGGCCAAAGAAAGCAGTTAGCTAGTGACAGCATTTTGGAGGCAGTGATGTGTGTACCAGCAAAGATGCTGCACCCCGGGCTGACTCCACCATAACAGAATGGTGGTACTGAGGTCCAAACACTTGTTCCCCCCAAAAATGTCTCTGAAGAACATGGCAAAGATGCCAAAGACGCTTTCCTTTCTTCAAGAGGACTGCCATCCATCCCATCCTCAAGTCTGAGAAATTAAGAGTTGGAAGTAATTATGGAAAAAATAAAGAAAACACACCAAGTAATAACTGAAATTTCATTCAACAATAAATTGGTAAACAACCCTTTCAAAATGGCTAACTATAATCCAAACCTGAAAAAAACTCCTACATAAAACAGGTCAACAGAAGCAGCTGAAATTATAAAAACCAATCTCAATCCTGAGCAATCTTTATTGGACAGTTTATCAAGTCACGGCCAAAGAATAAAAACCCAATTCAAAGGGTATTTTAAATACTAACTTAAGTGACTAGTACTACCCATCAACACAGAACATTACATTTAAGAGTAGATGTTAAAATAGTTGGAATGCTTGTAGAATGGCCTGAATATCCAGCAACACTGAAATGACTAATAAAATTCCATTGATTCAATAATGTACAGTGCAACTAATAAACATTATCTTACCAAAGACGACTAAGGACTAATATGATAGAGTGAAGTCAGCATCATGCTGGAGTGAGAAGACTCCATTGTTTCTCCCTTTAAATTTACAAGTTGCATAACTATAACTCAACAAATGATACTCACCCCCTTCATGCTCAACAAACAAACACCCCTGAAAGATACACCCATTGAAACATCTCAAGATGGGGCAGATTGGAATGAGAAGGGGAGATAAGATTGGGGGAACAAGGGTGGTTGCACATAGAGTTGAGTGCCTACCATAGTTCCAGTGAGTTCAGAAGCCAAAATGGGGGCAGGGAGAGCAATTCCATGAACTCAGGAAGAAAATTAATGAACAAAAGCAGCACTTTACCAAAGAGACTGAATCTATATAAGAAAGCCAAATAGAAATTATAGAACTGAAAAACTCAGTAAGATGAAGAATACCTGAGAGAGCACTGGCAACAAAGCAAACTGGATGGAAGAGAAAATTAGTGAGCTCAAAGACAGGCATGTAGAAATGATCCAGGGAGAAGAATAAGAGAACTAAAAGAAAGAAAAAAAGAGCTTGCCCTGATCAGTATGGTTTAGATGGTTGAATGTCGACCAATGTACCAAGAGGTCACCGATTCAATTCCCAGTCAGGGCACATGCCTGGGTTGTGGGCTCAATCCTCAGTAAGGACATGAAGAAGGCAACTTATCAATGTTTCTCTCTCATCAATGTTTCTCTCTCTAAAACCAATAAAACTGTATTTAAAAAAAAACAATGATAATTATCTGATTCCATAGAAAGAGCAACATAAGGATAATAGGTATACCAGATGGAGAAAAGGAGGAAGGAATAAAGAATTTACTCAAAGAAATAGTTAATCAGAACTTCCCAAGCCTTAGGAAACACATGCCAAATAGCCAAAACAATCTTCTCTGAAAACAGACAAATTTGGAAGTATCACACTACCTGATATCAAACTATAGTACAATTCAGACAGAGAAAGACAAATATCATATGGTTTCACTTAAATGTGAAATCTAAAAAACAAATGAGCAAAGAAAACAAACTCAGATACAAAGTAATGGTTGCCATACTATACTTTAGGAAGCAAAATTTTTTTTCATGAATGGAAAAGGATTGGGGGACTAGGTAAAAAAGGTGAAAGGGCCTGGCTGGTGTGGCTCAGTGGTTGAATGTCAACCAACGAGCCAGGAGGAAGGTTCGAGTCCCTGGTTGGGGCACATGTCCAGGTTATGGGGTGTGCAGGAGGCAGCAGATAGAAGATTCTCTCTCATTATTGATGTTTGTACCATTCTCTCCATCTCCCTACCTCTCTAAAATAGAAACGTGAAAAGATTAAAAAGTACAAATTTGTAGTTACAAAATAGTCATGGCTATTAAAGCACAGCATAGGGAATATAGTCAGTAATCTATATGCATAAAAGCCTAAATGACCAGCCAACCAGCCAGAGCTCATGCGGGAACTACCCCTGGTGGTCAGTGCACTCCCACTGCAGAAGCACCGCTCAGCTAACATATGGGCACCAGACGGAGGGCTCACAGCTGTCAAGCGCAGTTGGAGCAGTGTGAGCCTCTCCTGCAGATTCCCTGGGCACCAGAGTGGTGGTGGTGGCAGGTGCAGTGGGGCCAGGATGAGCAGGAGCAGTGCGGACAATGAGCTGGAGCCAGATGAGCTGGTGGTTAAGGCCAGTCTATGGTGACACAGAAGTCCACTGATCCCCATTGATGAAGGGCTGAGGGACCCCACTGCATGAACACATGCGCCAACCCTCTAGTATTGTAATAATTATGTATGGTGTCAGGTGAGTAGTACATTAACTTATCAAGAGGATCACCTTGTAAATTATATAAAACTAGAAGCCCAGTGCATGAAATCCATGCACTCGGGGGATGGAGGCAGGATCTCTCAGCTCAGCCTAAAGGCTCTCGCAGTCTGGGAGCCCTCAGGGGATGTCCAACTGATGGCTTAGGCCCACTCCCTGAATATCCTTAGCACTGCCCCCATGGAGGTGCGAGAGGCTCCTACCACTGTGCTCGCCATCTGTGAGCCTGACTTCTGACTGAGTGGTACTCTCCTTGTGGGAGTGCACTTACCAACAGGGGGCAGTTCCCGCTTTGAGTGTCTGTCCCCTGGTAGTTCCACAGTTCAGTCAATTTACATATTAGTCTTTTATTGTATAGGCTATCTAACCACTGTGCCATACACATGAAATTAATATGGAATGTTAACTGAATTTGAAAAAAATAATAAAGTATGTTTTTAACCTATGTTACCCCAATTAAACTTAATTTTAAAATTTGGAAAGGGCTATTAAACTACATGTAAAGATTTTACAATATATTAGATATAGAAGAGAGAAAAATAAAAAATTGCTTATGCCCAACAACTACAACTATGGAAAGTAAATACACAAACATTTGGCCATGAATGAAAGGAATAATGCAAAAATGAAGCCTACTGCTGTATTCAGTGTTGGGATTATACAATATTTTTCCTCCCCAACAACAACAACAAAAATCAATTTTCCAAACATTTTAATTTGCTCTATTCTAATTTTTTTCAAGTCATTTCCTCCTTACCGTAAGCATTATACATCTTGGGACCCAGATCTGGTCTAACAAAGTAGTTTGGCAGCCTAGAGGCCAAGTTCAGTTTGCCATCTCTCCGTGTATACTCGGGCAGTGGAATGTTGGCCATCAGGTCATCAAACCTGGTACAGAACAAGGAATTTGAAAAATTAAGTTGCCTTTCTAGTTCATTCTTATAAGATTTGTTCCTTCTACACACGAGGAACAAACAAAATACCTGGCTTATGAAGATGGAGACAGTTGAACATTAACAATATTCAAAATCAGAATTATAGAGGTTATAATCCTTCACCACAAAAAATGTATCAAAATGATTTGGAATATCTCAGACAAAAGATCCGAACAATGAATTTTCTGGACACTCAGATTTATTTCTTCTATTGTTTTGAAGATACTTTTCAAGGTTCAAGCTCAACTCAGGAAAATTAAATCTACCAATCTAGCTGTCTCATTGTCTAACACAAGACTGACTATATCACATGTGACCCGGGCAGTTCAGATCCCACCACTGCCTCAAATTCATCACCTGCACACCTCCCTCAGCCACCTCTTCTGGCAGCGCACTGCAGGGAAAACTTACAGAGCTTTCATTAACCAGATCTAATCCTTAATAACTTATCTCACTTAGAAACACACATCTCCAAAGTTTATAGAGTAGAAAGGAAAAATCAGCCCCAGTAAAACCATCGCAACTTTCATATTTTCCGGAGAGATATTTTCTCACACCATCTCAAAAAAGAATTTATTATACCAAGTCAAGGACTGAACTATTTACAACCCCCCCCCCCACTAACCCCCATCATACCTGGAAGGCATCATATCTCTAAAATCTTCTCCTGGTGGCCAGTCCTTAAGTTTCAACACCATTGGTTCTTTTTCATTTTTTAATCGGTCTGAAAAACAACCAGAATAACTGATTTACTCCTATTAACTAAAAAATAGACCAAAATAAATGGCAAATTAGCATTTTATGCTTAATAATGCCAATAAAATTTATTTTATCACTGTAAAATTTCATAACCTGATATTTTGTATATAAATATTTTTCTTTAATATTCCCATCCATCAATTGCTAACTTCTACAGTGCCAAGAAATCTATCCATACCTAGGAGGCATTAAGAGGTAGCATAATAAAGATCACCAACTCATTTATATCTGGGCCCTAGCTTTTCTAGGTGCTAATTAAACTAATACTCATTCTTTTGAGATTTCAGCCACTCCCTTTTGCCCATTATCTAGGTAGTGTTTGACAGTTGTTCCTCTCACTCAGATCCAGTGTTCTCTTGCATACTGAGTTCTGTAAGAAGTGAGCAGTTCCACCATGAATAAATAGCAATGCAAATTAACAATCCAAGACCACAGGGGGGAAAAACAAACCATTTTCTGGGGCTCGCTTGAAAAAGAAATGATTGTCCAGCCAGGTGTCTCAGTGGTTGTTTAACTATGAACCAGGAGGTCACAGTTCGACTCCTGGTCAGGGCACATGCTCAGGTTGCAGGCTTGATTCCCAATAAGGGATATGCAGGAGGCAGCCTACCAATGATTCTCTCCCATCATTGATATTTCTCTTTCCCTTCCTCTCTGAAATCAATAATTATATATATATATATATATTTTTTTTTAAAGAAGAACTAGAAATGACTTGTTTTACTCAGAGACTGAAACTGATGTTCTGTCCAGGGAGACCTAGGGCTAACAGGGCCCACTCTGCCCCCTGGCAGATACACACAGAGTTTAATGAAAACTATTTTTGTGTGATAGAACCACTACCTATTGCAGGTAATGCCAAGGAACCAAGACCCAAGGATCTCATAATTATCAGATATGCTGATAATTATGATTAACATGGATGAAAACCACTTTTGCACTTCTTGCTGTGTTTTAGTCTCTAAGTGTTTTATTGATTTAATCCTTGCAACTAAACCAATATCCCAATGAGATTAAGTCCTTTAGATGAGGAAATTGACAGATGTCTAAGGGCATCCAGCAGAATCGGAACTGCAACCCAGGTTTGACTTCAGAGCTTATACTCTTGAGGGCTAACGTTTGTAAAATGTTTTAGTCAACCACTGTTCCGTAACCTGGTTTAAACAGGTGCACTCATGGGGCAATAGAGATAGGAAATCACAGGGAACAGGATACGTTCAGAACACCAGCAGCACTTCAGTGTGGGTGGCACGCCTGTGGTGTGCAGGAGGAACATCGCATGGAAAGGCCAGTTGCAGCTGATGCTGGAAAGTTTGAACCTCAGAAAAATCAAATCACTGGATCATGCAACAGTAAGTACATATCCAGTCAGGATTTGAACCCAGACCTAACTGGATGGCACAGTGTGGTACCTCTATCACCAGTTCTCTTTCAAAGAACTTGCTGCCAAGACACAGCTTTAGGGTCTGCCTCAGCTGCAAAGAGCTGTCTCACCAGGTTACTGCCCTTCCCCGGCACCAGGATCTAGAAACTGAGGGGGGGGGGGTACAAGGTGGTGTTGAAGGCCTGACATCTCCCACTTCAGCCCAATCTGTGATATTGAGGGGCAAAAATTCCTCCAGGACTTCCTGCTGTACTGGCTGAAGCTTGTTTGAGTCTGCCTTGCAGTTGACTCCTCGTGCCAGTTTTGTTCCCACCTCTCCATTTCAGATAATTATTTTCCATCTGAAACTCCATCTTACCTATGGAAAACCCCATCATGTCTTATATAAAGTTAAGTATAACTTTATTATAAAGTCTGTGACAGTATGGGCCATGATCTATAAATGTGAGTAACAGGGGATAAGGAAACAGGAGAGTAAAATGTGAAAGTATGTCTAAAAAGATGAGCGGTGAATGAGCATACCTGAATTACTGAGTCTGAGGAATGAACTGGCTGAACCTCCCAGCAGAGATGGGGCCTGGGGACCCACTGCTGTGCTACTATGAACCTCAGGGCCCAGTGTGCACTTCGTGTTCTTGGAAACAGTTTACTGATTGGCCAATCACTGAAAGGACCAAACCTCAGCACAGGCCCCTCTAGCCTTTTTGCTACAATCCCTGCTCACCCATATGGAGTCGGCAGTGACCAGGAGACCCTGTATTAAATGAATCCATATTCCCTGGCACCTTCAGGTCTATTTATCTTAAACTATTAGAAAAAAAGATAGATGAAGGTGAGATGCACATAACCACCAGCCTCAATTAATTTAATGCCATTTTGTGGTTACCCTCCTGTGGGCACAGGTGGAAGCACCTGAAGGATAGACACTACAAAATGAACTTGTCCCAGTTCAAACATAAACTTTTCAAATCCTCAACACCCCTGAAAGATCTTTAATACATACTTGGAACATCTTCAAATCCATCCCAGAAATCTCCTACTGTGGCTCCTGTGATGATTTCATTGGTCCTGCAATTAACTAGGTCAACTTCCTGACCTCCAAATTCTTTCCTGAAGGATTCAGGTTTCCAAAGTTCAGTGTTCAATTTGTGATGCACTCCTGACACCATTACTGGCTAAAGAAGAGAACAAAGACTTTAGTTTGAACTCCTCCTGCTCTGACCCCACACCTGTGGCAGCTACTGGCTTGTTTGTCTATAGGTCATCTTATCTCGGACCCCACAGTGCCAGCTTACACTTCTGAGCACCCACAGCATTTCCTGTCTTCATCACTCATCTGTTACAAAACATCCCTTGCTCTCAAAGTACCTTAGTAAGCTTCTAGGAGCAAGGACTCCACTCTCGGTATTCACAAAATACCAGTGCCAAGGCTCAGGGTAGGCAGAAGATGTGGTAAGTCAAAGGCCAGTAGGAGAATCCTGACCAAACAGGGCACAGCCACTAGCCTCCAACCTGTTGTTGCTAGGCAGAAACAGGGACCTGAGGTTGCCAGGTCCTTTAGTTATCTCAAGTACTGGCAATCAGTTCAATTTTTTAAAAATTATGTTATTCATGCTCTTGGTCTAAATTCAGTCTGTTACTGTCATGAGCAAATCTTAGTACACAGGGCTGAAATTTTTTTGTCAAATATGTACATTTTCTATATGGCAATTCTATAGTCTTGTTCAAGAGGCAAGTTTTCCTTTAGTGAAGACTCCATTTAGCCCGGAAGAAAAGCCAAAGATTCAGACAACAAAAACCAAAACAAGAAAGCAGAGGAGCAGGTGTACATAGCCATTCATCTCCTAAACTATCAAACAAAACTTAAGATGCAGCCCATTGGCTGGTGTTTCTCAGTGGTTAGAATATCGGCCTGGCACTGAAGGATCTTGGGTTCAATTCCTGGTAAAGGGTATGTACCTGGGTTGTGGGCTCACTCTGCCCCCGATCGGGGTGCATGTGGTAGGCAACTAGTCAATGTGTCTCTCTCACATTGTTTGTTTTTTTCCTCTCCCTCTCTTCATTCCACCCTTTTTTCCATTCTCTCTGAAAAAAAGTAATGGAAAAAGAAATCCTTGGACAAGAATTTTTAAAAGAAAATTTTTTTAACTTAAAATGAAGCAATACTGCCCTGTAAAGCAGACCCCCTGGGAGTCTACACATCAATCGCAAGATAAACCACCTGGCTGTGGTCCACCTAAAACTGCCTTTAGCACAAGGTTTTAATTCATGAAAAAGGGGATACATAACTGTCATATTTTGTCTAATCCCCCAAATTTCATAAGCATCCTCGTCACACTCCACTTTTGTTGAAATTTATCATAAGAATAACTGAGTCCAGGTGCTCTCATCAAAAATCCAGTGACTAGCTTTAGCCAGTTTGGCTCAGTGGATAGAGCACTGCCCCAAGGACTAGAGTCCTGTTTTCCATTCCCATCAAGGACATGTATTTCAATTGCACGCTGGATCAACACTAGTCTCTCT
Organism: Vespertilio murinus; assembly: GCA_963924515.1. Taxonomy (NCBI): domain Eukaryota; kingdom Metazoa; phylum Chordata; class Mammalia; order Chiroptera; family Vespertilionidae; genus Vespertilio; species Vespertilio murinus. Next base: position 19,072,715 of record OZ004713.1, read on the forward strand.
CACATTGATGTTCTCTCTCTGTGTCTCTCCCCTTCCCTTCCACTTTTAAAAATCAATGGAAACCGCCGAAACCGGTTTGGCTCAGTGGTAGAGCGTCGGTCTGCGGACTGAAAGGTCCCGGGTTCGATTCCGGTCAGGGGCATGTACATTGGTTGCGGGCACGTCCCCAGTGGGGGGTGTGCAAGAGGCAGCTGGTCGATGTTTCTCTCTCATTGACATTTCTAGCTCTCTATCTCTCTCCCTTCCTCTCTGTAAAATACCAATAAAATATATTTAAAAAAAAAATCAACGGAAACCTATCTTTGGGTGAAGATTAAAAACAAAAAATCCAATGACTAGTCAGAAGCAATCAAAACCTCACAAGCTATACTTTGCCTTAATTGCATTCACTCTAAATAAAAAAGTACAAAAATAGGAGATAAAGTATATAGTTATGCTACTTATAATTGGGGGGAGGGGTGGCAGAAGGAGGGGATGTCAGAGTCTGCCAAAGGAGCCAAGAGGGGGATCTGAACTGGCTGGGAGAGCAGAGGTCTCCTACCTGTCCTTGTTTCCAGCACTCCCGAAACACATTCCAGTTGCTCTTGTTATTGGGATCTTGCAGGCACAGTAAGCGATTGTCACACAGCCAGTAGTGAGGAGTGTCAAAGCCCAGAATGCTGGGCTTGATCGTCAGTCCTTGAGGCCTCTTAGATAAATCAGAGGAAGTCTTATTTTGCACTAAAGAGGCAAAGATGTCATCAAGGATTTTTGGTGTATTCTTGAGTCCATTTTCTGTCTGAATTTGAAAAAGAATTTAAGTGTTAAATGTCATTCCCTACCATCAAAATGTACACAATACACATTTCATACTTGTCCTATAATGGTAGGACAAGTATAGATCACATATCCAGGAAGCAGTCAAAGCCAGGACTCTGAGATAAAAGGTAAGTCTCTCTTCCCCCACCTGACATCACAACTCACAGAAGTGGGTACAGGAAAAAGTATAATAGGGAAAATTTCCCAGCCCAGTACCATAACCCTGTGAAGCCCGCCTGCCAATCACACAGCCTTCTGTACCCATGAAGGAAAGCCTAGGATTAATTTACACTTTGTTTCAAATTTTCTAATGTCATCTATTCACCTTTATTAGGTGGAGTACAAACAGAGGAAAAAAATGCATACCTTTCCTGTGGAGGAATTCAAAAGATTTCGGAGGAAACCAGAACTGTTGTTGCTTACAGGTGTCAAAATTGTGCTGTTAAAGGTATGGAGGACGGTGCTGGACTTGCTCAAAGGGGGCAAGGGTGGAAGGCATTTGATTTCATTCTTTAGAATTGGCATCATTGGTTGTTTTTCTGAAAACAAAAAACATCCAAATGGAAAAACATTCTGAAAATAAAATAGTAGTAGTCCTCTATTAAAATTATTTTTTGGAACCTGTTTTCATTTATTAGAACAAAAAAAAAAAACTTAACAGGATAAATACTAACAACATTATTTAGACAAGGATTCCCAACTGGTATTAAATAACAAAGATCCAATATCCAGAGGATACATGGTAAATGATATACATGCGTACATATATAGAGAGTGTTAAAGGACATTAGAGCTGGAGACAATGAACAAGGAAGAGCTGGGGAAAGGAGCCCAGGTTGGTCTGCTTTGGCTCACTAAGTCAGAGAAAGGGGGTCTTGGGAACAGGCTCAGGGCTTTGCCCGGGATGAACCCGTAGAGTTTAGGAGATGCCCGCCTTGGGGAAAGAAGGAGAGAAAATAAGAAGGTGCTCCTGAGATGGAGGCTAAACGGTATTTCTTAAAACTTCTGTTTTCTATTTGTTTGTTCCTAGTATACAAAATACAATTGATTTTTACAAATTAACAATGTAACTAGCAACCATATTTATTAAATATATGCTTTTTATTTTTTCACATGTATAATTAGATTGTCTGCAGATATCAACAAATTTTTCTTTCCAATTCTAATATCTTGTTTGTTTGACAACACCAGGATTTCCAGTACAATGTTTAATAAACTAGTAATTGCAGGTATGCTTGTCTCTTTCCTGAACACAAGAGAAATGCTGTAAAAAAACAAATACCTATTTAACCAATTAAAAATTAAATTATTATTTATGATGATTGATGCCAGTTTTATTGTAGAAGCTCATTACAGTAAGTACAGTAAGTACAATTAAGAAATTCGTGCAAGAGTAGGCCTTCCTTCCCCCAGATTTCCATTGCAGCCCCGGCTTCTGTCTGATCTAATTAGCATATTACACTTTTATTATTTTTATATGTATTCCCTTCTAGTCCTAAGATTTAAAAAAAAAAGTCAAGAGAGGGAGAAACCAAAATGACGGCCTAGGTAAGCACTTAAGCTGCGGCCTCGCACAACAATTTCAAAACAACTAAAAGACAGAATGGACATCATCCAAAACCACAGGAAAGCTGGCGGAGTGGGAAATGTACAACTAGAAAGGAGAGAGGCTCATGGATCGGATTGGGAGCCACAAAGCGCTGAGGTAGGGAGACGCACATGTGGAGAGAGAAAGGACGGCCGAATGCCTGGCTGGCAGGAGGGGAAAGGAAGTCCCCGATTGCACTGAACCCTTTCCGACTGTACTGAACCCCAATCCTGGCTGAAGCCCCGTGGACCCAGGCTCATATGGATGGAGTCCAGACTGTAGAAAAAGGCACCTGGAAACTCAAGAGACTGGGAAACTGGAGGAGCCGGAAGCCACAGCGGGCAGGGTCTACAGTAACGTGCACACAGAGAGGTGTGACTGTGGAGGTTGCCACAGCCTCTCCATAGTGGAAGGAGTCAGAAGCTCCAGACTACAGAAACCCAACCCAATTCCGAGTGAGCCCCTGGGACACCCACACTCTTGCACGGGGAATCTGGACGGTCAGACGGAAACTCAGGCGAGTGCACAAGGGCAGGGCTGACAGGAAGCCAAGACTGTCAGCTCAGCCCAGAGACTCTACCCCATCCAAGCTGAGCACAGAGGCTTTTGAAATTTTGCAAGTCTGATCTTACAAGACTGTCTCCAATACAGAAGGTATCACGGAATAGACACAGCTGATACATCCAATGGGCTGGAGGTCAATTCCTCCCAGTGATACCAACAACAATCAAGTCTTAACTACAACAAGGCTGTTCATGCAGTCCACAAAGGGGAGCACCAAGAGTGTCTACCTAAGGTAACATGGGGAGACAACCCAGTGGGCCATATAGGACACCAAACACACAAAGCGATCCTACCAACTCTGGGAAGCAGCGAAAATGCTGAGACAAGGATATTGATCTCAAATGAAAGAAATGGAGGAGAACAAAAGACTGGATATAGAGTTCAAAACCACGGTTATAAGGTTTTTCAAGAATTTCCTAGAAAGGGCCGATAAATTTAATGAGACCCAACTAGAAATTAAACTGACTAAAATAAAAAATATTATATAGCCAAAGCCGGTTTGGCTCAGTGGTAGAGCACGGACTGAAAGGTCCCGGGTTCGATTCCGGTCAAGGGCATGTACCTTGGTTGCGGGCACATCCCTGGTGGGGGGTGTGCAAGAGGCAGCTGGTCGATGTTTCTCTCTCATCGACGTTTCTAGCTCTCTATCTCTCTCCCTTCCTCTCTGTAAAATATCAATAAAATATATTTTAAAAATATATTATACAGAGATCCAACAGCAGACTGGAGGAACACAAGAATCAAGTCAAAGATTTGGAATACAAAGAGCCAAAGGACACTCCTCTGAAGAAGCAAGAAGAAAAGAGAATCAAGAAAGTTGAAGATAGCGTAAGGAGCCTCTGGGACAACTTCAAATGTACCAATATCAGAATTATGGGGGTGCAAGAGAAGAGAGAAAGACACTGAAACCTATTTGAAGAAATAATGTCAGAAAACTTCCCCCACCTGGTGAAAGAAATAGACTTACAAGGACAGGAAGCGCACAGAACCCCACAAGAGGAAGCCAAAGAGGACCACACCAAGACACATCATAATTAAAATGCCAAGGGCAAAAGGCAAAGAGAGAATCTTACAAGCAGAATGAGAAAAGCGTTGGTTACCTATAAGGGAACATCCATAGGACTTTCAGCTGATTTCTCAACAGAAACTATATGGGCCAGAAGGGAGTGGCAAGAAATACTCAAAGTGATGAATAGCGAGAACCTACAACCAAGATTATTGTATCCAGCAAAGTTATCATTCAGAATTGAAGGGCAGATAAAGAGCTTCACAGATAAGAAAAAGGTAAAGGAGTTCATCACCATCAAACCAGTATTAATTATATGAAATGCTGAAAGGTATTCTTTAAGAAGAGGAAGAAGATATAATAGAATCAGGGGCAAAGAAAGGGAGTGGATGGATAATTATTAGGGGGAAAGAGGTGTGGGGTATACAGGAAGAGACTGGATTAAAATCATACAACTAGCCAAAACCAGTTTTGCTCAGTGGATAGAGCGTCAGCTTGCGGACTGAAAGGTCCCAGGTTCGATTCCGGTTAAGGGCATGTACATTGGTTGCAGGCACATCCTTAGGAGGGGGGTGTGCAAGAGGCAGCTGATCGATGTTTCTCATCGATGTTTCTAACTCTATCCTTCTCCCTTCTTTGTATAAAAATCAATTATATATATATTTTTTAAATCGTACACATATAGATGAGGACAAGGGGGGGTTAATGGCAGAGTGTGGGGCGGGAAGCAAGTGGAAGGGAGCTATTGGGCGGGGGGAAGGAGAAACAATTGTAATAATCTGAGAAATAAAGATTTTAAAAAATCTTGAACAAGTACTAAATTTTCCTACTTTTCTATGTCTCATAATTTTTGAATGTTAAATTACACCTGCATTACTGATGCCATTGTTCATGCTGTATAAGTCCTTTATTGATAGTACTGAATTGTATCCACTTAACTTTTGTTTAGGATCTTTGCATGAAAGAAATTGATCTGCAATTTTTCTTCCTTTTAACAAACAGAAAGCGGAATCATGTAAATTCTAATCTAACTACCTGATTCAAAAGGCCATGTTCTTTACACTATCATCTAGCATAGATGAAACAAAAGCACAGATAAAGAAAAATAAAACTGAAGCCAGGACATTGAACATTAGACAAACAAGAACTGTATATAGGATAAGAACAAGGCGACAAAAAAGTCTCAATCTTCACCTAACGGACAGTCTATCACCAGCCATAGCTGTCCTTGCTGGTGCTGCATTTTGAAAACACTTGAACTTGTGTCAGGTCTCACGTAGTCTATAGAGAACCACTTTCCCTTCTACACAACCTCTCACAGCAGCTAAGGCTGTCCAGTCCCTCCCCAAATGGACTCAAGTTCCCAGGAACCCACAAGAAAGGAGGGAGAGCTCACCCTTATTCTCCTTGTTGACATTCCCACCTGTCAGGTCTGTCAGCCAGTTTAAAGGAGAGGTGCTGCCTGGACAGGCTGGCTTGATGCTGCTGGCTGGCTTAGAGGCGGCTCCCCCACCCGTGGCCGCCGGCTCCAGCACTGAGGGGTTCTGCTGGAGCACGGTTCCAAGAGTCTGTTTTTCTCCAGCTAAGGAAATCTGAGTATAAAAAGAGAATTTTGCACAAGCTGAAAAATTATGTTTTCCTTTCTTTACCTTTCTCATAACAGCTCACCAGTAAGAGAGACAAATATCCAAAACAAAGCCCAGTAACACCCCTAGACATCACCATGGCTGCAGTAATCTTACATTAACAGAACAGGACTATAATGTAGGGGAGACTTTAATTTTTTAGCTTTTATGTGTTACTAGTGAAACGTTAAGATATGCTAAGAATTTAAATACAGCAAAATATTCTACACACACCCCTTTATCTCCCATCTCATATTTATACATATCCTGAGCACTCCATCTACTGTGTTGCTTTAAAATGACCAGTTTCTTCCTATAACCCCAGTGAAATCACCCTAGTATCTGGAATAGACTCTCAAAACAGGGTTGCTGAATGAATGAATAGCTCTGATTTCAGAAGGAAACAGGAAATAGAGGAAATACCCTTGATTTAGCAAAGTGGAATGAGCTTTTAAATGTAGTGATCATTAAAAGAAGTCAAACTCAGGAGAAAAAAACCTGGAAAGAGCATACCACTTATCTTTCTGTTACTTAAAAAACTGCCTCCACAACTCAACTGGAGAAGTTATACATACATACATGGAGAAGAAAAAGGATAGTCAAATTCCTGTTTGATCCCAGCCCACCCTTTACATGTGATTATGGTTTCTGTGATGTCTTAATTGGTATTGTTCATTATTCCTCGACTAGAGGCCTGGTGCACGAGGGGGCAGGGTCCCTCAGCCTGGCCTGTGCCCTGTTACAGTCCGGGAGTCCTCGGGGATGTCCGACTTAAGCTGCAGTCTGGTCTCCCTCCGTGGGAGGTGACCGGGCAGGCAGATCAGGGGACTTGACCAGTTAGTTGTTCCACTGTTTGGTCGATTTGCATATTACACTTTATTATACAGGATTACTGATGAGGTAGCTAAAGCACATATAAACCAGTTAATTTGAGCCACAGTTATGCAACTAGAAAGTGGAAGGGGGGAAAAAAATTCAAATTCAGTTCTGACTCCAGAATCACAACTTTTCTCCCATGCTGCCTTTTATGTAAATATAAAAACCTGATTATTAAACCTGATGTGGAATTATGGGCTGAGGGAGCGGGAGGGAGGTGTGGGAGAGGATGTGATGGTAGAGATGAAGGGTATGCTTCTAGGAAGAGCATCAGCAACAGGGAAATGTACATTTTTAAATGTTGAGTGATGGGTACATAAAGATTCATTTCATTATTATTTCCTTCAACTCCACATATATTACAGGTAAAATATACGTAGTAATTTAAAACCTTTTAGAGCTAATCTGAATCTCTTTAACTCTGCAAAGTATGTGAAGTTTTTTAAAAAGCCATATAAATTTGATAGCAACTTATTAGATTATAATAGAATTTTTTTTGCTTTTTCAAGAAACAAAAATTAAAAACCTACTATAAGTTCCATGATAGTAATGTGAAAAGTGAGAATGGGTCTAGGAAGTGGCACAAGAAATGTGAATTCTCTTTCCACAGACTGTCCCCATATTTCTTTCAAATATACAGAAATCATTGGTTTATTTGAAAGCAGACAGACGACAATAAGGATGGTGAATCAAGCATAAACAGTAATACCTGTTTTATGTCTTCCTTTGAGGCTGGCTTGGAAAAGAGTTTGAATTGCCTGTTTGAACAGGGACAATTTGCCTTTATTCCCCATTTTGCTCTTACAGAATGAACAATGTCTCCAACTTCATAGAGGGCTAAAAAAAAAAAAAAAAAAAAAAAAGAACAGGTAAACATCTGAACATGGATGTCACGTATTTTCAATCTCGACATCACAAAGCAGAAGCTGACATTTCTGGCAGGATAACTATTTTTTAACAGCAGGGTGCTTATAAGTCATCCTTTTCATCCTGCTAAGTATGTTTCCCCCCAAATGTACCATTTCCTTTCCTTCCACAAAAATGTTTATAAGACTTTAATCACAAAGTTTTAGGGACATTATTTTACAAATTTTTGGACAATTTATGGTACACACTAAAATAAAGTTAGCATGAAATATACTATACAAAGTAAAATAAAATCACCTTTGAGCTAACCAAGACAAGGTGAAAAGAAATCATTACACCATGTGAAATACCTTTTCCAGGGATGATCTGTGTAGGCATCAGGTTCTCTGGTTCATGGATCTGACTCTTCACGCACCTTATCCAAGAGAAAGTCTTGTAGGCAGGACCTGCAAATAACTGACTTATAGTAACTGACCTCATGGATTTTGGCCCCAAATACCTCAAGAACCCATCACCACAAACTAATAAAAAAGGCTTAATCTAAGTGTGTTAAGGGGTCTGGAGGAGAATCAAGTCAATCCTCACCCTGCTGGCAATTCTTCCTCTTCATCCGGTAGCAATCCACACACACTCCAAATCCACACCGAGGACACACCCAGTGCAGGTTGAAGATGGTGGTGTCACACACATCGCACATTTCTCGGACACCTTTGACAGCACGCTTCCAAGCAACCTGTCCTACAAAAACCAATAAATCACTCAGTCTTGGGAGAAGAGGGTTTATGAAATATAACTTGAAGGGGAAAAGGAGCTGATCTTACTCCTCCCTCTGAGTGGATTTCCCATTAATTCTGTTCAACACCCAGAGCTCATCTCAACTCTACCCCACCTACAGGCCTCTTCACACCATAAGCAGTTGGGGGGTGCAGTTTTAACCCCCAGGAAATACTCAGGCTCTGCACCCCTGGCCCTCCCACTCTCCAAAGAGCTCTGCACACCACTAACATGGGTTAAGTGCCACTGAATAAATCATTAAAAAAGAAAACAGCAGCAGTTACACCGGAGTTCAGACACAGGTATCACACCACAGTGATTCTTCACGTTTAGGGTCATGAGACCCTTTGAGAATCTGAAGGCAGCATGGACCATGCTTTATCCAAAATAAAACCAAATTGACTCAGATACACACACACACAACATTTGACATAATCTCAGGTTAGTCACAGATGCCCTGAATCCATACAGACTGCCCATTAAAACCCCAGGGGGCTTAGGGAAATGGGAGGGAGATGCACATTAACTTAGTGGGGGCACAATAGTCCACAGTTCCTTCATATGACAGTCAGAACTCGATTTTGTTAGTGTCAGGAGTGATGTGGACACCCAAGACTGACTCATACTAACCAAATATCCAACATATCTATGTATCTATATATAAAAGCCCAAGACTGTCTAACCGCCCAAAGCGCCCCCCCCCCAACCCGCAGGCCTAGCCCCATGGGTCCCCATTGGGGCAGGCCAGCTGGATTCCACCCATGCACAAATTCATGTACCAGACCTCTAGTTAAGGCATAATCCAGAATTTTACAAAATAGAATTTCCCATTCCAATGGCCAAACCCTGATAACTGGGGGGAAGGGCCTTTCAGAAATGGGCAGGACATATTACCCACTCCCCCACCTATGCAGAAATGCCAGATCAATGATCAAATCAAGTATTAGAAAGTTTCAAGGAGTATGAGCAGAGAAAGGGCATTTCCTGGGTCAGAGAAAAGCCCAATGTCTGCTGATAAGAACACTCTTTTCTGTGTGTCTCCCTTTCTTGAACAAGACTGGATCAATACTGCCACATTCTTGTTCTATAGAGAGTTCCTGGTTAATTAATTCATTCTTCAGACTGACCACAATGCAAATGACCAACTTCATTTTGCACTGAATTAATCCATTTGCTGAGTGAACTTCTGCCATTTCATTATAATGCAATAGCTCACTGTAAAACACACAGAGCTTTAAGCAGTTTGCAAATTAGATTTTATGAACTTCACCTTGGGTCACTTGCATTAGACTGTTTTATTAGAGAACATTCTTAGATCTCTGAGCCACCATTTAATGATTTTTTTTTTTTTGTCACTGAAAAGACAAAGTATAAATGTTGAGATCAGCCTCCTAATCTCAGGATGAGAGTAATCCCTCTGGGAACATCTTGTGGCATCTTTCAGTATCACTCAAAGTGAGTTCCTCTTTCCAACTGACCAGCTGGTTAGAGGAAGTAAAAAGGAACAGAGGACTCAAACAGACAAAGAGGAAAGGTTAATCACATTTAAATCTTCAAGGACAGAGTTTCTTGATTATGCCTATTTCTGTATTTTAAAAAATGCATTTTTCAGATGACTCACCAACAGCAAAGAAAAAACATCAGTTGCTTTAAACAACCTTGCTGATTTGGGAATGAAGCACTAATATGTTCCAAAGAAGTGTTTCTATATTCTGATCATTAAGTGCCACCTTCTAGATCAGCAGCTGCCAATCTTTCGGACTGCCTGGACCACCAGTTGGCAACCACAATTTTTTTTCTTTAAATCTATTACTTTTACTTAAATGTATATAATAAAAGCACTTTGTATCTCTACCAAAAAGAGAATACCATCATCACATGTCTTAAATAGAAGATTATGAGAAAACAACAATGATTCTTTATTAGAGTCTCTGCTACCCAAACAGAATAGAGTGATTCTACAGTTGCTCTTCTCTTCAGCACGACTCTGGCTGCTCCAGGGCTCACAACTCCATCTCCCCACCTGTTCTCCTGCTCCTGGGAATGCCCCATTCTTTGGGCTCTGAGATGCAATAGTGTCCATACCTATCCAATAAATTGTTGTGTTTTTTTTTAATACATATATTTTACAGAGAGGAGGGGAGAGAAATAAGAGAGCCTGAAACGTCGATGAGAGAGAAACATCGACCAGCTGCCTCCTGCACACCCCCCATTGGTGATGTGCCCACAACCAAGGTACATGCCCTTGACCGGAATTGAACCCGGGACCTTTCAGTCCGCAGACCGACGCTCTACCACTGAGCCAAACCGGTTTGGGCCCAATAAATTATTTTTATTCTTAAGCTAGTTTCAGCTAGTTTCTGGTACCTACAACTAAAAATCTTAAGGTTGTATGGGTAGATGTTTGCATTGAAACATTATTTGCCTATGCAAAGTCCACCAGAAGAAAGGAAAGATTTCACCTGCAACTCTCAACCACTTGGTAAAGAAAAAATGATGGAAGAAAATTGAGACTTAACAGACAGATGCCCCTTGGTGCTTCTGGCTGGATACCTGTTTTACAGAGGGACATGGACAACAGAGGCGTGCTGTCCTCCCAGATGTCACACCAAGAGATGTTATGAAGGAGCTGTGGCTTTAATGTGTCACCACACTGATTGATTCCTATGGCTCATTGGGCTGACCAATGAATGTGAGTGGAGGACACCTGCACACACCCATATGGAACCTCCACCTATTTCCTTAAAACTTGCCTCGAACAGAATCATTTCCATCTGAGTTTGTTCCCACTGTAATTATTGGGACCCAGTTCTCCAGACTGCTTCAACAGGTCTCGGGTAAAGCCTGTCCATTCTAATTTTCTTGGAAATGTATTCATAATTCAAAACCTTTGTCTTAAAATAAATCAACCTGAAGTTTCAAAACCTTTTGGTAAGCCCACACTGCTGGTAACATAGCATAAATTCCAAAACCACCTCACCTTCGCCTTTCTTAACTAAAAATGAGTTCTATTCCTTTGGTAATCACCCCCAAGTAAACGCCACAGAGAGGTAACTGGCTCTCATAAAACCAACAGGTAAAATCTGTTACAAAAGAAAAAATACAACCTCATTCTGCAAAAGTCATCTAAACTTTGGGGTGAAAATGAAACCTAACCAATTAGGACTTAGGTGCCATTCAGGAATAAAAATCAAGTTGGACTTAAAAATCCTACCCACTAAGAGATGTTCTTACTGTGTGGCTCAATAGTTGACATAGCTTCCTTTTCAGAAATCACCATTTGACAGAAGTGGTCTCCAATGTTGGCCAGGATATACTTTGCTGTGTCCAAATCGATCCCCACCACGTTTTTGTTTATAGGCAACCACAAGCCAATTGCTTCACTGTCATACTTGTTTGGAGTTAAGAAACCTTCTACTCGCAACACACCATGTTTGTTGAATTTTAACCTAGAAGAAGTAGGGAAAAAAACAGGTGCATTTCACACACACAAAATTAATTTACAGCTTATAGTTATCAATTAAAATCAATAAATTTCTTCCCAGTTTTTTATAATCTCCATGGCTAATTATAGCCAATTGTTATTTGGCAATGTCAATAGAAAGGTAAGAAAAATATTACCAAAAGACATGGTGGGGAACACCTGTCAGACTTGGGGGCAAGAATAATTACAAGTCACCAGAGAAGTAAAATGACAAACAAAAGGTGGTAAATTATCTGATCAGATCTGAATACAAATATTGCTTCAAGAAAAATGCTCAGTAAGAGAAGGAAGGCTAAAGCTGGACAGTCACTGAAGCCATGACCACAGAGGTATTTAGCACCCATATGAATCCTAGTTGCAAATTAGGGTGTAAGCTCCTAGAATGAGTGGCAGTGTTAAGATAGGCCTCAGTACCTAAGAAAGAGGAAAAAAGGGCAGGATACTTTCTCAGTATTCTTATTCAGTATTTTTGACACCTGAATGTTTTTTCTAAGCTATGTGTTGGTTTTTAATTTATTTTAAATACACATTATTATGTCAATCTATTTGGAGACACGTAGTAGATAGATAACCATAGTGAAATATGATAGTTAAAATAATTATTAAATTTTATAGGAATCAGAGGAAGTTTGTGGGTCTAATGTAAAGATGCACTTTCCCTTTCAAAGAGGTCAAAGTGAAAAAACAGCCAGTCAGTGTGGCTCAGTGGATGAGCACTGACCTATATTAACCAGGAGGTAAAGATCCAATTCCCTGTGGGAGCACATGCCCAGGTTGTGGGCTTGATCCCCCATGGGGAGTGTGCAGGAGGCAGCCAATCAATGATTCTCTCTCATCACTGATGTTTCTCTTTCTCCCTCACTTCCTCTCTCTGAAATCAATAAAAATATATTAAAGATCATCTATAGCCAGAACAAACGGCTCATTTATATATATATATTAAAAAAGCAAACACTAAACCAAAAATAAGACATGGCTGCCTTTCTTTGCTCAGGATCAAAAATTAAAGAAAATATATAGCCAAAACCGGTTTTGGCTTAGTGGTAGAGCGTAGGTCTGCAGACTGAAAGGTCCCAGGTTTGATTCCGGTCAGGGGCATGTACATTGGTTGCGGGCACATACCCGTGGAGGGTATGCAGGAGGCAGCTGGTCGATGTTTCTCTCTCAGACGTTTCTAGCTCTCTATCTCTCTCCCTTCCTCTCTGTAAAATATCAATAAAATATATTTTTGGAAAAAAATTAAAGAAAATACATAAAAATGCAAGTTTTTATCTATAAAATTTGAGATTTTTTAAGAAAAGATATTCCTCTTCTTACTGACAAAGGTACACAGAGACAAGCATGCTAAAACCCTACCAGTAGGCATGGATGCAGGTATAGTCTTCCTGCAGGGCAATGTGGCTGAACACGTGTCAAAGCCTTAAAAAACGTACACCTGGCCTGGCATTACCACTTTCAGTAATCCTTCTAAAGTAAATAATCAGAGATGTGAACAAGGAAACGATAATTTCTATATTATTTTAGTGGCAAAAAAATATAAAAATAATCTTAATACCAATAAGGGAATTAACTAAGTGAATTACCAAACAATGTTATTACGGGTTCTTACATAGCTATTCAAAACTATTATCAGAAAAATGTTAACATGATTAAGTAGTTCCTACTATGGAAAGTATTGGGAAAAATTCAACATAATATATAGAAGCATACCTTGGCAATATTGTGGGTTCTATTCCAGACCACCATGCTAAAGCAAATATTGCAATAAAGCAAGTCACACAATTTCCCCCCAGTGCACATAAAAGGTATGTTTACATTATACTGAAGTCTATTAAGTGTGCAACAACGTTTTGTCTAAAATACATGCACCCCTATGTTCACAGCAGCATTATTTACAATAGCTAATATCTGGAAACAGCCCAAGTGTCCATCATTAGGTGAGTGTATAAAAAGGCTGTGGTACACTTACACAATGGAATAATATGCGACTGTCTCTTACACTTTGAGACAGAATGGATGGACCTGGAGATTATTATGCTAAGCAAAATAAGCCAGTCAGAAAAAGACAAATATCACATTATCTCACTTTTATGTGGAATCTAATGAAAAAAATAGGTCTGGAGGCCTGAAAACATGGAAGAGACTGATATATCTCAGAGGGGAGAGGGGTGAAGGGGATGGAAGAGATTAACCAAAGAACTTACAGCATATATGCATTGCCCATGGGCACAAACAACAGTGAGAAGGAGGCCTGGAATGGGGAAGGGGCAGTGGCTGGGTGGAGGGGGACAAAGTGGGGGGAATGGGGGACATATGTAATACTGTCAACAAGTTAAAAAAATACTTTATTTCTAAAAATGCTAACCATCACCTGAGCCTGTTGAAAAAATGGTGCCAATATACTTGCACAACAGGCTTGCCACAAACATTCAATTTGTAAAAAAAAAAAAAAAAAAAAAAGAAAGAAAGAAAGAAAAAGAAAAGAAAGAAAAAAGGAAAAAGGGAAAAAAAGGAAAAATCTGTGAAGTGCAATAAAATGAGGTAGGCCTGTACAACAGGTACATTTAAGTGTATTTTATGACCATATAAATATTAAAATGCACTGAAAAGTTAACAGTAATTTTTAGTGGTTTTCCAGAACCTTCAGCATTTTTCTGTTTGTTACTTTTAAAAACAAAAGATTGTATTTTTAGGCTTCTTTGCTTTAACAAAATTTTAAAGGGAGAATGTGAAGGAAATAATATTCAGTAAGATCTAGATTTCCAAACCAGAAATTAAAAATAGTATCTCTACTTTTTTTAGTTCTAGATAGACGAGGAGGGCAGGGTGGATATGCTATAGGGCCCAGATTACCTGAGCTTCCCCCCAGATGCCTCACCTTCTAAAGTGAAAGAAGCGACAAAACACAGGTGAATCTTTCTGTTGTTCTTTATCCTTGCGGAGACTGTCCAAGCGACACTCCCGGCACTTGGGCAGCTGTGCCACAATGTTCATGCAGGAGTCGTCCTGTACGAAGGCCTCGCCGCTCTGCTGCAGCTTCCTGACTTTGGCTGGGTCTGTCAAAACGGACTTCCTGGTTGGCACTAGCAAAACAAAAGATTAAGAAAATGGGACCTCAAATTTTTAAAAAATCACATCAATATGCTACTGAATTCTGTTCAAAGGGCCAGTTTTCCCAAAGGGAGAACTCCTCAATAACTGGTTCAACTGTCATTTCTAAAAATGGCTTAATAGAAGACAACTATCAAAAACAATTAGAAAAGTTTTACCTCTTATAATACTCATTTGGCTAACTAAAACCCCAAATTTAACAACCAGACTCACAGTTCCATGCAATGTATACTTTTATTCACCATCCTAGGTAAAAGAAATATTTCAGGAAAATTTTTCCAAATCAGATACTTACTATGGATGAGGACAATGGGGGATGGGGAAAGGGCAGAGGGTGGGATGGAAACTTGGTAGAGGGGAGCAATGGAGGGGGGAAAAATATGAGGAACATTTGTAATAATATGAACAATAAAGATTTATTTAAAAAACAAAAAAACAAACTCACTGCAATATTAGCAACAGAGATAGATAGGTTCATCTCAAACACAACACTGTATGGAAGTCACTTTACACACCAAAATTGCTCTCACACACAGTGCCTTGGTCTACAAAACAAGAGCTATTTTATAAATGCTTCTATGAGATGTAACTTGACCTTTGACACATCTTCAATTTCCTTTACATGTATGTTCCATTCAAGGTTAAGAGCATTAGCTAAAGACAGGATTATGATTTTAAATAAATGTCTGTTTGAAGTTTTAACTTGTAATAGGCAGGAGAAATGCAAAGAAGGTTTTAAATAAACATACTACATAATAAAAGAGTAATATGCAAATTAACCACCACTCAGCTACATTCACAAGCCACAACCACCTGCCAATAAGAGCAAGTATACAAATAAACCCAACCAAGATGGCTACAGCCACAGAGAGCAGGAGGGAGGCATTTCCCTGGCAACAGAGGAAGCCAAGTTTTCCGCCTGCCCTTGCTGGACTAAGCCTCCACTCAAGGCTACAAAGTTTCAATTGTAGATGGTAAATAAATTCCAGGTACCAGGGCCTCTGCTTGGATGGCTGGCCTGCAAACCACCACAGGCCCTCCTTCAGGCTGCCCCATGCCCCAAGGGAACCCCCACCATGACACGGGACACCCTTCAGGGAAAACCAGCTGGCCCCCACCCATGCACCAGGCCTCTATCCTATCTAATAAGAGTAATATGCAGATTGACCATCACTCCAACACACAAGATGGCTACCTCCATGTGGCCAAAGATCCTGCCCATGTGGACACAAGATGGCCAGCAGAGGAGGGCAGTTGGGGGGACCAGGCCTGTAAGAGAAGGCAGTTAGAGGCGATCAACCCTGCAGGGGAGGGCAGTTAAGGGTGACCAAGTCAGCAGAGGAGGGAGTTGGGGGCTAATATGCTGGCAGGGGAGCAGTTAGACATCAATCAGGCTGGCATGGGAGTGATTAGGGGGTAATCAGGCTGGCAGGCAGAAGCAGTTAGGGGCAATCAGAAAGGCAGGCAGCCGAGTAGTTGGGAGCCAGCAGTCCTGGATTGTGAGAGGGATGTCCGACTGTCAGTTTAGGCCGGATCCCATTTAGTCGGACATCCCTAGAGGAGTCCCAGATTGGAGAGGGTGCAGGCTGGGCTGAGGGACAATCCCTCCCTCCCCTGTGCACAAATTTTGTGCACCGGGCCTCTGGTCTTTAATAATTATCCTAGAAGTGATCCAACCCTACCTCACGTTTAAAGCAGTCCTAGAGCACACAGTAAGACTAAATGGATGTTTTCAGACCTAGATTCCTTAGACACTATTATCCAGTTATAGTGAAAGGGAAGATAAATTAAGAAAGGAAATAAAGAGATCAGTAGTTCAAGAATGGAATTTTAGCCAAAACTGGCTTGGTTCAGTGGATAGAGCATCAGCCTTTGGACTGAAGGGTCCTAGGTTCAATTCTGGTCAAGGGCATGTACCTTGGTTGTGGGCACATCCCAGTGGGGGTGTGCAGGAGGCAGCTGGTCGATGTTTCTCTCTCATATGTTTCTAACTCTCTATCCCTCTCCATTCCTCTCTTTAAAAAAAAATCAATAAAATATTTTTAAAAAATGAATGGAATTTTACTTATGTATTGAAATGGCATCATCCTTTGAATTGGACCAGGTTTTCACAAACCATGGGCAAAGAGCCCAAAGGTTATCTGATCTGTTCTGTCCTGGCTTAAGAGAGGAAATATTTAGAAGTAAGCAGGTTGAACTACCTAAATCTAGCTTTCTATTGAGGAAAGCAATAGTTGATCCTATCAGTGATTCTCAGTTCAAAGCAGAGCCAAGGAGAAGAAAAGCAAGGCCAGCTTCAGAGGACCCAGACATGTATCTGACATAAGAAAAGGCAGCTCTTCACCCCGTTTGCTTTAGCTCCTAAGCAGAGCAAGGACGCAAGAGAAAGGAACAGTTTCTAAATGAGCCTTTTCCATACCCACAAGCAACACAAATGAAAACAACAGAGATTCTGGTAGGCTTTTGATCACACTCAGGCCTCAGCCAGAGTCCCAGTAGATGGGATGCATCAGGATATGACTAAGTTTTTCTTTTTTTTTTTCTTTTTTTTGATATTTTACAGAGAGGGAGAGAGATAGAGAGCCAGAAACGTCGATGAGAGAGAAACATCGACCAGCTGCTTCCTGCACACCCCCCCCAACTGGGGATGTGCCCGCAACCAAGGCACATGCCCTTGACTGGAATCGAACCCGGGACCCCTCAGTCTGCAGACTGAGGCTCTACCACTGAGCCAAACCGGTTTCGGCATGACTAGGTTTTTTATTCTCTTAAAATCACTTTAGCTCTGACCAGTGTACTCGGTGGTTAGAGCGTCAGTTTGCATACCCAAAGGTCATAGGTTTGATTCCTAGTCATGGGTACATATGTACCTGGGTTGCTGTTCCATTCCACCCCAGTGGAGAGGAACCAACTTATATGTCTCTCTCATATTAATGTTTCTATTCTTCCCCTCCCGCCCTCTCATCCATGCTCTCTAAAATAAAAATCAATGAAAAAATATCCTGGGGAAAGGGCAGAGAGTTGAATGGAAACTTGGTGGAGGGGAGCAATGGAGGGGGGTGGGGTGGGGATGAGGAACATTTGTAATAATATGAACAATAAAGATTTATTTAAAAAATTAAAAAAAAGAAAAGAAAAAATATCCTGGGATGAGGATTAACAACTAAAATCCTATATAATAAAAGAGTAGTATGCAAATTGTCCCCTCGACCAGGAGATTGTCTAGGAGTTCGACCAGGTGATGGTGCAAGCTGGGGGAAAGGGAAGGAGTCCCCGCTGGCGAAGGGAGGTAGTACATGGCTGGAAGCAGGTAGCGGGTGGCCACTAGAGAACCTACCAGTGCATGAATTTCATGTATTGGGCCTCTAGTAATAGATAAAATCACTTTAGGTGGGGCATAGTTGTATAACATACTGAGTAAGATCAAGTTGGATTCCCAATTCCCTTATGTACCTATAATTCTGCTTACCAATGCTGAATTTTTATGTCTGTCCACGTAGTATTAAAATACTTTGCCTCAAAAACTAGATAAATGTGAGAGCTGATGACTCAAAAATAAAGAGTCCTAGCCAGTTTGGCTCAATGGATAGAATATCAGCCTGAAGACTGAAGGGTCCCCGGTTCAATGCAGATCAAGGACACATACCTCCATTGTAGGCTCAATCCTCAGCCCTGGTTGGAGTGTGTGCATTAGGCAACCAATCGATGTGTCTTGCTCACATCGATGTTTCTCTCTTTCCCTCCCTTCCACTTTCTCTAAAAATCAATGGAAAAATATCCTCGGTTGAGGAAACAACGAAACAAAAAAAGGAATAAAGAAATAGAACAACGATGTGGTTATGAATATTAACTTTCTTTTTGGAATTACACAACTCCTGAGAACAGTATACTCTTATGCAATTAATTTTATGCAAATTAATAATTATATTAACTTCCATCTCAAGAATAAAGATGGTTTAGAATTATCACAGGCAAAGAAAGTTCTTTTTCTAGTCCTCCAATTCTATATCAAAAAGATGTTTTTAAAAGTTATCAAAATCCACACTAATTTTCCCACATAGCTGACAATTATCAAAGGCATTTTTAAGTTGTAATAGCTCTGAACCTGAGATACACTGAAGCCATTTAGTTCTCTTATAAGAGAGCTTCTGATAAACCATCATTGAAATGCATCCTCAAACTTAATATAAGTAATGATATACAATGTGCCATTTTCTCTATAATAGGAGTATTCAGTTTTAAAGTGTGGGCATAGCAGGGCATTGTTCTTAAGCCAACAGACTCTGCAGGCTGGTTTGGCCTTGTTCTCAGCATCTTTAACTAAAGATCCCTTTTGTAGATGGTAGTGATGCAATTCTCTATCTTTAAAAAAAATTTCAGATCTGAACTGCCTATGTGAACATCAAGTATCAATCACTCCTCTTACTTTCACCTGGATGTCACAGAAAGATGTGTTGGTTGAAGAGAAAAATCATCATTAGAGCACTTTAGATTTTATTCCAAATTATTTTCTTACAACCAATTGAAAACCACCTCATTACCCATTTAAAGGATCCAGTTAAGTCATATGGCAAGTGCTTAAAATGGAGTCCTTATAGACATTAAGATGCTGATAGACACCTACACTATAAAGTTAGTACAAAGCCATGTAATAGTTTATCTTGTATTTTTTACATACATGGAACCAGGTCCAACAATATATTAACAGTAATCACTTCCGAGATGATTTTAGAACTTCACTTCCTTGGACTTTTCTGATTGCACAAACTTTTTTTTACAATCATTTTCGTATTTTTCTCATAAGGCAAGATGAAATTATATACAGTATATCCATTACCATAACTTACCCTCGACCAATAAAGATATGGAGAAAACACTCACCATTCTGGGTTTTATTGTTGCTTCTTGTACAGTAGCTTTCATTATTGACTCCTACTGAAGATTCCCTTAAATTCTGTGACTGGCAACCTAAAGTTGAAGGTTCTACCTTTTTCTCCACACAACCATTAGGGCTATCACCACTGATAACTGCTTTCTCTTCTAGCTTAGCTGAAAGGAATGTAGATGTGCAAGGGGCAGGTTCTAGGTGTTTCTGCAGTTCAGGAGCCTTGGCACTTTCCACTTCTGCCACAGAAGCAGAAGGTAAGCTTGCCTTCGGAAGGCTGGTTGATGCTTGTGGAACAGAGTCCAGCCCGTGTTCCTGATCAGTGCTGGTCTTCAGCTGGGTACCGCTACCGTTCGCTTCATTCATGGTTTCCGAGTCTCTGGTTCCAACGTGTGAGGACTCTGAAGAGAGCATCCCTACTGCGCAGACATCAGGTTTTGTTTGCAGTGCATCAGACTTCGTATTTAGACAGGAAGAAACTACTTCTGGCAAATTCCGTTTATGGCATCTGAAAACATAATATGGAAAACCAAATCTTAGGCCTTTTTTTTTTTATCTGTACCCTACCAAAAACAATTCTGTGGTTCCCTAAGGCAACTAAATGAGAGATAAAAATACTTTTATTAGAAAATTCAAGATACATTTCTGTGATCTAGAGTTAAAAGTAATTGGTCAGTGGCTCTGCAAAAATATCTTAAACATTAAGAAAAATACAACCTTAAATTCTATCTGCATGTTCTCACAAGTCCTGAAGTACTTCAAGTTCGTTCTACTTCTTACAGCATAATAAATCTGAGCTGTCCCTCTAACCCACCAGCAGCACAAAACCTTACCCTGCTATGAACATTTAACCAGCCCCAACACTGGATAATTTCTTTCTTTTTCTTTTTTTAATGTTTTTATGCCCTAACCAGTTTGGCTCAGTGAATAGTGTCAGCCTGTGGGTTGAAGGGTCCAAAGTTCGATTTCGGTCAAGGGAACGTACACTCCAATGGGGAGTGTGCAGAAGGCAGCTGATTGATGTTTCTCTCTCATCAATGCTTCTAACTCTCTATTCCCCTCCCTTCCTCTCTTTTCCTTGAAAGTAGACATCTAGTCTACTACTCTCTGTACTATTTCAAATGACCATTCTCACTGTATCAAGTCAAGAAAACTTCTCTTTCTTCACACTTCTCTTTCTTCTCTTTCTTCTATGTTGTTCTGCATGCCTGATATATTTTCACTTCTGAAGGCATCTGACAAATTAGGAAACTATAATGAAAAACCTCTCTGGACAACCTAAATGTAATGAATGGCAGACCAGATTTTAGCTGTATTAATTTTCTGTCTATGAAGCACTGATGTGGAAAAAGCTTGCCACCTGAGCAATGTAAGCTCAGGTAGAAGAACCATGGCTAAAATAGTTTTGTTTTGTTTTTTTTCCTTATGATTAAACATCTTTCACAGATAACAGATCACTCACCCTAGAGGAAGTTTGGCTCCAAGGTTAGGTGGAGAACTGGCAGTGTGGGGAGCACTCTGCTGTCTTGGGTCCTTACTAGGTGGAGTTGCTGCAGTACAGCCGAGCAGTATGTCCTTAAAAACTGCTGTGTGAACAGACTGTATAGGACACACACTGGGAGAAGCCTAAAAGATACCAAACCAACAGATATTAAAAGGAAAAGTCCCTAGTTGGGGAAATACAAAGTGCTAGCAAGATTCAAGTTTATCTGTCTGATTTAGTATTAACCAGTGTAATACCTACACCAGATAAACAGCACAGGAGAACAAGTGATAAATCACAAAATTAAGGATTTATATCTGAAGGATGTTAAATCACTGGTTTTTCACAACACTGGTCTTCCTATAAAGCATTAAGGACAGAACTTTTTTCACAGACCTCTGACTCAATATGTGAAGAAAATGCAGCCATGTGGCAATTACTTCAATAATGCAATGCACAGAAGTAAGCTTTTAACAGTCTTCAAATGGTGGCAGCTTCACATGCATTCAGTTTAATATTATTTGAGTGCCCACCACCCATAATGTTTCTCTCTCTACCTCTCCCTTCCTCTTTGAAATCAATAAAAATATATACATATTTTTTAAATGCTATTCAAGGTTCACTTTTACTAAGCATCTTCCCTCATATCATGTTCCTTATTCTCAATTATGTCTTAGTTGATGCACTAATACAATCAATACCTATAGTACTCTCCTGAGAGTAACATACTTAAAGAGATTTAGATTATAAACCTAGGCATAATTTTTATTTTGTATATCCACTGAACTGCTCGAGTCAAAAAAACCCTCTGCCTGCCGACTGAAGGGTTCCAGGTTCGATTCCGGTCAAGGGCATTTACCTTGGTTGCGGGCACATCACCAGTAGGGGGTGTGCAAGAGGCAGCTATAGATGATTCTCTCTCATCGAGGTTTCTAACTCTCTATCCCTCTCTCTAAAAAACCAATAAAAACAAACAAAAAAACCCTCTGCCTAATTTCCCATATCCAACCAATGAACCAGTAAATGCTGCCTCTATTTCTAAAACATCTGTGTAATCTATCCATTCCTTTCCATGCCACCACTACCACCATCTTTCCCCCGGATTCTATGTCTCCTAACTGACCTGACTTCCTTCCATTTTTGCCTGAACATTCTGCCCCAAATTTATTCAACTACAGAACAATCCTTATAAAACATCCATCAACCAGAATATGGCACTCTATTGACTATAAGAATTCTATGTGGTCTTGTCTCTACCAACCCCCTCCACTCATATCATATTCCACTTGCCCACACTGCCCCAACTACAGCATCTTATTTTCTAGTTTTCAAATGTCCTAAGCTCTTTCTTGCCTGCGCGTTTGTACTTGCTACTCCACCTGTCTGCATAGATTCCATGTGGTTGGTTGGTTCCTTCCTTTTGCCCCATCTGCTCAATTATTGCCTCCTCAGAATCTCTGATCACCCTTTCCATAATAGTGCCTCACAAGTCACTCCCTTACTCTTTATCATGTCACCATGTTTGTGTTTCTCCCTGCATTATCACACTGTGAAAGTACCTCTATTTAAATTACCTTTTTACTATCAGTTTTCTTGCAATGTAATGTATACGCCTATGGGCAGAGACCCTGCTTATATCCACTGGTATAGCTCATAATTCTGGTGTAATGCATGAGTGAATGAATGCTGTTATCATTTACTATTTCAAAATAGCTATAAACAATTCTTATGAGTTACCTCAAGAACCAGGCATTTAGCACATATTTAATACTCAATAAATATTTGTTGGAAAAGAGGGATGGAGGAGTGGAGGCAAGGAAGGAGGAATCTGCTGTAACTCATCACACCAAGAAAAAGATTTGGAGAGGAGTGGCAAAAGCAGCACAGTGGTAAAGGGTATTGGGTTTTGGTATTGGACCTTAGTTTGAATTCAGCCTTCTTGGCACATTATTTAATCTAAGTTTCCGTTTCCTCAATAGTAGGAGGAAAATGAGAGCATTGAAGTTTATTCTGTAGGGTTGTGCTTTATCGCAGTGCCTGGAACATAGATCAGCTGTCTAAAAGTAGAGCAACATCCTAAAACCTGTCTCAGTTCAGTCACCATGGTTAGAGTTAGCATAACTCAGAATGTTTTTCCTTTAAGAAACAGAAGTACATCACTCTACAACTTTCCTAAGGGTTAGTTCAAAAAGAATAGGGCTTCAGTTCCAAAGCCTATCTTAACAAGCACACCACTGCACTGGCCTACTTGACAAGGGTCAAAGTTTCTTCTTACCTGAAGAGTTTTCCCTGAAGGTCTTCTATACCAGTCATGGCAATAGTTCCTCCCTGCCAGCAGACGAAGATAATATAATTGAGTGTTTGATGGTACTCTAAAAAGGACACTGCTGGCTCGCACTCCTTAGCAGACTCTCCCAATTAACCAAGCAACTCTGAGGAACAGTCTGCTAGGCAGAGAAGACCTTCAAGGAGCCCAATGCTACTGGCAAACAAGTTTATCTTATCCAAAAATACTCATCAAAGCAACAAAGAGCCTCCTCTATCTATTCCCAAATGTCTGTCATCCAAAGACCACCCTAAAAGTAACCTTTGTGCCAGTCCACACACCTGGGAAGTGCAAGTGCAGTGAGGCCTGTGCCATGTGCGTTACTGTGCCATCTTTCACTCCATTAAATGAACTCGCTCTCCCCACTTCTTCCACTATCTCTCCAGCTCTCTTGAAATCTCAGCCAGGCCAATGTTACCAAAACTTGCCTGATGACAAGAATCACCCAGAATAAAAGAGTATTTACTGACATTCACAATGTAATATAAAGGAATCAAGGAGGTATGATTTTTTAATTTTAAAAAGGAGGGTGAAAATCCATGAATAGACGAGGGGGGTGGGGGGAGGGAGGAGGAAGACAGGTATCCCAAAACATAAATAGTGAGATCTCTGAGAAGTATGATTATATGATGTTTCTTTTTCTTAATATGCATTTTTAAGTTAACAAAAATTTTTTAATGGGAATACTTTTTAAAAATGTGATCATCTGTATTTTGACAGATAAGTGCAGTAAAAAAGAGAGTAACTGTTATACTTTTCAAGAAATTTCTAAGAATGCCAATACCCAGGGAAATCTCTACCACCTCCAACTTCCTTTAGAATGAAATGGCTAACATGGGCTCAACAGTTGAAACATATTTTTTAAAACATCAAATTCTGTTTCTCATTTTAGATGAAGAAGTTCAGACACAAATAGGTTAAGGGAGGACTTAACCCTAAGCCAAAGTACAGGCTTTAAAACAAAACAGCCCCAGCTGGTTGATCTTAGCCAATAGAGTGTTGGCCTGTGGTTGCAGGCTCCTCCCCGGCCCAACCCTGGTTGGACGCTTACAGGAGGCAACCAATCTAAGTGTTTCTCTCAGATCAATGTTTCTCTCAGTCTTTCCCTCTCTTTAAAAATCAATGGAAAAGACTCTAAGAAATAAATGCATATGATTTGGAATCATCATGAGCTTCAGTGAACCCTCAGTAAGAACTTGGCAAATTCTTTAATAACACAGAACCTTGAACTCTCTTTATCTGAGGCTACAAGTAACTTCTATCTAAAAAGAAGCAATAGAAAGCAAGAGGGAAATGAAAGACTTCTGAAGAACAGCTGATAGTGGCAGGTTCTACATCTAAAAAAATGCTTCAAGCCGAAACTGGTTTGGCTCAGTGGATAGATAGTTGGCCTGTGGACTGAAAGGTCCCAGGTTCAATTCCGGTCAAGGGCATGTACCTTGGTTGCAGGCACATCCCCACTAGGGGGTGTGCAAGAGGCAGTTGATCGATTTTCTCTCATCAATGTTTTTAACTCTCTATCCCTCTCTCTTCCTCTCTCTAAAAACTCAATAAAATATATTTTAAAAAAATAAAAAAACATTAAAAAATGCTTCAAGCAAATTGAGGCATTATTCTGATGGACCTGGTTTCTCTTCTTCAAGACTGGCAGTGGGATGGTACTGACACAGCCAAAGATACTACCGTAGTCTCCCTCAAACAAATGACTAAAGTCTCTCAGAACTTCTGGAGTCAGCAAACATGAAAGGACCAGCAATTCCTATAGTGATTCAGCCACCCAAGGCAGCGAGCAAACCCTGATTCCCAACCAGCCTATGTGATGATCAGCAAAGAGACTTCACCAATAGCCTCTTTAGCATTTGAGGTTTAAAACAAGTCAGTGTCGCAGAAAGTTACTGTCATAAATACCTTTGGGAGCTTGTTTTGTTCCTCTCCCCTCACCCTTCCCCTCTACACACACACACACACACACACACACACACACACACAGGCCCGGGGCATGAAATTCATGCACAGGGAGGGTCCCCTAGGCCTGGCTGGTATCTGGGCCAATTGGGGCCCTCCCGCTGCCAGCTATAGCCATCCTCCACTCTGCGTGGCCGCCTGGTGGTCAGTGCACGTCATATTGAGTGACAGAATTCCAGGTCTCCTGGTCAAACTCTGGAGGGGACACTTCACTTCATATTAGGCTTTTAAGTATATAAATTACCACATTCCACAAGTACCGTATTTGCCGGCGTATAAGACGACCCTTTGGCCCTGAAAAATATGCCTCCAAGTGGGGGGTAGTCTTATACGGCGAGTATATAACAAACTCTGTATTTTTAGTGGAAATGTTAGGGGGTCGTCTTATACGCCCAGTCGTTTTATACGCCGGCAAACACGTATTTTTCAGAGTCAAAAAATCGTCTTATACGCCGGCAAATACGGTAACTCCTTGAGGTTATAAATTGACTTCCTCAACTACCTGTCATAAGACTGATAAACTTGACACTTTGAAGAACTGGTACCTTCCCTCACAGGAGGTCCCCGCTGACCCCAGTCCTACCTACATCCCAGGTTGCTTCTTCCAGGATCCATCAGAATGCCATTTGCTATTCCTTGGTCCCCTCCCCACCACACCATCATGTGGCTCTCCTTTTCATGAGGCCAACATTTATACTGATACATTATGTGACAGGCAACACCCAATCAACTTCTTCAAACTGGCCTGTATTACCTCTATCCAAGATGACTAACAATTTATCCAATGTCAACACCTTTCTCTTTCAGCTTCTAATGCTGTGGATTACTTGGCAATATCCTCTGTGAGCTTAACTCTAAAGGCAATAATCACTTCCTTGACATCCTTACTATAATAGATCCTTTTTATCTGCTGTTTTACCTTCCATAGTTTCAGTTACCTGCTATCAACCATGATCCAAAAATATTATATGGAAAATTCCAGAAAAAATTCATATTCATAATTTTTTAATTGTGCAGTTTGAGAAGTATAATAAAATATTTCCCCATCCTACTCAGGGTGTGCAGCAGCCCACTGTCCAGTGTACCCACTCTGTACATGCTACCCAAATGCTACAATGCTAGTCACTTAGGAGTGAGGTAGGTTATCAGATCTACTGCCATTATATTGCAATGTTTGTGTTCGTTAACCTATTTTACTTAATAATGAGCCAAAATGCAAGAGTAGTGACCCTAACAATTTGGCTATGCATAAGACCAGCCATAAACTTTATCGTAAGTATCCGTAGAGGAAAAACATTGTATATGTATGGTTTGATATAACTTTTGTGTGTGTGTGTGTGTGTGTGTGTGTGTGTGTGTGTGTCATAGAAAGGGGGAGGGGTAGACTACTGTATATTACTTCACCCTTGTAAACTATAAGGCAAAAATGAAAGGTAGTAATACTAATTTCCATAATTACCTCTTCAATCTTTCCTGAACAACCTGATCAGGCCTACACACATGGAAGGAAGATACTTTGGTTTACAAAGTTGTTAGTCAATTTCAAAGTTCCTGTTGCCTATATAAAGGTTTGAGATTCAGGAAAGCCAATCATGCCAGCTGCTCAAATTCTTAAGTATTTGTATAACATAGGAATATGTCCTAACTATTTCAGAACAGAATTAAATCCAATACATGAACTCACAATGACCTTTATAGAAGCCTACACTTTTTGGGGCAGAAATTATAATGACAAACCAACCACTTCCTTCAAAAAATGAGTATTCAATTATAAATGACCAATAAAACCTTGTTATTATTGAGGAGGTAGGAGTCCTATTCCAGTACCAAATCTACTCAGAAATCTAAGGATCCTGCCCTCTTCTCATTCCAGGAGTTTTTCCCAATTTCATAAACAACTCTATTTACCTCCATAAACACCTCCATATTATGAAATTTTCAAATCTGAGAATTTTTAGAAATCAAACAAAAAAATTTGAACCAGAAATTTATATTATCTCCATCTGCTTGAGGGTAGAAATTATGGCCAAATTCTGAAATAGCAAAGAATAGCAGAGAAAGAAGACAGCTTTACAATCACAAAGCAAGCTGGCCATGCACTGCTAGAGTTGAAGAACACTCCAGGCAAGTGACAAAATAAATCAAGTTACCTCAGAGCAAGATTTTGCTTGTTTGGAAACTACACTTCCGCTATTCTCAGAAGACTTGCGTTTCACAGCTCCAGTTCTTGTAGAGTTACCTAAAATATTTAAAAATAATTAAGTTGGATTCCCTATTTCCTTTAACATGAGGATAAAGGGGAAAGACAGGAAGAAAAAGGAAGATTTTAAATAAACAACATATCTTACCACATGTCACAAAGTTATCATGTACAACTTCAACATGAATCAGTGATGGATCAACAATTTTCAGTGCTGGAATCTTAAAAATAAATAAAAGATATTGAAAAATTAGAAAAATGCTCTAGAACATACCAGACATTAACTCTTTTAACATATCAGGAGCTTCTTACAAGACAATTGTGATATTTCCCTTTCTATTCTAATATTTTAACATAATGAAGGTGTTTAACTCCTTTAAGACATAATTCCTTTTAATAATTACCTTCCCCTGTCATATTACATAATATTGTCATCATCTTTACCTCTTCACAGTTGACTTGAAGAGTTTTGGAAGTGGGGTTTCCATTTATAACGGTTGCAGAAAACCACTGAGTTGATGGGTCCAAGCTATAAATTTTTACTTCGGAACCAACTAAGTTTTTGTCACCTTAAAAGAAATAAAATTTTTAGAGTAATTTGGATTATCTTTCAACAGCACCATCATCCAGCATAACCTTTTCCAAAATATTTTTAAAATGTAGTAGACAAAAGTAAACATTAACAGGTATTTCATAAACAAGACATTTCCGTAAAGCTAGAAGAAAATTTAAAACTTTTAAAAGCTCCATTCTTCTATTGATTTATTTTAGAGTGGCAATATATTTACTTTAGCATTTGTATCAGATCAAAGAGTATCAGAAAACTCATTGAGATCTAACTCATTGTCCTAGAAAAAGTCTTTAGAGGATCTAAAAATTCAGGAACCCAACAGAACTGCTAAATCTGATAAGAAAAGACTTTGATTGTGCCTGATCAGCATGGCTCACTAGTTCTGTGTTGACTTATGAACCAGGAGGTCACGGTTTGATTCCTGGTCAGGTCACATGCCTGGGTAGCAGGCTTGATCCCCAGTGTGGGGTGTTCAGGAGGCAGCCTATCAATGATTCACTCTTATCACTGATGTTTATCTATCTCTCTCTCCCTCTTCCTACCTCTCTGAACCAATTAAAAAAATGTCTATTTAAAAAAGACTTTGATCATAAAAACTGACCAAGAAACTCAATAACAGTAAATGGGAAGCTCAGGATTACCAAATTAATGTTTCCTCAATTTAATATCAAATCCCATGTCTAAATAGAGTTGAACTTTTAAGATATCTAGTTTACTTTTATAGTTTTCACATAATCCCTGAATGGTCCAAATTTCAGAGGCTTTAGAATATATTATAGAATATAAAATCCTTCAATCATCTAGTTGCATGGAAGAAAGCAGCAAAGGAATTTCTAAAAAATTAGAAACTGCAATGAAAGGAGTGAAAAGGGATAAAACATAGCTTTTTTTAGAAGTTAATCATTGATCAACTCATGAACTATCCACATACCTTGTAAAAGATGGCTTTCATCCAAATGTTTCACAATCAAAGCTTGAAATTCTTTACTGACATCATGGTTATCCATAAGGGAAAGTCGAAGACGGTTTACATCCTGAGAAATGGAAGATCATTACATTTTAAGGTAACAAGAAGAGTTGTTGAGATGCCAGTGGATATTTCAATCAGTTTAATCAGAGAGGTTCAAGTATTGTCAATTAGCCATTTGATGGCACCAATGAACCAGACAGGTCATAGCAGGAAACCAAATGAGCACAGGTCTAAGGGAGACTGAAGAGAAGTCACCTCAAGATAAGAGCAAGACAAAACACTAAGAGTGGCTCAAAGCATAATTTTAAATGAGACATAACTTTGGTTATGGGAAACATAATAAGCAAACAAATGAACGTGTGAATCCATGACCAAAATACCAAGGCAAAAGGCATAGAAACAGAGATCCATACTGTCAGCTCACTAACATTGCTGTTTTTATTTTTAAACAAGTCATTTCACACAGAATCATTTAATCTAACTAGAATTCCAAATGCATTCTACAATAGTAAAAGGGTGGAGGGCGATGATGACAAAATTTGAATGAACAGCCTAAATCTTCAGTGAGCCAGTTTTGAAACACTAAATTCTTGGCAGTGGTTCCATTTTGGGCACTATTCCAGTCTTTTGGCTTTGTGCATACACTCAGTTATGATAAATATACACAGAAAATGTCGATAGGAATAAATTGCCAACCTAAACTATATTGCACAGAAGCCCTTGCAGTATCAGCTTGTCATGCTTTTCTGTCACTGTGAAATGGCCAAAAATAAGTTATCAATCTCTCCCATTAGAAAAGATAACTAGTCTTTTAGAGGCCATTCTGGGAAAATGCAAGTAACATTAGACTTAACCTAGAGTCTTCATAAGAGCTCAACATTAATTACCAGAATGTATCATCTGTGAAGGTTTTCCCCCCTCGTGCTACTGCAATTTCAAAAAATCTAAGTGTGTTCCTACTTTTATGAGACAAAACAGCACAATAATGGGGAAAGCCACAAAAGGCTCTTAAATAAGTTAAAATAATTCTACTCTGCTTAGGCGAGTTTTAGACTCATCAGAAGTGCCAGAGAGTTGACCTGTACATTTTTTTCTTATCCACAGATAACTGAGCCAAATTCACCCCCCCCCCCTTCACACTCTCTCTTAAAAAAAAAGTCAATGGAAAAAATATCCTTGGTTAGAATTAACAACAAAAAAGATACCTGAATTAGAGCAATCAACATCAGTATTTTATTTCTCATGTTAAAAGACAGTTTTATAAATTCTGTTTTTAGCATTTAATATTGTTTCTGTGTTATACCTGTATAGGCTTCAAAAGGTCTTTAGAAAGAAATACTCTCTGTTGATCTCCTAGAAATCGAATAGAAGTTATGGATCCCAAACCAGCTTTGTCCAACAGAGATTTGTATACCTAAAACAAAACAAAAGAAAATTATTTTGGCATCATAACTACTGTCAGCATAATTCTGAAAATGAGGACTGGTAATATTGCACACATGCAGGAAGAGAGAAAGCCATTAAATTTTTTATTCACTGCAATTATCTCGTTAACAACTATTTATGCAACCACAAGAACACATGATTTTTACCCAATCAATAATTTAAACCACATACACATTTGGGAGTTATTAACATACAAGTCTGGGCCCAGAGACACATGGCTTCCCCAAATTTTATGAAAAACTTTATGTGTACATATATTTTCCTAGAGAGACAGTACCATATTTTCAGCCAATTCTTAATAGTTGGGAGGAAAAAATAAAAAAGCAAAAGAGCAAAATACAACTTTAACCAAAATCCTGCATTTCTGAAAAATCTCTAAAAGCTGTTCTGACTCATGGACAACCCTTCACAATATAGTCAGCCTTTCAGTCATCCTCGGAGCTTTTCCAACCACCCCAATCTGCCCCTTCCACCTCACACCCCAGCTCATGTCATAAAACCTCAAATGGCATCTCCATTTGTGATAACTCTTTTCCTCTAACTTAATGATGTGGAAATGGCACAATCATATCCTGACTTTATCTTTAGAGACAAAGAATGTTATGACCCAGGGGGAAACTTTGTGGCCAGAGATAAAGACTGGAAACCCTTCCAGGAGCCAGGCAATAGCCATTATTCAGTTCTAGCCAATGGCTGTGATAAAGAACGGCCACAAGGCTACAGTTTTGCCATATCTTATAGTTTTTTGTTTTTCAAAAGAAACTGGAAATCTAGATTTTTAAGTGAATACTCCAGATTCTTTTTATTTTAGTTTATGTTTTTACTGATTTTTAGAGAGAAAGAGGAAGGGAGACAGAAAAATAGAAACATCAATGGGAAACATCAATTAGCTGCCTCTTGCATAGCTCACACTGGGGATCGAGCCCACAACCTGGCATGTGCCCTGACCAAGAATTGAACCAGTGACCTCCTCGTTCACAGGTCAAGTGGTAAACCACTCCATTCCACATTTTTATAAGTAGACAGCTAATTTAAATTTTCTTAAAACATTGTGAGGGTCAAATCAAACAGATCTGTATGTCTACTAGTTCCCGACCTCTGAGCTTTGACATTCGCTTCTATCGCTGGTTTTCTTTCTTTCTTTCTTTCTTTCTTTCTTTCTTTCTTTCTTTGTTTCTTTCTTTCTTTCTTTAATATATAGTTTATTGATTTTTTTACAGAGAGGAAGGGAGAGGAACAGAAAGTCAGAAACGTCGATCAGCCGCCTCTTGCACGCCCCCTACTGGGGATGTGCCTGCAACCAAGGTACATGCCCTTGACCACAATCAAACCTGGGACCCTTAATTCCGCAGGCCAACACTCTATCCACTGAACCAAACCAGTTTCGGCTATCCATAGTTTTCAAGTGAAGAAAGTAAGGTCCAAGAAAGTTGAGGGCCCAGAGCTCCTAGCAGGACTAATAGAAGATCCAGAGTGCTCTTATGACTCATCTACATTGACATATGTTTGTGGTATTGTTTTTCAGAGGGCTGAATATAGATATCACATATATATTTTTCTTGTTTCACTCATAATGGATGAAATGCCCTTTTTCATTGAGTTCAATAAGCTCAAGTTTTTACTCACAATTGCAGGCCACTGTACAATTCGTTCAGAAATTTCAGGACACTTTCGTTCCGCCAAAACCAAGTTATGCTCTACTAAAAATGCTCTCCTCAGAAGGCCATAGACTTCTATCCATCTTCTCTTTCTCCAAGATTCCCCATCAAACTCCACACACACCTAGACAGAATGGGGGAAAAGTGGATTTGATTAACAAAAATAAACAGGAAAAAAATGCTCAAGTTGAGTTACACCCTTTTTATTCTACTCAAGTATCTGAATATACTGTCTCCCTTTCCTGCTCTTCTCTTCACTTCACACCATAAACTATCCAGACATGGATCAAGCTCTGGCTACCAAACCACTTTGGGAAGCAGAAATCAAGGGCTTTGAGGGCCAGTCTCTGCCCCCAAAGTTACCTCTCAGAAGCCCACAAAGCACAGAACCCCCACGTAGAAGGTTCTTACATATGTTAATTAGACACCAGAGCTTAAGAATTAAAGATAAAATTAAAAGAAGTACTAATTGCTTGGCACTGTAACTCTATGTTGACATTGTGAGCTTAAGATGACTCCCCATGACCACAATCCACCACCTGCTTTTGAATTCCCCTGGTATCAGTGGGATTTAGCACAAGGCCTAATAGATGGATGGCACAGCCTCGGAAATCCCTTTCAATTGAATAAGCTGGGAAATTTACTCTAGCATCTAAGACTACTTTGCTAACTAGATAAACAAGTAATTGATAAATGACCCGAGTTTCCCAGAACTACCTCTAGCTTCTTACATCAAAGTTAAACTACAATGGAAATACCATTTTCCAAGTAATTGCAAAAATATCTGCCTCAGACCTGCAAAATGTTTTATCCTAAAGCTAAAACCCTTACAATTTGTATATTTTTAAGACATTAAAAAAAAACTCACTCCAAAAGTGGGTCTCTCACCCAGAAAAAGAAACATTCACAAATATTTTAAAATATATATATTTTATTGATTTTCCACAGAAAGGGAGGGAGAGGGATAAAGAGCTAGAAACATCGATGAGAGAGAAACATCAAACAACTTGCCTTCTGCACACCCCCTACCGGGGATGTGCCCGCAACCAAGGTACATGTCCTTGACGGAATCGAACCCGGGACCTTTCAGTCCGCAGACCAACGCTCTATCCACTGAGCCAAAGCTGTTTCGGCTACAAATCTTTAATTTTATATAAATGTATCAAAACACCTAGCTTATTTATTAACATGCTATCCCTTAATCTAAACTTTTTAGATGGGTTTGGGAGATTTTTTTTTTTTTTTGTATTTTAATTTATATACAATAGACGTCCTCAATATTTGGTGTAATAATCACTATTTCTATTTGACTTAAAATTTTTCCTCTTACTAAAAAGGCCTTTCATTTTTTATTTCAAGTAATTAGTTAATAATTCTATAGCACTGTTCTTAATTTCATAGGAATATCTCCCTTATTAACTTAAAAAAAGTTTAGACAACTTCTATTTATCTGTCAGAACCAAATTTAAAAATCCTTTTCTCAAAGAAGTCCAAGAGAGGCTTCCTTGCTAACTATACTCAAAACACTGTACTTTTCCTCCCCAGCACTTACCCACATTTTAAATTATTTATCTGTGGTTACTGACTGACATGTTATAAATTCTAATAGGCCAAAATCTGTGTCAGCTTTTACTTATCACTGTGCTTCACTGGTATTAGTCCCAAGTCACTATTCAAAGACTTGTTGAATAAATTTCTCTCTGAATTATGCTCTTACCTTCTGTTTCTCTCACCCATTTAGAAGGGGGGAAGTTCCTAACTGACATACTGTTAGTCCTGATCCCAAACCTTCTTCAGTACTGGTTTGGCTCAGTGGATAGAGTGACGGCCTGCAGACTGAAGGGTCCCGGGTTCGATTCCGGTCGAGGGCATGTGCCTTGGTTGCGGGTGCATCCCCTGAGGGGGGTGTGCAGGAGGCAGCTGATAAATGTTTCTCTCGCATCGATGTTTCTAGCTCTCTATCCTATCCCTCTCCCTCTCTGTAAAAAAATCAATAAAATAAATATACTTAAAAAAAGAAGAAGAAAGTGAAAACCTAACCCAACCCCCAACAATGAAATGTACATCCCTAACTTCCCAAACAACTCCCCCCAAGAAGCTGCATATCTTCTTCATAGGGCAGGCTTTAACTTTGTAGTTGTTAGAGGATATGTGCAAATATGTGAGTACTTATTATGTGACAAGGCTCCATGGACTCTGTCTTTGGTTCTACATATTCCATCCATCACTTAACCAACCAAATGATCCTTTCACAGAGGTGGTCAAAGACTGCCCAACTTCCTTTATTTCCATTTCCCTAGCCAGAATCCAGGTCTTCTGATATCTCCTTTTCTGATCCATATCACATCAACCTCAAACCCAAGCTAGCTTTGGAGGACAGTTTTCCCATCACAGTGGTACAAATTTCAGAATCATGGAGCTCTGGTTTGAATCCAAGCTATGTTGAATTTTCCTTAGAATGAATTTAGGAGCATAAAATAGAATGTAAAGGAAACCAATTAACCTACACCCCAGGTTAAGAACCCTTGCTTTCAGGAGATTTTTGTGTATGACCTGCTGCTCTCCCATACTGCTGGCAATATTGGAATAAACGCTTATATGATTTAAAAGAACAAACCTTGATTAAATCAAAGCTCTCTGAATCATGTTTTGCTAGTTCAAAAATGAAAGTACTAATACCTACCCCTCACTGCATTGCTAGGTAGATTTTAAAGACAATTTACATAAAGTACAGGGCAAGAAGATGAGGTAGTTAATCTTAATGCTTTCAGTTAGGAATGGAGGAGAGAGGATCTTCAATATGATTATCTAACATATATACAGCAAAATAAAAATAAATAAAGGTCTTAAAGGTATTCAAAATTTAAGGAATATCACAATTCTTGTTAGATCGCTATCTATAAAACTTACCATTAACCCTCAACCAAAATTTAGACAAGGTATCTCTTTACATCCTAATTTTTGAATGATTTGAAAATTAAGTTTAGTTCCTTAAAAATAATTTAGTTTATTACTTTGGAAGTATTAGTTGTATTGGTCAAAAATTCACATTAACTCTGGTTTGGAAAAAAGATGACTTAAAATATATATATAATGGTGTGGGGGGAGTGTGGTTACAGAAGATTCAGTGAAGGTGGTAGAGATATTTGTAATGCTTTCAACTATAAAGAGAAGTTAATTTATATGTGTGTGTGTATATGTGTATAAATGTGTGTATTTATATACATATAAAATGAACCCAACAGATTGTGAGCTTTCTTCAACATTCTTTCTAAAGTTTCCTATTAAAATCAAGTATGTCTTTTATTTGTGTCTGAGGATTGAGTTATATATACACCATCCCGCCTCCAAAACACCTCTTCTGCATAAATTAATATGAAATGACATACCAGTAAGAATTCAAATCCAAGGGGAACTAAAGTGTCTGGATCAAGCTCCTACAAGCTGACAGATGCAACTAGTTTTCGTTCCAATTTGTGTTATTTCCTCCTTGTTCTCTTGGTATATCTACAAAAATGTTATTTATGCTGTCTGATTCCAAAGGCCAAAAAAGAGGTCTATTAATTATAATCCTCAACCTATCATTTCCAATATTGCTATTCCAGATAAAGACAATGTCACTGCTTCATTGTTAGATTATTTCTCTAAACTGCTTTTCCATGTAGAGATTATAATTTTAGGATTTCTTAATTTACTCATTCAAATATTTTTTTTAAAATATATTTTATTGATTTTTTACAGAGAGGAAGAGAGAAGGATAGAGTTAGAAACCTCGATGAATCATCGATCAGCTGCCTCTTGTACATACCCTACTGGGGATGTGCCCGCAACCAAGGTATATGCCATGCCCTTGACCGGTATCGAACCTGGGACCATTCAGTCCGCAGGCTGATGCTCTATCCACTGAGCCAAACTGGTTTTGGCTCATTCAAATATTTTGACAAACACTACATGCCAAGCAGTGTTCTAGGTACTAAGGATATAAAGGCTAGTAAAATAAAGTGTTCTAACTTCACTCTAACCTGAATATTAAAATCCAATGTTTAGGATCTGGAGACAAACTTGGGCAAGTTATTTAACTTCTTTAAGAGTCAAATTCTAACACTAAAACAATGTGTTACCATCTAGAATACTTGTGAGGGTAAAATAAAGTAGTATTTACAATAAGCATTTAACATTATTGCATCTTCACCT
Source organism: Vespertilio murinus (assembly GCA_963924515.1). NCBI lineage: Eukaryota > Metazoa > Chordata > Mammalia > Chiroptera > Vespertilionidae > Vespertilio > Vespertilio murinus. The sequence goes on from OZ004713.1 coordinate 19,109,106, forward strand.
GACCTTATTTGTAATGAACTAGTTATATTGTATTTGAGTAAGTGACTTTGTTACAAAGTCTTTCTCAAGGTAAAACAATGTTACTAAGCCTTGACCACAATAACACTGCCCTAACTAAGGAAATCAGAGACAGACTTGTACTTCTACTAATACTAAAGAGTTGGGACAGTGCTTGAATTTCATTCATTCATATTCATTGCGGGCCCCAGTCCCATCCCAGCCCCCAAAATGAAATATCCCTAAACCCAGTGTAAGTAAGGATGGTCAGTGACTTAGTTTAATTCCTGCCTATATCTCACCAAGTACAATTCCATTCTATTAAACTTTTAAAATTCTATGTTTTTAAACTTGGCTCTAAACTTAAGCCAATTATTTCATCTTCTATCAACTAAGGAAGGTAGCAGTAAGTCATTAACATAAAGACATCAACTAGATTTGTATCTTACATGAGACTCAGTTGTAAGATCTGCAGATAAAGCAAAAATCCAATGTAAGTCAAAACTGTTCTTGAATTAAAATTCCCTGCTGTCTCCAGGTTAGGCACCTTAGTTCAGTGGAAAAGACACACAGCATAACCTAGATTCAAATCCTCCTCCCTCTATCATTTAGTAACTCATTCTGAAAGTCTAAACAAGACTTCTTTTCCTAATTCTATTTCCTCATTCTGAAAATGAAGATATTACCACCACCTCAAAGGTTGGAGGGTAGGGAGTTGTGGAGATTTAAAAGTATACTCAATAAAGGACCCTCCTAGATTGCCTTCCCAACCCAAGAGGTACTCAAAACACCCAAACACCTAGTCTCTCATCATCTCTAGAAAGAACTAAAAACTATAAAGTTTAAATAAAATCTGTGTCCATTCAAATCACAGGTAAACAAATGCACATGAGAAAGGTTTATTTGGCAGCTGAAATAAACCACAACTATGACTGAAATCTAGTTCACCAAGCCCATTTTAAGGAGAAATACTATTAGCTTAACGCCTATGGGTTGACCATCTCTGCACCTCACTACATTAGTTCTGTAACATCAAAACCTGGTTTGCTAGGAGTGAAGTAGAGAAAATCAGGGAGTATGATAATGAAGAGGGTGAGCTCAGAAGGCAAAACTTCCTGGTTTAGAGCACAGGCTGTCAACTCCTAGGTGTGTGACCTTAGGCAAGATACTTACTAATCTCCCCCAGCCCCAGAAGTACCTACCTCCAAAGAACTGTTGTAAGGCTAAATAAAATCATGGCTATGGAGTGCTCAGCATGATTCCTGGCACGTGGTTAAATGCTCACTGGTCACTCCCCTTTTTCAACACGAGACGAGACAAGTCTCACTACATAAACTTTAAAAATACAAAACCACACGCCCTCTTCCCACAACCCTTCGCAGAGTAATTCAGGTTTGGGCATGCATGTTCACCTTGAGAGTATTCAAATGAACGGTTTCAGAAACCAAAACATAGTCAACTGTCAATGCTAAAACTCGCTTCCCTTGTTTGAGCAGTTCCAAGAACCGGCAGAGATAATGACCACGATACTGAAATACCCATTACCCAAGTTTAGAGATACCTTCTGTTCTGCCAATGGTTCTCCCTTCACATCATCATCGCTTGGGAGTCTTTGTTAGGGGCCTTTTTTTCAGTTATTTTTGCACAAAGGAGTCTTTGTCGGTGCAAAGTCTTCACACCAACACTTCTATTAGGGAGTACAGTCAGAATTCATCGCTTTTTGAAAAGATCTAACTGCTAACGGTTCCGAGTGTTGCGTTCTGATGAAAAAACCCCTGGCCGCACTTGTCAACTCATCTCCCTCCCTCCCCCTAAACACCAAGGTGGAATATTTCTAACCCATCCCCTCCAACACACCACACATCAGGGGCAGCTAGCTCCACCCACCCCTCCATATATGGTCTCTCCCACACCCACCCGCAGGCTAATCAGCACCACCAGGAACCCGCTCCTCCCCGGATCCACCATAAATGGACAGGTACCCACCCACCCTCATGTGCATAATAGAACCAAGCTCCTCCACACACACACACACACCCACCCCGCACTCACACGCACACTTCTCTCATTTATAACAGGACTAAAAGTTTGAGGAGTGGGGTGAAGAAATTAAGAGGAACAAATAAACACGCAAACACACACACACACACACACACCCCACCGAAAGCACCTCCAAACGCTAGCTTTTAAATTCTTGATCCCAAACGTCACCCACTAGCCAACTTCACACTAACAACAACACTCCCCCTCCGGAGAAATGCTCGCACGGCCCGAATGGGGCCCAGCGCTGGCAATGCCGAAACAAGTCTGGACAACCCCGAAGCCCATGTTCAGACAACCAGCAACTGCGGGCGAAACAGACCTCCGGCCGTTTCAAACTTTTAAGGTCTCGTTCTCTGCACCCTCCGATGCCCACTTTCCCCCGATCGCCCTTCCCACAAAAGGGCAGCGGGGTGCTGGCGGCCGTTCTCGAGATCGGAGGGTGTGCAGTAGCCACGAAACGTCCGGCCGCCCCGCCGGGGCCCGGGCTCACCTTCAGGTCCTTCTTGGTGACGTCCGTGTGGGAGACGGCGCGGATGGTCCCGGAGAGCCAGGGCCACTCGGCGACGCGCCCCACGTCCCAGCCGTCGTGGCCGCCGTCGCCGCGGTCGGCCGCGGACAGGCTGAGAAACCGCTTCCCCACCAGCACCGGCCAACTTTCGGCGAGCGTGAGCACCATGGTTTCCGCGCCTGCAGGAAGGGCTCCTCCCTGCAAAAAGCACAGCAACAACAACATGCAATGGGGGCGGCAGGTGGCGGGCAGGGGGCCCGGGGAGAGAGAGACGGGCGGGGAGGGGGCGGCGGGAGGGGGCTCGGACCCCGGCTCAGAGGGCCAGATCCCGGACGGCGGCGGCGGCGGAGCGGAGGAGGGCTCCCCGCACCCCATCGCCCCAACCGCACCCTCTCCGCCCCCCCACATCCCTTCCCCACAAGCAAACACGGGCCCGAGCGCCCCGTGAACCCTCGTTCTCCCAAGTTTCGCTTTTTTCTAAAACCTTACACCTCCACGCAGAGAGAAGAGTAATGGGGAGAAATACGGGCGGCTGAAGGGGTTCTTTTTAAAGTGATCGCCCCTCTCTCCCCCAGAAAGGAAAAGGCCCCGACGCCGCGAGAGCCCGTCCCAGCCGGCCGAGTCCCCCCCACGGTTCCGCACTTGCCCCGCCCCGACACCCCGCTCCCCGGACGCCCATCCCCGGGTGCCCCCCGCCCGGCCCCGCGGCGCACGGGCGGCAGGGCCGCGGGGTCGGCCCCCCTCCTCACCTTCCTCCCTCTGCTCCTCGCAGCCGAGGCCGCGGCACCCTCACCCCGCCTCCCTGAGTCACCCGCGGCCGCCGCGGTTTCCAACCAGCTCAGCCGACTCCGGCTCTGACTTGGTTCAAGAGCTCTCACATAGACACGCACTGCCTCCCCCCCGGCCCGCCCCCGCGGAGCCGCTGCCGCCGCTGATTGGCCCAGCCCGCGGGGCTGAGGGAGGCTCGTGGGGACAGAGCCGGTCGCTATTGGCCCGCGTGGCCGGGGCGGGGCGAGAGGAAAAAAACAATTCCTTGGCTGACTCCTCCCTCGGCCCTCCCCCTTCCGACTCCCGGACGACCCCCATTAGGGTAAAGTACACACAACGTCAGCGAGGGATCCCTCCGCCGCAGCCATTCTTCTCAGTTTGTTGCCTCACGGAACGCAAAAAGAGTCCAGCGAAATCGGTTATCATCAACTTTAAGGGCCCAGGGGAACATGGCAGTGGTGCACCGAGGAGACCGAATGGCGAAACGGGGGCTACAAAGCGCCTATTGTGGGTGCTCCTCAAAGTGCACGGGCTGTCGACCAAAGGTGGGCTTTCTAACTCGGCGGAAGAATCTCACAGGAAAGGGGGGGGGGGAGAAGGCGGTGCAGAGCCCGTGGGGGAGGAAAGAGACGGGAACGTGCGGTTTCAGGCGTACTCAACTGGAGGGTGGAGCCGCCGAGCTCCGGGGGCTTCTGCGCAGGCGCCTCGCGGAGCCGAGGCTGGAGCGGGGGCTGCTGGGAGAAATGGCCGCCGGAGGCGCAGGCGCACGTGGTGCTCATCGTGGCATGTCTAAAGTCCGCCATTTTGAAAGAAAAAATGAAGAAAGGCCTGGTGGAGTCCCTGGGAAATGACCTTCCTTAAATCGAGGCCATGCAGTACCATGCAGAATGGGATTTTTATTTTTTTAATGTAAAGGAAGAATGAAAAGATATTCTGAGACTTACAAGAATGGAAAGACTAGATTAAGACCATCAGTTATGAAGAGACTGTGACTCTTTGAAGGACAAAAGGAGGTGAGAAGTGATGGTGTGATTTGGAAGTTAAGTTTTTTTTGGTTGAATGAAGAAGAAATAAAAGGAAGGAACTGAAGCTCTCTTCTTTTAGAAAGGCTGGTACTTGACCTGGTATCCCATTTAATTCCTAAACTAATGAGTGAAGAACTTATGAAGTGTGAAAACTGAGAATCAGAAAAACTTTGGAAATATATTCAGATATTATAGATGCAAGTTAACTCCAGGTATTGCTTTTAAACGTATAAGTTCAGAATCGTTTTATATCTGTCTTTTTAACGAAGAACAAACATTGAAGAATTAAATCGGATTTATAATTTGCAGACTATTCAAAAGGAAGATAGGGAGCAAAGACAATGTATCCAGTCCAACACAAGTAAAAAAAAATGGAAACAAGAAAAGGAAAATAGAAGTATGGTAAATAAAAGAAAATAAAAATTAGAGGAATAAGTCAAAGCATTATTTACAATAAATATAAATTGGTTAATTTTACTCATAAGTTAAAAGACAATAGATTAAAAAACAATAGCTACAAATTAACTCCAAGCAAACTTCAACAGCACAGAAAACTTGAAAATTTGGGGTTAAAATATTTTCTAATCAAATGATAATAAAAGGAAAGCAATATCATGATATTAACATAATTGAAAACAAAAGCATCAAAAGAGAAAATATCATGAAGACAACTCTTGAATTATTATGACCCTGAAAACATAGACTAGCTGAAGCTAAGACTAAACTATTAGAACTATGAGGAAATTTTGACAATATGTGGTCAGAGTAGAAAATGTAAATATATCTATTTCAGAAATAGGCACATCAGATAGATTTTTAAAATAAATGAGAGTAATCTTAATTTGTTTGGCTCAGTGGATAAAATGTCGGCCGGCAAACTGAAGGGTCCCAGGTTTAATTCTGGTCAAGAGCTTGTACCTTGGTTGCGGGCACATCCCCAGGAGCGGGTGTACAGGAGGCAGCTGATTGATGTTTCTCTCTCATTGGTGTTTCTAACTCTCTATCCCTCTTCCTTCCTCTATGTAAAAAAATCAATAAAGTATACTTTAAAAAGTAAATAAGTGAGAGTATGGAAACATTAGATTACATAATTATTCATTTGAAAAAAGTCACAAGGGACAAATTCTATCAAACTTTACAGAACATATAATTCCTATGTTATATTCGTGATTCCAGAATTTAGGAAAGATGTGAATATATCCAGTGCATCTTATAAAACTTGCAAAAACACTTAGCAAATCTGAACTAAAAAAGTACAAAAAAGGACAACTATATTTCAATGACTCTTAGGAATTAAGATGGAAAATTCTTATATAAAATATCAGCAAGTTAAACCTAGTAGTATATTTTTAAAACAATCACCAGGATTAAGATTTTCATATGAATACAGGGATACTTCAAGATTAGAAAATTACTATAATTTACCACAACAGCTTAAAATAGAAAAATATGATCATTTTAGTAGAGGCTAAAAAGAGCATGCAATTATATTGAACATTGAGCTACCTAGGAAACATGCCCTTGACCAGAATTGAACTTGGAACCATTTAGCCCAAGGGCTGACCCTCAATCCACTGAGCCAAATGGGCTAAAGTCATATGTTAATTTTGAAATTTAAAGTTAATACTAAAATCCTATGAATAAAACCACACTAACACTCAAGAGCGTTCAAAACAATTTACTAGAACTAATACAAGAGCCAAGAAAGTGGTACAGTAAAAGAACAAACAAGAGTCAAAAGAATTCCTATTCCATAACTTCAATTAGAGCACCTATTAAATGTTTAAAAAATGTTAAAAATAGAAAAAAGAAACCATTTATGATCATAAAACTACAGAAATTACCCAATAAAAAAACCATATAATAAAATGTATACATTCTGAAACTGGTTTGGCTCAGTGGATAGAGCATTGGCCTGCGGACTGAAAGATCCCAGGTTCGATTCCTATCAAAGGCATGTACCTTGATTGTGGGCACATCCCCAGTAGCGAATGTGCAGGAGGCAGCTGATTGATGTGTCTAACTATCCCTCTCTCTTCCTCTCTGTAAGAAATCAATAAAATATATATATTTAAAAATAAATAAAGTAAAATGTATATGAAAAATACTATAAGACTTTCCTGATAGGCATAAAAGAAAATGTTTAAATTCTGTCTCCTTATAAGAGATATCATTTCTTCTCAAACTACAATTTCAATGAGTGAAAAATCAAAATATAAATATGTAAGAGAATGCAGAATCATGTGTATATAAAAATAAGTTTATGATTAACACACCGTTTGAATTATAAACTATTCAGTATATACTATGGGGTCTATTGGTTATCTATTAGGGGGAAAATAACCAAGTAAGATCCCTACATCAACATTCACAATAATAAGTTATGGGTGGATCAAAGAATTAAATATAAACTGGTAAAATACTTTAAGGTTCCTTTCCGCTTTCCTTCCTCTTCTGCTTTCCCTTCCTCTTCCTGAGCATTTCAGACCTAAAGCCTTTAGGAATACAGAGCAAAATAGGTTTTCATCAGGAGGTGCTGCCTGGCCTGGAGAGTCAGAGCCCAAGTGAGGCAAGAGGGGCATCTGTGAATGGCGACTGCCTACAGTGGTATGTATGTCAGAGATGGACCAGAGTGAAGACACTGCCCACCTGGGAGGTATGGGAGGAAGCTGGCATGGGGTATATGAGCTTGAGGAGTATGAGGAGAGTATTCATGCAGGGACCAACAGAGGACACTGAAAAGACCAAGATAGATCTTAAAAGCAGAAGGAGAATTAGGAGAGAGGTACATCCTAGAAACAAAGCAGCACAGAAGTTCAATTTGGATAACCATACAGAGAGGTCAAAGGATGCACTGAGGTCAAGGCAGATCGAGGACTCAGCAGCAGGATAACAACTCTTCCAACAATATATGTTAGCCTGGAGGTATCACCAGAACTCATCTATACCGGATAGTAAAAACTGTTATCCAAGTTCCAGCATATACATTCCAGTCAAAATCCTGCCACTAGCCGAAACCGGTTTGGCTCAGTGGATAGAGCATCAGCCTGCGGACTGAAAGGTCCCGGGTTCGATTCTGGTCAAGGGCATGTACCTGGGTTGCGGGCACATCCCCAGTAGGAGGTCTGCAAGAGGCAGCTGATCGATGATTCTCTCTCATCGAAGTTTCTAACTCTCTATCTCTCTCCTTTCCTCTCTGTAAAAAAAATCAATAATATATATATATTTTTAAAATCCTGCCACTAACTGAGTTTCCTTTTCTCCCAAGGGACCTCAGAAGTTTCCAAAGTCTTTAAGAAAGTTAGCAACTAGGAATTTGGAATGATTTTGGACCTTTGATTCCTCAACTGCAAAACAACTCAAATACAATATTTTCTCTCTAAATCTGCTTCCCTTAAATAGCACAAAACGGTGTGAAAATTTAAATGTCTTACGCTATTTCTGTTAATGCTGTGCACCTGTGCCAATGAAGCAAGCAGAAGAACATCGGCTTCTTGCTTCTTTATACAGTTTTTCTGTTGAGAGTAATTAACATCCAGAGGAAAGCACAGATCTTAAGTGAACAGCTTCATCTGTTTTATAAGAACGTACATCCCCCAAATCCACCCCATAAAAAGACATAGAACAGGACCCTAGCCAGTTTGACTCAGTGAATGGAGCATCAGTCCACGGACTGAAGGGTCCCGGGTTTGATTCTGTCAAGGGCACATACCTCAGTTTCAGGCTTGATAACTGGCCCTGGTCAGGGCAACCAATCGATGTGACTCTCACACATGAGTGTTTCTCTCTGTGTGTCTCTCCCCCACCCCTCCACTCTCTCTAAAAATCAATGGGAAAATATCTGCAGGTGAGAACAAACAAAAAAGACATAGAACAGGGATCAGCCATAGCCCACAGGCCAAATCTGGCCAGCACCTAATTTTCTTCTGCCTATGAAGGATGGTTTTGACATTTTTTAATGTTGGAAAAGAAACCCAGAAAAAGAATATTTTGTGACTATAAGAATTATACAAAATTCAAATTTTAGTGCCTATAAATAAAATTAGAATACCCGTTTATGTTTTATCTCTGGATAATTTCATATTATAACGGTAAAGTTGAGTAGTTATAACAGGGATAGTATGTCCCTCAAAGCCTAAAACATTTACTCTTCAATCTCTTACAGAAAATGTTTGCCAAACCCTGGTAGAGAACCTTCCATCATGCCTGAATGTGCCTGCATCTTTCTAGTTAATACCATTGCCCAAAGTAATCTTTTTTTCCATTTCTATCACCATAAATTGGCTTTGCCTGCTCTTGCATTTTATTTAAACGACATAATACAGGTTTTACTCTTCTGTATTTAGTTTCCTTTACTCAGCATATTTTCAAGGTTCATCAGTGTGATTATATCTTACAGATATTTATTCCCTTTTATTGCTAGATAGTATTCCATTGCCTAAATGTGCCATAGTTTGTATATCTATGCTCTGTTGATGGATACCTGAACTGTTTTTCAATTCTTGACTATTATGAATAATATAATTATGAATATATTTGAATTTGTCTACTATCTTAGTGTTTGATTTGTTTGTCTTATTTGTTCTGCCTTTATATTTTTAACATTTTAACTCATTTGCTAGTTTTCATTCCTTTCTATAAAGCCAGATTTCTATACAATTTAATTTCTCTTCAGCTTATTAAACTTTTAAAAGTAGATTAACAATTTATTCAGTAATTAGATGGCATAAATACCAATAAAAGGAATAACCCAATAATGCTCAATGAGAAATTCTCTGGAGGACTGAGAAGGTGGGGCAGTTTTGTACCGTGCTGCCTTCCACTGGTTAAGACCTCCAAGAGCAAAGGCCTACCGAGGTGAGGATGCCCCTACTGTCACCTGTAGAGGGGCAGCATTGAGCGGGCCAATATTTGTGGTGGTGCGGCTTGTCCTGTCTCAGGGGAAGCGTTCCACTAAGTCTGAAAGACTAAGACATCGCGGGGACTCTATGCCACCGCCCACGACCGGCTTGGCCTTGCCTTAGCTCGCGCCAGCGGGACTCTCCGCCACCGCCCGCGACCAGCTCTGCCCTGCCGTTGCGCCACACCCGTGGATCCTGCAGCCTCAACCGCTGCCACCACCCGTAGCCTGCTCTGCCAGGCCTTCGTGCGCGCTGTGCTGGTGCTGCGCCTTTCGTTGGCAGACCTGGAGAATCCTCTCTCCGCTGCCGCATGGCCACATCCGCACCAAAGAGGACACCATTGAGGGCGGACTCTCCCCATGCAGCCATCACAGCCCGCCCACAATCTTCCCAGCACACCCACCATGCTGGGAGGGAGATGGAGCGCACTGGTGAGGAAATGGCACGGCGCCTTCCATTAGCCGCCCAGGCGAGCCCTTCCTCCAATGCCGCATGGCTGAGCCGAAGCTCTCACCACCACCGCCATGTGAACTTTAAAACTACAGTGGTAATTGAACCACAGGAGCGACCGTCACTGCTGCACCTGGCACCGCCACCCGCCACTGCCGCCGAGAATAAAGGAAATCCACCAAGAACAGAGCTCACCACGCCTTGGGCTCAGGGAGTGGGCGACCTCAGAACTTAGCCTCCATGTCTGCCGCTGCTCCGCTCCCACACCGAACGAGACACCTTTGAAGGTGGTCCCCCACCTGCAACCATCTCAGCCCAATTGCAGCTGTCCCAGCCTGCCCGCCATGTTAGCAAGGAGCTAGCACGGCGCCTCCAATATGCAACCCCAACACCCTAGAGGGGCCGTGTGCCCTGGGTGAGCCGAGTGTCCCATGGGGCCGAGTGCCCCGGGTGAGCCGAGTGTCCCAGGGGGCCGAGTGCCCCTGGTGAGCCGAGTGTCCCAGGGGGCCGAGTGCCCCGGGTGAACCGAGTGTCCCAGGGGGCCGAGTCCCCCAGGTGAGCCGAGTGTCCCAGGGGGCCGAGTGCCCCGGGTGAGCCGAGTGTCCCATGGGGCCGAGTGCCCCGGGTGAGCCGAGTGTCCCATGGGGCCGAGTGCCCCGGGTGAGCCGAGTGTCCCATGGGGCCGAGTGCCCCGGGTGAGCCGAGTGTCCCAGGGGGCCGAGTGCCCCGGGGGAGCCGAGTGTCCCAGGGGGCCGAGTGCCCCGGGCGAGCCGTGTGTCCCAGGGGAAGCAGTGGGACCCAGGGAAAGGGGCTGTGGGGACCAGAGGAGCAGCGGACTCTGGTCGTGTGGTCCTGAGATAGTCACCATAAAACAAGCAGACTGCCAAATGAGGAGCGGACTCTATTCATGGGGTCCTGGGATGGTCACCATAAAACTAGCAGATTGTCAAATGACAGCGGGGAGGGGAGGGAGACCTGGGGTGGGATGGGAGAGCAACCGAGGGACTGGTATGCATGAGCGTAGTTACAACCAACGAACACGGAACTCTGGGGAGGGAGGGCATGAATGGGAGGTGAGGGGGGGGCAATGGTTAGCTATGTACACAAATAATACCTTAATAAAATTAAATTTAAAAAAAAAAAGAGAAATTCTTCCCTTCCTCTCTGTAAAATATCAATAAAATATATTTTTTTAAAATTGAATTCCTACTTCCCACCTCACACCAGGTCAAAGACTTAATCAGGAAAAAATAAAACTGTAAAGATACTAAAAGAAAACTAAGAACAATTTTAAAATACTTTTTTTTGCATACTTGTCTTCTAATCAAGTATCTAAGAGCTTATAGATCTAAAATAAACAACATTAAAACAGGCAGGGGCTAAGTCTGGTTCCTAATACTCCATCTTTCCAGAAACAGAATTTCACCAAATGAAATGCTAATGACCTGTAAAGTAAACATAAATCCAACTCATTGGCTCTGCCTTGGGTGTAGGTTGTACTAGTCAGATCTATCTGGAGGTATTTCAGAGTCTACAAAGCTTTAGCATTTCTATGATAAAATATCCATAACTAATCAGCTGTGCTTCTGGGTCCTACCTACTTTTGTCATCAGGTACATCTTCTAAGAGCCCCTTTCACCTCTAAAGGGATGACAGTGTTGCTGGAGGTTCTTAATTGCATTAATGGAACAATAGGCACAGGAGAGTACAATGGAAAGGAAAAGGTCTTTGGCCATGAGCTCTGATTAGTGCCTGGTTCCATCACTTACTGAATGATTGGGCACTTCATGGGGCACATAGTCTTTATTGGGCTCAGTTTCCTCACAGATAATATGGCTTCAGTAATACTTACAACACAGGTTGTTCCTAAAAGTGAGATAAAATAATGCATAATTTATATATAATTATATATCATAAAATCTAAATACTTAAATATATGTTATTTCATGAAATAAAAAATGTTTAATTATGCACACTATTTCACCACAGCATGTATAAAATTAATTTTAAAATTTTAAAATTAATTAAAATATTCAATATCCTTTGAAAATGAGGAAAATTACCATTCTAATACATCAAGAAAACATGGCTGAAACCGGTTTGGCTCAGCGGTAGAGCGTCGATCTGCGGACTGAAAGGTCCCGGGTTCGATTCCGGGCAAGGGCATATACATTGGTTGCGGGCACATCCCCGGTAGGGGGTGTGCAAGAGGCAGCTGGTGGATGTTTCTCTCTCATTGACGTTTCTAGCTCTCTATCTCTCTCTCTTCCTCTCTGTAAAATATCAATAAAATATATATTTTTAAAAAGTGAAAAAAAATTGCTGATCAACAGTCTTTAAAAAAAAAAGAAAACATGGGATGCATTGTGGAACATAAAATATGTACATAAGTATGATGTTTTTAACTATCCAGGGACTCATAGTCAAATTGGTGAAACCAGAAGATTAAGAAAATTGAGACGGAGTGAGCAGTTTTCACAATCAGCGATGTTTTAGAGTCTGATAGTCCTTTAGAACTCCATCTCATTTGCCTAAAATGAGAGAGGCATTCCCCCCTTGTTTCTTATCAGAAAGCTCTGCTAAATTAAAACTAGTTTTATTCATTCCACATTACAGGAAGCATGACTTTCATCTTTGCAGTTCCTGATTTAACAAGAGCGAAAGGGAAGTAATACCTAAACTTGGAAAATTGAGAAAGCATTGTGAAAAAAATGAACTATTCAATAGACCACTTTGAATAATTTTTTCTATCAAAATATTTATTATCAACATCTCCTTTTCTCCAAAAAACTCAAGCATACTATTGGCTTAATTATTTGACTTCACTAACTTGGCTGTTAGGACCAATAATAAGAGATTTAAGGACATAGTTGCCATCATGTGGCTCTAGAAAAGTGAAGTCCCTCCATTGGTTCACTTACCTGTCATGTGGCATCCTGAAAACCATCTTTCATACCACTACATGCCTATTAGAATGGCCAAAATCCAAGTCTCTGACACCACCAATGCTGGCAAATATTTGGAACAACAGGAGCTCTCATCCATTGCTGGTGGGAATACAAAATGGTACATCCACTTTGGAAGATAGTTTGGCAATTTCTTATGAAATTAAATATACACTTACCAGGGAATCCAGAAATTGTGCTCCTGGGTATTTATTTTCCAGAGGGGGAAAAAAAAGTATGTCCACACAAAAACCTACACACAGATGTTTATAGCAGTTTTATTCATAATTGCCAAAATTTGAAAGCAATGAAGATGCCCTTGAGTAGATGAATGAATAAATAAACTTGTTAATAATCAAACTAACAGCCAAAACCGGTTTGGCTTAGTGGATAGAGTGTTGGCCTGCAGACTGAAAGGTCCTGGGTTCGATTCTGGTCAGGGGCATGTACCTTGGTTGCATTGGGGGTGTGCAAGAGACAGCTGATCAATGATTCTCTCTCATTGATGTTTCTAACTCTCTATCCCTTTCTCTTCCTCTCTGTAAAAAATCAATAAAATATATTTTAAAAAAAATAAAAATAAACAAACAAACTGGTATATTCAGACAATGGGATAATATTCAGTGCTTAAAAAAAGGAATGAGGAGAAACCAAGATGGCGGCATAGGTAAACTCCTAACTGCAGCCTCACACAACAATTTAAAAAAATACAACTAAAATATAAAGTGGACATTATCCAGAACTACAGGAAAGTTGACTGACTGGAAATTCTACAACCAGAAGGAGAGAAAACCATAAGGAAAATCAGAGGAGCTATAAAAGCCTAAGAGGTGCTTGCAGCGAGTACCAAAGGACACTAAGGAACACTGAGACTCAGGACCCTCATAGGGCGGGGCTGATGGAAATCCAAGGCTGTAGGCTCCACCCTGAGACTCCGCCCCATCCAAGCTGAACACAGAGGCTTCTGCAATTTTCCAAGTCTAGTGGAACAAGGCTGTTTCCAGGCATAGACACAGCTGATCCTCACAGCCAATTGGCCTGGAAGCCAGTTCCTCCCAGTGATACCAACAACAATCAAGACTTAACTACAACAAGGCTGTACACACAGTCCACAAAGGGGTGCAGCAAGAGTGTCCACCTCAGGTAACTGGGATGCTGACCCACTGAATTATATAGGACACCTTAGCACATAAAGCCACCCTAGCCACCCTACCAACTCAGGGAAGCAGCGAAAATGCTGAGATAAGGAAATAGATCACAAACAAAAAAAATGGAGGACAACAAGCAACTGGATATAGAGTTCAAATCCATGGTTATAAGGTTTTTCAAGAATTTTCTAGAAAAAGCTGATAAAATAAATGAGACCTATGAGGATATGAAAAGGGATCAACAAGAAATAAAGAATACATTGTCTGAAATAAAAAAATATTATACAGAGTCCTAAAAACAGAATGGAAGATCTCAAGAAACAAGTCAAAGATTTGGAACATAAAGAACCAGAAGACACTCCTCTGCAGAAGCAAGAAGACAAGAGAATCCAGAAAGTTGAAGGTAGTGTAAGAAACCTCTGGGACAACTTCAAGCGAACCAATATCAGAATTATGGGGGTCCCAGAAAATGAGATAGAGCAAGATATCAAAAACGTATTGAAAGAAATAGTGACAGAAAACTTCCCCCACTTGGGAAAAGAAATAGACTTACAAGTCCAGGAAGCACACAGAACCCCAAACAAAAGGAATCCAAAGAGGATCACACCAAGACACATCATAATGAAAATTCCAAGAGCAAAAGACAAAGAAAGAATATTAAAAGCAGCAAGAGCAAAGCAGGTAGTTACCTATAAAGGAGCACCCATACAATTTGTCAGCTGATTTCTCAACAGAAACCATGCAGGCCAGACGGGAATGGCAAGAAATATACAAGGTGATGAATAACAAGAACCTACAGCCAAAAATACTCTACCCAGTAAAGCTATCACTCAGAATTGAAGGCCAGATAAATAGCTTCACAAATAAAAAAAAGCTAAAGGAGTTCATCACCACCAAACCAGAATTATATGAATTGGTAAAGGGTGTTCTTTAGGAAGAGAAAGAAAATAAAAATAAAAATTATGAACAACAAATATTAACTATCAACAAGTGAATCTAAAATCCAAGGGAATTAAAAAACCTGATGAGCCGAAACCGGTTTGGCTCAGTGGATAGAGCATTGGCCTGTGGATTGAAAGGTCCCAGGTTTGATTCCAGTCAAGGGCATGTACCTTGGTTTCAGGCACATCCCCAGTAGGGGGTGTGCAAGAGGCAGCTGATTGATGATTATTTCTCATTGATGTTTCTAACTCTATCCCTCTCTCTTCCTCTCTGTAAAAAATCAATAAAATATATATATTTTAAAAACCTGATGAACGATATTAACTGTTGAATATAATAGAATCAGAGGTATGGAAGGGGAGTGGACTGACAATTCTCAGGGAAAAGGGGAGTGGGGGGTGCGGGAAGAGACTGAACATAAACTGCACCTATGGATGAGGACAATGGGGGGTGGGGAAAGGGCAGAGGGTGGGGTGGGAACCTGGTGGAGGGGAGCAATGGAGGGCAACAAAATGAGGAACATTTGTAATAATATGAACAATAAAGATTTATTTTAAAAAATAGATCCAGAGACAGAGAAGCATCGAACAGACAATCAAACTTCAGAGTGAAGGCATGGGGAGGGAGGATGGTGGTAAGGGATCAACCAAAGGACCTGTATTCATTCATATAAGCATAACCAATGGACACAGACACTGGGGAGTAAGGGCATATGCTGGGGAGTGGGGGTGGCCGGGGAGAGGTCAATGGGGGGGGGGCATATGTAATACTTTAAACAATAAAAATTTTAAAAAACTAAAAAAAGAGAGAGAAAGAAGAAGAAAAAAGTAAAGATAAATGCTGGAAAACAAATTAGTTTCACTTAAAAAAGAGATGTTGACAGGAAGCCAGGATGGCTGGTCAACAACCTTAATTGCTCTAACCTTTAGTTGATATATTGTTAAGCTGAAGCAGCCTCCACCTTATTTTGTCCCTTGTAAATTTATGTTATTTCCTACATGTAAATTTCTGTTTATGTTGCCTAAGATGTTTTCCCCAAAGCCTCAATAAAAGGGATGGCAGGGCCAGAGCAGGAGTAGTTCTCCCACTAGAGTTGGACTACCGCCTGGCCCCCCATATCGCCAAGTTGAATTTCTTCAAGTCTCAAGTCTCTTCATTTGTGTGCAGCCCTTCTCCAGAACCTGAACCCTGAATTGGAATCTTTCTACGCGGGCCGTGACAGAGAGTCTGATACAGATAAAATTTATAAATAACAAATACATATCTATCAACAAGTAAATCTAAAAATCAAGTGAATTAAAAAAAATGATGATCAGAATAAACTGGTGAATATAATAGTATTAGGGGCATAGCAAGGGAGTTGACTCACTCTAGGGGAAAGGGGTGTGGAGGGTGTGAGAAGAGACTGGACAAAAATCGTACAGGTGGGGGGATGAGGACAGGTGAGGGGGTAAAGGCAGAGGGTGGGGTGGGAACTGGGTGTAGGGTAGTTATGGGGAGGGGAGAGGAACAATTGTAATAATCTAAACAATAAAGATTTATTAAATATATTATTGATTTTTTACAGAGAGGAAGGCAAAGGATAGAGAGTTAGAAACATTGATGAGAGAGAAACATTGATCAGCTGCCTCCTGCACACGCCCCACTGGGCATGTGCCCATAACCAAAGCACATGCCCTTGATGGGAATCAAACCTGGGACCCTGAGTCCACAGGCTGACGCTCTATCCACTGAGCCAAACCGGTTAGGGCTATCATCATCTTTTTGAGAGCTCTTACTTCCAAGTAAAATATGATAATGATTTTGTTGAATTTACCTAAGATTTATTTATGTTGTATTTTTTAATAGATGGTCCATTAAACATATTTACCACATAATCCTGGAATTCAGCTCCTTGGTATACCCTCAAAAGAATGAAAAACAAGTAGATGAATGTTCTTAGCAGCAACATTCAAAATAGCCAAAAGTTGGAAATAACACAGTGTCCAACAACTGATAAATGGATAAGGCCATGTGGTATAACTATGCAATGAAATATTACTTGCTCACAAAAAACGTTGAAACACTGATACATGCTACAACATAAATGGACCTTGAAAACATAGTGCTAAGTGAAGGAAAACAGACAAAAGGTCACATATTATATGATTGCATTTATATGAAATACCTAGAATATGACATTCTATAGAGATTTCTATACCAAATAGATTAGTGGTCATCCGGGGGAAATGGAAGTGACTAATAGGTATGAGTTTCCTTTTACAATGATTAAAATGTTCTAGAACTAGATTGTGGTGATGGTTTAAGAGCATCATAGATGTACTAATGCCACTGAATTGTAAACTTTAAGATGGTTGAAATGGTGAATTTTATGTTATGTGAAATTTACTCTTCTCTCTCTCTCTCTCTCTCTCTCTCTCTCTCACACACACACACACACACACACACACACACACACACACCCCTATGTAAGTGAAGCTGAAGCTGAGAAAGTGTAGGAAGCTGGTTGAGTTTTTTTCTTTCTTTTTTTCCTTCCAATGGCTCTTCTCCCTGTTTTACCTGTGTTGTGACTTCCTGCAAAGCTGGGGCAGTTACATGCCCAGGGCATGGAGTCCTCTTGGTCTTCACAACAAATCACTGGTCCTCACTCCCCTATTCCCTTTGGGAGGAAAGTTCTCTGTTTGCCATTGGACTGAGCATTAGGTCAAAAATCAGGGGCCGCATTCTCAACCGCAGAAGGCTGTCGTGACAGATGGTCCTCTGAGGCAGATCCGAATAGTTTCCCCCTGGAAGGAGCTAGGGCTTAAAGACATAGTGTACTTTAGCATGGATACTTGGCTAATCCTTACAGAAGATGTGGTGGATAGAATGACTTCCTGAAGGTGTTCTTGTCCTAATCCCCAGAACCTGTAGATATGTCACCTCACAGAGCAAAGGGACTTTGCAGAAATGATTAAATTAAGATTTCAAGATGAGATTATCCTGGATTATTTGAGTGGACCTGATATGATCACAAGAGTTCTTAGATATGCCGATATGTTCTAAGATATGTTCTTAGATTTGGCTCAGTGGATAGAGCGTTGGCCTGCGGACCGAAGGGTCCCAGGTTTGATTCCGGTCAAGGGCATGTACCTTGGTTGCGGGCACATCCCCGGTAGGGGGTGTGCACGAGGCAGCTGGTCGATGTTTCTCTCTCATCGATGTTTCTAGCTCTCTGTCCCTCTCCCTTCCTCTCTGTAAAAAATCAATAAAATGTATATATTTTTAAAAAAGAGTTCTTAGATGGAGGGTCAGAGAGATGTAATGAAAGAAATAAGAGAGAGAGAAAGGAAGAGGAGAGTGAGAGAGAGAGAAAAAAAAAATTTAAGAGCTATCCTGCTACTTTTGAAAATGGAGCAGGAAGAGGCACAAGCCAAGGAATTTGCATGGCCTTTAGAAGCTTGCAAGGAAAGGAAACGGATTCTCTCTTACAGCCTCCCAAAAGAATTTAGCTCTGCTGACACTTTGATTTTAGGACTGTGAGCTCCAGAACTACAAAACAGAAAATGTGTGTTATTTTAAGCCAAAAATAAAAAAGCATGGCATGTTTGAACCTTTTCTGGCTCTCCTTCAAGAATATAATGATACCTTAAAAAAATGTCCTTCCCTGCCTTGACCAGTGTTGCTCAGTGGTTAGAGCATTTGCTCATGTACTGAAGGGTCATGGGTTCGATTCCCGGTCAAGGGTACATACTTGTGTTGCAGGTGTGATCCCCAGCCCTGGTTGGGGCACATGTGGGAGGCAACTAATGCATGTCTCTCTCTCACATCTATGTTTCTCGCTCTCTTCTCTCTCTCTACTTTCCTCCCTTCTATTCTCTGAAAAGCAATGGAAAAAATATCCTCAGGTGAGGATTAACAATAACAACAAAAGTTTTTTTCCTGTGCAACTATAATGAAAATGGACTTTTTTCTCCTAGTGAGCTAATGATAAAGACTATCCTTCATTGATTTCTTTATACACACACACACACACACACACACACACACACACACATATATATATATATATATATATATATTTGATATTTTACAGAGAGGAAGGGAGAGAGAGAACTAGAAATGTCGGTGAGAGAGAAACATCGACCAGTTGCCTTGCACACAGCCCACCGGGGATGTACCCGCAACCAATGTACATGCCCTTGACCAGAATCGAACCCGGGACCTTCCAGTCCGAAAACTGACGCTCTACCACTGAGCCAAACTGGTTTCGGCTCGTTGATTTCTTATAATGTAATTTGTAAGCTTTATCTTGTGGTATCTTCAAAACAACCTAATAAGGTAGATACTCCCACTTTTCTCCTGAGAACCTTGAAGCTTTGACACGCCTAAGAACATGTAGCTAAGCCGGTGTGTCAATCTGTCTTCAAAGCTGGCGTGTCCGTTTGCCCCTGTCCTATACTGTTGGTGAACGTCAGTGTGACCCTGCCACAGACCACCAGGCCTGCTGCGGCTGCAGCTGCAGCACAAGGGGCGTGAGGGGCCTCCCGGCAGCCCAGTTGGTTTGACAGATTTGGCTGCCAGCTGCTCGTTATCGCAGTGTGGGTGTCTCCCTGGGACAGCCCTCAGGGGCTCCCACAGGGGCTGAGGCCAGAGGACAGGGGTACGGCTCCCTTCCTCGGCCTTGGTCCTCGATCCCCTTTCTCCTCCCCGTGGGGCTGCTGCAGCCCTAAATTCCTTCTTAAACACTCAGCCTTGACTGTTTTTCACTAGTACATTTTCCCTTAATAAGCTTAGTCTGAAATATTTTTTAAAATATTTTTTAATTTTAGAGAGGAAGAGGGAGAGAGAGAGATAGAAACATCAGCGATGAGGGAGAATCATTGGTAGACTGCCTCTCACATGCCCCACACTGAGGATTGAGCCCACAGCCTGAGCATGTGCTCCTGCTCAGAATCGAACTCGGAACCCTTCAGTCCCCAGGCCGACGTTCTATCACCTGAGCCAAACTGGCTAGGACAGTCTGAAATATTTTTAAATTTGACTTTTATATTGTCTTAGTATACTTTCTATTCTGATTTATGTTGCTTTGAATTATTTTAAACAGTAGTCTTAGTTTTACACCCTTCAAATCTTTGTCAGTTTTGTAATTTTATCTTTTTAATATTTTCATATGTTTTGCTTTACATGTTTTCTTTTAAACTTTTTTTGTACAATTATTTTTTAAAATATATTTTATTGACCTTTACAGAGAGGAAGAGAGAGATAGTTAGAAACATCCATGAGAGAGAAACATCGATCAGCTGCCTCCTGCACACCTTCTACTGGGGATGTGCCCACAACCAAGGTATATATGCCCTTGACCGGAATCGAACCTGGGACCTTTCAGTCTGCACTTTATCCACTGAGCCAAACCAGTTTCGGCTGTACAATTATTTTTATTGATGAGGAGTAGTCCATTGTATGGATGTATTGTTAGGTCTGGGAAGTTCTCAATGTTATTACTGTTATTCTTGTTAAATGTTGCTTAGATGCAACTGTAAACAGGATTAGCTGGACAATAACTCAACTGATAAACGTAGCCAACTTCAAAGAAGAAATCAACATGTAACTGACCAAACAGTGTATATGAGCCATATGGCTGAGCTCTCTCGGGGAGGCAGAGCTTTGGATATGAATTTGTGACTGCAAGCAAATGAAACTACTTTGCACTCATTTTTGAGTAGAGCACCCCAAGCTGTGAAACCCTTGAGGTTTGGTAACAGTATCAGACTCTGTTTTTCCACTTTCCACTTTTTTTCCACTTTTCCACTTTTTTTCACATTACTCAGATGATAGGCATCTGAGTAATGTCCAGATGGGGCTATTGTGAATAAAGTGACTATGAACATATTCATGTACAAGTCTTTCTATAAACAGACACTTTGTCACCTCTTTTGGTAAACCTAGGAGCAGATGACTGAGTTGTTGCTAGGTGTATGTTTCGCTTTTTAAGTAACTTTTCTTTTGAATGCAATTTTATTTTATTTTTAAATATATATTTTATTGAGTTTTTACAGAGAGGAAGGGAGAGGGACAGAGAGCTAGAAACATCAGTGAGAAAGAATCACCGATCAGCTGCCTCTTGCACACCCCCCACTGGAGATGTGCCCGCAACCAAGGTACATGCCCTTGACCGGAATCGAACCCGGGACCTTTCAGTCCGCAGGCTGACGCTCTATCCACTGAGCCAAACCGGTTTCGGCATGAATGCAATTTTAAAATATTTTATTTTTCTAATGTTCTGTTTGATTTTTAATCTTTTGTTTCTGTTTTTCTCCCTTTAATCTTTTTCATTTTTAGTAGTAACTATTTTGTCTTCAGTGTTTTTGATCATCTGGTTTTACTTGTTTCGATCATTTTAAAATTCTTTACATTTAAAATTAATTAGCTTCCTTATTTTACTTAGTTATAATTTCTATTCTTAAGCTTTAAGTTTCTCTTATTATCTGAACACATTATATTGGCTTTGGGATTTATTCATTCTTAAAGGACATTTGGTACTTTTTTGTTGGTATTTATTTTCATATTTGAATTTGTTTAATTCATTTGAACCATGATTCTTTCCCTCTTTTTTTTCATTTTAGTCCTTATCCCCTTAAAAGGAAACTTCATCTTATCTATTTCTTCTTATTCACCTGCTTTTTACTCTTTGCTTTTAAAATGATTGTCGGGGAACTGGTGGGACTTTGAAAGCTTTGGCCAAAACTCTCACCATACACTGGAGACATTTCTATCTGCTCTGGCTACAGCTGTCCCTCTGGTTTCTCTTTATAGATTTCACATGCTCCTGGCACTCAGAAGATTTTAAAAAATAAAAGAGGAACAAATTACCCCTGAAATGAATGCCCTGCTGGCTTTGGACAGCTTGCTGTGCATCAGCTGAGGGGCGTGGATGTATCAGACACGTCACTGAGGTCGGGGAGCAGCATGTCAGATGAAGTCACAGAGGCAGAGGAGGCACGTGGTGGGAGGCACCGGGATCATAGCTCCCCCCCACCCCCTTCACAGGTGTAAATGTTTCTCTCTTTTCCGCGTCCAGCCCAGCTAGAGCAGGTCCAGTTCCTTGAGTAGGGGCAGCTGGGGATTGAGAAAAATGAAAGAAAATGACAGACACAGAGATAGAAAGAAAAAGCTGGGACCGCTGCCCTCTTCTGAGGGAGAGACAGTGACCCAGAGCCCATGCAGCATGTTTATTTTATACCCCAAATACCAGGAAGTTTTCCTATTCATCCCTGGTGCTTGGCTGGATTTACATAATAAACCCCACCCCCTGGCACCTGGGCTGAAAGGAAGGTCAAGCTGATAACACTTCTGCCTTTCAGCAGAATGTGTTTCCGGGGGATGGCTTTGCCCACCACCCTGGATTCAGCTGACAATTTAAAGAAATGCCCATGTGCCTTCCCACACAGGGGGACATCCAAGACCCTGAGTGGATGCCTAGAACTTTTAGGAGTACCAAACCCTATATATACTGCTTCTCCTATACATACACACCTATGATGAAGCTTAATGTATAAGTTAGGCACAGCAAGAGTTGATCAATAATAATAAAATAGAATAATTATTTACAAACATGTAAATATCCGCTATGCCCACAGCCAATCAGAGTGAGTATGCAAATTAGAAGGCCAAAGATGATGACCACCCAGCTGCTCCAGGTTTGGAGTGGCCAAGCGGATTGGGGGTAGGGGTGGTGGGGGTGGGGGTGGGGGTGGTGGTGGTGGCTAAGGGATCTACAGGAGCAGAATGCCCCAGTGAAGATAAGACTGCAAACTCAGGAGTCTGCAGCGAAGATGAAGATGGCAGACTTTGGCCTGAGCCTGCAGCGAAGCAACAAAGACAAAGATGGCAGACTCTGGCCTGAGTCTGCAGGAAAGATGAAGAAGGCAGACTTTTGCCAAAACCGGTTTGGCTCAGTGGATAGAGCGTCGGCCTGCGGACTGAAAGGTCCCGGGTTCGATTCTGGTCAAGGGCATGTACATTGGTTTCGGGCACATCCCCAGTAGGAGATGTGCAGGAGGCAGCTGATGGATGTCTCTCTCTCTCTCTCTCTCTCTCATCGATGTTTCTAACTCTCTGTCCCTCTCCCTTCCTCTCTGTAAAAAATCAATTTAAAAAAGGTAGACTCTGGCTGGAGCAAAGGCCTGGGTCCTGGGTGCCGGAGGAAAACCGGTGCTGGAAGCCCAGGGAAGGAAGCCCTGTTGCACGAATCTCTTCATGCAACAGGCCTCTCGTACTATAATAAAAGTTATGTGAATGTGGCTGCTCTCTTAAAATATCTTGTACTGTACTCATCTTCCTTGTGATGATGTGAGATGACACAATGCTTAGAGATAAGGCGAAGCACCTGAGTGACATAGGCATTGTAAGGTAGCATTAGGCTACTGCAAGGGTTACTAGAACAAAAGCACAACCATATCACCATCACAGTAGATCTGATAACCAGATGGCTACTAAGTAACTAATGGGGTGGGGAACATACACGTGAATTTCTCTTCCTAATGGAATCCATGGCAGACACCGTGGGATACTCCTGGATCTACTCCAGAACAAGACAAGGAAGTGAGTTGCTTAGTATCTCTATGCCTAAGTTTTCTCATTTGTAAAATGGGAACAAAATGGCAGATAGCTACTAGTAAAAGGACTTGTAGGAACAAAACAGAGTCCAGGCAGTGCCTGGTACGTACATAGTAAGCACATGGCCCGTGAGCTGAGAGTGGCTTGCATATTTTTAAAATGGTTGAAAACAAATCAAAGAAAGAACAAATGGCACATGGAAATTACACAAAATTCAAATTTCACTACCCATAAATAAAGTTTTGTTGGAACATGTTTGTTGCTATTGCACTGCAACAGCAGGACTAATTGTGACAAGGGTGTATGGCCCACAAAGCCTAGAATACTTCCTGTCTGGCCTATAGAAATCGCTCTCTGACCTCCATGTAGACTGAGGTCAGAGGAGGATTACCTGAGGGTAGGAGAGCAATGCTTACCTTCTGTAGGGGCCCCCTTCCGTGGGGTCTGAGCCAGAGAGAGTGATCTGAGGGTCCACATTGCATTCAGAGCTTAAACTAAGAAGCAGGCAGGTTCTGAGGAGAATGGGGGACTCCAGGGTACAAAAACGTAGCACTCAGCCATATTGACCCACAGTGGAAGCCCAGGGAAGCTGGCTTAGCATGCGACCTGGCACGTGGTTGGCGGTCCCGGAAGGAGGTTGGGGCCTAGATGGCCCATCTGCTGTTCAACCAAGTTCATCTTTAGCCACAGGGTCAGAAATCTGCATTCTAGAGTTTTAGTATTGTGTTTTCTTCAATTTCTTAGTATACTTTTTTTTGGTATGGAGAGGTTTCTTTTTCCTCGAAAAGTGACCTGGGAAAATTTTTTTATGCATAGATTGTTCCTGCCTGCTAAATGCTGGTGGCCTTCCCAGTCACACTGACAAGAAAAAATGAAAACAAAAAGCAACCCAGTTTCTGAACCTGCAAATTGTGCTGGAGCAGGATGGCAGGACACTTCCAGGCCCCGGAAGAGCTTGAGCGCTGGCTAGAGACTGAGAAGGGAAAACATTTCTTTGGTCCTGTAACTTGTTTTGATTTTGACTGCTTTGAATACGGTGGAAGTGACACAATGTGGCTTCCAAGGTCAGGTTTCAGGGCATTTTACCTTTAAAAAATTTTTTTTAATTCTCCCAAGGATATGTTTGTTAAATTGATTGAGAGAGAGAGAGAGAGAGAGAGAGAGAGAGAGAGAGAGAGAGAGAAACATCAATGTGAGAGAGAAAATATCTATCAGTTGCCTCCTGTGTGCACTCTGGCCATAGTATCAAACCCACAAACTTTTGGTGTACTGAGCCCCCAGCCAGGACAGGCTATTGTCACTTTTCTTTCCAATGTAATGAAAACGTGACCCAAATGCTGCCTTGAGTCCACTGTGGTCTGAGGAAGTCAAGCTAGCCACCTGAAATGGTCACATGGAGAAGAACCAAGATAGCCCAACTGACAAGCCCAGCCGAGCCTGGCCCCCAACTCACTCACCAGGCCATTCCTTTATCACAATCCTATATAATAAAAGGCTAATATGCAAAATGTCCCCTTCCTTGACCGGGAGCAGAAAATTTACCCAGCCAACCTATGCCATGACAATCACCACGGCAAGTCATTAAAAAGTGTCAGAATTAATACATTAGTGTTGTGAGCATGAAGTTTGGGGATGATTTGATACACAGAAATAGGTATCTGATATACCCTTGTACTCTCAAATGCTAGAGAGATTAGAGTCAATGCATTCCATCTGTATATCCCAACCTAGTTCACCCCCAGCGAGTGTCTTAGCAATGACCTTCCTTAGGGTCTGCTTCCTAGAACTGATTTTGATACCATATTGGGGGGGGGGGGTGTTTCTCTCTTTTCTGAATCCATCTCCATCACAGGAAAGGAAACATCAGGTTCCTGAGTAGAGGAGCTGGGAATTAAGAAATTAAAGAAAGAAAGAGACCAGAGGCAGAAATAGAAATAAAAGCTTGGAGCTAGGTGGGTGCCATTCTCTCTGATGGAGCGACAGCAAGCACCGGAGCCACATAGCAGGTTTATTTCAAAGGGTCAAAGGAACTTATCTGAATTCTTAACTAGGCCCTAGCATTACTGGATTTATATATATAGACCCGGCCCTGCTGACAGCTGGACAAAGGTAAGTCAGAAACCCCTCTCCCACCGCCTTCTTACGCCCAGTTGGGTGTAACTGGGGACACGGGCTCTGCCAGTGCCGCGGGCTAAGCTGACAATTTGAAGAATGTCCACATGCCTTTCCAGGGGGCTGTCTACAATACCAATTATCTGATGTCAAATTTCCTGGAAGCAGAGCCTGAGACAGGGATTCAGGTGCCTGTAATTTACTACGACATGCTCTCCGAAGACAAGGTGAGGAAAGCTAGATAACATCGGGGGAAGGAGCTAAGCGAGAATGTGGTCTCCTCTGGTCAGCCCGATCACAGAGGGACCTCTAAAGCATGAGCTGGACACCATCCTGGTGCCGCCTTCAGGCAGGAAGCTGGTTATTTTTAAAAACAGCTTTATTGAGATATAATTCACATACTATAGAATTCACCCCTTTAAGTGGGTACAATATATCCTTAGACGTGTAACAATCACCCTGGTCATTTTTTTAAAATATATTTTATTGATTTTACACAGAGATGAATTGAGAGGGATAGAGAGTTAGAAACGTCGATGAGAGAGATACATTGACCAGCTTCCTCTTGCACACTTCCCACCGGGGATGTGCCCGCAACCAAGGTACATGCCCTTGACCGGAATCGAACCCGAGACCTTTCAGTCCGCAGGCCGACGCTCTATCCACTGAGCCAAACTGGTCTCGGCACCCTGGTCAATTTTTTAAATACTTTAGTCATGACCAAGGGAAATCAATGCCCTTTAGTTATCTCTTCCCTATGATTCATCCCTGCCCCCTGCCTTTAAACCACCATTAATCTATTTTCCTGTTTCTATACACTTTCTTATTGTGACCATTTCATGTAAGTGACATCAAACAAGGTATGGTCTTTTGCAAGCAGCTTCTTTCACGTAGCATAATGCTTTCAAGATTCGTCCATGGTTATAGCATGCATTAGTATTGCATTCATTTTTATAAGATGAATAATGCTCCGTTGTATGAATGTACCACATTTAGTTCATCCATTCACTGATAGTGTTACCTGATTGGGGCCCGGCTCAGAGCAGGTCAGCCTCAGGCCGGCCTATAGTGTGTGGGCCCTTGACTTCATGTAGGAAAGATTTCACAACACGGGTCCAGATGGGTTTGAGAGTATGTTTATTAATGATGAGGACAATGAAATAATGGGAGAAATTGGGGTAGAAGAACCAGGGGAGAGCCTAGGTGGTGCTCTGCTTTGGTTCTCTAGAAATATTATAGGAAAAAAGTGAGCTAAGGGGTCCTTGAAGGCAGGATGGGGGTGGGGCGGGGGATGAGTGTGTGTGTGTGTGTGTGTGAGCCCAGTGGAGCTTCCACTGCCCACTGCTCCCCTGGCTGCAATTCTTGTGGGGACCCTTATAAGTAAAAAAGTTCATGCCCAGGAAGGGCCTGTGTGTGCTCTAGATCAACTTTGTATTGAGTCTTTGTCCTGGGGGCTTTTTATCCTTCCTTTTTTTTCTGCAGGTGAGAATCTTAGAGGAATATTTCAGTAGAATAGTCATCAGCTTTTCAGGTGCATTTTTAATATGCTGATGCATCAAAATGAGTTTATAGGGGAGTTTGGAATTATTCTTTGGTCTGTTTTACTGTTATCTTAGGTCTGTCTGGCTTTAATGGGGTTTTGTTATTTATTCCCCAATTTCATCTGTCCTTGGGTTTAGCGGGCACACGTGGCATTAATTGGGTCTTTGTTCTCTATTTTTCCAGGCCAGGGTGATTTAAGCTAAGTATTCTCTGACTAGGGAGGGGAGATATAAATCATTTGCTCTTAGGTGTCCTTGGTTGGAGAAGATAAGGTCTTGCAATTCACAAGCTGGCTGTAAGCTGCCCAAACTGCTTGGCTTTGTTTAAATTTCTTGTCTCAGTTTCCCCATTCCTCTTGCCTGGGAATTTTCCTAGTTTCTTACTATCCTGCCACAGTAGAAACTTGGATTGCTTACATCTTTTGGCTATTATGAATGGTGGTACTATGAATATTTGTATATGAGACTTTATCTGGACATGTTTTCATTTCTCTTGGATATATAACTAGATATGGAATTGCTGGGCCTTACTTACAGTAACTGTAGGTATAATTGAAGAACTGCCAGACTCTTTTCCAAAATGGTGGCACCATATTATATTTCTACTAGTAATGCATGAGGGTTTGATTTCTCAGGCTTCGTGACAACACTTGTTTTCTCTGACTTTTTGATTCTAGTGATTCTGGGTGTGAAGCAGTATCTCACTGTGATTTTGACTTGCCTTTTCCTGATAACTGATATTGTTGAGCACATTTCCAAGTTCATTGGCCATTTGTATAGCTTCTTTGGAGAAATGTATTCAGTTTCATTGCCCATTTTAAATTGGGTTATTTGTCTTTTTATAAGTGAGTCACATAAATGCTTTATACATTCTAAAAAAAGTTCCTTATCAGATACTGAAAAACGCAACCCCCCCCTGCCTCACCTAGCAGTGAGGAAGCTGGAATTTCTCATTGGCATGTGGCCTGTGGCTGCCCTGAGCTGTTCAAAGAATAAACATCTTTTTAAGAAGGCTGTCTGTCTTATCTCAACTCCCAAGGTCCCCTGTTAGTGATGGGAGCATAGCTCTTAAAACCACTCAAGGCAATAGCCCCAATTAGTGCTCTGAGAGTTATAGCCCCTGAACAGTGCTCTGATAGATAAGATTACCAGGTGGGACTGTTGACTAAGTGTAGACCCTCTCATGAAACAAGTAATTAACGAGCCCAGCTCCCCTTTTTGAAATTCCTTTGTTCCCTTCTTCCCCCTCCATGTGTAACCCCTCCTATGCGTGACTTTTGCCTATATATGCTTGTAAAATTTTCTATTCGGCTGCTAGACTCCTCTGATCCTGTTTGAGTACGAGTCAAGCCCCAGCGCGCTGGAATAAAGCCTCTTGCGGTTTGCATCAAGTGACGCCTCCTGCGGTTGATTGGGTCGCCGTCGATCCTTGGGACAGAGTGAGGGTCTCCTTCTGGGGGTCTTACAATACATGATTTGTAAATATTTTTTTTCTCATTCTGTGGGGTCTCTTTTTCACTTTATCAATGGAGTCCTTTGAAGCACAAAAGTTTTACATTTTAACGAAGCCAAATTTATTTATTTTTTACTTTATTGCTCACACTTTTGGTGTCATAACTAAATATTCATTGTCAAATCCAAGGTCACAAAGTTTTTTATTCTAGGTTTTCTTCTAAAAGTATTATATTTAAATATTTTATCTATTTTGAGTTAATTTGGTATGTGGTGTGAGTTAGGGTCCAACTTCATTCTTTCACATGTGTATATCCAGTTGATATGAAATTTTTGGACTGAAATCCAGATTATTTGTCTATTAGAATCGAAGAATGAATCCATGGACAGAAAGTGGTATAGCAAAGATGGGGACTTATTGAAGAACTGGTACAGACTCCCACGTGGGGAGAGGGAAAGGGTCCCACAGAATGGACTCCCTCGTGGGGAGAAGGAAAAGGGTCCCCCTGAGTTCCTTTTTCCTATGGCTTATAAAAACTGCAAATCCTAGTGTCTTGATATCCCCTCTGATTGGCCACTATTCCCTTTGATTGGTTACTATAGTAACTCCTGGGCTCAAAGGTTGAACCTCACATATCCCGCCTCCTTCCTTATTGTTTTTCTATTCCCTTTGGGCTGTCTTCTTCTGGATGAGGGGTTTCCTTCCCTTTATTTTGTAAATATAGACCTTTTGCTGTTCCAGCTCCCTCATTCTATGGAAATGTACCTGTTGCAGCTTTCGGGCTCCCCCATTCTATGGCTATGCACCTTCTGCTGCTCTGCAGCCCTGTGCTTTCCTCCAAGGTTCCTTAATTTCCAAAGTTTCTAAAATTTTCTAAACCTGTCCTATCTTATCCCCAAAATTCCTGTTTCACAGTTTTCCCAACACCATTTGTTGAAAAGATTATTTTTTTCCCCATTGAATGATCTTGGTACTCTTATAAAAAAAATCCATTGATAAGGGTTATATCTCTGGACTCTCAGTTACATTTCATTAGTCTTTATATCTATCCATCTGCCAGTACCATGCTGTCTTTATTACTATTGTTTTACAGTCAGTTTGGAAATTGAGAGGTTTGAGCCCTTCTACTTTTGTTATTTTTCAAGACTTGGCTATTCTGATTCCCTTAAACTATCTTAGAATCAGCTTGTCAATTTCTACCAAGTCCATTGATAGAGATTGTATTGAGTCCATAGATAACTTTGTGGAGTATTGTCATCTTAACGATGTTAAGTCTTTCAATCCAGGAACAAGAGATGTTTGTCTATTTATTTAGATCTTTAATTTCTTTCAACAATGTTTTTATAGTTTCCAGGGTATAAGTTTTACACTTCTTTTGTTAAATTAATTCCTAAGTGTTTTATTCTTGTTGATGCTATTGAAGAGGAATTGTTTTCTTTTTTTAAAAAATTATTAAGGTATTATATGTATACATAGCTTAACATTGAGGAATTGTTTTCTTAATTCCATTTTTGGATTGTTCATTGCAACTATATAGAAATATAATTTATTTTTTGTATTGGTCATTTATGTTGCAACCATGCTGAATTTGTTTATTAGTTCTAATAGGATTGTTGTTTTTCAGTGGATTTCTTAGGATTTCCTAAATATAAATTTATGTCATTTGTAAATAGGGATAATTTTACTTCTTTTCTATCTGCATGTCTTTTATTTATTTTTCTTGTCCAATTGTTCTAAAAGCTCCTGTACAATGTTGACTAGAAGTGGTGAAAGTGGGCATCCCTATCTTGCTCCTTGTCATAGGAGGAAAGCATCCAGTTTTTCACCATTAAGTGCGATGTTACCTGTAGGAGGTTTTGTAGATACCCTTTACCAGGTTGAAGAGTTTTCTCCTATTCCTAGTTTACTTAGTGTTTTTACCATGTTAGATTTTTAAATATATATTTTTTAATTGATTTTTTACAGAGAGGAAGGCAGAGAGATAGTTAGAAACATCCATGAGAAACATCAGTCAGCTGCCTCCTGCACACCTCCTACTGGGGATGTGCAGGCAACCAAGGTACATGCCCTTGACTGGAATTGAACCTGGGACCCTTCAGGCCTCTATCCACTGAGCCAAACCGGTTTCGGCTGGTGTTAGATTTTTGTCAAATACTTTTTTCTTTGTCCATTGAGACTGAAACAGGAATTTTAGGGGTAAAATAGGACAGGTTTGGGAAATTTTAGAAATTTTGGAAATTAAGGGGACCATGGAGGAAGCACAGGGCTGCAGAGCAGCAGAAAGTATTTATTTCCATAGAATAGGGAAGCCGGGAAGCTGCAACAGGTACATTTCCATAGAATGAGGGAGCTGGAACAGCAAAAGGTCTATATTTACAAAATAAAGGGAAGGAAGCCCTTCATTCAGAAGGAGAGGAAGAGAGCCCAAAGGGAATGGAAAAGCAATGAGGAAGGAGGTGGGGGAGTTGAGCCCAGGAGTTACTATAGTAACCGGCCTACGGGGATAGTGACCAATCAGAGGGGATACCAAGGCACCAGGGTCTGCAGTTTTTATAAGCCTTAGGGAAAAGGAACTCAGGGGGACCCTTTCCTCCTCCCCACGTGGGAGTCCATTCTGTGTGACTCTTTCC
Source organism: Vespertilio murinus (assembly GCA_963924515.1). Lineage (NCBI taxonomy): Eukaryota > Metazoa > Chordata > Mammalia > Chiroptera > Vespertilionidae > Vespertilio > Vespertilio murinus. Next base: position 19,140,167 of record OZ004713.1, read on the forward strand.
ATTTCCACACATGGGAGTCTGTACTAGTTCTTCCAATAAATCCCCACCTTTTTTTTTTTTTTAATATACCACTTTCTTTTTAAAAAAAATATATTTTATTGATATTTTACAGAGAGGAAGGGAGAGAGAGAACTAGAAATGTCGATGAGAGAGAAACATCGACCAGCCGCCTCTTGCACACCCCCTACCGGGGATGTGCCCGCAACCAGTGTACATACCCTTGACCGGAATCGAACCCGGGACCTTTCAGTCCGCAGAACAACGCTCTACCACTGAGCCAAACCGGTTTCTGCTGCTATACCACTTTCTGTCCATGGATTCATTCTTTGATTCTCGTGGACAAAGAACCTGGGTTCCAGTCCAAAAATTGTTTCAAGACAATCATGTGGTTTTTCTTTTTTCTATTAATATATGGTATATTACATTAATTGACTTTTGGAATAAATCCCACTTGATCATGGTATATAATTACTTTTATATACTTGGATACTGTCTGGGATTCTTTTTTGGAAAATTTTGTGTCCATGTTCATAAGAGATTGCTCTATAGTGATCTATTGTCTGATTTTGGTATAAGATTAATATTGGCATCATAGGATGAGTTGGGAAGTGTTTTCTTTCTTTCTTTTTTTTGGAAGAGTTTATAAAGAATTGGTATTAATTCTCTTTTAAATGTTTGGTGCAATTCAGCTGAGAAGCTATCTGGGCCTGGACTTTTCTTTGTGTGTAGTTTTCCCCCTATTTTTGTTTTTATTTAAATTATTATGAATTCAGTCTCTTTACTTGTTATAGGCCTATTCAGGTTGTCTTCTTGAGGCTATTTTGGTAGTTTGTATCTTCCTAAGTATTTTCTCATTTCATCTAAGTCATCTAATTTATTGGCATGTTGACTTGTAATCCTTTTGACTTTTGTATGGTGATTAAATGTGTCCCCTCTTTAATTTTGGATTTGAGTCTTTCTTTTTTCTTGACAAATCAGCTAAAGTTTTGTTGAGATTTCATAGGTCCAAGTTTTGATTAAATTAATCTTGTATATATTTTTCCAATTCTCTATTTCATTTATTTCTGCTCGGTTCTTCAATATTTCCTTTCTTCTAGTTTAGTTTGCTTTAGGTTTAGTTTGATTTTCCTTTCCTGGTGTCTAACATAGAATAGGAGGTTACAGTTTGAGATCTTCTTTCTTAATATAAGTATCTACAACTATAAATTTCTCTGTAAGCACTACTTTAAATGCATCCCATAAATTTTGGAATATTGTATCAGTATTTTCATTCATCTCAAAGTATTGTCTAATTTCCCTTTTCATACCTTCTTTGATCCATTGGTTATTTAGAAATGTGTTCTTTAATCTCCAAATTCTCTCTGTTTTTTATTTCCAATGTCATTCATTATAGTAGGAGAACATACTTTGTATTATGTCTATCATTTATATTTTAATTGGGTTTGTTTTGTGGCCTAGCAAAAGGTCTTTCCTGGAGAATGTTCTACTTGCTCTTGAGAAGAATGTATATTCTGGTGTTGGGCTGTATTTTTTCCCTTACAAAATTTACTGTGCACATGTATGGTAGACTATTATTTGAATAATCTTCCCATAACAGCAGTCTTATTCTTCTGGGAAACTGTACCTCATTCCCAGCCACATGAGTCTGCTATTCTATATATATATGTGTATATATATATATATATATATATATATATATATATATATATTATTGATTTTTACAGAGAGGAAGAGAGAGGGATAGAAAGTTAGAAACATCAATGAGAGAGAATCACCATCAGCTGCCTCTTGTACACCCCCTACTGGGGATGTGCCGGCAACCAAGGTACATGCCCCTGACCGGAATTGAACCTGGGACCTTTCAGTCCGCAAGCCAACACTCTATCCATTGAGCCAAACTGGTTTCAGCGAGTCTGCTATTCATATATATATATATATATATATATATATATATATATATATATATTATTGATTTACCACAGAGAGGAAGGGAGAGGGATAGAGAGCTAGAAACGTCAATAAGAGAGAAACATCGACCAGCTGCCTCCTGCACACCCCCTATTGGGGATGTGCCCGCAACCAAGGTACATGCCCTTGACCGGAATCGAACCTGGGACCTTTCAGTCTGCAGACCGACGCTCTATCCATTGAGCCACACCGGTTTCGGTGCGAGTCTGCTATTCTTGATACCCTACACTTCTGGTCAACAGTGAGGGTGTGTAGCATAAGGCAGACATTAATTACTCAAGCATAAGAATTAGTAATGGATATATGACCTAAACCTAGGCAATCAGTTTTCCTGTGGGATTTGTCTCATTAGAACTTGGAAAAGAGAGCTCTGTTTCCTCTCTGGTTGTACGCTTGCTCTGTGGGTGCAAGGTTGAGACTGTTCATGGCCCCCTCCCTTCTCCATGGAGGAACCAAAACTAGCATGGAGAGGAAAAAAGAGACAAGCACAGGAAGAGAGTCCTGGCAGGGTTTAAGCCCTGGACCAGCTGAATCTGAGTCTAAATCTATTCCTGCACTTTTCTGCAGTCTTTCTACTTGAGCCAATATATTTCCTCTGCATGCCTAAGCTAGTTTGAAGAATCTTGGCCATTAAATCCCTGTAGGCAAAAACCATACCTTTTTTTTGGTGGAGATTTATTGAAGAACAAGTACAGACTCCCACGTAGGGAGGGGGAGAAGGGTCCCCCAAAACCATATTTTATATCGATTTTTGTCTCATGGCATTTAGAGTAAGCACAGAGTGAGGGTTTAATGAAAACTTGCTTTAAAAACTAACACAATTTTCTGAATGAAATTTAATGGATTCATTTTCTTGAAATCTCCAAGTTAGGCATGCAAATACACAAGCATACACAGAATTCCTTTGGCACTCTCCCTCTAGCAGACCTGGAGAGTACACATGTGTGTACATGTGCACACATACACACACTTTACTCACACACAAATACTAGTTTCTGGAAATATAGAAATGATCAAAGGTCAAATTTCTCAAAGCAAAAAATTATATATCTAGTATTATGTATAAGATTTAGAAGAAAAGGAAGTTTTGAGCTCTTATTTTCCATGTATTGTGCCTTGTGTTGTTTGATATGCCCTGGTATTTGCTTCCCATGGAATCTTATCAGGTAGATCTCATCTTTATTTCACAGACTAGTGGACTGGTGCACGAAATGTGTGTATATGTGTGTGTATGTTCCTCAGCCCTACCTACACCCTCTCCAATCCAAGACCCTTCAGGGAATGTCCAACTGGAGGCTAAACTGGCAGTCAGACATTCCTCTCACAATCTGGGACCACTGGCTCCTAACTGCTCACCTGCCTACCTGCCTGCCTGATGGCACCTAACTACTCTGCCCGCCGGCCTGATCACCACCCCTAACTGCCCTCCCCTCCTGACCTAATCACCCCTAACTGCCTTAGCCCACCACCATGGATTTGTCCAGAAGGATGTCTGGATGGTCTGGTCTAATTAGCATATTACCCTTTTATTAGTATAGATGAGTGGGCTGGAGGTTTAGAGAAGTGAAGCTCAAGACCACACAGCTAATATCTAGATCTGGGATTCAGAAACAAGCCTGGATCCAGGCTGCTTTTACCATACCTTGTGAACAGTGGCTCCTGAGACAGAACAAAACAATAGTCCACTTCCGAGAACACACCTCATATTTCCCATAATCAAGAAAGGTCCATAGTGAGGTATTTAAATCCAATTTCTTGGAGCTCATCTGTGTGGAGAGAGGTGAGCAACCTATTTACAAATGTAGGATGGTGTTTGATGACATTGGTTTGCTCTGTGAAGACAGGAAATATCAATCACAAGGAACATGAAAAGGAAGAAAGGAAAACAACAGCAAAACCAGAGTTATAAAGGGGAAGAGGATAAAGGCAAAGATGGGGGAGGGCAGAGAACCAGACCTGGTCACCAGTCTTCTAATCTTGTTCTTTGCAAGTTGATTGTTCTTCCCAATTCATGAACCATTGATTATAAATTGGTATAGCTTCATGCCCCCAGGCTACCTTCCCTTCTGCACTCAGTGAACAACAGATGTACCAACTGCCTATTGGAAAAATTTCCCGTCACCCCTGTCTTTCAGACTTACTCCTGAGAGAAAATGCAAAATACCAGCTGTTCCCTTGTGGTTATATCAAACAAACCCACCTGCAACCAAGCCTGCACTTTCTCTTCCCCTGTGAAATAGTCATAACTTCCCATGAGACTACAAATGTGGGTCGAGAAAGAGCTGATAAGGCAATAGGAGCAACTGTGGGAGTGTGGGTCACCTGTTCATGTAATGTTATTGAGTTTTTAGACTGATTTTTTTGAGCCTTATGCTGCTCCAACTTTATGGCTCAATAAATAGTACCCAGATCATGACAGACAGTTTGAGTTGCCTAGTATCTCATGTTCAAGATTCAATCTCTATCAGGACCTAAACTTAGCCTTGTTCTGAGAATTGGTGCTCAGGGACTTGTGGATTCATGGACGGTTCTGGATTCTCTTCTCTAAAGAAGGCACCGGGTTTCCTGTGTGCAAACGAGGCTCTGCACTAAAGCCTAACTGAACATCTTCTCTAATACATTTTAGTTGCTACTTACAACAGGATAATGAGGACAACATGGTTTTCACTTCTACTATCTTAGTTAAGCTTCACAACAATTTTTTATTTTTAAAAAAATATATTTTATTGATATTTTACAGAGAGGAAGGAAGAGAGATAGAGAGCTAGAAATGTCAATGAGGGAGAAACATCCACCAGCTGCCTCTTGCGCACCCCCTACTGGGGATGTGCCCGCAACCACGGTACATGCCCTTGACCGGAATCGAACCCGGGACCTTTCAGTCCGCAGACCAACGCTCTACCACTGAGCCAAACCGGTTTCGGCAGCTTCACAACAATTTTTAAAATATATATTTTATTGATTTTTTTACAGAGAGGAAGAGAGAGGGATAGAGAATTAAAAACATCGATGAGAGAGAAACATCGATCAACTGCCTCTTGCACACCCCCCCCCCCCACTGGGGATGTGCCCACAAACCAGGTACATGCCCTTGACCAGAATCGAACCTGGGACCCTTCAGTCCACAGGCTGACGCTCTATCCACTGAGCCAAACCGGTTTCGGCAAGCTTCACAACAATTTGACCAAATGGGTTTTATGATCTCCATTTAATCAGAGAGAAAACCTAGCTATGGCTCTAGAAGTTCAATGCCTTGATCGAGTTTACATGGCTATCAAGTGGCGACAGCTGGTCTCAGACTGCCAACTGCAAAACAGTCTCTTTGCTCACCCAAATAGCTGTCTGAAGGCATATTTACATCATAGTCCATGGAATCTTCTCAGTGCACAGGAACAATTTAGAAGTATCTACCTTTGGTCAAGGGAAAGGGCACGGGGTGGGGTGGGTGAAGGCAGGATGCCAGTGGGTCTTAGTGCAGGCTGATTTTGTTGAGCTCCAAAGGACCACATTCACTAACATGATGGCTTTATTGTAATATGTATGCAGCTATTTATGAATAAAATTATATGGGTCTAAAATTTGCTTTAAAATGGCTGAGAAGAGAGATATCAGTAATAAAATAAGATTAGGCATCCTGCCAAAACCGGTTTGGCTCAGTGGATAGAGCATTGGCCTGTGGACTGAAAGGTCCCAGGTTTGATTCCGGTCAAGGGCATGTACCTTGTTTGTGGGCACATCCCAGGTAGGTTTCTCTCTCATCAATGTTTCTAACTCTCTATCCCTCTTCCTTCCTCTCTGTAAAAAAAAAATCAATAAAATATATATTTTAAAAAAGATTAGGCATCCTATATAATAAAAGGATAGTATGCAAATTGTCCCCTCAACCCAGAGGTCATCTGGCAGGTCGACCAGGGGGCGGGGCCAGCGGGGGGTGGGGGAGGAAGGGAGGCCCCAGCTGTCAGCTGCTGGGGACCCTGCACTGGCAGGGCCTCTAGTGTGTTAATAATTGTTAAAGCTGAGTGATGAGTATATAAGTCATTATACAATTTTCTCCACACAATAAAAAGTAAAAACTAGCCGAAACCAGTTTGGCTCAGTGGATAGAGCGTCGGCCTGGGGACTGAAGGGTTCCAGTTTCGATTCCGGTCAGGGTCATGTACCTTTGTTGTGGGCACATCCCCAGTAGGGGGTGTGTGGGAGGCAGCTGATCAATGATTTTCTCTCATTGATGTTTCTAACTCTCTATCCTTCTCCCTTCCTCTTTGTAAAAAAAAAATATATATATATATATTTTTATATTATATATATATATTATATATATATATATATATATATATTTTTTTTTTTTTTAAAGATATGTGGTTGCAAGGGGAGTGGTGGTGTGGAGAGGGAAGAGTAGGCAAAGCACCAAAGACTTTTGAGGCAGTGAAATTATTCTGTACTAGAGGTACAGAACATTTGTGCACTTGTGCACGGCGGAGGGTGTGTCCCTCAGCCTGGCCTATGACCTTTAGCAGTCCGGGGGCTCTTGGGGGATGTCTGACTGTGGGGAGCGGGCCTAAGTCGCAGTCAGGCGCCCCTAGCACTGCTGTGCTTGCCAGCCCTCAGCGCAGCTTCTGGCTGAGCAGAACTCCCACTGCGGGAGCGCACTGACCACCAGGGGGAAGCTCCTGCATCTGGCCCCTGGTGGTCATTCTGTGGCATAGCTACTGGTTGTTCTGCTGTTCAATTGATTTGCATATTATCCTTTTATTATATAAGCTGATACGACAGTGGAAAATACATTTCATTATATATTTGTCAAAACCCATTGAACATAGAACAAGAGTGAATCCTAATGTGAACTATGGACTTTGGGTGATAATGGCAAGTTAGTGTACATTCATGGATTTTAACAAACATGCCACTCACTCTTGCAGGAGGTGGAGAGTAGAGTTGGGGTGAGGGGCAGAGGTATATGGGAACTCTCTGTGCTTCCCATTCAATCTTGTGAATCTAGAACTGTTCTAAAAAATGGTTGATTAATTAGGAAACACACACACGCACACATAGATAGATAGATAGATAGATAGATAGATAGATAGATAGAAAAGGTAATATGCTAATTAGACTGGACATCATTCTGGACAGGGCTGCAAGGGAAGACTGGGTGGGTCCCGCATCTGAGAGGGCAGCTGGTGCCAGCACCAGGGTAAGGAAGGCCTCCTCTTGCACGAATTTTGTGCATCGGCCTCTAATATATACATACACATATTTGTTTATACACATGATAGTCCACGTTTAAGAGGGCTGAGGTAGAAAAGAGGAAGCTATACAATCAAATACAATGTGTATGAATCTCAGTCTGCTAACTTTATTTTCTTTATACCACCTCCCATTCTAACTCCAAGAACTAGTCCTTCTTATAAGATGACCCATGAACACCGTTGGGCCCTGTACCTGTGGGGGGTCACGGCCCTCCAGATGCTCACAGAGAGCCCTAAGAGTCAGAGAAGGGTCTCTACTCCCACCCATCACAGCTGCCTCGGACCTTCTCACTGTTCAGGCCGCCGGTGTTTCTGGGTATGATACCTTTGGCTTTGAGGTTACTTGTGGGACCCAGGGATCTTTTTTTTAAGGTTGGAAACTCCCTACTGGGGTCTCAGCCTCCCTCCTTTTCATACTCAGTCCTCCTCCGGAAGCCTGGCCACCATCTCCCGGAAGCTGGAGCAAAGCAAGAGTGACATCTCACAGATCCCCCCACCTCCTTCCCTTCCCATCCCGTTGGGTGTGGCAGAGGAGGGGGCGTCCTCTGATTGTCAAAGGCCCTGCCCCTCGTGCACACTCATAATCCCTGCGGTGGTGACCTATGTGATGCCGGCAGACACTCCTCCCTCTAAAGACTGTCTGGGCCTCTGCTTCAAGAAAAGTTCAGGGGGGAAGGACCCCACAGCTTGGCGATTTGGGCAAACCAGGAAGGGATTCAAAGGAAAAGGGTGGCGATGATGGAGAGAAAAGAAACAATCACTTCTACTTTTCCAACAGCTGATCGTGCCAGGTGAGAACCAGCATGGGCCCTGGGGGTGCTGCCATGAGAACCAGGGGAGCAAACCCAAGCTGCCTCTTCTCACATTTCCTCACCCAAAGCTGCCAGGAGGCCTCAGGTGCAGAGGGCGGAACGGGCATTTCCCCTGACACCGATGCCGTGCCACACGCTTTCCTTTTTTTTTTTTTTTTTAATTGACTTCAGAGAGGAAGGGAGAGGGAGAAATAGAAAGATAGAAACATCAATGATGAGAGAGAATCGTTAATCGGCTGCCTCCTGCACACCCCACACTGGGGATCGAACCTGCAACCCCAGCAGGAATCTAATCATGATCTCCTGATTCAATGCTCAACCCCTGAGCTCCAGCAGCCGGCTCATCTCTTTCCTTTCGATGCACTCTGTGAAACTCCCTGTTTCCGCCCCTCCCGCACACACCCAGAGCCGCAGGAGCCATGTGCTGCAGAGGAAGAGGTGTCTCCAGGCTAAAACTCAGCCTCCTAGAGCTTTCTGCAGTCATACCTCCCTGCAGGTGCACCCTAGCAGGTGGCTCACGGGAGCTCTCCAGGGGAGTGTGGTCCCGTGAACACTCAGGATGCACGGAAACCCCAGACCTCGCCTGCAGCGGCTCTGCAGAGTTGCTGGCCTGGCATTCCTGAAGGGCCCCTGAGTGTAATCTCCCAGGCCCACAGTCATGGGAAAGAGGTGGGGAGTCACACCTCTGGCCATGAGGAGACTTCACTCAGATTCTGCTAACCAGACCTGATGGGACACAGTCATGCACACATTAACTGTGTGGTCGTTTATTGATGGGTCAGTGGGGCCAGCCTGAACTGCTCACCCCCATCTGCCCAAGATGGCTTCGATGGTCCAGGGACAGCTCTCCCAGGATGTCTCCAGGGACTCACCCACTCCTTTATCTCGTCACTGTTACCCTCACCCCCAGGGATTATGCCTGCATGTGAAATCGAAATATGAGAGGTTATAATGCAGCGCTGTCACCCCTCATGAATGCACCACCTCTATGCTTTTTCCATACATGCCTTCTTATGATTTGCTCATTTTTCCATATCACGACTTATTTTTATTTCTTTTACCTAAATAAATGCAAGCATATCTGTTTATTGTGCTTCACTTTGTTGAGCTTTACAGATATTGCCTTTTTTTTTTTTTTTTTTTTTTTTTACAAATTGAAGGCAAAACTTTCCACCAGCAAAAAAGATTATAGCCGACACCAGTTTGGTTTGGCTCAGTGGATAGAACGTCAGCCTGCGGACTGAAGGGTTCCGGGTTCGATTCCAGTCAAGGGCATGTACCTTGGTTGCGGGCACATCCCCGGTGGGGGGTGTGCAGGAGGCAGCTGATCGATGACTCTGTCTCATCGATGTTTCTAACTCTCTATCCCTCTCTCTTCCTCTCTGTAAAAAAATCAATAAAATATATATTTTTAAAAAGATTATAGCCAAAACTGGTTTGGCTCAGTGGATAGAGCGTCAGCCTGCGGACTGAAAGGTCCCAGGTTTGATTCCGGTCAAGGGCATGCGGGCACATCCCCAGAAGGGGGTGTGCAAGAAGCAGCTGACCGATGTTTCTCTCGCATTGATGTTTCTAACTCTCTATCCTTATTCTCTGTAAAAAATCAATAATATATATATATTTTTTTAAAAGATTATAACTTGCTTTGTGGTGATACACATTTTATTGCAGTGAGCTGGCCCAAGCCCACAATATCTCTAAGGCATGCCTATATGTAATTCTCATAAACAGAAGAGATATAATAATAAATACATACCTGGCAATACCATCATCTTCAACATAGAACTGCCAAAGTCACTCAGGGTGGAGAAGAGAGGATTAGATGACACACAAGCAGGCAGGTCTGGAAGTGGAGACACTATTTCCGTCGATGGCCCATTGTCCAGAACTCACTCATAAGGCTGTAACCGAAGGGCAAGTGGCCTGGGACCTGTAGCTTAGTTGTGTCCCCAGGCCACTGCCCTTCGGAGCAGAAAGCAACTGCATTGATTGCCATAGGCCAGACTCGGCTCCCTAAAGAGAAAAGCAGTAGAGAAGGTGTCAGAGGTCCCAGATTAGTCATTCTCTTCGCATTTATAGCTCTACCACCCTCTGTTACCTCATTTGAAGAATGCAAAAAATAACACCAGCCTTGCTCCTCTCACTGGGTATATTTAGGGCCAAGTAAATCAGGATGTCATTTATAAAAATTCTCGTTAGCCTGGGGTTATTGTCACTTCCGCAAAGTATTCCGGAGAATCTGAACATGCAGCGTTCTCAGCTTGTCTACCCAAATATTCCCAGCTTGGCACCAGAAGTCCACTCCTTTCCTAGCTGGGACCTGCCTAGGGAGGCCTCCTAGAAGGCCGTCACAAATGAGAATCCAGCCTTCCCTGGTGCTCCACAACGATGATGTAAGCCCTGAGCTGCTCCTCTGCTCTGTCTGCCCTTCAGCGACAGTCTCCTTTTTAAAAAAAATATATATTTTATTGATATTTCACAGAGAGGAAGGGAGAGAGATAGAGAGCTAGAAACGTCGATGAGAGAGAAACATCGACCAGCTGCCTCTTGCACACCCCCTACCGGGGATGCGCCCGCAACCAAGGTACATGCCCTTGACCAGAATCGAACCCAGGACCCTTCAGTCCGCAGACCGACGCTCTACCACTGAGCCAAACCGGTTTCAGCGACAGTCTCCTTAAATACTGCACAGAGCCGAAACCGGTTTGGCTCAGTGGATAGAGCATCGGCCTGTGGCAGCTGCCTTCTATTCCATAAGCTAGAGAAAATTTCCATCTCCTCTCTCTTCTCGTGTGTGTGTGTGTGTGTGTGTGTGTGTGTGTGTGAAAGAGAGGGGGGGTGGTTAATTGTATGTTTATTTAATTTATTTGTCCTTACCCCAGAATATTTTTTCCATTGATTTTTAGAGGGAGTAGAAGGGAGGAAGGGACAGGGGGAGAGAGAAACGTTGATGTGAGAGAGACACATTGATAGGCCACCTCCTGCACTTACCCCATTAGGGCCTGGGATAATACCTATAACCCAGGCATGTGCCCCTAACCAGAAATTGAACCCAAGACGCTCCAGTGTACCAATGCTCTAACCATATAGCAACACTGGCCAGGGTTGATTAATAGTTAAACACCTCTTCCCTCAGCTTTGCTATCATTCTTCCCCTCAAATCATTTTCTGTGACATGTCATTAAACTGCTGGCTTTTCATCAGCCTCATGAGAAGAGGAAGGGTTGGTCACGCAGTGATTTATTAAAGTGCCCTGGGAAAATGCAGTTCCTTCTATTATATAGGAAGCTATTAATGGATACTGATCAATATTCTTTATTATTTGACACAAACATTAGATTTTATTGTTAGGTAGCATGCGAATCTTTACCATAACTGAGATCTGTTAGAAACCAGGATTCTGGAATGCTCTTCTGGCAAGTGAAAATCTGGGGAAGGGGGGAGGTATCTCACCTTATCCCCAGTGATTGTTCCAAAGGGGACATCAGCTACAAATAAATGGGTGAGTGTCTAGCAGAGCCAGGGGAAGTTTTGAGGAGGAGGAGGAGGGAGGTGCTGCGGCCTGCGGCCGGCTGGCAGGGGCGGTTCTGTGAAGACCACGCCCTCACACCCCGGCACATTTTCGCTCTCTCTCCTCTTGCACTAACAGGAGCGATTCGAGAGAGGTATGAAGAGGACTTGAGGAGGGCAGAAACAGACCCTCACCCCACCCCAGTGGAGCTGTAAGTAGGCAGTTAAATGTCTGCTCCTGGAGAGAAACCAGGCCTTGAATGTAGGCTCCCGGCAGGAATTGTGACGTCCAGCCTCCCTCCTGCTACCGAATGCTGGAGATGTTTATCTTCGTTAAGGTGCACCGTGCATTTCCTTTTACCATGGCATCAAAGTATCATAGAAAATGTAAATAAATGTGAGAAAGAAAAGCAAAATTAATTTCTATGCAGACATAAACAATATTATAATTTCCTTCTTTTTAAATACACACACACACACACACACACACACACACTTTTATTTTAAAATAATTGGGAATATACTACAAATGCATTATTTTGGTCCTTTTCCTATTTTACATTACATCATGAGTATTTTACCATTTCATTAAAATTTGTTTTAAAATATCATGTTTAATGACCACATAATGTTGCGTTTTGTCAGCACACCATAATTTATTTAACCCTTCTCCTGTTATCAGACTTATAAGCACATTTTCTCTTATAAAGAACAAGGCAATGAACATTTGTTTGCAGCCGCTTATCATGGGTTCTTATGAGTGGAAATCCTAGATTAAAGAATGTGAATTTTTATACAGTTTTTGATGCAACAAAACTCTAATTGTACACAAGTTTCAGGTGTTTTCCTACGGGTAATGTGAGCCCCGCGCAAATCAAAGGATACAATTTTTCAGTGTCTTAGACATGCTGAGATAGTCGCAGAATGTGCCGTTTCTCATTTTACTGCTTTTTCAGGTCCAAATTCACCCTTTTTGACTGCTCTGTGAAAACAGGCCGGGACCTTTAAGCATTTCTTTTCTTTTCCACTTGGCATCAACACTTTGTCAGTAGAGGGCGCTGGAGAGACGCTGCAGGAGGAACGTGTGGCTCCCAGGTCCCAGGGTGCCTGTAAGAAAGACAGGTTCCTGCGGCAGGCACGGCTCCGCCGTGCCAGGGCCCCACCCCAGGCCACCCGCTTACCTTGGCACCCTACTCGGGCAGGCTTGTAACAGAGTGCCTGCAGTGACTGCTCCCTGTGGGCAGCCTTCCCCAGCACCACGGAAGGCCATTCCTGGAAAGCTCTGCTACTGCAGTGTCTCGGGACCCTGCCATCCGGTGCCCCAGGCAGCCTTCGGGATAGCAGCTGTTCCTTGTATCTCTGTTCCTTTATTCTTTAGAGAGTTCTCTTTGCTTCTTTTTTTTTAATATATATTTTTTATTGATATTTCACAGAGAGGAAGGGAGAGAGATAGAGAGCTAGAAACATCGATGAGAGAGAAACATCAATCAGCTGCCTCTTGCACACCCCCTACTGGGGATGTGCCCGCAACCAATGTACATGCCCTTGACCGGAATTGAACCTGGGACCTTTCAGTCCACAGACCGACGCTCTACCACTGAGCCAAACTGGTTTCGGCTCTCTTTGCTTCTTACTAGCCATTCCCTTCTTGCTCCAATCCACTATTATGGTTCATAACTCGTTATAGTAAACTTCCCCTGTTCACACTGCTGTGTGCCTTCCCTTTCCCGATCCACCCCTGCTGACCCGGGGGCCGAACTACCCTGACCTCTCCCATCGGTAATGCAGCCTGACTCCTCAAGCCAGCCTGGGTCTCAGCTCTGACCCAGCCCCACCTATTCTGTGGTGCTCAGTTAAAACATGGAAACTCTGACCTAAATTTCACTTTAAGCTTTGAGGTTGAAAGCCCTATTGGCATTTAATTCAGGAGGCGACGTATGGGCACTGCTGAACTATTGCTCCTTCCTCTTTTCCGCTGGCCTCTAGTCAGCAGCCACCAACATCATCAGTCCATTACCGCTGTTTCTCCTCTCCTCGCCTCTGTGGGTGTCTCTCCACTCCCCTCTCCCCACGTCAGGCATCAGATCCTCAGCACACGCAGTGCATTCTTGCTGTCGCCCGGAGATTCTCCTCGCTGCACGTTGCTCCTCTACTCAGAATCAGTGGCATCTGAGTCAACATCCCCAGCCTTGACCTTGGTGGCTAGTGACCTGTGGCCTAATGGGGTCGTTTGTTTTCCCTCTGTTATCACCCGCAGGCACCGGCGACGAGGCTGCCACACTTGCTGGGTAAATAGGAGATACCAAGGATAACAGTTATTCTGCTCCGTTGAGTGTGAAAGAAAACCCTGTTTAAGGATACCTGAACCGCTGTTAATAATAAACCCCTCCTCCTCTGCTTGCTGGAAATCACACACATACCCTCACGGGCCGGATTTTGTGTCGCTTTCCCTCAGCTCGTCAGTGGGGACGAGGCCGTTCTTTCCTCTGGGCCCTGGTTCTGTTTATCACACGTCTGTGGATCAGGTCCCCGTATGTCTGGGTTAAAATCAAAGTTCCCATCAGATATGAATTCCCACTAAGCAGGTACCATATCTTGTTCACTTTTGTGTTGACTCACAAGGGCCAGATTAATGAATGCTATATAGTGTTATATCAGCAGTCGTAAGAGCCATACTCTGTATGAAATGTACAGATGGCAAGAACAACCAGAATACGATGAGCACTAGACAAGTGGTTCTCAGACCTTAGCCTCATCAAAATCCCTGGGCGGGGGAGGGAGGCTGAACACAGATTCCTGGGCCTCACCCGGGGACTTTCTAGTTCAGTAAGGAGGTCCCTCAATAGGCATTTTTAGCAAGTTCCCAGGAGAGGCTGAAGCTACCATTTGGGGACCACCTTTTGAGACCCCCTAGGCTAGCCCGCCCCCATCTTTTCCCAAAATTCCCTCCAAATGTGCGTCTGTGCGGCTCAGATGGACCCGGTGAGGAGACCCCAAGAAGGTGCCCTTTCCCCGGAGCAGCACCTGCCACAGGATCAGATTTTTGACACAGAACTCCAATGAGACGCTTCCGAGTTTCCTCTTCATTTCAATTTTGTATAAAGCAGGAACCCTTTTGACCGTCACGTGCCCCTCACCCCCTCCCCCCCACCACGCACACTTGCAGTTTCCCCCTCTGTCACAGCCCCATGCCCCTCACGTTGCGGCGCCCTCTGAGTTGGACACCGACACCCGGCTGCCTCCAGCCAGCTCGGATGAAGACGGTGTCAGCTGACCAGCACCGGGGACTGTCGCCGGGGAAGCGGGCTCCTCTGGGAAGCCGCCCTTGTTTTGAAATTCTCACTCCCCTATTCCCTAGTCACTCTGTATCCCCAAAGGCATAGTGTGCTAACGGTCCGGGTTGGAACGGGCGTTTGATTTGAGGGTGTAAAAGCCTTGTGGGCCCTCGCCAAGTGCTGAGAGCCCCCCCTTTTCCTCCCCAGACTCCTGGCAGCTCCCCGGCCCCCTCCGGTCTTCCGGGCTGGCTCCTGCATGGACCTTGGTTTGGGGCATATCCCCCCACCTGGGCTTGGGAATCGGATTGCTGAGTCCTGGCCTGACACTATGCTCCTACGTGACCTTGAGCAAGTTACTCCACAACTCTTGGGAGGTTGCGGTTTAGTGTGGCGATTTAACAAGAAAATGCACTTAAAGCACTTCCGCCCGCCTGGTGCTAACAGTGTTCTGCGTGATCGCTGCTAGTCTTCGGTTTGGGTCCATCGACTCCCGTTTGAGTGAAGCATCTTCTCGCCTGCTGGAAGGATGGTTGCAGGAAAGAGCCGGGGCTGGACTTCTGCAATGAGAGGGAAGATGTGGGCACATGAGGAGGGGGCCTCGCAGCCTGGGGGTGGGGGAGGAAGCAACAGGCATTGAGCGAATACTGCGGCGTGCCTCTTGCTCCATAGACACTGTTGGCTGTGATCCTCAGAGGAAAGCAAAGGAAATACAAGGAAACCATTCCTCTGCTACAGCTGGGGAATGAGGTGTGGGGAGGTGACATAACCCGCCCACGGCCAGCACGTGGCAGAGGGGATGGCTGAACCCGGGAGTTGAGGTGATCTTCAGAGTGGCATTCGGTGGAAGCCAGGACGCTGAGGGAGCACAGAGTGAGCGGCACCTGGGGACCAGCAACGGGGACTCAGCAAGGGGACTTGGGTCTTGGAGGACACTTCCCCACCGGGCTGCCTCCCGGACAAAGGCTGCCAACTCCACACAGCGCCCAGCAAGCCGCCTCCCTCTGCCCCCCAAAGGGAAGTTACAGCCCTCCCCACAACAAATGGAAGTTACTTGATTGAGTTTGCACCCTGGCTCTGCCCCTAACCACCTCTGAACCCTGGGACAGTTACTCACTGCTCTGGGCCTTGTCTGTTGCCTTGTCTGTTGAATGAGAGAATAAGAATACTCAGCTTGCTGAAACCAGTTTGGCTCAGTGGATAGAGCGTCAGCTTGCAGACTGAAAGGTCCCGGGTTTGATTCCGGTCAAGGACATGTACCTTGGTTGCAGGCACATCCCCAGTAGGGGTGTGCAAGAGGCAGCTGATGGATGTTTCTCTCTCATCGATGTTTCTAGCTCTCTATCCCTCTCCCTTCCTCTCTCTGTAAATATATATATATATATATATATATATATATATATATATATCCCCGTAGCACAGTGTTGACATGGAGGAAGCATAGGCCAGGGTTGCGGGAGTATATCTGACATGTTGAAGCTTGGTTTGTTTTTTATTTTATTTTTAATTTTTAATTATATTTTATTGATTTTTTTACAGAGAGGAAGAGAGAGGGACAGAGAGTTAGAAACATCAGTGAGAGAGAAACATCCATTAGCTGCCTCTTGCGCACACCCTACTGGGGATATGCCCACAACCAAGGTACATGCCCTTGACTGGAATCGAACCTGGGACCTTTCAGTCTGCAGGCTGACACTCTATCCACTGAGCCAAACCGGTTTTGGCCGAAATTTGGTTTGGCTTGGCTTTGCTACTAGCCAGCCTGGCAACCTTAAAGAGTCCTTTCCTGCCTCTGGTCAGCAGTCTCCTCCTCTGTGAGGTGGCACCAGGATCCTTTCGCTAGTACCAGGCATCAGCACTGTTCTATGCTCTTGACATGCAACCACATATTGCTTCTACCCACACTGGAAGACGGTCCTGTGTTGCAGTGGAGACACTGAAGCTCTGAGGGGAAGTGATGTGGCCAACATCTCAGGACCAGCAGGGGGAAAGCTAGGACCAGAGTCCTTGTCTCAGACATAGTCTCATCATGGCGTGCTGAGAGTAAAATAACCGTTTGGCTCACAGTGGAGGAGGAGGTAGGGAAAGGCCTGGAACCTGTGGCATCTGCCTTCTACCTACCTGACCACCAGTGACTCTAAGGACCCTCTGGTCCAGGAGACCATGGAAAACTTTCCAATGCATTTTCTTTTATTTAGCCACACACATGTCTGGTTTTGTTTGTTTGTTTGTTTTTTGTTTGTTTTGTTTTTCATCTCTATGCTCAGTGTAGACCCCTGGCTTGGGAATAAAATATACCCACTCCCGAATTACTACTTAGATAATCTTTCCATTTGGAAAGCTCTGGCTCTGGGCCCCACCCACCGGAATAATTAGAATACCTAATATTTATCGGGTGCTCACTCTGTGCTAGACATTTAAGAAAGAAAGAAATCCTTTGAGACATTAGCTCAATTACGCTCCAGAGCACACTAGGAGATTGGAGCCGGTTTTGTCTCTCTCTTACAGATTTTTCTACACTGCGTGTTGCTTCTTTTGCTGCATCGCATCCTGAGCACGTATCTTCAGCTCCGTTGTTTCTTCCTTCCTTTCTTCTTTTGTTCATGGGTCTTACGTCCCCTTCTCTGTTACTTACTAGCTTTTTCACTCTGGCCACGTTATTTTTCAAAAGGTCTAATGAGAGGCTACAATGACAATGCTTGGAAAGTACTTAGCATGGTGCCTGGCATTCTAAGTGCTCAATAAATGGAAGTGTCTGTCATTACATTATTCATAAGAACTGCCTCCTAACTTCTAAATGCTTCTACCTCCTTCTTGTCTCCCCAGCACCCAGGGCCTTGCCTATTTTTAACAAAATTCTGCTCATTGACTGACATTTGCTGCACAGTGGGGCCATATTGTCATTTTGGCTGCAGAGGGGAGGTACCTGAGATGGGGAGCACTTTCTGGCCCCGGGCTCAAGCCTGGACTTTGCACAGGGCTACTTTCAGAGCGCCACCCTGCGGCTGACAGTCACAACCCACCGCCCTGTATGCTTTGCTCACATGACGGTGAGTCCTACCCTGGGCCCTGCAGGTGATGCCGGAGGAACCCAGAACACAGAGAGCATGGAGGGAGCAGGGCGGCTCCCCGGGATTCTGAAGGCAGCTTCCTGCGTTAGTTTTCCTAGAGCTTTTGTAACATGCTACCACAAACTGGGTGCCCTAGAACAACACACTTATTCTCACAGTTCTGGAGGCCAGAGTCTGAGATCAAGACGTTGGCATGAAGCATCCATCTTACATGAAAACTGCTGTTTGAAATTTTAACCCTGCTAATTGGCTTCTGTAAATTCTTGCTTGCTCAGACTATTCCCACTTCAGCGAGGCCATTAAACCTTCCCCAGGCAAGGTTATCAGTGCTGGCGTCAGGCTAGGCCTCTGGTTGAGGTCGCAAGGCCCAGCAAATATGGGTTCTTTAAGAACTTGCAAAAGGGGTTGGAAACATTCCATATTTGGGAGACAACGAAGGTAAAAACAGGTAAATAGGGAAAATTCCTGCATGTTGGGGCCCAGAATTTGAGAGACATTTTCCTCTGGGAATGTAACTCCGTCTCTCTACGTATTGTTTTGTTGTTCTTGGGTTTTCTGTAACAGGCTGGGCTGGTTCCTTCTGGAGACTGTGAGGGAGAACTTGTCCCATGTCTCTGTCCAAACCCAGGGGGTGGCCAGCGGTCCTCGGCGTCCCTTTGCTCATAGCTGCACCACTGTCTCCACCATAACGCTTCTTCCCTGGTGTCTCTGTGTGCCCTCTCCTCTTTTTCCAAGGACAGTCATCATTGCATTTATAGCCCAGCCTACACCAGTGGGACCTCATCTTACCTACTAATCTCTACAAGCCCCTATTTCCAATGAAGGTCCCATTCTGAGGTCGTGGGGCATTTGTGAATTCTGGGGGACATTTTTCATCCCACTCCCCTCCCTCACCTGCCCATCCCACCGGAGGGGCCGCTGCTGTTCCTGGGGTGTGGCCTGGTCCCTCCCAGAGGGATTGATACGCGCTCTGCAAAGCCAACACTGCACTCGGGCTCGAGGGAACATCGGCTCTGCTCACGGAGACATCCTCTCGAGGCTCCAGCACCAAGTCTGAATTGCTGTGACGCCATCATTCACGGGGGAGGGGGTGGCATCGGGGATACTGCGGGAAAAGAGGCAGCACAGTGCGAGCACTTGGGCCCACAATGGACGTATTGCTGCCTGAGTCTCACAGTGCTGACGGGAAGGCCTCCCAGGGATCTTTGAGAAAATGCCCGCTAGTGTTTATGGGTATTTGTAAAAGTTCACCAGAGCCAGATCTAGGAGGACCTGTTCAGATGCTTTAAGGGGCAGGGTGCGGATAAAATGTAAAGAAGGGTGTTGTCTTGGCTGGAAAGATTGTTAAGTACTGGGCTTTTGGGATGCTGCCTGAATGTTTGAGGTTTATAACCAAAGCCCTTCTGCTCCTGTGTTTTCTGAGACAATCCCCATTTCAAATATTCTCTACATTATGCAAGCAACAAACGTATATTTGTCAGACTGCTGTCCCCATTTGGGGGAGAGGGAGAGGGCCTGGAAAAAGGCTGCAGGTTCAATCCCTGATCGATGTTTCTCGCAAACACCGGTGCTTCTCTCTCTCCCTTCCTCTCTAAAAATCAATGAAAGCATGTCCTTGGGTGAGGATTTTTTTTAAGTAATAAAAATCATATTTTACTACATTGACAACAAAAGAGCATAATCCAGGATAGATTGTGTTCATTTATTTCTTCTCATTTAAAAAAAAAAAATGTTGGCCAAAACCGGTTTGGCTCAGTGGTAGAGCGTTGGTCTGCGGACTGAAAGGTCCCAGGTTCGATTCTGGTCAAGGGCATGTACCTTGGCTGCGGGCACATCCCCCGTAGGGGGTGTGCAACAGGCAGCTGGTCGATGTTTCTCTCTCATCGATATTTCTATCTCTCTATCTCTCTCCCTTCCTCTCTGTAAAATATCAATTAAAAATATTTTTTAAAAAAAAGTTGTATGTGTTGTGAGCCCCTAAAATATTGGGTGCCTTAGTCACTGTGCCTACTGTGTTTGGGGGACATGTCAGCTCTTCCTCCTGTGTGTGGTGGGGTGTGCTGCCCGGAGCAGAGTCTCCGGAGGGGAAGGTGGAAACAGAACGGAAGGTGGGAGGGAACCAGACACACACCTGGCTAATTTCAGAACATGGTCTAGGATAAGGGTTTCTAGGTTTGGGGGGTAAAGTACAGGTGGAGTTGGCAAGGAAATCTCTGAGAGACACGGTCCCTGGAACAGTGCACGCATGCACACAGCACACATAAGCCAATATTTACAGACTTTCTGGGGTAAACAAAGAGTCCTCAGGTCCAGGGCAGCCACCTGTACCCTGGAAATGAGAAGCGAGGACCATGATCCTCTCCCTCCTGTGCTACAGGCTCCGGGCTCCCGGGTTCCAGAATGCAGAGGGGACAGTCAGCAGTCCTGCGGGCTAAGCAGAAGGTGGCGCTGTTCGGGCCTAGCTGTGACCTGCCCTCGACTGCTACGGGCAGCACAGTTTTCACAGGGAAGTGCAAGCTTGCTTCCACCACAGGCTTCTAAAGGGCAATCACAGCACAACAGAGTTTGTGATTTGGGGGTTGGTTGCCCTGAGGTAGTTCACCTTATTTATTTTATTTAAAAAATATATATTTTATTGATTTTTTACAGAGAGGAAGGGAGAGAGATAGTCAGAAACATCTATGAGAGATACATGGATGTGCCCGCAGCCAAGATACATGCCCTTGACGGGAATCGAACCCGGGACCCTTCAGTCCGCAGGCCGACGCTCTATCCACTGAGCCAAACCGGTTTCAGCTGACGTAGTTCACTTTAATGAGCTCAACAGTAAGAACAGGCAAAGTGGTCTTTTCTGGGCCTTTTCTTGTGACCTGGCTCTGAGTTTAAATGGTCCCCACCTCCAAATCCAGGTGTCCCACAAGCATTTTCCTCTCTCTCTCTCTCTCTTTCTCTCTCTCTCTCTCTCTCTCTCTCTCTCTCTCTCTCTCTCTCTCTTCCCCTTCTGAGAGTGGAAGGGAGGGAGATAGAGATAGAAGCATCGATGTGAGAGAGACACATCAATTGGTTGCCTCCCTCACACAGGGCCAGGATGGAGCTGCAACTGAGGTACGTGCACTTGACCAGAATGGAACCCAGGACCCTTCAGTCTGCGGCTGACATTCTATCCACTGAGCCAAACCGGATAGGGCCCTCAAGCATATTTCTTTACAGTAACAGGACTCTGGGTCGATTAATTAGAGTTTATGATAGTAATTCATTCAGCTTCCACAGAACCCCCTTCTGCCTGGAGAGAAAAAGAAAAGAGTTTAATTAATTCTGAATTAAAATAACTAGAAAAAGATCTCTCCAGTCTATCAAGCAGAGAAAGCAAACCAAAAATTAAATTACCCCACACACTTGGGTTGATTATGTTGATCTTCTATAGAAGTAACCACTTTATTTGTTTGTTTTTAAATATATTTTATTTACCTCTTGCACACCCCACACAGAGGATGTGCCCACAACCAAGGTACATGCTCTTGGCCAGAATCGAACCCCGGACCTTTCAGTCTGCAGACTGACGCTCTATCCACTGAGCCAAACTGGTCAGGGCTAGAAGTAACCATTTTAAAGTAAACCAATCCTATATAATAAAAGGCTAATATGCAAATCAACCAAAGAGCGGA
Source organism: Vespertilio murinus (assembly GCA_963924515.1). Taxonomy (NCBI): domain Eukaryota; kingdom Metazoa; phylum Chordata; class Mammalia; order Chiroptera; family Vespertilionidae; genus Vespertilio; species Vespertilio murinus. Next base: position 19,161,711 of record OZ004713.1, read on the forward strand.
ATGACCAGTCCCTATGACGTGCACGACCACCAGGGGGCAGACGCTCCATGCAGGAGCTGCTCCCGGGTAGTCAGTGTGCTTCCCACAGGGGGAGCGCCGCTCAGCCCGAAGCCAGGCTCATGGCTGGTGATCACAGCTGTGGTGGCGGGAGCCTCTCCTGCTTCCACGGTGGCAGCACTAAGGATGTCCAACTGGTGGCTTAGGCCCACTGAAGATGTCCCCTGAGGGCTCCCAGACTGCAAGTGGGCGCAGGCTAGGCTGAACACCCCCCACAACCAGTGCATGCATTTCGTGCACCGGGCCTCTAGTTAAAATATAAAAGCAAGCCAAAACCGGTTTGGCTCAGTGGTAGAGCGTCGGTCTGCGGACTGAAGGGTCCCGGGTTCGATTCCGGTCAAGGGCATGTACATTGGCTGCGGGCACATCCCCGGTAGGGGGTGTGCAAGAGGCAGCTGGTTGATGTTTCTCTCTCATCGACGTTTCTGGCTCTCTATCTCTCTCCCTTTCTCTCTGTAAAATATCAATAAAATATATTTAAAAAATAAATAAAATATAAAAGCAAAATATTACCGTATTTTGTTAGAATAATAATACCTTGTCATCGAATTAAAAGACTATAAAGAGCCAGAACAAATATGTGTGTGCACTCATTTAAGCTATCCACTGCGAGGGGATAGAGGCTGTGGTGGCAGAGGAGCAGCGGGAATTTAGGGAGCACTTCCTCTGTGTCCACCCAGGTACCCGCTGCATATAAGTATCGGGACATCATTCTGGACGACCACCTGGACAAAGCCACAGCAGTGGGGGCTGAGGCAAAGGTGGTTAGGGGCAATCAGATTGGCAGGCCAGCGGGCCTAAACTGGCAGTTGGACATCCCTCTCACAATCTGGGTCCACTGGCTCCTAACTGCTCACCTTCCTGCCTGATCACCCCTAACCACTCTGCCTGTCTGCCTGATCACCCCTAACCACTGGCCTGCCTGCCGGATTGCCCCTAACCACCTTGGCCTCAGCCCCCACCTCTGCGGCTTTGTCCAAAAGGTCGTCCGGGATGATGTCCCTGTTACTTCACTTGCTGTTATCATATAAACAACCCTGCGGGGGATTCCCATTTTGTGGATAAGAAACTGAGTTTCCAAAAGCTATAATTTATCATTATTATTGTTGTTATCATCATCATCACTTCTACCGAGATAGAGTTTCTTTCCTGGATAGCTTAGAATTTATGTTTCCTGAAGGCTGGGGCATGAGCCAGGTTTTATCTGTTCTAGAAATGTTCTGCTTGATAATCCACACAGTTCTCACGTTTGAAGGGAAAGCTACATACTTGTTTTTCCGGACTTGTCAGCCAGGTCTTCTGGAACAATGGCATTGAAGGAAGCGTGAACTTCCTTTACATTTCTCAGTGGGGCATCACTGAAACTGAATCAGTTCTCATTAGGGCTTCGACCAAAGGACCTGGGACCCTTTGGAAAGGAAGGAAGGGTGTGCAGTGAGCTCGGCTCAGCATTTGTCCAGCCAGATGTTCTACTTTGTTCGAGAAGGTATAAACAGCAAACATACCTTCTCACAGTTCTGGAGGCTGAGAAGTCTAAGATCAAGGTGCCAGCAGATTCCATATCTTTTGGGAAACCCATAACTTAGTTCATAATCAGCTGTCATTCTGCTGTGTCCTCATATTATGGGAAGGTGGAGGATCTCTCTGGGGTCTCTCTTTTTTAAGTTTTTCTTTTTTAATTTTTCCATCACAGCAGTCATTCAGTATTATTTTATATTAGTTTAGGTGTAGAGCATCATGGTTAGACATTTATATAACTTACAAAGTAATCCCCCTGATAAATCTAGTATCCATCTGGCACTGTACATATTTATTACACTATTATTGACTGTACTAGAGGCATGGTGCATGAAATTCCTTCATGGAGGGGGGGGTGTCCCTCAGCCCAGACTATACCCTCTCACAATCCAGGACCCCTCAGGGGATGTCAGCCTGCCGGTTTAGGCCCAATACCATAGGAATCCCTTCAGGATGGGGCTTAAACTGGCAGTTGGATATCCCTCTCACAATCTGGGACCACTGGCTCCTAACTGCTCACCTTCCTGCCTGATCACCCCTAACCACTCTGCCTGTCTGCCTGATCACCCCTAACCACTGGCCTGTCTGCCTGATTACCCCTAACCACCTTTGCCTCAGCCCCCACCGCTGCGGCTTTGTCTAGATGGTCATCCAGAATGATGTCCAGAGGTCATTCGACAGTTCAGCCTAATTAGCATATTACGCTTTTATTATTATAGATTGCCCATGCTGTACTTTATATCCCGTGACTATTTTATAACTACCAATTTATACTTTTTAATTCCTTCATCTTTTTCACCCATCCCCCTAGCCCTCTCTAGCAACCATCAGTTTGTTCTCTGTATTTATGAGTCTGTTTATGATTTGTGTTTTTCATTTTTTTTTGTTCTTTAGATTCCACATATAAGAGAAATTGTATGTTATTTTGTCTTTCTCTGTCTGAATCATTTCATTTAGCTTAATACCCACTAGGTCCAGCCATGTTGTCACAAATGGTAAGATTTCATTCTTCTTTTATGGCTGTGTAATGTTCCATTATATATATGTGCCACATCTCCTTTATCCAATAGTCTATTGATGGGCACTTGGCTTGCTTGCTTCCATATCTTGGTTAGCCTATCTAATAAAAGGGTAATATGCAAATTAACCATCACTCTGTCACAAAGATAGTGGTGCCCATAGCCACAAGATGGCAGCGCCCAGTCCCCTTAGTCCCGTCGGAGTCCCCCAGTTCTGAGGGGCAGCCGCTGAGTGTGGGCAGTGTGAGTGGCCTGGCCGAATGCTTGCTTCGTTGCCGTAGCCACGAGGCAAGTGTTCTGTGCCCGTTGTGGATGGACCTCTGGGCCATGGAGAACTTCTGGGCGGCGGGCGCAGAGCAGCCAGGCCCTGCAGAGAGCTACCGGCCCATGGATTCGTGTGCAGGGCTACTAGTTGTAAATAATGCTGCAATGAACATGCGGATGTGTATATATTTTCAAATTAGTGTTTGGATTTTCTCAGACAAATACATAAAAGTGGCATTGCTGGGTCATAAGGTAGTTCTATTTTTATTTATTTATTTAAAAATATTTTATTGATCTTTTACAGAGAGGAAGGGAGAGGGACAGAGAGTCAGAAACATCGATGAGAGAGAGACATCAACCAGCTGCCCCCTGCACGCCCCCTACTGGGGATGTGCCCGCAACCAATGTACATGCCCTTAACCAGAATCAAACCCGGGACCCTTCACTCCGTAGACCGACGCTCTACCACTGAGCCAAACCGGTTTCGGCTAGTTCTATTTTTAATGTTTTGAGGAACCTCTATACTTTTTTCCATAGTGGCTGCACCAATCTACATTCCCACCAACAGTGCATGAGGGTTCCCTTTTCTCCACATCCTCTTCAACACTTTTTTGTTGATTTATTGATGATATTTATTTTGACAGGTGTGAGATGATATCTCATTGTGGTTTTAATTTGTATTTTTCTGATGATTTGTGATGTTGAGAATCTTTTCATAAGTCTAATAAACATCTGCATGTTTTCTTTGAAGAAATATCTACTCAGGTCCTCTGTCCATTTTTTTAATTAAAAATTAAATATATTTTATTGATTTTTTACAGAGAGGAAGAGAGAGGGATAGAGAGTTAGAAACATCAATGAGAGAGAATCATTAATCAGCTGCCTCTTGCACACCCCCCACTGGGGATGTGCCCGCAACCAAGGTACATGCCCTTGCCTGGAATCGAACCCAGGACCTTTCAATCCTAGGCCGACGCTCTATCCACTGAGCCAAACTGGTTTTGGCCCTTGTCCATTTTTAATTGCACTGTTTGTTTTCTTGATATTAAGTTGTATATGTTCTTTTTAAAAATATATATATTTTATTGATTTTTTTTTTTTTTACAGAGAGGGATAAAGAGTTAGAAACATTGATGAGAGAGAAACATTGATCAGCTGCCTCCTGCACACCCCCCACTGGGGATGTGCCCACAACCAAGGCGCATGCCCTTGACCGGAATCAAACCTAGGAAGGACCCTTCAGTCCACAGGCCGACACTCTATCCACTGAGCCAAACTGGTTTTGGCAGTTGTATATGTTCTTTATATATAGTAACCCCCATCAGATATATCACTGGCCAGTATCTTCTCCCAATTGGTAGGTTGTCTTTTTGTTTTGTTAATGGTTTCCTTTGCTGTGAAACAACTTTCAGTTTAATGTAGTCCCATTTGTTTATTCTTTCTTTTGTTTCTCTTTCCTGAGGAGATATATCAGAAGAACTATTTTTTAAATCCCTTTAGTTTGTGTGTGTCTTTCAATCTAAAGTGGGTTGCTGCGTATGTATAGGTCTTGTTTTCTTTCTTTTTTGGATGTGAGGAGGGAGGGAGGTGGATAAGAAAGCAAGGTGTCTTGCTTTCTTATCCATTCAACTACCCTATGTCTTTTTTTTTTTTTTTTTTAGTTTATTCCTCACATGAGGATATTTTTTCCATTGCTTTTCAAAGAGAGTGGGAAGAGAGTGGGGAGAATGAGACACACACACAGAGCAACTGGTTGCCTCCCACACACACCCTGACCAGGGGTGGGGATAGAATGCATATCCCCTTCACTGGAAATTGAACCCATGACCCTTCAGATTTTGAGCCAATGCTCTAACCATTGAGCACATCAGCCAGGGCTACCCTTAATCCTTACCTGAGAATATTCCCCCCCCCCCCATAATTTCTAAAGAGACTAGATGGGAGGGGAAGAGACACAGAGACAAACATCAATGTGAGAGGGACACACTGATTAGTTGCCTCTACATGTGTCATGATTGGGACCAGGGGTCAAGCCTACAACCAAGGTATGTGATTAGAATCAAAACTAACCCGTCAGTCCCCAGGGCTGACACCCTAACCACTGAGAAAACTGGCTAGGGCTATTCTACATCTTTTGATAGGAGCATTTAGTTCATTTACATTAAAACAATTATCGATAGGTATGTAGCTCTTGCCATTTTATTATTCATATTTATGTTCTTCTCGTTTTTCTTCTTAAAGAAGTTCCTTTAATATTTCTTGTTTAGTGGTGATGAACGCTTTTAGCTTTTTCTTGTCTGGGAAGCTCTTTACTTCTTCCATGCAAAATAAGGTGACCAGATTTTAACATTGGTAAAGCAGGACACCATTGACTGGGGCAGGGGTGGAGGGGTTCTTGATTAAAAATTTGGTCTATATGGAGCAACAAAAATTTTCATAGAACGCAAAAATAGTATTGTAATATATATATATATATATATATATATATATATATATATATATATGTATGTATAGCCGAAAACGGTTTGGCTCAGTGGTAGAGTGTCGGTCTGCGGACTGAAAGGTCCCGGGTTCGATTCCGATCAAGGGCATGTACATTGGTTGTGGGCACATCCCCGGTGAGGGGTGTGCAGAGGCAGCTGGTCGATGTTTCTCTCTCATTGACATTTCTAGCTCTCTATCTCTCTCCCTTCCTCTCTGTAAAATATCAATTAAAAAAAGTATGTATAGTTGTGTCACTTTCAAGGCCGGCGCTAGACTTTTTGCTGCCACTATAAAATATAAATAATATGAATACTGTCTGCTAAATTCAAGAAAATTTATTTATTTATGAAATAAATAAATAAATAAATTACCTAAATTATCTGAATAGCTGATTTGTAATGACATCACTTCTTTAACTAGCTTACTAGCACGCAGTACGATGTGTATGTCTAGAGACAGTTACAAAATGTTTTCGTTGTTGCCAATCCCCAAAAATGCCATTGTTCATTAAGTCCAAATAATGGTGGTCGAATTCTAACAACTGATCAACAGTGTGAACTTTGATAAGCAGTTCTCGATAATCAATTCTCAACAATTATTTGTTATTATTGAAGTTTAAGATTAGAAAGTTAAAAATAATATATAACTCATATCCTGGCTAAATAGCCACATGGCCACTGAAAACCGTATATTCCCTTCCCATTCTCCCTAGCTTGTCATGCATTCTTTCCAAAAATCGGGACTTTTTAAAAACTCCACAGGACTCGGGACAAATTATTAAAAATCAGGACTGTCCCGCCAAAATCAGGACGTCTGTTGACCTTAATTTAAAATGATAGTTTTGTTGAAACCGGTTTGACTCAGTGGATAGAGCGTCAGCCTGCGGACTGAAAGGTCTCAGATTTGATTCCGGTCAAGGGCATGTACCTTGGTTGCGGGCACATCCCCAGTGGGGGGGTGCAAGAGGCAGCTGATGGATGATTCTCTCTCATCGATGTTTCTAACTCTCTATCCCTCTCTCTTCCTCTCTGTAAAAAAATCAATAAAATATATTTTAAAAAATAAAATAAAATGATAGCTTTGCTCGGTATAATAACCTTGGTTGTAGGTTCCTGATTTTCATCACTTTGAATATTTCATGCCAATCATTTTTGGCCTGCAAAGTTTCTGTTGAGAAATCAGTTGATAGTCTACTAGGAGCATCCTTACATGCAACTATCTGTCTTTCTCTTATGCTTTTAAGATTCTCTCTTTATGTTAACCTTTGCCATTTTAATATGTGTGCCTTGGTGTGGGAGTCCTCGGGGTCATCTTGTATGGGACTCCCCACACTTCCTGAACTTGTATGTCTATTTCCTTTAAGAAAGTTTTCAGTCATTATTTCTTCAAATAGGTTTTCAGGTCTTACTTTCTCTCTCCTCCTCCTGCTTTTAGAATTCAGAACAAATGTTTCATCAAACATATTAGATTTACTTTTGGAATACATTTCTAAAATCTGTATAACCTTTATTAGGGCTTTTTGCATAGTGAATTATTTGCACCAGGCTACTAACAGTGATTTTCAAACTGTTCATTTTTAAAAATAATTATGAAATATATTTTGAAGTTCGACATTTTCTTAGAAAATCTTACATTCTGTATTTTTTTTCATTTTTATCTCTGTATTTTTTAAAAAATATTTTATTGATATTTTACAGAGGAAGGGAGAGAGATTAGAGAGCTAGAAACGTCGATGAGAGAGAATCATTGACCAGCTGCCTCTTGCACACTCCCTACAGGGGATGTGCCCACAACCAATGTACATGCCCTTGACCAGAATCGAACCTGGGACCTTTCAGTCCGCAGGCCGACACTCTACCGCTGAGCCAAACCGGTTTCGGCTTATCTCTGTATTTTAATGAAGCATTTGTTGTACATTTATTCAAAAAATTGTGAGCAAAGAGTAAAAAGAGTTCCAGTTGCTCCTTACGCTTGCCAGCACTTGATAGTGTCAGTCTTTTTAATTTTAGTCTTCTCGTGGATAGAAAGGATATCTCATTTTGGTTTTAAGATGTCTTTCCCTTGCACTATTTTAAATTCTTTATTAGTTTACTTCTTACAACAACCTTATAAAGTATGTACTATTTTTAAAAAATACATTTTTATTGATTTCAGAGAGGAAAGGAGAGGGAGAGAGAGTTAGAAACATCAATGATGATAGGGAATCATTGATTGGCTGCCTCCTGCATTCTCTCTACTGGGCATTGAGCCTGCAACTCGGGCATGTGCCCTTGACCAGATTTGAACCCAGGACCTATTGAGCCAAACCAGCGAGGGCTGTATTATTATTATTATCCCCATTTAATGTATGGGGGGAAAGGAGACACAGAAATGTTAACTCGTTTGCCTAAGGTCACAGCATACTATTAAGCTGCAGTATGAGGGTTCGATCCAGGTCTTCTGCCTCCAGAGGTCAGATTCTGAATCTCTTTGCTGTGCTAGCTTCCCACGAAGCTCTTGGGTCCCACCACGGTGGTCATTTATGTGGAGGGCTGGAAACAGCAGCCAGTCACCCGAAGAGAAGAGGTGTTGCCTGAGACAAAGCTCGATAGCTAAAGATAGAAGTAGGAGGAGCCATACCCAAGGAAACAGAAGAAATGGCAGCTGCCAGCCACAGTTGGATGAGGGCCAAGGGCCCCTGGTTGCCATCTCTGTGCTTCTCTTCTGAGCCCAACCAAAGGGTAACATGGCAGCTCTGCTTTCAACAGAGAGTGCAAGATCATCCCTCATTCACCCCCTTCACTGTTTGAAGGCTGTTGGTGCCTAGCAAAGGGCCCTCTCTCACTCAGTAACGGGAATGCTGCAAGAATCTGTGATGTGCCAGGGAAATACTATCCTGCAGCCTTGAATCTTTTTTTTTGGAAACAGGTGGGGCATAAATTATAAATGAACACACATGCTAGTCCTATGAGGGAGTGAGGGACAACTAAAGAAAACACAAAACCCTGCAATAACATCAAGCTTCCAGTGCATCCACCCCCGATTCAATGATCCTCCAGGAACATGCTCCTGGACCTCTTTTTCAACACAAGTGAAGCTTTTTAAAAAAGTAACGGAAGGGAATGACATAGTTTGGCAGCTTTTTACGTTGCCAAGAAGGCCATTAATAAAGCAATAATCAATAATTGCTAGCACCATTATGTCATAAACGAAAGGACATATTAATAATTTCAAAGGTGAAAAAGACAGTCTCAGAATGAGCTGGTCTTTTAGATGGCATACATTTGCTTATGAAAAATTCAGCACATTGTCCTAATTTTTCTCACTGGAAATGCTGCCATTGCCAGGTGCTGGTTCCCAGAAACCACTGGGAAAGTCGGAAGTTTGTGGTCTAAAGCAAGCATGTCAAACTCCAAGACTAACACGGGCCAAATAAACAAGGTTTAAGTGTATGTGGGCCGCAAAAAAGCAAAAGCTTTAATTTTCAATAAAACGTAGGTTTATTTCGATAGAGACATACTGACTACAAAGGGCTGAAATAAATGAGTCACCATTAACATAAAATAATAGAACACTTTAATAAAAATTAATATATTTTTCTTGAATATTAACTTACCAGACACTGAATAATTGCACAAATTAATAAGTGTAATATAGATAAACCTATTTTTCTTGTTCTCTGAAAGCATAATTTCCTGTTGCGCACACCAAACAAGTCAGTCCAAGACTAATGACATGGCCATTGGCTGCTAGAATATTCGCTGCTGGTATTAGTGGAGAAAAATGGTGTGCCTGCGTGTAAGGCGCGTAAGGGAAATGAATGCAACACAATTATAGTAATCCGTTATTAGAGAACATTGTAGTTCATTATTAAAAATTATGTATAATAGGATATTATAAAAATTAAGTCACAAAATTTTTATTAAAAGGTCTCTTACATACTGTTATATTGGCTGGGCCAAATGCGGCCTGCGGGCCTCGAGTTTGACATGCTTAGTCTAAAGAATCAGAGAAATAAGTTTAAATCCCATCTCTTTTACTACTATACCTGGAGCTTTGCCTATTCAGCCATGGGCAGACTACAGCCCGCGGGCCAGATCCGGCCCGTTCGGCTGTTCTATCCAGCCCTCAGAGCCGAAAGAGCGGAGGGTTCTCTTGCTCTCCCCTCCGCTCCTTCACCAGCAGCCCAAGATGAGCGTGCCAGCATGGTCAGGCTGCTTTTGTTCCGGCCCTCCCGTCCAGTTTAAGAACCCATGGTGGCCCTCGAGTCAAAAAGATCCACCCCTGGATCTATTAATGTTTAACAAACTATCCCAAAACTTAATGGGCAAACAAGAGCCATTTTATTACACTTATACAGTCTCTGGGTCAGGAATTTGGACAGGACACGGTGCAGTGGCATGTCCAGTTCAGTATTTATGAGAACTCAGCTGGGGAGACTCACGTGGCTGGTGACTCTAGTGGCCAGGGTCACCTGGAGGCTTCTTCACCGGCATGCCTGGTGCCTGGGCTGGGATGGCTTGAAGGCTGGGTTCCACCGGGACTGTTCATCGGAGTGCCTACCTGTGGCCTCTCCACGTAATTTGGCTTTGCTTATAGCGTGGCAGCCTCAGTATAGTCACACTTCTTTTATTTTTATAAATATATATTTTATTGATTTTACAAAGAGGAAAGGAGAAGGATAGAGAGTTAGAAACATCGGTCAGCTGCCTTCTGCATGCCCCCTACTGGAGATCGAGCACACAACCAAGGTACATGTCCTTAATCAGATTCGAACCCGGGACCTTTCTGTCCACTGAGCTAAACTGGTTAAAGAGTCACACTTCTTTTATTAAGCCAGTTGGCTCAGTGCTCCAAGAATGAGTAACAGAAAAGGCAGAAACTACATAGCCTTTTAAGACATGGCTTTGGAAGTCATATAATATCACTTCTTATGTAAAATGGTGGAATCATTCACACCTTCACCCGGATTCAACAGGATGGGGCATAGACCACACCTCTTAATAACAGACATGTTAAAGAATTTGCAACCACAATATTTTTAAAATTAAATTTATTGGGGGTAACATCCTATATAATAAAAGGCTAATATGCAAATTGACCAGTCGCTATGACACTCACTGACCACCAGGGGGCAAATGCTTAATGTAGGAGCTGCCCCTGGTGGTCAGTGCGCTCCCACAGGGGGAGCGCTGCTCAGCCAGAAGCTGGGCTCATAGCTGGGGAGTGCAGACGTGGTGGTGGGAGCCTCTTCCATCTGCACAGCAGCGCTAAGGACCCCTTGGGGGATATTGCCTGCCGGCTTAGGCCCATTCCCCTTGGGGACTAAGCCAGCAGCCAGACACCCCCTGAGGGGTCCCAGACTATGAGAGGGCTCTGGCCAGGCTGAGGGACCTAACCACCACCAGTGCACGAATATCGTGCACTGGGCCTCTAGTTGGTTAATAACATTATAAAATGTTCAGCTGTACGAGATTATAATTTGTCATTTGTACCCTATGACATCTTCCTTACCCAAAGTCTAGTTTCCTTCTGTTACCATATATCTGACCCCCTTACCCACTTTGCCCCCCACCTTTCCACTTTGGTAAGCACTATTCTGTTGTCTGTATGTATGAGTTTGTTTTGTTTTGTTTCTTTTTGTTTCATATTCCTCATGAGTATAATCATGGCATTTTTGTTCTTTTCCATCTGACTTATTTCACTTAGTGTAATATTCTCAAGAATATCACAAATGGAAATATTTCAACTTTTTATGGTTGAATAGTATTTCATTGTATATATGTAGCACATTTAAAAAAATATATTTTTATTGATTTCAGAGAGGAAGGGAAAAGGGAGAGAAACATCAATGAGGAGAGTGAATCATTGATTGGCCGCCTCCTGCATACCCCCTTCTGGGGGCCAAGTCTACAACTGGGCATGTGCCCTGACCAGGAATTGAACGGTGACCTCGTGGTTCATAGGTCAATGCTTAACCATTAAGCCACACTGGCCAGGCCACATCTTTTTTATCCAATTATCTGTCACAGGCAGTTAGGGTGTTTGATTTTCTTGGCTATCCTATATAATCAAGGGCTAATATGCAAATAAACCGAACGGCGGGACAACCAAACAACCAAACAACTGGTTGCTATGACATACGCTGACTACCAGGGGGTGTGTGAGGTACATGGGCAGCACTGGCCATGGTGGGATGGTGGAGCAGGTGAGGTGGGGCACCAGACCAAGACAGGGAGCCTGAGTATCATCGGGATGAGCCTCTGGAGGTTACTGAGAATTCTTTGCTCCTGTGTGCCATGGTCCCGCCCAGCACTTGCACCTGCTGCCGGCACCAGTCCGGCTTGCACTTGCAGCCGGCTCTGGAGCCACCACTAGCACTGCTGCCAGTGCCTGTCACAGGTCCTGATCGCCCCTGAGGGCTTCTACACCTCCCCCTGCTCCTGAGAGGTGATGGGGCAGTAGCCGGCCCTCTGGCATCGGCTGCTAGTGCTGGCCCCAATCACTCTGCACTGTCAGCGGTTGCAAGCGGGGCCAGCACCTTCAGCACTTGGGAGCTGGCCCTGCTTACACACAGGAGTGGGGCTGCCAGCATAGAGGGGACCTGGGGCCTGGGCGGGAGGAGCCAGGAGGTGGTGTGGAGGATAGGCCAAGACCCGCCCCCCCCATGCTTACCTCAGCCTCGCAGCCCACAGTTCCTTTCAAGGTGCATGAATTCATGCACTGGGCCCCTAGTTGTAAATAGTGCTGCAATAAACATACGGGTGCATAGATCTTTACAAATAATTATTTTCATAATTTCAGGTAAATACCCAGGAGAGAGATTGCTGGATCATATGGTAGTTGTAGTATTTTTAATTTTATGAGGAACTTCCAAACTGTTTTGCATAGTTGTAGCCATGTTTTTAAAACCATCGCTTTGAGGTTATCACATTTGATCCTCACATGAACAACACAAGTTATGTATCATTATCCCCATTTTATAGAAGAAAAAACTGAGGCTCATAATGACCATAAAATTCACCCCAAACTAGTAAAGTACTGAACTAATATCTGGCTTCCTACACTTTCCTATGCTCATGGCCTCTCAGTGAACCTTTAAGCCAGCAGACCATACCAAGCAAGGGGAGGAATCGCAGGTGCCTAACACTGCCTGAAGAGGGGCCGGTCTTTCCTTTCACTTTGGCTGATTTAGTCCCTTAAATTAGCCTGCAGGCCAGGCCCCGAGCTCTGCCTCTTGTTCTTTGGTTCCCATGTTGCCCTTTGGGCTCAGTGTTGGGTTTTGCCTCGCTTGAGTTTTTTTTTTTGTGGTGTGTGTGTGTGTGTGTGTGTGTGTGTTTAATATATTGATTTTTTACAGAGAGGAAGGGAGAGGGAGAGAGAGTTAGAAACATTGATGAGAGAGAAGCATCAATCAGCTGCCTCCTGCACATTCCCTACTGGGGATGTGCCCACAACCAAGGTACATGCCCTTGACCGGAATCGAACCTGGGACCCTTGAGTCCGCAGGCCGATGCTCTATCCACTGAACCAAACCGGTTAGGGCTTGCTTGAGTTTTAACTATCTGTTTGCCTTCAGGGACCTTGCCCTGACTTGTCCTCTGCCTTCAGAAGGCTGAAGCATGGGGATTGACCCACTTGGCTGGCACCTGTTGCCAGGGGATTTGGACAACATAAGATATTCAACAGCGATGACACAGGTATGATAAGAGTTAGCTGTGACAGCTGGGCCATTCCTCGCTGAGGTCCCTAAGGAGTTGGGTTGGCCAAGGGCCCAGGGCCCTATATTCAGAGTAATTTATTTATTTCTCTTGCTTGCAAATGCCAGAAGCCCATCCCATGTCCAAAGGACTAGGAGAGGGCTGCTCAGCATCAGACAATGTGTTCTTAAACATATTGTCAAAGGCAAGAAAGAAAGAGCAGGACTTCTGGCATTCTTTTTTATCCTCATAGAGGATTTTAAAAAAATATATATTTTATTGATATTTTACAGAGAGGAAGGGAGAGAGATAGAGAGCTAGAAACGTCAATGAGAGAGAAACATCAACCAGCTGCCTCTTGCACACCCCCTACCGGGGATGTGCCCGCAACCAATGCACACGCCCCCGACCGGAATCGAACCCGGACCCTTCAGTCCGCAGACCGACGCTCCACCACTGAGCCAAACCGGTTTCGGCGAGGATATTTTTTTTTTCTATTGATTTTTAGAAAGAGTAGAAAGGGAGGAGAGAGAGAGAGAGAGAGAGAGAGAGAGAGAGAGAGAGAGAGAATGTGAGAGAGACACATCAATTGGTTGCCTCCTGCACTGGCCCCATTTGGGGCTAGGGATCGAACCTACTGGGAATTGAACCCACAGCCCTTTGACCTGCAGGCCAATGCTCTAACTACTGAGCAAAACCGATCAGGGCAAACAAGAATGAACTATTTCCCAGAAGCTTCCCACCCCTAGACTTCCCCTGGCATTTCAGAGGCCAGGACAGGGTCAGATGGCCACCTCAGCCAATCCCTGACAAAGGGAAATGGGTTATTATATATAAAGTTTTAAAAGACACTTCACTAATATTCTAATGACTATGGATGGTGTGGGGGGCAGTATTAGACTTATTGAGGAGATTACTTCATAAATGATATCAATGGCTAATGATTATGCTGTACACCTAGACTAATATCATATTGAATGTTAACTTTATCTTTTTTCCTTTTTATTGAATTTACCGGGGTGACACTGGTTAACAAAATTATACAGGTTTCAAGTGCTCAATTCCACAACACATCCCCTGTACACGATGTCATGTGTTTGCCACCCAAGTGGAGTTTCCTTCCATCACCATTTATCCCCCCTCCCCTCCCCCATTTCCCCAAACCCTACCTTCCCCCAACAGTCACCACACTATTGAACATCAACTTTAATTGAAAAATATAAAGAAAATTTTAAAAAGCTTAATGCCAACATCCTCGATGAAATGAATATATTGTCTGAGTAAGTTGTAAAGTAAATGAGGGGACTCTTTTAAAAATGAGTGTTTTTAATATAAGGAAGGCCAGTAAAAGCAAAATTACAAACCTCAGAAGCCATAGAAAATACATAAATATGACCATTTAAAATTTTTGAACAGTGTGAAAAGAAGAAGTATCATGAACCAATCTCCCGGGGGCGGGGGGGGGGGGGGGGAGGGATGACAAATTGGGGGGGAAAAACATTTTCAACAACTTGGATTAAAAGTCTTATTTTCTGAATATATATATATATATATATATATATAATTTAAATCAATCAATAAGAAGATCAATTAAAAACATAGTTACTAAAGTGGGATTCACATAATATAATATTTATTCTAGTTTTTAAAATTAATTTTGTTGAAATATAATGTACATTCAATAAAACCCACCAATTTTAAGTGTAAAGTTTTTCATCTTTTGACAAATGTATATGATTACGCAATCAAGACATAGAAATTTCCCTCTTAACATTTTGCATTCATTTCTCTTTTACCACATCTTGCATCTTTTCTATCACTATGATAGAATTCAGAGAGGCAAAAGCTGTTAGAATTTGTAGAGCAAAACATTTTGTTATGTTTTTAGACTATGATGGAAATGGGATTATACAAGATGAGTCTTTTAAGTATCTGGTTTCTTACACTTAGCATAACGCTTTTGAGATTCATTTTGTTGCAATTATCAGTAGTTTGTTCCTTTTCATTGCTGTGTAATAGTCAATTGAGTGGATATTCGAGTGCCCTTTATCTTTAGGAGATACACTCTAAGACACCCAGTGGATGCCTGAAACCACAGATAGTACTCAAACCAGTGTATACTTTGTTTTTCCCCTATCTATACTAATAAGAGGGTAATATGCTAATTAGACCAGGAGACCTTCCGGATGTCCTTCAGGACAAAGCCATGGTGGTGGGGCCGAAGCAGAGGCAGTTAGGGGCAATCAGGCCAGGAGGGGACGGTAGTTGGGGGTGATCAGGCTAGCAAGGGGGGCCAGGTGGGGGTGAGAAGGCTGGCAGGAAGAGTGATTAAGGGCAGGGGGCCGTGTGCCCCGGGTAAGCCGTTGGTCCCAGGGGGCTGTGTGTCCCGGGTGAGCCATTTGCCCCAGGGGAGACATGTGCCCTGGGAGAGTTATGTGCCCTGGGGAAGCAGTGGGACCTGGGGGGAGGGGCAGTGTGAACCAGAGGAGGAGTGGATTCTATTCGTGTGGTCCTGAGATAGTCACCATAAAACAAGTAGACTGCCAAATGACAGCGGGGAGGGGAAGGAGATCTGTGGGGAGATAAGAGAACAACCGAAGGACTGGTATGCATGCATATAAGTACAACCACCGAACACAGAACTCTGGGGAAGGAGGGCATGAATGGGAGGTGGGGGGGGGGGGGCAATGGTAAGCTATGTACACATATAATACCTTAATAAATTAAAAATAATAAGTAAAAATAATAAACAAATAAACAAACAAATAAATAATAAAAAGGCAAACACAAAAGGGCAACAACAAAAAAAGAGTGTTTAAGGGCAGTCAGGCAGGCAGGTGAGTGGTTAGGAGCCAGCTGTCCCAGATTTTGAGAGGGATGTCCGACTGCCGTTTTAGGCCAGATTGGGCTTAAACCATCAGTAGGAAACCCCCCGAGAGGTCCCAGATTGGAGAGGGTGCAGGCTGGGCTGAGGGACACTCGCCCTTCCTTGCATGAATTTTGTGCATCAGGCCACTAGTACATACATACATACATTAATGCCTCACTTGAAGGAAGCATTTTATGGCTTCTCTTTGGCATATTTAAATCTTGCCAGCATCACTACTCTTGCACTTTCAGGCCACTAGTAAGTAAAATTAGGGTAACTTGAACATAAGTCCTGTGATACAATGACAGTACTTCTGATAACTGAGATGACTACTAAGCGACTAATGAGGGTAGATAGCATATACAGCCTGGCTCTCTTGGACAAAGGGATGAGTCACGTCTCTGATGGGATGAAGCAAGTGAGCTGGAGATTTATTACACTGCTCAGGATGGCACATAACTTACAACTATGAATTATTTATTTCTGAAATTTTCCATTTAATATTTTTCAGATCAAGGCTGACCACAGGGAGTTGAAAACAAAACCCTAACATGTGACAGGGGGTAGGGGAGGCTGGGGGAAAGTCAATGGGGGGGGGGGGAGGAGATGTATGTACTATATATGTAATATTTTAAACAGTAAAAAAAAGAAAGAAAAAAAAAAGCAAAACCCTGGATAAGAGGAACTAATGTATCACAAGTTGTATATCCATTCAGTAGTTGATGAACATTTTCCCCCAGTTTATGCACTTATAAATAAAGCTGCTATGAACCTGTCTTTATATGGATGTGTGTATTCATTTTCCTTGCCTGAATATCTAAAAAGTGGAATTTCCAAGTCAGATATAACTATATGTTTAAAAGAAACTGCCAAACCACATTTCCAAAGTTGTTGTACCATTTTACATTCTCTCCGGCAGTGTGTATGAGAGTTCTAGTTGCTCCACATCCTTGTCAGAACTGAGTATGGTCAGTCTTTCTATTTAGACATTCTTATAGATGTGTAGTGGTATCTCATTCTAGTTTCAAGTTATATTTCCCTAACAATGCTGAGTATCTTTTCATGTTTTGTGGTTTGTTTGGGTTTTTTTGTATTTATATACTGTCTTTGTTTATTTTATTTTATTTTTTAAATATATTTTATTGATTTTTTTTGCTTTTTTAAAAATATATTTTTTATTAAGGTATTATATGTATACATAGCTTACCATTGCCCCCCCCCTCCACCTCCCATTCATGCCCTCCTTCCCCACAGTTCTGTGTTCGTTAGTTGTACTTATATTCATCCATACCAGTCCTTCGGTTGTTCTCTTATCTCCCCCCAGGTCTCCTTCCCCTCCCCGCTGTCATTTGACAATCTGCTTGTTTTATTGTGTCTATCTCAGAATCACATGAATAGAATCCGCTCCTCATTTGGGAGTCTGCTTGTTTTATGGTGACTATCTCAGGACCACATGAATAGAGTCCGTTCCTCCTCTGGTTCACACTGCCCCTCCCCCCGGGTCCCACTGCTTCCCCTGGAACACACGGCTCACCCGGGGCACACGGCCCCCTGGGACACACGGCTCACCGGGGACACCCGGCCCCATTGGGGGACACCGCTCACCCGGGGCACAGGGCCCCCTGGGTACTGTCTTTGTTTAAATACTTGTTGAAATATATTTTAAGATCTTTGCTAATTACATGATGTCAGTCATTTCTTAGTTCATTTTTATTGATTTATCCCTTCCCCCCTTGACTTCCAGCTTATGAGTCATACTTTTTTCATACCTGATAATTTTTGTGTGTTGGACATTGTGAATTTTATCTCATTAAATATTAGATTCCCCCCCCCCCCCCCCACTAAATAGTATTGAACTGTTTTTTGCATTTTTTTCTTGAAGCACAGTTAAATTATTTGGGATCAGCTTGGTTCTTTTGAGTCTTTCCCCCCACTTTATTAATTAAGGTATTACATATGTGTCCTAATCCCCCATTGCCCCCCACTCCCCTATTCATGCCCTCACTGCCTCCCTCGTGTCTGTGTCCATTGGTTAGGCTTATATGCATGCATGTAAGTCCTTTGGTTGATCTCTCCCCCTTAACTCCACCCTCCCCTACCTTCCCTCTGAGGTTTGACGGTCTGATCAATGTTTCTCTACCCCTGTATCTGTTTTTGTTCATCAGTTTATGTTGTTCATTATATTCCACAAATGAGTGAGACCATGGGTTATTTATCTTTCTATGACTGGTTTATTTCACTTAGCAGAATGCTCTCCAGTTCCATCCATGCTATTGCAAATGGTAAGAATTCCTTCTTTTTTATAGCAGCGTAGCCATTGTGTAGATGTACCACAGTTTTCTAATCCACTCATCTATCTGCTGATGGGCACTTAGGCTGTTTCCAAATCTTAGCTATTATAAATTGTGCTGCTATGAATGTAGGGGTGCTTATATCCTTTCTGATTGGTGTTTCTAGTTTCCTGGGATATATTCCTAGAAGTGGATCAATGGGTCAAATGGGAGTTCCATTTTTAGTTTTTTGAGGAAATCCCATAGTGCTCTCCATAGTGGCTGCACCAGTCCGCATCCCCACCAGCAGTGCACGAGGGTTCTTTTTCCTCCACATCCTCTCCAGCACTTGTCATTTGTTGATTTGTTGATAATAGCCATTCTGACAGGTGTGAGATGGTACCTCATTGTTGTTTTGATTTGCATCTCTCAGATAATTAGTGACTTTGAGCATGTTTTCATATGTCTCTTGGTCTTCCTTATGTCCTCTTTCGAAAAGTATCTATTTAGGTCCGTTGTCCTTTTTTAGAAAAATTTTATTGCTTAAGGTATTACAAATAGTAGTAGTACATATCGTTGCCCATTTTTTTGATTGGGTTGTTTATCTTTCTTTTGTTAAGCTGTAGGATTTCCCTATAAATGTTGGAGATTAAATCCTTATTGGTGATAACATTGGTAAATATGTTTTCCCATGCAGTGGGCTTTCTTGTTGTTTTGTTGATGGTTTCTTTTGCTGTGCAGAAGCTTTTTATTTTGATGTAGTCCCATTTGTTTATTTTCTCTTAGTTTCCATTGCCCTAGGAGCTGTATAGATAAAGAAATTGCTTCGGCAGATGTTAAGATTTTGCTGCCTGTGGATTCCTGTAGTAAGTTTATGGTTTCCCATCTTATGTTAAGTCCTTTATCCATTTTGAGTTTATTTTTGTGTATGGTGTAACTTGGTGGTCTAGTTTCTTTCTTTCTTCTTCTTCTTCTTCTTCTTCTTTTTTTTTTTTTTTTTGCATGTATCTGTCCAATTTTCCCAACACCATTTATTGGAGAAACTATCTTGACTCCATTGTATGTTTGACAAAGGAGGCAAAGTCCTTTTGAGTCTTGCATTTAAGCTGTGTTAGGGTAGGCCCAGATCAGTTTGTTATTTTTATCATTCTTTATCTTTACCCAACTATATTTATTTTAAAAAATAATTATTTATTCATTTTAATATAGTTTTAGTGATTTCAGAGAGAAAGAGAGATAGAAACATCAATGATGAGAGAGAATCATTGATTGGCTGTCTCCTGCATGCCCCCCCCCCCCCACACACACACACACTGGGGATTGAGCCTGTAATCCAGGCATATGCCCTGACCAGGAATTAAAACCCTCCTGGTTCATAGGTCAACATTCAACCACTGAGCTACGCAGCTGGGCTTCATTGATTTTTAAAGAGAGAGTGGAAGGAAGAGAGAGAGAGAGAGAGAGAGAGAGAGAGAGAGAGAGAGAGGAAAGAGAGAGAGAAACATCAACATGAGAGAGACACATCGATTGATTGCCTCCCACGCATGCCCCAAGCAAGGCCAGGGATTCAACCTGAGGTACATTCCCTCGACCGGAATCACACCTGTGACCCTTCAGTCTGAGGGCCAACACTCTAATCACTGAGCCACATCAGCTAGGGTCCAGATCAGTTATTAATCTAGAGCAAATTTTGCCCCAATGCTAAGTATGCTTTTGAAGACTCTGTCCAATGTTTAATATTTTAAGAAGTCTCTCCATGTTGGCTGGCGTGAAGACAAAATATGCCCAGCCCTGTGTGAGCTCCAGGAAATGTTTGGTGTGCTGCTCTCCGTGGCTCCCTCCCTGGCCTCCTAGAATGTCACCCATGCAGGCTCTGACCAGTACCAGTATTCAGACTTGGGGGGCTCCCTCCGCAGATGTCTGGAGCTCTCTCTATGCCCTCCTCTCTGATACTTCTCCGCTCCACAAATTCTAGCTGCTTCAGTTTTCCTGAACTCTGATTTCTGTCTCCTGAGCTCTGTGAGGTTGCTGGGCTCTGTCTGCATTCTCCTTCCTGCAAGGAGACCTGGAAACTGTTTTGAGACAGCAACCTGGGACAACTGTGGGCCCCACTCCATTCACTTCCCTTCTGACGGTCATCACCGTCCTGTGCGACCTGTTGTCCGATGCTTGAAAACAGTGGCTGGATGTATTTTTGTTTGTTTTCCTGGTTGTTTACGATGGAGGGAACTGCCCGTGGCAGCCAGTACTTCATGGATGCAAGTAGAAGTCTCTTTTCCTTTTTTTTCAACTTTAAAAATCCTAGGGGAAAACTTTGGCTCAGCGTATGTCTAGCAATCGCTCAGGAACCGATCAAGGTGATAAGAACATGTGAGGAAAGGACAGCTTGTAGGATTGGAGTCCGGGAAGAACCATTCCCCTATACAAAATGGAGAGGGTTTCCCAGAAGGAAGGGGAAAGGGGACAGGCGAAAACAGACATCAAGCCTCCACTACAAACAACAGTTCAAGTGAACCACAAACAGAGCTGTAAGAAGCTCATTGTCTAGAAGACTATCTATTTCCTGGCCTCGTGTTTTCCAGAGTCAAGGACAAACGGGAGGGGGCTCCGATGGAGAGAAGGAATATGTGTAACAGTTACACCGCAAGAGATAAAGTGGAATGAAAAGGCAAGTTTCTTCTCTGTGGTTCTTTCCCCAATTCTGTCCGTGTAAAAAATGTGTTCCATGGAAGCTTGCTCTGGAGAACACACTTTTTATTCCCAACCGTGAGTGACCTCTGGGGCTGGTCCCACTTCAGATAGCAGAGAGACCTCCAGATTCTTTAATCCCACGGATAGTCTCATTTGGTTAACTTAAATGTCCGGTTCTGTGTATAGACAAACCTGAGTATTCCGTGTATAGGAACAGGGGACATGCTCCAGGAGAGAAACAGCATGTATAGGGCTTCTCCTCCATTTTTCCACCAAGAGGATCTCTTTGAACCACAATATTCCATCCCTCGAGATAGTTAACAGCATTTTCTGACCTCTCCGGGAAATGGGGTGGGGCGGGGGGAAAGGCTCCAGGATTGTCCCCTTGGCTTGGTACTGTGCTGATCTGCCTGGCAGGTTCCAAGCTTCCTCCTGTGGGCTACTGTCTTAACCCTATTACCTTGGAAAAGGTATGGTGAGGTTAGAACAGCCGTGGGCAAACCACGGCCCGCGGGCCGGATCCGGCCTGTTCAGCTGTTCTATTCGGTCCGCGGAGCCAAAAGAGTGGAGGGTTCTCTCGCTCTCCCCTCCGCTCCTTCACCAGCAGCCCAAGATGAGAGTGCCAGCATGGTCAGGTTGCTTTTGTTCCGGCCCTCCGGTCCAGTTTAAGAACCCATGGTGGCCCTCGAGTCAAAAAGTTTGCCCACCCCTGGGTTAGACACAGATCAAGAGGAAGACACCAGAAAGCTTTACAGTTTTCTTACACTCCCAGTTCCCCGGACAGAACACCGTGTGCATGCAGGGCCGCTCAGGGTAAACACGAGTGGGCTGCAAGGCAGAGGGAGAGAGTGCAACTATGGTTTCTGCAGGAGAAAAGGACCAGGCGGGACAAACAGCCTAACTGGCTGATCTGAATAATTCCCGTGGCTCTCCGGCACAGGGGCTGCCCCTGGTTGTCTGGTACCTGGTCCTGGGGTGATTGGGGCAGGTGTACAGTGACTGGATTTGACAATCTGATAAGAGAGGTGGTTGGGGGCGTGGGCTTAATTGGCTGCCTAAAAAGGGAAACTGACCACCTCTAGCCAGGGACTCAAAACTGGGTCAAAACCGAATTTCAACAAGTATTACAGTTGGCTAGTGTTGCCAAGGGGTTAGAGGGTTGGACCCATGCACCGAGGGGTCTCAGGTTTGATTCCCGGTCAAGGGTACGCACCTGGGTTGCAGGTTCAATCCCCTGCCCCGGTCAGGGAGCGTAGGGAAGGCAACCAGTGGAGGTGTCTCTTTTGCATCTGTTTCTCTCTCTTTTTCTCTTTTCCCCCTCCTCCCTCCCTTCCACTCTCTCTAGAAAGCAATGGGGAAATATCCTCGTGTGAGGATTAACAAAACAACCCCACACAAACACACACACACACACACACACACACACACACACACACACACCAGGAATTTTATGGGTTCTTTGGAGACCCTTGTCATAACAGTGTTTCCCAAAGTGTGGTACGCGTACCCCCAGGGGTACGGGAAGAGTTTGGTGGGGGTACGCGTTGCACAGGAGTTGGGTGGGGATATGCACTGCACCGTGCTTAGCTGCACCTAATTCTACGTTCTCATAAGTCAAGTCAAGATAGTCTTGTGAGGCATGAGATGGTCCGGTGTGCAAATAAATGTTATTTATAATATGACTTTTATTTATATTTTATTATGAATAATTTTATTTTTCGTTTATTATTATTTTGTGTATGTACCAAAAAAGAAAAATAAATATATTTTGATTGTTATTAAAATACATCCTTTTTTTGGACGAGTTGTACTCAGCGTTATGAAAATTATAGAAGGGGTACACATATGTCAAAAGTTTGGGAAACACTGGGAAGATATCCCCTTATTGTGGCACATTTCCAGCCCCCTTTTGCCAAAGCTTGAGGTTTCCTTGCCTCTGCCATCTCTCCTATGCCTCTCATATCTGACACTGAATTATACATCAGTTGAGCATCAGCAAAGGAGAACAATGCTCTCAGGGAGCCCTGGAGCAGGAGGTGAGGAAGACAGCGGCAGAGCTGAGGAGCAGGGGACAAAGGTTTTCCAAGCATAAGGGAACAGTGTGCAAGGACCTACGTGATAAGGGCCAGGACTAGGGTGAGGAGAGAGAGGCACTCGTCCACTGGATTGCTGCATTTTATGGCACCCCACCCTTGCAACCCACCCGTGTTTACCCTGAGGGGCCCTGCATGCACGCGGTGCTCTGTCCAGGGAACTGGGAGTGTAAGAAAACCGTA
This sequence comes from Vespertilio murinus, assembly GCA_963924515.1. Taxonomy (NCBI): domain Eukaryota; kingdom Metazoa; phylum Chordata; class Mammalia; order Chiroptera; family Vespertilionidae; genus Vespertilio; species Vespertilio murinus. The sequence goes on from OZ004713.1 coordinate 19,184,838, forward strand.
AAGCTTTCTGGTGTATTTCTCTTGATCCATAAAATGCAGTAATCAATATAAATAAATGCAATGTGTAATTTTAAATATTAAAAAAAACAGAGTGTGTACAGAATGCACATTTTCCCGATTTGCCTAAGGCTCCAAATGGCTCCGCAGGACAGCGGTGCTATGCTATAGCAGCTCTAGCTTCCTCCTGGCCAGGCCGTACCTCTGAGCAATTCCGCACCAAACGCTGGGCAGCCCCCTACGAAAGGCCTTCCCCCAGGAAGCAACCTCCTCGCTGAGCCTCGAAAGGGCGGAGGCGTATGGACAGCATGGACAGGGACGAGGAAACAGCACCTATGTTTGCTGTTCAAGACGCCTGAAGCAAAGAGAGCTCCGCGGATGTCTGGGGGACGGTGGCGGCAGAGTCTGTTAGGCAGAGAGTGGACCCGGTAGGGGCTCAAACATTTTCACTGGGGGGAGACAGATGCCCAGACGTGGGGGCAGATGGGAGAGGGGGCAGGTGCAAGCCCCTCGGGAGGCCAGCGCTGTGTCTGAGGAAGGGATGGATGCCCGAATCCCAACCGGAACAGGTAGACAAGATGCCCAAGGTCCGGGTCCACGCCTCCGGTTTCCCCCCACCCTAGCACCGAGGGTGGGGCGACAGCCGGCTCCCCCGCGCCCAGCCGGCGGCGGCGGGGTCACCCTCAGGGTGCCTCCTGGGAGCGGCTGGTGCCCAGGGCGCACGGAAGGAACTGCCCGAGGCCGGCGGGCGGGCCGGGGCGAACGGGCGGGGCGGGTCAAGCCGGTGCGCCCGACCCGCGCTCGCCGCCCAATCGCCGCGGGCCCCCCGAGCCCCGGGGGCTGGGGCCGCCGCAGCGCGCCGCGGCTGCGCCGACGCGCGGGCGGGCGGGCGCAGGGCGGCGGGCGGGCGCGCTCAGTCTGGCGGCGGCGGCCGTGCGCGATCGGACGTGCCCGCAGCGCCGCAGCCGCCCCGCCGCCCCGCCGCCCGCGCCCGCAGCCGCCCTGCGCCCGCCCGGGCCGCCGCCCGCCATGGTGTCGTGGATCATCTCCCGGCTGGTGGTGTAAGTGGCCGCTCCCCGCGCCCCCCGCCTCCCCTCCCTCTCCGCGCGCGGCCCTCGGCTGCACCCGCCCGGCTGCGCCCGCCCGGCCCGGCGGCTATTAATACGCGGCGGCCGCTAATTTTAGCGGGTACAGTAGCGGCCGAGGTCGCCGGCGAGCTGTCCTGCCGGCCGGCGTGCCCGGCTCCGGGGGCCGCCGGGCGGGGCCGCGAGCGCCCCAAGGCGCCCGGACGCTTTGTTCCCCCGGCCGGCGGGGGTTTGCCGCGGCCCCGAATGGGCGCGCCGCGGGGACACGCGCCTCTCTCTCTCCGGGGAGAGGTGCGGGCCGGGGCCGCCGGGCTTCGGTCTAACGGAAAGCGACCGGGAGAGCGCCCCGAGGAGCCCGGGGCGCCGCCCGGAGGGGTCCGCGCGGGGAAGGGTGGGGAGGTGGAGGCGGGGCTCCCCGTGGGGCTGAAAACACTCCTTTTTAGGTTTCTCACATTGACAGCCGCCGCCAAGGCGCGTCCTCCCTCCTCCGTGTCCGATTCCGCCGGCGGGGCCGTGGAGAGAGGTCGGGGCGGACCTCCCCAAGGCGGTCAGGGGGGAATAAATGGCCAGGGGACAGCCACCTGGGCCGCTGCGGTGGGTGGTGGCATCTCCCGGGCCTTGGGAGCGGAGTCATCCCGGGTGAGGCCTGTGTGAAGTCACTGGGCGTGGGCGTGGGGGTCGTTTTTTCTCTGTCCAGCCGAGGAGTAGCTACTAGCTGAGTAGTAGATGCATTTGAAGACCTCTCCTTCCCTCCTGGATTTATTCCCCTTTGGAGATAGACATGGCTGTCCCAGGTCTTCTCTTTCTTTCTCTACATTCTCTCCGGAGTCAGGACAGATTGTGATGTCTGCTCGGTGGAACCAGGGCTGACATTGGTGGTGGTGGTGATGGTGGTGGGGTGGGGGTGGGGGTGCAGACTGGGAGGTGCCCCTCAAGGCTTTTCCTTTGTCTGGACTCCCTTGATCAGGCACCATTCTCTCTCTATATACGTTTGGGAACATCTCCCATTTCCTGCAGTTCTTGACTGGTTTTCCAAGAAGCAGTCAGGGGTCTTTCTGGGCATTGTCTCCTGGCCACCATTCCGGGCTCTCCCACCCAAGCCAGAGAGCGGGCCCCAGCCCAGGTCCCTCGGTCCCTGCAGGCCCCTCCACAGCTGTCGCCGCCGCTGGGGGTTTGCGCTGTACCTCGAGGTGGCATGTTAAACATGTAAGAGCTTTCTGCGGGCAGCCCTGGCATGAATAATACAGGGAAGGAGCTGGCGCGCCTTGCCCCACCTCATGCCTGACCAAAGCCTGCTCTGCCTCCAGGGCGGTGATTGCTCTCCTAAAGGAGCGCTGTGATCTTCTTCACCCTCGTCTGTGGCTTCTGGGCGGGCTTTGGTGGGGCCAGGGAATGTCAGTCCGCCCGGCTGGGGGCTCACTCTCTGTAGATACTATTGGGCTGGGGAGTGTGGGCTTCTGGGCTGGGGTCGTCCGTGCTTTATTCTATTCACGTACCCCCAGCTCCACAAGGCAACTGAAGGGCTGGAGAGGAAGATGTGTATTTGGGAGAGGTCCCGGGGACTTGCTTTTACTTTCTAAAACTAGATCTCTTCCCCGAGGCAGAGCTTCGGAGACCTTAAATGACTATGGGAACTGCCCCTCAAGCCAGCCTAGGACCCTCTCAAGCGAGGGTTTGTGGGGTTCGGATTGCTATTCCCACGATCAGCTCCAGAAGGTCAGAGATATCACCGGTCCCCGCCCCAGTCCTTAGTTCTCCATAGACACCCAACACGGCGTGCCAGTGGGGAATTAGTAAAACCGCTTTAGCTCTGGCCAGTATGCTCAGTGGTTAGAGTTCTGGCCCATGCATAGGAGGGTTTTAGGTTTGATTCCCTGTCAAGGGCACATACCTGGGTTGTAGGTTCGATAGGGAGGCAATTGGTTGATGTGTCTCTCACATCGATGTTTCTCTCTCTCTCTCTATTGTTCCCTCCCTTCCACTCTCTCTAAAGATCAATGGGAAAAAAAAAATAGCCACCATGAGCATGAACAACAAAAGCCACTTTCATAAGCAGTGGCTGTTTCTTGTAAATAATACCTGTTCGTTATAGGAAAATTAGACAATAACTCAGAGATAGCTAATGATCATTTTGAGAGGTATAATCTTCAAGATCTTTTTCTCTAGGTATATATGTACATAATATTTATAATTGAAGGAAATCATGGACTTAGCCTGAATTTCACCATACCTCTCAGCAAGGAGTAGGAATACTGCATTGGGAGTCACAACACCCTTGGTTCAAATCCCAGCCCTGCTTCTTGCCAACAAATGGCAGTTTACAAGAGATCCTGGTTCACAGGCTGGTCCACCTGATGTTTCTGCGCAAAGATTTCAATGACATAACATATATAAATGGCCAGGCACCACGAAGAGCAGTAAATAAATGATGCTTTCTTCTTCCTACCCTGCCTGGTACCTAAGAGGGTGGAAGAGTTCTGGAAGGGGCTCTGGCCGGTTTGACTCAGTGCATAGAGCACCAGCCGGTGGACTGAAAGGTCCCGGGTTCGATTCTGATCAAGGGCATGTGCCCAGATTGGGGCTCTATCTGCAGTGTGGGCATGCAGGAGGCAGCTGATCAATGATTCTTATCATTGATTCTCTCTCCCTCTCCCTTCCTCTCTTAAAAAAAAAAAAAAAAAAAGAATTCTGGAAGGGGCTCTCTGACTTAATCTGTTCCTATGGTTTTCAAACTGGCTTTCTTGAGGGCATCCAAATCTGGGCTCCCAGCCCTAAGTCAGCACAAGCAACTCCCCCTTTTGTTTTATATATTTGAGTTTTAGATAAAAATAGAACATGCAGATTGTACGGGTTTTACTACTAATAAAACCCATTGCTCCTGTCCTCCCCTCTCGTCTGTAACACTGCGGCGGGAATGTGCCTCGCCCGAGCACACGCGGTGAGCCGGGAAAGAAACAGGCTCTGGAGTTTTGGTCTGATTCCCTCTCCGCTCTGTCCGGCTTGGCTGTGGCCCTAAAAATCGACCTCTTTCTATCTCTCACAACCTCTGGTATGAAGCGCTATGGTTTTTGTTCACAAGCCCCATTTTCTATAAGCAATCTTCTCATGGTTTCATAAGCCTCTGTCGCAGCAGAGAACATTTCAGGAAGACCTAGTAGTGTGTTCTGAGGACGGGGAGGAGTCTTCCTTCTGACCAGAGGCCTCGGGACGAGCTGGTGGCACCTGGGGCCAGCCCGCTGGTGCTGTGGAGTCTGAGAGTGTTTTCAGGTCAGGGGTTGGGCTCCTTCCCTCACCAACCTGTTGCCCCCTCACAAGGCTCTTGTTTGAAGTACCCAGCACCCGAGTGCCCTCCGTAAAGGGTGGTTGTGTTGAAGGCGATCAGAGGTCCTGGGCTAAGCAGGTGAGTCTGCCGGCTTTATCCCCAGCAGTCAATGGGAAATATCCCTGGAATATTTTTTCCATTGATTTTTAGAGAAGGTAGGAGAGAGGGAGGAGGGGGAGAGAGAACACATCCACATGAGAGAGGCACGTCGACTGGTTGCCTCCCGCACGTGCCCCAGGCACTGCGCCCATGGTATGTGCTCTTGACCAGGACTGAACCCTCGACCATTCAGTCCCTGGCTGAGACTCTAACCACTGAGCAAACCAGCCAGGGCAATATTTTATCATCGTTACAAACGACTCAAGACTTGGGCAGGAGTTTCACCTGGGGAGAGTGTGTGCATGCGCACTGGAGGGGCGCACAGAGGTGGCCCTGGGCCTTCTCGGGAGGACGCCCTGTTTTAAAGCATTTCTTCTACGGAGTAAGTGCTGCCTCTTTGACTCCAGACAGAAATTTGGCTGATGGCCAGAATGTTAGATCCAGAGCATCCCACCATTGCTGGGGTTAGAGGACAAAGACCCCAGGTTCCTCCATGGGGAAAAAGAGAGTCCTACTTCAACACATTTTCTAAAATAACTGTTAGATGTGTGTGGAGAAAAAAACCTCATTTCCACATTGACATATCTTTTTAAATGTTAGTTTTTAGAAAGTACAGTGTGATATTTAAAATAGAATCTTCGAGGGTGAGCCGTGTATCTCACGGGGCCGTGTGCCCCGGGTGAGCTGTGTGCCCCAGGGGCCCGTGTGCCCCCGGGGGAGACATGTGTCCCGGGAGAGCCGTGTGCCCTGGGGAAGCAGTGGGACGGGGGGGGGGGGGGGGGGCGGAGGGGGGCGTGTGAACCAGAGGAGGAGCGGATTCTATTCATGTGATTCTGAGATAGTCACCATAAAACAAGCAGATTGTCAAATGACAGTGGGGAGAGGAAGTAGACCTGGGGGGAGATAAGAGAACAACCGAAGGACTGGTATGCATGCATATAAGTACAACCAACGAACACAGAACTCTGGGGAGGGAGGGCATGAATGGGGGGGGGGGGCAATGGTAAGCTATGTACACATATAATACCTTAATAAATTAAAAAAATTAAATTAAATTAAATTTAAAAAAATAAAATAGAATCTTCGTTTGTGGCTGAAAATCTGGCCAAGTGCTGGGACCGGGACTGGAACATGAAGTCCGTGGGCCAGCGATGCACAAATGGGGTGAAGAAGAAGGAAAGTGGGCCGCCCCCACGCTGTTCCCCAACTCGTTGCAAAACAAGTGGGAAAGAAGAGAAAGACCGTAAAGTCTTAAACATAAGCTTGCCTTTCCTTGGGGCCTGCTTTTAAAAAGCGGAATGCAGAAAAATGATCCTGTTAATGGAGGGTTCAGGCTGGCTGAGGAGCTATTTCCTGGCACTGTGCTGTGACAGGGCAGGAACTGGGTAAATACCAAATCCAGTTGTGAGAGGGAAGGTGCTGGGCTGGAAGCGTATTTGGGTTGTATCCCTGGCGCTGGTCCGACTCAATGTCAAGAGTTCTAGGTCAAACTCCCCCAGGGCCCAGTTCCCCATCTGTAAGACAAGTGTTGGCCAGCACTGTCTTGGAGGTTTTCTTAAGATATTAGCTTTAGCCGAAACCGGTTTGGCTCAGTGGATAGAGCGTCAGCTTGCGGACTGAAAGGTCCCAGGTTCGATTCTGGTCAAAGGCATGTACCTTGGTTGCGGGGAGGTGTGCAAGAGGCAGCTGATCGATGATTCTCATCAATGTTTCTAACTCTCTATCTCTCTGTAAAATGTTTCTATCTCTCTTCCTCTCTGTAAAAAATCAATAAAAAAATATATATATATATTTTAAAAAGAATTCCCTGAATAAAGAAGCATTAAAAAAAAAGATATTAGCTTTAAGAGCAGTGCTCCTGCAGACCCCTTCCTCACCCTTCTCCCCAGCTGGCCCAGTGCTCCGTGTTTATTTATAAGCAGGAGTATCCTCAAGGAAGTGAAAAATACCAGCTTAGGTTTCGCTGCTGTTCTGCTGCCTGGTTCTTTGTTGAGGAATCCCGCCTGCCTATTGAGAAGTAGCTTTTGGGCACTTCTTCCAGCTGTGTCTTATCTGAAGGTTAGCTGACGAGTGAGGAGCTCACCTGTTATTACTGGCTCAGTCCTCCCCTTCCTGCTGAAGTGGGAATCGTCTTCCTTGGTGTGTTTATTGTGTGGTGGGAGGAAGAGCCCTGGGAAAAATGAGAGAAGGGTGTCAGGCCCCCAGTTGCCACCTAGTGAGTCTGTCACTTTGTGTTGTATTTCTGGGTTTTCCTAGGCCAGTGGTCGGCAAACTCATTAGTCAACAGAGCCAAATATCAACAGTACAATGATTGAAATTTCTTTTGAGAGTAAAAATTTTAAAACTTAAACTTCTTCTAATGCCACTTCTTCAAAATAGACTCGCCCAGGCGAGTGGTATTTTATGGAAGAGCCACACTCAAGGGGCCAAAGAGCCAAAGTTTGCTGACCACGGTCCTAGGGGGTCCAAGGAGCTGGGGCAAAGGAAGACTTGGCCACGTAGTAGTCACTGTGTATGGTGATACCAAGGATGAGCCACACACATGCCCATCTGGTTACCAGGATTCTTGGTGACTGTGGGAATTTTTCTGAGACCCAACAAAGAGCTAAGGACATTTGTAGTGGGTCTATGGGGGTGTTTTCTTTTCATTTCTGGGCATGGGAAAGCCCTGATGGAATGGAAGATGGGTACTTAGATACATACTAGAGGCCCGGTGCATGGATTTGTGCACCAATGGGGGTCCCTCGGCCTGGCCTGCGGGGATTCAGCTGAAACTGGTAGTCCGATATCCCCTGAGGGGTCCTGGATTGCGAGAGGGTGCAGGCCAGGCAGAGGGACCCCTCTGATGCATGATCAGCCGGGAAGGGACCATGAGAAGGTCTCTGGGGCATGTCCAGCCCATCTTGCCCAGTCCCAATTGGCTGGACCCGAGCAGCAGGCTAACCTACTGTTCAGAGCGTCAGTGCACGTCATAGCGACTGGTCAAACAGTCGGACACTTAGCATATTAGGCTTCTATGTATACAGAAAGCTTGTTCTGAACTTTCACATCTCAGAAGAAGCACATTGTTTTCCCTTTTGGTTTTTCAGTCATACCCAGGGATTTTTCCTGGGATTACAGACAAAAAATAAATAGAGATAAAGGACCAAATATCTGGCACACAGTAAGGATGTCTAAAGGAATCCAGACAAGTAATCTGGTGTAATAGGCCTTCACCTATGGATGCCTACCTGGACCAGGGATGGCAAGTGAGTGTCATCTCTCATGACTGGGAGGAGGCTACCTCGGACACTGTCTTGAGGAGGAGGAGGAAGCTGGGTTGGGTTCTCTGGGGAAGGAGTCCCGTGAGTGATTCGTGTAGGGAAGATGGTCATGGGGGTACACATGTTGGTTCAATAGCTGCTCTCCCAGACTTAGCCTGCTCCCAGTCAGAGTTCACTGTAATATAACCCGCACACACTGAGTGGCCAGACTATTATGAGTTCAGAGATCATAATAACCTGGCCACTCAGTGTATGTTGAATGAATGAATCCTAGCCAGCTTTTCAAATCTCTAGATGTCTTTTTTTTTGTTGATAAAGTTGGAGTAAAATGGGATTTCCCCCCCTCTTGCAACTGGAAAAGTCCTAACACACTCTTTTTTTACTTTAGAAAAATTTCTCACTCCCCTTTTACCCCTTTTCTTTATTCTGTTTGTGAGTTTAAAAAGGTCCGGCTTCTGCCCCAGCTGGTTTGGCTGAGTGGATAGAATGTATGCCTGCGGACTGAAGGGTCCCGTGTTTGATTCCAGTCAAGGGCACGTGCCTGGGTTATGGGCTTGATTCCCCGTAGGGGGTGTGCAGGAGGCAGCCAATCAATGATCCTCTCTTCATTGATGTTTCTATCTCTCTCCCCCTCTCCCTTCCTCTCTTAAATCAATAAAATAATTATATTTTTAAAAAAGGTCTTACTTGCCGAAACCGGTTTGGCTCAGTGGTAGAGCATCGGTCTGCGGACTGAAAGGTCCCAGGTTTGATTCCGGTCAATGGCATGTACATTGGTTGTGGGCACATCCCCGGTAGGGGGTGTGCAAGAGGCAGCTGGTCGATGTTTCTCTCTCATTGACATTTCTAGCTCTCTATCTCTCTCCCTTCCTCTCTGTAAAATATCAATAAAATATATTTTTTTTAAAAAAGGTCTTACTTTGGGGAGAAATTAGCAGTTGTAAAGAACGGGTGCTGTTCCGTGGCTAAGCCCTTGCAGGCGCCCTGCGGTTTTCATTGTGCTCTAAGTGTTTGTCTCGTCTGTCTCTCTCCATGGCGGCGTTGGCCCCTAACCGAAGAATGACTCCTGTCCTCTGGGCCTCCCAAGTGGCACATTCACATTGTACCCGATGAGCGGCAGTTTGTGCATTTTGTCTCCCCTTAAGGACCACGTCTGTTTCTTTGTCTCCCTCACAGTCCTTCGGGTGTGGTAGGTGCCCACTCATTGGGTCATGAATGAGTCGGGACCTTGCTACCCAAATGGTAGCCTGCATACCAGCAACACCACCAGCAGCAGCTAGCCAGGAATGCAGGGTCCCAGGTCCCACGTGTGACCTACAAGATCCCTGTGAAGCTTGAGAAGTGCTGAGCCAGGTACCACATCGACCCGGTGAAATGAAAGCACAGGGGCTTGCCCACGGTTCCCATTATTGGCTGCAGAGCCTCTCTGCTCTGAGAGATTCCAACCCTTATTTTTTATGAGTTATGAACGGCATAACCGGACTCCCCCGACCCATTATCCAGCCAAGAGCCTTTCCCAGATGGCCTGCCTCGATTGGGATCTGTATAAAATGGTGGGGTTTTGACTGTCAAGATGAAACCCGTCAGACAGAATATTGACCTGAGAGGCACTGTGAGACAGTCAGCTGGTGCTGGGACGCCCGCCGGTGGATTTACAGAAAGGTGAAAGGACTTTTGCTCATGAGAGCGTGAGGCTGAGCACCAGTGGTCCCCATGTGTCCTTCTGAGGACGTCCCAGTGTGCAGCAGGCGCTGCCTCCTCTGCGGCCAGGCCCTGGAAGCTGTGGGATTCAGTCTTACCGGTGAGCCCTTAGTCCACCTTCAAAATCCTCCCTATCGCCGAAACCGGTTTGGCTCAGTGGTAGAGCATCGGTCTGTGGACTGAAAGGTCCCGGGTTCGATTCCGGTCAAGGGCATGTACCTTGGTTGCGGGCACATCCCCGGAAGTGGGTGTGCAAGAGGCAGCTGGTCGATGTTTCTCTCTCATCGACGTTTCTAGCTCTCTATCTCTCTCCCTTCCTCTCTGTAAGATATCAATAAAATATAATTTTAAAAAAACACACAAAAAAACCCCAAAATCCTCCCTATCCAGTCGACTCCCACCTCCTCCGCCACCACCCCGTTCCAACCCCAAATTATTGCTCTCTGCCCCGTTTCAAAACCCTCCTAATTGTCCTCGCAGCTCCTCACCTGTGCCTCCAGGGATTTGTTCAAAATGTAATATGAATCATGCCTTTTCACCCGCTATATAAAAGCTGCCCAGAGACTTTGAGTCACACTAAGAGTAAAATTCAAGCTCCTTACCGTCCTCAACAAGATTGAGCAAGGCCTGGCCCCTGCCCGCTGCCCTGACTTCACTTTATATTGCTGCCCCTCCCTCGCTTCGGAGCATCCTCCTCATTGTTCCCAGAACATGACCAGCTTGTTTTCTCTGCTGAACACACTGCCCTCTCCCTCTTTCCGGAATGGTCTCTGCTCCTATGTCACATTTGTAGGAGAGGCTTTTTCTGGCCAACTTCTCCGCAACACACCCCACCCCACTCTGTCCTCTCACCACTCCCCGAAGCGATGCTTTCTAATTCACTCGCTCACTTGTTTGTGGTCTGTCTCTCCCTCCACTAGGGTTTGATCTCCTTGTCTTCAGAGACTTGATCCTGTTCACAGATGATTTCTCAGTGCCTAGAGCAGTTCTAAGTTCATAGTAGGTTTTTAATTTTTGTGTGTGTGGCATGAATGATAACTTAGTATTCCCTTTGGGGTTAGAAGATTCTTTTTAAACAATAAATTTATAGAAACTTGATTTGTGACCATGGCAAATAACCTAACCTCTCTAAGTCTCATTTTTCTCATCTGTAAAATGAAACATTTGATTTCTATTTCTGACAATATAGTCTGAAAGCCCTCTTATAATAAGGTGGAATTTTAAAGCCTCAAATCTTTGAGTAAAATGAAACAGCAGTCCCCTTAAAATGTATTGTTGAGCTTTTAAGTATAAGAGAATTTTCCCAGAAGACAAAACAGAGATGGAATCATTTTTGCAAGGATGTAAACTAGTGCTGTAGCAGCTGCCTACCAGACTACCCTGAATTTTAGCTAAAACAAAGCCGTTCTGTTATCTCCCCTGGTTCTGTGGGTCAGGGATTTGGACAGCATACAGCACACAAAACTCATCTCTGCTCCACGATGCCGGGGTCTCAACTAGGACGAGGCAAATGGCAGTGGCAGGCTGGGCATAGCTTTCTTTTCATGTGTCCCAGGGCTTCTCCCTGTGACCTTTCCGTGTGATTTCCTCAGCTCCGAGGCCGCAGGATAGCCACATCTGTGGTGTCTCAGGGCCCTAAGAGTGAGCGTCCAAAAGCATCAGTAGAAACGGCAGGACTTTTTATGACCGGGCCTCAGAAGTCCCAGGATGAGACTTATGCTACATTCTATTGGCCAAGCAGGCCACTGAGGCCATCTTAGATTTGAGAGGAGGGAGACCCCATTAATGGGAGGGAGACCTCACTGGGAGGGGTAGCAAATCATTTGCAGCCATCTTTAGAATACCACACTGGAGACTACGCCTTCAAAATGAAAAAGGTAAATAAAGGAAAGAATGGAAAATATAAGATGACTGTAGATCCTGGGGTGCACTGGGAGGGGAATGGGCCCATTAGGAAAAGAAGCAATTCTAAAAGTAAAAAGTAAAGAATTGAAATTAAAGTCCCACTGGATAGTCTAAAATGATGAGGGATTGGACACCAAGGGAATGTTTCCCATGCTGCATCTTGAAGCGAGAAGGGATCTTAGTGATCTCGGGCTGTTGTTTGACAGACAAGGAAGACAGGACCAGAGTGGAGGTCATTCACCAAGGTCACTAGCCTCACTGGCTGGGCCAAGACTTGAGGCCAGGTCTCCAGTTTCTGGAAGTGCTAGGATGTGGAAGAAAGAGGAGCTTTGCTTATGTGGTAGAGCAGAGGTGGGCAAACTTTTTGACTCGAGGGCCACAATGGGTTCTTAAACTGGACCGGAGGGCCGGAACAAAAGCAACCTGACCATGCTGGCACTCTCATCTTGGGCTGCTGGTGAAGGAGCGGAGGGGAGGGCAAGAGAACCCTCCGTTCTTTTGGCTCCGCGGGCCGAATAGAACAGCTGAACAGGCCGGATCCGGCCCGCGGGCCATAGTTTGCCCACGGCTGGGTTAGAGGGTTGGGCTAAGACCAGTGGGTGTCTAGAAGACAGATTTTTGGCTTGATAGAGGGAAAAGGTTCCCAGCAATGGTGCTAATGTGAGGCAATGAGCCCCTGGCTTCAAACCCTAAGACTCATGATTTTAATCTTTTCCCTCACAGTGGCTGAGGAAGAGAGGTAAGTGATATTGGCAAGTTTCTCTTTTTCAGTGGTTAGGCCTTCCATCCTTGTTCAAGATCAATTGATTTCATTTATTTATTCACTGTCCACTTATTGACCATTTGCTTTGTGCCAGGTACTACACTGGGCACCAGGGGTACAAAGATGAATGGGTTTCAGTTACGTCTTTGAGACGTTCATTAGGTTACCTAGCCAGTCAGTGGGAAACTTGGACTTGAAGTCAGGGATTTCCTGCCTGGCCAGTGCTCTTTCCATTGGGTGGGCATTTTGTGGATGTGTGCGAAGGACTTTCCTGGCTTAAACATGGTATTTATCTCTAGTTAGGCCTTCTTTAATGATTTTAATAAAATTTTGTCCATTTGCTGTAAATTTCTTGTGCATTATGTTAGACTTGATATTTGTTGGTGCCATTATATTTAGTATCTTATTAAAATTTTTAGATGAATGCAGTCTTGCCAAATTGTCGATTCTTCTGGGCTTTCCAGACAAAGAGTTATGTCATCTGAGAATAGCATAGTGTTGTGTTTTTCCAGTAACTATTCCTTTTTGCCCCCTTACTCTTACTGTCCTGGATATGATCTCTAGTGTAAAGTGACTAAAGGTGGCAAAGGCAGACATTCTTGCCTTATTCCTGATTTAAAAAGGAATCCTCAATATTTTCCCATAAAGTATTGTGCTCGCTGTAGGATTTTGAGAAATGTTCTTTATCTCTCCAAGTTTTCTTCTCTTCCTAATCTGCTAAGAGTTTTTATAATGGATATTATACGTTATCTAATGCCACCATTGAAATTATAACTTTTTTTTTTTTACCTTTAAACTTTTTAAGTGGCAAATTGTATTAGTTAGTTTACCATGAACTAACTTTGCTTTCCTGGAAAAACCCAATGTGGTCATAGAGTTAGGTTTATTTTTGTTGTTGTTGGAACAATTCTAGATTCAATTTGTTAACCTTTTTTTTTTTTTGAAATATATATTTTATTGATATTTTACAGAGAGGAAGGGAGAGAGATAGAGAGCTAGAAATGTCGATGAGAGAGAAACATCGACCAGCTGCCTCTTGCACACCCCCTGCCGGGGATGTGCCCGCAACCAATGTACATGCCCTTGACCGGAATCGAACCCAGGACCTTTCAGTCCGCAGACCGACGCTCTACCATTGAGCCAAACCGGTTTCAGCTTGTTAACCATTTTAAAGCTATATTTGTGAGGGGTATTGGCTCTATTGTCCTAATATGGTTTTTGTATAAAGATAATGCTTGTCTCTTAAGCAAAGATGGGGTATATCCTCTTTTTCTTTACTCTGGGATAGTTTGTGTAAGACGGAATATCCTTCTTGCATGTAAAATAGATTAATTTGTCAGTAAAATCATCAGATCCAGGTGCTTTCTCTGTGGCAAGATTTTAAACTACTGAGTGATTTGATTTCTTCAATGGTTATATGTTTTCTGTTTCCTTGAGTCAATATTAGCTTAGGAGTTCATTTATTTTAGTAATTTCCCAAATTTGTTGGGTTCCCCATTAAATTGTTTATATACAAGTGCACGGTTTTATACTAATGATTCATGTTTAAAAGTCTTGTAAAGTTAATGTCTTTCACTCATTGTTGATGTATCAAATGTCAGTGGAAGACCAGTGTGACTTCATTAGATGCTTAGTGTATTGATTGCTTTTTTTTTAAGAGTCTGGGGAGAGAGAGGGAAGGAGAGATAGAGCTAGAGAGAGAAAGAGAATGAGAGCGAGAGTGAGAGTGAGAGAGAGAGAGAGAGAGATTTGTTGTTCTACTTATTACATTGGCTTCTGCTGGGTGTCTAAAGGCACTACTGATACTAGACTACTTAGAATGTAATCATTGATTGGCTGCCTCTTACACGCCCCCTATTGGGGGTTGAGCCTGCAACCCAAGCATTCCCTGACTGGAAATGGAACCCAGACCTCCTGGTTCATAGGTTGACGCTCAAACATTGCCTGGGCTCTGGTGATTTTTAAAAATATATATATATTATTGATTTTTTACAGGGAGATAGAGAGCTAGAAACACGGATGAGAAAGAAACATTGATCAGCTGCCTCCTGCATACCCCCCACTGGGGACGTGCCTGCAACCAAGGTACATGCCCTTGACTGGAATTGAACCTGGAACACTTCAGTCCACAGGCCTACGCTCTATTCACTGAGCCAAAGCGCTATTCACTGAGCCAAACAGGTTAGGGCTAATGGTCTTATCTTAACTTGATTACAATTACAAAGCCTTATTTCCAAGTAAGTAAGGTGACATCGTCAGGTACTGGGGATCAGAACTTCAGTGTATCTTCTTGAGGGACACAATTCAATCCGTAACCGAATCCAGGCTTTAGGGAGCGATGCCTGTGCTAGTGTTACTCACAGTGTGATCTGAGGACCCCAGCATCACATCACTTGGGAATTTATTAGAACTCTAAATTTTCAGCCCCGCCCCTGCCCTCAATGAAAACACCCGCAGGTGGGAGGGGGAATCTGTGTCCTGGTGAGCACTCCTGGCTCCCCTGTGCAGCTGCGGCTGCAGAAGCATTGCCTCAGACTCTGCTCCTGTAGCTGACACCCCATTGCACCTTGTAATCTGAAGCTCAGTGCCTCAGTTCAGCAAGTGCCCTTAATTTACCTTTCCGAGGATCGCGTTTTACTTGGATTTTGGCATATAAGGTGCCTTTACATATAGCAATATGTCTTTTTAAATTCTTTAAATTGATTACATTTTTTATTTGAAAAATTTGAAACCCACAGAAACGGTCAAAAGGGAAATAACAACGAATGCCTGCATTATTCTGACCTTGCATGCCCACTCCATCTCTTTCACCATAAATGCACATGTTTCCCTCTTGCTTTAACCGCCTGAAAGTTGGTTGCATTCATCATGCCACCTCACCCCGAATACTTAAGCATGTCACTCAAGGACCAGATTATTCGCCCACACTAGTGGTCCTCAAACTGGTTAGTTTCAGATTCCCTTTACACTCTGAAAAAATGGAAGATCCCAAAAACTTTTGTTTATGTGGCTTAATATCTTTCAATATTTACCCTATTATAAATTAAAATGAAGACATTTTGAAATATGCATTTGTTAATTTAAATAACAATAAAACCTCATTACATGTTAAAATAAATACCACATTTTACTAAAAATAACTATGTATTATAGAACAACAACAACAAAATGGTGGAAGAAGGCATCATGAATTTTTGCAGGTCTCTTTCTCTCTCTCTCTCTCTTTCTCTCTCTCTTTCTCTCTCTCTCTTTCTCTCTTTTTGTTGTTGTTAATTCTCACCCAAGGATATTTTCTCATTGATTTTTAACCTGCAACCCTTTCGTATATGGGTCATTGCTCTAACTACTTAGCAATACTGGCCAGGGTGCAAGTCTCTTTTATGTCAAGACTAGAGGCCCAGTGCATGAAATTTGTGCACTGGGGGAGGGGGTGTCCTCCAATCTGAGACCATTTAGGGGATATCATACATTCCTCTACAATCCGAAACTGCTGGCTCCCAACCACTCGCCTGCCTGCCAGCCTTATCACCTCCTAACCACTCCCTGCCAGCCTGATTGCCCTCAACTGCCCTCCCCTGCCAGCCTGGTCATCCCCAACTGCCCTCCCCTGCCGGCATGGTCGCCCCTGGCTATCCTGCCCTGCTGGCCTGATTGCCCACAACTACCCTCCCCTGCCAGCCATCTTGTGGTGGCTATTTTTTACCACATGGGGGTGGCCATCTTGTGCAAGGGTGTGAAGGTCAATTTGCGTATTACTTCTTTATTATATAGGATTAATTGCAATGTGGAATCTGAAATCTAATTAAAAAGGTTGATCTATCTTACACTTTGGATAGATCTTTTATCCATGTATGATTTTGTAGCACCATACATTAGTTATTTGGAAATGATTGGTTCTATACCAAATTAAATATAAATGTTGGCATATTTCATTACACATTATCCAAAAATCACATTCACTGATATCAGCATCACTGTTAGGACACTGTCAAGTTCATGATGGTGGATACAGCTTTTCCAAAATTCTAATTTTTGCTTGTAATCTCAAAATTTGTCCTTGGCAACAAACACTGTTTGACTTTCCTGAAGTAATGGGCTCATTTCATTAATTTTCTAGAAAATGCTTGCCAGATACCCAAGTAGAATAACTATAGGTTGGCATTCATTCAAGTAACAGTGGCATTTCATGGGGGAAAGTGGGTAATCAGCACACAGCTCAGTGACACAATTGTTTTTCCTCAAGACGTCCTTAGGTGTGCAGCAGTACTGTATGCATTCTTCCATACTTCCTGTTCCATCTCAGAATATTAAAAACACCCGTCCTCAAGGGTGATTTTTAAATTTATATTTTATTGATTTTTTACAGAGAGGAAGAGAGAGATATAGTTAGAAACATCGATGAGAGAGAGTCATCGATCAGCTGTCTCTTGCACACCCCCTACTGGGGATGTGCCCACAACCAAGGTACATGCCCTTGACTGGAATCGAACCCAGGACCTTTCAGTCCTCAGGCTGATCCTCTATCCACTGAGCCAAACCGGTTTTGGCAAGGATGATTTTTTTTTAAAGTTGATGATTTTCACTGCATCACCAATGACATTCTTAAACAAGACAGGCATTTTCCATACTGCATTATGGTGAAGAGTAAATACTGGCTCTGGTGAGCTCGGTGCTGGAGCCTTACTGTGTACAAAGGCACCAGCAGCAGTTAACGTCCTTGTTTTTTGCACCATCAGTGCAAATTCAACACAATGGAAAAGGCACGTGTCTTGGTATTATTACTGTTAAAATAGTTTTTGACCTCATGGACCCTTTTAAAGGGTTCCAGGAAACCCCTGAACAGGTTTTGGAGTCTGTGGTCATATTTTGAGAACTACTCACTAGTCTGTACAGTCAAAAACCTTTACCACACCTAAGAAAATCACCTCTCATTCCATAGCTTCATCCAACATGTGGTCCATAGCCAACCACAATTTTTAAAAGATCCTTTGTTGTTTTTTTCTTTTCTTGTTTTTACTTGGATCTGAATAAAGTTCACACATTGAGTTTGGCTACCCTAGAACAGCTCCGCTCCCGCCCTGGAGTTTCTGAAGAGTCTAGACCAGCTGTGATGCAAGACATTCTAGAGTTGTCAGACTTGTCCTTAGGATTAGCTTCAGACCAAGTAGTGTGCTGCCTTTTGTCAGGGGAACAGAATGCCAGGCTGTCTGTCCCACAACTGGTAATACTAAACCTGACCCCTGGGCTCAAGGTTTGCTGTTTCTTTAAATCAGAATTTTAGTTTTAATGAGAGGATAATTCGGACTATCTTGTCAGATATTGTTGGAAACCGTGATCTTTTGATTCTTCGTTGTCAAGGTTTGAAGGTATATCAGTTAGCATTCTTTTGGTTCCAAGGGGGGGGGGGGGGGGAATACAACTTATGTCCTTGTTCTCCCAAGCCAAAACCAAAAGTTAAATTCATCTGACCATGATACAAATAAGTACTCTATTCACACATAGCTATACTATCAGTCAGATGTTGCATCGGCATTTTGCGTTCATTGTTTCCCTTAGCCCCCACAGTTTCCAGTGGGATAGGTGTGTGGTATGACTTGCATTTTACAGATGAGCAATGTGAGGTTTAGGAACGTTAAGGAACTCGCCCCGCTCTTAAATGTTAGCGCCAGATTTCACAGCCTTTGCTCTGTCTGTGTTGAGTGTTGCTGAGTCCCCTGTCTCCCTGAAAGCACCATTCATGGTGGAAGCCGATGAGAGTGAGGGTCCAGTGCTTCTGCCAGCAGTGAGACTCATAGACACTCAACGTTCTGTGGGCCGGACTGGCTGGTGCAGAGCGGCTGTATGAAAGAGGAGGAAATGCTCTTCGAAATGCAGCTTGGATGCCCTTCTGTGGGGCGGGAGGCATGTCCCCAACAGCAGGAGGGCAGGTGGAAGGGTGAGACTCTGCCAGTTGTGTTTGAAGGACATGACGGGCTTGAGTTGAGAATTAGTGTAGTGGTATCTTGGGAGGTCAGGTGGGAGCGGTAGATTTCAGGTCAAATTACAGAGCTTTGATTTTAGGCAGGGGTGAACCAATGGAGGTTTTAGTCAGGGGGAGCCATGTGAAAGCAGGGTGTTGATGTCACGTATGAAGCAACAGAGGTGGAAACAAAGTCTCGGCAGTGAGAAGGGAAAGAAAGGACTGAATTAGTAAGTCAGCCGAACAGAAATAATGGACAGAATGGACTGTACACGCGTGGCATCGGAAGGAATTTTGGAAATCCTCCGGTCCCACCTTGTCCTGGTGTAGGGACTCCTCCTTTGGGGATAAAGGAAGTCCAGGGCAGGATAGCAGAACTATTTATCATGTGGCCGTTAGCTTCAACACGTAATGGTGAGGGTTACTTAGCATCTGCACTGGGGTGAATAGTGTCCCCCCCAAAAAAATTCATGGTTACCTCAGAATGGGACCTTCTTTGGAAAATAAGATCTTTGCAAATGTAATCAAGTTGGAATGAGATCATACCGGACTAGCGTTGATTCCAACCCAGTGGCGGGTGTCCTTGTAGGAGGAAGAAAGGTTGGACACACACAGACACGTGCAGCGGCATTCCCATGTGACAAGGAGGCATTTGGGAGTGACGCTGCTGCAGCCGGGGAGCACCGAGGCTGGCTGAAATAACCAGAAACTGGGAAAAGGTGAGGAAGGGTCCTTCCTTGGAGCCTTTGGGGGGAGCATGGCTCTGTTCACACACTGATGTCAAGTTATAGCCTCTAGTGCCGTGGAAGAATAAATTTCTGTTGTTTGAAGCCATCAAGTTTGTGTACTTTATTACAGCAGCCCTGGGGAACTAGTGCAATTCCTGTGACCTTGGAAAAGTCATAGCCT
Source organism: Vespertilio murinus (assembly GCA_963924515.1). Taxonomy (NCBI): domain Eukaryota; kingdom Metazoa; phylum Chordata; class Mammalia; order Chiroptera; family Vespertilionidae; genus Vespertilio; species Vespertilio murinus. The sequence goes on from OZ004713.1 coordinate 19,203,841, forward strand.
CCTGCCGGCCTCCTGCCATTAAGAGGAAACAAGGATCCCCTGGCATGCTTTGTGCTTAGAGACCCTGTGCAGGCTTCGGGTACTTGTCTCTTTCCTCTCTAGTGCTCACAGGCATTTTAACAATTCTATCCGGAACTTTACATTGATGTTCAGGGCCCTCCATGGACAGTGGGGGGGCAGATTATTATGATCTCTGAATGCATAAAAATCTGGCCACTCAGTGTGTGTGTGTGTGTGTGTGTGTGTGTGTGTGTGTACATATTAGAGGCCCGGTGCATGAATTCATGCATGGGGAGGGTCCGGTCAGTCTGGCCAGGGGGAGGGGACATGGATGGTTGGCCGGCCTGCCTGCTGGCGGAACTCCTAGTCAAGGGGACAATTTGCATATTAGCCTTTTAATAGGATATACACTGAGTAGCCAGATTATTATGCGTTCTTTTTTTAAATATATTTTATTGATATTTTTTACAGAGAGGAACGGAGAGGTATAGAGAGCTAGAAACGTCGATGAGAGAGAAACATCGACCAGCTGCCTCTTGCACACCCCCTACCGGGGATGTGCCCGCAACCAAGGTACATGCCCTTGACCGAAATCGAACCTGGGACCTTTCAGTCCGCAGACCGACGCTCTACCACTGAGCCAAACCGGTTTCGGCAATGCGTTCTTTTTTTAAAAATTTACTTTATTTTTTAATTACAGTTGGCATTCAATATATATTTTAAATATTATTATACTTATTGGGATGACATTGGATAATAAGATTACATATTACATGTTTCAATTGTACAATTCTATAATGCATCATCTGCATATTATGTTGTGTGTTCCCCAACCAAAGTCAAATTTCCTTCTGTCACCATATATTCGACTTTTTTTACCCTCTTCAACCCTCCCACCAGACATAGGCAGCAGAATGAAAGGAAGCTCTCTCTGGTAACTTTCATTCTGTTGTCTATGTCTGCGAGCTTTTTGTTTTATTTTGTTATTTGTTGCTTTCTGTTTTATATCCCACATAAAAATGAAATCCTAAGGTCTTTTTCTATCTGAACTATTTTGCTGAACATGGTATTCTCAAGATCCATCTCTGTTGTCACTAATGGCAGTATTTCATCTTTCCTTATTGCTGTGTAGTATCCCATTGTATATATGTACCATATCTTCTTTATCCAGTCATCCATCAAAGGACATTTTATGTTGCTTCCATGTCTTGGCTATCATGAATAATGCTGCAATGAACATAGAGGCACATATGTCTTTATGAATAAATGTTTTCAAATTTTTCTGGTAGATACCCAGAAGAGGGGTTGCTGGGTCATGTGATAGCCCTATTCCTAACTGTTTGCAGAACCTCCATACTGTTTTCCACAGTGGCTGTACCCATTTATTTTCCCACCAGCAGTGTATGAGAGGTCCCTTTTCTCCGCAACCTCCTCAACACTTGTTATTTCTTGTCTTGTTGATAATAGCCATGCTAACAGCTCTGAGATTGTATCTCACTAACTATAAAGGAAATGCTTTGATTTTGCATATATATATATATATATATATATATATATATAGAGAGAGAGAGAGAGAGAGAGAGAGAGAGAGAGAGAGACATCGAAACATTGGTGTGAGAGAGAAACATCAATCAATTCCTGCCTGTATGTGCCCTGACTGGGGATCGAATCCACAACCTTTTAGTGTATGGGAAACACTCTAACCAAGTGAGCCATGGCCTAATACTCTTAAAGGTTTTCTACATAAAGAATCATATCATCTGCAAAAAGTGACAATTTCACTTCTTCATTTCCAATTTGGATGCCTTTTATTTCTTTCTCTTTTCTGATTGCTCTGGCTAGATCTTCTAGTACTATGTAGAATAACGGATGTGAGAGTAGTCATCCTTGTCTGTGTGCTGATCTGAAAGAAAAAGCTTTCAGTTTTTCACTATTGAATATGATATTAGCTGAGGGTTTGTCATATACCACATTTATTTTGTTGTGGCACTTTCCTTCTATACCCATTTTATTGAGTGTTTTAATCATAAATGGAAGTTATGTCTTATAAAATACTTTTTCTGCATCTGTTTATATGATCATATAATTTTATTTATTTTGTTAATGTGGTGCATAATATGGATCAATTTGTGTATGTTGAACCAATGGAATGAATTTATGTTATTATTGATCAAGAAGATTTATAAAGATGTATTATATTTGTATGTGTTGTATTTGATTTTCTAGTTGTTTTATTTAGGATTTTTGCATCTGTATTCATCAGAGATATTGGTCTGTAATTTTCCTCTTTTGTGTTGTTCTTGCCAGGTTTTGGTATTAAGGCAATGTTGGCCTTATTATGAGTTAGCAAGTATGCCCTCCCCTTCAATTTTTTGTAAGAGTTTAGAAGGATAGGTATATTTAATACCTGTCTTCTTTGACTGTTTGGTAGAATTCACCAGTGAAGTCATCTGGCTATGGACTTTTACTTTTTGGGAGGTTTTTGATGATTGTCTCAATTTCCTTACTGTTGATTGGTCTGTTTAGATATTAAGATTTTTTGTGACTCAGTCTAGAAAGATTGTATATTTCTAAGAACTTGTCCATTTCTTCTAGGTTATTGGTGGCATATATTCTTCATAGTGTACTTGTATAGTCCTTTGTGTTTTTGACATTTCTGATTTTATTTATTTGAGTCTTTTCCCCCCTTAGTCTAGCCAGATGCTTGTCAATTTATTTATCTTTTCAAAGAACCAGCTCTTTGTTACATTAATTTTTCTATTGTTTTTCTTCTCTCATTCAATTCTGCTCTAATGTTTATTATTTCCTTCCTTCTACTGACTTTGGGCTTCATTTCTTCTTCTATTTCTAGTTCTTTAACGTGAAATGTTGGGTTTTTTGAGATTTTCCTTGTTTCTTGAGGTAGGTTTGGTGCATATGTATTAATGTGTTATGTCTCCTTGATGTAGTGTCCTCTTTATCATTACAAAATGACCATCTATGTCTGTTGTTACCTTTTTTATCTTGAAATCTACTTTGTCACTTACAAGTAAGATTACACCTGCTTTCCTCTGGATGCCATTTGCTTGGGGTATCACTTTCCACCCCATCTACTGTGAGTCTATGTTTGTCCTTGCAGCTGAGACGTGTCCCCTGAGGGCAGCATATTGTTGGGTTTTATTTTCTAATCTGACCCACTGCTCTGTGCATCTTACTAGTATTTGAGTTCAGCTCATTTACATTTAGGGTGAGTATTGATATAGGAGGACTTCCTACAGCCATTTTCCCCCCTGAGAGCTCTAAGTCTCCAGGTTTCTTTTCTCTTGTTTTCTTCTGTTATTTGAATTTGGTGATATTGTATGAGTTTTTCTCGTTCCCTCCTCTTTTTATGTTCTGTGTCTCAGTTCTAGATGTTTGTGTGGTTACCATTAAGAATATGTAAGTTTCATATACAGGGTGGGACAGATTTTCAGTTGTTCGTATGGAAAATAATACAATAATGCGCAGTCGGCATGGCTCAGTGGTTGAGTGTCAACCTATGAATCATGTCAGGACACATGCCTGGGTTGTAGGCTCGATCCCCCAGTGGGGGGCAGGCAGTGAGCAGCTGATCAGTGATTCTTTCTCATCATTGATGTTTCTATCTCTCTTTCCCTCTGAAATCAATAAAACATATTTTTAAAAAGAGAATAATACAATAATCAATAAATAATAATACAAGAATGAACTGTGTTTTCATAACCCTAGACCTACTATTGCTCCACCCTGTATACATTAGTCCTTTTTCTTCTGATTGCATCTTATCTCCTTCCCTAGGCATGTTCAGTCTTCCACGCCCTCCCCTTTTGTGTTTTAGTTGTCACAAGTTATCCTTTTTTATGTTCAATAGGAGTGGCCCAGTGTACAAATTCATGCACATTAAAAGGAAATTAATTACCGTGTTTCCCCGAAAATAAGACTTACTTACAGGTTTCCTTCTGAGTGAAATATAAGGCATCCCCCCAAAAATAAGGCCCCCAGGCTCTCTCTCAGAATGAATATTAATTTACCGTAAACTGGTCGCTAGCAACCAGTGACATTACGCAGAGTCCTGACATCACTGCTGTGTGAATGGAGAGAAATCAGCGTGGAAACTTTGTGAAACCTAAACTGCAAGAAGTTGTGACTTGGGTGAAGAATTCATGGGAGAAAATCACTGACAGTTGCATTGCAAATGCACTGCGAGCAGGCTACCTTGACAAGAAGTACTCATTTAAAGACAGTGCTATTGCTAAACATGAGAGATTTGGTCCACTGATTCCGAAAGAAATGGAGTCACAAGAAATTCACCAGGAAATTCAGGAATTGGGTTGTTATGATGATGTTCCAGGAGATGATGACATGATTGTCATTGAATAAGTGAGTAAATTCTTGATACTGTAGGATTCACAGTTTGTCTGGTTTGTGTTGACAACTACCGTGCTACCGTACCGTATACAGGTAATAAATTTCCTTTATTTTCATTTAGCAATAAATGTGTACCGTATTTTTCTTCATGGAAAAATAAGACATCCCCTGAAAATAAGACCTAGCGCATCTTTGGGAGCAAAAGTTAATATAAGACACTGTCTTATTTTCGGGGAAACAGGGTAGAAGAAACATTTTAATATTGCTATTCGCCCTTTCTCTATAATAGAAGTGTCAACCAGATTCACAATCAACAATGACAGATGGAAACACATGCATGTGATTGGCACCAGTGAGAGCTTTATATGTATTGTGCGTGCATGAGTCCCCTTAGCCTTTTATAGATATAGAATTAACTTGCTTCATTAGACCTGCTTTCTGATTGAGCTAAACTTCTTCCAGCCCAGTGAAGCATCCCAACTTCTCTTTTCAGGTAATTGTCAGCAACACAGCAGTAAATATCAACACGAAGAGATTATTGTTGTAGATCACGCAGGGAGAACCAAGGGTAACATATTTGACTGCAGCAGTGTTTGACTGTATTCTGCACAGTGAGAAAACCTGAAGTCATTTTCAAAGTCCACCATTTTTAACTTCTTTCAGTCGGGTCAAGTTTCTAAACTTTCTAAATCTCTGTTTTCCGGCTAATGAAAAGAAAATAATATTCTACCAAGTCTTCTATCTACCTACTCCAGGACTTTTGTGAGAATCAAATGAGATAAGGCACAGGAAAACGTTTCACAGACATTTAGTTGAAGTGTAAAATATTTGCACCTGGCTGTAAAGCAAGTTAGGCTGAAGAAACTCCAAGGAAGCTAGGAAGCTGGGCATTGCTACCTAGCATCATTACCTGGTGCCCTAGGGGTCCTGGAGTGCAAGAGGGCGCTCTGCAAAGTTGCTGCCATACAGGGTGTGGCATGCAAACACAAGTGTGCAGTAAACCAGATTTGGGGCCAACAATGCCCCAGCGACAACGTCCATGGCTGAAGATGGAATCACTCAGCTCCACGAGGATCAGGCAGGGTCCCTCCTCTCTGGTTTTGGGGTGCATCACCAGAGAACTGCCACTGCCAAGTCATTGCAGCTTGGCAGCTCCTGCATTGAGCGTCTGCCCCCTGGTGGTTAGTGCTCGTCATACCGACTAACCAGAGAGGAAGGGAGGAGAGAAATAGAAAAATCAGTGATACGAATCATTAATCATCTGTCTCCTACATTACCCCCCCACACACACACACACACTGTGGATAGAACCCACAATCCGGGCATGTACCCTGACTGAGAATTGAACCATGACCTCCTACATCAAAAGTCAATGTTTGCCAAAACTGGTTTGGCTCAGTAGATAGAGCGTCATCCTGTGGACTGAAAGGTCCTGGGTTCGATTCCGGTCAAGGGCATGTACCTTGGTTGCGGGCACATCCCCAGTAGAGGGTGTGCAGGAGGCAGCTGATCGATGATTCTCTCCCATCGATGTTTCTGACTCTCTGTCCCTCTCTCTTCCTCTCTGTAAAAAATCAATAATATATATATATATATATATATATATATATATATATATATATATATATATATATATTTTAAAAGTCAACGCTTAACCCCTGACCCACACCAGCTGGGCCATAAGTGAGATTCCGAGGTAGCCAGTTGCTGTGGACTGAATTGTGTTCCCCAAAATTCATTAGATGAAGCCCTCACCCCAGCGTGATGGTGTTTGAAGAGGGGGCCTTTGGGGAGGTAAGTAGGTTTAGATCAGGTCATGGAGGTAGAACCCTCGCAATGAGATTAGTGCCCTTATTGAAGAGACAGGAGAGCTTTCTCTCTCTGCCGCGTGAGGACATAGAGAGGCCGCGGCTATAAGTCCTCACCGGGACCCACCCGGGCCAGCTCTGAGCGTGGGTTTCCAGCCTCCAGACTGTGGGAGAATACATTTCTGCTGCTTAAGCCACCCGGTCTGCAGTAGCCCAAGCTAAAATACCAGTTACACAAGGGGCGGGAGCTCTAAAGAGCAAGGGTGCGCCGAAACCGGTTTGGCCCGGGTTCGATTCCAGTCAAGGGCATGTACCTTAGTTGCGGGCACATTCCCCAGTAGGGGGTGTGCAAGAGGCAGCTGGTCGATGTTTCTCTCTCATCGACGTTTCTAGCTCTCTATCTCTCTCCCTTCCTCTCTGTAAAATATCAATAAAACATTATATATATATATATATATATATATATATATATATATATATATATTTTTTTTTTTTTTTTTTTTTTTTTTTTTTAAAGCAAGAGTGTGAGTTGTGGCGGGCTGTGTTCTGCCACGAAGAGCCGGTGGAAGGTGGGCCAGCACCGGAGGGAGGCGAGAGCGATTCAGAGAGCACTGAGCGGCAGAAAAGCTGGCTGGCATTCCCAGGACTCCGCAGACCCCACTTCCAGACGCTCACAAGCCCCTGCTGCCCTGGGGTTCTTGCACTGGCCCCGTGTCCTCCCCCCAATTCCCGGCGTTGCTTACACCAGCCCCAGTCTGTTTCTGCTGCTTACACCCAAAGAACCGCTACAGGACCCTCCGCATCCCACAGACGAGGACACCCGGAGCAGAGGGGCCGGCTCGGCCAGGCCTGCACTCTCGAGGGCTCGGGCTGCGGTCCCGTGTCCAGACCACCTCTCTCCCACCCCTGCCCGTCCAGGCTCCCGCCGTGAACTTGGTGATCAGACCAGGGAGGTTCTGAAACAGCAGAAATGCTGTTACTCCTCTACCGCCACGCTTTTAAAACAGGATGTGTTCTGTCACGCTTGGGAGTGCCTGTCCAGCCTCACAAGGGTTTGCCCCCTTTCCTGCTGTCCTGTCAACCAGGGCTGTCACCACTCCCGTGTTGACCTTTGAATCGTACGCATAAGCGATTCTCAACCAGCGAGCACTGGCTGACAACAGAGAGCTTTGCTTACTGACCCTTCTTTCGTCCTCCTCACCTGTCTTCCCTGTGTTAATGGTAATCGGATACACATTTCTCTCAAGAACAGGTGATCTTCTCTGAGATGTATGACAGGGAACAACTGATGCCCTGCCTGTTTAGTTTCTATATTTACTTTAAGATATATTTTTAAAGTTGCCCATCATTCATTGGAAAGTAAATCACAATAGAAAGAAGTTATTACTATTCCCCTTCCCCATCCCACCACGGCTGCCTGTAGCATCATAGAGAATCTTTCCAGGAGCTTTCTACTTGCAAACTGAATTTGAAAAAAAATATAGAGAGTTGTGCCTGGTTGGTGTGGCTCAGTTGCTTGGACATTGTCCTGTGCACCGAAAGGTTGCCGGTTCGATTCCTGGTCAGGGGACATGCCCGGGTTTCAGGCTTGATCCCTGGTGGAGGGAACAGCCAATCGATTTTTCACTCTTACATCAGTGTTTCTCTCTCTCTCTCTCTCTCTCTCTCTCTCTCTCTCTCTCTCTCCCCCCTCCCTCTCCCTCTCCCTTTCACCCTTCCTCTCCCTCACTCTCTCCCTCCATCCCTCTCACCTTTTCTCCCTTCCTCCCCCCTTCCTTCTTCTCAAAATCAATTTTAAAAATTAGAACTATGCATACATGTACTAATAATCTCGTAAGCAGTTTGTACTGTTTCAAACATTTTGCCAATGGCTATATTCATTCTAGTAATTTGAGCACAGTTAACATAAGGACAATAAATGAATCCTTTGAGGCATGAATGGACAATAAATGAATACATGAAATATGAAAACCATGCCTCTATTTATGAGGCATTTTGTTTGTTTCTGATTGACGGTAGGTAATGGCACGGTCTTTGCGTTTCGGATGTTTTCCTTATGCTAGGTTCCATAAACTGGGTGGCATCTGATACACAACACCATGTCACTTTTCACACAGCAGTGTCAGTTTACACCTGCTACCAGCACTGAGCAAGGCCCTCCTCTCAGAACGCCACTGTGCATCGCTAAGTCCTGGGCTCTGCATCCATACACGTGGACGAATGAACACCTGATTCTATTGGTGCTCTTTGAGGTCTGTTAGGAGAACTCCCAGCCACCAGTTTGTAGATCAGATGACACCAAGCAGGAGGGATGTGCATTTTGTCCCTTCACTTGATAAAGTTACACTAGCTGTTTGTCCCCAGTGTGTGGGGAAGTGTTGCCAATGTGATACTGTAGACAATTTTACATAGAAATCCTTCAGTTGTCTTTTTTTGTCGGGGGGGGGGAGGGGCGGCTAAAGATAACCATTGAGAAGCAAACTATAAATATTTTATTACGATCACACTTTTTCAAGCAAAAGGTGGGGAAATAGGGAACTGGGTTGTCTTTACTCAGCTATTTTCGCTGTATGCTCTGTTTTGGGAAGAGAGGCTATATATAGTGCATTAGACTAGGGTGGGGAGGAGTGTCACAGAGGAGGGAGGACTTGGTTTAGAGGGACCCTAGTGATGACCGAGTTAGAACTTCTGTGGCATGCTGTTTGGTTGGATCGGCAGGTGTGAGCTAGATGGCAGGATCCTGGAAACCCGAACCCAGGACTCTGGAAAATTGTTAATACTCTATATGGAATCATCGAAAGTTTATGAGCAGACAGGAACTACAAAATGGTACAGCCACTTAGAAAAGTTGGTCAGCTTTTTATTTATATTAAAGCTGTACTTAACATGTGTCACAGCAATTCCACCCCTAAGTGTTACCCAGATAAATGAAAACAAATGTCCACACGAAGACTTCACTCAGCTTTCTCCATAACAGCCAGAGGTTATGAGCAGGCGGTGGCCTGAGGAGAGCTGCCCGGCAGGGCAATCTGGCCGGGGTGTGCAAGGGAGGCCACTGGTGGTCAGGACGAAAGGCAGGAAAGCTGGTGAGAAGGTTCTCACAGTCCCCCAGGAGCGAGGTGAGGAGGCCCGTGTTGTGAGAGGCATAGGAGAGAGCTGAGTAGCAAAGTCACTACAGAAGAAAAGTCCACAGCTTGGAGCCTGCTACATGTGGGTACCAAAGTGTGGTCCCTGGGCCAGTAGCACCACCATCCTGGGAATTGGTTAGAAATGCAGGCTCCCATGCCTTGGCCAGTGTGCTCAGTGGTTAGAGTGTTGGCCCACAAACCAAAGGGTCTAGGGTTCAGTTCCACTCAAGGGCATGTACCTGGGTTGCTGGTGGGGGCACTTGTGGGAGGCAACCAATTGATGTGACTCACAGTGATGTTTCTCTCTCTCTCCTCTTCCCTACTCCGCTGCCATCTACTCTCTTTAAAATCAATGGGAAAGCCAAAACCGGTTTGGCTCAGTGGATAGAGCGTCAGCCTGCGGATTGAAAGGTCCCAGGTTCGATTCCAGTCAAGGGCGTGTACCTTGGTTGCGGGTACATCCCCTGTAGGGCGTGTGTAAGAGGCAGCTGATTGGTATCTCTCATCGATGTTTCTAACTCTCTATCCCTCTCTCCTTCCTCTCTGTAAAAAATCAATAAAATATATTTTAAAAATAATAAAATCAATGGGAAAAATATCCTTTAGGGAGGATTAACAAAAAATTTTATATATATATATATATATATATATATATATATATATATATATATATAAATGCAGACTCCCAGAGCCTACCTCCCACCTACGGAATCAGTCTGGGGGTAGCCTGGCAGTCTGTGCTTTACCCACCCACCATGGAATTTTGACGCACCCCCAAGTTTAAGAGCCGCTGAAATAGGGGCCCTGAGTGAGGGTGTATGATACAAGAGGAAACGCCCAGCAGGATGTGGGAGATGGGGAGCGGGAGTCCAGGGCGGGGAACGGGCTGGTGTGGACCCTGGGGCTTGCCCGACAGGTGCACAGAGAGGAAGTTGTGCTTGGCGGGAAGAAGTGGGCACAGGCCCCAGGAAGCCTTGGGGTGCCTGCGTGAGGCTTCTTTGGTTGCAAGTAGCAGGAGTCTGCTCTGGGTCAGCTTAAGCAAGAGGCATGGATGGGCAGGACGCAGGGGCAGCTTCTGGGATACAGGGTAGAGGTCCACCCGAGCTCCTGGGAAAACGAGCCAGGACAGCTTCACCCTGAGCGCCTCTCCCCATCCCCTTCTCCATCTCTCCGTCCCCTTCTCCGAGTCTCTCTTTCATGATGCCTTGAACCAGTATCTGTTCAACCCCTAACAGTGTGCCTGTTTCAGGCAGCAACGATGGATTAAAAAACAAAAAAAAAAGACCCTGCTCTTCCTTCATCCATGTCTGCCTGTCTCTCCTAGCTTGAAGTATTCCATGTTTTTCCCATCTCTGCAGACATCATTTCTGCTTTAGTGAGCGTTTGGCCAGCTGTGGCCACCCCGTGGCTGCTAGTTTAGTCTTCGTTTTAAGTAACCTGCAGGCGTCCCTGCCCTGGTTCTGAATTCCCAGGAGAGGCGGAAATCTGAGCGGCCCCGCTTGGGCCCAGAGGTGGGCAAGTCAGCTCCGGCGGGAGGCAGGGTTCCTGTACGCCCCCTGGGGGTGGGGGACGGTCCTCACGAGAGAGGGGAACGGCAGCCAGTGGGCGGTGCCAGACCCTGCTCCAGAGTGCACTGCTTTCATCTTCGGTATCGCAGTCTGGGGGGGAAATGGTTCTTGTTTTCCTTCATAACGAGCTTCTTAACAGAGGACTCCATCCAGCAATGATGCGGCTGCTTCCTGAGGCCGGGAGGGCCCCGTGGTGCGTTTGAGTGCGCTAATTATTAGACACTGTTGTTGTTGGGGGGGGGGGGGGACTGTTGATACAGGAAGGATGGCTGCAATTCTCTTTTTCTTTTGGGGTGGGTAGATAGCCTCTAAAGTCCTTCCTCCTGCCAAAACCGGTTTGGCTCGGTGGATAGAGCATCGGCCTGTGGACTGAAAGGTTCTGGGTTCGATTCCGGTCAAGGGCATGTACCTTGGTTGCGGGCACATCCCCAGTGGGGTATGTGCAAGAGGCAGCGGTTGATGTTTCTCTCTCATTGACGTTTCTAACTCTCTCTCCCTCTCTCTTTCTCTCTGTGTAAAACCAATAAAATATATTTTTTTAAAATAAAAAATAAATAAAAATTAAGTCCTTCCTCCTGCCCCAAGAGTCTGGTTACAAACGAAGCATCCAGGCCTGGAGGACGGGTCCTTAGCCGGGAGGGGAGAGAAGGAGATCGCAGTGGCTTCTGGGTTCCTTTTACTTGCCTCTCACGTAGGTGGTACTGCTGTGGTGACTTTACGTACGTTCCTCGTTCTTTGCCATGAAAGACAGGGCTTGGTTGCTAACGGTTTTACAGGAGTTGTGTCTTGGTTATGGTTGGAGTATTAATGAGACACCCCAGGGCATTTGTGTGAATGGTTCTCTGCACACCTTCCTTGGAGGGGCACCTTCAACTCGCTAGTTCCCTTCACAGTCTTGGTTGTAAATTGCTTCTTTAACCTCCTTTCACCCTAAGCCATTCATTCATTCATTCACTCACTCACTCATTTATTCATATTTAGCACACACCCGCCATGTGCCACGCGTGGTGCTGGGAGGCAGAGTTCCTCATACTTCGTGTTTCAGTCGCCAGCCCCCACTTTCCTCTTTCGCTGTCCCCCCTGCCCTCAGCCCTTGGGTGGGCGCCGGCAGAGGGTGCTCAGGAGAGGGAAAGCAGGTCTGCCCATGCTGCCCTCCCCTCCTGGAATGCTTCCGGCTTCCCTTCCTCCCCAGGCTGCTAACCCAGGGCTGTCTTCCGAGATCTGCCGGAGCATCCCCTGCGTGGAGATGTTGCTGATTTAGAAGCCCTGGCCTGGCTCGCAGGGTGTCCTTTGGGGGAGATGGTCAGGCTGGGGGCTGTCCAGCTAGACTTGAACTTGGTGGTGCTTGGGATTGTCCCACTCACCTTTGTATCATGACAGGGATGGGTAAAGGATTGATGCTGCTGTGGGCAAGAGGACGGGGAGAAAAGGAAAGGATAAAGAAGAAAATAAAAACCATTCATCATCCCATCACTCAGAGATGCGTTCTGGAGGGATCTAAGACTTTCTGAAGACAAACCTTTCATATGGTTTTTCATATGAAGTTTCTGAAACTCATATGGAGTTTCTGTGCCTTTTGATTTCCCTTTAACATTAATATGTCAGTATTTTATTGTGTCCAAACTATTTCTAAACAGGATTTTAGTGACCTTTTTAAATTATATAGTCAATTTTCTGGTGGATGTTAATTTCAAAAATTTTTTACATAATAAAAAGCCACCATCTTTGCCTCTGGGATTTCTTCAGGGTGGATTCCCAGGAGTGCAGAGAGTGGCCTGAGTACAGGAGTGCGGTTACGAGGCCAGAGGGCAGCGATGCTGCGAGGATTTGAGAAATAACGGCAGCTTGCCTCCCAGGAAGACTGTACCAGTCTCCCCTCCCATCAGCCGCTTTTGGCGGTTGGGTTTATAAATCCTAAAAGGAGATGGAGACAAAGAACAAGGCCCTGCTGGTCTCCTCGTTGTTGGCAGCGGCTTCCATTTGTAGGGAGTGGCAGCTTTTAGGAGCTGGAGGTGGAGGGGTGGGGGAGTGGGGAGGGAGGGGCGGGGAAGGGAATGCCTGTTGCTGCTGAGGCTGTTGGTTTGGCCTTAAGTGACAAGGGCCAGCGCTACGGGCACAGCCACCCTTTTCCAGGCAGGACTCTGGGACCTGGGGGGCCCCCCTGAGGGACTGTGCAGCTTTCGGAAGCAGGGAGGGAAAGGCGCTGCTCTCCATTAGCCCATTAAGGAGGAGTTCCGGCTTTGGGAGGGGCGTCTGGCGCTGAAAAGCCTAACGGGAATTAGAGGCCAGCAGAGCCTGGGGAGCATCTGCTGCTGTCACTGTCCAGGGAGGTCACTACCCTGGCTTCGTGCATGGGGTCTCCTGGCCAGTTGAGCTCCTGAGCAAGTGTGGGTTCCAAGAGGTCATCAATTGCTTTGTAGGGAATCGGACCTGCCTGGGAGCTGAACTTGCAGCCTCGTGGATATGTGCATCTGTTGAAGTCTTAGGTATACTCTGTTGGGATTGCATACTTATACTTCTGGAATAGGTGCTGTGGAGAGGACACTTGGAAAGTAAAACAAGATGATCCCACACAGCCGGTGTGGCTCAGTGGTTGGGCACCAACCTAGGAACCAGGAGGTCACAGTTCGATTCCTGGTTGGGGCACAGTCCCCCATGTGGAGCACACAGGTTCTCTCTCATCATTGATGTCTCTGTCTCTCTGTCCCTCTCTCTTCCTCTCTGAAATCAATTAAAAATATATATATATATTTTAAATAAGATAATCTCGCCCTAACTGGTTTGGCTTAGTGGATAGAGTGTCTACCTGCGGACTCAAGGGTCCCAGATTCAATTCTAGTCAAGGACATGGACCTTGGTTTGGGGCATATCCCCAGTAGGGGGTGTGCAGAAGGCAGCTGATTGATGTTTCTCTCTCATCCATGTTTCTAACTCTCTCTCACTCTCCCTTCCTCTCTGTAAAAAAATCAATAAAATAAAAGAGAAGCATGCAAATTGACCATCACTCCACTGTACCAGCCAATCAGAGAATATGCAAATTAACCAAAACAAAGATGGTGGTTAATTTGCATATGCAGGCTTGGAATGAAGGCTGAAGACAGCATAGAAGGAAGAGGGAGGGAAAGTGAAAGCAAGGTGGCAGTGGCTGTGGAAGGGAAAGTGCAGGGGTGGTGGCTGCAGGAGGGAAAACGCAGCTGGCACCAGTGGCAGCTTGGTGGTGGTGGGGGAACGGGCAGCAGCTGCAGGAGGGAAAGTGCGGGGTGGGGGTAGCAGCAGAGGGAGGGAAGCGCGGGCTTCGCTCCCTTCTCTGCTTCACTCAGGCTGCAGGAAGCCCTATTCTTGCAGGAATCTTCCTGCAATGGGCCTCTAGTATTTAAAATAAAAACAAAATAAGATAATCCCGAATCAAGTGCTTATTTTCCAGCTGGATTGAGTATAGTGAGAATCATAAATTATGTTTTAAAATTGGCTTTAGATGGTGACTTAGTAAATTAAAAATTGTAATTAGGGTATTTAATATGAACTAGATGGGAGGCGAGAAACTAATACCTGGTGAATTTGTAACATTTTAATACTCTGGTCTCTTTAAAATTCCCTTGTTTTATTTAATCCTTATCATAGGGACTGTTTTTTTTTCTTATTTTTATAGATGAGGAAACTGAAAGTTACTTAATTGAAGTCATAAAGCCAGTCAGAGGCAGAAATGAGATGTGAATCTGCCTGCCTGCCCCAGAGCCCTGCCCTGCAGTGTCCGGGCGCTGTTGCCGCTGGCTCTGGCTCTGGCGGGAGCTGGGCGAGGGCTGTGAGCTGCTGCGTTGTCTGCTGGAGGGGAAGGCCGGGCGTGGCTCCTGGGGGAGCCTCCTGTGCTTTCTGCTGGGCCCCAATCTGCTCGGAGGAACACTGTGAGCTGGCTTCAAAGGAGACACAGATAGAGACGCCGGACAGCTTCCAGCTTCTCCAAGCCCTGTGGGTGCTTGCGCTTGGGTGGGGTGATGTGAGTTCCTACACCAGCGTGGCCACCTTCTTCACTCCTGGTGCTGCACGACTGGGGTTCTGGCTGTCTCAGCTCAGGAACTAGATCCTAACCTTTCGGTGCATCATAAATTGGGTTGGTGGTGGTACTGCGGTGCCAAGGGTTTTGTGCCCATAGATGCATAAGCTGCTGCCAGCGAGGCCTCCGCCAGCCCCAGGGGACAGTTCAGGTTGGAGAGGAGAAGGCTAAGGGGACCCGAGCTTTCGGGCATCAGTGGTCAGAGGTCTAAAGGCTGTTTCTTAGTCAAAGCATCTTCCCCTTTTTTGTTGCTGTTGTTGCATGAACCAGGATAGATAAAACCAACTGGACTTTGCATGAGCCAAAGCGGAATACTTCATTATAAAGAGGCAGGGATTCGCAGCTGGATTCCATGGGTGCTCGGAAAGCTGTTGGGAAGCCTGTTGTTCTCACTCCTTCTTCAGTCCCTCCCCCCCCCTCTCTCCCTCACTTCCTCCCTCCCCCTTCTGTTGTATGTGCTTCTCTCTCTCTCTGTCTCTCTCCCTCCCTCCCTCCCCCTTCTGTTGTATGTGCTTCTCTCTGATCCTGTCTCTCTCTCTCTCCTCCTACTTTTCTTGCACATAGGATATAGGGCCAAACATAGTCACCCAGAACAGCAGCCCCCACTCCGAGTCTCTATCTCTTCAGGCCACCTACCCAGCAGGAACTACTACCGTAACTCAAGTTCCTCAGCCACAATGCCAGCAAAGCCAGCAGTAGCATCCAGACGGGATGCGGGGAGGGTGGGTGCTGAGGGTGGATCCGGTGGCCTTCAGGGCCCCTTGTGGCCATGACAGCCTGAGCTGGGCTGCTAGCCTCCGCATGCGTGGGGAACGTGGGAGGGACATAAGCAAGTACTTATTGGTGGCCCAGTATTGGAGGGACATATCCAGCATAGCAGTATTTTAACTACTACCCTGTTTCCCCGAAAATAAGACAGTGTCTTATATTAATTTTTGCTCCCAAAGATGCGCTAGGTCTTATTTTCAGGGGATGTATTATGTTTCCATGAAGTAGGTCTTATTTTCGGGGAAACACGGTATTATTGCTGAGTGCTTGGATTGTGGGTGATTTTGATTTTTGTTTAATTATTTTCTGTTTAATAGCCCTCTCTTATCCATGATTTTGCTTTCTGCAGTTTCAATTATCCCCATTCAATTTCAGTCCAAATATTTTAAATGGAAAATTCCAGAAATAAACGATTCGTAAGTTTTAACTCAAGCATGTCCAGCTCATGGCCCACGGGCTGCATGCGGCCCACAACGAATATTTTTTGCAGTCCAGCCAATATAACAGTATGTAAGAAATGTTTTAATAAAAATTTTGTAACTTAATTTTTACAGTATTATACATGATTATTTTTTAAATATATTTTATTGATATTTTACAGAGAGGAAGGGAGAGAGATAGAGAGCTAGAAACGTCGATGAGAGAGAAACATCGACCAGTCGCCTCTTGCACGCCCCCCACCGGGGATGTGCCCGCAACCAATGTACATGCCCTTGGCCAGAATCGAACCCGGGACCTTTCAGTCCACAGACCGATGCTCTACCACTGAGCCAAACCGGTTCGGCTATACATGATTATTAATAACAAACTACAATGTTTGCTAATGACTGATTACTATAATCGTGTTGCATTCAGTTCCCTTACGTGTTTTACATGCAGGTGTACCATTTCTTTCCACTAATACCAGCAGCAAATATTTTAGCAGCTGATGGCCATGTCATTAGTCTTGTACTAACCTGTTTGGTGTGTGCAACAGGAAATATTTCGCTTTCGGAGAACAAGAAAAATAGGTTTATTTCATTACACTTATTAATTCCATTTTTTGGTATCTGGTAAATTAATGTTCAAGAAAAATATTAATTTTTATTAAAATGTTCTATTATTTTATGTTAACAATTACTCATTTCAACCCTTTGTAGTCAGCATGTCTCTATCAAAATAAACCTACATTTCTATAAAAATTGCAGCTTTTGTTTTTTGCGGCCCACATAAACTTAAACCCTGTTTATTTGGCCTGTGTTAGTCTTTGAGTTTGACATGCTTGTTTTAACTAGTGCGCTGTCCTGAGTAGTGTGATGAAATCTCATACTGTCCATTCACTCCCACTGGAATGTGAACATTTCTTTGTCCAGGGTATCCGTGCTTATGTATACACTAATGTCGCAGTGTCACAGTGTTTGTGTAACCTTTATTCTACTTAACAGCAGCCCCAAAGCGCAAGAGCAGTGATATTGGTGATTCAGATACGTGATAAAGTGCTTCCTTCAAACCAGTGGCTCTCAACCTTTTTAATGCCTCGACCCTTTAATACAGTTCCTCATGTTGTGGTGACCCCCAACCATAAAATTTTTTTCGCTGCTACTTCATAACTGTAATGTTGCTACTGTTAATGCATCGTAATGTAAATATCTGTGTTTTCCGATGGTCTTAGGCTCGACAGCAGTGGTTCTCAACCTGTGGGTCTCGACAGTTATGAAGTAGCAACGAAAATAATTTTATGGCCGGGACTGGTTTGGCTCAGTGGATAGAGCGTCGGCCTGCGGACTGAGGGGTCCTGGGTTTGATTCCGGTCAGGGGCATGTACCTTGGTTGCGGGCACATCCCCAGTGGGGGGTGTGCAAGAGGCAGCTGATCGATGATTCTCTCTCTCATCGATGTTTCTAACTCTCTATCCCTCTCTCTTCCTCTCTGTGAAAAATCAATAAAATATTTTTTTTTTAAAAAAAGGAGAAAATAATGTTATGGTTGGGGGTCACCACAGTATGAGGAACTGCATTAAAGGGTCACAGCATTAAAAAGGTTGAGAACCCACTGCTTTAAGCAAAAAGGTATGTATGTGTAGGACAAAAACACAGTATCTGTGCAGTTTGGCACTGTCCACAGTTTCAGGCATCCACTGTGGATCTTGGAACATCTCTCCTGCGGGAAAGGGGAGACTTCTGTCTTTAAAAATAGTTTCTACAGCAAACATAAACAAGTAACATTCCAAGCTCCTGAATGATGGCAGCGCGCGGTGGCAGAAGCGCACGAGGCGTGCACAGGAACCAGTGAGGGGCGAGTGGAGCCGGCGGGCTGGGCTGGGGCTAGAATAGATGGTGGGAGCCGGCCCTCAAAGGAGGGCGGTCTGGGTGTTTTCCTTCGGGCCGCAGGGAGCTGTGGAGGTCTTTGGAGCAGTGGGATCTCTCCATCGGGAACGGTGTCAGTTCCCGTCACCCTGGCTTCGCGTCCTTGCTTGCTTGTCTGTACATCCACAGAGATTAAAACACACCCATATTTTCCTGTTTGCCAGCCCATCCATTCTTTGTTTTGCGCCCTCCCAAAAGACAGCTGTCGGCACTCTGCCTGGCTGACCCATGATTCCCACCTGCTGGTGACAAGCGATACAGCAAAAAACAGTGACCCCCGTTGACCCCTCTCCTGCTGCCGCTGCAGTTCCCGGGAGTACACCAGGGCGACCGGTGACCGTCCATGTCTGGCCTGATGGCCTCGCACGGCTTTGCTTGTTTTGCTTATCACCGACCGCCATTTGTGTGTTTGCTCACATCCTCATGCTATCTCAGGATGTGGAGTGTGTGTGAGGGGGATAGTGCGTGCTCAGCAGTGTCCACACAGTTGAGGCAGCCGAGCAGAGGCCAGGGCCGGACCTCGGTAAGACCTACCGAAGTCATGGGAGAAAGAATGCCTGAGTTGGGGGCGGCGGTGCTCCCTCCACCCACCTGTTCGCTGCTGGCTCACCAGCGACTGCCCCAGGTCAGTACAGTATTTACCAGGTCAGTAGGTCAGTATTTGCCGAATGAAAAATGAGACTGCCAGGCCCGGCCACCAGAGTGGCTGGGTTGATTGAGCGTCGTCCTGTGCACCGAAAGGTTATCAGTTCAATTCCCAGTCAGGGCACATACCTGGGTTGTGGGTTTGATCCCTGATCGAGGCATGTGCAGAGAGCAGCTGATCAATCTCTCTCTCCCCCTCTCTCTCTATCTCTCTCCCTCTCTCCCTTCCTCTCTCTAAGCATGTCCCCGGGTGAGGATTTAAAAAAAAGAAAGAGCTGAAACCAGTTTGGCTCAGTGCGGACTGAAGGGTCCCGGGTTCGATTCCGGTCAAGGGCATGTACACTGGTTGCGGGCACATCCCCGGTAGGGGGTGTGCAAGAGGCAGCTGATCCATGATTCTCTCTCATCGATGTTTCTAACTCTCTATCCCTCTCCTTTCCTCTCTGTAAAATATCAATAAAATATATATTTTTAAAATTAAAAATAAAAATAAAGAAAAGAAAGAGAGAGGCTGCCTGGTGGGGTGTATTGGTCCAAGATCACCCCACCAGTTCAGATCGGAGCTGAGCCCAGAACCAGGTCCCTGACCTTCAGCTGGGATGCCTTCCCCGGTGCCACACCCCCCTTCGCTGCACAGGAACCCAGCGATGTCATTCTGGGCCCTGGCTGATGCTTCTCCCAGACCAGGCACCTCTCCCCAGGGCCCTGTGCTCTGGTCCCTCCGGTTCCTTGAATTCAACCACTTCCCAAGCCAACCAGCCATCTAATCAAACCAACCAGCCATCTAATCAACAAACCAACCAGCCATCTAATCAAACCAACCAGCCATCTAATCAACAAACCAACCAGCCATCTAATCAATAAACCAACCAGCCATCTAATCAACAAGCCAACCAGCCATCTAATCAACAAACCAACCAGCCATCTAATCAACAAGCCAACCAGCCATCTAATCAACAAACCAACCAGCCATCTAATCAACAAGCCAACCAGCCATCTAATCAAACCAACCAGCCAGCGCTTCTTCTCTGCCTGCGGCCATGGCAAAGGCGCGGTAGAACTAGCTACACTACAATGTGGGAGACTGCCAGTTACTTTAGTTACACCCCCGGGGGTATCTCCAGAGATACCTCAGCCCATGCATTTCTCCACAGACCAGTCAGGGTTGAGGTGGGAGGTAAAATCCTCGAGGTGCTGTAGTTTGGGTCAACCTATGCCACTTACGGTAAAGCTTTCTTTCTTGGGTCAGATGCGCATAAGGCCAAGGGAGTAGTATGAACCTTCTCTTCTTCTCTCTGTGTGCAGAACCTTCTGGGAAAAGGCATTTCCCTGATGTCACACACCCAGAACCAAGGAGCGAATCAGGGGTGGGATACTTTTATGATTCTGCTGAGACAGTGGAACCACTTCCCACACCTCTGAAAGGCATCCGTGTTCTTCCCCCCACCCCACCCCCAGGGGGACTGCCTTGCAGGCAGTGGCTGTCCTGGGTCTCCCAGCCACTGGGCATTCCTGGGTCTTATGGACACCAGTGCTGCACGCAGCCTTACCCGGGGCTGATAAATGACTCCCACGGAGGCGTTGCCCCTGCTGGTGGTGGGACACCACAGACCAGGTCCTCGGCTTAGAGCCTCCACTGTGGGGGAAATGATTTCACAGATCTGGGCAGCCTTTTCCTCTTCAACATTTTTTTTTTTGGTCATTTTAAAATATATATATATATATATTTTTTTAATTGATATTTTACAGAGAGGAAGAGAGAGGGACAGAGAGTCAGAAACATCAATGAGTGAGAATCATCGACTAGCTGCCTCTTGCACACCCCCCACCGGGGATGTGCCCGCAACCAAGGTACATGCCCTTGACCGGAATCGAACCCGGGACCTTTTAGTCCGCAGGCCAACGCTCTATCCACTGAGCCAAACCGGTTTCTGCCTCTTCAACATTTTTTATTGTATGTCATCGCACTTGACCTTCCCACCAGCTCCTGTGGGGACAGCCCAGTGGGCAGAGGAGATAAAACAGGTGAGGCTCCTGGGCATTTATCCAAGGACCCTTGTGGGTTGAATGGTGCAGCACCAAGGCCCCCAGCTCCCAGGCCTCGAGGTTGTCCCTCCTCCTGTGGGTAGCTTAGGGTTCACGTGGCTTTACAGCCGGGCCATGTCCCCATTCACAGGAGCTGAGCGTCTCCGTGGACAGGGAAAGCCACAGGGTGTCCTGAATGTGGAAGGAGATCAAGGAGTGTTAGACAGGAATGTAGGGGATTCTGGGGGACCAGAGGGAGTCCGCAACACACGGGTATTGTCGGAGCCCCTCACTCTTTCGTTTGCTTTCAGCAGAACCCAAGCTGTGTTACAGTTTGCACGAGCCTTGGTAGGCAGGCTTATGTGTTAGACCATTTCATTTTAAATAAGTTGCTTCTCATGATGACTTAAAAAACTTTCTTCAGCAAAGCCCAAGATCATGGTAATACAAACAATGGGTGATGAAAATACGTTACTGATTTTGTTCCATCAAACAAGTGGGAGCGTCACTGATTTAGCGCCCACACTGTGAAACCTCACGTTCTTGTCCAGCCTTGCCTTGGACTTGCTGTGTGACCTGAGCCCAGATATTTACATTTTCTGGTTTTTATTTGTATCTGTGAGATGGAGACGATAATCATGCCCACGTCAGAGAGTTTCTGTACCTAAAACTGTGCCCAGCACCCGGCGAGAGCAGCCATTGGCACCCGTTACTATGGGGTGCTAACTTTTTGTTTGGCCAAACGGTGAAGCTTTCACTTTCGGTGTTGGCTTCCTGGACATCCCCCCACGGAGACAATTCTCTCCACAGCCCCGCTGTGATTGTGGCCTCGTGGCACGCTCAGACGGAAAGAATGCACATTGTTTTCATTCTGGAGCAAACATGCGGAAGGCCCCTAACTTGGAGGAAGAGGAAGGAGGAGGGGGCAAACAGAGGAGAAACGTGACAGGCAGATAAAGGGGGCCAGTAAGTTAGGGGTGGCAGGCTTCAAGGTCACACACAGTCGGTGACCGTGGAGAAGGGAGGGTGTGCAGAGCAGTGCAGGGCTCCGTCACAGGTAACTGGGACCTGGGAGGGGTGTGGGCACAGAGCCCGGCCTCCTCTCTAGAGGGCACACCCGCCCCCCCCAACCCCCCTGCTGGGGCTGACCGTGAGCACCTAAGTAGCTGTAGATCCTCCTAAGTATTTTACTGCTTTCCTCTTAACCTTGCAGAGAGAGGTTTGTGAACCTATCAAGTGGGTTAAGTTCCCCAGAGAGTCATTTCAATCCTTTGTTCTTTACTCACTCAACAGACACTTCTCAAGTACCCACTTCAGCGGGGGCTGTGCCGGGCACTAGAGCCCCCCTGGTCACCCAGGACGGCGTGGTCTGAATGGGGACACTGAGTCACCAGCACAGCTAACGCAGGAGGGCACAGACAGCCCTGCTGTCAGGCCGCCCAGGTCCACATCTGCCAGAACCTGCCGGCAATGAACAGTACCTGATTGAGGGGGTGAGGCTAAGAAAAAAGACAGTCAAGAACAGCAAAGCGTCGGGAGGGCTCAGACTCGAGGTCTGCAGCCACGAATTTTATTTTTCCAACCTTTAAATACAATTCTTAAGGAGGAAATATTTATTTCAAGCAATCATGCAGGTGGCCGTTGATTTCAGGCAATCATGCAGGTGACCGTTTCTCCTAACCTGATGAGTTCCTGGACAGATAAGTGCCTTCAGCACCTGACCTATTACAACCACCTGGCCTTTATGACCACCTGACCTTTACGACCACCTGACCTTTACAACCACCTATCTTCCTCTTATCTCGCAGCTCCTAAAGCAAAGACATCTGCAGTTAGCAGCATTCCTAGGGGTAATAATTTTCCACTTAGGTGGAAAGGGGGGCACATGAGAGCTGTGTCCTACACCCATGCCTGCATTCAGGCATATAGGACCCCTGCATTCAGGGCAGCTCCCCACACACATCCCCGCTCTGCTTCTGGCTGGGGTCTCCCGGGGCCTGTGTGCCCTTGTCTGTAGCATGGAGTAGACTTGGTGAACGGAGTGGATCCAGAGGCATGGAAGCATGGAACAGAGTGTGGAATCTCAGAGGGAAGGCGGGGGAGGGTGGGTGGGTGGGTGAGAGGTAATCAGAGACCTTGTGTGCATAAACGCATAACCCACGGACACACACAATAAGGCGGTGAAGGCCTGGGTAGGGTGGGCTGGGCTGGAGGGGGTCAGTGGGGAAAACAGAGGACACATATAATGCTTTCAACAATAAAGATTAAGAAACAACAACAAACAAAACAAAACAAAACATGCCGAAACCGGTTTGGCTCAGTGGTAGAGTGTCGGTCTGTGGACTGAAAGGTCCCAGGTTCGATTCCGGTCAAGGGCATGTACATTGGCTGCGGGCACATCCCCGGTGGGGGGTGTGCAGGAGACGGCTGGTCGATGTATCTCTCTCATCGACGTTTCTAGCTCTCTATCTCTCTGCCTTCCTCTCTGTAAAATATCAATAAAATATATAAACAAAACAAAACAAAAATAAAATGAAATGGAGTGGAATTCTTATCCCATATGGGCGTTGAGGGTAAAGTGAGGCATGTATGCAGCCTGGGGAGCAGTGCCTGGCTTTAGTAGTGCTCAGCGGTATTGATATCATCATTTTTTTAAAAAAATATGTTTTATTGATTTTCCACAGAGAGGAAGGGAGAGGGATAGAGAGCTAGAAACGTTGATGAGAGAGAAACATCGACCAGCTGCCTCCTGCACATCCCCTACTAGGGATGTGCCCACAACCAATGCACATGCCCTTGACCGGAATCGAACCGGGGACCTCTCAGTCCGCAGACCGACGCTCTATCCACTGAGCCAAACCAGTTTCGGCTGATACCGGCGTCATCATTTTAAGTGCCTTATTAATATGACAGCGTAAGGACTGTAATGGACTTAAATAATATCAAGAAAATTCTGAGGGCCAAGTGATCAAAGACTCACAGAAGTGGCTTTTTTTTTTAGATGGACCTTAAAGGATTAGTGGGACTTTATCAGGAAAAACAGTTGTGAGGCTGTGGGAAGAGGCGGGCAGCCACAGTTGTGAGTGATGAGCAGGGCTCACTCTGGGGACAGCTGCTGCCCGTGAGATCCGGAGGCCGAGGGAGGGCTGGGGGAGGGGGGAGGGGGGAGGAGAGGTGCGGAGTGGGGAGCTGCAGGGGCACTTGGTCAGCATAGACAGAGATCCCAACCGCTTTTGGCTTGGACCTGCTTCGTTTGTTACTTCTTGTCTCCAAAATAGATTTAGAAGTGCTCAGCATTTTCATCCATCCGCCCTTCCCTGGGCAGTGAAATGCCAAGTGTACTCCTTCACCTGCCAGGGCAAGTGTTGAGATTTTAGGGACTGAAAAAGCAAATGTGTCTGGCCGAAACCGGTTTGGCTCAGTGGTAGAGCGTTGATCTGCGGACTGAAGGGTCCCGGGTTCGATTCCGGTCAAGGGCATGTACATTGGTTACGGGCACATCCCCAGTAGGGGGTGTGCAGGAGGCGGCTGGTCGATGTTTCTCTCTCATCGACATTTCTAGCTTTCTCTATCTCTCTCTCTCTTCCTCTCTGTAAAATATCAATAAAATATTTTTTTTAAAAAAGCAAATGTGTCTTGCTGTCCCCCCGCTGTCAGGTGGGGGGACACTGGCCACCACTGCCCATCAGGAGCCTGGCGGACAGAGCACGGGCCTCCCGTCTGCGCTCCACTGAGGGTCCCCGCTCTGTGCCCGGAGGTGGGGCTGCGTGTGGGAGCTCACCAGGGAGCCATAGCGGCGGTTGAATTTGCTCTTGTCTCTCTTCCGCCAGCCGCGCACTGCCCTCGGGCAGGGGCTGGAAACCCTCCTGGCAGACCGGCTAAACCAGGGCGTCTGTCCCAGGGGAGCCAGTGGCGCGCTGCCTGAGGCTCTGCTGAGTCAGCCATTGCCACCTGGCATCGCCTTGCTGTCGAGAGCTCAGTCCCGACGACGTCATGGATGTGCCCGGGGTGGCTCCGCCCCTGACTTCACCAGGCAGAGAACACCGGGTACTCACCCAGCCCTCGCCGGGCCCCGGGGCGCGGTTATGAATGAGACAGATACCGGCCTTGGCTCTGTGGGGCATAGGAGGTGGCAGAGAGACACTGAATAAACCACCGCACGTGTAAGCATCAGGGCTGAGAAAGAGGGATGTTGCTGCCTGCAGAGGCAGAGAGGAACCTGGTCTTCAGGGGTGATAAGGTCAGGAAAGGCCTCCGGGAGGGAAGCGGACTCTGGTATCTGAGAATGCTTGGGAGGGGGGCAGAGGGGAGGCTGGGGAGTCCTCCCCCCCAAGCTGGCTCATTCCTGGACCCAGTGGGCTTCCCCAGGCCGTGCCCCCTCAGCATGCCTGGGGCCTTTGCTCGCTGCCTTAAATGTCTTCCCACCCACCTGAGTCCTGCGTTTTCTCCTCCCCTCCAGACACTCATCATCCCCTCTGCGGGCGTACCTTGCTCCCCGCACACAATCCCAGCCCTCACAGAGGATGGCCATGCTCTCCGAGCCAGACAGAGGACGGTGTTAGTCTAAGGCCGGGCTGGGAGGAGGCCGCCCTGGCCGGGCCCCAGCCCACATCAGCCAGTTTTTACTCCGTAACGAACCTTAGACACGCAAGCGACTGACCGCTCTGTGCACTGGTGCCCCGTCCGAGAAAGAGGTTCCTTTAACTGAGGCGATGCCTGTGTAGCATGTAGGGCCAGGCCCATGGGAGGCAAGGATGCACGAACCCTTTCGCTGTCAGCATCTCAGAAACGGACCCTGTGCAGTGACCTGGGTTTCCCTGGCAACCTGAGGCAGTAGGATGTCAGGTGCTGCCTGGCCACGGCGCTGTGGGAACGCTGACCTCTGGGCTCCGAGTTTCCTGTACGACCTCTAATGCTGATGAGGGAGCCAGGGCTTTGGGGTTCCCAAGTGAGGAGCCTCCCCGCAGGGGCCCTGGAAGCCCGGTCTGTGGGTGCTCACAGGAGATGCTGGCTCCCGAGGGGAGGGGAGCCGGTGCGCCTCCTGTGCCCGCTCAGGCTGCCCCTGAACTGACGCCTGGGTGACCCTGTCTGTCAGGGGAACAGAATAAACTCCTTCAGCGCCGACCTTCTGTCAGGTCACACATTTAAAAAATATCCCTTATGCCGAAACAGGTTTGGCTCAGTGGTAGAGCATCGGTCTGCGGACTGAAAGGTCCCGGGTTCGATTCTGGTCAAGGGCATGTACCTTGGCTGCGGGCACATCCCCGGTAGGGGGTGTGCAGGAGGCAGCTGGTCGATGTTTCTCTCTCATCGACATTTCTAGCTCTCTCTCTCTCTCCCTTCCTCTCTGTAAAATATCAATAAAATATATATTTTTTAAAAAAAATAAAAAATATCCCTTGCGAGCCTACTATGTGGCAGGTGCTAGAAATACATGGTTGAAATAAAACACGTCCACTCTGTGCCCTGAACACATTTACAGTCCAGTGGGGAGATCCTGTCAGTCAAAGTACCACCCAAACACCAGTGAAAGGGCATCCTGATCATACGCACAATTGTCTATGAAGGGTGGTGGTGGTAGTGCGGGGGTGGGGGGGGTGGGGGGTGGGGACTGACCTAGCTGGAGGTGAGGGAAGGCTTCTGTGACCAAGTCAAGATGGAGCTGGGATCTGGTGAACAGGCATGGGCACCAGACACAAAGGGGGAGGAAGATTCCAGAAGGAGAGCACAGTCCAGGCGACGGCTTGTAGGGGGAGGGAGAGGAGGGAGGTGAAGAGAACGAGGTCGGGTGGGGCTCTGCCAGGCAGGGCTGAGAGTCCGATTCCTTAATGACCCGGTGCAGCCCTGCGTGTGGGCAGTGAGAGCCGCTGCCCAGCAGTCACGCTGGCGTTATTTTTGCTTCTTCGTCTTAAGAGCCCCGAGAAGCAGGTCAGTGCGGGTGGGGATGCGTGTGGCGTGGCTTGAGTGGATTTACAATTGGGAAGCTGATTCCAGCCACAGGATGCTGAGATCGAGCCGGAGAGGCGTGAAATTGGAAGGAGCTTTTAGTGAACGGCTTTCAGTGGCGAAGGCTCGTCGAGCATCTCGCGGGTTTGCAGCAGGAGAGCATCTGTTGACCTTTCATTTCCGGGGTCTTACTGTTCAGGTTGGCTTCCCACCCCACCCCGTTTTTGGCTTCCATGACCCCAAGTCACCCTTGTAGGTTATAACAGGAGGTTCCTAAGCACGTCCCAGCCAGGAGCAGACTGCAGGGCATTCGGAATCAATAAGTCAAGCCCACAGCAGCACTTTCTGTAGCCAAGCGGACTTTGCTGCCATTGAAGACAGACATTTCCCATCGTGAATGAAAATCACATTTCTCCTTTTCTCTCTCTTCCCTCCAGGCTTATCTTTGGCACCCTTTACCCTGCGTATTATTCCTACAAGGCCGTGAAGTCAAAGGACATTAAAGAATATGTGAGTAGCACTTTGGGGAGCGACCTGGGTGTGAACTGGCGGGTGCTCTCTGCGGTGGGCACTGGCAGCAGGCAGAGGAGTCCCTTCATCGCTCTCCTCATGAGATTCACGTGGTGTGGCCCAGGGATCCTCTCCCGTCTACACTTCCTCTTTAGAACTAGCGTGCAGAAGGGAGGAACGCAGGGAGGTACAGTGAGAGGAACCGAGGAGGTCCCCAGTCCTCCACATGCCACTGTGTGGCCTGGGATGGGTGACTTCACCTCGTGGAGTCTCAGTTTCTTTGTCTAGAAAACACTGTGTGACCAGAAAGCACTGTTATTGGGACCCTGGGGCAGGAACAGGGGTCCTGGAGCAGCAGACCTGGTCTGCGACTCTGGCTCCGTCCCACCCCAGTTCTGAAATCCAGATGCCCCAGGATGTAAGCCTTGTCTACACAAATAGAAGAGAGTAAGCCGAAACCGGTTTGACTCAGTGGATAGAGCATCAGCCTATGGACTGAAAGGTCCCAGGTTCAATTCCGGTCAAGGGCATGTACCTTGGCTACAGGCGCATCCCCAGTAGGAGGTGTGCAGGAGGCAGCTGGTCGATGTTTTAGCTCTCTATCCCTCTCCCTTCCTCTCTGTAAAAGTCAATGAAATATATATATTTTAAAAAGAGTAAGATGCAAATTGATTTTACATTCGTGGTGCCCACCAGCCAATCAGGAGTGGGTATGCAAATTAACCCAAAAAGAGGGCAGGCTAATTTGCATATGAATGTGAAAGGGCGGGGCTGGGCGGGTTGGGGTGGTCTGTTTCAATGACTCGGGCATTCTGCACCACTCCAGGTGCCCTGGGCCTCTGGGCACTTTGGGAAGGCAGAAAGGCGGCTCTGGCCGGAACGAAGGTGGTGCCGGCACCCAGGGGAAGGAAGGCCCATTCTTGCACCAATCTTCATGCATTGGGCCTCTAGTTGCCCTATAAGCTTTTAGAGGGCAGGAGTTGTTCATTATTCTGCAGCTATTACCTCGCTGCACCTAGCTGAGGCTGAGCACGTGCAAAGTGGCTCCTTGACTTGGAGGATGTATTATTATTGAGTGATTTGGGAGTCATGGTCATGGCCCTACCTGTGCTGGGCACCTCTAGACAGAACCATCAGACCACCCTGATTGACAAAGGCCTGCAGGGGCCGGGTGGAGGGAAGGAGGGTCACCCAGGTCAAAGTTCAAGGATGTGGATTTTTGTCATCAGGAGCCTGAAGTCAAGTCCTGGCTCTGGCATTTGCTTGGTGCAATGCGGGGCGAGAAGCTGGCTTCCAAGAGCCTCCTCTCTTCACCTGAGCTGTGGGGTGAAGACCAACAGCCCTGACCCCCGTGTCGTGATGGACAGAGGGTCTTCGCTCTCCCTCTCTGACTCAGAGTGTCCCTTGGCAAGTCTGGCAGGTAGAGAAATAACTCAGAGAGGGTTAGAACATCATTTCCTTTCCAAGATTTCCCAGGACATCTTTATGATGAAAGCAGCCCCCTCCAAGTCAGCTGCATTGACCTCCCTCCCTCTCGGTTTCCTAGAACTGCTCGCCCCGGCTTGCCTTTGCTACTAAGCCGGGGGTCCGGACAGGGCTGGGTTCTCCCCAGAGACGGGGAACGTCAGAGGGTGAGCTGTAAAGAGCTGTTAAGTTATAAGCGCAGAGCCTCCTGAGTCCCCGTTGACCTGGCACAGGGGGAAGCAGGAGGCAGCCTCCTCCTGGTCTCCCTTCCAGCCCGGGGCGCAGGGCAGCTGTGCCAGGTGAGGAGGCAAAGCTGGGGTCACCGCGGTTCAAGGCCTGATCTGCTTTGGGGGGGGCAGAAACTCAGCTCTGTCAGCTCTTCTGGGAGAGATCAAAGCCTGGTAAATTGTTTTGCTCTGACCAATCTCACAGGAGCGGGCCTGCGTTGTAACTAGAAGGGCGATTCATAAATTCAGAGTAAAACGTATTACCGACAAGCAGAGCAGCTGTGTGTGTGGGCTGGTGACCACGTGTTTTTCCCGAAAGGAAACCTGGCAAGTAAAGATGAGACGGTTTCTTGGTAAAAAATGGAATTGGCCGAAACTGGTTTGGCTCAGTGGATAGAGTGTCAGCCTGCGGACTGAAAGGTCCCGGGTTCGATTCCGGTCAAGGGCATGCACCTTGGTTGCCGGCACGTCCCCGGTAGGGGGTGTGCAGGAGGCAGCTGATCAATGTTTCTCTCTCATCAGTGTTTCTAGCTCTCTGCTCCTCTCCCTTTCTCTCTGTAAAAAATCAATAAAATATTTTTTTAAAAAAATGGAATTGGAAGAAAGGAGCTGACTAGTATCAGGGAGACTGGCACGCTCACACCAATGCTGAAATCAAGTAGGACAGGCGTGAACTTAGAAGTGTGCATTCCCTTCTCGTCTCCTTTTGACCATGGATCCATTTGTCCGAGGGAGAAGCTGGGAATTTCCTTGCATCCCTGCCTCCCCCTTCACCCAGCCATGCACACACCTGATTAGGGAACACGTCCCTCATCTCCTAATGATCTTTCAGACCAGGCCTCTCGTCCTCTGCAGCCGCTCTCTTAAGAGAGGTTGTCCTCATTTCCTCCCCGGAATGTTGCAGTAGCCTCCCGTTAGTTTTCATTGCTGCTGTAACACACTGCCATGGATTTAGGGACTTAATACAGGCAAAGCCCTAGGGGAGAATCTATTTCCTTGTCTTTTTCAGTCTCTGGAGGCCGGTCACCTGCATTCCTGGGCTGGAGCCTCTTTCTCCCCCTTTCAAGTCAGCGGTGTTTCATCCCTGAACATTCTTCCACCGTCACATCTCCCTGTGGTCACCGCTGGACCAGGGTCTCCGCCTTGAAGTCCCCATGGGACTCAGTGGGCCACCTGACTAGTCCCGGATGGTCTTCCCATCCGGAAGTTCTCAGGTTAACGGCTCTGCAAAGGCCCATTTGCCGTAGGCATTTTCCTGGGTCCTGGAGACTAGGATGAGGACATCACGTGGGGGTGGGCAGGGGCTGGTTATTTCGCCTGCCACGCTTCCTAATTGGTTCTCCCGCCTCCCGTCCCTCACCTCACACTCTGTTGTCTATCACATAGACTATGTATAACTTCTAGAAGCCTTTTAACAGTGGAGATACTCATTCCACTCCCCCGGGATCCTGGAATGACTGCTCGCCGGCAAGATGGAGTGCAGACCCGTTATACGGGCTTGAACACCCTCCGTCTTGCTCCTCCCTGCTCCCCAGCCCCTTCCTTCCCTACAAGCACCGGGTGCTCTCTGGCCCATGCCCGGTGTGGCCTGCGGACCAGAATGAGCAGCGTCACCTGGGGGCTTGTTAGAAACAAAGCCTCTCGAGTCCTCTTCCGGAATGAAAATCGGACTTTTTATGGGATCCTCAGTTTGGGAAATGCTGCTTTCAACATTCATAGCTTCTTATGTCTTTCCAAACACACTGCCCTTAAACAGAAAGGAACTTATGGGAATTCCTAGAACTAACTCGAAGGCTTGGGGGAAGATACTCAGAAATTGGGGAGGATCCCAGAAACCTGGTGGCGGGGAAGCTTACGCCACAGGAAAGGTCTGGTTAGGAAGCTGCTGCCAGAGTCCTCACCGTGGGCACTGGCTTCCGCGGCCTGTGCCTTTGGAACAGTCGGTGAAGATTCAAAATCCTGGATGGGGCATTTGATTTTTTCCAAGCCTAGATTAATAGGCCTTGCTGCCCCAAAAGACAGTCTCAGTATGAGAAGGCTTTGGATACTGGTAATAAACATATGGTTTTTTAAAAATATATTATGTCATTATATTTAATAAAATGTATCATATTTAATAAAATTAAAATACAGTATATAATATGACAGTATTTTATATATATGTAAAACATATGTATGTCCATTACAGTTACTTGTTTGGCTGCCCAACATTGACATCCACTCTTTTACCCAGGTTTTGGCTTTTAAAAAGCCTTCCAACAAGAATTCTGTGCAACTCATTTACTTGTTAAATCCAAATTTCTTCAGCTGACTCCAGCTGCTGGTCCAGTGCTTCTCGTCCTCTGGCTCTGACAGGATCTAACCTTAATATTCAGCATTTTAAAAAATGGAATTCTCAAGTGGACCACCCGTATACTCTATTAGAGGGAGAAGGAGAATAAATAAAAATAAGATTAGTTAAAATATTTAAACCTATACATAACAAAAAAATGAAGAAAATATTGGCAGAAGCTACAGTCCTTATTCATGCAAGTGGTCATACGTTCATAACTTGTATTTATGTCTTTTGTTAAAAGATAATCTTTAAAGGGTAAAATCTTGACTCTTGTACAAAAATAAAATTAACACATGCAAAAATTTTACATAGCTCATTGATTAGTGAGGGAACCAGTAAGGTGCTAAAAACACATCAAAGGAGATTCCAAAGAGCAGACACATAACCAATCAGGAGTGATGAAATGAATTTTTAAAAAATATTCAACTGAATTCTTGGTAAAATGGGGAAACCAAAGTTGGAAAATGGCTCAAAAGACATTGAAAAACATGACACCTGCAGAACCAGGATAATTCAGAAGGACGCTCTGGGCGCCTGTAGTTCCATAGCACATCCGGCATTTTTCCTATTGCTTTCTTCTTCCACCATCTAATGCAGGGGTGGGCAAACTTTTTGACTTGAGGGCCACAATGGGTTCTTAAACTGGACCGGAGGGCCGGAACAAAAGCAACCTGACCATGCTGGCACTCTCATCTTGGGCTGCTGGTGAAGGAGTGGAGGGGAGAGCAAGAGAACCCTCCGCTCTTTCAGCTCCGCGGGCCGGATAGAACAGCTGAACAGGCCGGATCTGGCCCGCGGGCCTTAGTTTGCCACAGCTGATCTAAAGCATGCTCCCTTTGCCTTCAGCCAGCTTTGGGTCAGTTATAGCTTGAGGTTCCTTATCCAGGGTGTGGCCTGAATCTTCATTTCTGTAACCCTGCCTCTGTGAGTCATCGGCTTTTACCTCGGAATGAGACTGTGGTGGGAGATCCCCCAGGACCGTTACTTCCCCCCTCTGCCACATTGTGTGGCAGCAACCCTGGTTCCCTTGATCATCAGGATCAGTCACCCCATCGAAGCCCCTAAGTCCTTTTATTTATCCACTTCCTAGTGGCATGGTGGTCCTGAAGTGGTCAGGTGACAGTCTAGTCTCTGCTTCTATTTCATTGGAACCAGTGGTATCCCTGACAGAAGCACCTATCCTCCAAGCACTAAAATTATTAAAAATTTGAACTCAGAAGCTCAGGGTTGAGAAGCAGAAAGGTTGTGAGTCAGACTGTTACAGGCACCTCTCACACACAGAGAGGTATGTTATCCGACAGCCCCCTGAGTCAGAGGGAGAGGGCTGACCCCATCCCAGTTCCTATCTGCTCATATCAATGAACCCAAACAAGTGACTCCAGATAACTGTGTTGTGTTAAAGTGAACTTATTAATAAAGTAAAACATGCAAATTTATTAAAGGAACAAGGCAAGCAGTCATCCAGCGTAAAGTTTGGATGGGCTCTCTCGGCTAATCTGAGGAGCGAGTCCGGTGGAGATTTCTGCCTTATATGTTTCTGTCTATAGATTTTAAAATTTTCTCTGCCGAATATCTTGGGTACAGATTCGTTTTCAAGGTCCCCCTTTCACTCTGTTGTGGCTTTCCCGGAATTTGTGAGAAGCACCTGGCAATTTTATCTTGCCAAGCCCCAAGACTGATGGCTTTTCTGTGCAGGGAGTGAGATAAACGGCTCTTTTCCCTCCCCCCTCCCCTTTCCTGCATTCTCTGCTTAGAGAGGCTGTTAACCATTTGCTCTCGCGTGTCTGGTGGGGGGAAGATAATGGCTTGTTATGTACAAGCCAGCTGCAAGCTGCCCACACTGCTTGGCCTTGTTTAATTTTCTTTGTCTCAGTTTCCCTATTCCTCCTGCCCTGGAATGTTCCTAGCTGCTTGCTACCCCGTAGCAAGACCAGTGAATCTCAAACTTTAACATGAGTATGAATGCACAGAGGATTTCATTAAAAATATAGATTCTGACTCGTAGGATCTCAGGTGGAGCCTGAGACTCTATTTCTAACGAGCCCCTCCATGATTCGGATGGTGCTGGTCAGCCACGGGCTCTTAACAAATGCCTGCAATCCGGGGGTCCATCCACATCATTCCAAAATGTGATCCCGGCCCGACAGTACCAGTCTCAGCCAACCTTCCACGTACCTCATGGTATTGCCAAATCCTTACCTTGTATTTTAAAACGTACTTGGGATTTGCTTTAATCAGGTATGGTAAGGCGTGCAGACACAGAAATGACTGTCATGAAGAAAGACGTTATTACCCACAACTCCTTAAAAGTGGGAGGCCCCGCACACCACCCGGGGCCACATGGAGAAGCACCGGGATTGGTCAGGAGTCAGGAAGAGGCGGGCAGGTGGGCCACAGCCTCTCCTGGTTTCCGCAGGGAAGTAGGGTAGAGCAGGGTATCAGGTTTAGGGTTGGCTAGTTGGAATAAGTTCAGCAGGCTGTGGGGTACCTAGTTGCCTTGGTACCTGGCCTGGGGTTATTAGGGCTGCGGAACATTGGCCCAACCTATGGGCTCTGGACCGGTCAGTTTGCATATGGAAAGTCGACGCTGGGGCACGTCTTCTTCTAAGAATTGTCTGGTCCTGGGAATGGAAGTCTCTCCCCAGCCAGCAAGGTCTCAGATGCCAAGCATCAAGAATTCAGAAGATGCCGAAAACCGGTTTGGCTCAGTGGTAGAGAGTCGGTCTGCGGGCTGAAGGGTCCCGGGTTCGATTCTGGTCAAGGGCATGTACATTGGTTGCGGGCACATCCCCGGTAGGGGGTGTGCAAGAGGCAGCTGGTCGATGTTTCTCTCTCATCGATGTTTCTAGCTCTCTATCTCTCTCCCTTCCTCTCTGTAAAATATCAATAAAATATATATTTTTTTAATTAAAAAATTAAAAAAAAATAATTCAGAAGATGAGAAAATAGTTACCATATTTGCCGGCGTATAAGACGATTTTTTGGCCCTGAAAAATATGCCTCCAAGTGGGGGGTAGTCTTATACGGCGAGTATATAACAAACTCTGTATTTTGAGTGGAAATGTTAGTGGGTCGTCTTATACGCCCAGTCTCTTATACGCCGGCAAATACGGTATTTTTCAGTACACCCAGCGGCAGTGTAGGTGCAGTACCTGAGGACATTTCTCCTTCCGGCTACGTGTGCTGCTCCGGGTGCTGCCTGTGAGGGAATGCACGTCCTCATTCTCTCAGGACTACCCGGCTGAGCAGCTGTCCACAGTGAGCGCCTGCCAGCAGATGGGGCCGAGTCAGCTGTACGCCAGGCTCAAATTGTTGCTTTCTGGGTCATCAGGCATGGGGCATTCCTGGGGAGGCTGAAGCAGGGTCCAGGTGCAAGAGGGAATGTGAAATGCTCAGGAGATAGGGTGACTGATGTAGAGGAGGGTCCAACGGTGAGTGAGGCGAGGCCACAGAGGTGGCCAAGCCCTGGAGGCTGGGTGTCATGGGTCCTGGTGTCTCCGCCCATGTCTGTGGCTCAGGGAAGGTCTCTAGGCTCTGCTTCCCACCCTCCGGCTGTGACCTAGGATCACACCTTCTCCAGGGTCCTCGCTGCTGGGTCCTGCCCCGGTCAGTCCGGAGGGACTCCCTAGCCCTGCTGTCAACTATCCATCCCAGAGACGCTCCTGGTCATCACCTCTCAAATTGGCCATCGCTCCCTCTCTCTTTTCTGGACACCTTCCTGCCCACGCTCTCCACATCTCACAGGGAATTTTGGATGGAATCCCTCAAACCTGGCAACTTCTCTTTCGTACCTTGGAAAAAAAATAGCCATCCTTTGGTTACTCTGTGGTTGGATGGGGGGGGGGGAAACATTTCCTGGTAATTTATTTATGGTTTCCATCTCTGAGCCACCAGCATTCCATTTACCTTTTGAGACTCGGTGAATCATTCTCAGACCGTCCTTTCGGCATGAAAGCATTTTAAAGTGAAAAGGGGTTCGTAATGGAAACTTCTTTAGGCTAACACTTTAGGTCCCCTCACCCCCATGCTTCCATCATCTCTGGCCATAGCCCCACTCTCCCTCCTGAGATTCGGTCCTGCCTTTCCGGAGGCCTACTGGGCATTATTCTTAGTTGTCTCCTGGGCCCTCAGACTGCCCTCAGGCTCATGGAGCGCACCCTCTTCTCCCTAAACTGACCCTTTGTTTACTTTCTCGCTGGTGTGAGTGGCTCCATGTCACACCATGCCCCGACGTCCACAGGTCCCTTCCTCCCATGTATACCCACCGCCTGTTCAGCATGTACTCACGGGGAGCTTCTGTTTTCTTTTTCTTTTCCTTTTCTTTTTTTAAAATATATTTTATTGATATTTTACAGAGAGGAAGGGAAAGAGATAGAGAGCCAGAAACGTCGATGAGAGAGAAACATCGACCAGCTGCCTCCTGCACACCCCCCACCGGGGATGTGCCCGCAACCAAGGTACATGCCCTTGACTGGAATCGAACCCGGGACCCTTCAGTCCACAGACCGACGCTCTACCACTGAGCCAAACCGGTTTCGGCAGCATCTGTTTTCTTGAAAGCATCCTGATTCTCTATTTTCTTCTCCAAAAGCCACGTAGACCAGTATTTCCCAAAGTATATTCCTTCTCAGTCTTTTTTTTTTTTTTTAATAAGGGATTGATTTTTTTTTTAATATATTTTTATTGATATTTTACAGAGAGGAAGAGAGAGAGATAGAGAGCCAGAAATGTTGATGAGAGAGAAACATTGACCAGCCGCCTCCTGCACATCCCCCACCGGGGATGTGCCCGCAACCAATGTACATGCCCTTGACCGGAATCGAACCTGGGACCTTTCAGTCCGCAGACCGACGCTCTACCACTGAGCCAAACCGGTTCTGGCCTTCTCAGTCTTTTTTAAACCATCCTTTCTTTCCCATTAACAATGTCAATCTCCTAATCTAGTCATTCAAAGCATATTCACTGAGCACATACATGTGGCAGGAACTGTTTTAGCTACTAGAGCTACAGCGTTGTGCAAAAATGATTGCCCCCACTCTCGGGGAGCTTGTAATCCAGTAAGAAGAGCGTAGCAATAAGCAGGTGCTTTC
This sequence comes from Vespertilio murinus, assembly GCA_963924515.1. Taxonomy (NCBI): domain Eukaryota; kingdom Metazoa; phylum Chordata; class Mammalia; order Chiroptera; family Vespertilionidae; genus Vespertilio; species Vespertilio murinus. Next base: position 19,240,116 of record OZ004713.1, read on the forward strand.
AAAGCAGAATGTTCAGTTTTGTGACTGGAGCACGTATGACACTGTGAGAGAGAGACAGGAAAGTGTGCTTACCCCAGCTTTGGATACTTCCTAGAGGAAATGACATTTAGGCTGAGATCTGAGGGCTGAAATACGGAAGCAAAGGAAGGTGTGCTTGGTTCAGGTTCATTATAACGAGTGGAGAATTCAAGGAAGTGTGGGTGGGAAGGCGGGTTTTCTATGGAGGTAATTAGGATCCAGTTCATGCAAGGGCTTTTATAACATCTTAAGGAATTTGCGATTTATCTTAACAACAATAAGGGGCTACTGTATTGAAGACTTTAAAAGCTTGGAAGGAAGCCGAAACCAGTTTGGCTCAGTGGTAGAGCGTCGGTCTGCGGACTGAAAGGTCCCGGGTTCTATTCCGGTCAAGGGCATATACATTGGTTGCGGGCACATCCCCGGTAGGGGGTGTGCAAGACATTTCTAGCTCTCTATCTCTCTCCCTTCCTCTCTGTAAAATATCAATAAAATATATTTAAAAATAAAAAAATAAAACTAATAAAAGCTTGGAAGGAGAAACATCAAGTTTGGATTTAATAAGATCATTCTGACTGGAATATGGAGGACAGATTGGGAAGGAGACTGACGTAGAGACACCAAGCAAAAGACGGTATTAGTCTGATGAGTTCACGCTTTTGGAAGATTAGGATGGGGTGGTTTGTAGCAGCAGTCACCAACCGGTGGTCCATGAGGCACGGAAGGTTGGCGACCGCCGGTTTGTAGGATGGGTTGGGGAGGGGAAAGCCAAGAGACGAGGGACATGGGAGCGAGGGGACCTCAACTCGGGGGGAGAGGCAGTGGAAGTGGAATGGATGCTCTCGTGGGAGAGACTTTTTAAAAGACCCAGTTTCTGTAAGGGGCCGGGGGTAAGGGGTTTCTCACAGGAGAGAGTCTTAGTGGCCAGTGAGGATTATCACCACTCATCCCAGAGACTGGCCTTGCTACAGGTCATCCCCGGGTGTGTCTCTGTGAAGGCCTGGAGAGTTTCCTTGGAAAAATAACCTGAGTGAATCCTGAGTCGCTCCTAGTCCCCAGGCCTCCCTGGCTCACCTGAGGGCTAGTGAAGGTCACCCAGGTCCTCGTTGACCTTGAGCCTGGGCCAGTTGTGGAAACAGCCCGTTTGCCTCCAGCCCCAAGGGTTGGAGTGGAACTAGACATGAGCTTGGGAAGGACAGGGGGGTGGACTAGGAATGCAGCAGCACTGCCAGGGTGTGCCCCAGCATCTAGGCCTGTCCCTCTCCGTGTAGGGCACCCAGCCATTCACCCTTGACCTTCTCTGCTAGCTCTGTTACTTTTTCATTCAACAGGTCAAATGGATGATGTACTGGATTATATTTGCACTTTTCACCACAGCAGAGACATTCACCGACATCTTCCTTTGTTGGTGAGTACTCCGAGAACCGGGACTTTTCCCTCCTAACCATGTTCTCTTCTGGCACTGGCTGGCCCCCTGCTGTCTTCCTGCCCCTTCCCAGGCACAAAGGGCAGTGTTTGTCTTGTAAACTCTTTCCCAGGAACACCGGTATTTCAGTCTTGCTAACTGGAAATCCTGTCTGCGATGGGGTGAATGAATGAACGGTGTGCAGGATTCAAACTCCAGAATTGTATGTCACCTGTGCCCCGAACACTTCCTTCTTTGGGCACCAAAAAGATAAGCTCTGTTTGCCCGCCCTTGACTGGAATAGGGTGAGTAGCACCCTCTTTCCTGATAAGACTTGGGCTCCCGCCCCTCCCTCTTTGGGGGCTGAGAAGACCGCCACGGAGGGGAAGCGTTTATCTCCTGAAAGATTCTCTGTCGGCCCCGCCCTGCTGTGTATCCTGCAGGTGCGTGTGCCTTCTCGGCGGCCGGTGGCAGTGTCTGGGCGAGTGGCACCCGTGGGTGCGGCCCGAGCCTGCAGGCTGGGGCCGGGGGTGCCCGCTCCACCAGGAAAGAGCGCAGCCAGGCAGGGGTGCCAGCTGTTGGCAGGCGTGGCGTGGGGTTTGCTGAGAGAACCTGGGACCTGTTGCTTGCTTTGGCAACAAGAGAAAACACCAGCCAGCTGTCAGAAGAGGCCGTGGGCTGGAGCTGGGTGTGTGTGTGTGTGTGTGTGTGTGTGTGTGTGTGTGCACACCTTCCTGGGGGGGAAGGAGGGCACGGGGCCCCGCAGCCCCGGGCAGGCGGGACAGGTGTCTGTGCCGGTCCGGCCCTCCCCGGGCCCCGGGCAGCACTGCCAAGAACCTGACGGAATGTGCATTTCTCATTTCTCTCCAGGTTTCCGTTCTATTATGAACTAAAAATAGCCTTTGTAGCCTGGCTGCTGTCTCCCTACACAAAAGGCTCCAGCCTCCTGTACAGGAAGTTTGTCCACCCCACGCTGTCTTCGAAAGAAAAGGTAATCCATGCTGCTCTGCCTTTCACGCCCTCCAGCGAGTGAAAACGCTGAAAAGCGATAAATAAAAAGGGCGGGTGATTTTATTGCAGAAGACCCTTGACTGGCTCATAATTATCCCCAACAAGTTGTTCCACCTGGTGTTGTTTTTTTTAAAAGTTTATTTTTCTGACATGTTTAGAAATAGTTGTGAAATTCTCAGTTGTGAAATGTTTGTCAGTATCTATTGTAAAACATTTTCATAAATTGAAACAAAAGACAGGAAAGATTCACTATTAATTCCACTCCCCAAACTGAATTTCCTTCCTTTTATCATGCTTTTTGTTTGTTTGTTTTTGTTTGTTTTTTAATCCTCACACGAGGATATTTTTCCATTGATTTAGAGAGAGTGGGAGAGAGAGGGAAAGACAGAAATATCAAGGTGAGAGAAGCACGTTGACTGATTGCCTCCTGCATGAGCCCGGAGGGCCAGGGCCAGTGAGGAGCCTGCAACCAATGTATGTGCCCTTGACCAGAATTGAACCCGGGACCTTTTGGACCCCAGGCTGAGCCAAACCGGCTAGGGCCAGACATGATTTTTACATAGATCGTTAAAATTACTTTTAAAACTTAACATAGGGAGGAAAACAGAAGCATTGAGAGGTTAAAAGACTTTGACTTGAACCCAGGTAGTTACCCAGGTAGCTTCTAAAAGAGACTGGAATATAAAACTTTCTAGTATAATGTTTGCTTTATTCAATGAAGAAACGTATGCTATCAATGAAATACCTGTTATTTTGGTAATTATCCGTTAGTAAGTATTCATGAGGACAATCATCATAATTTGTTTCATGGTCTTTACCTGTTATGTTTGTTTTGCTTCAAAGTACTTTACAAACATCCTTAAAATAAAAATGTAAAAATTTTTTAGCTGAAACCGGTTTGGCTCAGTGGACAGAGCGTTGGCCTGCAGATTGAAAGGTCCCAGGTTCGATTCCGTTCAAGGGCATGTACCTTGGTTGCGGGCACATCCCCAGTAGGGGGTGTGCAAGAGGCAGCTGATGGATGATTCTCTTTCATCGATGTTTCTAACTCTCTATCCCTCTCTCTTCCTCTCTGTAAAAAATCAATAAAATATATTTTTAAAAAAATTTTAATGTCAAAGATGGGGAAAATAGGTTTGATCCCTGGCCTTGGTCAGGATGTGTGCAGAAGGCAACCAGTCGATGTACCTCCCTCAGACTGATGTTTCTCTCTCTGTCTCTCCCCCTCCTTTCCACTTTCTTTCAAAACCAATGGAAAAAATATCCTCAGGTGAGGATTAACAATAACAACAAAAAAATTAAAGAATTACAACATATTTAAGTAACTTAATTGTGAGCTACTTATAAAATAATGTCACTATTTATAAAATTATTCTTTGTTCAACATCTCTACTGAACCTAATTTGCCAAATTTGCTTTCAATGGATTGTTCTATTGTTTCTTTAACATTTTATACCATAGTGAATGCAAAGTCCATTAAAGTAAACATTGATTTGTCTTGCTAACTTATTTGATAAGTTCTTTTTTTTATGTATACCAGTCTTTATAACCTTCCCTTAAAATAAAATTTTAAGTGCACCAAAAAAAAACACAACACACCTCAAAAACCAAACAAAAAGATAACTTAGCACAGGTATGGTATTTACATTCTGAGATTATAAACATGTTTTGCATGTACCATAATTCATTTTCACTTGGTCTTCATCACGACCACGTGAACCTCACCATGGGTCGAGTTTAGTTTCTTCTTTTGACTTTTTTTTTTTTTTTTTTTTAGTTAGAATAAATTCCCAAGGGTGACATTATTGGTTCCAAATTGTATAATTCATTACTTACATTATGTGATAGGCTTTCTTTGGCATGAAACAGGAGCACTGCAGGTGGCTTTCTGTGCTAATCTGTATTATTATGAAAGTGGAGTTCTTTGGACTTGTAGGGGAGGCTTTGGGGAACATGTCCGTGGGGTGAGCAGGCTACTGTAGACATCTCTGAGAGTCCCCCCAGAAGCGCTGACACGGCACTTCTTGCATAAGCACAGGGTGGATGTTGAGAATGGCCAGCCCTCTCTCTCTCTCTCTCTCTCTCTCTCTCTCTCTCTCTCTCTCTCTCTCTTTTTTTTTTTTTTTTTTTTTACAGAGAGGAAGAGAGAGGGATAGAGAGTTAGAAACATCGATGAGAGAGAATCATTGATCAGCTGTCTCCTGCACACATCAGAACCCTCCCGCTCAGCTCAGTGTCTCTGTTTGTCCTTTGACAGGAAATCGATGATTGCCTGGTCCAAGCAAAAGACCGGAGTTACGACGCCCTCGTGCACTTCGGGAAGCGAGGCTTGAACGTGGCGGCCACAGCGGCGGTGATGGCTGCCTCCAAGGTACCGTGCTGGGCCCTGACCGCCTCGCCGCAGGCGCGTCTCCATCCCTCCAGCTCGCCCTGCTCACACCTGTGCAGCCTGCGCGGGACCAGTCAGTGGCTCCTTATCCTTTTGGGGGGGCGTCCCTTGAAAATCTAATAGAAAAAATGGTGAACCTTGCCCCCAGAAAATTGCTGGCACGTGCACACACACACACACACACACACACACACACACACACAACTTATACAATGTTAAGAGGTTCCCAGAGATCCTGAAGCTCCTCTGAGGGTCCCAGGTCAGTGTCCTCTAAATTACTTGGAGCTCAGTGTCCTCTAAATTACTTGGAGCTCCAGCCTCGGAGAAATTGGGGAAGGGAAGGGAGGGAGAGCTTCTCTGCAGCCTCCCAGGGTGCACTGGGAGAGTCACCTAAGCACGGGCCAGACCTCCCTGAGCGATGGCTCCACACTCGGGGCCCAGCAGCCCCAGCGAGACCCAGGCTCCCAGAGGAAGCTGAGCGGCTCAGACTGGAGGGCGGGCACATGTGTAACGGCAGCAACGAGAGGGGAGAGGTTTGAAATAAACACTGGTTCCGTGGGCTCCTGTGGTGTAAGCTTCACCTCCCTCTCTTTCCTGTCCAGCCTGTTCTGTTCACGGGTCCTCGGTGCTCCTCCCCAGTTCCTTCTCACCTCGCTTTCTCCCTGTCACTGTGTCAGTTCCTCACCACGTGTTCGGCCCTGAGAAATGAAGTTGGTAGAGGTTTGCTCTCAGAATAAGTTCGTCAGAAGGTCCTGGTTTTCCTGGGGATAATCCCCGTGTGGGGACGTGAGCTGTACTAGCAAAAGGAAGCTGGTCCCGGGTGGCGATGTGGGGGCTCCTGGCAGAGGAAGTAGAGCTGCGAAAGGGTTTGGGAGAGGCGATGAGTGCGGATCTCGGTGCTCTGGGGGCTTTGAGAGGAAGGTGTGACGGAGGGTGCCGGCAGCCAGCGGGGTCAGCAGACTGAGCGGGATTGTCTGTGCCCTGGTTCAGAGGGAAGCCCGTTAGCAACAATTCTGGGAGAAAGACTCAGCACCCGGGACTGAGTCTCTGTTTGAGAAGCGCCTCCCGCCTGAGTCAGGGAGTTATGCACACAAAGGCCGGGGGAGAGACAGAACCAAAAGGGGATGGTTCCCGTGTCAGAGGACCGGCTCCTCTGAGACAACTTTGTCCCACTGGTCCCCGGGGGCCTCGCCCACCTCGGTACGAAGCTGCTGCCGGCGATGGGGCCCAGCGAGTATCTTTGGAGGGAACGTTCCGCTTTGGTGTCTGTCCCAAGGAGATGTCTCAGGATTTAAAAAGAATTCCAAGACCTTTCTGTTGGCGAGGCGACCATTTTACGCTTTTACTTTTGAGCTAAAAGAAAAGAGAACTCAGCATTACTGAATTTTGAATTCATCAGGCCGACTTTACAGCATACAGCCACAGAAACCTTCCATCTGCTCTTCTCTCCGCCACCTCCTCTGCTTCGGACGCCTGAGGAGGATGCGTTACTGACGTGGTACATGTATCAGGTGGCTCAGTACGGGCCACCCGTCCACTCAGCCACTGTGCACACATTTTCTTCCGGTGGAGATTCTGTAGGGCCATCCTTTCCCAGGTCTCTTCCTCCACTGGAGCTGCCAGGGTCTTGATACCTTCTTGGCCCGTCACCGCCGGCCACTCTGACCTCCTCGGGAAGCTCTGAGCCCAGGCCTCCTGCCAGGCACCTGCCCATCACTGATAACTAACGTGCAGGAAGCTCCAGACAGTCGGAAACTTGTCTCAGGAAGTAACTTCTCCTAGTTCTTTTCGGATGGACTAACGTAGGGAGGAATGCCTGCTTCCTGCAGATTTGGGCTTCAGGGGAGAGTTTTCTGCCTTTGGGAGACTTTGCTTTTTGTCTCTAAATATGTCTTAAGAGAAGAGACAAATCTCTTCCAAAAATAGTGCCTCTGTTTTTGAAATAGTTTACTTTTTTTTTTTTTTTTTTACTAAAAAAAGAATGAAATGCCAGTTTGGCTGAGAGGCACATCAGTGGTTTCCATAGCAAGAATGGATCACTCCAAGCAGGGGTCAAAGGATAAAGACTCATTAAGGGGCAGAATTCAGCTTTCCTGTCCTTACCACCTGGGAAGCTTTATTTTTAATTTTTTAATAGGTCCTCAGATATGCTAAATCTGAATCACAGGCAGTTGGCTCATAAATCTCTATTTTTTAAAAATATATATTTTACTGATTTTTTACAGAGAGGAAGGGAGAGGGATAGAGAGTTAGAAACATCAATCAGCTGCCTCCTGCACACACCCCCGCAATGGGGATGCGCCCACAACCAAGGTACATGCCCTGGACCGGAATCGAACCTGGGACCCTTCAGTCCGCAGACTGACGCTCTATCCGCTGAGCCAAACCGGTTTTGGCATAAATCTCTATTTTTAACAACCTCCCCAGATGATTTTTTAAACAGTCAGCTCTGTATGGGTCACTGCTTGAGGCCCCATCCAGAACCATAAATGCACATGTGACTCGGGTTAAAACCGTTAACCTCTTTAACATTCCTGGGGTGCACACTTAGCTCCTTAGGAGCGTTAACCTTGAGAATGAGAAAGCCCAGCATGAACGACCCTGTGGATTCCCCCGGGGGAAGGGTCGCAGCAGTCAGTGGTTGAGCACGGACCTGTGGACCAGGAGGTCACGGTTGGTTCTCGGTCAGAGCACGTGCCTGGGTTTCAGCTCAAGCCCCAGCAGTGGGCATGCAGAAGGCAGCCAATCAATGAGTGTCTTTCATCATTGATGTTTGTATCTCTCTCTCTCTCTCCCTCGGCCTTCCTCTCTGAAATCAATAAAAATGTATTTTTTTTTAAAAAAAGACAGCCTGCCCAGTCACCCACGGCTAGAATGACCATGCAATTTATTGTCCAAACCAGGACACATCTGAGAGTGGAAGGGGTGCTGTAAGAATGAGGCTGGACAACAGTATAACTTGGCCTGTCCGGAGCGAACAGGGGTTGATGGTCACCATTTTACATCTCTTTGACCTGCCTGTCTTTCCATAAAGCACTCTCAGCTCACAAATCAGTTCTCACTCTAACTGCCGGCTGTATTTAGCCACACGGATGCAGGAGACGGAGTGAGGTAAGCGAAAGACTCTTAGTTTGAAGGGATTGAAAAGAGGCTGGAACCAGGTGGCTCTTTTTTGCATCCTTTGATGGTTGCCTCTGAGGAAACTTACCTGCTCACCTGGAAAAATAAAGGTCTTTTGGCTATAATCCCAGTTAAAATTTTCCCCCCTTATAACTTTGAACCCTCAACCCTTCCATTAAAAAAAAAAAAAGAATGTTTGCATCACCGTGAAGTGTTTTCTTAAACCATATAATTGTACAAATATAAATTGTTATTATTGGTAATATCACATTAGAACTGGAAATGATAAAACAAAAATTCCTTCTCCTGGGAAGTCATTGCGTGTCCTCAGCAGGTGCCATGGCTGGGGCTGGCACAGATGTGGACGTTTCCACCCCCGCAGATGGCTGTCCTGCGAGCACTGCTCCTAGCCCTCTGTTAAGCCTCTTGGTTCTCTTTGCCTCACCTTCACCCCTTCGCCTGCAGAGCTCTGTACCCCGCTTATCCACTCAGCACTTTGGGGATCTGAATATGAGGTTCACTGGGAAAACAGGAGGTGGAAACTCAGCCTATAGCTTCACCTGTGGTGTAGCTTTCTTTCTTCCTCCTCTCCCTCTGCTTTCTTCAACCACTTGACCATGACTCCACTGATCTGACTCCTCATCCAACTGGGGCACTTTGCCTGCAGTAAGGTCGGCAGCCACCAGGGGGTAGCCGAGTCTTGATTGTAGCCCAGGCATCTGAACAGCTAGGTCCTCAAAGTATTTTCTCACTCATTGTCTTATTCCTCCTCAATTTTGCTTTAAACATAAAATAAATGCTACAAAGACTCAATTCAAAAATCAGTTATCACTCTAAGAAAAGAGAACTGTCTAAGGAAAGAGAACTCAGAATTACTCAGCACAAAGGATTAACCATTTTTAAAAATCACGGGCCATAGTTTGCCCACGGCTGCTCTGGCCCTTGCTTTTTTTTTTTTTTTTTTTTTTTTTTTTACAGAGAGGATGAGAAAAGGATAGAGAGTTAGAAACATTGATGAGAGAGAAATATCTATCAGCTGCCTCCTGCACACCCCCTACTGGGGATGTGCCCGCAACCAAGGTACATGCCCTTGACCGGAATTGAACCCGGGACCCTTCAGTCCGAAGGCCGATGCTCTATCCACTGAGCCAAACCGGTTAGGACGGCCCTTGCTCTCTTCCTACAGAAAACCACTTGTGTGAGCAGGTCACCAGAGGGCAGGTGTCGCTTTTCTTTTTACAAAGCCTCCCTCGTGCTTGGAAGGTATTTTCAAGGAAGAAGAGAAGACAGCTGTCCCCTCCAGCTCCCTGGGCCTCACTGCTGTGGCTTCCACCCTCACGTGGCCCAGGACCACAGGAAGCCTCTCGCTTGTCCCTGCACCCCCAAGGATGGTGTCCCCTGGCTAGCTCCCATCCAGTTAGCTGCCTTCTGTTGTAGCTGAAGACCATGTGCCATAAAATTGATATTTGGAATTCACCACGGCAACCGGTTTTAAACACCAGGGTTATCTAAACTGTCATGGACAGCCTGCTGAAAAACTTTGGAAGTATTCCCTACCCTCTAGCTGCCCACACAAGTGAGCTTCCACCCTGCTTTGCTTTCCTAAACACGCAGAAGCTGGACTTCAGACCAGTACGGTCCTGCCACACTCCCCTCGTCATTCAACGCCCCCCCATCCTGGGTCCCTTTCCCTAAATGTTTCTCCTGGGAAGGTCACCTCTCCTCACTCCACTCGGCTGGTGGCAGGTGGACTAACGCGCACCCAGCCCCATACCCGGGCCGGGGCTGGTCTGACGTCATCGCCCCTCTGTTCCGTGCTCACCCATGGAGATGATATGTAATCGTGTGCATCAGGGTCCTAGAGGAAAGAGAGAAACCTGCCCGACCTCGGAGAAGAGCCTGGTTGAGCCTCGGGGGTCTGAGAAAGCACGTTTAGGATCCCATGTGAGGGGGGAGAGCTGTTTCTTGGCTGTGATGATGCAGCGACTTCCTGTCACCTTGTCCTTCCTGGCACTTGGCTCCCTGAGTGTTGGGTAGGATTTCTTCCCCGGCTCTCCCCTCCCTCCCTGCCATCCGCTGTCACCTGATGCACCTGCTTCCTCCCTCCCCTCGTCTCCTCACCCCCCCTTCCAGCGTGGACTGCCACGTGGTCACTTGCTCCTCTCCCTTCCCGTGTGAGGTCCGTGCAGTCAGAGCCCGCTCCCGGCCCCCTGTCTCGTCCCGCCTTTCCTTCCCTTCTTTTTTTTATTTTTTTATTTTATTGATATTTTTACAGAGAGGAAGGGAGAGAGATAGAGAGACAAAAACGTCGATGAGAGAGAAACATCAACCAGCTGCCTCTTGCACACCCCCTACTGGGGATGTGCCCGCAACCAAGGTACATGCCCTTGACCAGAATTGAAACCGGGATCCTTCAGTCCGAAGGCCGATGCTCCATCCACTGAGCCAGTTAGGGCGGCCCTTGCTCTCTTCCTACAGAAAACCACTTGTGTGAGCAGGTCACCAGAGGGCAGGTGTCGCTTTTCTTTTACAAAACCTCCCTCATGCTTAGAAGGTATTTTCAAGGGCTAAGAGAAGACGCTGTCCCCTCCAGCGCCCCGGGCCTCACTGCCGTGGCTTCCACCCTCACGTGGCCCAGGACCACAGGAAGCCTCTCGCTTGTCCCTGCACCCCCGAGGACGGTGTCCAGCCCCTGGCTAGCTCCCATCCAGCGAGCTGCCTTCTGTTGTAGCTGAAGACCATGTGCCATAAAATTAATATTTGGAATTCACCACCGCAACCGGTTTTAAACACCAGGGTTATCTAAACTGTCATGGACAACCTGCTGAAAAAGTTCGGAAGTATTCCCTACCCTCTAGCCGCCCACACAAGTGAGCTTCCACCCAGCTTAGCTTTCCTAAACACGCGGAAGCTGGACCTCAGGCCAGTACGGTCCTGCCACACTCCCCTCGTCATTCAACACCCCCCCATCCTGGGTCCCTTTCCCTACATGTTTCTCCTGGGAAGGTCACCTCTCCTCACTCCACTGGGCTGGTGGCAGGTGGACTAACGCGCACCCAGCCCCATACCCGGGCCGGGGCTGGTCTGACGTCATCGCCCCTCTGTTCCGTGCTCACCCGTGGAGATGATACGTAGCCGTGTGCATCGGGGTCCTAGAGGAAGGAGAGAAACCTGCCCGACCTCGGAGAAGAGCCTGGTTGAGCCTCGGGGGTCTGAGAAAGCACGTTTAGGATCCCATGTGAGGGGAAGAGCTGTTTCTTGGCTGTGATGATGCAGCGACTTCCTGTCACCTTGTCCTTCCTGGCACTTGGCTCCCTGAATGTTGGGTAGGATTTCTCCCCCGGCTCTCCCCTCCCTCCCTGCCATCTGCTGTCACCTGAGGCACCTGCTTCCTCCCTCCCCTGGTCTCCTCACCCTCCCTTCCAGCGTGGACTGCCACGTGGTCACCGGCTCCTCTCCCTTCCCGTGTGAGCCCCGTGCAGTCAGAGCCCGCTCCCGGCCCCCTGTCTGGTCCCGCCTTTCCTTTCCTTCTTCTGGTGCCGCACTCACAGCACCACTGTACGCTGTGTCCAGAATTTCCTCTTTCCTGCTCATATTGACTCTTCATCCGCCCCAGTTTCTGCCTGTTTGGAATTCAGCCCACCTTCAAGGCCAAATGTTGCTGCCTCACGAAACCTCCACTGATTCCGGGTGGAACTGGCCTCTCTTACTCATACAGTCACTTATATCCGTGCCTTATCCTCCCCAGTAGGTGTCAGTAAACGTTAGAGGAATGAAGGACTGTCCTGGCCCATAGAGCAATTCTTAGCATTGAGTAGCTTTGGAGACAAGCAGATTAGGGTTAAAAACCCCAGCTCCCGCCGAAACCGGTTTGGCTCAGTGGATAGAGCGTTGGCCTGCGGAATGAAGGGTCCCGGGTTCGATTCCGGTCAAGGGCATGCACCTTGGTTGCTGGCACATCCCCAGTGGGGGGTGTGCAGGAGGCAGCTAGTCGATGTTTCTCTCTCATCAGCGTTTCTAACTCTCTATCCCTCTCAATTCCTCTCTGTGTAAAATCAATAAAATGTATTTTTAAAAATAAATAAATAAAAATAAAAACCCCAGCTCAGTGGATAGAGCATTGGCCTGCCGACTGCAAGGTCCCAGGTTCGATTCCGGTCAAGGGCATGTACATTGGTTGCAGGCACATCCCCAGTAGGGGGTGTGCAGGAGGCAGCTGATCGACGATTCTCTCTCATTGATGTTTCTAACTCTCTATCCCTCTCTCTTCCTCTCTGTAAAAAAAATCAATAAAATATATATTTTTTAAAAACCCAGTTCCCCACTTACTGATGAATCACCGAGCCTCAGCCTCCTCAATGGGCATGCGGGCGGTGCCTCCCCGGACAGCTGAGACGATGCACATAGACCTCACGGGAGGTAGAGCTCATACCGAGGGGTCGGTAAGGTTACCTGTTACTCACGTCAGCTCAGGTCGGTTTGCTCTCTGAGGTTGGTCACTGTCTTCTCTGGCTGTTGGGCAGAATAAAAGAAATAAGTCAGGTGCTGCCATGGGGCAGGCGTTGGCAATTCAGAAGAGCCTCCCGCTCTGCGGGTCTGGCCTCTCTCCCCCTGCCCTGGTCTGCCGGCCCGTGCCGTGTCTCCCTGGGCAAGCCACTCTCCTGCCCTGGGCCCGGTCCCACTCGGCTCTGGGCCCCACTTCCCACGCGGTTGCTTCTTTCTCCTCCCAGCCTCGAGGTGAGTGGGTCCCCGGGGGCAGCTTACAGCACATGAGCACCTGTTCCCTCTCCGGCTCCTGCCCTCCTGCCCCTCCTGCCCCCGGAGAGAATGACCGTCAGACCGTGGGTTGCTCGGCAGGAAGGACCCTTGGAAGCCGTCTTCCGAAGCCCCTTGCTTCACAGGGGAGGACACTGAGGCGGGAGGTGGAGTGCTTGCCCAAGGTCATACCGCGGAGATGGGCCAGAGCGAGGATTTCTGGCTTCCAGTCCGGCATTCCTTGCTCCACTCCAAGCACCAACGACCCCACTTCCCTCCACACACGCTGGACGGATGGTTCTGGCCATTTTCTACCTAGATCACCCCATCGGGCCCCGAGCGCCTGAGCTGAGGGCCTGAGACATGGGCGTCTTCCCCTGAGAATTTAGAGTCAGCCACAGCTCTGGACACTTTGAAGGTTGGCTGCCTGCCTTCTGACCATTTTATATCAAACCCTCTGGGAGCTTAGAAGGTGCATTAAGATGCAAGTGCTGCCAAGGCAACTCCCTCTTTTAAAAAATATATATATATATTATTGATTTTAAAATATATATATTTTATTGATATTTTACAGAGAAATGGAGAGTGATAGAGAGCTAGAAACGTCGATGAGAGAGAAAAATCGACCAGCTGCCTCTTGCACACTCCCTTCCGGGGATGTGCCCGCAACCAAGGTACATGCCCTTCACCGGAATCGAACCCGGGACCTTCAGTCCGCAGGCCGACGCTCTACCACTGAGCCAAACCGGCCTCCGCTATTTTATTGATTTTTTACAGAGAGGAAGAGAGAGGGATAGAGAGTTAGAAACGTCGATGAGAGAGAATCATCGATCAGCTGCCTCTTGCACACCCCCTACTGGGAATGTGCCCACAACCAAGGTACATGCCCTTGACCGGAATCGAACCCAGGACCTTTCAGTCTGCAGGATGACGCTCTATCCACTGAGCCAAACCGGTTTCGGCCAAGGCAACTCCCTCTTGACCTTGAGGCGAGGCTGGCGCAACACTTCAGTGCAGGAGGGGGTCCGTGCGCACCGGTTACCATGAGGTCCAGTTCTTTGGCCCTTAGGATAACATGGGCACGTGCGTAATTCTAACCACAGCTCCACTTCCACTAACAGCTGAGCAAGCTCACCTGGTGGATGCTCTCCGAGTCCCTCCTTCCCTCTCAGGGTCCCTTCCAGCAGGTGCGTGTGCCACCTTCCCCTGCATGAAGAGATCTGCCGGACACTAACCTCCCCCAGGGCCTCCTCTCCAAGCTCCCAGCTGAGACAGTTCCCCTCAGAGGGGGCGTCTGCCTGCGAGGACAGGGATAGCCCCGAAATCTCAGCACCTGGGTGCTGGCCCGACCCAGCTGACCAGGCCCTGGTCTGGCGTCCAGGGACCTCACTCATCTCTGCGTGTCATTCTTCAGCATCCCCGCCCCACCCGCTGCTGAGCTCAGCGCCTCCTCAGCCCGTGTCCAGCCTGTTCCAAACCCGCTGTCTCTCCCAGGAGGGGGGCTGGGGAACAGTCCTGCTTCCAGACATCCATGTGCCCCCTGCAGCCTGGGGGGGCAGGGGAGAGCCGGTACCCTCGGCTCTCCGGTGCGCCACACGGGCCTCCAGGATGCTCTCCGTATTCCGAAGCCCCGCTTCCTTCACGTCGCTCACTGCTCGGCCCTCAGCGGGCTCTCATCAGGGCTCACACGCAGGCAGCCCCGCACACGTGTCCCAGGCTTCTCTCTCGCTACGCCCCGGCCTCAGACCCTCTCCTCAGGCTGGTTCAGTCCCGGTGTCCCACGTGCACCTCGGCTTTCCTCTCCTGGGTTGGCCCACGCCCCTCACCAGCCACAGTCTCCCTCCCTTCCTGTCGGATCCATCTCGCAGTCCTCGCTCTGCTCAGCTGGAGCGCACGTACGGGGCCTCCCCGGGGGCTTTTCAAACAACAGTGCCTCTCTCCCTCCCCTGGATTTCCGTCACGCACTTTGTCACCTTTGTCATTTGCTGGCCTGTGTGCATGTATGCCCCAGCTAGACTGTGAACTCCTTGAGATTAGGAACCATATCATATTTCACATTAATTTTGTTTCTCTGCAGAACTTCACACAGAGCTTTGTAAACATCACTGTTTCCTGCAAATGAATGAGTGAGTGAATGAGTGAGTGAATTAGTGAATGAATGAGTGAATTAGTGAGTGAGTTAATTAGTGTATGAATGAATGAGAGAGTGAATAAATTAGTGTATAAATGAATGAATGAGTGAGTGAATTAGTGAGTGAATTAGTGAATGAATGAGTTAATTAGTGTATGAATGAATGAGTTAGTGAGTGAGTGACTTAGTGTATGAATGAATGAGAGTGAATAAATTAGTGTATAAATGAATGAGTGAGTGAGTGAATTAGTGAACGAGTGAGTGACTGAATAGATTAGTGAGTTCGTAACTTATTCACTCATGAATAAATGAGTGAATGAAGAAATGTGTCAGTGTGGGAGGCGAGGGCACCCTAGCTCCCTCCAATCCCGTTGTGTAGGCCTGGTGCCCATGGCATTTTTTCTTTTCCCCTTTTATCAGGTGGCTGGACTCTTTCATGTTGTCTACTCTTTGGACCTCAGAGAAGGGCAGGTAACCCTGATGGGAGGCGTGACTAACTCCAGACTGATCCAGTGGGGCAGAGAGGCCAGCAGCCCCCACAACCCACCCGCGCGTGGTCTGGATCAGAGCCAGGTGCCTCCCACTGACACATGTGTGCGTGCCTGTGCCTTCATCCCAGGGCCGGCCCCGCTTCTCCGACCCTCCGGAGCCTCCCGCTGCACTAACTGGGTAGCGCCTAACTTACCCACCTTTCTTTCTTTTTCTCCTCTCTGATACCTGCGACGTGAATTCGGTTTGATGATTGCTGCTCTGGTGGACAGAACGCCTCTCTCTCTCTCTCTCTCTCTCTCTCTCTCTCTCTCTCTCTCTCTCTGTTGTTGATTAATCCCTGTTATGTCACAAACACGGCGGTCTGCACGCAGCATGTGGTGAGGAGTCCGCCCGGCCCGTGCGGAGCATGCGGGGCTGTGAGGGAGCCGCCAGCGAGGCGGCTGCAGCGGGTCCCGGAAGGAGCTACTAACTCTGAATCGCTAGTGGGGAGTGTGGCCGTGCTGTCCATTGCCCGTCGCACGAAAACCTCTTGTCTGTATCCTCGTGGTTGACAGTTGAGGGGGTTAGACACGCATGAGGTGAGATGGGCTAACATGCGCGCTAGGGGCGACCTCAGCAGGGGTTGGCAGTCAAGCTCGGCTGCCGTGCTGAGCCCGGGCTCCTGCAGGCATTCTCTTGGCGGTAAAGGTCTCACTGGGATACCCGGTCACAAGGGTCTGGGTCTTCTCTGCACCCTCCCTCCCCTGACTGAGAAATCATTGAAATATACAGAATGGACTGTGTGTTGGCTACGTAGCTTTCTTATCCTTTACAAACTGGGGGAAGGGTTAGAAATTAAAGCTCTCAGATTCATAGAAAACTTGGTTGCACACTTGACCTTTTGAAGTTCCAATTTCCAAGAGTTTTACCTAGGAAAAAAAAGATTGAGCCGAAGCCGGTTTGGCTCAGTGGTAGAGCGTCGGTCTGCGGACTGAAGGGTCCCGGGTTCGATTCCGGTCAAGGGCATGTACATTGGTTGTGGGCACATCCCCGGTAGGGGGTGTGCGGGAGGCAGCTGGTCGATGTTTCTTTCTCATCCACATTTCTGGCTCTCTATCCCTCTCTCTTCCTCTCTGTGAAATATCAATAAAATATATTTTAAAAAAAGAAATTAAAGCTCTCAGATTAATAGAAAACTTGGTTGTTGCACACTTTACCTCTTGAAGTTCCAATTTCCAAGAGTTTTACCTAGGAAAAAAAAGATTCATCAGGAATAGCCCTAGCTGGTTTGGCTCAGCGGATGGGATGTCGGCCTGCAGACCGAAGGGCCTGGGTTCGATTCTGGTCAAGGGCACGTACCTTGGTTGCAGGCTCCTCCCCAGCCCAGGCCCTGTCAGGGCTCGTGTAGGAGGAACCAGTGGATGTGTTTCTCTCACCTTGATGCTTCTTTCTGTCTTTCCTTCTCTCTTCTGCACTCCCTGAAAGTCAATGGGAAAATATCCTCTGGGGAGGGTTAACAACAATAATAAGGATCATCAGGAATATCATTGCCTTTGCCCCCAGGATACTTCTGTGGCATTTCTGCCAGGTCTGTGGAGCACTGCTGGGAGGACCACTGGGCCTCACGTGCTGTCCTGCCCAGAAAGCAGCAGGTTGACCAGTTAAAGCAAACAGCACGAAACTGAGGGGAGCAGAGAGCTCAGGAGGAGGTGCTCCCAGGAGCGGGTGCTGAGGACAGTGTTCACTTGTGCTGCGACAGCCCCAGGGGCAGGTGCTCACAGGTGCCTGGAGTAGGCTGACCTGAGTTCATTAAATGGCCCCCAAATTATTTTCTTAGCTTTTCCTGTGGCTCATATTCTGAATTCGGTGTTGCCGGGGGAGGGGGGGCACTTATACAAGACATTTGAAAAACACACACACATGGCCTCGCTGGCATGGTTTGGTGGTTGAGCATTGACCTATGAACCAGGAGGTCATGGTTTGATTCCCGGTCAGGGCACATGCCTGAGTTGTGGGCTCCATCCCCAGTGTGGGGAGTGCAGGAGGCAGCCAATCAATGATTCTCTTTCATCAATGATGTTTCTATCTCTCCCTTTCCTTTCCTCTCTGAACTCAATACAAATATTTAATCACACACACACACACACACACACACACACACACACACACACGGAGGAACTTTTCACCCTTCCTCAGAGTTACCTTGGGGCGAGGGGACGACATGTATTCTAGAGATTTTCAAAGAATTTTAATTTTATTTATTTTTTAAAATATGTTTTTATTGAGTTGAGGCAGGGGGAGAGGGAGAGAGAGACACACACAGAGACAGAGACAGAAAGACAGAGAGAGAGACATTGATGTGAGAGGGAAACATCGCTTGGCTGCCTCCTGCACACCCCCTCCTGGGGATGGAGTCCAGACTGGGAATCTAGCCGGTGATCTCTCGCTGCACGTGCATGGGACAACATCCAGCCAACTGAGCCACACTGGTCAGGGCTCAAAGCATTTTAGAAACTCTCCTTTTAGAATTGCAGTCAGATTCAGGTAGTGAGCCATAGGAGGGGGTTATACATTCTTGAGGTCAGAATTCTCCAGTTGGGAGGGAATCTTGTTCTGCCCTTTAATTTCCCAGTAAAACTGTGAGTTTGGGAAGATCCCGGGGGCTTTGCTGAGGTGAGGTGCTCAGGCTGCAGGCCAGTGCATTACAGTTGCTGAAGGTGCCACTTCCTTCTCGGTTGTTTTTGTTTTGTTTTGTTCTGAAGTAGTTTGTTCTTTTCTTTTTTTTTATGGCATTTCTCTTTTTTTATGGCATCGTGCAAGCTCTGTGTTCACCAAATGGGGTCCTCCAGGTGATCTTGAGAGAGTGCTGTGGGAGATGTTGAAAGTGAAATCACAGGAGAGAACAAAGATGGCGGCGTAGGTAAACATACCTAATCGGCTGCTGTGCACAACAACTTAAAAACAACAACAACAACAACTATAAAACAAACATCTATCTCCCAAAAACCAAGGGAACACTGGCTGAGAGGAAGCCCTACAACTAGACTAAAAGAGAAAGAGGAGAATCCAAGGCACAATCGCTGGAAATCATAAAGACTCCTTAATGGTTAATGCATGTTTGTGGTACAGAATTTTGAAACCATAAAAGAGGGCATCAGTGAGAGGAAGCTCATTCCCCTTCCTGCCCTCTACTAACGTGGCTGCTTTAGTTTAGTTTAGTTTTTGTTAATCTTCACATGAGGGTTTTTTCCACATTTATTTATTTATTTATTTTTAGAGAGAATGGAAGGGAATAGGAGAGAGAGAGAGAGAGAGAGAGAGAGAGAGAGAGAGAGAGAGAGAGAGATGTTAGGGACATATTGATTGATTGCCTCCTGCGTCTGCCCTGACAAGGGCGGGGGATCAAACCTGCAATCCAGGTGTGTGCCCTTGACCAGGAATTGAATCCATGACCCTTTGGTCTGTGGGCTGATTCTCTAACCACTGAGCAACGCCAGCCAGGACTGGCATGGCTGTATTAAAGGAAACCCTGTAACCTTTCAGCAGGCACTTTCACTGGTCCCTTCACATGGCCATTAGCACAGGGTAACTTGGATCCCCATCTCCTTCTCAGACAGAACTCCAGAGACCTCATGTGGGACGGGCTGCAGTGGCGGCAGCTCTGAGTGGAGACAGCTCCCACCTGGTGCCCATCTTCATCTGCACCCCACCCTGCATCTTCATCTGCACCCCACCCTGCACCCCATGTGCTCCAAGGCCAGGTCAAGTGCAGTCTGCCCTGGACTCCTTGCCTCTCAGATGTGTGCCCTGGGCACCCTGTGGACCTCTGGCATCTTGCAGACATTCCTGTGGGCAAAGCCCAATTCTCTGTGCAGTAGGGTGCTCTCCAGGGCTGGGGCCCCGGCGATGATGGGGGTGGAGGCGGGGTTTCCTGCCTCCGTGTTTCACCCAGGGGCTTGCTGGATAAACGGCCGTGTGTTCATTCAGGCAAGTCCTCGACCCCTAATGTGAATCGGGTGCAGTGGGGGGGAGATGCCAAGGCTGCAAGAATGAGTAAACAATCTGGAGGGGAAGGCAAAACAACCAACAGTGCCAACAGTTCACTACGGTTGTGTGGAGCTCAGCAAATCCGTACCGACCGCGCTGAGGGCTTGGCGGGGAGCTGAGCCGGCTGAGAAAAGCAGCCACTTTGCACGGAATCTAAACTGCATTTAATCTAAAGATAATCATCTGACTGTACCACCAAGGAAGAAAATAGTGCCAATTTAATTAGGACATAATGATTTTTCACTCAGAATGTTTACTTCTCCTTATTAAAAAGACTCTCGGCCTTGTTGAGACGTCGATTTTTCTGTGTCACATTTGCGCACACATTGAAGGGAACGTGTAAACACAATGTAGTGGCTGAGGCCGTCCTAGCCTCACATCTTCGCTCTCAGAGTCCGACTCCTCTGCATCACTCACCAGCTCAGCTGGTCGCTACCATTTATGGCCTTGCCGCCGGGCTCGCTGGCCTCACTGGCCTCCCTGCGTGAGGGCGAGGCCGGGCCAGGGTCTGGCCTCGGGACAGGACTGCTGCTGATTCCCCTCTGCCAGTTGGGACGCTGCCACTTTCTGGATCCTACCAGAAGGTGTCAGTGAAGTGCTTTACAGCTGAACGGCCTGGACTCGTTTTCCTTCTCCAATGGGTTCTGAATGGGTTTGTTAATTGAACACGCAGGCGTGTCGGCAGATCTGTCGGGTGTGGGGAATAACAACCAAGGGCATTGGTGTGCGGGCAAGGACAGCGATGCCACGGCAACAGCAATTGTAAGGCCCACCCCAGTTCCACATGAAGACCGTGTCTTAGAATTGAGGAAATCAATTTAAAAATCTGTAAAAATGCTGAAACCGGTTTGGCTCAGTGGTAGAGTGTCGGTCTGCAGACTGAAGGGTCCCGGGTTCGATTCCAGTCAAGGGCATGTACCTTGGTTGCGGGCATGTCCCCAGTGGGGGGGGTGTGGGAGGCGGCTGGTCGATGTTTCTCTCTCATCGACATTTCTAGCTCTCTATCCCTCTCTCTTCCTCTCTGTAAAATATCAATAAAATATATATTTTTTAAAAATCTGTAAAAGACAACAACAAAAACATCATTTCCAAGAAGTCTGGGAGTCAGTGGGCGCCGTCATTATCCCAGCGACTTAGTGATGTCAGGGCTCCGGGTGGACGTCTCTGCGCGTCTCCTGGTCACAAGGTGGCAGTTCTGCCCACTCGCAGGCGGAAGCAGGGAGCAGGGTCAGACCTTCCCCCTGCGTATCAGGAAGAGAACATACCTCCCCCAGAAATCCCTTAGCGGATTCCCCTTCCTCCCCTTGGCCAGGACTCCTCGCATGGCCATCCACGGCCACAAGGAGGTTGGGAAAGCTGTTTTTCCCTCATCATTTCCAGAATGGGGTTGGGAATGACGTTTGGATGGTCAGCTACTAGTAACAGCATATCCCACTGCCGTTGGATGCATTTGGGATTACTGAGTTAATTAATCTGAAATACGGGAGGGAGGACTATTCAAAACGCTTAATATGGTAACGCAGCTCATTCAATTATGGAGACTATGCTATCTGGCTTTGCCAAACTTGGGGAATCCAAATTTATTTTTCTAAAATGCAGAACCCAACTCTGCATAATGCCAGCGAACAACTCTTGCTTGTGCCCAGAATGAGGAAGTGAATGGGAGCTGACGTGGCCCCACCGGAGGGATGGGTTTGTGGAGGGTGAATGGAAATGGGGCTTTGCCGAAGCCGGTTTGGCTCAGTGGTAGAGCGTCGGTCTGCGGACTGAAAGGTCCCGGGTTCAATTCCGGTCGAGGGCATGTACATTGGTTGCGGGCACATCCCCGATAGGGGGTGTGCAAGAGGCAGCTGGTTGATATTTCTCTCTCATCGACGTTTCTAGCTCTCTATCTCCTTTCCTCTCTGTAAAATGTCAATAAAATATATATATATATATATATATATATATATATATATATATATATATATTTAAAAAGGAAATGGGGCTTTGAGCAGAGGCGGGGCAGGGCCGAGAGGCTTAGAGATCACTGCTGGCCATGGCGGCTTCTTTTGACGGGTGTGGCTAACTTGTTTTCAAGAGCCTCGCGGCCCTGCCACTGGGATTTCCTCGGAGTCAGACTAGGTTGGCACCGAGCTATTATTATCTCCTCCTCTTTCCTGACCTCCGCCACTTCCAGTCTTCCTGCGGCCGGTGATATTGGAGCCAGGCTGGCTGGCTTCTGGGAGGGGACCAAGGCCTTTGTGAAATGGACAGGCATGATGCCCGCCGCCGCCGCCTCCGCCGCCGTCTCTCAGGCGCTGCCGGGCCTGGCGAGAGCTGGCAGGCACACTGATGGTTAGTTCCTGGTCACCTATTCGGGCTCGGGACCCTTTTGGTCCTTTGGCCAAAAGTTATCTTTTTCTGTCTTTCTTTTTAAAATTCCCACAGCAACTTGTGTGTCTTAGGTACAGCGGCAGTTACCATAGCAGGGGGTGATAGTTGTTTATCCTCACCTGAGGATATTTTCCCATTGATTTATTTTTTTTTTTTTTTATTTTTATTTTTTTAGTTCATGTCTTTTATTAACCCAGATACAATTACTTGTCTTCTGGTTTGTTGAAGCAATAGGTCAGACAGCATTTGCCACAATAATGTCTGTCAAGGTGGCTGGCCATGAAAACTCCAGCACCACATTCATCGGAAGGGCACTCTCGGCGAAGGCGACTGATTTTGCCATTCTCATCCATTTTGTAGTATTTCAGGACAGCCAGCTTAACCTTCTTTCTCTTATGCTTGTTCTTCTTGGGGGTGGTGTAAGACTTCTTCCTTTTCTTGGCACCACCACGAAGTCTCAGCACAAGATGAAGCGTGGACTCCTTTTGAATGTTGTAGTCAGACAAAGTACGCCCGTCTTCCAGTTGCTTGCCAGCAAAGATCAGTCTTTGCTAATCAGGAGGAATTCCTTCCTTATCCTGGATCTTGGCCTTTACATTTTCTATCGTATCCGAGGGTTCAACCTCGAGAGTGTTGGTCTTCCCCGTGAGGTTTTCACGAAAATCTGCATCTTGGCGGCGACTCCACCGCAGATGGTGGATCGGAAAGTCCCCATTGATTTTTAGAGAGTGGAAGGGAAGGGGCGAGACAGAGAGAAACATTGATATGGGACACACATTGCTTGGTTGCCTTCTGAATGCACCGCGCCCCCAGCGGGGGGCTGGGGAACGAGCCTGCAGCTGAGATGTGTGCCCTGGACCGGAATCGAACCCAGGACTCTTCAGTCCCAGAGCCGACGCTCTATCCACCGAGCCAAGTGGGCTAGGACTCCAACAGTTACTGTGCCTTGGGCTTTGTGGTGGGTTCTTTATGGGCATAATCTCCTATAGTCCTCACTGCCATCCTGCTGCCAGAACACTTGGGAGGGAGTGAGACGGAGAGAGTTTCGGGTCCCCCAGCTGTTGGGATAAGGCTGCGTTTGAATCCAGGGGTGACTCTAGAGCAGCCGTGGGCAAACTACGGCCCGCGGGCCGGATCCGGCCCGTTCGGCTGTTCTATCCGGCCCGCGGAGCCGAAAGAGCGGAGGGTTCTCTTGCTCTCCCCTCCGCTCCTTCACCAGCATCCCAAGAGGAGAGTGCCAGCATGGTCAGGTTGCTTTTGTTCCGGCCCTCCGGTCCAGTTTAAGAACCCATGGTGGCCCTCGAGTAAAAAAGTTTGCCCACCCCTGGTCTAGAGCTAGTGTTCTTCAGCCTTGCTCTCCCTAGCTTCTGGCCTGGCACCTTTGTCTTACTTGGACATCGGTCTTTCCCCGTTTCCTCAGAAATCAAGCTGTGGTTTGGGTATTTCCTAACGACACCTGCACAGTGCCTTGTTCTCGGTAGGAGCTTATGGACCCAATAAATGGATGAATGGGGGGGGGGGGGAATGGAAGAGCGAGTCCGAGGCAGATTTCCTGGATGTTAAGCTAACATTGAATTGCTCCTTTGTAATGGTCGAGTATTTTCTCTCTTTTCAGAATCAGTTTTTGTTCTTTAGGCATCTAATTTCTTCTAAATCCTAGAGAGCCAAATTCTAGGATGTTCTGATTAAACTAATCATGGCTCCCAAAACCGGTTTGGCTCAGTGGATAGAGCATCGGCCTGCGAACTGAAAGGTCCCGGGTTCGATTCTGGTCAAGGGCATGTACCTTGGTTGTGGGCACATCCCCAGTAGGGGGTGTGCAAGAGGCAGCTGATTGATGACTCTCTCTCATCGATGTTTCTAACTATCTCTCTCCCTTCCTCGCTGTAAAAAATCAATAAAAATATTTTTTTAAAAAATAAAATAATCATGGCTCACTGCTGATGGATTTGGAGGGCACTGCCCTGGGCAGCGGGCCCTCCCTTGTGTTCTTGGCAGAGACCACCCAGCGTTCGAGTCTGGACGGTGAGGCCTCAGACCCCGTGTCCCTGTCTCCAGAGCAGGCCTGAGGCAACGGGGGTGCCTTTTCCCCCCACAACGCCTTCCCACACCCCGTGGCCTGGATTTACCCTTCTGATCATATAGATTAGATTATTTAAACAGGCTTCTTTCCGTTAGTTTCTGGGAGGCGTTGTCTTCGTATCTTTGGGAGGTGGAGGACTCAGCTTTTCATGTGAATCCATCTCTTTTTCTCAGGCATTTCTCCTGAGCCTGTCCACAGCCCCGTGCCCCTTCCCCCTCAGGAGCTCAGGCGCACGTGCTCTTTGTCAGTGGCTCTCTGAGGTCCAACGGTGACCTGCTATGCTCTGGCCCGTTTTTATTACTGTTTTCTTATTAAGTAAAATGAAAGAATCCCTCAAACCCTCTGCCGACTCTGAAGGCCCCTGAGAAAGCTTGTTTCATCAGCTCCCCCCCCACCCCCCCACCCCCCGCAGGCCCAGCCCAGGGCACTCCGTTGGCCTCTCATTGACTTTGTGCTGCTGTGTTGCTTCTGTTGCTGGTGGTGCTTTCTTGTCCCCAAGCCGGTCAGTCAGCCCTCCAGAGCCACTCTTACTTCATTTGTGCAAATGCATGTCCCTCTCCATCCCCGCCGCCCCATGTGCCTGTGGGAAGGCTGACGCCCCCCGTCTTTCTCAAGCCCGGAGTTCATTCCTCTGCCTGGTGGTTACTTGCCTGTCACCTTTCATTCCAATCTCAACCCAATCCTCAGCAGCCCCAGTCTCCTCCCAGCCTCCCTCCCTTACCCCCTCCCCGCCCCCGCCCCCCAGCTCTCCTTCTCCCCCAAACACGTCCCTCTGCAGCCCCTGTCCCTGAGCCCCAGGTTCTCTCACACAGGCAGCCGGGACCTGCCCTTCAGAACGGTGGGGGGTTGGTCTTGCTTCCCCGAACGAAAGAACAGTTTCCCCCTGAGCTGAGCTCGGCGGCTCCCCCCCACATACACACAACATGCAGGGCTTACGGCCAGCTGGGGTCTTCCACACCCTGTCTTCCTTCCTGGTTCGTCCCCTTCGGTATTTCATGAAGCTGGACGCCGCCGTGGGGGTAAATGTGCTCATGAACAGTGTGGGCGGGGAGCGGATCAAAGCAAAGCCGCTGTCGCACCATTAGAAGTGCTGTCTGGCCAAAACCGGTTTGGCTCAGTGGATAGAGCGTCGGCCTGCGGACTGAAGGGTCCCGGGTTCGATTCCGGTCAAGGGCATGTACCTTGGCTGCGGGCACATCCCCCGTAGGGGGTGTGCAGGAGGCAGCTGGTCGATGTTTCTCTCTCATTGGCGTTTCTACCTCTCTATCTCTCTCCCTTCCTCTCTGTAAAATATCAATAAAATATGTTTTTTTAAAAAGAAGTACTGCCTGCATTTCCTTTCCTGTGAAAGGGGTACAGATGAAACACGCATATTATTTACTAGGTTTTGCTTTTCTGACCGAGTACCGAGAGCCAGTACCGAGAGCCGAAGAAGAGGTCTGGGTCTGTAAACCTGAGAAGCAGCGGCCAGGCCCTGGGAGAGAGCTGCAGGCCACGGCCACATCCCCAGCCCGGGTCTGGGTGGGTCTGAGGCTCCTAGAGGCGGCCAAGGAGGAGGAAGGAGCCGGAGCCCGAGCCAGAGCCGGAGCCGGAGCCGGAGCCGGAGCCAGAGGAGCAATTGCGGAGTCCCACCGTGACCCTGGGATCGTCCCGACCTTGACCTCCGTTCCCCCCTCGCTGACCGGCAGAGCTTCCTGCTGGCTTTGTCTTGGCTTTGGCCCCGGTCCGGGATCCAGCCTCTGACGTGTGCCCTCCTGTGTTGTACCCAGGGACAGGGTGCCTTATCGGAGAGACTCCGGAGCTTCAGCATGCAGGACCTCACCACCATCAGGGGGGACGGCGCGCCCGCTCCCTCGGGCCCCCCTCCCGCGGGGCCTGGCCGGGCCGGCAAACACGGCCAGCCCAAGATGTCCAGGAGTGCTTCTGAGAGCGCTGGCAGCTCAGGTAAGTGTCTCCCCTCCCCCTCGCGCCTCCCCAGCCTCACTCACACCGGGGGGCCCATCCCCTGGGTGCCCGTAACGGCCCGGCCCAGGGACTGCCACCAACAGAGTTCCTCAGACCATGCCAGGCCGGCCCCGGGCAGGAAGCTGCCTGCGGACTCTGACCGGGGGCCCGTGTAGGTCACCCGCACCCCGCACGTGATTGTCTGCGGACTGGGGTGGTTGGGCCGCAGTGCCTGCACCAAACCTAAAGGCAGCAGGCACAGCCTCTCTGCCCTCCTCCCAGAGGGCTTATCTGTCTCCAGCATCTGAGGGTCCCTCCCACCTACCCAGGACTTGGGGCTCCGTGGTTCCTTTTACCTGCGTGATTCCTTCCCGCCCCCTCTCCTCTGAGGTCTACGTCCTGTGGAGGCACCGGCTTTTCGGAAATGGTGCCTCTTCTGGTTGTCAGACTCCGGGCACGAGGCTGCCTGTATCAGGATGACCTGGGGCCTGGCAGCTGGGCCCATCTGCAGAGGTTCGGGAGGTCGGGGAAAGACCCAGAGGCAGTGGTGCAGATGCCGGACGCCTGGCCCATCGCTGGTTTCAGGCTTGTGGAGGGCGGAGGGGCATGGGTCAGGGTAGGGAGCTGGGCCAGGACTCACGACTTCCCGGGCTGTTCCTTGGGGGAGGATGCAGGGACCTTGGTCCCCAGGAGCTGAGCACTCCCAGCCACTGCCAGCAGAGGGCGCTGGTGGAGGGGGAGGAGGCAGGCCTGGATGGGAAATGAAGCTTCGGTGGGAATGGGGCCACTTTTGTGGAATCTGTGGCTGGCTGTGTGCCTGGCGGCTGCCGTGCTCTTACTGGTAGCAGCAGGGACACCCAGGCCGACACCAGGCCGCCTGGGCCCTGATGGCAGGTGCAGCCTGCAGGTGGCACCTCGGCCCGAGCCCCGGGGAGCCCGCCTGCCTGTGGGAGGTCGCAGGCGTGGCTGGAGGTGCCCGGTGGCCTCCCAGCGAGTGCCAGCAGGAGCCAGCCTGGCTCCTCACCTCCAGCGTAACCTCCACGGGCCCAGGTGGGAGACTGGCTCTCCTGCCGGAGAGGAGGTGTTTATTTTAGCCCTGGCAGGGCCGGGAGGCGAGGCGTGGCCATGGCAGGGTGGGCCCCCTCAGGGAGAGGTTACTCCTGGGGAGCCCACCCCCCAGGAGAAGTTAGATCGCAGTCCCAAAGGCCGGGCAGGAAGGGACTCAGGGACCATTTCGTCTAGCCCAGGGGTGGGCAAACTTTTTGACTTGAGGGCCACCATGGGTTCTTCAACTGGACCCGAGGGCCGGAACAAAAGCAACCTGACCATGCTGGCACTCTCATCTTGGGCTGCTGGTGAAGGAGCGGAGGGGAGAGCAAGAGAACCCTCTGCACTTTCGGCTCCGCAGGCCAGATAGAACAGCCGAACGGGCCGGATCTGGCCCGCGGGCCGTAGTTTGCCCAGGCCTGGTCTAACCTCTGACTTTACCAACAGAAGGACCGAGGCCCAGGGCAGGGAATTGCCACCAGGTCACCCTCGGGTGGCCTTCCCCTGTGGCCTCCTGACTCCTGGGGCCGGTGCCCTCTGTTTGCTCACTGGCCATCCAGGTTTCCTCAGCACCTGCGGCTTCTGACCCACTGGGCACCCGCTGGGGGGGGGGGAGTAGAACCCGGTATCGTCCCCACCCTGGAGCAGCTCATTGGCCACTGAGCCTGGAAGGCAAGCTGCCATTTGGAAGCAAAGCGGACCCCAGTGCTGTGAGGCTCGGAGGGCAGAGTAGATGTAGAGTTCCAAGGGGGAATCAATCCCCTGTGGCCTGGACCAGGGTTTGCTCTCCCTGCACCTGAGATTCCTCACCTGTACACGGGGAGCGACATTCCCATCTGTGGGGTTCTGAGGGTTCTCCTGAAACAACCATGGCGATCACTGATGACCAAGGGGCAGACGCTCGATGCAGGGGCTCCCCCTGGTGGTCAGTGAGCTCCCACAGGAGGAGCACTGCTCAGCGGGAACCAAGGTCACAGCCAGCGAGCACAGTGTTGGTGTGGGAGCCTCTCCTGCCTCCGGCCGTGCTAAGGATGCCTGACTGCTGGCTTAGGCCTGCTCCCTCCCCCACCTCTCCCAGAGAGTGGGCCTGCTCCCTCCCCCATCTGCCCAGAGAGCAGGCCTAAGCCAGCAATCAGACATTGCCCGAGGGCTCCCAGACTGCGAGAGGGCACAGGCCAGGCTGAGGGACTCCCGGAGTTCACAGATTTCGTGCACCAGGTCTCTAGTGTGAAAGAAACACATATACCCAGTGTGCAAAAGAACGAGATGGAGTTTGCAGGAACACATGCCCCCCTTAGAGAGTGAACGGGAGGCGTTCTGTCAGACGCGGCCCGTTAACGACGCGGGAACCTGTGAGGGGCACGGAGGGAGCTGGGGGGACGAGCCTTGCTTCCCCTGAGTGCAGACACCAGCGTGTGTTCGGTGAGCACCTGCTGCGTATCAGGCCTGCTCCAATCAGAACCAGTGGAGTGTGCACAGCAGCAAATTGGGCTTCTGCCAAATGGCCAGCACTTTGGGGGGGGGTCAGAGGTCAGGCTGAGGTTTCATAGGGGTCACTCGGCCCTGGGAGGTGTAGAGAGGAGGGGTTTCTGGAGATCCCGACCCCCAGGGCTGCGGCACGGCCCAGCTCTGCACAGAGCTGCCTGGAGTTATCTCCTAGGGCAGTGTTTCCCAAACGTTTGACATATGTGTACTCCTATATTTTCGTAACGCTAAGTACCCCTCGTCAAAAAAAAATGGATGTATTTTAATAACAATCAAAATATATTTATTTTTTATTTTTTTGGTACATACACAAAATAATAATAAATGAAAAATAAAATTATTCATAATAAAATATAAATAAAAGTTATATTATAAATAACATTTATTTGCACACCGGACCATCTCACACCTCACAAGACTGTCTTTTTAAAAAATATATTATTTATTGATATTTTACAGAGAGGAAGGGAGAGAGATAGAGAGCTAGAAACATCGACCAGCTGCCTCTGACACCCCCTCCCCCCCACTGGGGATGTGCCTGCAGCCAAGGCACATGCCCTTGACCAGAATCGAACCTGGGACCTTTCAGTCCGCAGACCGACGCTCTACCACTGAGCCAAACCGGTTTCGGCCTCACAAGACTGTCTTACTCATGAGAACATAGAATTAGGCTCAGCTAAGCACGGTGCAGTGCATATCCCCACCAAACTCTTCCTGTACCCCTGGGGGTATGCGGACCACACTCTGGGAAACACTGTCCTAGAGGGCACTGTGCCCCCCACCCCTGCCTTCCCTGGGGCTGCCAGATACGAGGACGGACCCCTGTGGGCCGGGCAGGGCCATTTCCGGCTGCTGGGCTCCTAACCCGAGAGGAAGCTGGGTCTGCAGGGACCCCTCCCCTGCCTGGTGTCTCTTCAGAGACCCACGTTCCGGGGGCCCCTGTATTGAACACACTGGCCTCCCCGCACTTCACCGGGGCCTCCGTGTCTGCTCGGGGTGGTTCTTGTCCGGGGGGGGGGGGGGTATCACTGATGGCGCCCGTCCCCACAGTGTGCACCTGCTGCTCCACCTGCCGGACCCGGAAAGGTGAGTAAGCAGCCGTCTGCCTGCGCTGCCCGCGCCTCGCCTCCGGAGGGCGCTCTAACCTCGAGCGGCACCTCACCGGGCTCCCTGCAGCGGCATGGCCCCGGGAGGGTCTAACTCCTTAAAACAGCGAACCTGTGGTGCCTTACGGTGTCTGCGGCTTAACGAGGCGGATCTGGCTCAGGGTCTCTCGGGTCGTAGTAACGTGTGGGCCAGGGCTGCTGTGACCTGAAGGCCAGATGGCTCGAGGATCCTCTTGCAGGGTGGCTGTCTCAGGGCAGCCGCAGCCCCGTACCACTCAAGCCTGTCTAGGGCAGCTGGAGTGTCCTTACAGCATGGCAGCCACCTAGGGGAGGGGGGAGTGTATGAATGAGTGAATGCAGGAAATCCCGGTACATTCTCTCGTGTTCTGTTGGTTGGAAATGAGTCCCTGTGTTCAGCCCACACGCCAGGGAGGAATTAATCGTCGCTTCTCGAAGGGAGGCCTGGCCGCGGGTGTGTGGGCTGTTTTCGCACCAGCACAGGGTCGTGCTTCCTGGAGCTGCGGGAGGAGGTCACGGGAACTCTCCAGGCCCGGGGTCTGGTCCTGCTGCCACCAAGGGAGCCTGGTCCCGCTTTGCCACTTACTAGCTGTGCCACCGCGTGTGGGTCACCTAACCACGCTGAGCCTTGTTCCCTCGGCTTAAAACGGGTGGAGATCCT
This sequence comes from Vespertilio murinus, assembly GCA_963924515.1. NCBI lineage: Eukaryota > Metazoa > Chordata > Mammalia > Chiroptera > Vespertilionidae > Vespertilio > Vespertilio murinus. Next base: position 19,270,183 of record OZ004713.1, read on the forward strand.
GCCCCCCTCATGTGCTGCGGCGAGAGTGGGGTGAGAGGGAGTTTGGGGGGGTGATGGTGGTGGTGGTGGTTATAGTGATGGTGATAGCGGTGATGATGGTGGTGGTGGTGGTGGTGGTAATGGTGGTGGTGGTGGTGGTGGTGATGGTAATGGTGGTGATGGTGGTGGTGATAGTGGTGGTGGTGGTAATGGTGGTGGTGGTGGTGGTGGTGGTGGTGATGGTGGTGGTGGTGGTGGTGATGGTGGTGATGGTGGTGGTGGTGGTGGTGGTGGTGATGGTGGTGATGGTGGTGGTGGTGATGGTGGTGGTAATGGTGGTGGTGGTGTTGATGGTGGTGGTGGTGGTGGTGGTGGTGTTGATGGTGGTGGTGATGATGGTGGTGGTGGTAGAGGTGACAATGATGGTGGTGATGATAATGGCTGTAACCTGGGGCACCTAGGAATGTGGGGGGGGGGAGCCTGGGTCCCCCGGGGCTACTGCGGTCCTCTGTGTGACCACTGGGCGGGGCCATGGCCACTCTGCAGTTGGCCACGGTGCTGTCCTGACCTGCTCCTGCTGTTTTTCTCACCTTAGCTGGACAGCTCATCCCCCCATTACCTTCCCAAGCCCTCCCCCCACTCACGCCCTCACCCCTGTGTCTGTGTCCAGTGGTGAGGCTTATCTGCCTGCACACAAGTCCTTTGGCTGATCTCTCCCCCTGACCCCCATCCCCCCTACCTTCCCTCTGAGGTTTGATGGTCTGATGGATGCTTCTCTGTCTCTGGATCTGGTTTTGTTCATCAGTTTATGTTACATAATATGCAAAATTCACCTTGGATTTTACTAGAACTGCCCACAAAACCTTGTCTAGGTTAAAAAAAAAAGATTTTTTTAAAATCACTAATGGTATTAACAGACACCTCCCATTTCTACCCCGCTTCTTCCAGTCCCTAACGAGGTACTGCACTCTAGCGCAGGTGTCAAAATACCTTAAGTTAACTCTTGTTCCCATTAATTGGGAACATTAGCAGGAACTTCCACTTCTGCTTTTAGACACTTGAAAGCAAGCCTTGCTAAAGCAAGGCCACCAAAAATTTTAGCTGCCTCCCAAAAAAAAATTGGGAGAGAGAGAGAAGCCTTTTGCTGCTGCAATTCTCCCCTCGGGTAAAAGCAACTCCTATTTCATTGAGAGTGTGGTCAGTTGGCACCAAAAATCCGTGCTTGAATAAACACTTCCAGGTTACTCTGTAAACAGAAGTCCAACTTTCAGAAAATAAACGGAAGAAAACTTTAAGTTTGTCCTTTTAAATCTTGTAGTATTATTATTAACTTCGGGTCAGACTCATTTACATAATATGCAAATTGACCTCTGATTTTACAAGAACAAGCTGCTCACAGAAACCTTGTCTAGTCAGTATTTGTTTTTTAAATTTCTACCTTTACATCTGAAATTCTTTTTTGTGTAATTTCTTTATGGATAAGGTATTATATATGCGTCCTCATCCACCCATTACCTTCCCACGCCCTCCCCCCACTCACTCCCTCACCCCTGTCTCTGTGTCCAGTGGCGAGGCTTATCTGCCTGCACACATGTCCTTTGGCTGATCTCTCCCCCTGACCCCCCATCCCCCTATATTTCTTCATTTAAGGCTTCTCAATGCCAGGAATTTTCAGGGTGATAGAAGGCTTGGGGGTCCGGGAGGCCATAGCCCAATGTGACTGACAGAGGCGTCAGCAGGGGCGGGAGACCACCCTCCTGCCTGGCTATGACTGACCGGCCTCGGGTCCCTTGGGCCTCCTGACCCACATCAGAAAGGGAAGGGCTGTACGTGTATGATTAAGCCACACATCTGAAACTAACAGTGCTGTCATCAGTGACATCTCAACAGGAGGGCAGGAGGGGGAGAATGAAGGAAGGAGGGAGGAGATGAAGAGAAGGAGGGAGAATGAAGGAGGGAGGCAGGAGAGGAAGGCAGGGAGGGAGGGAGAATGAAGGAGGAAGGGAGGGGGAGAATGAAGGAGGAAGGGAGGAGGGAGAATGCAGGAGGAAGGGAGAAAGGGAGAATGAAGGAGGGAGGAGGGGATGGAGGGAGGATGAAGGAGGGAGGAGGGGAGGGAGGGAGGGAGGATGAAGGAGGGAGGGGGGGAGGGAGGGAGGATGAAGGAGGGAGGAGGGGAGGGAGGGAGAATGAAGGAGGGAGGAGGAGAGGTAGGGAGGATGAAGGAGGGAGGGGGAGAGGTAGGGAGGGAGGATGAAGGAGGGAGGGGGAGGGAAGGGGCTCTACATGACTGGCCGATCTCGGGCCTGACAACCACGCATTCCCAGTGGCCACGGGCGGCTGTTTTTTCCTATCAGTTCATCCTTTAAGCTTTTGAGCTTGTAATTCCGCGGGCCATTCAGAAAGCCTGGCTCCTGGGGACCAGGGAGAGGAAAGCTGCCTTCTCCGGAGAGTTCCGTGCTGGGAAGTTCACCCCAGCCCCCTACCCACCCACCCACCCACCCGCCCGGCCCCAGGACACCTGCTGTTCATAACCAGAGGCTGCGTCCCCAGTGCGTGTCCGTGGGCCTGCATTGACTGCAGGAACCGTAGTTTGCTAGGGGGGAAGGCTGCCTGTGGGGAGGGGGGGACTCGGAGGAGGCCTCTGCTGCGTGGTCCTGCCTGCGGTGTGATCGGGAGCCTTTGCCCCGTCTCCCTTTTCCGGGCCCTCAGCACCCAGTGGCTGAGTTCCACTTGTTCCCTAAAGCATGCTGGCAAGGAGCCAGCACCCGTCCCTGTCCCTGCCCCAGGCCTCAGTCCCCCCTTTAAAGGGTGGCGTGGGGCCCACAGCTCGGCCACCTCTGCAGTGCAGGTGCGGGAGGTGCCGGCAGAGCACCGGTCAGGGGGCTCTGTTTCCCTGGGTGTGTGTGTGGGGGGAGGGGGCCGGCCTGGAGGCCAGCTCTGGTCAGTGACAGGGGGTCACAGATACTCGGTCGGAGGGCCCTCCTGGTCCCCAGAACGGATTTTCATTTGCTTCTCAGGTCACAGGAGAACATTCCCCCTCCTCCCCATTTCCTGCCCCTCTGGCAGTGGATTCCCTGTTGTTGCCTCCATCTTTCTCTGTTTCCAGTCTCTCTCTCTCCTGCCCCTACCTCCCTTCCTCCCTTCCTTCCTCTCTTCCCCCTTTCCTCCCTCCCTTCCTCTCTTCCTCCCTTCCTTCCTCCCTCCCTCTCTTCCTCCCTTCCTTCCTCTCTTCCTCCCTCCCTTCCTCTCTTCCTCCCTCTCTTGCTCCCTCCCTTCCTCCCTCCCTCTCTTCCTTCCTCCCTTCCTCCCTTGGTGTAACATAGAGCCGAGCTCTGTGGCGCTGCTGGGAATGAGCATAGACATGGATTTTGTTTTTAATAGAGGGGGTGGGACCTGTTTCCAAAGCAAAGCCACCCCTATTTCCGGTCTCCGTGGGGCGGGGAAGGTGCTGTGTGAGGGTGGCTGGCCAGGGGTCCGCGGGCTCAGGGGGGCGGCCCGGGGGAGACGTGGGGCGTGTGTGCATGCCGGTGTGTGCATGCCGCTCGGTGTGGCTCCATCTCCAAGGCGCTGCCCTCACGGTGTTCTCTTCTCTCCCTCGGTGGCCGTGGCGGCGGCGGGACGTGATGTAAGTGCTCCAGGCGGGCGTGCTCTTCACATGTTTGCCGTGTGGGGTGTTTGCTAACCGGGGCTTGCTCACCGCCTGCCGGGTCGGGGCCCCAGGCTCGGTGCGATGGTCTGCTGGGCCTGGGGGGCCGGGAGCCTGCCGGGGTCTCCGTCCTGCCCTCACCCGTCCATCCGTCCACAGAGGGAGGCGGCGCTGCTTCCCGGCCTGCGGGAGCCCTGTGACCTCCCGAGACCGATGTCAGCCTGGGCCGCCGCACCCCTGGCCCTGCTATGAGAACCAGCGGGACCCCTGCCCCTTCCGGGGCCCCAGCCGGGCACTGGGGGGAGCCCTGCAGCTCCAGGCCCCAACTGCCGCCTCCCGAGACCGAGACCGAGACCGGAGCGGGTGTTGTGCCAGGACCTCCCGCGGGAGACACCTCCTGTGCCAGTGGCTCCGGAGCATCACCCTGCCCGGCCCCCGTCCTCATCTTCATCCTGTGCCCTCTTAGCAAGACCACGCTCTGTGGGGTTTCTTTATTTAGCCCAGTGGTCAGCAAACTCGTTGGTCCACGGAGCCAAAGATCAACAGGACCACGACTGAAATTCCTTTTTAAGAGCCAAATTTTTTTAAAATATATATATTTTATTGATTTTTTTTAACAGAGAGGAAAGGAGAGGAAGAGAGAGTTAGAAACATCGATGAGAAACACCAATCAGCTGCCTATTGCACACCCCCTACTGGTGCCCATAACCAAGGTACATGCCGTTGACCGGAATCAAACCTGGGACCTTTCAGTCCGCAGACCGACACTCTGTCCATTGAGCCAAACCGGCTTCGGCTGGAGAGCCAAATTTTTTAAACTTAAACTTCTTCTAACGCCCCTTCTTCAAAATAGACTCGCCCAGGCCGTGGTATTTTGTGGAAGAGCCACACTCAAGGGGCCCAAGAGCCGCATGTGGCTCGAGAGCCGCAGTTTGCCGACCAATGACTTATAGCATTCCCTATTCCAGAAAAAAGTAGAGGTCTCCTCGCAGGAATATAGGCGGTAGGTGGGCCGCAGTAGGAAAAGTGGCGCTGGGGGGAAGGGAAGGGGTGGGTCAAATGGGGCAGAGGTGAGGGGACGTGTTTAACTGCGTGCCCCGAGGTGGACTGTCAGTGGGCGTCCCCGTGGCCGCTGCCTAGAGGGAAACAGTGAGAGGCTGTGTCACACAGAGCCCATCGGAGGGAGGCAGAGTCTTGCAGACAGCATTCTCGGCGGAAACTCTCGGTGAGCAGTGACCAGTGACCAGCAGGGCTCTGCTCTTGGTAGTAGGTTCTCTCGATCGCTTCCTTCCCAGGCTGCTCCGGCCCCCGAGCTGCCCACACTCGCCTCCTCAGCTCTAGTCGCTGCCACTTTTTTATTTTATTTTATTGCTTTTTTTACAGAGAGGAAGGGAGAGGGATAGAGAGCTAGAAACATCAATCAGCTGCCTCCTGCACACCTCCTATTGGGGATGTGCCCGCAACCAAGGTACATGCCCTTGACCGGAATCGAACCTGGGACCCTTCAGTCGGCAGACCGACGCTCTATCCACTGAGCCAAACCGGTTTTGGCAAGCCGCTGCCACGTGGTTGAAGCTTTGTGTTCCTGCCTGGATGCCTGCGGCCCCTCTGAGCGGTCACCCCGAGCGAGCAGAGGGTCACCTCTCCCCTCCCCTTCAGCTGGTGCTGGGGGCACAGCCATTTGGTTTCACGCTGAGCTGCTGGTGGCGGCGGCGGCGGGAGTTACTGTTGCTTCGACTCTGGCACTGTGTGTGAGGTCATTCCTGGCCTCGGCGACTCCAGCCTGCATGGCTGAGCCCAGTTGCTGGTGCCTGGGGGCCGTGTGGTGGCTCCGGGCTGCCTTCCGAGCCCCAGAGCGGTCAGGACAGCAGAAGCCCTGCTCCGGGATTTAGCGGCCCAGACTCAGCACAGCCCCAGCCCGCTCCCGGGTGCAGGGCTCCTGGCAGTCGGGACGGAGCTGGCCGGGCTGCTCCTGCGGTTTCTGCTCTGCTCGAAGGGCTTCTGTCTTTTCCTCTGCCCTCAGGCCCGAGGGGTCTGTGCCCAGAAGCAGTTTCCTGTGGGTGGGAACTGAGGTCTGATTTGGGACAAGCGCTGAGCTCCCTGCGGTGATGCCAGTGCTGGGCCGGGTTCAGGGGGGGGAGGGAGGGTCTGCCATGCACCCAGGATCAGGGTGCTTTGTAGGGGGCCGAGGCAGTGAGACGGACATGAGAACCAGGGCGCGCAGCACAAGCCCGGTGGTAGGGACGCCAGGCGCCGTCAGGGTGAGGGAGAGGAGAGGCCGGGAGGGCCAGAGCGCTCAGGGAGTTGTCAGTGTTCGGAGTGCAGCTGATTTGGGCAGGGGAAGGGGCCAGAGAATAACTTAAACCCAGAAAAAAACAGGCCGGGACACACACAAAGCCAAGAAATAAAAGGAATCTTAATGATATCAGGCTTGGCCCTTACGCAAGGGATTCTGAGTAGGCGGTGAAGACAACCGTGTTGTCGTGCCGCCACCTGCTGGCTGCGTGGGAGTACTGCAGCAACAGCTGGGCAGCTGCTCACATTTAGGGTTTGGTGGTTTTACTCAGCCCCGCACCTGGTGCTTCGTAGTCTGGCGAGTCCCCTTTTGTTGGAGGGAACACACTTGTGGCTGGCTGTGTTTTTAGGGGCAGGAGTAGGGTGTAGACGCTTTTTAGGAGGAGGAGGAGGAGGAATAGGAAGGCCGCTGGTTCCTATCTGCAGGCTTCAGAGCAGAGGGCAGGAGATCGAGAGCCCTGTCTTTGCATGTTGTGATTCTAGGTAGAAACAATAGATAAAGTACAGAAAGATGCGTCTGTGTGTGTCAGATAGGCCGGGTGTGGGCATCTCAACTAAGAGGCACTCGCTGGCCAGATGGCATGGGACAGGCTCAGCCTTGAACGTTTAAAAAACGCTGTGCACGCCGAAGCCGGTTTGGCTCAGTGGATAGAGCGTCGGTCTGCGGACTGAGGGGTCCCGGGTTCGATTCCAGTCAAGGGCATGTACATTGGTTGTGGGCACATCCCCGGTAGGGGGTGTGCAAGAGGCAACTGGTCAATGTATCTCTCTCATCGACGTTTCTGGCCTCTGTATCTCTCCCTTCCTCTCTGTAAAATATCAATAAAATATATTTTTAAAAAAATAATAAATAAATAAATAATGCTGTGCACTCCATGACATGGGTTAACACTGGAGCTCTCCCTGGGGAGGCGTCCAGGCCGGCTAACGTAGGGCTCCTGCTGTCATTTAAAAAAATATGTTTTATTGATTTTATTTTTATAGAAAGGAAGGGAGAGGGCTAGAGAGTTAGAAACATCAATGAGAGAGAAACATCACTCAGCTGCCTCCTGCACACCCCCTATTGGGGATGTGCCCGCAACCAAGGTACATGCCCTTGACTGGGACCCTGCAGTCCACCAGCCGACACTCTATCCGCTGAGCCAAACCAGTTAGGGCTCCGGCTGTCGTTTTTGAGGGGAAGGCCACCACTAGATTCTCTTTTGCTTCTATGGGACTTGGCCCTTGAAATGAAACCTCTGTATAGCTTAGCTTAAGCTTCTCCACGGGGCTTCCTGGCGTTTCACATGCTGTTTCTTAAACACTTGGAGCCTGGCCGGCATGGCCCGGTGGTGGAGCATCAACCCGTGAACCAGGAGGTCACGGTTCGATTCCCGGTCAGGGCACGTGCCTGGGTTGTGGGCTCAATCCCCAGTGGGTGTGTGCAGAGGCAGCCGATCAGTGAGTCTCTCTTAGCAATGATGTTTCCATCTCTCTCTCCCTCTTTCCTCTCTGGAATCAATATATATATTGGAGCTGGACATGCAGTGTCAGCATTGTTGTGGAATGAAGAACAGGTGCTACTCCCCTCTTGAAATCACTGCCTCTCCTTTCAGAGGAGACACTCCCTCCGCAGCATCCTTCTGCTGTCCCGGCCTAAGCTGCAGGGCTGACACATCGCCGCTAAGCAGCCTCCTTCTCCTCCCGGGCAGCAGCGCCCCGTCCCGTTGGTGGCTCATCGGCAGATTCTTTTTTTTTTTTAATATATATTTTATTGATTTTTTTACAGAGAGGAAGAGAGAGGGATAGAGAGTGAGAAACATCAATGTGAGAGAAACATCAATCAGCTGCCTCCTGCACACCCCCTACCGGAGATGTGCCTGCAACCAAGGTACATGCCCTTGACCGGAATCGAACCTGGGACCCTTGAGTCCGCAGGCTGACGCTCTATCCACTGAGCCAAACCGGTTTCGGCAGATTCTGCACCTGTGCCTGCTCCTGTGCCCTGTGTGGCCGCCACGGCCTCTCCCTCGCCATCCGGCCCCGCAGGCCCCCTGGGGCCTCTGGCTGCTGCTTCAGAGGGAGGATGGCGCTAACAGGCCTGACTTCTGTGCTGTGTGCTAACCTGGCTGCCCCCGCCCCCCGTGCCCCTTCCCACACTGACCCCCTCGCCCCCCACACTGTGTCTCCTCCGTGTAGACTGTAAATGGACGTTAAGTGGTTGAGGGAGACGCGGCTGAGGGGGGTGTGAAGGCGTGGGAGCCCCACCAGGTCCGGAGCCGGTTGGCCTTTTCCGACGAGGAGGAGGAGGACCTGCTGGATTTCATGTACAAGTATCAGACCCTTCGGAGGACGGAGATCCCGCTGGAGGTACACGGCGTCTGTGTGTGTGCGCGCGCGCGCGAGGGCGTCGCCGGGAGGCCTGGGTGTCCTGGAAGCAATCCAGTATGGAAACAGGAGATGGGACAGTGTCTAATGTTTTTTAAACTGGTTTATATTTTTAAAGTAAACCTCGGTGTACGTGAAAAGCAATCCAGATGGGTGTTTTGGGGGAAGAAGGACTCAGAACGTGCTATTTGACAAGGTTTTATAAACATAGTAGCTTGTTTATATATCTCCAAATTCAGCACCGTGCCCGGTACAAAGTAGATGTCCACAAGGTGTAATTAAAGGGACACAGCGCTTTAAAAGAACCCAAAGCGACACAGGTGATATCTGTGCCGCTGCCAGGTGCAGATGTGGGTGGGCTTTGGCCAGAGGGCCACGCCGAGAGCCTCCTGGGCCTCGCTCTGAGCCCAGGAGGTGCAGGCCTGACAGAATTGGGGGTCCCCAGTCTTCCTCTCGGGCCCTCTCGTCACCTCTCCTATCCTATTCCCGTCTGCGGGGTACTGCGGCCTGAGGATCCATCTGAGGCATGCTGGGAGTCCCTGTGCGTGAGGCCCCACGAGGAAATGCACTGGGAGGACCCCACACACACACACCAGCCCAGGGTCTGTTCACACGGGGGCTGCAGTCGGTAGCCCGCAGGGTGGGGCCTCCATCAGATTCCTCTCCACGGCGGGGCGGGCCATGTGGAAGTGGAGGTTTTAGTGAAGGAGCTCTGAGCTTGGACGCGGCTCGGCTCGCGGAGTCCATTGGGGCCTGGACGCCCTGGGGGGGGGGGGGTGCCACACTTTAGGGCCCGAGGGTTTTAGTTTTTAAAGCTGCACAAGCCGCTCAGCCTCAGCAGCCTGAGGCAGGTCACAGAACAGGTCGCTGTGTTGCTCTGAGGGTGCGAGGTCCTGACCCCAGTGCCTGCTGGGCAAGGAGCAGCTCTGGGAACCTGGCAGGACCTGCCCTCGGGAAGGGGGGGGGGATGGAGGGGGAAACTGAGGGAGCACACCTGCCCAGGGTGCAGAGCCCCCTTGTCCTCTCACGTGGGAGCCACTGTGAGAACAAAGGGGGGTGACGGGCCTGGGGGGGCTCAGGAGTGACCTTTGGGCTGGGTCGTACAGGGACCAGAAATAGCAGGAGGGAGGGGGATAGGCAGGGGAGAGGAGGGAAGGGGAGGGGAGGGGAAGTAGAGCTGCAGAAGGACAGTGTGTGCAGATCAAGGTGAGTGCAGGGCGGAAAGACGGGCGGTGTGAATCCCTCGAGGGCTAGGCTGGGAGAAAACTCTACATTTAAAGACAGACTTTCCCCCTGTTGTGTGGTTTGCCATGAATTAAAGGATTTCCCATCCAAAGGGGGCTGGAAACCGGGTGGTGGGAAGGTTGAGCACGCACTGAGAAACGCGGGGCGGCTCCAGAGGAAATAACAAAGCGGCAGAGGGGGAGGCGGTTCTCTGCTGAGTCACTCCTTCCCATCGTTTTGCTCCTGAGGTGGAAACGAGACCGATGCCCCATCCTTCGCTCGGGAGACCAGGGGCTCGGAGAGCACGAGGGGCGGCCTGGCCTTCCTGGGGGCGCAGCCTGGAAGGGGCTCCGGTCCTGCCCTGAGCCCCAGCCCAGCCCTGGGCCCGGGACCCGTGTCTCCCCACAGCCCAGCCCTGGGCCCGGAGCCTCACCACAGCCCGGCCTCGGCCACGCTCAGTGAGAGCCTCTTTCTGCTTCCTCCCAGGCACCGCCTAGACTCCTCCGGTCTCGCTTCAGGAAGAAAAGTACCTCATCCTCAGCCACCGAAACCACATGAGTGAGACGAGCCAACAGCACCGGGCACACCGACCGACCGACCGACCGACCGACCGCTCCTCCTCTGCCTTAAGAGCTACCCACTGACAACACGGCGTCTGCGAGCTGGTGTGCTGTGTGCGGCCTCACGGACACGGCCTTCCCCTCCCCCTTTAGGATAGGTTTCTCCTTTTCTTTGTTTTGCTGGGAAAGGCTGAAGGGAAGGTAGGGTTTGGGGGTGGTGGGTGACCCTAAGTCTTCTGAGGTCAGTGGTTTTCCACATTCGGGATGTCATTACAGACGGCAGTGTTTATAGAAACCCGAGGGAATCCCCCCCCACTGCTGAGATGTACATTTGTAATTTATTTGTTGCATACTTCATTTCCAGTCCTGTAAATGCAAACAAAGCCATTTTTTAAAAACTGGGTTTTTTTTTTTGTTGTTGTTCTCGGTACTAATACTTTGGATTACAGTGTACATACTTATGGCTTTTGGCTTCACATTAGGGACTTGCAAGGGCTGCCAGAGGGTCTGATAAAGCAGAAGTTTAAAAAAATGTTTCTGACTCTAGAGCACACCTTAGATTGTGCTTAGAAAGCCTCCAGATAAACTCCAGTCCAGCGTCCCTTTCCCTGCGGATGGACGTTGGTCGCTTCGCTCAGTTGTTTTGTCCCAATGTCAGGGAGAGGGGAGCAGGGAGAGGGGAGCAGGGAGGTCCGGGGCCCAGCCCAGCCCGAGTGAGAGGAGAGGCAGAGGAAGCCCCTCTTCCCCTAGGGTTCAGGGTGAGGGGCTTCCGCATCCTTTGGGGGGAGGAGGGAAGGATTACCGTGGGAAACCCTTGTAAACCCGTGGTGAGGAACCATTTTGAAAGTCTCAACACCTCCTGATGAAGGACCCTTCCTCCTCCATAGCGCCCTGCGCCGTGGCCCGCCCCCCCACGCAGAGGGGCTTAGCTCTGAGCGCCTTCTTCTGGAGAACACAGCAGAAACACCCGCCTGCCAAACAGTGCAACACGAGACCCATGCTGTCAGGCGTGGCTCTGAGACCCCGGGGAACCCGGTCACAGCCAGCCCGGGGTCTGGGAGGGAATCAGAGGCCGAGGCCTTTAGGATGTGACTTGCTGCTCAGCCCCTTCCACCCGCTCCCCTGCTGGCTCTGCAGTGTGAACGAGAGGGAAGTCCAGGCTTCTGGGCACGCCAGGTCTTAATGGGCATTTCATACCAGCCCAGGTGGCTTAGCAGAATAGCACACCACCCCGGGGAGCGGCTCCCTACTTCGTTAGGAACTTTGTTAGGAAAGATCTGGATTAAATCGTTTTTTGGCCCGGGGTAGCTGCTCTCCCCTCGGAGCTGAACCTAAAGGCAGGTGTGTGTGTGCGTGCTGGTGTCTTCTCTCCGTGTAATGCATGCAGTGGTCCCACCCCTGTTATTTACAGCACTTGGATTGTGTTTGTCCGTAGATGTGCCCTGAGGACTAGACAGGTTAGTGTTACCCACCACCCAGAACGTCCCGCCACCAGCTGTCCGCGCCCGGGGAAAGGCTGTTCTGCTCACCCCGAGCCGAGCCGTGGGCTGGTGGGATGGCTTCTGCGGCTTCCCTACACTCTCTGCGGCTTCTACTTGAAGTCCACTGTTATCAGACACGCATATCTAAATACCCTTTCCCCATAATTACTCTGAGGGTGGCTTTGTAATTTACAAAAAGGATTTAGGAAAATAAACCTAAAAACAAATTTGTAGTTCAGAGGACAAACCGAAGCTGTCTGTTCATTGTCTGTGCCTCACACCCACTGAAACCTGCTTAGGGAAGACAGGAAGTCTGTTTCCTTAGGCTCTCTGAATAGCTGCAGACGAGGAAACAGTGCGGTCCGGTCCGTATCTGTTAGCTGGAAGTGCCCAGGGTCACCAGAAACAGGTGCGTAAAAAGCTTCACGTAAGCAGCTCCCGCCTCTTCCCCCAAATAATGCCTGTAGCGGCAGAGATTATAATTCCAATGTGAGCAAGCTAGATTTTCCCTATTTTGCGATGGACAGTTTTAACAAGTACAGGTGGTCAAGTTTGCACTTATCTATGCCAAAAACGAATTCCAAGCGCTCTCCTCTCAGACATGCTGTATTACTTCTCATTCAAGATTCAAAAACACAAAGCTATCCAAACTGCTGTCTTAATGTAAATGTAACTACTTTTCCTCCGTGTGTTGATTAGAGAGTTGGTTTCTCTCTGAGAGACACTCATTGTACAGCTGAGACTGTCATTTCTGGTAAAATGTGTTTACTTTTTGGGCCAGTTGTCTGCTGGTGTGTGGACGGACATAAAATGTGAACGCCTCCAAGTGTACACGTGGTGGCCTGGTGTTCTGTCTCGAGGATGTAACGAAACGTTTTTAATTTGCTGGTATAGACACAGCTGTTTACAAAATGCTGGCTCAAAAGTCTGTAACTGTCATTTTCATGTAATAGCTTTCGGTGTAGTCGCCATTGAACACCTGATCTGTTTCTGAGGAGTGGCGGGTGTCGAACCTGTAAACTGGAGAGTTTAGTCATAATCCCTCCTGGCCGTGTGAACAGCTTGCTCGTCTCGTTGGATCTGAAATGTGTGTTCTCTGCAGAAGCTGTCTGTGTTTGTGGTAACAGTGCTTGTCCACGTGACCGCCCTTGGTACCTTCCTCATTCTTCCCCCCCCACCCCCGTGCAGTATTCGGAACGGTAGAGGGCGAGCGTCGCTCTCACACAGTGCCGTGTGGCCTGTGACTGCGTACTCCCGTTAGTTCTGTAGACCCTAGAGAACGCTCTGTAATAAAGCAGCAAACCGGACTGTGCGTCACGGGGCGCGAAGCCCCAGATTCCCAAGGCTGATGTTCTGCTGTTCTGTGATGCTTGGTATATACCTTGAATAAAGTCTTAACAGTTTTCTTTTAAAAAATACCTTTGTAATGTTGGGCTTATGAGGAAAGAGAAAATGCTTGTAAAAAAAAATGTGGAAGAAAACAAACGTGGAAGGTAGCAAGGACTAGAAGCTGAACCTGAACCCACGCCCAGAACTGCTGCAAGGAACACATTCAACCACACCAGTGTTTTGAAAACCGGGTGATCACATACATGAATAAATCTGGTAGCCTGTTTGCTTTACATTTCTAAAGGTCGCCATGGAAACTGGGTAGCTCTGAAACTAGGGTACCGATCAACTGGAAGGCCTGTTGTTTTCCCCTTGGAACCTGTGTCCTCCTTCACAGGCCAGAGGGCGGTGGGTGTTTGAAAATACTTCCCCCCCAAAAAAGCAAATTCTTTCCAGATGTTTCTGATGGGAGAGCTGAGAACCACAGCCTCAGACCTGACTGGGTCTTACCTGACCCTCTTCCAATGAGAAAAGCTTAACGCCTGCATCATCTCGAAAAGGACTGAGAAGGCTCCTTCCCCTTAGTCTCTACAGTGTACCTTTGGGAAATTTTGGGGAAAGTTTACCCTCACAATTAAAAATAAGAACTCTCAAGTGGATAAATTGTTTAAAAACACAGGATCTTTCAACTTGTGAGTAAAAAGTGTCTATCTTCATTTGTATGGCCACTTCTGTTTCCTGAATGGGCATACTGATAGGCTATTTCATTTGCTCTTCTCTATAAAAAATACTGTCCTAATAAACTACGTGAGATCGCTGTGAATAGTGAACCCAGGATATTAGCTACGTTACCGCCCGTGCTCACCTCGGAGTGAAACTGCCCTCGTGATTACTTTGTGCTCCACATGAACTGCTAACACAGCCAAGTGAGCCAGGGTGGGCTCCTGACCTAAGAGCAGCTGATCCCTGCACTGTGTGTGGCCGGAGATGAGACCTGGTCTTAAAAGATAAGCTGGCCAGTTAAGAGCTCTGGGCAATTAGAGACAGGACCTGAGGGTCATGATGTAGAAAGGAAGCGGAAACTAAGAGTAAGCAAAAGCTGTGACAGACAAGTTGGCGAGTGGAGAGAGAACGGAGCCTACAATCTATAAAGAACTGAAACATATGGCAGACCCCAAGCCTAAGGACCCACCCTTCCCGCTGCTCACCTCCTGGAGGTGCCTCCAGTCCGGCTCCCCATTCCCATTTGTGCTCCTCCCCAGGCTGGAAGCTGGTTTGGTTCTGGGCGGGAGATGGAGGTGGGGTGTGGTTCCTGAGTTTCCAGGCATGAGTCCTTGAAAATGAGGTCACACTACTTGAACTCTCTTTTTTAGCTTTAGTCTTTTTATGTCTGTCCTAACCTGAGATTTTTTTTGTAACTAAATAAGCCCAATTGGAACAACTAGTGAAGCCATTGCCATTTGTTAAAAGTAATCAATAATTTTAAACTTTTATTCCCCTGAACAAAGCTGGGAAAGTTTAAGCCATTACATTTTAAAACTCCGATAAGTTTAATGTTGGTACTATGTTTCCATATCAGTTAGTACATCAACTCTTAATTCAGTTTTGCAAAGACGTCCTGTACCCAGAGATGCATGTCCAGCAACAGGGGAGTCACAGCTCTTCCGCCTACACCTTCAGGTTTGTTCGGTCATGGTACTTCTGGTAAGGGTCGTCAACATACCAGTTTCGCCTCTTCCAGAATGACGTCGTCATTTTATCTAAGAGTTTACTTTGGGTTTTATTGCAGAACACAAATTCCCTCAGGCGCTTTTTCCGTGCAGACGTCTTCTTCCATAATTTTTTCTTATAGCCAGCCTGTTAGATGACATTGCAAGGACATTTAAAGTGAATTAGCTTCATTTCTCATGTTTTATGGGCCCAATGGCAACAAAGACCGGCTTTCATTGGGGCTGGTATGTTTCTCAGAAAGATGTGATTCTCAGTGGGGGTTGGTTAGAGAAAGCATGTGTCGTTTGAAAAAGAAATATTAATATTTTGAAAATATTTTAAGTTAAAACCACAGAAAATAAAATTAAATAAATCTATGTTCCTGGTGAAATACAGGGTAATGAGAGATAATAGTTTACTCTATATGCATTACTTTATCTCTTTAACAATCTTCAACAACATACTATTATTCTCATTTTACAAATCAAAGAGAAACAGCTACTGATTAGAAAAGCTATGTAGCAGACTTAGGTCAGAGTTCTTAGGCACTGCACTACTTTTATTCCTAAAGTGGAGGAGAATGAAGGATGTGCCAGCAAGGTTGATAACATTTGTTCTTTTTTTAGAGAGGAAGGTAGAGTCAGAGATAGAGAGTTAGAAACATTGATCAGCTGCCTCCTGCACACCCCCCACAGGGATGTGCCTGCAACCAAGGTACATGCCCTTGACCGAATCGAACCTGGGACCCGTCAGTACGCAGGGTGACGCTCTATCCACTGAGCCAAACTGGTTTTGGCCACATTTATGTTCTCTTAAGGGGCCAAGTATTATAAAGGCCAAGAAGCAGAGTTCTCAAATATATTTATTCTTGCCACACACTAGGGACCAATTTCTGTAGTAAATACTTTTGTAAGGAATGATGAATTCAGTAAAAGTATTTCTAGAAGTGGTGAAGGAATGGTTAGCCATGTTTAACCCAGAACTGTCATAAATGTATTATTTATTTTAAAGAATTAATTTCTGAAGAAACAGAAAATTAGATTGCATATAAAAACTATAATCAGCCAAAACCAGTTTGGCTCAGTGGATAGAGCATTGGCCTGTGGACTGAAAGGTCCCAGGTTCGATTCCAGTCAAGGCATGTACCTTGGTTGGGGGCACATCCCCAGTGGGGGATGTGGAGGAGGCAGCTGATCGATGATTCTCTATCATTGATGTTTCTAACTCTCTGTCCCTCTCTTTTCCTCTCTGTATAAAATCAATAAAATATATTAAAAAAACAAACAAACTATAATCATAGCCTGTTTAAACTAGAAGAGACCATAGGCCACCCCAGTTAATGTTTGACTAAAACCACAGAGTAATGTACAGGGGAGGGCAGACGAGAACCCATGCTGTGTGTAAGAGCCTTTGGGTCCTTTAAAACCGAGCGCTACTAACTGAACAAAACCGTAGCCCTTTGCTAACAAGTTGCCTTGGGTTCTGACAAGTCTGCGTGTCACCACTGTGACCAGCAAGTTCCATAGTACAGTGATGCTCAGAAAACAGTTAAGATGCCTAGCCAGTGTGGCTCAGTGGTTGAGCATCAACCTATGAACCAGGTCACGGCTCAATTCCTGGTCAGGGCATAAGCCTGGGTTGTGGGCTTGATATCCAGTAGGAAGTGTGCAGGAGGCAGCCAATCAATGATTCTCTCTCATCATGGATGTTTCTATTTATCTCTCTCTCTCTCTCTCTCTCTCTTCCTCTCTAAAATCAATAAAAATACATTTAAAAAAATTAGTTAAGAGTTCTGGTTTTAGCCCTAGAGTTTCTAACTCTCTGTTCCTCTCTGTAAAAAAAAAAAAAAAAAAAAAAAATATATATATATATATTTTTTTTTAAAGAGTTCTAGTTTTAAAATGCCAGAGATTAGGTTTTACTGCTCATTGATTACAACTTAAAATTGAAAGATTCAAATCAAAACCCTCATATTTGTATAATAATTTTGTAGTTTGCAAGCCAAACTGGGTCCCTGTGGATCTCTGACTTAAAACTCATTTGCTATCCTAGCCATCACCTCCAGTATCATTCGAAGATTATGCTGTGGAATGCAACCAAGTGAAAACACTTGAAACATTAAACAACCTCTAGGTTCAGAAGTTGAAGGAGAGACTAAACAACAAAAATTAGGGTACCTGGATGGAACTGTCCCACAGAAAATACTTCATTTTTTTACACATCAGTGTCTATTAATCTGACCAGATTTGTTATTTTCCTCTTAAAACCAGATTTTACTGAAACAGGCCATTCTGCATATGGAATACTTTCTGGGCCCTGAATGGGGACTAGATGTTGTGTCTGGGGAATTTGATCAGGTCCCCACATCAGCATGAGGTCTCAGGTCCCAATAAAAGGGACATGGGGCCGAAGCCGGTTTAGCTCAGCGGTAGAGCGTCGGTCTGCGGACTGAAAGGTCCCAGGTTCGATTCCGGTCAAGGGCATGTACATTGGTTGCGGGCACATCCCCAGTAGGGGGTGTGCAAGAGGCAGCTGGTCGATGTTTCTCTCTCATCGACGTTTCTAGCTCTCTATCTCTCTCCCTTCCTCTCTGTAAAATATCAATAAAAAATATATTTAAAAAAAAAAATAAAAAAAAAAAATAAAAGGGACATGGGGGGGGGGGAGGGCAAAGAAAACCACCCATTTCATTTATCTACGGTCAGATGAGGACCTGGAAATAATTAGTAGGATAGAAGGGAGAGTAAATGTTTCCGATGGTCCAAAATTTTCAAAATTCACAACTATTAGCTCAACTACTTAGTTCACCTACTGGGATTACATGAACATTTTTCGACTAGTGTAGGAAAGTACCCAAGTGTTGTTCCAATGGAGAAATGTGCCAATCAACCTATTCGCGTACAAATTTAAGGTTGTTTATGAGATTGGGGATAATCCTTTCAACCTTTCAAATAGTGACAAAGTGCCACCAATTGTTTACTTTTATAGGGAAGCAAATTTTTATCTTTAAAGAATCACTGGTTAACTTCCAAATAATAAAAGGAAGTTAGGATTTGAATAGTTATCAAAACTCAAAGGTGGTTTTACAAAATTCTGGTCGTCCACTGCTTTCTAGCCATCAGTTACTGTTCCCGTGAATAAGGACATGAACAAAAAAGCCCTAGTCATGCTCACAACACTCTGTGGGGGAGGACAGAGCAGTGACAATTTGTCAGGCCCCCTTCGAGGCTGTGGTCTGTGGCCAGAGAAAGTCCTAGAGTTCTGACTGACATGGTCCGCAATTACACTCACCAACAGAGAAACACATATAAAATTTAAAAAAGTGTATGTGGGGCTAATGTTCTGCCATAAAGATAAAGTCTGGAGAATCCAATTCAAGCTCTTCCGTCCCCAAACCTGAGTCACGTGAGTAACTCCTGCTGCAGCCTCCTCTGATAAACTCTCCAGGGTTACACCGAGCCTGCCCACAAGTTATTACCCACGGGGTTCACAGGGTAACCCCTCGGTAAGCAGCCATGTGAGAGACCTGAGACAAACTGTCCTACCATTGTGAATGATGCTTATGAACGTTAAACGTGTTTCCTTCACATGGGTTCACTGACATGAAGTGATGCCTGCCAAGCCAGTTCTTAAGCACAGCCCTGCAACAGCGAGTGGTAAGAGGGGAGGGAGCTATGTCAAGGAAGAGGCTGAACTCGGCTTCATTTCAATCTGCGCACACTCCTTTTTCAATCAAGTAACAGTCAGAGACGCACCTTCCTCCTCAGCCAAAGGCCAGAATGAAGCCGGAGAAACCTGTAGATGACGGCTTTCACAGTCTTTCTCTTGCCTTTGCGTCCGCTGTAGTACGTCACGGTTCTGGCCGGTGGCTTCAGGACGTCTGGAAGCTGGGGGGTCACTCTAAAACATATTTTTAAAATTTTAACTCAGCAGTAAGAATGATTGTATGATAAAATCCATTTCTATGCTTAGAAATAAGTAGTTCCACTGGAACACAGATGACTTTTAGTATCCATTGTTTCTTCCAAGGTCCATGAATGTATGCATAAAAAAGAACAGCAACTATCACTGGTGCAACCACTGTGGAGAACAGTATGGAGTTTCCTCAAAAAACTGAAAATGGAACTCCCATTTGACCCAGTAATCCCACTCCTAGGAATATATCCCAAGAAACTAGAAACACCAATCGGAAAGGATATATGCACACCTATGTTCATAGCAGCACAATTTACAATAGCTAGGATTTGGAAACAGCCTAGGTGCCTGACAGCAGATGATTGGATCAAAAAACTATGGTACATCTACACAATGGAATACTATGCTGCCATAAAAAGAAGAAATTCTTATCATTTGCAGCAACCTGGATGGAATTGGAGAACATCATGCTGAGTGAAATAAGCCAGTCAATGAAAGAGAAACACATGAACTCACTCATTTATGGATAATAAAGAATATTATATGGGGGTGGGGTGGGGATTGGTAAGTATGTACACATATAATACCTTAATAAAAAAATGAGGGGGGAAAAAAAGAACATTATAAACTGATGAACCAAAAGGTAGATATAGAGACAGTAAAGCAACAAGCAGACTGTCAAATTACTGCGGGGAGGGAGGGCATGTATGGGAGGTGGGGAGGCAATGGTAAGATATATACACAGATAATAATTTAATTAAAAAAAAGAACAGCAACTATCACCAACTTGCATGTCGGACTGTCATCTACCCTCCCAATCCCTAGGAGACAACTGATTCTATTATATTTCAATCACCCGTTTTTTAATCCATCTGCCCCCTAGATTACCGCTTCCTAAGGATTTCAACTTGTTTATCTTTGTAAACTTTCTGCCAAGTGCAGGCTAGGCAGCCAGGTGTGCTAAACAAATGTTTGCCGACTGAGTGACCACCACATGCAGCCCACCCTGGTACGCTGAGCATGCGCTCACCCCGCCCTTGCTGACGGCTTCCATCCCGGAACCACACCCAGAACACCAGAAGTGAGCCGTTTGGTAGTCCCTGCTGCGGGCACATAGGCGTATAGATGTCAGTCCTATTCTCCCACCCCCTCCGGCCAAGTCTGCACAACAACCTGCAGGCAGGCGCACCAGAGTATCATCTATTTCTAAGATGTCTTTGCAGGCATGAGTATTTTAGAATTCTTGTCCAAGAACCGTGTTTGCTGAAACAGGCCATACCTACTGAGGATTGTTCCGGCATGCCCCCCGGCCAGGTTTCTGACAGATGTCATAAGCCTGGGCGCAGAGGGAACAACTGGAGTCTGAGTATGACAGAGATGTCGGGTGGACAGGGCAGAGCTAAGATGGGCATTCTTGGCACAGCTTCGATAGGCTGAAGACGCCAAAACGTTCAGGGGTCGTAAGATTCCTGTAAAGATAGAAAGCCACACATGCTTAATATGACACACCAAAGTATGAATCCAGATATTTAAAATTAAGTAATAAGACATTTTTATTTATTTATTTAAAATATATTTTATTGATATTTTACAGAGAGGAATGGAGAGAGATAGAGAGCTAGAAACGTCGATGAGAGAGAAACACCAACCAGCTGCCTCTTGCACACCCCCTGCCGGGGATGTGCCCGCAACCAATGTACATGCCCTTGACTGGAATCGAACCCGGGGCCCTTCAGTCCGCAGACCGACGCTCTACCACTGAGACAAACCGGTCTCGGCTAAGACATTTTTAAAACAACTAACTGTTATACATTATCAATGTGTCCTAAAGATTAGATTCACCTGTGGAGCTTTTTACCAACTTTATTAAGGTAAACTTACACACCAAAAAATTACCCTCTGTGTGCAACCTAATGCTTTTTAGCAGATTTAAAGTTGTGCGATCATCAGGATTCAGTCTGGTGTATCCCAGTTCTGTGTTCAGCAGTACAAAACAAAATATATGTAACATGAATTCCCACCCGCCAGATCTTATGGTCTGATGAGACAGAACCCCCACAGAGGGCAACAGGGGAGACCCGTAAGTGGGACAGCTCCCTGGAGAGACAAGACCGGCAGGAGAAGGACGCAAAGAAAAGAGAAGAGGTACGTGAACTCTCATCTAGAAAATGAACAGGCCCCGAGAGGAAGAGGCACACAGTCCGGGGAGGATAGAAAACATGCAAAAACAGGGCTGAGACAAATATGAGCCTGGAGTGGGGACTGGACCGGCCACCGCGGCTGAGCACTGCGTGCCGGACGTCCTGGAAACGGGAGGGGAGCAGTGGGAAATAGGGCGGCGGGTCCGGAGGCAGACCATGAAGGGCCTGGATGTGTGGAGGCTCCTTTATCTGGGAGGCAACCAATGGATGTGTCTCTCTCACATCCATGTTTTCCTGTCTATTTCACCCTCTCTCATCCTCCCTTCCACTCTCTTGCCAAAAATCAATGGGAAAAATATCTTCTGGTGAGGATAAACAAAAGCAAAAACAAAAAAACAAATTTAAAAAATAAGCTGTCACATCACTTTAAAAAAATATATTTTTTATTTATTTTTTACAGAGAGGAAGAGAGAGAGATAGAGAGTTAGAAACATCGATGAGAGAGAATCATCAATCAGCCGCCTCCTGCACACCCCTCACTGGGGATGTGCCCGCAACCATGGTACATGCCCTTGACCGGAATCAAACCCAGGACCCTTCAGTCCGCAAGCCGATGCTCTATCCACTGAGCCAAACCAATTCGGCTGTCATATCACTTTTAAGTGTTTCCAATGGAATCTATGTCAAAAACACAGGGACAATAAATTCAAGTTGATGACAATAAGAATTTTTTTTAATCAAAAGATACTTTAGCCGAAACCAGTTTGGCTCAGTGGTAGAGCATCGGTCTGCGGACTGAAAGGTCCTGGGTTCGATTCCAGTCAAGGGCATGTATCATGGTTGCGGGCACATCCCCGGTAAGGGGTGTACAAGAGGCAGCTGGTCAATGTTTCTCTCTCATCGACATTTCCAGATCTCTATCTCTCTCTTCCTCTCTGTAAAATATCAATAAAATATATTTAAAAAATATACTTTAAATAAACTAAAAAGGCAAGCCAAAGTGGGAAAAGATATTGGAAAACACAATTAAAGGGGAAAGTTCACATATCTAGAATATATAAATCAAGACAACTGAATAGAAAAATAGGCAACATATTTAAGTGGGTACTCATAAAAGAAATTTAAATGGCCAGTACATATGGTGTAAAGATATTCAGGCTCATTACTAATCAGGTAAATGCTATTTAAACCACAATGAGATATCACTAAATATATACCAGACTGACAAAAATTTCTAGGTCTAACAATACTAATTGTTGATGAGGATGTAAAGAATACAATGCTGGGGTGACTTTAAATAAGCACATCACTGGCGGTATGAATATATATGTATACACACACACACATTGATGCTGCGATTCTACAACTAGTTTTGTATGTACACAGACACCTTAGAGAAACGCTGGCACTTGTATAGCAGGACACAAGGTTAATCAGCTTTGTACCTAACTGTCCCAAACTGAAAACACCCAAATGCCTATCAATAGTAAAATGGTGAATGGTGGGGTAGTCACATAAGAGACTATTATTTAGCAGCAATCAGCGTGGACCAGAAGGTCACAGTTGGATTCCGGTCAGGGCACATGCACAGGTTGTGGGCTCCATCCCCAGTAAGAGGCATGCAGGAGGCAACTGATCTATGATTCTCATCATTGACGTTTCTATCTCTTCCCCTCTCTTTTCCTCTCTGAAATAAACAAACAAACAAAAAAAAACCCCATATATATTTAAAAGATGCACAAATATATGCTGAAACTATTACCAAAAAAAAAAAAAAAAAAAAAAAGACAAGACAATAATAATGAGAATAGTGTTTATATTTGATGGGACTTTGATTGCGGAGGCTCACAGGGGTGCAGAAGAGGCTCTTGGCTGTCAGTTTTCCGAGGTTTGCTTTAGAGTTATGTTATAGGCATTCCTTGCAGACACTGTGGGCTCCACCACAATAAAGCAAACACCACAATAAAGAAAAAAAGTCGCTGAAACCAGTTTGGCTCAGTGGATAGAGCATCGGCCTGCGGACTGAAAGGTCCCGGGTTCAATTCCTGTCAAGGGCATGTACCTTGGTTGCTGGCACATCCCCAGTGGGGGGGGGGGGTGTGTGTGAGCAAGAGGCAGCTGAGCGATGATTCTCTCTCATTGATGTTTCTAACTCTCTATCCCTCTCTTCCTCTCTGTAAAAAATCAATATATTTTTTTAAAAAAGAAAGTCACACGAAATATTTTGATTTCTCAGTGCATATAAAAGTTACATTGGTTATACTATGATCTATTAAGTGTGCAATAGCCTTGGTGTCTTAAAAATGTATACATATGTTAATTAAACATATTTTTATTATGGTTTTTTTTTTTTTTATCATCTGTGCCTGCTGGAGTCAATAGACTTGCTCCACACAGAATTACCACAAATTTTTACTTTTTTTTTTTTTTTAAAGCCCAGCTGGCGGGGCTTAGTATTTGAATCTCTACTTATGAACTGGGAGGTCACAGTTTGATTTCCGGTCAGGGCACATGCCCAGGTTGCAGGCTGGATCCCCAGTAGGGGCATGCAGGAGGTGACCGGTCATCTCTCAACATTGATGTTTCTACCTCCCTCTCCCTTGCTCTCTAAAACAAACAAACAAACAAACAAACAAACGAATGAATAATTAAATAGCAATATCTACAAAGTGCAACAAAACCAGGCAGACCTGTATTTAAGCCATTCATGTATGTTACATAAATTTTCCTTTGATGTTTCACAAATTAAAAATAACCCATGTAAACAAACTCTTAGGTGAGTTGGAAATTTTACATCGTAGCTTTTTAAAAATATTTATTTTTATTGATTTTAGAGAGGGAGAGAGAAACATCAATGATGAGAGAGAGTCATTGATCAGCAGCCTCCTGTGCACTCCACACCAGGACGGAGCCCACCAGCCCCAAACCCCACATCCGGGCATGTATCCTGACCCACCTGGAACCGTGACCTCCTGGTTCATAGGTCGGTGCTCAACCTCTGAGCCACGCCAAGCAGGCATCTTTTTTATTTCTATTCTTCCACAGAATTTTACTCTAATTTATCTTTTGTGAGAATAATTTACTGTAATCTCACCGCATTTGAATGATCTTTAACTTTTTGCAAAAGTCCTTATGCAACTAAATTAAGTTGCTCTCATTCCTGTCATCTCTCTCATTCAAGAAATCCTTGAGCCTGTCCTTGCGCCGCGTCTGCGTGGACGAAACAGCCCCATTCCCTGCACCTCTGAGCCACACACCCCATTACCGGGCCCGGCACCATGCAAGGCGCTTTGCATGCTGGAGCTCATTATTACCCCCATTTCACGAAGCTCCGAGAAATTAGCTCCCCCTTGGACCCGGTCCTTCTGGTTTATTTTCTAAGGAAGGCGGAACGGCTAGGAGCCCGTAAGAAAGCCAACTTCGGGAC
Organism: Vespertilio murinus; assembly: GCA_963924515.1. Taxonomy (NCBI): domain Eukaryota; kingdom Metazoa; phylum Chordata; class Mammalia; order Chiroptera; family Vespertilionidae; genus Vespertilio; species Vespertilio murinus. The sequence continues at coordinate 19,294,260 of OZ004713.1, forward strand.
ACGCAGGTACGCGAGGGTCCAAGAGTTTCGGACAACCCTCTGGCTTCAAATGACGAGACATCTTCCCCCCGCTTGTTCCTGTTAACTCCCACGCTAGACACCCCTCCACCCAGCGCAGCCCCCTTCTGTGAAGGCAAGAATCGACCGCGATCCTTTCCCACCGACCTGACGCTACTCTCGCCGCGCCTGCTAGAACAGGAGCCGCCATCTTGCCACACCGCCGTACGGCGGCCGCAGTGGGTCTAAAAGAATCAGGGCAAAAGGGCATTAAGGAAAACGAGGTGGAGTCAAGGAAAGGGAAAAAAACAATTAAAGGGCCAGATCAACTTTTATTGAATGTCTTGTACTTGTCAGGCTGTCCTTCATCGTAGGCACTTAGTAAATGTTTACTGAGCATTTGATTGAAAAATCTATTTAAAATACAGAACATAGCCGGAACCGGTTTGGCTCAGTGGATAGAGCGTCGGTCTTCAGACTGAGGGGTCCTGGGTTCGATTCCGGTCAAGGGCATGTGCGTTGGTTGCGGGCACATCCCCAGTGGGGGGTGTGCAAGAGGCAGCTGGTCGGTGTTTCTCTCTCATCGACGTTTCTAGCTCTCTATCCCTCTCCCTTCCTCTCTGTAAAATATCAATAAAATATATATATATTTTTAAAAATACAGAACATAGCCCAGCCGATGTGGTCCAGTGGTTGAGCGTGGACCCATGCATGGGAGGTCACCGGCCTCCCTCTCCTCTTCCCCCCTCTGGGAGGCATAAAGGAGGCAGCTGATCCATGTTTCCCTCTAATCGATGTTTCTCTTTCTCTCTCTGTAAAAATAAATTTAAAATATTAAAAAAAATACATGACTATTTGCTATGATCGTACTTATATGTGGAATCTAAAGAACAAAAATAAACTGATGAATAAAATAGATCCAGAGACCTAGAAGGATGGAACAGACTGTGGAATCTTAGAGGGAAGGCAGGGGCGGGGCGGGAGTAAAAGAAGGGATTAACCAAAGAATTTGTATGCATATCTGCATAACCCATGGACACAGACAATAGTGTGGTGAAGAGGTGGGCAGTGGGTGCAGGCTAGAGGGGGTTAATGGGGGGGGGGAATAGAGGGACATCTGTAATACTTTCAGCAATAAAGATGAAAAGAAATAAAATACATGACACTTGAAATAATCTTTTTTATAATTTTATTAAGTTTGAGAGAATAAAACTTATTATCCTTACAAAACTGGTAGATAGGAAATAGCAATGTTATTTAAAATTATTTTTAAGAATTTAAAGTTAGTTTTAAAAATTGAATGCCAACTACAACCAAATAAATTTAAATATCCTAAGGATATCTCACATACATTTTTTTTCTAATAAATTACACTGATTGTCATTAGGTAGAACAGTGTTTTAACTTACTGAACAATTCTACAGTTCCTGAGTGGTACTTTATTCTATTCCTGAGAATCAGTGATTGTATGTCTTTTCTAATGTTTGTTCAAACAAACAAAACACACACACAAAATGAACGTCTTTCCCGTTCTTGCTGCCTAAGATAGTCCATGCATATACAATATATTACATTATTTGGATAAGGGTTAGACACTGGGTCTCAAGGAGTTCACCTTTTTTGGTGGGGGAGCAGGGAGTTTATTTTTTTTTAAAATATTTTTTTAATTGATTTTTCACAGAGAGGAAGAGAGAGAGACAGAGAGCCAGAAACATCCATGAGAGAGACACATAGACCAACTGCCTCCTGCACACCCTCCACCGGGGATGTGCCCGCAACCAATCCCTTGATGGGAATCGAACCTGGGACCTTTCAGTCGCAGACGATGCTCTATCCACTGAGCCAAACCGGTTTCTGCAGGAGTTCACTTCTAATAAAGAGACAAGTACAAGGCAGATAAATGATTCATAGGGGAAGTTCAAAGTTAAGGAAAAGAGACTTCAGGTTGGGATGATCAGGGATGAGAATGTAGAACATAATGTGGTTCTTAAAGATTGGGGAGGATTTCAACAAGGGCAAGGTCATTCTTGGCAGAAAGAACACCAAGGGCTAGGGTAAGAGAGAGAGCCAAGACAGACAGGATTTATTTAGAAAAACGGATCTCAAACGTTTTGGTTTTAAACCTCTTTACATGCTTAAAAATAAAAATTGAGGATCCCTGCCTGGCTGGTTTGGCTCAGTGGGTAGAGCATAGGCCTGCAGACTGAAAGTTCAACTCTTGTCAAGGGCACAAGGGCACATACCCAGGTTACAAGCTTGATTTCAAATGCAGGAGGTAACCGAATGATGTCTCTCTCATGTGGAAACCTATCCTCCTCCCTTCCACTGTCTTTGAAAGTCAATGGAAAAAGCCTGGCTGGTGTGGCTCAATGGTTGAGCGTCCACCTATGAATCAGGGGGGTCACGGGTTCGATTCCTAGTCAGGGAACATGCCCAGGTTGTGGGCTTGATCCCCAGTTCACAGCATACAGGAGACAGCCGATCAATGATCCATCATTGATGTTTCCATCTCTCTCTCCCTTCCTCTCTGAAATCAATAAAATTTTATTTTTTAAAAAGGTCAATGGAGCCGAAACCGGTTTGGCTCAGTGGATAGAGCTTCGGCCTGCAGACTGAAAGGTCCCAGGTTCTATTCCGGTCAAGGGCATGTATATTGGTTGCGGGCACATCCCCGGTAGGGGGTGTGCAAGAGGCAGCTGGTCGATGTTTCTCTCTCATCGACATTTCTAGTTCTCTATCTCTCTCCTTTTCTCTCTGTAAAATATCAATAAAATATATATTTTTTAAATTACCTATTTAAGACTTGACAGTACTTTGCAAGCACAATTGATGTATAGTTATTTCGTTCCTGTGTGACACTGTACTAATAGTACTGAATACTGTGTTCAATATTCGTTATACCTTGATTATAACCTCAGTGGAGTACTTTGACCTCCTCATCTTCCCAACCCATCCCCACAGGTTGCGGCCAAATTATCTTTCTAAACTGAAAGCTTGCGCTGTTTACTCTGGAAGGAGTCGAAGCTGTGAACCAGAAGAATCGGGGATTCCAATCCCCCACTCCGCTACTTGTCACGGGAACGACACGTGACGCACAAAGGTCTCCTCCAGTGTGCGCGTTCGCCCAGCCTCCCGCAACCAGGAAGCCTCCAGAAGAACTGTCAAACCAATGCCTCCAGCCAGGACAACACCGATTTGGCCAGTCGCCTCCTGTCTACGAAACATCCACCGGACAGAGACGGCCGAGGTGCTTCCTTGCTGAATTCTCCGTGGAGTCACGCCCATTCGTTTTCCGCGAGGACCGGAGCCTCCGTTTCAGATGCCCTTCCCATCCTCCCGTTCACCTAGTAACCCGGGGGACTCGGGGCGCTCAACGCGCGACCCGGAAAAAGAAACCGTCCTTTCCGCCCAGGGAGGGCACGCCCACTTAGAGCTGCCGGGGCGGGGAAAGGGAAAAAGGAGGCTGCGCGTGCGCAGTGGCGCCGGTGCCCTCCGGTACGCCGGCGCAGGGAGGCGGCGCGGACGCACGCACACCAACACGCACGCACGCCGGCCCTCTCCTACTCGCGCCGCTCCCGCAGCTCCAGCGTCCGCTAGCCGCGCTGTCCACCTGTCCGAGATGCTGCGGGTCTGTCACTTGTCCGGCGTGACCTCCGCCGCCGCCCAGGTGAGCGCGAGGGTGCGGGGGAGCGCGCGTGACGAAGCTAAGAAGGGCAAGACAACGGAAAATGGGGGAGGCTTTCGCGCTGCCTCGGCCCCGGGGCTGGGGCGTGTCTCCAGGCCGCCCTCGTCTCCGCGGGAGTCTGCGGCGGGGCCCGTCCGTCCGGCAGTTAATTGGGGAGTTCGCTGGGCAGGGATGCTTGGAGAGTTACGGCTGGAGCCGGATGGGGTGTGGAAAAGGGAAGGTGGCGGGGAGGCGGGAGGCGGGAGGCTCGGCTTCGGGACGTGTCGTCCAATCAGCCCCGCGCTGCCCCGTTCGAGGACCAATCGTGGCTCCCGGCGCCCGGGTCGCCGGTTGTGCGAGGGATGGTTTCGCGCAGCCAGTGGTTGAAGGTCGAGGGGGGGAGAACTACAGCTCCCAGCAGGAAATGCAGAGCAGAGCCTCGGCTTGTTGCATTTTAAAATAAGGAGGTGCTCGCCCTGCTAAGAGTCCGCGTTTTCGGGGTCAAGGTTGGGATGATCCGGGAGGGACTTATTTTCTCGTCCCCGAGGGATACCTTGTTCCACCTCCGAACTATTATTCTTAAGCCCAAACAGAAGGGAAAAGATTGTAGTTTATGGAGTTCAAACTCTGGGTCCTCGAGGAAGGACGGGAGCCGTGACCTTGTGCTCATTTCTGAGATCAGCCTGGGGTTCTGAGCCTCCCAGGTGCTGGGACTACTTTGGCAGACATCCAGGGAGCCTAGACACCCAGTTACTTCTATTTCGTCATAATTATCAAAGTAGCTTTCTAAATTTAAAAAGTAAACCTATTTCCATTGAGCACAGCTTTTCAGAATATTGATATTTTGGCAAAATGTTGTTTTGCAAAAACAGGTATCATGATTCAAGCGGTAATAGAATAACATCCCCAGAAGCCAAACTTTATCCCCCCAAGTTTGCTTATCTCCCCATTCGTTGTTAGGGTAGGAGAAGCAGCCTCTTCCAGGCTATCAGGAGCGTCTCTCATTCACTTCTATAGGAAAGTGGTGCCTGTGTTAGTTTTCTTTCTTTCTTTTTTAATGTGTATATTAGTTTTCTATTGCTACATTACAAATAGCACAAATTTAGCAGCTTAAAAGAACACCCATTGATTATCTTACAGTTTCTGGCCATGAATGATTTGGGGTTCTGTGCTCAGTGTCACACAAGGTTACAGTGGAGGTGTTGGCTCTTCTGTGGTTCTCATTTGGAGTTCAGGGTTCTCTTTCAAGCTCATGCTGTTTGTTGGCAGAATTTATTTAGTCCCTTGCAACTGTAGGACTGAAGTTTCTTGCTAGCTTCTCCTGGAGGCTGTTTAAAGTTTCGTACCGCAAAGATCCTCAGAGACAGTTCATATTTGGCAGGCTATCGGGAGCTACTCTCGTTGATTACAAAAATCTCTCTTAATTTCCATTTCTGATCTCTAGACCCCGGTTTAAAGGGTTTCTATTATTAGACTAGGCCCACCTGTAAAACCTCCATTTAGATTAATTCCAATCAACTGATTAGTAATCTGAGTTGCATCTGAAAAATTCCCTTTGCCACACAGCCAATCCTAATCTTGGGTTTAACAGCGAGGGGTGGAGATCAAGGGGGGCCGCCTAACATAGTACCCAGGTGGGGCTGGGAGGATGAAGAAAGTAGAGCTACCTCTGAGGGCAGAACTGTTAAAAGTTTGTCTTTGGAGCCCTCCTTTCATGGCACACTTTTCCTTATTCTGTGCTCAGATTACATCATGGTTGTCACTGATCTGTCCCCTCTGTCCTGAAGTCCAAGATTACGTGGTATTTTCCCCCCTTGCTTTTCTCAAAATGTTTCCCACTTACTGGGTCCCCATTTAGGAAATGAGAATAAAACAGATTAAGACTTCATACTAAAATGTGAACACTTTTCTGGTTTGCAAACAAGATTTCTCACCTTCCTAAAATTGCTATCTTACAAGATTTAAAAAAAAAACAAATTACATAAAATTCATTTGTTTACTCTTACTATTTCCTCAATCATTCAGTAGCATTTTATGCTGTTGCTTTGCTAAACTCTTTACTCTTGGCTTTTCTATGTAATATCTTTGGGCACATTTGACCCTCTTTCATCCCTGTTTTCCTTTGTTGAGTGTGCTGCTTTCATGTACCTCTAAGTATACTCCCAAGGTTCATTCGTTCTTTCTCTGTCTCTCTTTTTAATTAAGATTTAATTTATTAGAATAGTTTTAGGTTCACAGGAATATTGAGGGGAAAGTACAGACATTTCCCATAAACCTCATGCCTCCACATATGCATTCTGCTGCCCCTCCCCATTATGAACATTCTCCAGAGTGGTACATTCATTACAACTGATGAAACTACATTGGCAAATCATAATCGCCCAAACTCCATAGTTTATATTAGGGTTTACTTTTGGTGTACGTTCTGTGTGTTTGAACAAATATGTGATGACATTATCCATCCTTGTGGCATGATAGATTGTATTTTCACCCTCCTAAAATCCTGTCTTCTATCTATTTATCACTCTCCTACCCTTAGCCCTTTGTGCTGGGAACAACTGATTTTTTTTTTAAACCACTGATTTTTAAAAAATATATTTTTATTGATTTCAGAGAGGAAGGGAGAAGAAGAGAGATAGAAAAACATCAGCGATGAGAAAGAATCTTTGATTGGCCATCTCCTACATGCCCTTTACTTGGATTTGAGCCCCAAACCCTGGCATGTACCCTAACCAGGAATTGAACTGTGACCTCCTGAGTCATGGGTAGATGCTCAACCACTGAGGCATGCTGGCTGGGCAGAGACCACTGTTTGTTTTTTTTTACTGATTCCATAGTTTTGCCTTTTCCAGAGTGACTTCTAGATGTGAATAGGCTTTTCAGATGGACTTCTTTCACTTAGTAATATGCACTTAAGGTTTTTCCATGGCTTGATAGCTTGCATATTTTTAGCACTGAACAATATTTATTGTCTGGATATACCACAGTTTATCCTTTCACCTACTGAAGGACATCATGGTTGCTTCCAACTTTTGTCAATTATAAATAAAGTTGCTCTAAACCTTCCTGTGCAGGTTTTTGTGTGGACATGTTTTCAGTTCCTTTGGGTAAATACCAGGGAGTGTGACTGCTGTGTTGTATGGTGAGGGTATGTTTAGTTTTGTAAGAAACTTCCAAACTATCTTCTAGAGAGGTTATATCATTTTGCATCCAGGAGCAGTGAAAGAGAGTTCTTTTAAAAAAAATTATATTTTATTGATTTTTTTACAGAGAAGAAGGGAAACAGATAGAGAGCTAGAAACATCGATCAGCTGCCTCCCACACACCCCCTACTGTGGATGTGTCCACAACCAAGGCACATGCCCTTGACAGGATTCTAACCTGGGACCTTTCAGTCTGAAGGCTGACGCTCTATCCACTGAGCCAAACTGGTTCGGCATGAAAGAGAGTTCTTGTTGCTCCACCTCCTTGCCAGCATTTGTTGTGTCATTCTAATGGTCATTCTAATAGGTGTGTAGTGATAACTTACCCCATCTCTTTATTTGTTATTATTTAGGATTACATCAATTCTCAGAACTTTAATCCCTAAGCAGTTGACTCTTAAGCCTCTTTTGATTTTTATATCCCAATTAAAAAATCTTGTTTTATTTTTGTCAACTTTGAGAACAACCACTTGTCAAAATTCTCTCCACTTTATCAAACATCTTAAATGACTTCTGATTTTACTATTGCCCCCCTAGATTCAGTTCTTTATATATTAGTTAATAAAGGCTTTTTTTTTTTTTTAAATTCTCACCCCAGGATATTTCTTTCCATTGATCTTTAGAGAGAGAGTGGAAGGGAGAGAGGAGGAGGGGAAGAAAGAGACAGACAGACAGACTTTGATGGTTGCTTCTCGAATGCACCCAGACTGGGGCCAGGGATCGAACCTGCAACCGTGTACCCATCTTGACTGGGAATAGAACCTGCCATCCTTTGGTCTGCTGGCCAATACTCTCACCACTGAGCAACCGGCTGGGGCCCAACTGGTGACCTCTTGGTTAATGGGGCCATTCTCAACCAACTGAACCACAGTATCAGGTTAAAGTGGTGATTTTTATAAGTGAATTTTACTACACACGGGGAAAAAAATTGCCACTAGGTATTTGCAGATGGCTTGAGGTATAGAGACTGAACACATACACATTCATTCTCTCTCTCTCTCTCTCTCTCTTTTTCTCTCTCTCTCCATACACACACACACACACACACACACACACACACATGGAGTGGTCAGATTATTATGATCTCCTGTATAATAATCTTATATAATAAAAGGCTAATATGCAAATTGTCCCCTTGACCAGGAGTTCGATCATCAGGCAGGCCAGCCAACCACCCATTACCCTCCCCCTGGCCAGGCTGACTGGACCCCACCCATGCACGAATTCATGCACCAGGCCTATAATATAAAAAGATAATATATATTGAAGTGGCATTAATTGGCCAAAGATGGGACAATTTAAGTTTTTTAAAAGGATACTAATTACAGTTTGTTAAAATCCACCAAAAGTATTTCAATTCATGAATTCATAAAGATAGTGTTCTGATTAGCTATAGCTACATAAACTACCTCGAGCTTGAGGTAAAATAACATTTATTGTCTAAGTTCTGGGGGTTTCCTGGGCTCAGCTGGGCTCAGTGGCCCTCATGAGGTTGTAGTCAGGCAGTGGCTGGGGATGGAGTCATCTCACACCTCCTCATTCTCGTGTCTGGCAGTTGATACCGGCCGCAGCTGACACCTCCGCTGGGGCTGCTGGCTGGAGCACCCACACATCCAGTATGTGTGTCTGGGCTTCCTCACAGTTTGGTTGCTGGGTTCCAAGAGCAAATGTGCTGAGAGACAGCTGGCAGAAACTGTATCCCCTTTATGTTATAGTCTTTGGAGTCACACAGTGGCACTTTTAGTGTCTTCTATTAGTAAATTAATAACCAAGTCCTGGCTTTGTTCAAGGGAAGGGTAATAGAACTCACTTTGGAGGAGTGGCAGGATTCTGGAAGAACATATGGTGCAGGAAATATTATTGCATTCATTTTTGGATAATATAGCCTGCCCTTTATAATTTGCAAATACATTCACAACCTTCCTCAAAACCCTTCAAAATCTCATCCTATCATAGCATCAGGGTCTTGTCATTGAAATCAGGTTCCTCTGCACATAAGACATTTGGATGTGAATGTGACTCCTAGGATATAGCTCCATTAAGCAAATTTCCTTTCAGCCTAAAGACCAAAGAGACAAGTTATCTGTTAACCAAAGAGACAAGTTATCTGTTGCCCCTATAATCAACATACAGTATACAGAGAGGGGAAAAGTAGGTGTACAGTTGTAACTATGGAAAAAAATAATATAATAATCTATACTAATAAAAGGGTAATAAGCTAATTAGACCAGATGTCCTTCTAGACCAGGGGTGGGCAAATTTTTTGACTCGAGGGCCACAATGGGTTCTTAAACTGGACCGGAGGGCCGGAACAAAAGCAACCTGATCGCTGGCACTCTCATCTTGGGCTGCTGATGAAGGAGTGGAGGGGAGAGCAAGAGAACCCTCCGCTCTTTTGGCTCCTCGGGCCGGACAGAACAGCTGAACGAGCCGGATCCGGCCCGCGGGCTGTAGTTTGCCCATGGCTGGTCTACACAAAGCCCCAGTGACTGCTTGAGCCTCAGCCCTTGCAGCTGAAGCTCAGGCAAGCCATGGGTGGCAGCAGCTGCTGTTTCGGGGGCCAGGCCGAGGCTCTGGCAGCCGCAGTGGCCAGCAATGGCAGCAGCAGTGGTGTGATGGGGGTATTGCCTTCCCCTGTTTGGCCTGGTTGCCTCCTGCAGAGGGAGGCCAGACTGCAGCTTAGGCCTGCTCCCTGCCTCAGTAGGATATCCCCTGAGGGTTCCTATACTGTGAAAGGGGACAGGTTGGGATGAGGGACCCCTCCCCAGTGCACGAATTTTCGTGCACTGGGCCTCTAGTTCTATATAATAAAAGTGTAATATGCAAATTGACCCTAACAGCGGAATGACAGTCACTATGATACACACTGACCACCAGTGGGCAGCGCCTGCATTGAGTGCCTGCCCACTGTTGGTCAGTGCGTTTCCATGGGGGGAGCTTTGGCCCGCTCCTGGCTCCTTTATATTTTAAATTTTGCTTGAAAGCTTAAAATTTTGTTTTATATCTTATTTCTATCCTTGACATACTCTGCTAAAAGAAACATTTTCTTGAATGTTCTGCTTGGAACTCTTTAGCTAAACCTATCAGTTCATTAAGTATAGCTATAGCTATATCTAATTTTCTATTGGATCCCTTTTCTCCCAGCTTCTAAAAGTATTGTTTTCTTTTTTCTTTTAAAAAAATATATTTTATTGCTTTTTTTATGAGAGGAAGGGAGAGGGATAGAGAGTTAGAAACATCGATGAGAGAGAAACATCGATCAGCTGCCTCCTGCACACCTCCTACTGGGGATGTGCCTGCAACCAAGGTACATGCCCTTGACCGGAATCGAACCTGGGACCTTTCAGTCCGCAGGCTGACACTCTATCCACTGAGCCAAACTGGCAAGGGCTGTTTTCTTAAGCCCTCACCAGCAGCCTCTATGAAGGACATCAAGCTTCTGTTAACAGTCTCTTTAAGGCCCTTCCAACTCTATCCCTTGGTCCCCAAGTCATTACCACATGCTTTATGTTTTGTTGCAGCAGCACCCCACTTCCAGATACAAGCAACTCTTTTGATATAGATGTCTCACTCCAAGCTTAGTGGTATTGAATAACAGCATCATGATGTTTTATAAAACAAGTAGCATTTATTATATAGATAAAAATTATGTTTATCTATATTCTAGGAGCCCAGTGTACTAATACATGCCTCTTGAAAGGAGCTGTGGGCCCTGAGGCTGCGGTGGGCACAGGGGTGGGTCTGGCCCATCCTCTGTGCCCTGCCCGGCCCCTCCTGCCATGGTCCCCAGTTCCCTCCTATCTTCTGGCAGCCCTGTTCCCCCCACTGCTGCTGCTCCCACATGCTGATGGTGCCAGAACTACTTGCACCTGTTGATGGCACGGAGCAGTTGAGGCCGGCGCCAGCAGTGGGTGTGAATGGGGCTGGTGCTGTCAGTGGTTGAGAGCAGCAGCTGCTGCCCTGATCACTCCTCAGGAGGAGGAAGAGGTAGAGAATCCCTCAGGGGAGATCAGGGCCAGCTGCCCCTTACACCCACAGACAACACTGAGCATTTGGGACCGCCTCCGGCATGGTTGCGAGTGGCGGCTCTGGCGCCGGCTACAGGTGCAAGTGGGGCCAACACCTGCAGAGGGTGCTAGTGTCAGGTGGGATGGTAGTGTGTGGAAGCAAAGAATTTTTAGTAACCACCAGAGGCTTACCCTAATGACAACAACCGGTGCCCCTTCTTAATCTTAGTCTGGCATCCCCACTCAGCCTGCTCCACCATCCCTGCCGCAGCTGATGCCCTTCATGGTCCACACACGCCCCTGGTGGTCATTGCATGTCATAGCGACCTGTTTGGTTGGTTGGTTGTTTGATTGTTCCATGGTTCAGTCTATTTGCATATTATTAGTCTTTTATCATATCTATAATAATAAAAGCATAATATGCTAATTAGACCAGGCATCCTTCCGGATGACTTGAAGCTGGGACTGCGAGGGAAGCCTGGGCCCTGGGTATCTGCCGATGGCCAAGGGAAGCCGGGTCCCAGGGGCCAGAAGGAAGCTAGTGCTGGCAGCTGGGAAAAGGAAAGCCCGCTCTTGTGCAAACATTGTGCATCAGGTCTCTATCTAATAAAAGAGTAATATGCAAATTGACCATCACTCCAACCCACAAGATGGCTGCCCCCATGTGGTCAAAGATGGCCAGTAGGGAAGGGCAGTTGGGAGGGACCAGGTCTGCAAGGGAGGGCAGTTGGGGTCATCAACCCTGCAGGAGAGGGCAGTTAGGGGTGACCAGGCCTGCAGGGGAGGGCAGTTAGGGGCAATCAGGCTGGCAGGGGAGCAGTTAGGCATCAGTCAGGCTGGCAGGGGAGTGGTTAGGGGGTGCTTAAGCTGGCATGCAGAAGTGGTTAGGGGCAGTCAGAAAGGCAGGCAGGTGAGTAGCTGGGAGCCAGCAGTCCTGGATTGTGAGAGGGATGTTCACCTGCCCATTTAGGCCCGATCCTAAACGGGCAGTTGGACATCCCTTGAGGGGTCCCAGATTGGAGAGGGTGCAGGGTCGGCTGAGGGACACTCCCCACCCCCACGTATGAATTTTATGCACCAGGCCTCTAGTATTAAACAATAGCCCTGGCTGGTGTGGCTTAGTTTTCAAAAGGTCGAGGATTCAATTCTCAGTCAAGGGCATTTACCTGGGTTATAGGTTAGTTCCCTGACTCCAGATGGTCCCAGTCCCCAGGGCAACCAATTGATGTCTCTCTCTCTTTCCCCCTCCCGCTCTTCCTTCCACTTTCTTTAAAAATCAATTGAAAAAATATCCTTGGGTGAAGATTAACTAAAAAAAAAAAAAAAAAAAAAAAGTCAAATGAATGAAAAATAATGAATTAGAGACTACTTTTTGCGACTTTGAATAGAGTAATGAATATAGACATTATAGTGTAGCACAATTGATAACACCCAAAAAGCAAGACAACCAAGACATTATGTACCTTCTGATGAAAGAACACAATACCACCTAAAGCTTTGCCAGGGGGTGAACCTGAGCCTGAGCAAGTGTCTGGATCCAACACTAGTGTACAGGAAGTACAGAGGACAGGCACATGTTAAATTGTATCTTAAAATCCAGTCTGGAAAATTCTATAGGTAAGCAACCCAGTTCTTCAACAAATTAAATATTGGAGGGAAAACTTCTAGATTAAAAGAGATTTAGAATATAATAAACTTTTTTTTTTTAAGTAAGCAAAACTAAACTGGTGTCTGTGGACTTTTACTTGTGTAATGAAACCATGAAAGCCTTAACTTGTCTAACTTTTAATGTTCTATTCAGTATATTAAATGCTACATAGAATATGAAGGTAGGCTAACGAATATACTTTTTTAAAATTCAATAGCACTGTTTCAGATACAAATCCTATTAATTTGAGTCATGACATAATCATTTCTGCTTTTTTCTCATATCGAAGTATGAAACTTTTTATTGCTATCACTTTTTTGGTCATAAAAGATAAATTTGTTCACATTTTACCCCTTTTAAATCAGGGTGCATTTTCTACTTGAAGGTGTGTTATTTCATTGAAAGCATTTGATAGCCGAGCATATCTAACAATCCAGATATGCCCCTCTGCTCATTACAGCGTCATGTATAGTAGCCACGGTGCGGAAGCAGCCCCAGTGCCCATGTGTAGATGAGTGGGTAAAAAGCTGTGGTATAGTTACACAGTGGAATATTACTCAGCTATAAAAAAGGAAATCTTACCTTTTGGGACGGCATGGAAGGACCTGGAGAATATATTGCTAAGTGACATAAGCCAGTCAGAGAAAGACAAATACCATATGATTTGGATGGACATTGGGTTTTTGTCTTTATTTTTGTTATAATAAGTAATTTTGCCTGGGAAACATAATGTCATTTTGGTTCAATTCTTAAAATAAAATTTGCAGTATTGATAAATACTGCCCAATTAACCAAATTGCCCTCTAGTAATAATATGAAAATGTTTTCCACAGCCTTCCAACACATTTTTAATGTAAGTGGAATCTAATGAACAAAATAAGCTAACAAAATAGAAACAGGCTCATAGATTCAGAGAACAGACTGACAGCTGTCATGGGGAAAAGGGTTTGGAGGACTGGGTGAAAAAGGTGAAGGAATTTAGCGAAGAATAAAACAACTCATAGACACAGGTGCAGGCGGGGCTGAGGGACAACCCCCCCCACCCCGTTGTGTCTATGGTATGTATGGTGATTACCAGAGGGAAAGGGGTATGGGCGGAGGTAAGGGGAATAAATGGCGACAGGAGACTTGACTTGGGATGGTAAACACACTGCAATAAACAGACGATGTATTATAGAATTGTACACCCGAAACCTATATAGATTTATTAACCAATGTCACCTAATAAAGTCAATAAAAAACTTTTTAATCCTGAAACATACTGAAAAAGAATAGTGCTAAAAGAGAGGACTAGCCCTACCAGATTGAAAGGTAATTCTTTTTAAAAAAAAATATTTTATTGATATTTTTTACAGAGAGGAAGGGAGAGAGAGAGCTAGAAACATCGAAGAGAGAGAAACATTGCTCAGCTGCCTCCTGCACACCCTCCACTGGGGATGTGCCCGCAACCAAGGTACATGCCCTTGACCGGAATCAAACCCGGGACCCTTCAGTCCGCAGACCCACGCCGGAGAGGTGGGGGTGGTGGGAGGGAAGCCCACAGGAAGTCTTGCAGGAATATTCCTGCAACAGGTGCCTAGTAGTCTGAAAATTTCTTTTTTAAAAATCTTAAAATTTATTTTATATGATCTTTGGGGGTGCAAGAAACATCATTGTTTTTAAGGGTCTGTAACTATGCTTCATGGTAAATTAATTTCTGAAAGTAAATTAATTTTTGTTGAATGAAGACATTTGCAATAAAAGCATAGTGCTTAAGTTACCAACTCTAAAAGCTTTCCACATTCCTTTAGCTGTATTGGTTCTGATGTTTTCTTCTTCCTCTCTAGAGTTGTCTCTGTGGGAAGTTTGTCCTCCGTCCCTTACGACCATGCCGTCGATACTCTACTGGAGGCAGTTCTGGGTACGTAGTATGTCTCACTGTAAACAGACTTTTAACTGTATGCTAAGAGGTGTGTGTGTGTGTGTGTGTGTTCCTTGACTATGGGAATAGCTGCTTGAACCTTTTTATTAAGGGGTACGAACACTGTAGCTTTACTGTAATATCTTTGGGTCATTGGTATTTGTAGGTGAAAGTTTGTTATGATTCTCTTTTTGGTTCTTTGGTAATTGGGTGGCATTCAAGATAGAAGCTCCCCCCTCCTGTGCTGTCTTCCACTCTATGGCTAATAGATTTATATCCAGAACTCAGCACATTGTAATTTAAAAACTGTTAGTTGTGTTTATTTGTATTATCTTACCTTTATAAATGGTTTATTAGAACTGTTTAATTAAGGGAAGAGGAAATTTGAAAAATGAGTGATAGTTCTTTTTTGGGTTCAAAAGAAATTTCATGATTGTGAACATCATGAATGTTAAGTGTTAAAGGGTAGATCGCTTCATAGCTACCTATCCTAGCTATTACTGTATTTTAATTTGTTTTAGTTACTCATAAATAAATGTGGTTTTCTATTGTGGACATGTTTAAATCAGGGAAAGGTGATGTGCAGCTGCGCTAATAAACTTGCTGTGATCTGAAGCAGTGGTAGAGGTTGAGGTCTTTGCATAAAGTTAAGAGAGCCAAGAAATATAAATGTGTTCCTATTTCTTTCACTTAGGATGTCTCCTGCCAAAATTGCTGGGGCTGGTCTTTTGTTTGTTGGCGGAGGTATTGGTGGCACTATCCTGTATGCCAAATTGGATTCTCATTTCCGAGAAAGTGTAGAGAAAACCATACCTTACTCAGACAAGCTCTTTGAGACAGTTCTTGGTTCCTCACCTTATAGTATTTCATTGCCAAAGAAGCCGGTAAGCATTTTAAACATTACTTCAATTTACCCTATGTCGTGCTTTTAAAAGCAGGTTGTTTTCATCTTGAAAGTATCTTGCATGTATAATTCAGTAGATCTTGCATATATAATTCAGTAGATGCGTTCGCCAGGTTTTTTAAAATATTAATCTGTAGTGTTGGATTTTTCTCCCTTTGAATTCCCATAAGTGCTCCCACTTAGTATACACCATACAGGGAATAACTGGTTGGCACACGCAGGTAAACGGAAGAGCAGCTCCGGTAGAGGAACCCTGGCTGTCCTGTGAACTGAGGGGTCCGTGCCAGCCCACACCATGCCGCTGTCAGGGTCTGACTAACACTACGGAAGACCAGCGTAGAATGGTCCTGACACAGAACCCAAATGTTTTTGTCAGTACTGGCTCCTTGTGGGCCACAAATCAGAGTCAGAATTTTCAGCTACATACTTATTATGTACCAGGCACTGTGCAAAGGGCCTCGGTTAAAGTGGAGAACTACTCAAAGACCCCTTCTATTTGCACAGCAAGAAAGAATTTCTTGACTTGGAAGAGAATATCCATGATATATTGTTAAATGAGAAAAGAGCAAGTTACATGGTAATTTGTATAACATAATCCTATTTTAGTTTAAAGAAATGAGAATTTGTATGTGTGTATATGCCTGAACTTCTGCTCGGGGTGCGGGTGTGGGGAAGGTTGAGTTCAGCTATTAGCAGTAGCAACATGAGAGTACTGGAAAGGAAAGGAGCGATAGAGAGGCAAATTAAACTTTTATCTTGATATTATTTTGCTTGTTATAGTGAGTGTGTATTTCATGATTTAAAAAATAAAATTTTAATAAAAATAAAATACATATATGTTTAATTCTGGTAGTTATAAAGTTCGGGACCATTTTGCTTTGTTTGAGTAATCATCTTTGGGACATCTGAGTCCCACTGTCTACCAAGTTCTGGCAAAAAGTGGGACAACATAGGTGGTAAATGAAAATATTGCTATTTCTCAGCAATTTTCTCTAGCACATCATCTGGCAGTCCTGTTAATGAACAGTGCCTTAAACTAAACGCAGGTGGTAATAGAGAGAGAGGCGTGACAATTAGATTATATATTATAGTATGTAGTTGCATGAATCCTGGAGATTAAAGATATAAAAAGCTAATTTTCATTTTTACTCAGAGCCTATAAAAATCACTTGTTTCTAACTGAATGAATACAGAAGATAACACATGATTTAGGAAGCATATGGAAATAGTCTTAATATTGTATATGTAAAAAGAGTGTTATTTTTAAAAAAATATACTTTATTGATTTTACACAGAGAGGAATTGAGAGGGATAGAGAGCTAGAAACATCAATGAGAGAGAAACATCGACCAGCTGCCTCTTGCACACCCCCGACTGGGGATGTGCCCGCAACATATGTACATGCCCTTGACCGGAATCGAACCCGGGACCTTTCAGTCCGCAGACCGACGCTCTACCACTGAGCCAAACCGGTTTTGGCAAAAAAGAGTGTTATTTAAAGGTAGACTCATACATCATGTACTTTATTAGTTGTCCTAAGAGAAGTATTTCTTACTATTAATCCTTTGGAATGAAATTTTTGAACTGCATTTTTCCAATATGAGGGCTTCTCTTAATATGGTTAATAAAAAATTATGTTGTAAAATGCTATGTTAAAAGCCTAAAAAACTTGATTATTGAAATAATACATGTTACTGTATGCTACATTTTTGAATAAACAGTATTATATCCGAAATGTTAAATGTTTTTCATTTCCAAGATCGAATCTGGTCCACTAAAAATCTCCAGTCTATCAGAGGTAATGAAAGAATCTAAACTGCCTGCTTCTCAGCTCCAAAAACAAAAGGGCGACACTCCAGCTTCAACAGGTACCTATATTTATAATCATTCTTTTAAAATTGTGGGTAAATGAATTGTTTTAATGTATTTGTACCCGTGGTTAAGAGGGCGGCCCTTCTGCATGAAGGACTCTCATTTTAGGGGCTGAGAGGTTGGGAGGGATGTGGAATTGGGTTTTATTATGAATAGATGCTCAGGGAGGGTAATGGCAAGAATTGTCTTATCTGCAACAGACTTTATTTTTCCCCCCTTTTATTATTTTTCCTTCTGACTCCTAGCTTTCCCCTCAGATTTACATTTTCTCTCTTTGCACCTATTTTTTTTTCCTGTTCACTAGTTTTTTCTTCCTCTCTATTCTTATTAATTAAAGTGTCTGATCTAGTTTAAATCTGTAGATATTTTTTGCCATCACGATTTATTAATAATCCCACCTTAGTGTACAGTACTGAACCTAACTCTAACCTGTGATACACTTCAAATGTGTTACTGAACTGGTTAGAGCCAGGCTGGCTAGGTTTGAACTCCTCAGGCACCTCTGTCCTCAATTAAGTCAGTGGACTTTTTTCCATTTGGCAAATATTCACTACTATGTGCCAAGCAGGCTTCTAGGTACTGGGGATATAGCAACGAATAAATAGTAAAAACTAACAAATAAAAGCTCTGGGAATATTCCTTAGTGGTATGAGGGGAGGGAAATCATATATTAAATACATAAGTAAAATGTATATATAGGATGTTAGTGTTAAGTAAGTGTGGGAGGGAATATTGCAGTTCTAATGGAGTCAGTAGGGAAAGGTTCGCCTGGAAGATTTCCCTTGAACTAAGGCTAAGAGATGAGGAAGTGAGTCATAGAAAGCTGGCATCGCAGGTAGAGTTAGTAGCTGGTGCAGGGGCTGTACATTTTCCAGCAAGGAGCGGATGAAGCCTGAGTGTGGAACAAGAGAACACCAGCAACTGAGGCCAGCAAGGGAGCAGAAAGCCTCCTGTGGCAGTCCTGGAGGCCACCATAAGAATTTGCTTTAAAAAAAATAAAAGAATTTTGCTTTATATCTGAGTGGGATGGGAAGTCCTCGGGAGGGTTCTGAGTCAGGTGACTGATATCTGACTTTTATTTTAATAAGATCACCGCTGTGGAGAATACGCAGGGTCCAGTGGGGAGAGCAGGAGGCTAGTAGATGTTGTGATAATCCAGCTTTATCTCTTAAATGGGACCTTCAGTTTGTTAATTTTTTTTTCCTTCCATTTTGTTGCTCTTTTCCCTTTTATTCCATCTCTATAATTACTCATTTTCTCTTCACTTTTATTTATAACTTATGAGCCCTTGAATTTTTCATCTTCCTTTAAAAATATGTCTATGAAATAATTTTAACAGAATTCTGTTCTTCATTAATTCACTATCTTTACTGTGATCTTCTTGTGTTTAAACTGTTCATCTTGTTCTTGCTCACACCTCTTTTCATCTCTACCACTTTTCAATTAAAAATGATTTTTTGGTTAATTATTTCTTTAGCCTGCCTTCTTCATTATAGGCTCTTTTTCCCTTTGTTATTATTTTCCCATGTTGTATAAATCTTATATACGCCTCTCATATGTTGATATTTAGTGCACTTAGTATCGTTACTAGAAGCCTTGCTTGTGCATAATGATGGTTAAACTGCAGGTGGATGCTGGCAAGGCTCTTTTCTCTGGTGTTTCCTAGCTGTTGTATCTTGTGGGTTTGGGTATGTGATGGACAGTGCCCCTGTGTATTTGAATAGTGGCAGCACATCCACTTGTGTTTTTAAGGGTGGTAATAGTAGTGGATACCTGTGTATTTCTGTTATTCCGGAAAACTAAATACCATGAGTAACATATTTACAGCATCGACAGAGGCAGCCAAAATTATTTCTGCAGCAGGTGATACACTGTCGGTCCCAGCCCCTGCGGTTCAGCATGAGGAATCTATAAAAAATGGTCACTCTCACAGTGATGAAGGAAAACCCAAATCTACAACTTCAGGTAGTTTAATTATTTATATCGTGGTTTTTACAAATGATATGCTCATCAGAACTATTTAATACATAGACAAACCCTAGATCCTATTGTAAGTACACATTTATACCGATTTTAAGTCTGCAGACTTGCTTAGGTAATTTTACAATTTCATAGTTTGAATAAATCTTTGAAAACAAGGAGTCTAAGAACTGATTTCTTATTTCTTCATGTTGGAGTCGTTGAATGATGCTGTCATTTGAAAGAGCTGGCAAGTAAAGCGATGGTATTTTTATATCCCTCTGAGCTTGCAAAATTCTATGCTGAAATTTCCTTTCCTCTCTACTTTTGCTGCAAGAGGAAGCATCCTCAACTTCTGTAAGGGAGCGACCACCTGAAGAAGTTGCAGCTCGCCTTGCGCAACAAGAAAAGCAAGAACAAGTTAAGCTTGAGTGTATGTAAACCAGACGATTTCTGAAGTACTTCACGTCACCCCTATTAGTTGCTCTCTTCTTCCACCATCAGCATAGGTTTCTCATCTGTCAGCTAGTTCTGATTCCTCTTGTTTCCTTTGTGGCCTTGCTCTATTCACCTCCTTCATTTTATCATTTCTGTTCTTTCCATCTAAACTTCTTTTACCCAGGTAACAAGGGCTATTAGTGTACCGTTGGTGAAAACTCCAAATAATACTTGTACTTTCTCCATTTGTTTTTATTGTGGTTAGGGCTAAAGGTTCATGGTACTCTGGTGAACAGATACTGTTTGCAATGTACCTGAGTCCCTTTTTTTAAAATTTTTACTTTTTTCAATTACAATTGACATTCATTATTGTATTAGTTTCAGGTATATATCATAATGGTTAGATACTTACATAATTTAAGTGATCCCCCAATAAATCTAGTACTTAAGAGGCACCATACATACTTATTACAATATTGTAGACTATATTCCTATGTTGTACTTTACATCTGCATGCCTGTTCTGTAATTACCAATTTATACTTCTTACTCCCTTTACTTTTTTCATTCAGTCCCCAACCCCATTCTCTTGGCAACTATCATTTTGTTCTCCGTATCTATCAGTCTCTTTCTGCTTATTTTTTTAGGTTCCACATATAAGTGAAAGCGTATCGTATTTGTCTTTCTCTGTATGACTTATTTCATTTAGCATTGTAATCTAGGTTCATTCATGCGGTCACAATTGGTAAGATTTCATTATTTTTTATGTCTGAGTAATATTCCATTGTATATATGTGCCACATCTTTATCCACTCCTTGATGGGCACTTAGGTTGCTTCTGTATCTTGGCTATTGTAAATAATGCTGCAGTGAACATAGGGGTGCATATATCTTTTTGAATTAGTGTTTTGGATTTCTTTGGGTAATACCTAGAAGTGGAATTACTGTTCATTTTTAATTTTTGAGGAACCTCCATACTGTTTTCCATAGCAGCTGCATTAATTTGAATTCCTACCAACAGTGCATGAAGGTTCCCTTTTTCCACATCCTTGCCAATACTTGTTTATTGATTTATTAATGATAGCCATTCTGACAGGTGTGAAGTGATATCTCATTATGTTTTTAATTTGCATTTCTCTGATTAGAGATGTTGAGCATCTTTTCATATGTCCTCCTGAGAGAAATATCCAGTCAAGTCCTTTGCCTATTTTTTAATTGGATTGTTTGAGTTTTTTGGTGTTAAGTTGCATGGCCTAAGAGCCTTTTAATTGTTAAATTCATAAATTTATTTGTGCATTTCAGAGTGGCCCATCCTCTGCTTTATTACTCAGCCTCTGTGCTCTCACTGTAGTAGCCATCTTATCTGACATTGGTGGGGGACAGATGTTCCACACATTTCTGATTTCCAGCTAACTGAAGCATATTTCTTTTTACATTTCAATTTTAAGTTTTCTGATGGTCTAAAAAAAGATAATAGATGTGTAAAAATGTATTTTCCTGTATTAAATAAGGCACATGGTACATAATTTATTGTATTGTGCTGCATTATGTTGATGTCTCGAGGTAGTGGGCATGTAGCTTTATGATGAATTGAGAAAATGTTTGTTTTACATTTTGTAGATTTTTGTTTGTTTGTTTGTGTGTGTGTGTGTGTGTGTGTGTTTTGTCTCTCCTTACCCCTTTTCTATTTGTCTTCTGCCTTGAGTGGTTCCTGTTTCCCTTCTTGTGCGTTGGATCTGCCCTACTCTGAGGAGGCAAGTTTGTTAGAATTATGTCAAGTATAGAAGGGACAGAGGAGCATAGGTGTAGATTTGTGTGTGTTTTTTTGTTTATTGATAGGTGTGTTTTGTTTTTGAGAATGTTGTATTTTTTGAGGAATATTTTGGTGTCTAAATAAGTGAAATATTTCTATTTTTTCCACTTTTTAATTTTTTCTGAATTCTTTACTACAAATCAAAATCATTTTTTGCCGAAAACAGTTTGGCTCAGTGGTAGAGTGTCAGTCTGCAGACTGAAAGGTCCCGGGTTCGGTTCCGGTCAAGGGCATGTACATTGGTTGTGGGCACATCCCCCGGGTAGGGGATGTGCAAGAGGCAGCTGGTTGATGTTTTTCTCTCATCGATGTTTCTAGCTCTCTATCTCTCTCCCTTCCTCTCTGTAAAATATCGATAAAATATATTTTAAAAAATCACTTTTCCCTTTTTTTTACATTTTTTATTTTTTACTCTTTTTTTTAACACATGGACAACTTGAAGTAAGCCATAATTTAAGATGGCAATGTCTTCTGCTTCATTACATTCCTTTTTTATTGTCTAGTTGTTTTCATCTTTCATTTTGGGCAAAGTAAGAATTTTCAGGATTTTTTTTTTCTGTCACCCCATAGTTTTCTCCCAAACCTTAATTTAAAAATGTGTGTGTAAATATCTTATCAAGAATCAAAGCACAAAAAATCAACAAGTTGGCTGAAACCGGTTTGGCTCAGTGGATAGAGCGTCGGCCTGGCCTGCGGTCTGAAGGGTCCCAGGTTCGATTCCGGTCAGGGGCATGTACATTGGTTGTGGACACATCCCCAGTGTGGGGTGTGTAGGAGGCAGCTGATCGATGTTTCTTTCTCATCGATGTTTCTAGCTCTCTATCCCTCTCTCTTCTTCTCTGTAAAAAATCAATAAAATATATTTTAGGGGAAAAAAAATCAACAAGTTGCACTATATCAAACTAAAAAAACTTCTATGCAGCAAAAGAAACTGTCAATGAAATGAAAAGGCAACCTGTAGAATGAGAGAAAATATTTGCAAACCATTTTTGGGATTTAATATCTAAAATATACACTGAGTGGCCAGATTATTATGATCTCTGAACGCATAATAATTTGACCACTCAGTGTATATCCTATATAATAAAAGGCTGTTAATGAAAAAAAAAACAAGCATTGAAACCTATAAAGAATTTTTGTGAGTTTATTTGAGCCAAACTGTTGACATATGTCGGGAAGCAGAACCTCAATGGCAGGTTACATTTTTATTTATACATTGCAATCTAAGGAGTGATTGCAATGTATAAATAAAAGGAGGATCTAAGGAGGATCTAAGGTGGGTTACATGAAATTCATTGGTGATGGAGTAAGGAGGCGGGAGAAAGCAAAACGGTGGGAAACCCCTGGGATTGGATAAAAAGTAAAATGATGGACACATACTTAGGTGGGTAAAGGAACAATTAACATGACAAAGAAGGAATTTGAGGCATCTGTCCTGGTGCCCTCCACATTTGGTTATGCCCCAGGGGCTCCAGAAAAAGGGAAGATACAAGTTAACCAGACATCTCACAGATATGTTTTCTTAGGGGCCCAAAGGCATTTAAATGGGCTCAGTAAAGAAGATCTAAGTTGATCTTTGTCAGGGAAAATATTGGCCTAGATCAGCCTTGGACAAACTACACCCCGGATACGGCACTTCGGCTGTTCTATCTGGCCCAAGGAGCCCAAAGAGCAGAGGGTTCTCTTGCTCTCCCCTTTGCTCCTTCACCAGCAGCCCAAGATGAGAGTGCCAGCATGGTCAGGATGCTTTTGTTCTGGCCCTCCAGTCTAGTTTAAGAACCCATTGTGGCCCTCGAGTCAAAAAGTTTGCCCCCCTCTGGCCTAGATCATAACTACCCACTGTAACCTGTTTGTAGTTAAATATTTAATGTTCAAACCAACTTTTGTGGTTATTTTAGGTCTCTGAGTTTGCAAGACTGCCACAC
Source organism: Vespertilio murinus (assembly GCA_963924515.1). Lineage (NCBI taxonomy): Eukaryota > Metazoa > Chordata > Mammalia > Chiroptera > Vespertilionidae > Vespertilio > Vespertilio murinus. The sequence continues at coordinate 19,317,589 of OZ004713.1, forward strand.
AGGTCTCCCCTGAGTTTGTCAGGTTAGCATGTGGCTCCTTTTGTCCATAAGGCTAATATGCAAATTGTCCCCTTGACCAGGAGTTCCACTAGCAGGCAGGCCAGCCAACCACCCATGTCCCTTCTCTCTGGCGAGGCTGGCCAGACTCCACCCATGCACGAATTCATGCACCGGGCCTCTACACACATACACACACACACACACACACACACACACACACACACACACACTCTCACTCACTCCCCCCTGTGTGTGTGTGTGTGTGTGTGTATCCCCGTGTGTCCGTGTCTGGGCCTCTACACACACATACACACACACACACACACACACACACACTGAGTGGCCAGATTATTATGCGTTCAGAGATCATAATAATCTGGCCACTCAGTGATAGGGAACTCATACAACTCAATATAAAAAGATAAAGCAAAGTGAATAGAACTCTGAAAGGGCCTCAAGCCAGCAGTCTGATCTCCTGGGGTCTGCTAGCCCCTGTAAAGTGGTTTACTTTTATTTTATGCTTGAAATAATGTCCCACCATTAATTCAGGCATATTTCTTTGTAGCCTCTTTATCTCTCTATATCCCATGTATTTTCAGTTGAACTTAAGGTGCACATTTGCTATTTTCTTAGTATTAGCTTTATCCTTTTTTTTTTTTGGTTTGTTTTGTTATTCCTAACCTGAGAATATTTTTTCCATTGCTTTTCAGAGAAAGTAGAAAAGAGAGAGAGGGGAAGGAAGGAAGGGAGGGAGGGAGAGAAGGAAGGAGGGAAGAGAGAGAGAGAGAGAGAGAGAGAGAGAGAGAGAGAGAGAGAGAGAGGAAGAGAGAGAGAGAGAGAAAGATGGATATGAGAGAGACACATTGACTGGTGGTTGGCCTCCAAGAGACACGGGGGTGAGCAAGGAAGGGGGAGCAGGGAGCTAACTGCCAACCCAGGTACCCAGATACATGCCCTTGACTGGGAATCCAGTCCATGACCATTTGGTGCATAGGCCTACACCCTAACCGCTTGGACACACTGACCAGGGCTAGCTTTCTCTCTTTATCTGTGTCGCAGAGGTATTGTGTGTGGCTCATCAGGTTCCATTTGTCCTCTAGCTTATGCTGCTTTTGCTCCAAGTCACCTTTTGTTTTTGTCTCTGGTATCAAATATATTTTCCTTTTTTTGGTCTTCTGATATTGGATCAATTCATATTTTCACTGGCCTTTTTTCAAATGACCATTTTTTCACTTTAGTATTGTATCTAAAATCATTCCTTGTTTTACTTTAAAACAAAAAAAAATAGGTTTCTTTTAACTTCTGAAGCAGCTGTTAGCAATGTTATCTTAAATACTGGTATCTGCTATTTTCTGAGTTCTTTGTGGAAAATACTGTCCATTTTCAAGTTACCTTTTCCCTTTTTTAAAAAAAAAATATATTTTATTGATATTTTACAGAGAGGAAGGGAGAGAGATAGAGAGCTAGAAACGTTGATGAGAGAGAAACATCGACCAGCTGCCTCCCGCACACCCCCCACTGGGGATATGCCCGCAACCGGTGTACATGCCCTCTACGGAATCGAACCCAGGACCCCTCAATCCGCTCTACCACTGAGCCAAACCGGTTTCGGCTACCTTTTCTTTTTTTGTTTGCATGTTTTCTTGTCTTTTTCTTTCTCTTGTCTACCTGTTATATTCTGTCTTGGTGATAGAAATAATTTACTGTGAGTGTCCCTTCCTGCTGAGATGAAAGTGGTTACCTTTTTTTTTTTTAATTACCTCTTTTTTCCTGTGATTCCATATGATTATTATTTCAAATGAAAAATGCCAGTGGTTATGCTGAACTTATAGCTTCTAATAGATGAAAGGGACTAGAAGGCCCTAAATCTTGTTCCTCCCATTTGAAATAAAGGCTAGCCTTCTTCAAGCATTTTTTCCCCCTTAAAATAATCCCCAAACACTTTTTATTTTGGAAAAATTTTAGGTGTGCTTACAATAAAAATAGTATAATGAATTCCCACAAATTTATCATCTAAATTCAAAATTACTAATTATGCTTTTTGTTTTTGTTTTATTTTATTTTTATCATTTTGGGAGTACTACAATGGAACACTCAGTAGAGTGAAAGTTTAAAATAAAGTCATATGTGGGGGGAGTCTATTTTTTAACTGTTCTTTTTACTTTAGCTCTAGCCAAGAGCTTAGAAGATGCTCTGAGCCAAACTGCTCACATCACTCAGCTGGCCGTGGTAGCTCAGAAGGCTGCAGTCCAGGCCGTCAATACCCACTCCAGCATACTGAAAGCAGCCATGGACAATTCTGAGGTGAGTCCAAGACCTGTGGTGCTGAGGAAACTGAGTCTTCCTCCTAGCAGGAGCTTTCTCTCACTCAGCGAAGGTAATCTAAAGTACTAACTGTCTTTTAAAAAAAACAACACAAAGGAACCAGAAAGACCTTTAACTGTTCTCTAATGAATTTTTATGGTGTTCTATCTCACAACAATGTTATGGTACACAGATTATTTCAGATTTGCTTTCATATCTTTTTTTAAAATCAATCTTTATTACTCAGATTATTACAATTGTTTCTCCTTTTTCTCCCCCAAAGCTCCCTACCACCCAGTTCCCTTCCCACCCTCTGCCCTTACCCCCTCTACTCCCAATTGTCTTCATCTATTAGTTATACGATTTCAATCCAGTCTCTTACTGCTTCCCCACCCCCGTATCCTCCTTATAATTATCAGTCCACTCCCCTTCTTTGCACCTGATTCTACTATATTCACCACTTTATTCTGTTCCTCAGATTTTTTTTTCCTTCTCTTTTCCTTTTTTCCGTATATGAATTTCAAGTGGGACACTCTCATTTGTTTTTGTAGGGAAATACAACAGAGTGTTCTGTAGCTAATGGCTGCAGACTGTCCAAATGTCTCAGGACCACACGAATAGAATCCGCTCCTCCTCCGTTTCACACCGCCCCCTCCCACCGGGTCCCACCGCTTCCCCAGGGTACACGGCTCTCCCGGTGTACACAGCTCCATGGATCCCACTGCTCCCCTTGGTCACACGGCTCCCCTTGGGCACACGGCTCTCCCCGGGGCACATGGTTACCCCGTTGCTTTCATATGGTAATGGTGCTTCATTGTATTTGTTGTTTACTTTCTACTTTTTGCTTTAAAATAGCCAACTTGAAAATATAACCTTTTTGTTTTGAGATACTTTTAGATTGACATGCAGTTGTAAAAATAATTCCGGGAGATCCCACGTACCCTAAAACACCAGTTATTTATGCTGATTATTTAACTTATATTTAACACATTAAAGGATAAAGTAATAACATTGATTTAAAAATGTAATACCGGAATTCAGTAAGTTTCCTTTATAATTACATTCAGTTATTTAGTACATAAAAATATATCTTGATACCAAGTCATTTAAATAATAAAATACGTTAACTATAAATCTCATGGGTCAGGAGGATCATGCATAATTAGTAAAGTTCCTTTTTCACCATAACTATAGTTTTTTTAAAAAAAATTAAATACACTTTACATTGTTTTAGTCACATGCACATATATCACAAGAGTTAAATTAGACCTTTGACATAAATAGAAACTAACCTTTGAAAACTTAAAATTCTATTTTACTCAAAGTCCAAGGGGAAAAAAATTCAGTCAGAGTTCAGTCAGGAAAGTGGAAACCACACAGAATATTTAATATGCTCGTTATACAAGCAGGTATGGGAAAGCTAGAAGTTGCATATCAGGAAGTTGGTTTCAAACCCAGGTGGGCCAGTGTCTTTCAGAAGAACACTGGTTAGAAACTGTAAATAACCATGGTACTACCTGGGTGGAAGGCTACATAAGAGGGCATGATGTGTAGTGCATCAGGATTAGAGAGTATGAAATCTATAGTCCAGACTTTACTACTAAAAAACACCTTGTAGTAGCAGTTAACTAGATTAGGGAGTATTACAAAATAATCAGGAAAATGTATGAACAAAATTAAAAAAACACATTTTATTGATTTTTTACAGAGAGGAAGGAGAGAGGGATACAGAGTTAGAAACATCGATGAGAGAGAGACATCGATCAGCTGCCCCTTGCACACCCCCTACCGGGGATGTGCCCACAACCAAGGCACATGCCCTTAACCAGAATCAAACCCAGGACCCTTCAGTCCACAGGCTGAAGCTCTATCCACTGAGCCAAACTGGTCCTGACTGAACAAAATTTTTGAAATGTTGTGGATTCCAACTTCTGTTTCTTCCAGTAAAAGAAGCTGCAGGTGCATGTGGGCCCCATAATACAGTGCCTAGCAGAGCAGTGTTTGGAAACAGTTGGCTTGATGGCAGGGGAGTCTGGTGTCTGTTTCACAGGGCGGTTTATCTTTGGCCATCCAGAAATAGAAATACCGTCAACACAGGAAAACACATTTTGGCCCCTAAGATGTCATTAACACATGATTTATAAGCCTTTTGAGTTCATTATAAAGGACTCTGTTAATATAATACCAGGTGGCTCTAACAGCATACTATAGAGCCTTGGAAAATTTGATAAACATAACAAAGATACTGCTATCGTCCAACCCAGCATCCTTTCTTTTTGTATTTATTGGTTTAGCATTATTTTAAAAAATATATTGACTTTTTAACAGAGAGGAAGGGACAGGGATAGAGAGTTAGAAACATCAATGAGAGAGAACATCGATCAGCTGCCTCATGTACACCCTCTACTGAGGATGTGCCAGTAACTGAGATACATGCCCTTGACCGGAATCAACCTGGAACCCTTCAGTCTGCAGGCCAATGCTTTATCCACTGAGCCAAACTGGTTAGGGCCTTCCTTTTTATTTTTACTTTCTTTTAAAAAATAATTCTTTATTGTTGAAAATATTACATATGTCCCCTTTCCTCCCCCCATCACCCCTCTCCATCCCATTGTCTGTGTCCATGGGCCATGCATATACCAGCATCCTTTCTTAATGTATTTTATTTGGCAAGATGATTAAGGTGGCAGTTCACTGAAACATCAACTTTATTATTCATACCATGACATTAATTTGCTTTGTCATTTTGCAACAATTTATGTAGAATTAAAAAAAAAAAGATACAGAAGAAAAGTATCAAATATTTTCTCTAAAAGCTGGGATTCTTTCTTTTTTCTTTCTCTCTACTTTTTGTATTTTTTCTTTCTATAATTTTTTTTTTCTTAAAAATTTTACTTTCCCGTCGTTTTACAAATTCTGTGGAGGGCTGACTTTCAGTAGATCGCAGCGAGGGAGCTGCTCTGCTTTGTACAGAACCCCGGCTCCAAAGCCGGTCACCTGCGAATGGTTTAGGGCCAGGCTCCCAATGAACGTGCGTTGTGTGAGGGTGAGGGGGTAACCCCCTTTCCGGCTGCACCCCGTTTTCCTGGAGCCTAAAAGCTGGGATTCTTAAACCAGAAGTTGGGTCTGTGGATAGGGTTCAGGGACTTGAGGAACTTGGATGAAAAACTTCTTTATATTCCATAGTCTCAAAACCGTTTCCTTCAATTATGAATATCAGCAATAAACCACAGTTGTGTTAGCACTGCTCCTACCTTTGTCCCCAGCAGGAAGCCCGGCTATTCTCAAATCACATTACAGCACTTGCAGGTCCCTTGCAATAGCATATATGCTCACCACTACTTCTAAGGGAGGGTGTTAGTCTTACCACTGGATCTTGGTTTCTGCTTCACAAAATTAAAGATTTCTTACGACAATATTTCAGTGTAATTGAGTTCTTTGTAATCTTAATAGTTTCATTTTAAGCATTTAAAAATAGTATTCTGAGAAATGTTTTCAGATGCCCACAGAGGTCCAGTGGCAAGGTTAGGGGACTTGGCTCTTTAAACTTACCATTGACAATAGATGTACCTTTAAAATGGAGACCATGCTAGATTAGATGTCAGTGGGAACACAATGTGGAGAATTGGTTTTGAATGACCCAAACTACAAGTGTTACTTTTTGCTGAGCCCTCCTCCCAAAGCAGCAGGCCTTGGGCTGCATAGGCACAGCTACTTGTGTTTCTTCCAAGGGTAGAAGTTGGCATTCATGGCCCAGGTCACCTTACTGAGGTGACAGTCACGTTCTGGGTGGGCAGCAGCCCCTGCAGTAGCCCTCTTTGGGCAATTTGAAATGTAATTATTGGACCAATTCAGTTATTTTTTTCTAGGTAAAAGTATTTTGTTCTCTGATAACTTAGTTTGTTCCCGTTCATCTCCAGGGTCCTAGCACAGTGTACTTTGAAGATAAGCCATTAAAAAAAGAGAAAATACCAAAAAGATAATCCATAAGGTAGTTTTGGTTCATATCTACCCAGAACACATTCACTTGAATTTATATACACTTGTCAAAAGGAAAGAGAGAAAAAATATTGAAAATAGTTCAGACAGTTCCAAATAACGTTCTGCTCACCGTGTATATGATGCAGAGTGTGGTGAGGACGGAGCTGGACTCTTGCTTCCAGCGATCTGGGTTCTTGCATCTCATGGTGTGAGCATCTTGCTGCACTGAGTGTGGTTATAGTGTTACCGGTTGGGAGTGGGGTTTGGTACGGTGTGTTTTCTAAATATGAGCAACTCTGCTCAGTTGAAGAAGTGGCAGGCAGTCCCAATGCTGCAGCAAAACCATATTAGACCTGCCTAAGGAATTTTCAAGGGAAACTTATATTTATACTGGTATATACATTTTATTTATCTGTGTATATAATTCACATTCTATAAAACTCAGCATGGGAGGGTTAACAGTTGATTTTAACCTTACAGATTATAGAGGACATGCTTTAGAATAGTGTTTTGGAGTAATAAGGACCCTACAAATGCATAAACTTCTTACTTAACCTTAAACTATGATTTTGGTAGACATACTTGTGCTTCTTTGAATAATGATTTAATCAACAAACATAATTCATGAAAAGTTATTGTTCTTATTAACTTCTTCTGCCTTGTGTCTTCTTTTGAGGATCTAATAAAAATGCTCTTATGCACAGGAACAATCTTATAATTTTGTTGGGGACAGGGTGTTGGGAGATAGTTCATGGATTTCTTTGAGCCTCACCATGAACCTTAGAGCCTTGGCCTGCACACTGAAGGGTCTTGTTTTCTATTCCTGGTCAAGGGCATGTACCTGGGTTGCTGGTTCGATCCCTGGCCTCACTCCTCCCCCACAACCTTCCTCCCTCCCACTCTCTCTAAAAATCAATGGGAAAAATATACCTTGGGTGAGGATTAACCAAAAAAATCCAAACAACAAAAAAAGAATACCTTCTCTGGATAATGATAATTATTGTATGTAACTTTTTACCTTTGAATTGAATGTCCGTTGTTTCTGTGTTTAATCTTGTTGGCCTGTCCTATGACAATAATAGCAGTTTCCATAATTCAGACCTTTTTTGGGCACTGATGGTATTTGGTTCCTTCTACAGAATGTCCAAAAAAATGTATACACACTTAAAAAAAATATATATTTTATTGATTTTTTACAGAGAGGAAGGGAGAGAGAGAGAGAGAGAGAGAGAGAGAGAGAGAGAGCTAGAAACATCAATGAGAGAGAAACATCAATCAGCTGCCTCCTGCACACCCCTTATTGGGGATGTGCCCACAACCAAGGTAAATGCCCTTGACCGGAATCGAACCCAGGATCTTTCAGTCCGCAGGCCAATGCTCTATCCCTGAGCCAAACCGGTTTAGGCTGTATACACACTTTAACAGCTGGTAGTTCAATTATGAAAGTGAAATGTATTTTAAAAATATATTTTTTTATTTATTTCAAAGAGGGAGATAGAAGCATCATTTATTGAGAGAGAATCACTGATCGACTGCCTCCTGCATGCCCCATACTGGGGATCAAGCCTGAACCTGGGCATGTTTCCCTGACTAGAAATTGAACTGCGACCTCCTGGTTCATAGGTCGAACTCAACCACTGAGCCATGCCAGTAGGGCAAAAATGAAATGCATTTAATAAACACTGCCTTTATAATTATTCAAAGGGTATATATACATTTTTGGAGCCAACCTATATTTTTAAAAAATTAATTTATTTTTTAAGTACCTTTGACATACAATATTATGTTAGTTTCAGGTGCCAGCATACTGATTAGACATTATAAATCTTACAAAGCAAATGCCCCAATAAAGCTAGTAATGAAAACTTTTTGTTTAGATTACAGGTGAGAAGAAGTCTGCTCAGTGGCGCACAGTGGAAGGTGCACTGAAGGAACGCAGAAAGGCAGTGGATGAGGCTGCCGATGCCCTTCTCAAAGCCAAGTAATTACTCATGGACTTTAACAAGTAATTAGGGCCTCCTGGTGGCTTTCTTTGGGCTGGGTTTTCTTTGTATTGTCTGTACGGAAAGAGGAAGCAGAGAAACCCTTTCCTCCCTCTCCAGCTGGTTTGATTTGTATTGGTATTGGTATTAGGAACACAACTTTAAAAAGGAGAGATGAAATATAATTATGCCAAAGTACACTTGACAGAAACCTATAAAACAGATCTTGTGTGAGAAGCAGGGTTTTTTTTTGGTTATTGCTTAGGTCAGTGGTCGGCCACTGTCGTGAGCCACATGCGGCTCTTTGGCCCCTTGAGTGTGGCTCTTCCACAAAATACCATGTTCGGGCGCGTACATACAGTGCGATTGAAACTTCGTGGCCCATGCGCAGAAGTCAGTTTTCGGCCTGGGCGAGTCTATTTATAAGAAGTGGCGTTAGAACACTCAAGGGGCCAAAGAGCTGCATGTGACTCCAGAGCCGCAGTTGGCTGACCACTGGCTTAGGTGATGCTTCTTCACAGATTTACTGAGCTTCTGCCATAATTTCAAGATTTTTCTTGAATATTTTGAGCAGTTTTATTAGAATTTAGAGAGTATCTCACAATCTCTTTGCCTTAATTACCAAAGTAGTGTATATGTATGTGTGTGTGTGTGTGTGTGTGTGTGTGTGTGTGTGTGTATATATATATATATATATATATATATATATATATATATATATATAATGGGTTAGTTTTATGCCACCTTGATCTTGATTTCTGGAGGTTGGCTAAAACTAGGATCAAGCATGCAAACCAAATACAAGATCAAGCTCTCATGATGGAAACCTACTTACATTTGAATAAAGGTTCTCATCACCATAATGGAATTGTTAGGTCATTCAAAATGTTGCTGTCTTCCTTAATGCCTATTAGGAGAGTTACTAGTAAGACATTTGCTTACATTACTCTAGACCAGGGGTGGGGGACATCCAGCCTACGAAATCATTGGGTCTGCCCCTGCCCAGGCATTAGGGGTGAATTAATTGTTTGACCAAATATAGCAGGTTGAGCTAATTTATTTATTTATTTATTTATTTATTTATTTATTTATTTATTATTTTTTCAGCAGGCTAATTTTAAAGTTGATAATTTTGTATGGCCCGTGAATAATGTTATAAAGTAACTAAAAGGCCCTTGGCAGAAAAAGGTTCCCCACCCCTGCTCTAGACCATGAATCAGGGCTCTGGGTCTATGTTTTGTGTGGCCAGACCACAGTCTCTGGCCTGTGAAACATTCTGAATAGTGCGGTGTCCCTGACACCGGCTACGTGTTCATTGAGCTCTTTGGCCTCCTCCGTTGCTTTTGCCTTCTTTACACTCTCTCATTGCAGAGGAGTCAGCCTAATCCTTGCAAAAACCATTTGGAGTCGCCTTCATGTGGCAGGCACTGTGCCAGGCTTATGAACTGCCTCTGATCCCTCTTAATGCAAGCGTCCGCAGCAAAGGAGAGGCTGACCTGGGAGCAGAATCCAGGTCTCCTGGTTTTGCAGCCTCTGTCTTTCCTGTGCACCATCCACTTGCCTCGGTCCCCCTGGGAAGTCTAGCTTCTGACCGAGGTGTTTTCATTTGTAGGCAAGTTCTCTGCCTACTGACTGAAGACATTGAGTAATTCCCCAACCCCCCCCCCCCCCAAAAAAAAGAAAAAAACTTTAAACAATTGAATGTTGTATTTAAACTCTTTAAAGCAGTTGACAAGGATTAATATTAAATCTTTGTTTGGTTTTATTGTTTTTCAGAGATCAGTTGGAGAAGATGAAAAGTGTAATTGAAAATGCGAAGAAAAAAGAGGTTGCTGGGGCCAAACCTCACATAATTGCTGCAGAGGGAAAACTCCGCAGCATGATAGTTGATCTGGATAATGTGGTTCAAAAGGTGGGGCTTTATGTCGCTTATAAGTATATTTTACTTTTAAATGTTATCCTAAAGTTTAAACAAAACTTTTTTAAAAATACAGGAAAATAATAAATTCCTACTATGTCTGTCTCTTTTCCCCTGCAAAGAATATTAGTTGTTACAGATTTTACAAACTTGAGTTGGACACAAAGTAGATTGTTTAGTTTTGTTGTTATTTTTTATAGTAGGTAACATTTTTGGTTATGGTTGTTACCACTTGAAGAAAATTTCCATTGTAGCAGACCTTCCTCTGCACCTGTGATCTGTGTGGGTAGTTTCCTGTGAGCAGAGACAGAGATACACGGGCACAGTGGGCTGGGAGAGGGCCTGCCCGGGGTATTGGAATACAAATAGAAGGAAACAAATATTTCTTTTCCTGAGCTTTAGATTTCTCTCTACATATTGTTTATTTATTCCCAACCAAATGTAAAGAAATAGATGAATATAACTTAGTGTTTTAGAACGTGTATTTGTCACTTTAGCCATGTAACCCTTGTGTGTGTTCAGGTTGAAGCAGCTCAGTCTGAGGCTAAGGTTGTGTCTCAGTATCATGAGCTTGTGGTCCAAGCCCGCGATGATTTCAAGCGAGAACTGGACAGTATTACTCCACAAGTCTTGCCAGGGTGGAAAGGAATGAGTAAGTATAATTGAAGTGTTGGCACTTTTCTTTTTTCATTTTTAAACAACCGATAGACTAATTTGACTTCAACTCCATTCATCTAGTCCAGTGTTTCCCAAACTTTTGACATATGTGTACCCCTTCTATAATTTTCGTAATGCTGAGTACCCCTCGTAAAAAAATCCAAAGTCAGAGAGAAAAGAAAGCGGGTCTGGATGGGATGCTGTTCTCTCTGATGGAGAGCTAGCGACAGAGCCACAGACTATAAGCCGAGTTTATTTGATAGCCAGTTTCCACAAGGCAAAGTAAGGGAGTGGTCAAGGTGTTTACAACGTTCTCGTGGGATTCAGATCTCCTCAGTTCATGCACCTGATCAAGCTTTGTTTACTTGCTGCACCTCCCGCAGCCAGTATCAGCCACGTGGGACCACAGGTTTGGACCATAGGTTCAAGCTTACAGCTATAGCCTTTGGCTATAATTGTGCTGGGACTTGCACGTGGCTTTGTCATGGGAGGATCGTGCCCTCATTAGTCCCAGTGTTCTAATTGCTTCACTGGTATCAACTTATTTAAATTTCATTATGGTCCTATGAGGTGTTTTTGTTATGTCCATTTTATAGAAAATTGAGACACAGGTTAAGTAATTTGCCCAAGGTTGGAGATAGAGCCAGGATTTCATTCTTGCCCACTAGCCTTCCTTGTTCTTTTTGCCTTCCAGGTTTTTGAGAAGTGATGTGATTGTAATAAGGAGGAAGATTCCTTTCTTATGAGGTTGAGGGTGTAGAGAAAGATGCCTAAGGACAGGAAGCTAGTTAAAAGCTGTTGGAGTAATCTGAGGGTGAGGGATATGGGCCTCCTAGTATGTGTGCCAGGAGCACCGACAATGAAGAATAGGAATAAAACAACATTGCAGTCATCTAGCGATTGATTTGTTGAACCACAAGTTACAGTGTCTTGTGAAGTTGATTATGTGAATACTTCCTGATCCAACAGTTCAACTCCTAGATAGATATGTGATCTAGAAGACTCACATGGGTGCCAGGAGAGTCCTGAAAATGGTCTTAGCAGCACTGTTTTTAAGAGTAGAAAAACTGGAAGCAGCTCACTGTGCCTCACATATAGCAGTACAAATGAATGAGTCAGAACTCTATATGTCTCTCAAACTTAGATTTAAAAACAGAGAGTTGCAGAAGAATACATAGAGTAGAATACCACTTATGTGAAGCTTAAGAATGTGCAGAACAAAACCATATATTGTTTAAGGATGCATACATATGTAAAGTATAACAAAATGAATGGGAAACACCACTGTGGGGAAAGAGCGGGGGAGCCATTAGGAAGGGCGCTGTTGCCGGGATGGGAGGACTGTGCAGGCTGTAAATTGTATGCCCAGGGGGTATCTCCTTTATTTCTTTAAGACTAGTATACATAGGCACATTTACTAGTAAATGTTAAGACTGTCTTATTATTTCTAACCAGATTTCTGGTTGAATATCAGATTAAGTGGCTGAAATTAAGAGTTGTTTTAGATGAGAAATACCTGTACTTGAACTTTTTGGATCCAAGGATCATACCCAGGATGTAAGAAGCTCATTCTGAGAAGCAGGAGAGCTGTGGTTCCCCCTGCTGGCAGGTGCCCGTGCCCGTGCCTGTGGTGGGGAGTGTCGTCCAAACTGTGCAGAGTTCTCCTTATTGAACCAGGTGGTCTTGGCGCTAAGTGTGACTGCACAGATTTAGTGCAACTTTCATGTGAGCTCACGGGTTTTCAGATTTCCAAAGAAAATGATCAACTTGTTAATATTTGAAATGTTAGGAGAAGCCTAGTACGGAGAACAGTCAGGACTGTGTCGTAGTGAAACGCATTAGGAACTCATCCAATGGAGGTGGATGAGAGTTACAGCTTCTGTATAAAGACAAACTGATTGCTTTAGCAAAATTAGAAATGAAAACTCGTTTTAACTCCTCTTACTTTCTAAGATGTTAAAGTTTACCTTGATTTATATTTATTCAGTCCTTTAAATTTTTAGGAAATAAAGTATTATTTTGGACATTAATTATTCCCAACATTAAAATAATAGTTTTTCTGTTCGTTTTTCATTCCTTCTTGTTTCCTTTGGGATATTTCTATTTAATTATTAATGATTAATAGCTGAAATATGTATATATTTTTTTTAAAAATTGTTTTTCTTTTCTTTTATAGCTATTTCTGACTTAGGTGAGTAATTATATGTCTTTTATGTTTCAAGGCTTTGAGTCTTAAAAGACTGAAGTCTTTTTGTTTTGCTTATGATTTTTAGACTAAACCATCTAAATAATATAATGTAGAATTATGTTGCATGTGAGAAATCTGATTTGGATATTTTTGTCATCTATGTTCTCTCTTACCAAGTGATTGGAAACCTGTATGGGTGTGTGTGTTTTAAGTTTTTATTTTGTAAAATTTTAAAAAGTAAAAAGTTAGAAGAAAACTATAATGAACTCCTATGGACCCATCACCCAACTTCAATGATCAACACTTGTTTAGTTTTGTGTATTTCCACAGCTTATTTTGAAGCAGATTCCAACTATTATATTCTATTATTTATAAATACTTTCAGCATAATTAAACCCCCCTCCACTCAATCATTATACCATTAACCACATCTAAAATAGTAATAATTCCTTAATATCATCAAATGTCTATTCAGTGTTCAAATATCCCATTTTTTATAAAGTGAGTTGTTTTAATTATTGTATTTGAATCAATCTACAAAGGCTTTACACATGTTGAAATTGGTCAATAAATCTCTTTATCCTTTGTTTTTTGCTTTTTAGTCTTATTATAAAATTGAATCATATATCATGTAGTATTGATCACATTATGTATTTTGCTGTTAGAGCCATAATTCTTAATCTATAGTAATATAATATAGTAAGACACTTTTGGATTATGAAATTTAGGGGAAAGGAGTGTTTAAGCCTAAATCTGAATCTTTGGGTATGAGTACTTTTAAAGCTCTACAAGTGATTCTGGTTGACAATTCTGGGTACAGATCACACTCCTAGATAATATCATCTGCTTAATAGTAAAAGTATCCGCACACTTATTGGGTGCCTTTTGTGACTAATCATAATCATTTATTTATAAAAGAAGATATAGAAGTGATTCCATATGTAAGCTTTTTCGTTAGAGAAAAAATGATGGTGAGCTATTAAGCCAATTTGTAATTAGTTCAGCTTAGAAGTGTTAATTTGGGTTCCTGAAAAAGAACTTTATACTTGAAAGCTGACCAAAATTACTTTGCTTAGGATTGAAAACACTTTAGTCGTTGGTCAGGAGCTATGAATATCTGACTGAACTGGAGAGTCTAAATCTATTTTCAAATGTTAGCTTCTCTTTGCTTTTCTTTACAGTTGTTAAAGTTAAATTTTATAACCAGTTGAAACAAGTTACTTTGTAGATATGTAGTTTAGGTGACATAATTAACATTTTATTGTGGTTTTCTGTTTAGCTGACAAGCTATCTACCGATGACCTGAACTCCCTAGTTGCTCATGCACATCGTCGCATCGACCAGCTAAACAGAGAGCTTGCAGAGCAGAAAGCCATGGAGAAGCAGCGCATTGCGTTAGCCTTGGAGAAACAGAAGCGGGAAGAAAAGCGGGCGTTTGACTCTGCAGTGGCAAAAGCATTAGAACACCACAGGAGTGAGATACAGGCTGAACAAGACAGAAAGGTAGAGGAAACACTTCTACGATTGCCTAATATTTTTAAAAAACAATTTTTATTGATTTCAGAGAGGAAGGGAGAGGGAGAGATAGAAACATCAGTGATGAGAGAGAACCATTGATTGGCTGCCTCCTGCACACCCCCCACTGGAGATTTAGCCCACAACCTGGGCATGTTGTGGGCTAAATCGATTCCTTGACTGGAATCGAGCCCGGCACCCTTCAGTACACAGGCTGGTGCTCTATCCACTGAACCAAACCAGCTAGGGCGTGATTACCTAACACAGTGGTCGGCAAACTCATTGGTCAACAGAGCCAAATATCAATAGTACAATGATTGAAATTTCTTTTGAGAGCTGAAAACCAACTTCTGCGCATGGGCCACAAAGTTTCAATGGCGCCTGCACGTGGTATTTTGTGGAAGAGCCATACTCAAGGGGCCAAAGAGCTGCATGTGGCTTGCGAGCCGAAGTTTGCCGACTACTGGCCTCGCATTTAAAGTGAATCTAACTTGATTATCTCTCGAGATAATAGCAGCAGTCACTGACTAAAATACTACATGTAAGTCATGCCAACCAACCTCTTGAATGGAGCTTTGGTCCTTGTAGTCAGGACTTCCAGGGAAGAGGTAGCTCCGGAGTGCCTTTGTGTGAGCAGGTGCAGAAGTGTAGTAACACGCTGCTGGTACTAGACATATCCAGCTCATCTTTTCCCACGCAGCCTCTGCCCCTTAAGCAGAACTGGGAGAATTTCTGTTAGGTTCTGAGAACATTTTGCTCTGCCAGTGTTTTTAAGCAGTTGGTGATTGAGTGGGTGGACTTGCTCTTTAGTTCTCTGTCTGGGTACACCGTGTGAACACGGGGGTCTGTAGGCTGATTTGGGAACCTGGCTACGCATCCTACTTTGTGTCCTTTCAGCTGCACAGCTGACCTCTCCCTCCTCCTCAAAACTCTTCCTTCCCTCCTCCACCTTCTCTGGCCTTGCTCCCACCTTGCTGGCCACTCCTCGGTCTCCTTTGCTCAGCCTCTCAGACATTGGCATGCATTGGCATTGGTTCTGAAACCTACCCATCTGATCTGTCTCCAGGTGCTCTTAACTAGGCCTGTGGCTTTGAAGTGTGAGCATTACCTGCCACCTGAGGCATTTATGTTGCTAGCTCCACTATTTGCCTTGCCTTCTAGTTGCCTGAGAGCAGCCCACTTGTGTCCTGCTGGATTCTGTCATTTCAGACTCAGCATATTCACAACAAATTTCTTGATTTTTCTCAAATCAGCCTCCCAGCTCCTCCCTCAGCTTGCTTCTCAAATGAACCTACATCTGCCCAGTTGCTCAACAAGAAATTAGCCCAAACTGGCTTGGCTCAGTGGATATAGCTTTGGCCTGCAGAAAGGCCCCAGGTTCGATTCTGGTTAAAGGCATGTACTTTGGTTGCGGGCACATCCCCAGTAGGAGTTGTGCAGGAGGCACAACATCTCTCTCATCGATGTTTCTAACTATCCCTCTCTCTTCCTGTCTGTAAAAAATCAATGTATTTAGAAAAAAAATCATACTTAGTCGTTCCTCCGCCAATTGCACATAGAGTCCATCGACAGATCCTACCAGATCTCTTCACTTTCTCATTCTTTATTCCTACCACTTGTCCAGAGTGTCATCTTGACAGATTCCATGTTTTCATACCCATCTTTCTAGGTCTGTTTACCCAGGCTAGTAATCCTTAGAAAATATTCTGATTGGACAGCAGGCTGCTGAAAACCCTTCACTGCCCGCATTTAGTATGAAATTCAGATACTTAACCTGTATCAACAAGGCCTCTTGAACTTTTCCTGTTTGCTGAGCCACGCCTCCCTACTTCCCTTACTTCCCAGGGCCTGTTTGTTCTTGGTTCTTTTGCGAGGGCTACCTGAGCACATGCTTTTCCCTGGAGTCTCTGCTCTGCCTGGCATCTGGCTCAGGTTCCTCTCTAACCTTTCTTCCAAGTTTGGGTGCCACCTCCGCAACTCCACACCTCCCCCTTCAATCTGATGTAGACCTCTCCATTTCTCTCTCTCATTGCCCTGTTTTCTTATGAACAAGGATCGCAGTTTGTTGTCTGATTGCCTGAACACCTCTGCAGCTAAGCATATAGTAGGCGCTTGCCTGCACAGGGCTCCCTCCACAAATATTTATACACTAACTAAATGGATTCACTTATTAATTATATTGTTTCTGAGAATAAGCAAGTTAGTGAACTGTAGGCAATCAGCATTAAATAACTTGTAACATGACCCAGGGCTAATGGTTAAGCAGGGCTTTTCATAATTTGGTTTGATTTGGCCCATGTTGAATCTAAATTAATATAAAATAAGCAGTTTCAAAGCAGTTTTGTTTAAAAGAAAGCGTATTCAGCAACTGCCAGATATTAATTTTCTTAACAGTTTTTCACAGTGGGCGCTATTATTAACAGATGAGAAAGCTTTGAGGAGATACATCATTTTCCTGGGGACACACACATGGTTGTGGTGAAGCTGTGTTCGATCCCAAGTCTCTGAAGTGGTTTTTTTGCCCTCTGATCTGGGATTTGTTCATTCTCAAGGGGAGAGTGTGGTTAGGGAGATGAGTGTTTGCTTTGTACAGAGGCAGCCTGGTGATACGGAAGAAACACAAACTTGGAGCCAGAGAGACTACTGTTTGAAATTAGATTTTTGCCACAAATGTGTGACCTTGTTTGAGTTGCCTTTCAGCGTTCAGCTTTCTGATTAAGATAAGAAGTAGAAGTCCTAGTAAAGATGTGTAGGCTTGTGTGGCACATCACCGGGGACCAGACATGGAGGCTTCTGTCACCATGGTTACTAGTCCTCTCTTCTAAGAGCGTAAGTGGAGAACTGGGCACTAATCATTACTGTTTGGTTTCACAGGTAGAGGAAGTCAGAGATGCCATGGAGAATGAAATGAGAACCCAGCTCCGCCGACAGACTGCTGCACACACTGATCACTTACAAGATGTCCTCCGGGTGCAGGAACAGGAACTGA
Organism: Vespertilio murinus; assembly: GCA_963924515.1. Taxonomy (NCBI): domain Eukaryota; kingdom Metazoa; phylum Chordata; class Mammalia; order Chiroptera; family Vespertilionidae; genus Vespertilio; species Vespertilio murinus. The sequence continues at coordinate 19,335,123 of OZ004713.1, forward strand.
AACAGGAATTCGAACAGGTGAGGACTTCTTGTAAAATACTGGCTCTCCTTCCCCCTTGTCATTCATAGCAATCTCTCCTTTACTCATATATGTGTATATTTAAAATATATTTTTATTGACTTTGGAAAGGGAGAAGGGGGAGAGATAGAAACATCAATGATGAGTGAGAACCATTGATCGGCTGCCTCCTGCACACCCCCTACTGGGGATCTAGCTTGCAACCTGGGCATGTGTCCTGACAGGGAATTGAACCATGACTTCCTGGTTCATAGGTTGACACTCAACCACTGACCCACACTGGCTGGGCTATTTCTATACGGTATTTTAATCCTCACACGAGTATATTTTTATTGACTTTAGAGAGAGAGGAAGGAGGGGTTGAGAGAGAAACATCAATTGGTTGCCTCCTGTACGTGCCGATAGGATCGAACCCGCAGCCTTTGGTGTATGGGACAGCACTACAACCAACTGAGCCACCCGGCCGGGCTCTCCTTTCCTGTTAACATGCTTCGAATGGCATTCCCTCCGAGGATATGGAAGGCTGGGGGAAGATTGCTAATGGAACCTACCCTTCGAGTGGGGCTTTTGTATATTGCAAAACTCCTTTGTACATAAAGGTGTACCTTTGTTATTAATCACATGTGTTTTTTATTTGTCCTGTCATTTAGAGCCCTCGGAGCTTTAGGGGGGGTTAGTACAAGGGGTTTTAGGAATGCAGATACTAACACTGGACAGTAAGTCCACTCAGCCAGCTCCGTGCAAGGCAGTGCCTGTACGTGCTCGGAATCAGCGGTGCTCAAGGTAGACCATCAGGCAGCGCCCATTGTCAGACAGAAGGGACATCTGGTTGTGATACTTGTTTGTAGAAAGTAAGGAGGACACTGTGAGGGAATTGAGACTGCTTTACTCCATAAACTCCTGTGATCGTGTGGTAGTTCCTAGATTTTATATTTGAGCAAACGTCCCAGAAAGGTTAAGTTTGAAAATCATTAGGATACTTTAATCATAATTAGTTTCTGCTCAAGTCCTTTATAATATAAAGGATATTGAATACAAGTTAATTATTATATTTGTGTACAATTACTTTCTAAACTATTTTCTCATTTTCATAGCCTCTTTCTTCTGCTAGTCTGCCTCCTCTAATGTTAGCTTTCATTAGTAAATTTATATAAAGATATGGATCAATTAGGAATCTTAGGAAATTCTGAGAACAAACACATAATGTAGGTGTTTCATGACAACTACTTTGAGACTTAAAAGGCCCCCTTTGCTTTTGGAGATAAGCAAGCAGTTGCTGGAAGACTTTTGTGTCCCAATAAGTGATGTGCATTGTGGGAGCATCGACTCTTCTATACACTGTTTGTTTTACTTTAGGACCTGTCTGAAAAACTTGCCGAACAAGAATTAGAGTTCCGTCGGCTCAGTCGGGAGCAACTTGACAACTTTACTGTGGATATAAACACTGCCTATGCCAGACTGAGAGGAATCGAACAGGCCGTTCAGAGTGAGTCCTTGGGCTTCTTAGATCGTGATGAGGATGGTGGGATATATGCATGACATGAGGGCACACAGATGAGGTCATTGTAATAAACTTCATTCTTTGTTACAAAATTTGCCCCAGCCGAAACCGGTTTGGCTCAGTGGATAGGGCGTCGGCCTGCAGACTGAAAGGTCCCAGGTTCGATTCCTGTCAGGGGCATGTACTGTATTTGCCGGCGTATAAGAGGACTTTTTGGCCCTGAAAAATATGCCTCCAAGTGGGGGGTAGTCTTATACGGCGAGTATATAACAAACTCTGTATTTTTTGTGGAAATGTTAGGGGGTCGTCTTATACACCCAGTCTCTTATACGCCGGCAAATACGGTACCTTGGTTGCGGTACCAGTAGGGGGTGTGCAAGAGGCAACTGATCGATGTTTCTAGCTTTCTATCCCTTTCTCTTCCTCTCTGTAAAAACTCAATAAAATATATTTTAAAAAAAAAAGAAAAAAGAAAATTAGCCCCAGATCTGGTAAATTTGGAACGTAGAGCATGTGAGAGGAAATTTAAAAGAATCTGAAAATTAAAATAAATTGACAGACATGAGCTTACCATTTACCATGCAGTTTACCCAACGTGCTTGTTTGTCTCACACGTGTCCTAATGGAGGTCAGTGTGATCATGTGCCTGCCCCCAGCCCCTTTGTGTCATCTGGTCACAGTGATGTGCTGGTCCCACTCACCAAATGGACCGTAGTTATGCCGAGGCCTCCACACTGAAAGGGAAATCTTAATAATGAAAATGTTGGTAAAAAGGGTTTCTTTAGGGTGCTACAGAAGTTTTTTTGTCAGATAAGTAGTCCATTAGGTATATTTGAAGTCTTCCATCCCTTTTCGGGAGGTTTTGGTGGCCTTAGACTAATTTAACTGTTTCCTTCTCAAACATTTCTATAGATAAACATCTGAATCACATGCCATGCACTGTCCTGCATGTCCCAGAAAGGAGACTGGGTTGTGCTTATGCTCGTACATCAGTTGTCCCCAGGGCCTTAGGAAAAGCAAGTCCTCACCCAATTGTCGTGGCTCGTTGCCTCCCCTGGAGGGGCCAGCCCGGAAAGAACACTCCAGAAATAAGTGGTGGGTGGCTTGGAGGAGGCTTTGTGGCCCCATCTTCCCCATGTGTGGATTTAGCTTATCGAAGGTACATCATTTCTCTGCATGTAAAGATATCAGTCTAGTGGAAAGAAAACTGTGTTTCTTTGCCTGTTTTCTTCATAGGCCATGCAGTCGCTGAAGAGGAGGCCAGAAAAGCCCACCAACTGTGGCTCTCGGTGGAGGCACTCAAGTACAGCATGAAGACGGCATCTGCGGAACTGCCCACCGTCCCGCTGGGCAGTGCCGTCGAGGCCATCAGAGCCACCTGTTCTGATAGTGAATTTGCCCAAACTTTAACCGCAGCAATCCCTCCAGAGTCCCTGACCCGTGGGGTGTACAGTGAAGAGACCCTTAGAGCCCGTTTCTATGCTGTCCAAAAACTGGCCCGGAGAGTAGCAATGATCGATGAAACCAGAAATAGCTTGTACCAATACTTCCTCTCCTACCTGCAGTCCCTGCTCCTCTTCCCCCCTCAGCAACTGAAGCCACCCGTGGAGCTCTCCCCCGAGGACATAAACACGTTTAAGTTACTGTCATACGCCTCCTATTGCATTGAGCATGGAGACCTGGAGCTGGCGGCGAAGTTTGTCAATCAGCTGAAAGGGGAGTCCAGACGAGTGGCGCAGGACTGGCTGAAGGAAGCCCGGATGACTCTAGAAACTAAACAGATAGTGGAAATCCTGACCGCATACGCCAGCGCTGTAGGAATAGGAACCACCAGAGTGCAGGAGTAAGGCCTAGAAGTTTTGTCAGAGGAAGTCAACAGATACATGCAGGGTTAGCAGCAGGTCCCAGAATTGTCTAGAAAGGGGCAGGTTACAAATGCTGTTCTAAATGTTAACACCTGTTGCATTTATTTCCACTTGCTATCATGTCAGTGAACTCCAGGAGTATTTTCTTTGCAACTTGTGTAATAACATTTTCCATTTTTCAGGTTTTACTGATCAGGCTTGTGAGCCAACCAAAATGATGTTTGTGATCCCTATTATTATTGATTTTGCCCCTGGAGCAAACTGAATAAAACCGATGAAAACTGAGTAGCTTATCCCTTTTTAAAAAGTATCATTTCTAGCTTGTACGTATGAAAGATTTCTTTGGGAAGCAGCTACAGCAGAGGTGGGAAGTCCTTTCCCTCAGTTCTGGGCTGAGAGTTGGGGCCCAGAAATCCAAGGGTTCTTGGTGATAAATTCATTCCTGCTGGTCAAACTCAAGAATGATGTACAAGCCAAAATGCCAAATATATTTAGAGGTAGATTGTTCCAGTGATTGAAAGGCACTAGAAATTTAGGGTGTCCCCTCCCCAAATGTATACACATTTAACAGCTGGTATCTCAATTTTTAAAATGAACTGTATGTTAATAAACACTGACTTGATAATTGTTCAAACCGTATACATTTTTCAGGGGATATCCTGCAGTATATGTCCCAAAGTTTTTTGATTGGCACTACAGGAAAATTATATTTTGGGATCCAACACACAGTGCAGCACTCGGTGAGTATTTGGCCAAGAGAGGTATTTATAAGAGCCTAAGAACCAAGGGGAAAGGGCCGAGTTAGCAGAAGCTTCCAGGAGGCCAGGTTCTTCTCCTTGGAGTTGCAAAGACCAAAAGGCTAATTTCAAATCTGTCCTCCTGCTCATTTGCTTTGATGGGTCAAGGAGCTAATGACACAGTGCACACGCTGCATAAGCAGCTAACTCCTGTCAGCCCACCCCCGCCCCTCAATTAGATGCCTTAAACTGACATTCCAGGAGAAAACACGAGCCAAGGCTTAGGTTTCTGAGGACAGGAATGGTCCCTGGCCTAGTGAGGTGGTTGGGATCAGACAGGAATACAGTGCAGGGCCTGAGTGGCGGTCCTGGAGGGTGAGCATGAAGGTGCTCACCTGCGAGAACGCGGGTCCTCTGCCCCTGGGAGCCAGGTGAGCACAGCAGCCTGCGGTAGACAATCCCTTGTGAAGGTAAGCACACTCCGCCAAGCTCAAGTTCATGTCAGCTTCCACATTTCAGTCATGATGGTAAGAGAGATGCTAGAAGCAGAGGCAAGCCTAACTTGATTATAGCAACGCACAATCATGTTTAGGCATTTCAATCCGCTTGTCAGGACAAGCCCATTTATTTCAGAGAGAGATGGAGAGGGAGGGAGGAAACATCGATGAGGACTGTGATTTACTGGCTGCCTCCTGCACACTGGACCAAGCCTGCAACCCAGGCACGTGCTCTTGACCAGAATGGAATCGGACCCTCCGGTCTGTAGGTCGACATGCTTTCCACCCAGCCACAGCAACTAGGGCAGGACAAGCCCTTTTAGACATTGTATCAGCACAGCGTAGGTGCCCGGTCAAAACGAGGACAGGAGAAAGGGGTGGGGGTGGGGGAATGGAATACTCTTGTGCCAGCCCTGTTTGTATAACAAGGATGGAGACGCATACACATGGACATTGGCTATTTATTTACAGCCTTCATTTTCCCTGTTGTGCAGCCTGAACTCTTGCCATTGTCATTTAACTGATTCCAAGATGTACAGTTTTCCCCTATATAAATATCCCTGAAATTAGGATATTATTAACCCAATATCAAAAGTGATGTGATTGCAGGCAAACCTCCTTTAGACACCTCTAAGGAAGTACCAGCATCACAGCATCAGCTGACGGAAGTGTGAGTTCAGTGCAGGGCGAATGAACCACACGAACGAAGCAGTGTCGGGTCGGCAGGCAGGCCCCACGGGTGCGCAGAGAGGCTGCACTCAGGAGCTATGCGCCCCACAATGTGGATCCGAAGAGCAAAATGGTAGCGCTGCTTCTGTTTAAATTATAACCTTGAATAGATGCTTTGGGAAGTATCAAATATGGAATAGAACCTTTAAATAGGTTATTGTTGTAGCAATTTTATTTCAAAGTTCACGAAACCTATATTCTTGTTTCATTCACATCCTGGTTAGTTAACATCCTATGCTAGGCCACAGCTTCCTGACGGAACCACTTTTATTTGCCTCCACTGATGTCACTGTCGCTGTCACTGCTGCTGTCACCTTCACTGTCACCAGCAGTCAGGTGTCCCAGGGCTTCCCTGTAAGGAAAATAAACACATTACACCGCAATTCAGTCTTGGGGCCAGGGAATTCTGCTGCTTCACTAAACCACATTAACAAAGGAAAAAGGTCCTACAGCCAAATCTACAGGTCTCCCTGACCCATACAACACTGAAACTATTGTTAAAGCAACACCTGCTGACGCTTTGCAAAGAAAGGAAACCAAAGGGGTAGTAGAAAGCTGTACCATTTGAACGGGCAGATTCAGATTTGACCATTTGAATGGTCTGTTCCATCCCGAGGGGGCCAATACAGTAGCCACTTACTTTTGCTCCTGGCTGAGTGCAAAGTCAGCCATCACTCTCTGTGTGAGGCTCTCACAAACCGGTAAGCTGAAGGCACTCGCCAGCTGCACTATCTCAATGGCCTGGGCAGGGCTGTTGGATGCTTTCGCACTGTCCATAAACTCATTCAGCAGCTCGCTCCTGCAAAGGAAAGGCAGGCTGTCTGTCAACATTCCTCAGCTGAACCCTAACCACCCACTCTCAGCTGTATGTGCAGAATCCAGCATCTTAGAAAGTACAATCATAAAATCCTCAACTAGAGCTTTGGAGGCAAAGTTGCATGAAGTCTCATGTTAACGGGCCAAAGAAAATGAACAGACTCTGCCTTTGCTGGCGGGCTGGTCAATGTCGCCCCAGTGCTGTGACCACTGATCACAGGCAATAAGCCCTCGCCCGCGTGGAGGATGAGAGCAACTGTCCACTTGCTTGCCTATCAGCAGAGTATCCAACTGCTGCGGCTGAGGTGCATGAAGAAATTCCAATCATCCCACAGAAGTTAAGCCCATTTGAGGGCGTACCTAGGCAGGCAGGCCTGTTACCTTCAACTTACCGAGGGATCTTATTATGCTTCCTGAAAAGCCCCAGCATTTTCCTGTTGGAGGAAGAGAAAGGCTATGAAGGCTGCAGAACGGAAGGCAGTCCTCAGAGATAAGCTGTGCTTCCACCTGCAGGGGAAGCTCTGCAGGCACCCATCTGTGAGCTCCATGGCTCCGGCCCTGTCTGTCCGTCACTCACCTCAGGGGCTTCGCGGCCTCCTCCCAAACCTCACGTTGTACCTGACAAGTTTCACAGGTAAGTCTGAATGTTGCTGGAGAGGCTGCGGGCTATGACCTCTGGGAGGACCATGCAGCCCTCCGGGAGGGGATGAATCCTACAGGCAGCTACAAGACAGGGATGCACTCGAGTGTGACCTCCTACCTCTCTTGCCATCAATAAGTTCCGTGTGTTCTAAAATTACATATGAAGAGCAGGCTCAGATCGAGGCATGTCTCATGTACATGCTCACCGCCACCCTGCCACACGCAGGATGGAGGAGAAACACATACATTCAGCTCCCATGATTCAGCTGAGGTCCGTACCCCTGCGCCAATCATCACAGCCTGATTCATAACAAGTTGTCTCAACCTGCCTGAGGTCACAAATCGGAGTGTCAGTCTCTGACTAGCAGCAGAGATCATGTGCGTGATCCGCTATCCTGGAGATGGTGAAGTGTGTTCACATTAAGTTCCTTTCTTGTGCTGAAGCAGCGCACACAGTATGCCTCTCACTAACTCTCAGAACTAACATTCCCCTCCAATGGGGATGACACCTACGTAGGATTCCTCTGCAGAAGGTCTCCAAGCACACAAACACTGAAATTAGTGTGGCACAGAGCAAAGGCAAGCTCTGGTCCAGGCACATTTAATACATCCTGGTAAATGCCACTGTCCTGAAATCCAAGTCCACAGTCTACATGTTAAGCTGGGTTGTAGGTGAAATACTTGAATAAACCAAATGCCCAAAACACTTGCAAAAATACAATTCTTTGATCACTTTACTCTATCCAACTGGACAGACAAGTGACTTACTTGCCCGGGAAGAAGGGTCATAATGGAAAGAAAATTAGCCCCCTGTTCTCTTAATCACATTTAGTGAGAGAGGTCTTCTTCCAACAGTTTTTTGCAAGTTCTCATAGAAAAACCTTTTGACTCCTGATAAGCGATACATCATACAGCCAAATCTGAGACTCTCCTGACCAGGGTAAATGGAACTGAGATGCTCTGGCTGACACGCGTGGGAATGGACTCACCAGGCGTCCTGGGTCCTCCCGGCCCGGAGGAAGAGGACGGCTGTGCAGTGCAGAGCGCCGGCGGGCCAGGGCGGAGCAGTCTGCCTGGCATCCTGACTTTCGAAGGTAGACTTGATGTCCGCGGCACAGTCAGCGAACGCCTCCTGAAGCTGAGAGAAAGGCTGCACAGTCAGAACTGCTAACTGGTTCGATGAGAACTGAAGTTCAAGACTCCACAGGACCAAGAACAGCGTCGGAGCGGAGCCCCTGACCGTTTGAACACATCACTTCCGTAGCACACAAGTAACATGGGAAAAAGAAAGCGCCTGCCTGGGTAAGCCAGGCCTTCTTTCTAGACAGACATTCTGGCTTCCTGCGAGCTGCTACCGCCAGGATGGAAAAAAGCCACTTTCATGTTGCTTGCTCTGGACGCAGGAACAAGAGTGGCTTATAGAACTGGTGTTCTGCTAATGGCTGGGGAAGTTTAGGTGTGTAATCCAAACCTGGGTGTAGACGGCAGAATTCACCACAATGTCAGATGGAGTCGGGGAAGGTACCCCTCCAGGGCCCTCAGTGTCAGAGGACATACTGTAAGCATACATCCATGCTGACATGAAACGGGCACACCCACCTCTGCTGGCTGCCGATCCCTGGCCATCAGCATCAGCATCTCTTCTTTCAGTTCGGTGCGGAAAGCGTGACCATATTCTTTACTATCTTGAAACAAAAGAGGAATGCAGAGGCAAGTGGTCACCATCATGAACAGCCAGTCCTCTCCGGCGGATCTTTACCTATGTCAGCTGTCACCCGTACTTTCAGTGAGTAAACTTAAAACTGCTGACATGATCTATTCCAGGTTTATTTCAGGCAAGAAATGCAGAAAACTAGCCGCTGACCAGTGGTAACAGTGGATAAAAGACCAGCGAAAGCTATGCCTGCTCCTGGCCGTGTTAACACAGCAGGCACACAACACTTGAGTTGTACCAGCTCTAAATGAAGATCCTGTTTTACAGCATTTGAGAATTGCCAGCGACCTTTTATAGATAACCATTAGTGCAGGCTTACGAAGCAGAAGGGCAGGGCTATGCCTGTGTCTCAGACAGAAACCTTTATGATCAGCATCTTCTGTAGCAGTTCATACACATACCCTCCTCCCTCCCCAACACTCCCCCTCCCCCCACCCACACACACAGAGTCAGGGCCATTTCCTAGAAACTTAAGTCTCACTGTCTGCCCAGGAAGCGAACCAGTGGTGAAAAGGAATTCGGTAGAGAGGGACAGGCCTTGGGGTTTGAAACCTGCATTTACTTTCAGGGTGCGCTACTTAATTAGCATGGATTCTAATCTTCCCTTTGTCCTATCACACAACAGGTACACAAAACCTAGCCTTTTCCTGTCGCTAAGGAACTACTTTAGGCCATTTAAAAACTATTTTACTCATGCAATTTAATATGCAACATAAGCAAGTGATCTTGAAATAAAAAACTAATACATTCAATTTAGTTAAAAATGGAAGTTTCCATCCCTAACAATGTTAACATGTTTGTTAACCAAAATGCAGGACAAGGATGTAAGATAGGTCTGGACACACAGCTGAACTGACCTTTCCAAATCTGAGGAATCATGTCCAGCCTGTTGGCCACATCCAGTGCTTGGAGCAGATCGATCAATGCTTGGGAATGGGGAAAGAAGACCTGGTTAAGAGAAATACAAATATATTTAAAAATATTAATCAGCAAAGATAACAACAAAGATATATACAATGACCCATCAGAAGTACTTAATCATCTTACCGAAGGTATCAGGTCCTTATACCATTTCAAGGTGACATCAATTTGTTCCATGAGACAAAGCAAACTAAAGAACTTGGAACTGCAATGAAGGAAAAAGTATGTTTAGTCTAAAATCCCTAACAAGAGCAGAATGCTTAAATTACCGCATCTTTGTATGAGAACATGTGACACAGAATTTACAAATAATCGACAAATTACAAAAAAACTACAAGTAACATGGGCCCACGCATAACCCAAGAGGTGCTAACTGCTGTCTGGCCTTCCGATGAATACCGCTTACCCCGACTGGCCCTCACAACTGCCGCCTCTCGTATTCTTAGAGGCTCATGGGGAGTGGACAGTATCATATTCACTTTATTTTATTTATTATTTAAAAAAATATATATATATATTTTATTGATTTTTTACAGAGAGGAAGGGAAAGAGATAGTTAGAAACATCGATGAGAGGGAAACATCAATCAGCTGCCTCCTGCACACCTCCCACTGGGGATGTGCCCGCAACCAAGGTACATGTCCTTGACCGGAATCGAACCTGGGACCTTTCAGTCCATAGGCCGACCCTCTATCCACTGAGCCAAACCAGTTAGGGCTATCATATTCACTTTAAAGATTCAGTGTGAAGAATGGTTTTGGGCATACAGAAGACAATCACCACACACCTAGTAACAAGCCAATTCCTTAAGTTCTTGTTTTTATCTGCCTAAAAGAAAACCCATTTAAGAAGCCTCATTGTGCCCTGGCCGGGTGGCTCAGTTGGTTGGAGCATTGTCCTGTACACCAAAAGGTTGTGAGTTCGATTCCCAGTTGGGGCGCAAAGGGAGACAACTGATCAATGTTTCTCTCAAGGTCAATGTTTTTCTCCCTCTCCCAAATCAATAAAAACATATTCTCGGGTGAGGTTTAAGGGAAAGGGGGATGAAATATTTAGGGACCGTCACTGCTGTAAAGTTAAAAAATATAAAATAGGAAGGGCATACGGGGAAAAAGATATGTTTAATGTTACAAAGGAACTCAATGCGGCACCAGCTTTACTGCTGTTTAAACTTCCCAGGCCTCCACCCACACGCACTGCTGAGTCAGGGCCACGCTGCCTGAAGTCAGAGATGTTCAGGGAGGGCCACCACCAGCCTCCCACTCGCAGATTCTCCTACAGGTTGCCGAAGGTGCCCCATCAATGCCAAAGGATACAGATCAACACACTTACTAATAGAAATTACGCCGATGATCCGGTCCAATGAATTTCCAGTTGTCTCCAGTGTTTAAAAGGCCATGTACTTGGTAAGCAAGTTCTAGATCTCTGAGAGAGGAGCACTGAAAATTTGAAGGTAATAAGCATCACTCCTAGAGACTGTTAGCTGCCAAACACCCGCTCATTACATCAAAAAAGTATAGTTACTTGTGGGAACATTTATCCTGATTCAACATATTACTGGTTGACACCAAATGAGATAAAAGAAATTGGGGGGAGAGGGAACCCTAAACCAACCCCCAAGTTCTATGAAATTTAAAGCAAAATGATTTTGACCTAGTAATTATATCTTTAGAAATCAATCCTATGAAAACACTAGGTCCGTGAGAGACAGATGGGGTGCTCAGTCAGCAACAGTGTACAAGCAAAGATCCGAAGAAATGACTCCAAACCCAGCACAGGGAGAGAGCTGAGTAAACTGGTCCTTCGTGAAGCACTGAACTGCTATGAACCAACACAGCACACGGGAATGTGTCTGCATGCACTCTGCATACGGAGGAAAAGCCTACAAGGACACACACTAAACTGAAGCAATGCTCCTCGGGAACAGGAGATGCTATTTATTCTGAAGCTGCCTGAAGTTTCCCTATATTAGCAGGATAAAATGAGAAATAACTTAATAACAACCACCATCAACCTAAGATGTTACCAACAGGCAAATAGGAAATACTCTAAAACCTTATCTGAACAAAGGTATAAAAAAAGACAAAAGACAAAAGACAAGAATACAATAAACAAAGGGTAGAGATATAATGTGATTTAGTATAGATTTTAGAAAAAGGAAGAGCCAAAGACATCAACAGGCCTGGTAGGTGTGGCTCACGGTTGAGCATTGACCCATGAACCAGGAGATCATGGTTCGATTCCAGACAAGGGCACATGCCTGGGTTGTGGGCTCGATCCCCAGTAGGGGGTGTGCAGAAGGCAGCAGGTCAATAATTCTCTCTCATCACTGATGTTCCCATTCCTTTCTTCCCCTCATCCTTTCTTTCTGAAACGAATAAAAGCATTTCTTTCTTTTTAAATAGACATCAACAGAAGAGTCCAGAAGAAAAAGAATCAGGTAGGGGCCTCTCCCACCCACTTCAATCACAGATGAATTTAGGAAATGGGTTAAAAGAAAAAGTTAAATAACAAACAACAAATGATACTTACAACTCTCATGGCTGACTGAAAAAACATATCTGAAAATCAAAATTCAGAAGAGTCTTGGTTATGTTAGATAAAATATATTTTCAAGTTATTAATAAAAATCATGGCAACAATACAGAAATGTATAAGATAAACCTGAAGGAATAAAAACGCAAGCGGGGGTGGGGATGAGAGGAGGATCCAAGCTGCCTCACATAACAATTTCAAAACTACAACTAAAAGACAAGACATCTATCACCCAGAACCACAAGAAAGCTGGCTGAGTGGAGGTTCTAGAACTAAAAGGAAAGAGAGAAGAGCATTGAGACATGCACAACTGCTGAAAAGCTGAGGTGTGGAGGCGCATGATCTGGGCTGGTAGCGGGCGTTGCTTTTTTCAACCTGAAGGGTGACAAGCTCCCGATTACTCTGAAATCCAGTTTCGGGGGATGCAGACTCCTACAGGGAGAAGCTGGACTGTCTGCCATCGGGTTGGAAAGTGAGGGTTGCTTGCTTGCAGAGCTGCACTCAGGAATAATTGTTTGCTGTGCTGGGGTGCAGGATGCCGTCTGAGACACAGAGATGGCCGACTGGCAGCCATCACTGTTTGCCACGCCCTAGCCTAGTGATTTCCTGAGACCCCACCCCACACAACCTCCAAACCCACTCAAGCTCCAAGCAGTGGCTTTTGCATGTGAATGGCCTGCCCTATCGCAGCTTAACCTAACAAACTTACAGCCCTGGTCAGATAGATCCAAAACCTCCAAACCCCAAGCAAAGAGGAGAAAACTGTAGTTATTGCTGTAGCTCCTGTTGGGTGGCCTGAGTCAGTAGCTGACCTGCACCCCATTGGAGATCCAGAAGCCAATGTACCTAGTGGTCAGTGTGAGATACCAGATTTCAAATCCTCACATACATAAGTGACACATTCAAGAGGCAGACTCAGTGGGCACCAAAGCCCCACTGAAACAAGTCCTATATCATAAGCGTGTCTCCAGTGCAGCAGTTCTTCCATTATAAACACAGTGGGTCCTCACATCCAATTGTCCTGAAGGCCAATTCCTTCCAGTGTACCAATAACTACACCAAGACTTTGCATTCAGACCACAAAGGGGTGTACCAAGAGTGTTCACCTCAGGTGATTGGGGAGGCTGAGCTACTGGCCCCTATAGGTCACCTACCACACAAAGCCACTCCATCAACACAGGGAAGCAGCCAAAGTGCGGAGACAAAGAAACAACACGAACAAAAGAAATGGAGAAAAGCAAACTACTGGATGACACAGAGTTCAAAACCACATTTATAAGGTTACTCAAGAATCTTCTAAAAACGGCCGAGAAACTTGATGAGACCTCCGAGGAGCTTAGTGAGACCTTCAAGGACCTTAATGAGAATGCAAAAAAAAAAAAGGGGGAAAAGGACCAGTCAGAAATTAAGCATATACTGTCTGAAATAAAGAATATACAGAAGCTCAATTGTAGATCAACATACCCCAAGAATCAAACCAAAGATCTGAAATATGAGGAAACAAAAAATACCCAAGCAGAAAAACAAAAAGAAAAAAGGATCCAACAATATGAAGATAGTGTAAGGAGCTTTTGGGACAACTTTAAGGATACCAACATCCGAATTATTGGGCTGCCAGAAGAAGAGAAAGAGCAAGATACTAAAAACCTATTTGAAGAAATAATGACAAAAAACTTCCCCACCTGGTGAAAGAAATAGACTTCCAAATTCAGGAAGCGCATGGGACCCCAAACAAGAGGAATCCAAAGAGGACCACACCAAGACACATCATAATTAAAATGCCAAGGGCAAAAGACAAAGAGAGAATCTTACAAGCAGCAAGAGAAAAATAGTTACCCACAAGGGAGCACCCATTCGACTGTCAGCTGATTTCTCAACAGAAACCATGCAGGCCAGAAGGGAGTGGCAAGAAATACTTAAAGTGATGAACAGCAAGAACCTACAACCAAGATTACCAGCAAAGCTATCATTCAGAATTGAAGGTCAAATAAAGAGCTTCACAGACAAGAAAAAGCTAAAGGAGTTCATTACCACCAAACCAGGATTACACAAAATGCTGAAGGATATTCTTTAAGAAGAGGAAGAAGAAGAAAAAAGGTAAAGATAAACATTATGAACTACAAAATGACATCAAATACATACCTACCAATAAGTGAATTTAAAAATCCAATGAATAAAAAATCTGATGAACAGATGGACTGATGAATATAATAGAATCAGGGACATAAAAGGGAATGGACTAACAATTCTCAGGGGGAAAGGGGTGTGAGCTGTTTGGGGAAGAGATTGGACAAAAATCTTACACCGAGGGATGAAGACAGTGGCGAGGGGTAAGGGCATGGGATGGGGTGGGGAAATCAGGTGGAGGGGAGCTATGAGGGGGGAAAAAAGAGGAACACCTGTAATAATCTGAATAAAGATTTATAATAAATAAATAAATAAATAAATAAATACAACAAAACCACAACTAAAAACAAAAAAACTGCAAGTGGGGAGGAAGCACACAGCAAAGTGTACATATTATGTGGCCTTCTCCGAATAACCACGCAAAACATGACCGAGCTCAATGAAACCCTGTCACACTAAAAGGCCTCTGGTCACCACAGTCAGACAGCAAGCTCTTGGACATACCATCATCCGGGTCCCGTGGCGAGAACTTCTTTCCCACGATTTCGTTCATTATGTCATAGATCACCAGGGAGGAGCCTTTGGGAGCGTTTTCTGAAGAACAAGAAAGCAAACAAGTTTTTATCACGAGTCCACTTCCTGCACCACCTGCCAAGTGCAAGACCCCGAGCACCAGGTTGGCCAGGGCTCCTGCTGCTACAGGAACAGAAGTGCCCAGAGTGAAACGCTCCATCGGGTCGGGGACAGTCACAGGTCTTTGTCCATGTGCTCCTGACAGAGACATTTCCCTTCTGTCTGTCTCCACCTCAATGAATAATCACAGCTTAGTGTTCGTTGAGGTGGAAACAGATGGACATACACACACAAACACACCTTCACCAAGAGAACATACTTAGAAAATAAACATGGCTTTCACCAGTCATCATTTTGTGTTCCTTTTAGTTATAATCAGGATGACAAGTTCAGAAAAAGAAAACTACAGTTAATGGATATGGGCAGATCTTTAAAATCACATGACCCGAGTATTAATAGGTCAGAAAATGCACCTCTACTACATGTGCAATATTCCCAAATATGTCACACTCTATCCACATTTCCTTCCTTACCTTGTCCACATGCAAGTGAAAATAGTTTTAATGATGTACTTTTAAAAATATGTATCTTATTGATTTTTTTACAGAGAAGAAGGGAGAGAGATAGAAACATTGATCAGCTGCTTCCGGCACACCCACCACTACTGGGGATGTGCCCGCAACCAAGGTACATGCCCTTGACTGGAATCGAACCTGGGACTCTTTAGTGCGCAGGCCAATGTTCTATCCACTGAGCTAATCCGGCTAGGGCACAGATGTATTTTTTAAATTCCCTCAAGCATGTTTCCATTTACTAGCAAGCTTAAGTACTTTACACATTAGGTGATATTTTCTTATTATTGCTTCATTATTTTAAGCTTTCTCCTATGGGTAAATTCCTATAAATTGTTACTGCAGGCAGCCAACTAACATACTTAAGACAAACTGGGAAAAAAGGAAGATAACCTGATCCCCCCTTCACTCTACTCCCATGGTCATGGGTGTTGTTTAGGAAGCATCAGTACCACTGACCTTGGTGAGTAACTAAACCAGGGCAATAGGTGATGGTACTGAGGAATGGAGAGGCTCTAGGGCAGGCGTGGGCGAACTACGGCCCGCGCGGAGCAGAAAGAGCGGGTCAGTCTGTAGACTGAAGGGTCCGGGTTTAATTCCAGTCAAGGGCACACGCCGGGTTGTGGGCCCAATCCTCAGTAGGGGGCATGCAGGAAGTAGCCAATCAAAGATTCTCATCATTGATGTTTCCATCTCTCCCCTCCTCTATGAAATCTAGAATTAAAATATATATTTTTTTAAATTAGCCCTCTAAAACACAGACAATGAAGCTCTGCTGTTGTTTTTAATATATAAAATCTTTTGCAGGAGAGGACTAGAATCATCATTTCTGAACCCAGGTTCCTCCTCAATTGGGGTAAATGAATAAGAACCAACAGACATAGTGCTTACTATGCGCTCCAAGCCTGGGACTAGACAATGTGCACAATTCATTTAGTCATTACACCGGATGGTGTTACCAAAGAAAGGTATCCAGGGCCCTCAGACAGAGCTGGTGACTAGAGGTGAAATTTCAACTCAGGCGCGCCTTGCTCCAAAGTCCATTCAACAGAGCACGGCTGCCAACAGGGACTGGCTGAACTAAGAGGAGGTGGCAAATGGAGCCTCAAGAGTCTCCCACAAAAGACTCCACAATACGATGAAGGGTACTGTGGGCAGCACTGTCCCACAACTTCCTCAAAGATGACAATGGTCTCTATCTGTATCACTGGACACACTAGTCAGCAGTCACACGTGGCTGCTGGGCACTGATGCTCAGGACAAAGGAATGTTAAACCTGATTTAATTTTAATTAAATAGCTACACGTTAATAGTGGCTATTTCATTGGAGAGCAAAAGGTACTCCCAACTAAAGTACCTTCTGATCACATTTAATGACCCCTCCTTTCCCGCCCGTTTTACATTTCATCACAAACAATACCACCACATTTAAGAATTTGTGTTCAGATTGTAGATTAATCTGTGAATTCTCTGTTCTTAATTCAGATGCATGAAGAAAGCCTACAACAATTAACCACATAAACTTAAGTATGTTGGATCAATTTTCTACATAAATCAATGTAACACAATGACATACATACCATTTTGATAAAACAGCTGAATAATATAGTGATATGTTGCAAGTGAGGGTTCTCCAATTTCAGGTGCATAGAAAAAAAAAAAAAAAG
The DNA here is from genome assembly GCA_963924515.1 of Vespertilio murinus. Lineage (NCBI taxonomy): Eukaryota > Metazoa > Chordata > Mammalia > Chiroptera > Vespertilionidae > Vespertilio > Vespertilio murinus. The sequence goes on from OZ004713.1 coordinate 19,352,037, forward strand.
AAATGTCAATCACAGTTATCCAAAATACAGCTTACAAATGATACATTTCTATTCCTTTGAACAAAGGTATTTCCCAGCGAATCTGGTTACGGAAAAGGTGGAGAGGTATCATAAAGATTGAATCACTTCTAGAGAGCCCAGCCACCTATTACTAAAATGTTATCCCTAATGTACTTGTGCATTATGATCCTTCACCTAAAAAGACTAAAGCAGCCCACTGGTGTGGCTCAGTGGTTGAGCATTGACCTATATATCAGTAGGTCACAGTTCAATATCTGGACTTCAGCTCCTTTAGCTGAAGCTCCTCTGACCCCCAATGCCTTTCAAAATCATCATTCATCTTTGGATTCTTACTTAAAATCTACACACATCCTTTCTCCAGATTGCTGAACCCTTTGTAATGCTGGGACAAGAACCCCAGCAAAAAAGAAAAAACACACTAAAGCATACCAATGTGAACCGATTCCCAAAACAACCTTCAATAAAGTTTTTACAGAAAGATATACAACACATAGGCACACAGGTTCTAACACAGTTATGTTAGAAAATGTCCTGGGATTTAAAACTAGCTAACTATAATTGAACAACTCTCACCGTAAAAAAGTACCTAAAATACTAAAAGAACGTTGTAGTCTGCTATAAGGAACATGGAGACAACAAGGGTACTCCCAACATGTGAATGCTTATTACATGCACCAGGCGGGAAGGGAAATCCCTACATATTGTGTAAATGGAAAAAAGGACATAGTTTCCTTTTTGCTTGTCGGGACCTGAAACTTCTCACCAGCACTATCTTGGTCACTAGGACGCATCCTCACCTATTCCGATGGCTTTCATTTCACGTAAGGTCTGCAAGGCTGGCGATTTCCCAAATGCATAAAATTTTCGAAGACATTTCAGAATGGTATTAAAAGTCTGTAGATTTGGCGTTACCTTCTGTGCAACCATTTGTTTCAGTAGCTCCTAGGTGAATGAAAAGCAGCAATATTTTTTAAGCCTGTGTAGATAGATCACTTGTCCAATAAAGAAGTATTATATACTAAAAAAGAACTTGACTCTCTCGCTGTATCTAAAGCAGGTTACTGTATCCCTAATTTAAGAATTACCTTTAGTGAGTGAGACCGGGGCTAGTCACCCTATCTCCACCTGATCAAGGTGTCCAATTGTATTCAGCCCTCTGCCAGGGAATCTTGAGACTCAAGCGAAAAAGGAGACTAAAAATTGGACTGTGCCTTTTTCATGTTTTAAATGAGTTGTATGGCATAAAAGATGTTTCGACCCAATCCAGCAATTTCACTTTTATTCAACTTACATGATTATTTTTCAAATATATGTTATCATTGTAATAAAAAACCTATTATGGGAAATAAATTAATAAAGGAACCTGGTCTTCCTGAATTCTAGCTGTATGCTGTGGACAAAGTAACTTTCTTCTCACTGCCAGACACAGGTAACAGGTGGCAGGGCTGGCGGAAGGCGTGAACAAGGAGCCACCCTGAGAGCCCAGCAGCGACGGGCAAGAAGATGCTCAGGAATGCCGTCTCCATCCCACGTATTTCTAGCAAAGGCTATTTCAGGCCTATGTAAAGACACAAGAGCTCCTCCTTACCAATATATTATTCCACTTTTCATCAAATTTCTCATTCATCCCTGCTGTTGCTTCAATCAATGAATTGAAAGTATATACATCGGCTGTAAAAGAAAAAAAAAAATTGGGGGGGTGATTAACCCCTAAATCACTCAATTTAAGGCAAACTGATCACGCATGGGTGGCTCCTGGTTCATTATGATGTGTCCACAAAAGTAGAAAGCCACCCTTACCTGGCTCTCTACTCCTGTTTCAAGCATCAATACCAGAGGAAAAGATTAAAAGTGACACAACGAATGGATCAAGACCCAAAGATTTTACAGATTCTTGAGAGAAGGAAAGGAGAGAAGAATTTGCCAAACACTAACCATGGAGTCTGTTGTTCAATAATTCAGCATACAAGTTTAGTGCCTCCACAGGAGCTCGGTGCTGGAAGAGGGGAAAAAAATTAAGCTTCCTCAAATGCATTCACATTCAAGAAATATCTACATGTCTCCTGGCCTAAGGTTTGGGGACACAGAGCAGTGAACAACACAGACAGTTCTCATAAAACTCATGCTAGTGCCAAAACCAGTTTGGCTCAGTCGAGAGAGCGTTGGCCTGAGGAATGAGGGGTCCCGGGTTCGTTCTGGTCAGGGGCACGGACCTTGGTTGCAGGCACATCCTCAGTAGGAGGTGTGCAGGAGGCAGCTGATCGATGTTTCTAGCTCTCTATCCCTCTCCCTTCCTCTCTGTAAAAAGATAAAATAAAAAAATAAAATATAAAAACTCATACTAGTGCAGTGGCTCAGATCCCATTCCAGCACTGCCTGCAGGTGTTCTGAGTTGTCACTAGGGAGAGCAAGGGGAGGGTGTAACCTGGCATGCAGTGGAGGCCAGGGAGCAACAAAACACCCCATGGCAACGCACCGGACAGGTCCCACACCTGAGAGTCTGGCCCAGTTGTCAATAGTTCTGAGACTCAGAAACCGATTTAGTGGAAATTAAGATAAAAATATAAACACAGCCATGGCTGGCATGCTCAGTGGTTAGAGCATCAGACTGCACACAGCAGGATCATGGGTTCAATTCCCAGTCAAAGGAACATTCCAGGGTTGTGGGTTTGTTCCGTGGGAGGCAGCCAATCAATGTGTCTTTCTCACATCAATGTTTCCGTTTCTCTTCCCCTCCCTCCCTCCCTTCTACTCTCTGAAAAGCAATAGAAAAAATATCCTCAGGTGATGATTAACAAAAGAATAAACAAACAAATAAAACAAATGTTACCTTCACCATTCCTCGAATCATTGTGCAGTAGGAATGTGCATTTTTCTCTGGCATTAAGGCAAAGATTCTCTCAGCATTGTTTTTTGCTCTAGGTACAAGAGAGTAGGTGTGAACCAAGGGAGACAGGAGAAGCATCTTCCATTGTAAACCGAGAGTTTACAATGTTCCAGACACCGTGCAAGCACTTTATATGCATATGTCAAATAATTCTTGCTACCCAGAGAGAGCGGAGTGGTTATCATGATTTTGAAAATGACAGAACGTGAGGCTCAAGGACCTTAAGTTGTCCAAGGTTTTGCAGTTAAATGGCAGAACCAGGACTGAAAAGGAATGTTTACAAATAAGTAATATGTAGTAATGTGCTGAATAACATTTTGGTTAGCAACAGACAGCACATATGACAGAGTCTTAAAAGATTATAACGGAGCTGAAAACATCCTATTGCCTAGAGACATCATGGCACGTGCATCGAACAAGCTACCACGCTGCCAGTGAGGTTAGCACATGCCATCACAGGAGGGGCACCACTGGGGCTCGTGAGAAAGTGCACCCATTGTTCACACAGGATGAAGTCACTCTCAGTATTTCCCCACTGTTACGTGGCACGTGACTGTATATTCAAGGTAAAAGGCAACCTGCACGGGGTCCACAGTGAAGTCTCCCCGTCCTCTTTCCTCAGGCACGAGTTCCCCAAGGCAACCAGAAATACGCAGTTTTTCCTGAATCCTTTCAGTCATTTTATTGTATATGTCATATTCTACATAGTGTATCTATTCTTTCTTAAAAATAAAAAAATAAAAAAAGGTACCATCTTATACAAACTAAGCGGTACATCAATTCACCCTCTTACCAATATGTCTTAGAAATCGCAAAGAACCAGAAGTTGAGCCAGGATGTCATTCCAAACCCTTTACTATGTAAAAATTATTAAAATCTAATGAAGAAATTTAATCAGCAATTCTATTTATCACTTCAAAGGAGATTTTAGACATTACTGGTAGCTTTCCTTCTCTACAGTCACATAAAATACTGTTCTTTTAGTTAGACACTTCTTTTTATCCTAAAGAATTTTTAATTGATTTTTAAGAGAGGGGAAGGGAGGAGAAGAGAGAAGCATCAATGTGAGAGCAGAACCCTGATCGGCTGCCTCCTGCAAGCCCCCTACTGGGGTTTGAGCCTGCAATCTTGGTATGTGCCCTGCCCAGGAATCGAACCGGCAACTCTTTGATGCACAGGATGAGGCTCCAACCAACTGAGCCAGACCGGCTATGGCTCTTTAGACACTTCTATTTAATTAATTTAAACTCTCAAAATGTTAAGTGGTATTCACCTTTTGTTTGGAAGTGCTAAACTATATTCTGGTACGTGTATTCTTATGCACATAAAAATACTAAATCTTTCAGCATTGAGGTCTCCGTTGTAAGGTACAAATAACAACTGATGAACTACCAAAGGAACCATACTCGGAGAAAGTTATATGAGTTAAGTGGGGGGAAAACCAAGTGTGAACATGGTGTTGTTGGTTAGAGGTAAAGATCTTATGAATCTGCACACATGAATACCACTTGGGACATTTATATTGCCCACTATAAGGAAATTATATTCTAGAACATTAAAGGATCGTACCTTCTTCAGCGGGTGATAGGAACATGCCCCAAAGAAAATTGTAATATGAAATTCTAGCCCTAACCTGTTTGGCTCAGTGGATAGAGCATTGGCCTGCAGACTGAAGGGTCCCAGGTTCGATTCCGGTCAAGGGCATGTACCTTTGCTGTGAGCACATCCCCAGATGTGCAGGAGGCGGCTGATTGATATTTCTCTCTCATTGATGTTTCTAACTCTCTATCCCTCTCCCTTCCTCTCTGTAACAAAACCCCCACAAAACAATAAAATATATTTTTTAAAAAAAGAAAAGAAATTCTATTGATGTGCAACATACCTCCAAATAACTCCAAACGATTGGCCAGCCCTTTTCCTAGATTTCACAGTATTTTCCTCTGTGGCCTCTTCCTGAAATGAACCATCATCAATAACAATAAAACAAAAGATGACAACAAAAAGCATTCTCCTAGTTAGACTACCCAAAATCAGGAAGGCTAAGAAAACTTCAGAAAATAAAGGAAGTACTGACCCAGTAGAAGGTGAGGAGGAAACCCAGTAAATGTTTATTAAGAAATGTGCATTTATTAAGCATAAATCAGCTCATTTACGGATGAAAACTAAAGCTGGCCTTTAACACAGGAACAGCCTGGAGAAACCATGAACCCAGTGCGCTGGGCGGGGCCCTCACTCTGACACTGGATCCTGAAACAACACGTCTGGCTTGATCCATACAGAAATGCTGTTCATTATTCAAGTGAAAACAAGAGAACATGACATATCTGTGCATGGAACACGGAATGTCTAATACTAACCCACACAGCTAAAATTCTGTTTTTATAAGACATTTTGTCCCTTGTTATAAATGAAGCTCTGGGGAGGCTGATGTGGAGCAAGGCAGGCTGGTCAGAACGGCACAGTCAGTAATGGCTCTGCAGCTGGACTAGAAAGGCAGAGAGCTGGCAGGTCAAGGGATCTAAAGACACTCCTGGCAGACAAGGTATGACTGCAACCCCTGCCTATACACTTTAAAAGGCTTACCTATAATAACAAAAGCCTAATATGCAACTCGACCGAATAGCCAAACAGCGGAATGATCATCTGGACAACCATGCTATGACACCCACTGGCACGAGGCCAGCCAAGGTGGATGTGATGCTATTGGGGGGGAGAGTATAGGGGCTGCCCTGCCATCACCCCAGGATCGCCTTGCAGAGGGAGGCCTAGGCCACCGACAGGCAGGTTATTGCGGGTGGGCGGGACCTCCCTCTGCAGGGGCGATCCATCGCAGGGCACCCGGACTGTGAGAGGGTGCAGGCTGGGCTAAGGGACCCTGACTCCAGAGTGCACAAATTTCGTGCACTGGGCCTCTAGTTCTGTATATAAAAATTCCACATTTAGTGGATAAAAATTGGAAAAGACAAGACAAAAACACCCATGAGTCCCATCATCCTAAAACACTTAATTTGATTTTTTCCTTATGTATATGAAAATTTTTTAATAAAAATGGAATATGTATTGTTATTGAGCCTACTTTCCCACTTATGCTCCATAACTCCGGCAGAGCATGCCCACTCTGTGGGAATTTTTAAGTAGCCTGTGACCAGGGGGTCTTTCCCTGTCTGCCACACATCACACTGTCACTATAAGTGACAATATAGGGGTTTTCAAACATTTTTGGTCAAAGCTTTGCCTGCCTGTGGTAGGCAAGGTCAAAATATTTTGAAAGGAAGGGTTAAAATAATTGTTTAAATCTCTCCCTTCCTCCACATCAATTTTTATTAAAGCTACTGTACGTCACCACAGGTAAGAACAAATCTCTACTACCTTAACATATAACACAAGAACCTCCTTACACTGAGGAGTTACTACCAAAATAAACTTAGAAAATTATTGCCAAAAGCCATTACCGACTCTTCTGATTTTTCCCTTTGTTGAAAATTATAGTAAGCTGCGGGCTCCTGATCACCATAGTAACATAGTAAATCCAAGAGACTATTAGTTGTTTCCAAAGATACAGTAGTTCCTGTAGGTAGAGGAGAAAAATGGAAAGAAAACCTTGAAACATCAAAGAACTAAAGTCCATGAGATTAAAAACTTTCCCTTTTTCTATGAGCCCTATTTTAGTATTATTCTCCATGTTCACAATGATACACTTCCCGTCAACTTGAACACCTAGGATGATACAGACAAGGACACAATTCCTACTAATCATATGGTCTGACTAAAAGATTACGATACAAGATGAAATTTAACCCTGTACTCACTTGTTTTATGTACTCATATCCCCAGAGAAACTATCTCATGGCTTTAACTACCATTTCCTAACTGAACTCACTAAATTGTTGCCACCTGGTTCGGAACCATTCCATTTGGATCCAGGCCCTCACTGAAATATTTGCCCAGAAATACTAGCATCAATTCTCTACCTATGATGCAGCACAAGTGCACAGAAACTAACAAAACTGCAACTCTCCCTCACCTATAATTTTAAAGTGAAGCTAAAGCTGAACTTGAAATATTATTTACTAAATTACTAAAAATATGAACAGTGCCATCAGGCAGCGACGCCATCAAGCAGCACAGTAACCCTGCAACTTTCACGCACAACTACTGCGACTGTATGCTGCCGCCGGGGGCTCTCAATGAACCCAGTCACCTGCTTGCAGGAGTTGGTCAAACATGTCCACCGAAGCTTTGACTTTTTTTAGCTTGATTCGCTCCTGTAGCGCAGCTTCACTTACTTCTTCAAGTTGAGGTTCAAAGCCCTCAGGCATCAAACACTAGGAAAACAAGACACTGAAATTATTACAAACAGGTGCGGGTGAAAGGACAATAAAGTAGGACAACATTTTTATCACCAACACACCGAAATAAAATGTCACTGTTCCAATTCACATTTCATGCACCAAATATTGTTTATGTCATTTTTAACATGAATGACTTTGCAGGGAATGCGACTTTAAAAAAATATTTTAAAAATCCTCTTCAGTTCAGAAAACAAGACTATCTAGCTTGAGAAGAAATATTTAAAAAGCACACAAATGCCGAAACCGGTTTGGCTCAGTGGTAGAGCGTCTGTCTGCGGACTGAAAGGTCCCAGGTTTGATTCCGGTCAAAGGCATGTACATTGGTTGTGGGCACATCCCTGGTAGGGGGTGTGCAAGAGGCAACTGGTCGATGTTTCTCTCTCATCAACATTTCTAGCTCTCTATCTCTTTCCCTTTCTCTCTGTAAAATATCAATAAAATATATATTTTTTAAAATAAAAAGCACACAAACATAAATATCTCATTCATATCTAAAGAATTCTATTTGAATTAAATTTCCCAATGAGCTGAACTTATTATTATATCCCCCTGCTAAACCATCCTATCTCCTTTTCTCCCAAACATTTAAAAAAATACAGGTGTTTTTATTGATTTCAGGAAGGAATTGAGAGGAAGAGATAGATAGAAACATCAATAATGAGTCATTGATTGGCTTCCCTCTGCACGCCCCCTACTGGGGATGGAGCCTGCAACCCAGGCATGTGACTGGGAATCAAACCCACATCTCTGCATGGGACAACGCTCAATCCACTGAGCCACCGCAGCCCGGCTTTTCCTCCCAGTCTTCGTTGAGTGTCCAAGTACAGAAACCTTTCACCCTTTATGCTTTTAAACTTTTTTTAATTAAAAAATATATTTTATTGATTTGTTAACAGAGAAGAAGGGAGAGAGATAGTTAGAAACATCGATGAGAGAGTCATCGACCAGCTGCCTCCTGCACACCCCCCACTGGGGATGTGCCCACAACCAAGGTACATGCCCTTGACCAGAATCAAACCCGGGACCCTTCCGTCCGCAGGCCGATGCTCTATCCACTGAGCCAAACTGGTTTCGGTTTACTTTAAATACCACCAGGGCATGCTGATTTTACCTCACTCAGTAACTCAAATACTTATTGAATGCCAACCACTTACTGCCAGATATTGGGGATACAGAAGTGGAAGTCATTCTCTACCCTCAAGGTGCTCACAAACTAATGAAGAAAGCAAATCCTACATAATAAAAGCCTAATACGCTAAGTGTCCAGTCATCCATTCAACCAAAACATAATATGCTATTGATATTCTAAGGCCACTTAACCGCTTGCTATGACTTGCACTGACCACCAGGGGGTAGATGCTCTGACCAGCAGGTTAGCTTGCTGCTGGGGTGCAGCCTATCAGGACTGAAACAGGCCAGACATGCCCTGGAGCCCTCCTGCGGTCCCTCCCTGGCCCTGATGATGCATCAGTGGGGTCCCTCAGCATGGTCTATGCCCTCTTGCAATCTGGGACCTCTCGGGGGATGTTGGAGAGCTGGTTTTGGCCTGATGGTGGAACTATCAGTCACTATGATGTGCACTGACCACTAGTGGGCAGATGCTCAATGTAGGAGCTGTCTCCTGGTGGTCAGTGCACCCCACAGGGGGAACACCACTCAGACAGAACCCAGGCTCATGGCTGGTGAGTGCAGTGGCAGTGGCGAGAACCTCTCCCACCTCCGTGGCAATCAAACATCCCCAAAGGGTTCCCAGACCATGAGGGCACAGGCCAGCCGAGGGACCGCCCCCCCCCCAAGTGCACAAATTTCATGCACCTTGCTCCTAGTAAGGAAATAATTATGATGCAGTGTGAATGGTAAAGACATAAGAGATCTCAGGAATGTGAGAGTGCTGCCTGCCACGGAGGCAGGGGACCATGTAAAGCTTCAAGAAAAAGTGATCGAAGCACAGAAGGGTTAACTGTTAGTTAAAAATATAAAGAGGAAAGTGTGGGCCAACAAATGATCAGTCCATGGCTGCCAGCATCTTAGTCCAGGATTTCAGTCTTTTCCCTATACAACCGTATCGGCTTCCTAATCTGCCTCTGAGAGTTCTGCTTGAGAAGCCGGAGGGCTGTTTGGGTATGTGTGTTTTGAGAAACAGGGGGACGTGAGAGGGAGACTTCTGGACATGATGTGTCCAAGATTATAGTTCTACTAAAAAACGCAGGAGGGCAAGGTACGTGTTTTGCTCACCACTGTACTGATAGCACTAAGCACAATGTCTAAAATATAGCAGACTGGTACAGCACAAATATTCACTCTTAGTGACTGCAGAACATACAATCTGGAGTTCAACATAGAGGGAGCTAGGCTAGATATACAAGAATGCCAAATAAAATACAAGGCTTGAAGCAAGAAGAGTGAACAAAGACAGAATATGACTGAGCATGGAAGAAAAGAAGACAGCAATGCCTAAGGAGTGGATGGAAAAGCAACTGAAGGAAACCGAAAATGAATCATCATATAGGTAAAGATCAGAAGCCAAATTGGGAAAATAAAAAAGAAGAGCAAATACATATAGAAGGTTAAAAGAAAAGTTAGTATGGCCCGGCTGGTGTGGCTCAGTGGTTGAGCACTGACCTATGGACCAAGAGGGCACCTGCCCAGTTATAGGCTATTCCCAGTAGGAGGTGTGCAGGAGGCAGCCAATCAACGATCCTTCCTCATCACTGAAGTTTCTTTCTTTCCTTTCCTCTCTAAAATCAATTAAAAAATAAAAAGTTAGTATTGTGGGCACAAATAACTACACATTAAAAGAATCCCCCCCCCCCCCCAAAATATACCGAGGGCATTCAAATAGTTCCTCAAATGTTAGCCATAAGAGCTGGGTTAAATTTACATTTATATAGTATTATCTGAAAATCGCAATTACCTCTCCTTACCGGTATGTGAGGTTCTGCTATGTCTTTCTGAAAATATTTGGGATGTGAATTAATAATAAACTTTGCTGCATTCTCCCCAGACTTCTTTGCCAATAAAAATGAACGCTATATGAAGAAAAAAAAAAGTAACTCAGATATAAATTGGTATTTACATGTAATTTAGATTCAAGAGATCAAAGTCACATCCTTAGTAAGACTTATTATTCTCCCCCTTAAAAAGGAATGCATCAATACACAGAATCCCAATTAGAAGTTAAATTACATAATACACATCCACCTCTGCTGAGTGTGACATGATTTCAGGTCATGTCTTATATACATACCACAATGCATTCAACTGAGAGGATTGCTCCAGAGTGAAAGAAACGACCTAAATACCCCACCCCAACCAGCTAGCCTCTAAAACTTAGTTTACCAATTTAGATTTTTATAACTAAGTTAAATTACTTGTACTCAAAACCAGCAAGATAAAACATGATACTAGAAAAACCACACGAAAGTAAATACTCACTGATTCCACAGAGGAGGTTGGTATGAGGTAAGGATCATCGTGAAATGCGTAAGGGGCAGCTGTGATATCCTGTGGAGAAGACACCGAAGTCCCTTTAGCTAGTTTTTTTTATGAAGAGGACCTGACCTTGTGAGTTTCATTAATGTCCAAAAAGTCTATAAATTTCAATTATACATGTAAAACAATGTAGTAATACGTATGTAGATTTGTACATGCATGTGTGTATGTGTGTGTGTGTATGTATGTAGACAGAGAGAAATGGACTAATGGCCTCTCAGCTCTATAAGACATGGTTCTACTTACAATTAAAGCAAATAATTCTTCAAACCCCCACAACTGCTATTTAAGAACCGAGTCTGCTATCAAAAGGGAGTATTGTTGTTTTAAACTCTATGTAAAGATCCTCTAAATTAACCGGTCCGGGCACTGGTTTCCCACACGAGCGTTTCCTTCAAAACAAGGTCACTACCCAAAGTCTCGCCTCCAAATGGAGGTCCTACTAGGCCCCCTTGGCAAGTGAACGGGCAGCAGCTCTCCGTGCCCTCCTGTCCAGGGTTCCACTCTCCCTTAACTCCAGCACACCAGGGCTCACTCAGAACAGCTCCCGGATTACTTCCTCTCCCCAGAGCATCCTTCCCCAGGGTTTATGGAACCTTTGTTCCAGAGAAAACATTCACCCTAGATCCTGAATCTTCGCTTGCCCCCTTGATGCCTTGTCTTCCTGACATGACCTCTCTGATGCCTGGGGTGGACCAGCTGGTGAGCTTCCCTGCAGCTCTCAAAGGAAGGTGTTCATACCAAGGGCCTGGAGGCTTCCTGATGCCACGTTCGAACGCATATTCCTTCCACTCTTCATCTGAGGCCCATTTCCGCTGGCCATGCCACTCTATCACAACGAGGCAGCAAGGAAGCGAACCAGAGGGAGCAGTTCCAGGTTTGCTGCCTGGGCTCCCCAAGAGCACGCACACTGCTGCCTGCATTGCTTCTGATCCTCTTCAGCACCGTATTAAAATACCCGTTCAGGGCCTCTGGTTTTGCTGACATGCCCAATGTCTTTTTAACTTATTAGACTTATTCTATTTGTCTCCCAATTTTCCTCTCCCAATGATTTCCAAGTTCTTCATGGTCTCTGAGAAACAATTCTAGTCTGGCCCTGTAGCTGACTCCTCAAACCAGATTTATCCCCAAATGAACTTCCCTGACACCGTTCCCACCCTCACTGAATGGTACAAGGTACTGACCACTGCAGCCCAATCCTAAGGTCTTCTCCCATTCCTTCCATTCATCTAACTTGTCACCAGGCCCAACCAACTTCAGCTCCTAAATATCCACCTGCTCCCCAATCCCTTATCCCAACCACCACTGCCTTAGTTCCGGACTTTCCTATTCATTCATTCTATTGTTATTGAGCACCTCCTATGTGCCAGGCATTATTTTACCAGGGGCATGATAAAACTCGCACTCCCTTATAAAGCTTATGATGGGGGGGGGGGGGGGGAGAAAGAAGAAAACCTCCAAAAAGTAAACAAAACAATAAAATATACAGTATAGTTAAAAGGAGATAACTGCTGTGCAGAAAAATGAAAGAGGAAGAGATAAGGAAGTGTCAGGAAATGATATATGTTATTTTAAATGGGGTGGTCAGGGGAGGCATCACTGAAAAGGTGATATTTAAGCAAAAACCTTAAGAGATCAGGGAGCAGAGGAAGAGCAGACATTAAAGCTCTGACCAGATGCAACGCCCATCGAGAAACCGAGAAGTAGCCAGGAGGCCAGCATCATAGTGAGAGAGAAGACAGGATGGGCAGGCAGAGGAAACGTGTGGGGATCACACCGGGCCTTAGAACCCGACATGGACTTTAGCTTTTATCTCTGCTCTGGGTTCTTTACAGAGTGCCATGATCTCCCATCTCAGCAGGGTCCCCTGGCTGCTTAACCGAGGACAGTCTGTAGAGTGCGGAGGAAGGGAAGGGGAGGGACAGAGACTGTATTAACTAATCCAGGTTATTAAGAGATGATGGTGGCTTAGCTGACCAAGGTGATCATGGTGGTGGCAAGTGCTGAGAATCTGGTACCGCTATTCTTAGAAAGGCCTGCTTGCAGCTGGTCCTCGGCTGGCAGCTGGGAACCTGGATTTCAGAATGGTTCCCACCATTCCCAGGACTGGTAAGACTGGGGCACTGTGCCCGAAGTGTTTGTACAATGTAGTTTATGCTGAACGTCTGCTTCCCTCGGGGAGTCTGGAATTTGGTATGTGGCAGGCACAGGTGCCTCAATGACCTGCCTCCCAGGAACTCGGGGCACCGGGTCCCTAATGAGCTTTCCTGGCATACACTGCACACGGGTCACCACTGCCCTGCTGGGGGAATCAAGCAAATCCTGTGCCGACGCCACAGGGACCAGACCCGGGAAGCTCACACCTGGTTTCCTCTGGGCTTCACCCCAGTGCCCTCCCCTTGCTGGTTTTGCTTTGTGTCCTTCCACTGTGGTAAAACACGGCAGGAGTGGCCTTGGGGGCTCCACTCACCAACATTTTGAGGAAACAAAGGATTTACTAAGATGGGGCCTGAGAGACAGAGGCCAAAGATGTCTCCTAGGACTTTAGATTGAGCAACTGTGAGGATGGAGAGGCCATTAACAAGATAGCAAAGAAATGTGTGAGGTGGTTTGGAGAAAAGGGGTTTGGCTTTGAGATGTTAATTTTAAGATCTTTATCATGCATTCAAAAGTCTCCCATCTCTACACTGCTATCTTTCTAAAATTTGACCTCTCACCAATGCTTAAACTCCTCAATGGACTTGGATAAAAATCAGAAGTTACTAGAATAGCATTCATGATTTTGTCTCTTCTCTCATTTCTCTACCTCACACATCCTTGATTCCCACTATACAAATCCATTTTATGCTTTTGGGCCTCTGCTCCTGGTGCTGCCTCTTTCAGAAATACCCTTTCCGTGGACCGTGTCCTAACTTCTCACCTTCCAAGCACCAATCCTCAGGTCTTCTGCTATCCTTCCCAGTCCTGGTCACGGACACTCTGCTCGTGCTCCCACAGCTTCCCTCTCTGGGAACCAGGCAGGACTGTCTTAGGTCTACACCACCAGCACAGAGCCTGATGAGCATCGTAAGGGGTAACTGAAGGAGCAAATGACTATCCTTTGGATTTTAAGGATCCCACATAAGACAATTGTACACTCAATTCTACAACTTCTGGGCCATTCTCACTGAAAAGCTAAGAGCACTCTCAGAGGCCCACTTCTGTAGCTGACATTCCGGGTGCCTATCCATGGGTGAGTGAGTGGTTGAGTATCTCAATGTCCTGCTACTGCAGAGATGCAGTCTTTAAAATCCTTCCTCAGAGCAGGCAGGGAATATCAGAGCACATCTGGCCCAACCCCCTGAGGTTTAACATCAGCAACTGAAGAGCAATTCTGGAAATCTGTGACAATGGCCTTGAGGGTCAGTAGACACAGAAATTTAGTGACGCAAGAAAGGACTTAATTGCTTTAGACATTTCCCCTAGTTGGAATGAAAAGTGTAGTTTCCAGCTAATGAAAATTACATTCATTCAAGTTCCGTTTGTGAGGCCTTTGCCAGGTTTGTTTCTCTACCAGACTGTCAGCTCCATTCTTGAATTGTCAACAGAGGAATTCCTGAGCATTTCCTTTGTGCTAGGCACTGCCCTAAACCCTTTTACATACTAATTTATTTCCCACCAAAACCTTGAGGTTTGGTGCTATAACCGCTCCTCATTTTACAGAAAAGGGAACAGAAGCATCAAGAGATAAAGCAACTTTGTGATAAAGATCACAAGCTAGTTGCTGTGGCTTCAGGACCCACATTGGTGATCACTCTGTTTCCAGCAGGCAGATACTGTTGTTCGCTGGTACAGTTCACTTGCATTATAGCATCACACCCGATCCGTCCCCCAGGTACATGCATTTCAACAAGCTCTTCAGAGGACCAGGTTTAACGATCACTGGTACAGCACAAAAACTCTAAGTTTGGGAACAAAAGACATGAAACTATGTCCAGGCTTTAACGTCCCAACCAGCCCTGAGTCAGAAAATTTAAAAGCTTTATATTCCCCTTTGTTACATGAAGAGGCTAGCTTAGAGAGTTTCTAGATCCATAAAAGTTTAATCGTGAATAACAAGAGGTGTGAGCATTCCATGTGATATTAGCAAAATTAGACACAGAAACCTAAAAGTCCTACTTACCCTGTTTACTGTGGATGCAAGAGCCTGCAGAACGGCCACTTTATCCCTAAGAATGAGAACCGCAGGTTAACCCTCACCATGGTTCACACTCACAAAACGAACATGTGATTCTCCTCTCAGAATGAGCTGACCAATAACCAAGTTTAGGTCCCACTAAAGCCAGTTCTTACATCTCAGAATCACTAGAATAACGGGAGAAAGCTATTTCTTTTGCCTAAAGGTGGTTAGTACTATGCTTTGCCTCCCTTTTGTACCTACCCACCCTAAAACCATCACCCAGGGTCAGGAATTTCCACCCGCATCTCATAAACTGTTTCCTGATCTATCCTGTATCTTATATTCTCCCCTTGGATGCATATTCACTGTAGCATTCTGGACTGCTCTTGCCTTCATTATCTAAATTGGTGGCTCTTAATTATATATGTGAATAAACCACATGCTGTACTCAAGACCTACTGAATCAAAACCTCCAAGTTCCATGGAGAACTGTCACATGCATTACTACCGAATTCCCAGATGATTCGGATGCACCCTTCTAATTTGGAATGAATGTCTCAACTATATAACCTTTATAAGAATGTCAGGCCACTGCCCACTGTACCTATGGGTACAGACCTTTACTCAACTACTGGAAAAGATTTCATCAGAATAACTGATAAGATAATTTGGTTTGAAACATTTTATGACTTTTGTTAGATTTTGGAAATGTGTTGCATTTCCAAAGGGGAAAAAGTAAAATTTAATAAACCAAAACTATTTTTTTTAAAAACCTTAATAAAAAAAAAAACTTAATAGAAGTCATCTGAAAATGAAAGTACAGGAAGTTTTATATTACATCAAGGTGGAGTAATTCCCTGATGTAGATATATAATACCCACTGGGTTTGTTTTTTTTAATAGATTTTTAAAAGTCACATTTATGTAATTTCAGCAAAAGACAAAGATATTCTTTCACCTTTGAGCATTCCCTAACAAAATTTACACATTTCAGTCTTATAATAGAGCAGTCTTCATAACATACTAATAACATACGTGATATTCAGACTACTCACTAGTTCTTTCTCTTTATTATATATTTTACTGATTTCAGAGAAGAGGGAGATACAAACATCAGTAATGAGAGAATTATTGATTGGCTGCATCCTCCACACCCCCTACTGGGGATCAAGCCTGAAACCTGGGCATTGAGCCTGAAACCCAGGTACATGCCCTGACTGGAAATCGAACTGTGACCTCTTAGTTCATAGGTCAACTCTGAACCACTGAGCAATACCTGCTGGACTAGTTCTCCTTTGTAAAGGGTTATTTTAAACAATCTCAATGCATACATTATCCTTAAGAAATAAGTTAGAACATTACAGGTTATGCTAAAGTGTATGGTATCATCTTATAACCCTTTCCTAGTCCACTCTTAATTTGTTGTATTTCTAGAATGCTTTACAGTATTTTTACATATACATATCACTGTAAAAAACATATACTATCATTTTGTATATATGCTTTCTAAGTTTGACCGCATTATACATGTTACTACATAGATCTAATTTCTTTAAATATTACATTGTAGCCTAGCCTTTGTGGCTCAGTGGTTCAGCATGGACCTATGAATTAGGAGGCCACAGGTTTGATTCCATCAGGGCACAAGCCCCAGTTGCAGGGGATGTGTGGGAGGCACTTTCCCATCACTGATGATTTTCTCCCTCTCCCTTTCCACAAAATCAATAAAAACATTTTAAATGTTACACTGTACAATAACTACTTTTATTATCTACCTAGTTATTGATGGGCACTTGGGCTGGCCCAACTTGGTATTATTCTCAAGTTATAATATCTCTGTGTAATATCTTTGTCTGCTCTCCCAACCAGGAGAGTCTCCTTAAACAGCTATCACCTACAGAGCTCTGACAATATGGCAGGCATTAATCGGATGCTTATTTAATCCTTTGAAGTAGGTACTGCCATTACCCACATTGTACTATAGCACAGAGATGAAAATAATTTGCCTCTGAGTAGTCTGATTACTAAAAATCTTGTTTCCTTCTGCATGTTCTATTTATCCCAGACACCTTTTGGCAATAACCCTTAATACTTTTGTAATTTAATAAGTTTTTTTTTTGTTGTTGTTGTTAATCCTCATCTGAGGATATCTTTCCATTGATTTTTAGGGAGAGTGGAAGGAAAAACAAAGAGAAACAGCAATGTGAGAGAAACACATCAATTGGTTGCCTCCTGCACAAGCCTTGACTAGGGCCCAGGCAGGGAGGAGCCTGTAACCAAGGTTACGTGCCATTGATCAGAATCAAACCTGGGACGCTTCAGTCCACAGGCCAATGCTCTATCCACTGAGCCAAACCAGCTAGGACTTTTTAAAAAAAATTTTTAGCCAAAACCGGTTTGGCTCAGTGGATAGAGCGTCGGCCTGCAGACTGAAAGGTCCCAGGTTCGATTCCGGCCAAGGGCATGTACCTTGTTGCGGGCGCGTCCCCAGTAGGGGGTGTGCAAGAGGCAGCTGATCGATGATTCTCTCACATCGATGTTTCTAACTCTCTATCCCTCTCTCTTCCTCTCTGTAAAAAAATCAATAAAATATATATTTTTAAAAAAATTAAAAAAAAAATTTTTTATTAACTTTAGTCTTCAGGTCATACTCAGGAAAGACTTGGCTTTTTTAGGGAGCTTTTAAACACATTCAATAGTATCATTACTATAAGAATTTTTGTGAAGATGTTTTATTTATTTTTCTAAATAAAAATCTTTATTGTTCATATTATTACAAATGTTCCTCATTTTCCCCCCTCTTCATTGCTCCCCTCCACCAAGTTTCCATCCCACCCTCTGCCCTTTCCCCATCCCCCATTGTCCTCATCCATAGGTGCAGTTTATGTTCAGTCTCTTCCCACTACCCCCTACTCCCCATTTATCCGAGAATCATTAGTCCACTCCCTTTCCATACGTCTGATTCTATTATATTCACCAGTTGATATTGTTCATAATGATTTTTTCTTCCCTTGGTTTTTAGATTCACTTGTTGATAGTTACATATTTGTTGTTCATAATTTTTTAAGGTATTATATGTGTACATAGCTCACCATTGCCCCCCCCCCCAACCTCCCATTCATGCTCTCCCTCCCCAGAGTTATGTTCGTTGGTTGTACTTATATGCATGCATATCAGTCCTTTGGTTGATCTCTTATCTCCCCCCAGCACAGGGATCTCCCGGGGCACATGTCTCCCCTGGGGCACACGGCTCTCCAGGGACACACAATCCCCCTGGGGCACATGGCTCACCGGGGCACACCGTTGTGAAGATGTTTTAGTTCTTATGTATTCAACAAATACTGAATAAGCAAGGCAATTTGGTCAAGGATCTATGAGTTAAAAAAGCTAAATTTTGCAATCTGCATCACTTATTTTAACTTATTAAAAACCATAAAGATAATATCTTTGTCTGCTTTCCCAAAGATAATATCTTTTTTAAGGAGAGTCTCCTTAAAAAATTATTCTAAAGAAATTATTCCCATGATTACTCACTGTTATGTAAACATTAACCTGTATTCTGTTCAGGAAGTCTTTTAATTAGGTAAATCTCATTCCTGTTTTATTTTCTTCTAAGTGTCCAAGTTTTTTCTTCCTCAACTGTTTTCTTCCCAAGAATGCTCTCCATTGTTCTGTCACTGAATCTTTTACTTACCAATGTTTTGCCTGTAAAAAGCACTCAACCCCTTGATGACTAAGCACTGACTAAATA
Organism: Vespertilio murinus; assembly: GCA_963924515.1. Classification (NCBI taxonomy): domain Eukaryota; kingdom Metazoa; phylum Chordata; class Mammalia; order Chiroptera; family Vespertilionidae; genus Vespertilio; species Vespertilio murinus. The sequence goes on from OZ004713.1 coordinate 19,370,698, forward strand.
CTCACCACGTTTTCCTTTTTGGAATGACCACTTCTTCAATCCCTTAATATGAAAAGTAAAACAGTGAATCAATTTCCCAATACTAGTACCATGAAGAAGTACAATGTGTTAATATACAAATGGAATTATTTCAATATATTTCTATATACCTGTTACATCAGTTCCTTCAACCTTTGGGAGGGCTGCACTTCCAGAACAAAATCTGCAAAAAAGTAAAAGCCCTAAAGTTAATAATCATTTATGGAGTTCCCAACTCACCTCCATCTATGTGCACTTTGCACCCAAACTTTACAATTTTCATAGATCAAAGTGAGATAATTCATACCAATGTACACTGAGAAGACATGGGCTCGACACCACATTCAAAACCATTACAGAACAGACATAAGATATGGGCACAATATGGTCACAAATTTTTTAAATGCGGTAATCACATAAAATAAAATCAGGGAAAAAAGAAAAATTTTAATAGCACTTGAACAATTGAACAGCTGATTTGAAATAAGGGACTTCCAACTTTGGAAATCTAAAACACTAACGTTAAGAGGGACAGGAAAATGAGCAAATTTTATATGGATAATGTCCTAATAATAATGAAAGTCTATCCACCTAAAGCAATTATGAAGTTATTTTCATAATTTCAATCCACTTCCACAATCAGAAAAGTACCAAATCAAATAAGTACCGGTATGTCCTAATTTAAACTTGGAACTGCTTTTTTTAAAAAATTCAAAATATATAACCATTGACCCATGACAGAGCTATAAAATTTTCTTATCACACTAAAGAACAGTCAATATACCAAACAGATTATGTGCATTATGTTGTATACTGAATGGTACCATTCAGAAAATTGTCGAGATGTGATTGGAAAATAACTTCCTCTACTGGCATCTGGTCTCAGACATCTTTTTTTTCCTTTTGGTTGTTAATCCTCACCAGAGGATAGCTATGAAAGATGTGGTTGCATGTGGTGGTGCATGGAATTGCTAGGGAGCAGAAAAAGAATATTAGAAATTAACTATAATTATAAGAAATATTAGTCATGCTCTGTTAACCATGACTGTTTTTTTCTGATTAGGGAAAGCACATTCTAACCTGGGTGAGAGTTGTACGCCCTGTGACATGGGAGCTAACATGGGAATGCAGTCCCTCCTCCTTCCCGCCTATCTTTATGAAGATTTACAACCTCCTGGCACACAGTCCTGGAGGCACCTGCTCTTTACACCCCCTGCCCCTATTACCTGTAACGCGGTCCCGGGGCACCTGCTCTCAGTGACTCCCCACAGCCCGGATGACTTGTAACCTGTAACCATTATCCCATGCCCACTTCCCCACACCTGCAATTCCTACTTCCCCACGTAATCTTGATTAATCTTGCCAGTTAGCTTACGGTGGGGTGCAGAATAAATTTTTGTGGATGGCCTGCCGCTCTCATACTGCTGGCATTATTGGGATAAACCCTCATTTGATTCAACCCTGTCTCTGTTGAATTGGCTGAAGTAGTGACAGGCAGCCCGGACCCATTGGTTGTCCGGTTACAGAACCTGCAACCGGGGTACCAGCCCTTGACCCTAATCAAACCCCGAGACCCTTCCATGCGTGGGTCGAGGCATTAAAAAAAAACAAAAAAATAATATTTTGCTAAGGATCAACTCTTTCAAATCATGCTTTTTTAAAAAAAAAAAAATGACATCAGGAAATCCAGAGCACCGATGTCTTTGTCAAGGTGAACATTCTGAGATGTCCTAAAGCACGGCAGGCTGGAGAGAACCAGAAAAGGTAGAGCTCGTAAGCTGCCTTTAACTTTGAAAAGTCTTGAAGAGTTCTCCCCGTTCCTACTGGTGGCGTGAAAAGGAAACCAAATCATAATATTTTTTTTAAATTTGGGATGGGATTGCTAGCAGTCATATTACCTAGAATGTTGGCTCCGCGACAGAAGGATTCTAGTCTGGCTGCAGTTATACTCCTGGGAGGGCCAGCCGACCCATCAATATCTCCCTCATAAATGCGTTTTGATCTTTTCCCCAAGCACGCGGCTACGAGAGCGCGCACGCGCGTTCCACGGCTTCGTGCCTTGTCCCACAGCCCTCAGGGGCGGGGGGAAGGGTACACACAGGATTAGGTTGGCACCTGGGACTTCCTCAGGGTTCCTCACGCCTCTCTTACCTGCAACGAGGGGCCGGTTCACATGCGCCTGTCCACCGGCTCGTCAGCGGCAGGGAAAGCCTGCAGGGGACCCTCAGCCAGCGAGCCGAGGCCACCGCCGCCATCTTTGCTTTCTTCGCATTGCCTGCTGGGAAAGCCTGCGTCCCACCTTCCGGATCACCGAGGGCTGGGGGAAGGTGGGCCGGAATAGCCCGGCTATTGGCTGAGACGGAACAAGACCAAAGCAAACATAATAGAGGTAACAAGCTCTTGGTTGGAAACACTTCGCTACGTAAGTTAAGGCTCAATACGCCTCAATTGCAATTAAGAGAATTTTCTAAAACGATCAATCTAGTGGTATATACATTCGATCGTTTTCAAAATAAGAGGGCTAGTGAGAGTCATGAAAGTACCTTCCTCCTCCCCCCACCCCTAGAGCGGGAATGATCTCGTCCAGGTAAATCTCCTCCCAGCGGGCATTTCTCGCGCGCAAGCGCAGTTTAAATCACATGGCGGCAGCCGGCTCGTAGCTGTGTGGGGAATCTACCGGGGTGATTGGAACTTGTCTCTGGGTGTCAGAACTCGAAACTGACCTGGAGGATGTTGGGCTCAAAGAACATGCCCTGGCGGCGGCTGCAGGGCATTTCCTTCGGGATGTATTCGGCCGAAGAGCTCAAGTAAGTTGTTGGTTGGTGGGAAGCGTGCGCAGCTTGTCTCTTGAGGTTGGCGCCTTTACAAACTACTACTCCCGAAATGACTTGCGCCCAGTTTATCTTCTGAGCCCTGGGTTGTCGGGCGCGTGGCCTGCTGGGACTCGTAGTTCCGAGAACATCTGGGGCTGGCGCGGGCTGTTGAGAGTTGGTGGGACTGCGAATGAGTTTGCTCGGAGCCGCATGTTATTCCCATGGTGCAGCGTTACCATTCGCCAGTCTTTTCGGTAATTAACCAGCGTTTGTGAAGTGACTGTAATGTCTCTGAAGCGGTTAATTAAGCACATATAATTAGTTTCTTGTGTATAAAATGACTATCCTTCACGACCCATTCAGGTTCTGTTTCTGGGACAAGTATTCTTCCTTATTCGATCAGTTTATTAACCCACCAATATTTATTGATTTTTCAGCTTTTGCCCATCTCAGAGGGGTAAGGTCAGTGCTGCCTGTAAAGCATTTGGCATGGAGTAGTTCCTTAACTCTTTTTGAAACAGTATACTCAGTGCAAGATTTGCACGGTCTGTTTTTTACTGGTTTTACTGCTCTTACTCATCCAGCATATATTTATGGAGCAAGTACTGCGTGCAGTCTCCTCGCTGAGCGCTGCTCTGCAGTTGTGAGCACCGATCCTGCCCTCCAGCTGCCAGCGCGTCTGAGGAAACATAGTTCTCACTTGATGGCAAAGAAGAGACGTCCGAGAAGTTGAGTAACCTGCCTTCCCTTGTTCTTCTTTATCTGCTTAGGAAACTCAGTGTTAAGTCCATCACAAACCCTCGGTTTCTGGACAGCCTGGGGAACCCGTCGGTCAACGGCCTGTACGACTTAGCTCTGGGCCCGGCAGATTCCAAAGAGGTGTGCTCCACCTGCGTGCAGGACTTCTCCAACTGCGCCGGCCACCTGGGCCACATCGAGCTCCCGCTCACCGTGTACAACCCTCTCCTCTTCGACGTACGTTCTGCCCAGGCCTCCCTGGATGTGTGGGTCTCAGGGCTGCTGGGGGGATTTATGAGGCCACCCTTGTCCTCACAGGAGGGGTCTGAGGAGGTTAGCTCTGGACACTTTGAGCTAAATTGCTCTTTACCGTGAACTTTAAAATATATATATATATATATATATATATATATATATATATATTTTATTGATATTTTACAGAGAGGAAGGGAGAGAGATAGAGAGCTAGAAACGTCAATGAGAGAGAAACATCAACCAGCTGCCTCCTGCACACCTCCTACCAGGGATGTGCCCGCAACCAATGTACGTGCCCGCAACCAATGTACATGCCCTTGGCCAAAATCGAACCCGGGACCTTTCAGTCCTCAGACTGACGCTCTACCACTGAGCCAAACCGGTTTCGGCTTTACCGTGAACTTTTAAACCTTGAGGAGCCAAATCCACGACTTCAACTTGGCATTTAGCCCTACCTAAGTGTATCTGTGTGATTCCCGTTGAGAATAACCACAGCTTGGATCTGTTCACAGGAGGGGAAGAGAGCATTATCCATCCCCTGCACTTTTAAAAAATATATATATGCTACATTTTTATTGATTTCAGAGAGAGAGGGAGAGAGAGATAGAAACTTCAGAGTAGAGAATCACTGATTGGCTGCCTCCTGCACGCTACATGCTGGGGATCAAGCTTGCAACCGGGCATGTGCCCTTGACTGGAATTGAACCTGGGACTCCTCAGTCTGAAGGCCGACACTGTCCACTGAGCCAAACTGGCTAGGGCCATCCCCTGCACCTTTTGTTTTAGGGGCTTGACACCCTTTAGAAACATAGACAGAGCCGCCCTGGCAATAGGGGTCCCTTTGGGTTCTCCAGACCCTGAGCTCTTAGCTGACCTTGTAGGCTCTGCTTGGTGGTAGGAGGAGCAAAGCCCCAGAAGACCCGAGGGCGCTGAGAATGAAGCTCCTGTTTGGAGTCCTACCGGTGCGTTTCCAGCGCTCCACCTTGGTTAGCCCAGCCCCAGGATTTGCTTTAAGCTATGCGGATGATAGCGTACATGGACACGATTTCTGTCTGTTAATCATATCAAGGAAAGAGAATTGTCTTAGTTAAATACTAAATATTTGACTAAATGTAGTATTCAGTACTTAGTTAAGTAAAATAATGGTAGTTCCCTACCTCAGACCCAAAGTAAATTTCAAATTTTAATGGTTTAAAATGAAATCCTATAGAAAACATGGAGGAATATTTATCTAGTTCTTAAAGTCAAGAAGGCCTTTGTAGGTATACAGGCGAAGTGGAATTCTTACGTGAACAAACTGACTCCATTAAAACAAAAATTGGAAGGACATTGGAAATCACCCTGACTACTACATTTCCTAATATCCTGCTGCCTTTTATTCCTTCCTTCAGAAACTCTACCTGCTGCTCAGGGGCTCGTGTCTGAACTGCCACCTGCTGACGTGCCCCCGGGCTGTGATTCACCTCCTCGTCTGCCAGCTGCGAGTGCTGGAAGTCGGAGCCCTCCATGCAGTGTACGAGCTGGAGAGGATTCTCAACAGGGTAGGTGCCTGGCTCTCACGGGAATCAGGAAGCCACAGTGGGAACAGGCTGTTCGTTGTCCCTTCTTATATCTTGTGACCAGATGCCAATCACTAACTGTGAAAACATGAAGCCGGAGAGTAATTGGAGGAACGTTGATAAAAACAATATAGAAATACCATTTACCCAGGAGATTTTTATTCCTCCTGGATCCAGGATCAAATCAAGGTTCATACATTGCTTTAGATGTTACATCTTTTTGGTCTCTTCTAATGTACAAAATGGTTTTTTATGATACTGACTTTTTTTTTTAAGACATTAACACTTTGTAGGATTTCTCACAACCTAGATTTGTCTAATTATTTCCTCATTAGATTCATGTTTTGGTAAGCATACTACCTACTCAGTACAGGATACTTTGTGTTGCATCATTTTAGAGGCACATGCTGTCACATTCTATTGGTAATGCTTAGTTTGATAACTTAGGTAAGGTGGTGAACATAGGGTTTCTAGATTGCAGACCTTGTTTTCTTTTTTAAACGTATTTTATTGATTTTTTACAGAGAGGAAGAGAGAGGGAGGGATAGAGAGTTTTGAAACATCGATGAGAGAGAATCATCGATTAGCTGCCTCTTGCACACTCCCCACTGGGGATGTGCCCAAAACCAAGGTACATGCCCCTGACGGGAATCGAACCTGGGACCCTTTAGTCCGCAGACCGACGCTCTATCCACTGAGCCAAACCGGTTTCTGTGTAGACCTTGTTTTCTTTGTGACTAATGATTGCTTCACATTTTCTGGTGCTATTATCAATATCTTGTTTAAAATTCATTTTCTGTTTGTAGATCAAAATCTTATTCATTTTTGTATATTGATTTTTGTGTGAAACAGCCGGGCAAAAGCATCTCATCAATTCTGATACTTTATGTGTACATTCTTTTAGATTTTCAACACAGTCATCACCTGTAAATTACAAAGCAGTTTTATTTCTTGCCAATCCTTACATGTCTTGTTTCTTTTTCTTACCTTATTTTGGTGGCTAGGATCTACAGTATTGTGTTGAAGGGGTAGCATGCATCCTCGTCTTGTTTCTTCTCACAGAAGAAAACCTTTCACCTTTCTTCTTCCCCTTCCCTTCAGACCTTCAGTGGGCAGAGCACATAGGCTTCTACGCAGAGGTGTGGCCAGGTGTAGGTTGCCAGGCCAACCAGAGTGAGAAAAACGTGCAAGAGTAGAGCATCTCTGCATGTGCAGGTAGCCCAACCTGGAATGTCAGAGTTCAAATAGCATGAGGAGAGTGTTCATTTAGGGCAGTGGTCGGCAAACTCATTAGTCAACAGAGCCAAATAGCAACAGTACAATGATTGAAATTTCTTTCGAGAGCCAACTTTTTATTTTTTATTTTTTTAAAAATATATATTTTATTGATTTTATACAGAGATGAGAGGGATAGAGAGTTAGAAATGTCGATGAGAGAGATACATCGACCAGCTGCCTCTTGCACACTCCCCACCGAGGATGTGCCTGCAACCAAGATACGTGCCCTTGACCAGAATTGAACCCGGGACCTTTCAGTCTGCAGGCCGACGCTCAATCCACTGAGTCAAACTGGTTTCGGCTTGAGAGCCAACTTTTTTAAACAAACTTCTAACGCCACTTCTTTAAAATACTCTCCCAAGCCATGGTATTTTGTGGAAGAGCCACACTCAAGGGGCCAAAGAGCCACATGTGGCTCGAGAGCCACAGTTTGCTGACCACAGATTTAGGGTAAAAGCTCAGCATGGGAGGGGGGCATCCAAATCAGGTAAGAGGGTGCCCGTACTGAATGGTCCAGTGTGGTGTATGAGAGCCCAAAGAGCGTGAGGGGGTTCGTAAGGAGAGTGGCCTGGAGCAGGAGGGGCGCCCAAGTTGGGGGAGAGGGGGGCATGCACAGGAGTAGGTGGTGGCAGGGATGGGAGAGGGGTTAGGTACAGGGAGGAGGAGTGATCAAATTTAGTACAATCAGTAAGGATAATGACGGCCAGATTTCATACCATCAGAGGGGGAAGTTACAAATACATGAATGAGAGAAGACCCAGAGTTAATCCTGTAGTGTTGGAATGGAATTAAAACTATTAGTGTGGCCGAAACCGGTTTGGCTCAGTGGATAGAGCGTCGGCCTGCGGACTGAAGGGTCCCGGTTCGATTCCGGTCAAGGGCATGTACCTTGGTTGCGGGCATATCCCCAGTGGGGGGTGTACAGGAGGCAGCTGGTCGATGACTCTCTCATCCATGTTTCTAACTATCTTTCTCCCTTCCTCTCTGTTAAAAAAATCAATAAAATATAATTTTTAAAAAAGTACTAGTGTGAAGGGTGTGTGTGAATATATGTGTGCACATATATTCCTAGTTCTGTCCCTGAGAGGGTCTAGGAATGCTGTTAGCAATGAACACACCTGTGCCTTTGTCTTGGTTTCTAAATACCATTCTTCACTGAAAGGGCATTTTGGATAAGTGGCTGATTCTAGGGCTGATGCAGTAGGTACAAGATAAACCTGGAACATCATGTGCCAGAGAGCAAGTCGGTACTCAGAGACTGAAGGGGACATGTCAGAATGACACGGGAGCTATCTTAGCTCACACTGGCCAAATCTAGAAGAGTTTTTGAGCATCAAAGTAAATGATGATAGGAACTATTATAACCCAGTGGATAAAGTAAGAATCCATGAAACCCATGAATTCATACTGATACAAATGAATGAATGAACTGAAATTATAACTAATTTTGCTCAGGCTACTTAATATAGTCTGAAAGTACTCCCCCCACACAAATAATTTTTATTAATTACAAAATGGGGAAAAGATAACTTGACAGTAGAGGAGTCTGGCAGTCACCTTATGCAAGTGGTCAAAGTGGACATCACCCGGGCCACCGGTTGAAATCATGCCCACCTGATAGTGAGGTGCAGTGAGGAGAGGAGAGCATCCACCGCTTCTGAACCTTCCTGCCAGAGATGCACAAGCTGAATCTGATGTCAAAGAGACAGCAGACACACCCGGACTTAACTCTCCTTCAGTTCTTCAAAGTGTTAATGTCTTGAAAGTTAGACTAGGTGCTTGAGGGAGATGCAAGAGACATGATAAGCAAATGAACAGGTGGCTCTGAATTGGCTATTTTTGCTATAAGAATATTACTAGAGAATTGGCAAAACTTGAATGGTGTCTGGGGTAGTAATTTATTCATCTTATTATTTTTTTTTAATTATATTGTCATATTAGAGAGTGTCCTTGTTTGTAGAAAATGTTCACCCAAGTAGTATCTGGGCAACAACTTACTCTCAAATGGTTTGAGGAAAAAGGTTATTCTATGTACTTGCAAATTTTCTGTGAGTTTGAGATTGTGTCAGTATAAAAATAAATTATATTAAAACAAACAAATGGGGAAACACTTCAACATTTCACCATAAGTATAATATTGGCTCATCTTTTATAGTTTTTTATCAGATTAAAGAAACTTGTTTCTATTCCTATTTTGCTAAGATGGCTGAATGTTGAATTTTATCAAAAACTTTTTCTGCAGTTACTGAAAGTTTCAGATAATTTTTCTCAAGGTCACATGGTGAAATACTCAATTCCTTTTTTCTTTTCTTTTAAAAAAATATATTTTACTGATTTTTTACAGAGAGGAAGGGAGAGGGATAGAGAGCTAGAAACGTCGATGAGAGAGATAAATTGACCAGCTGCCTCCTGCACACCCCCTACCGGGGATGTGCCCGCAACCAATGTACATGTTCCTGACCGGACCTTCAGTTTGTGGACTGAAGGGTCCCAGGTTCTATCCTGTTCAAGGGCATGTACCTTGGTTGTGGGCACATCCCCAGTGGGGGGTGTGCATGAGGCAGCTGATCCATGTTTCTCTCTCATTGATGTTTCTTTTTTTCTTTTCTTTTTAAATATATTTTATTGATATTTTACAGAGAGGAAGGGAGAGAGACAGAGAGCTAGAAACGTCAATGAGAGAGAAACATCGACCAGCCGCCTCCTGCACACCCCACTCCGGGGATGTGCCCGCAACCAATGTACATGCCCCCGACCGAAATCGAACCCGGGACCCTTCAGCCCGCAGACCGACGCTCTACCACTGAGCCAAACCAGTTTCGGCTCATTGATGTTTCTAACTCTCTATTTCTCTCCTTCCTCTCTGTGAAAATTCAATAAAGTATATTTTTTAAAAAAGAGAGCAAAAGGACAGGATTATACCAATGGACATGGGAGCCACCCGACACAGGAATCAGTACCTTTTGTGACATCTCTGAGGACCAGCTTCCAGAAACTCTCAAGGGCATGCCTCATTAGCACCAGGGCTGTTCAGAGCTGTGGTGTTTATAATTCATTCAGTCTTCCTGGTTCAGACACAGTCTAAGCAATAGAGGTCATTTTTGCCATCAGCCATGTTACCTAATGACGCGATTGACATTTCCACTTTTTTAAAGTTTCCTGGGAACAGAATTAAAAAGTTAACTCCAAATCAAACTGGTTCAAAAGAGAGAGGAGAGAGAGATTTTCTTTTTTATTCTTCCCCCCCACCCCCTACAATTCTTACTTATTTTCCCTTATGGTCTATTCAACTTGGAAAAGAACATAGCTCTTTTCTTTTTTTAAAAAAATAATATTTTTATTGATTTTTTTACAGAGAGGAAGAGAGAGGGATAGAGAGCTAGAAACATCGATGAGAGAGAAACATTGATTCAGCTGCCTCCTGCACACCCACGACTGGGGATGTGCCGGCAACCAAGGTACATGCCCTTGCCCGGAATTGAACCCGGGACCCTTCAGTCCACAGGCGGACGCTCTATCCACTGAGCCAAACCGGTTTTGGTGAGAGAGATTTTCTTAAATCTTTATTCAGAGTACGTTACATTTTCTAGGAACTCGTCCACTTCATCTAAAGTTTCAAAATTATTGGCATAAAATTATTCGTGATGCCTACCTTAAGAAAATTTTTTTTGTAAAATATACCCACGGAGATGCATTAATCATATATAAAATCCAACAAATAGTTAAAAGTGTCAAGCTGTTGTCCCTGTTCCCAGGAACGCCCTCTCTCTCCCCTGTCCTGTGTGCTCATTTTTGACAGTTTGTCAGTGTACGTAGAGAATTCTTCGTGGAAATAAGGTGAGGCCTCGGTGCTGCTGCTTTCCTCCAAAGAGGCTCCTGCCCTGCTCGATGGCCCGGGACCATCTGGCCCGGGTTCAAAGCTGATGGCTCTCGGGACTGCTGGGTGATTGCAATCCACGAGGCCTTGTTCGAGGGCCAGTTTAGCCCCTGAGGTTCCCAGCTTCCTGTATTTGTGGGTAGGATATGGGAGGGAAGGTATCCTGTTAGATTCCTGTCCTGGCACTAATTCAGGGCTTTGATTTCTGTCCCATCCATTGTTTGAGGCCTTCAAAATGAAAAATTCAAAATTCCTGAATTGGAAAATGTGCCCCAGGCCAGTGCTGCCATGTCTCATACTCCAGAGAGCACCATGGGAGTCTGTCAGGATCCTCCCCAGCTGGACAAACTGCCCTGCGGGTGCCCTGGAGCAGTGCGCGCCCCCCCACCCCCCCCCGCACGGAGCCCCTGGCCCTGGGCCCCTTGACCTGGATGGACTTCTGTTTTCCCTTCAGTTAGGCCTGGATCCTCCTCACTGTCCTTCGGCTCTTGAGCGCTTCAACAATAGGAACATATTTTAGCCTGTCTTGGTTCTTACTGGTTTTGGTATGAGTAAGGTAGCCCACCGTTATTGGAAGCAGGATATTCTCGCTGGGTTGTATTTAAACAGCCTCACTGTTTGGAGAACGCAGCACAGCAGCCGTGAAGGACCTTTCTCTGCTCCCACACCAAACTCCCCTCTGGGAAAGGCTGGCCCCGTGCTGCTGCTCATCGTGCACTGGCTTTGTTTGTCTGAATATGGTTTTTCTCTGTTTTTCAGTTTCTGGAAGAAAATGCTGATCCTACTGCTTTTGAAATCCAGGAAGAATTAGAACAATATACACGTGAAATTGTACAGAACAACCTGCTTGGATCCCAGGGCTCGCACGTGCGTTATCCCTTCTTTCCTCCCAGAACACTCGGTTTTTCCCTGTCACTTACCTTCTTTTCCCCCTGAACACCCAGTTTTTCCCCGTCACTTGCCTTTCCTCCCAGAACACCCGGTTTTCCCTGTCACTCACCTTCTTTCCTCTCAGAACACCCAGTTTTCCCCGTCACTCACCTTTCCTCCGAGAACACCCGGTTTTTCCCCGTCACTCACCTTTCCCCCCAGAACACCCAGTTTTTCCCCCCTGTCACTTACCTTCTTTCCCCCCAGAACACCCGGTTTTCCCCCCTGTCACTTACCTTCTTTCCCCCCAGAACACCCGGTTTTCCCCCCGTCACTCACCTTCTTTCCCCCCAGAACACCTGGTTTTTCCCCCCGTCACTCACCTTCTTTCCTCCCAGAACACCCGGTTTTCTCCCTGTCACTTACCTTCTTTCCCCCCTGAACACCCGGTTTTTCCCCGTCACTTACCTTCTTTCCTCCCAGAACACCCGGTTTTCTCCCTGTCACTTACCTTCTTTCCTCCCAGAACACCCGGTTTTCTCCCTGTCACTTACCTTCTTTCCTCCCAGAACACCCGGTTTTTCCCCGTCACTCACCTTCTTTCCTCCCAGAACACTCGGTTTCCCCCCCTGTCACTTGTGCACAGATTAGGTTTCCTGTAGTTGACCTGGGTTTGAATCCCAGCTCTGCCTCTTAAGAAGCCTGTGACCCTACAAATTGCATAATAACTATGCCTGAGCTACTATGTCCTCATATTTGATGCCTGCCTTCGGGACCGAGAGAAGGTTAGATGGAATGAGGTGGTGTAGGCACAGTGTCCAGCAAGGTTCTGGCTTGCAGTCTCCCTTTGAGAATGAGGTCCATGTTGTCTTCTTTCTCTCTGTAGCACTATAAACGACTGTGAGCGCTGATCCCACCCTCTTCCCTGTTCCCCGTTCCCCGGGGCATCTATGTCGGTGTTCATTTGTTCATGAATGAATGATGTCAGTAATCAGCCTGCAGGACTAACTTGAAACCGAGTTCACCTCCTGCCAGTTTCACACCAGAGATTGCGATGGAAGTGTCTGGCGAGGGCCTGGCGGCTCAGAGCCACTCATGTAGCTTCACTGTGGACACACTTTCCTCAGAACCCCGAGGTCCAGCACAGGAGGGAGCAGGGAGGTTGCACCATCTGCCTCTAAAGAGGTTTCTTTCTTTTATTTTTTATTTTCAAATATGTTATTTCCAAGAGGTTTATTTTAAATTAAAGTAAGCGAACCCAGCGTTTATGAAGAACCTTGTGCAAGCCGCCCGCTGCATTTCCTCGTCTCTCTCAGTGCCGGCACAGTGAGGCTGTTTCTCCTCTTATTCACGAATTATAAATGGGGAAGGAAGCTACTCAGTGATTGGCAGAGCTTGGCTGTATTAGGGTTCTGTGGAAATTTTTTTTAAGAAAGTGGCTTGCTTCCTCTGGTTTTTCAAAAAAGGTAAAAATCACTGAATACATACTGGGCTCTCTTCAAATGGCACTCCGCGGTTCTTTCTTTTCCGCAGGTGAAGAATGTCTGTGAGAGCAAGAGCAAGCTCATCTCTTGCTTCTGGAGGACACACATGACTGCTAAGCGATGTCCCCACTGCAAGTGAGTCTCAGGGCGCTGGCCTGTCCCTTTCCTCAAGCGAGAGGCCGCTGGCCAGCCCCTCACAGCTGTCAGGGAAGGTCCTGGTGGGTTCCTCCTCCCCTCAGTCACAGCTGTCCTCTTGTCTAGGACCGGGCGGGCAATTGTCCGGAAGGAGCACAACAGCAAACTGACCGTCACGTATCCAGCCGTGGTGCACAAGAAAGCTGGCCAGGAGGACACGGAGCCGCCGGGTAAGCAGCTGGGCCCTGGGCGGCCCTCAGCCACGATCCTCAGGCGTGGCCGTCGGGTGTGTCCCAGACCTTGGGAACAGCAGTGCTCGGTGCCACGTGTCTCCGCTGTGTGCCTGTGAGCTGGAGCGGAGGGGATCTTGGCGAGTGCCCAGGCCTGGCCTCTCGCACAGCTGTCGGGCTGGGCTGCATTTTGAGGGCTGAGCAAGGCACCTCTTGCTTCAGGCAGTCATTTTCTGAAGGAGGAAGTTAAGAGATATATACTTGGCAAATATTTAGAACCATTTTATTGTCCAAAAGTGTGCATTTGTTTTGAAGTAAAATGTGTAATGTAGGTGAATTTTATTTTATTTTTATTATTATTTTAAAAATATTTAATTTATATTTTTTTTACAGAGAGGAAGAGATAGGGATAGTTAGAAATATCAATGAGAGCCGAAACCGGTTTGGCTCAGTGGTAGAGCATCGGTCTGCGGACTGAAAGGTCCTGGGTTCGATTCCGGTCAAGGGCATGTACATTGGTTGCGGGCACAACCCCGTTAGGGGGTGTGCAGGAGGCAGCTGGTCGATGTTTCTCTCTCATTGATGTTTCTAGCTCTCTATCTCTCTCCCTTCCTCTCTGTTAAATATCAATAAAAATATATTAAAAAAAGAAAAAAAAGAAATATCAATGAGAGAGAATCATCGATCAGCTGCCTCTTGCACACCCCCTGCTGGGGATGTGCCTGCAACCAAGGTACATGCCCTTGACCGGAATCGAACCCGGGACCTTTCAGTCCTCAGGCTGACGCTCTATCCACTGAGCCAAACCGGTTTCAGCAATGTAGGTGAATTTTAAAGAAACACTATGAGGTCAAAGACCATTAGCACCTCCTGCAGGCGGCTCCTGAGTTCCATAACTTCCTGGGTGGTGCTCCTCCTCAGCTTGGTTCTGCCCCTGGGGTCCTTGAGGAAAAGGTTTAGAGACTGACTTAGTCCTCCTGCTTTTGTATTTTTTTAAAAAATATATATTTTATTGATTTTACACAGAGAGGAATTGAGAGGGATAGAGAGTTAGAAACATTGATGAGAGAGAAACATCAACCAGCTGCCTCTTGCACATCCCCTCCTGGGGATGTGCCCGCACCCAAGGTATATGCCCTTGACCAGAATCGAACCCGGGACCTTTCAGTCCGCAGGCCGCCGCTCTATCCGCTGAGCCAAACCGGTTTTGGCTGCTTTTGTATTTTTGTTAGTTGTAAGTTTGTTTTGTGTTTTGAAGCGGTGAGGATTATATAAGGTATCCCTTTCACAGTGCTGAGCCCTGAGCCTGCTATGCAGTATGTGCTCTGTGGATGTTCATTGTTTGTCTTTATTGTAAGTCAGCGAGCATGCCAGGGTGGGAAGAGCTTGACCTCGCTTGGCTCCTCAATCTGCTACTGATTCTGAGCAGGTCTAGCAGGTATGTCATCTAATTAGAGAAGGCCACGTCTGGGAGCTTCTGTTTCCAACTCTATTTCGTGACAAAAAACAAAACCCTTTGCCCAGGGTTTAGGAAGTTTCATGTGTGGAAGTCCACAGCATATTGTGACTAAACTTTATTGCAGAGCTTGAGAATGTGGAAGAGGCAGGGAAGGAAGTCTCTTCCCCGAGGCGCATGGCCTGTCTTACACTTGAGGATTCTGGCGAGGCGGGAGGGAATAACTTAGTCTGTCCAGGCTCCTTAGCAACACACCAGAGACGGTGCTCATAAACCGGCTTTTGTTGCTCACGGTCCTGGAGGCTGGGAAGTCCACGGTGGGTGCTGGCGAGTCCAGTGTCCAGTGAGGGCCCACTTCCTCATTGACGGCCCCTTCTCCGTGTAACCTCACGCAGCGGGAAGTGGCAGGGGAGCTCTCTGGGTCTTTATAAGGGCTCCAGTCCCATTCATGAGCGTTTGTCCTCATGACCTAAGCATTCCCAAAGGCGCCTGACACCTTCACCTTGGCGGTTACGATTTCAACACCTGTGATTTGGGGGACACAAACATTCAGGCCATAGCAGTAACAAACCCCTTTGTTATTTTTTAAAAACCTTTTTACTTTAGACTAATTTTAGACTTGCAGAAGGGTTGCAAAGATAGTACAAAGTCCCCATGTACTCTTTACTCAGTTTGCCCTAATGCAGCATCTTAGATCGCCATGTGCACCTGTCAAAACTAAGGAAATGGCATTGGTGCACTGCTGTTAATGAACTACAGGCTTTATTTGAATTTTCCCAGTAATGTTCTCTTTATGTTCCAGGATTCAGCCCAGGACACCACCCTGCATTTTAAAAGCCTGTTTAATGGTTTATAGTTAACCACAGGGTAGATTTTTCTGCACTTACCTACAAATAGGTCAACGCCTTTTTGTTTCATAACCCCACCCCCTTCTGTTACATTAACTGGTTGAAATGTTTTGCTTTTATAGGAATCGAAATGTTAAATGTAGCAATTCAGCTTCTGTAACTTTGTCCTAAGAATACCCACAGTGTTGTTTAAGTTGTTTAAAATTGGAAATGGATTAAATGCCTTTTAATAGAGAATAGTTAACTAAATGATGGCATATCTATTCATTACTCCCCAAGTTACAGATTTCTCCAATAACTTGTGATAACAGCACAGCCAGTGTGGTTCAGTGCTTGAGCATCGGCCTATGAACCAGGAGGTCACTGTTTGATTCCCGGTCAGGGCACTTGCCCGGGCTGGATCCTCAGAGAGGAGAATGAGAGGAAAACATCTCATTATTGATGTTTTTATCTATCTCTCTGTACAACTATAGAAAAAGGCAAAAGAATGAGGTTTTTAAATGTAGATTATCTTAGCATATCTTGAACATGTGCATTCAGGCCAGTGACTGTTTAATATCTGACACAATGTAGTGGGCACTGTGTCAGGTGCTAGGAACAGACAAGATGGGTTCCTGCCCTGATGAGTGCTTTAAAAGGGAAGATGGAGCAATATTTAATTTCCAGGAGTGTATCCTGGAAGAAGTTGATAGTTTTAAACTTAGACGCTCACATTACTTATATCTTTGTTAACCATCTAAGTGCCTGGAGTCTGACCTCCCGAGTGACAGCCCAGCTGGTGTGGCTCGGTGGGTGAGCATGGACCCGTGAGCCAGGAGGTCGTGGCTCGATTCCTGGTCAGGGCATATGCCCACGTGTGGGCTCCATCCCCAGTGGGGGCCGTGCAGGAGCCAGCTGATGAGTTTCTCATCATTGATGTTTGTGTCTTTCCCTTTCTCTCTTAAATCAATAAAAACATTTTTTAAAAAGGAATCAACAACTGTTTTTAAAAAATGTTCATGTACCTATAATTTTATTTCAGTGAACATTTCCTATAAAAGCCATGTGCATAGCCGAAACCGGTTTGGCTCAGTGGTAGAGCGTCGGTCTGCGGACTGAAGGGTCCCAGGTTCGATTCCGGCCAAGGGCATGTACATTGGTTGCGGGCACATCCCTGGTAGGAGGTGTGCAAGAGGCAGCTGATCGATGTTTCTCTCTCATCGAAGTTTCTAGCTCTCTATCTCTCTCCCTTCCTCTCTGTAAAATATCAATAAAATATATATATTTTTAAAAAGCCATGTGCATACAAAGTTACAAATCATAAAGTTACTTATAATAGTAAAAAACTGGAATCAACCCACATGTCCAACTATAAGAGTTTGGTTAAATCACTTCGGAAAACATCCTCTGAGCAGATTTTCATGCAGCCATTAAAAATGATGGCCAGGCGGCATGCTCACAAGAGCCAAGTATGCAAGTCAGTCCACGGTTAACATGACAGTGATCTAACACACTGTTTAAACCGAAGCATGGAAAGGAATATGTAAAAGTGATAACAGTGATAGAATGTGATAGAATGGTGGGTGTTTTGTTTTTTTTCTTTTGCTCTATTGATTTTGTAAAAGTAGTTACATTGTTCTCATGACTTTAAAAATTAGATTAAGGGGGGAATATTCAGAGCTGAGACTATGCTCAAAGAGTTTTTATGATCAAATTGCAGGCTTGGTGGGATGGGGAGAAAGAGTTGATAAATCCCAGTGCAAAAGGAGTGCCTGATATTGACTTAACCTGTTTCTCTCCTCTGCTCCAGGAATCGAAGAAGCTCAAATGGGAAAGCGAGGGTACCTGACACCCAGCGGCGCACGAGAGCATCTCAGCGCCCTTTGGAAGAACGAAGGTGCACCAGCCCAAAGGATAACGCTTTATCTCCTCCCGGCTCTCCTCCCCTGGGCTCGTCACCCTGCCTTGCTACTTTCGTCTTTTCAGAGTTGTGGTTATTGTAAATCTCTCCTGAAGCCAGTGCATAGGTTAGGGCCAGCCTTCAGGTCCGTTGTCATTGGTGCATTATGGACAGGAGAAGGCCTTAACCTCCAACCATGAGTTTTTATGGGCATTCCTTCTGCGAATCAAAAAATGAACTTTAATATGTAGTTTCAATTAGGATTGTTATATCTGAACTCCCTTCAGAGAGGAAAATCCTTCCCTTTTGAATATATGAGAAAACCTATGCAGTATACCCACACCCTCATGCCACCCACCTCTGAGAGTGTGTCCTGGAACACTGGTGTAACGGTTGTGTGAGAATAAGCACTTAACAATGAAACTGGTGCCAGGCTTTGTCAGGGGCCGGAACAGAGCACTCAGGGCGCCATGGTGGTGCATGTGGCAGGTGACGCATTTTATCCATTCTCCCTGCGTTTTCTGTAAGGTCACTGGAATATTAGCTTTGAATCCACAGAAGAGCCCTCTTGGTAGCATCAGTGTGCAGGGATTTTGTTTTGATTTTAAGGCTAGCTCTTTTGGTTTGATTTTTTTTCTTTCCATATTTCAAATATATGTCTTATAAACACCAAAGTAATTGTGTACATGTGTGTATAAGACTGGGACAAGCAGCCTTTTTTATTTCCCATCCCTCTACATTTCAACCCCTGGACTGAGCAATATCGTACCCATAGTAACATCTGTGTGCGGGCTCTCAGAGGCTATTTCTCTCATTTTTATAAAGAAAAATGTGATTTTATTCTACATATTGTCCTATATTCTGGTGTGTTGTGTTTTTTGTTCAATTAGTAAAACATTTTATCCATCCATGTTCCAACATAGATTTAAATGATCTTTTTGGTTCATTTCAAACACAGGATTCTTTCTGAACTTTCTTTTTTCGGGACTGGAAGATGTTGACATGGAGTCTAGATTCAACCCCACTATGTTCTTCCTGGATTTCTTGGTGGTGCCACCCTCAAGGTGATGCCCTTTAGTTGACTTGATTTCTCCTGGAGAGGGTGCACCGGGTAACTGAATGATGGCCTCGGGCGAGGATGGGAGGGTGGCGGGCACTGAGACATAGAACAGCAGTTCAGCTTCCAGGCGGCAGGTGGTGGGAGAATTTCCCTCCCGTTTGTCCTAAATGTGGTAGGAATGTTGGTTGTCCTTTGAGTGTGGTGGGGTTTGAGATGCATATAGTAGGGGACGGGTGAGAGGCTGAAGAACATGACCCTTCCCCCACACTAAACATTCACCGAGTCTGTGTGTCCCCCTGCAGGTATCGCCCTGTCAATCGTTTGGGGGACCAGATGTTTACCAACGGCCAGACGGTGAATTTGCAGGCTGTCATGAAGGACGTGGTTCTGATCCGAAAGCTTCTGGCATTGATGGCCCATGAACAGGAGCTGCCGTGGGAGGTGGCAGCACCTGCCACAGATGAGGTCAGGGCTCATGCCATAAATGCCCACGCTGAGTTCTAACTCTCCAGTGGATGCAGAATGCTGTGGGTGCCAGGAGGGGCTGGTTGGGCTCAGTTTGGGAAAACAGGTAATGTTGGGGCGGGGGGGTGGGGGGAAGCATGGTCTGAGCATGGAAAGGTCTGAGTTCGCCCCAGTGGCCTTGGCTGAGCTGCTTTAATTTTGTGGCCTCACCTCTACTGTCACATGGGAATGGCCTGCCATGAGGTTTTACACAAGTGGTTCTGGGCCACCGACCCTTGGCAGCTCTAGAAAGAAGAGTTTGCTTCCCTTGGGCCCTGAGAATGTTCCTCCTGGGTCACAATCCAGATCCTGACTCACCCAGTGGTTTGGCTCCTTAAGATTTCCAGCACTCAAGATCCTAACCCTAACCCTAATCCTAATCCCAGGAAGGCAGTGTTAAAAATTCTAGGAACTTCCCTGAATAGGACTGTGAGGTTTGGGCCTCAGCTTCCTACTCCTTAAGTGGTGGAGCTGAGTTCAATTTTTCCATTTCAGCAAGCACTTCTCGAGCCCTTCAGTGTGCCAGGTGGTCAGCGGGTACAGGAAGGCTTGCTGGCGTCATTGAGGCCCTGCCCAGCGCTGGGTGCCAGCAGGAAGGGCTTTCTCAGGCCCCAGGAGACTGAGCTCAGGCTCCCTTCTAGCTGCCACAACAGTCCTGCTGTGAACGAGGCCCATCACCAGGTGGCGCCAGCACTTGTCCTGGGGATGCAGTTGTTACCAAACCTTTCTCCTCGGGCTTTCTTTGGGTTTCCTTAAGTTTCTGATCTGCACTGCAGGTGAGCTTTTGTTTGTTGTTAATCCCCACTCAAGGATATTTTTCCATGAGTTTTTAGAGAGAGTGGAAAGGGGAGCCGGGGGAGAGAGAAAGAAACATCCATGTGAGAGAGACATTTGGTTGCCTCCCTTATGCACCCCAACTGGGGCTGAGGATCGAACTACAACCCAGGAATCAAACCCTCAACCCGTAGGTGTGCGGGCCGCTGTTCTAACCAGCCAGGGCAGTGTCGGTTGCTTTGAAAAATCCCACACCTAAGAGAAATCGGCCATCTTCAGGCCCTAGTCCAGTTTGGAGGAGAAAGCAATACGATAGCCAGGTCCAGTGACCATGGATTAGAACTTGATTTTGATGTCCTTTGAAAATTAGGTAGTCCCCTGTCAAAAAAGCCACAAACAATAACAACAACAGAGCTGAGTCCCTGAAGAAGTAAACAGTATCCTCTCGGATTCCCTAAGGTCCTATTAGCTGAAGTCACAGTGCCCTCTTTCCATCTGACTATAGGACACGTTCTTATTTGTTCCCTGACTCGCTTCCCACATTCTGTTCCCATGGCAGTCCTCCCACAAATCGCAAATGCCTGGCATGGGCCAGGCGCTCGCTGTGCTAGGCGCTGAGGATCCGGTGAGACAGCCTCTCTCATTTCCTAAGTCGTCACGTGGGCCTGAGTCAGGTACGCCAGAGCAGAGGGTTAGGCTGACGGGGCCTCTGTCGTCGCACAGGTGACATCTCTCCCTGCCTCAGCCAGAGCAGAAAATACATCCCTCCTTCCCTATAACTAAGGACGCCCCGCTGTTGTCAGGTTGAGGACAAGCCTACTTCATCACTAATGGCTTCAGCAGCATTCCCGTATACTGGGTCTTCACCCTTCCTCTGCCCTCCTCCAACACACTTTCAGGTTTCCTCTCTCATCGGACCCACACGGAGGGGCATGGAACCCTCTGTCAGCGCCTGTGTGCCCTCAGCCTGAGGGGCCCGTGGTGGCTGGACAGTGCCAGTAGGTGGCGCTCTTAGGCAACTTAAGGCCTCAGGGCCTATCTCTTAGCCAGAGGGGAGAAGAGAAGGAGGCAGAGCCAGGGACAGAAAAGGATTGGATAAATATTCCAATGAAGCTGGAGATCAGCCAGCCCCTCGACATAGCCCTATTGGGGACCCACATCCTGACTAATGATATAAAAAATCATATGGCAAACGTTTTTTCCTTCTAAGAAATTTTCCACTTGCATTTTTGTAAGTGCTTTTAAACCACGTTTTTCCAAGACCGTAAATGTAGCTATAACTCCGTCTGAGAATCCGTTACCTGGCAGGATAACAGCGTTTCATAAAAAGAGTATGGATGGGGGAAGAATTGCTAGGGTTGCCTTAAAAATGAGACATTGAGGGACTTCAGCAACTGCTGCTAGCAGTTTGATGAAACAAGTACCATGTTAGAGAACCCACTGGGCAGATAATTGAAGGTGAAGCCGACTAGGAACTGAGGCTCAGTCTGGCAGCCCTTGAGAAATGGGATTTGGCCAACAAGCACGTCAGCTTAGAGTTAGATCCGTCCCCAGCGAGCCTTCACATGAGAGCCCGGCACTGGCCGATGGCATCGCAGCCTGGGAGACACGGAAGCACAAAAGCCAGTGAAGCGGTGCCCAGCTTCCTGGCACCGAACCGTGAGATAATGAATGTGTGTTGGCCTAGGAGAAAAGAAAGAAGCCTGCTTATAACATCGAGTTCATTTTACTACTGGAAAGAGCCCGGCTGGGAAGTATGCAATGGGGGCTCATGTTTCATTGATGTGAGCTGACGCCGGAGTAAGCAGGAATAATAAAACCAAGCCTGCGTTTCTGAGGGTTTTCCATCGTGCTTGTTTTCTTGGTTGTCTTGCCAGGAAAGAGACGCTTCGAATGGGATGGACCGATCCTTTTTGAGTATGCTTCCAGGCCAGTCCCTCACAGACAAACTTTACAACATTTGGATTCGCCTTCAGAGCCACGTCAATATTGTGTTTGATAGCGAGATGGACAAACTAATGACGGAAAAGTACCCTGGCATTAGACAGGTGAGCAGTAAGTTGGATTCCCATTGCTCTCTGAAGGGGTCAAGTAAGCATTTGTATTGAACCAAGAAAATACACATACTTGATTTTTTTTTTTTTAATGCCTTCTTTGGACTCCCCTCCCCCCCATAGATCCTCGAGAAGAAGGAGGGCTTGTTCCGAAAGCACATGATGGGGAAGCGAGTAGACTACGCGGCCCGCTCCGTCATCTGCCCAGACATGTACATCAACACCAACGAGATCGGCATCCCCATGGTGTGTGCGAGGGGCCGTGCTCGCTGCTGCTGGGCGGCAGGTGGCAGTGTGGAGGAGGGCTGGAGGGGAGGCGCGTGGCAGGTGGTGTGACTTGAGGGGGGACAGCTTGTCCCTCTTTCTGGTTCAGTCGTTGGGAGGGGATGCGAGGCTGTGTGATGCCATTGCTCTCACTCCTTGCCAGGTCTCCAAACACCTCCCTCTAAGGAAGACCCACTCCTGGGCCACCGGGGAGCTGACTGTCGGGTGTTCCACGTCCCCCCCGCATCTCTTCCCTCTGCCTGTCTTGGTTAGGCTTTACACCCTCCTAGGCAGCGCGGCTGCACAACAGGGAAGGGGATTTCATCCCACGGACTGACTCCCTGGTGCCAGGAGTCAGGGAGCTGTGCCCTTGGTTGCCCGGGAGAGGGAGGAGAGCGCGCTGCCAGAGAGGAGGGCGTGTGAGTGGTCCGTCCTCCCACTTCCTCTGGGTAAGCGGTTCACCCCTTCCACCCATTAGTGCTCCCCTGGGGAGCCAGCTTCCGTTTCTCACTTCCCCACCAGTGCAAGCTGTGGCGCTCATTAGCAGCAGCCCTTTAATCGGCTTCCTCCTTAATGGGCCTTGCGGTCAGTAATAATGAAGATGGTTTAATTCCCTCCGTGGAGAGTGTCATTTCTGCATGCTCTGCCCGGCGGCGGCTGCTCTCGGGGGAGTGCTGGGAATGCGCGGAGCGCTCTGTCTCCGCTCTGCTGGCGCTCGGGCTTCCTCAGCAAGGGCAGGGCGATCAAGGGGACGGGAGTCCGGGGACATTCAGTCCTGTGCCCACCACCTTCTGGGAACTTTAGGTCTCTGCTAGGAAAGGCATCATGGAGCCGGTGGTGATGCTCAAGAGTCTGGCCACACCTGGCTGGTTGCTTTTTCTGGGCAGAGGGCAGGGGCTGCCCCTCTTGGCTTTGGCCTCGTGGTGCCTGGAATGTCCCAGCTTTGGGAGAGGCTGTTAGTGCTGCCTTCTCTTTCCACATTCAGAGCTGCCAGGCCTCGTTCTTGGATCGATTTGAGTTCATTTGGTAATGGCTGTCCCCTCACGGGGACTCGGGAGTTACCTTCAGGGGCCCCCTCCCCCCAAATCTGCCTCAGGTCTCAGGGCCATGGAGGCCCGGGGTTGTTGCTCACTGATGGCTGGGAGGAGCAGAGCGCGTGAAGCTGCTCTTGGTCCTTGTACATCCTTCCCCCGGCACCTGTGGAGAGGTGCTACGGGAGCAAAGGAGGTGAAATATGACTCGGTAGTGAACCCCATAGACCAGAGCGTCCCCCATGAAGCTCACGTGCCAGTGGTGGAGACACACAAACAGGAGTGAAACCCTCAGGCAGCGTCACTGCATCAGCGAAGGTAGAACAGGCTACATACGGGAAGGGAGCGTAGGGAGGCCGCTCACAAGGTGCTGTTGGGGACAAAATTCAACGAGGCCCCTTACGTAGGACTCAGACTCTCGGAGGTATTTATGTGCGTTTAGAAGCATCAAAGAGTTTAGACTATTCAGTAGCTCAGAAACTCCCTGACGCAGGAAACTTGTTTTCCTTGGAGTGGACATACCACAGTCCGTGTTCAGTGGGGCTCTGCGTCATCTCGTGTCTCAGGAGGCTGAGGTGGTTTCCGGTACCACCTTGACCGTGATGGTTGCCAGAGCCGCCGAGTAGAGAGATCCTGATGCCGTGTCTGGGCTCAGGGAAAGAGCCTCAATCAATTGGTAATGCCTGCTGGGGTGTGGTGGTTCCTGAAGGCCAGCACTGGCCACCTCTCTCAAGTTAGTGTCCCGTTGTGTGTTCCCTTTGGGGTCCATGAATTTATAGGCAGAGGAGGAAATGATGTTTTAGAATGGGTTAAAAAATTCTTACATGTCCAGCCAATGTAAGTATCAACCCATAAACCAAAAGGTCACAGTTTGATTCCTGGTCAGGGCACATGGCCAAGTTTCGGGCTCCATCCCCAGTAGAGGGGATTCCCGAGGCAGCTGATTGATGTTTGTATCTCTCCCTTTCTCAAATCAGTAACAAAGAAAGAATGGGTCTGTGAAAAATGCTGCAGTGGACATATAGGTACACATATCCTTACAAATAAATATCTCAAATAAAAAATCTTATGTGTAGAAGGCAGTACTCATATCATTCTCTTCAGACAGAATTCTGGGACAGGGCCCAAACTCTGTTCCCTTAAGGCGGGGGTGGGGAGCATCCGGCCCCTGGGCCAAATAAGGCCTGAGAAATCATTTGGTCTGGCCCTGCCAAGGCATTGGGGGTGAGTCCATTAAATATAGCAGGCTCATCTTTAAAAAATATTTTTTAATTGATTTCAGAGAGGAAGGGAGAGAGATAGAAACATCAATAATGAGAGAGAATCATGGATTGGCTGCCTCTTGCACATCCCCTAGGGGATTGAGCATAAAACCCTAGCATGTGCCCTGACAGGAATTGAACCAGTGACCTCCTGGTTCACATCCAATGCTCAATCACTGAGCCATGCCACCCGGGCTAGCAGACTGGTTTTTAAGTTAATAATTTTGTATGGCCCTCGAAAATGATGTTATAAATATCTAAATGGCCCTTGGCAGAAAAACATTTCCCCTCCCCTGCCTTCAGGCCTCGAATATGGAGATGTGGCCTGTGCAAAAGACTGACAGGATGCTGCTTTCCTCCTCAACGCCTTTTTTTGGATAAGACCGCACCTGCACGTCTTTGAGAAAGTCACACAGCTTGTTGAGTCAGACTTCGGGTCCATGTAACCTTTCTTGCCCACCCTGAATCTTTATATCCATTTGTCATTTCCAGGTGTTTGCCACAAAACTGACCTATCCTCAGCCAGTTACCCCCTGGAACGTTCAGGAACTGAGACAAGCAGTCGTCAATGGCCCCAATGTGCACCCGGGCGCCTCCATGGTCATCAATGAGGACGGCAGTCGCACAGCCCTGAGCCCTGTGGACCTAACCCAACGGGAAGCCGTGGCTAAACAGCTCCTGACACCAGCCACCGGGGCCCTGAAACCCCAGGGGACAAAAATTGTGAGTAGTGAGTGCTGGCTGAGGGGCTGCAGTGAGTGCTGGCTGTGAGGATGCGGGGGCTGGGGCTGCAGTGAGTGCTGGCTGAGAGGATGCTGGGGCTGCAGTGAGTGCTGGCTGTGAGGATGCTCAGGATGCAGTGAGTGCTGGCTGTGAGGATGCTGGGGCTGCAGTGAGTGCTGGCTGAGGATGCTGGGGCTGCAGTGAGTGCTGGCTGTGAGGATGCTGGGGCTGCAGTGAGTGATGGCTGTGAGGATGCTCCAGATGCAGTGAGTGCTGGCTGTGAGGATGCCGGGGCTGCAGTGAGTGCTGGCTGTGAGGATGCTCCAGATGCAGTGAGTGCTGGCTGTGAGGATGCCGGGGCTGCAGTGAGTGCTGGCTGTGAGGATGCTCAGGATGCAGTGAGTGCTGGCTGTGAGAATGCCGGGGCTGCAGTGAGTGCTGGCTGTGAGGATACTCCAGATGCAGTGAGTGCTGGCTGTGAGGATGCCGGGGCTGCAGTGAGTGCTGGCTGTGAGGATGCTCAGGATGCAGTGAGTGCTGGCTGTGAGGATGCTGGGGCTGCAGTGAGTGCTGGCTGAGGGGATGCTGGGGCTGCAGTGAGTGCTGGCTGTGGGGATGCTGGGGCTGCAGTGAGTGCTGGCTGTGAGGATGCTCAGGATGCAGTGAGTGCTGGCTGTGAGGATGCCGGGGCTGCAGTGAGTGCTGGCTGTGAGGATGCTGGGGCTGCAGTGAGTGCTGGCTGTGAGGATGCTCAGGATGCAGTGAGTGCTGGCTGTGAGGATGCTGGGGCTGCAGTGAGTGCTGGCTGTGAGGATGCTGGGGCTGCAGTGAGTGCTGGCTGTGAGGATGCTCAGGATGCAGTGAGTGCTGGCTGTGAGGATGCTGGGGCTGCAGTGAGTGCTGGCTGTGAGGATGCTGGGGCTGCAGTGAGTGCTGGCTGTGAGGATGCTGGGGCTGCAGTGAGTGCTGGCTGTGAGGATGCTCCAGATGCAGTGAGTGATGGCTGTGAGATTGCCGGGGCTGCAGTGAGTGCTGACTGTGAGGATGCTCGGGCTGCAGTGAGTGCTGGCTGAGGGGATGCTGGGGCTGCAGTGAGTGCTGACTGTGAGGATGCTCTGGATGCAGTGAGTGCTGGCTGTGAGGATGCTGGGGCTGCAGTGAGTGCTGGCTGAGGGGATGCTGGGGCTGCAGTGAGTGCTGGCTGTGAGGATGCTGGGGCTGCAGTGAGTGCTGGCTGAGGGGATGCTCAGGATACTGTGAGTGCTGGCTGTGGGGACGCTGTGTGAGCAGTTTCTGCCTCCCTGAGATAAAGCTTCTCCTACATGGGGGTGTTCCTTAGGGGCTTCATGGTGCGTACTCTATCTCTTAGCTGGAACCGAAGCTCCTGGGCCCCTGACACCAGGATTAAAGCTTCATTTGGCTCTCTCACACCATGCAGCACAGTGCTGGGCACACATCAGGAGTTCGAGAAAGCTCTTTGATACAAACTCAGTTGTGGCCTCAGCAGGAGAATTTGCTGTCCTTGACTAGGGCTACGCAGAGGGTGGTGCTCAAATCATCAGCATTTCTGGAGCTTGAGGGAAATAGACATGTCCCGTCTGTCCCTGCCCTTACCCCATTCTCCCCCCTACCCCCTTCCTCATCTACAGAACTGGAATGGGGCCCAGGTGTTTGTGTTTTTACATTCTCTCTGGAGGGGTTCTCAGCATACTAAGGTTTGAGAACTGCCCCAAAGAAAGGAAATATTCTGTCAGTGATAACTGACAGGTTTTATCGGCTGCTTCAGTTTCAGGCAGTTGCTGATGTTGGTCTATGGTACCTTTCTAAGGGATCCTGAGGCTTTTCTAGGTTCTACTGGTAAGAGAAAAGGACTGACTAGCTATGTTGGCTGATAGCGTGAAATCAGCAGGTGACAGCATTTGTCAGATAGTAGCCATTTGTGCCGGCAGAGGGTAGCAGATGATTGTGGCAGAAGTTGTTAGAGTTCTATAGATTCAGTCTGGTTTCTCACTGACAGCCCAGCGTCGGGGGCTGACTGGGTCTTTAGCAGTGGGTCAGGGCATTGTTCTTTGCTCAGCCCTGAAACAGAAGAAAAGGAAGCACTCGTGGCCTTTTTGTGGGACCAACAAGGTTTCCGCCATTCTCCACAAGGCCTGCCGTCTGCTTCCTCCGTTCTCAGCTCTCCCGAGGCAGAGCAGTAACATGCCATGTGGTTTCCACTTTGGTGGCAGGGGACACATGCAGAAACAGAGCAAGTCACCGACTTTTCTTTCTAGTGCCTTCAGATTTGTGTTTAACTCACAGGCTATTCTGCTCTCTTTAAGTGCTTGGTGTTTTTTCTAGGAGAGGTGAAGGTACAAGAGAAGTCCAGGTGTATTTCATTGAATTTACAGTAAACTCAAGTCGAGCATGTGAAACAGCCTCCATAGGAAATTGTGAGAGAGAAGTTGAGAGAGGAAAGCAGAGTGGGTCCGGCGGTGCTGAGGTGGGGTCCACTGCTGCTATGCGCTGCACTTAGCCAGTCACCAGAGACAAGGCCCCGCCATCTTGCAGCTAATGTGTTGCCCGCTGTCAGTGCTGAGGTGGTGACTTGATGTACGTGAGCTTGAGAAGAACGGAGTCAGAGGGCCGTGCTGCAGGGTGGCCTGGAGGGAGGGTTTGGAGACATCAGGAGCCAGGTGAGGGCTACAGGAAACCCTTGTGGAGGGACCGGTCCAGGCTGAGGTTCAGGAGGCTGAGGTGCGAGGGACCACCTTGGACCTGATGATGTGGCCCAGGGGCAAAGGCAATTTATGAAGGGATTTATGAAAGAAAAGAGGTTCCCACCTCAGAACCTGAGGACTCACCATGATTATCTTTTTGTTGTGGTCATTAATCCTCACCTGAGGATATTTTCTCCATTTGTTTTTAGAGAGAGTGGAAGGGACCCCTCCAGACAGAGAGAGAAAGAGAGAGAGAGAGAAGCATCGATATGAGAGAAGACACATTCATTGGTTGCCTCTCGCATGTGTCCTAACCAGGGCCGGGATCCAGCCTGTAACCAAGGGGCATGCCCTTGACCAGAATCAAACCCACAACCTTTCAGTCCGAGGGCCAATGCTCTAACCACTGAGCCAAACCCGATGGGGCAGGATGATTATCTCTGTTCTCCAAAATCTCAGTAATGTCACATATAATACACATTTCATCAAATATGCGTGCACTTTCAGCCTATTTGCAATTTGTAAGGACTTTGGTTAATGGCGTTGTATATGGATCAGGACCAGGCGAGGGCTGGGTGAGGTGACAGGTCCCGGTGGGATGAGAGGGTTAAGAGAAGGGGAAAGGGTGACTGGGAGACCTATTTCCTGGGAGGTGTGATGTCTGCTGCTTCTGTGGACCTTATAAATGGAGGGGGAAGTGGCCAGGAGGGCCGGGTCGTAGTTCTCGGCCCAGCAGTCTGCCAGAAGCTGGCTTTGGCCCGGTCTGCCTCTGAAAGCTCTGACCCGGGCGCTGGGCACACTAATTTTCACTGCAGTGTTTATTTAGAGACAAGAGAAAGGAAGGGCCTCAGGTTTTCGTTGGCCAGGGGAACACCCTGTGCTCCAGGGTTTCTGTTTGGGTTGGCTGGAGCCCGCCCGTCTGGCCTGCGTGCCTTCCCAGCTGCGGGCTTTGCTTACACTGGAGGATGTGTCGAAGCTGTGAGACTCAGATCCAGGGCCCGGCCTGGAGGTTTGGGCCTGGGCCACAGGTCCAGCAATTTCTCCCTTGAGAGCCTAAGGAAATATGACCTTGAAAGTCAGCTCAGGCTCCGGGGCATGCCCTGCGCAAATGCTCATGGGGATCTTCAAAATCCAGCATCTTCAGAATCGGAAACGTGGATGTGGGGGCAGGAAGGCGGAGGTGGAATTTCTCAGGGAGCAGAAAGACCGACTCTACCAGGCGCTCTTGGGCCTGCCTTTCAGGATGTGAGGGGTCTGCCCCGTCTTTCCTGAGCTGGAGGAAACCTGCAGCTCAGGGGAGGGAGGTGGGAAGCACCTGTCGTATCCTCTAGCCCCTCTGTCTCCAACCTTCTGATGCGGATGCATAAATGCGGACAACGTGAGACAACACTGGCCTTGTCATAATTTGTTGTCCCCCAGCCTGTTGTCTGCTGGGATTTAGAGGAAACTTGGGGTGCAGAGAGGTCTCACCCCATCTCCATGATTCCCCTGGTTGCTTAGGGGGCATGCAGATTAGTTGGAGTAGCAGTTGCCTTTATGTATTTGTTCTTTATTTTTGTTTTTTAAATATATTTTTGTTAATTTCAGAGATAAAGGAGGGAGGGGAACATCAGTGATGTGAGAGAATCATTCCTCCTCCATGCTCCCTACAGGGGGCCAGGCCTGCAACCAGGGCATGTGCCCTGATTGGGAATGGAACAGTGACCTCCTGGTTCATAGGTTAACACAACCACTGAGCCACACCGGCCGGGCTATGCATTTGTTTTTTAAAGTAGCATTTATATTTATCATTTAGGAAGCCCGATGGTTAAGGTAACATAAGATAAAGGCAGTAAAAGTCTTAATGAGCCTAATATTAAATCAAGCTTTGTGGAGGGAGGTGTTCTGTCAGGAGGACATGACCAATAACATATTGTGAGAGGGAAAATGCAGGAATGATGGTTATCTTAAAGGGATAAAATTAGTTGTGGTTTTTATTCTCTTCAGATTAGCCTGTTTTCTGTTTTTCCCTCATAGTAAGCATACCACTTGTGCAATAGTTCTTGCTTTCTTAAAAAATCATTTAAGATCTTTTTAAATACTCTTGTAGAGGTAAGTAAATGCTCATTCTAGCATGAGCAATAATCAGATGTATAAAGGTAATAAAAATAATGTAATGATAATCTGTGCCTTCCCTTCCCCATGTGCCCCTGCCCCTGAAGAGACCACAGTAACAGGTTGTTGAGAATCCAAGCTCCCTTTTCCTTTGTGTATATAAACATGTACAGAGATGGGGTGGGTTTTAAATCGCCTCATTCCATCACTGTAGACAGCTCTAGACATGTTTTTTACACTGGAATCCATTATTGCCGTCATGTCAGGACTAGTAGAGATTTAACTCTGCCCTTTTCATCACTGCATACTATTCCTTACTGCACACCATGGTTTATTCCCCTGGGCGCCTTCAGTGGGCAGCCAGACTATTTTCAGTTTTCGCCACTGAAAGCAGTGTGCTGCATAAACAGTGTTTATATAACCGTGCATTGGCGCTCTTTTTCATCTGAAAGGTCAAAAGGAAACGAGTTTTAAATGTCCTAGAATCTATTTTCAAATCGCTTTCCCAAAGCCTATGGCAGTTTAAACTTTTTTTATTTTTCAGTTTAAACGTTTTAATAATTTTTTGAGTGTACTGGGAGTCAAGAACCCCAGTGATCCTGGCTCTGCTGTATGAGGCTGGGCAAGGTATTTGTAAAATGTGGGATTTATACTTAGAGTAACATACTCCTGTGTGAGCATCGGGGGTGAGGGCATGCTAGAGTTCTGCCAAATCCTTTCAAATCCAAGGCTCTTAGGATTCTATCCAGATATGCTGCCTTCAGAAGTGTTCATTTCTTTCTTCAGATTACTTCTCTGAGGAATTCAAGACTCCAGAGAGGCCATGCGTCTCTGAAGGAGACAGATACCAGGACAGGGGCCTTGTCTATTGCTACACCTGAGCCCAGAGCCCGGTGGAGCTATGCTGGGCTAGTAGCGATTTCTTAAAGCATCAGAGGAATCAGCAGCTGTTTCTCAAAGATTTTTAGAATTTTGCTCCAGAACTAAAACTTCCCTCTTATTTGGTTGAATAAAGCATGACACAGATAGAAACCACACTCAGCCAGGCCGGGGTGAGCTCTTGGGATAGTGGTGATGATGTTGAAGTTGCCGCTGACCACAGTCTGTCCTACGCTCTGGCCCAGGTGTGCCGGCACGTGAAGAACGGGGACATTCTCCTGCTGAACCGGCAGCCCACCCTGCACAGGCCTTCCATCCAGGCGCACCGCGCCCGCATCCTGCCCGGAGAGAAAGTCCTACGGCTCCACTACGCCAACTGCAAGGCCTATAACGCTGACTTTGATGGAGACGAGATGAATGCCCACTTTCCCCAGAGTGAACTGGGCCGGGCCGAGGCCTACGTCCTGGCCTGCACAGATCAGCAGTACCTTGTTCCCAAGGTAGGTCTGACCTTGAGGCTGGTCCGCAGTCATCGCTGGCACAGCGTGGCCCTTTTGATCTGGGCCCTTTTGATCTACAGCTCCTGGGGTCAGGGGACAGCTCCGGGCAGAAGCATGTGGATCGTAGGGTCCTGGCTTCCTCCACGTGGGGTTTCGGCCCTCTAGTTGCTTAGAGCCAGGGAAAGGTTTCTGTGTGGCTGCCTCTTAAAAATAGAAATCACAAGATTCATCACCAAAAGTTACATAATAGGTCTTGTCTTCCAGTCTTATGTTTATTACCCTTGGCAAGGAGTAGCATCCCAACTGTGCTGGGCCCCGTGGTTCTCAGATGACTTTGATCCTTTGAATTCTGATATGTGAGTTTTAAGAGACAGCTCCAAGGGCTGAATGAGAGCCCCTTCCAGGCCTCGGAGGCTCCTCTTTGAGCCCCTTTCTTCCCATTCCAAGGTTGGTTCTCAGAGGCAGACCCATGTGGACATGGCCGTCCAGGGGAACCCTGGGAATGCAGCTTCCCTCCCCCTGGCCTGGCCAGATGACCCATTCTCATTAAGTGGCAGAAGCCCGAGTCAGCGTGCTCAGGGGAGGAACAGAGTGGGGAAAGAGCCAGTCCCCCTTGCCCCTCACCTCTCACCGAAAGGCCTGGGGTCTTTTATTTTTTTTATTTTTTATTTTTTTAAAAATATATTTTATTGATATTTTATAGAGAGGAAGAGAGAGAGATAGAGAGCTAGAAACATCGATGAGAGAGAAACACCGACCAGCTGCCTCCTGCACACCCCCCACCGGGGATGTGCCGGCAACCAATGTACATGCCCTTGACCGGAATCGAACCCGGGACCTTTCAGTCCGCAGACTGACGCTCTACCACTGAGCCAAACCGGTTTCGGCGGCCTGAGGTCTTTTAAATTGTAAGCCTTTGCATCACAGTGATTCACAATAGCACATCATTCACTTGGACTGTGGTGGAGTATGAAAGCACTAGTAGTGACAGCAGTAGGACTGTTCCAAGTACGTTTTCAGAGCCAGGCACTGCAAAGGACTTGGAAGCTTCTCTCTTCACCCTCCCGGCAGAGGCGGACTAGGTGCTGTTGCTGTCCACGTTTACACAAGAGTGTTTTCGCTTGCCCCTGGACACAGCTGAGAAGCACGAGGAAGTACAGGAGCTCCCAGGTTCTCTGGGGTTTTATTCGTATCCGCTCTCTGGGCCCTGCCGCCTTCTGCAGAGGGGACGGAGACATTTGCACTCGGGGATCACTGGAGGCTGCTCAGAGATGTCCGGCATCAATGAACGCACCCTCCTCTGGGAACTTCTCTTTCCCCATCTCATCTGCCGCCCTGGGAGGCAGGCATGTGGCCAGGGGCCTCGTATCCCAGCTTCTTTTCCCAGCAGACACACCTCAGTAGCTTCTTGTGGACCCAAATGTTTGAGTTTAACTTGATTTCCCTCCTCTTGGCCCACTTTAGCCAAGGTCTGAAGGTAGGAAGGAGGAGTTCGGGCCCACTTAGGTCACTCAGAAATTAGAAGAAATAGTTTTACTAATTTTTGCTACTAATTTGACTAATAATTAGAAGATACACTTGGAATAATACGATTAATTTGGAAATTGGCTTTTTGCCTTTTCCTGTAAAACAGTGGTGGTCATAGCTGTGGTAGTGATGGCAGTAAACGCTCATCAGTTGAGCACTCCCTCTTTGAGGGCTGACATTCTAACAACTAAGCCATGTAGGTAGGATCCCTTGACTATTTTTATAACTGGCAATTTTACTTCTTAATCCCTTTCAGCTGTCCCACCAACCTCCTTCCATCTGGGAATTATCAGTTTGTTCTCTGTATCTGAATTTTTGAGGAACCTCCATACTGTTTACCATAGTGGCTGCATCAATTTGAATTTGCACCAACAATGTACAAGGTTTTCCTTTCCTTGTCATCCTTGCCAGCAATTGCTGTTTGTTGACTTATTGATGATAGCCATTCTGTCAGTTATGAGGTGATATCTCACTATGATTTTAATTTGCATTTCTCTGATGATTAGTGATGTTGAACATTTTCATGTATCTATTGGATATCTGTATGTCTTCTTTTTTTCCATTTCAATAAATCTTTATTGTTCAGATTATTACAATTGTTCCTCTTCCCCCCACCCCCATAGCTCCCCTCCACCCAGTTCCCATCCCCCTCTCCCGCCACTGTCTTCATCCATAGGTGTATGATTTTTGTCCAGTCTCTTCCCGCACCCCTCAACACCCCTTCTCTCCCCCCCCCCCCCGCAGCTTTGTTAGTCCACTCCCTTTCTATGCCCCTGATTCTATTATATTCACCAGTTTATTCTGTTCATTAGATTTTTAATTCACTTGATTTTTAAATTCACTTGTTGGTAGGTATGTATTTTCATAATTTTTATCTTTACTTTTTTCTTCTTCCTCTTCTTGAAGAGTTCCTTCCAGCATTTCATTTAATACTGGTTTGGTGGTGATGAACTCCTTTAGCTTTTTCTTATCTGTGAAGCTCTTTATCTGCCCTTCAATTCTGAATGATAGTTTTGCTGAATACAGTAATCTTGGTTGTAGGTTCTTGCTATTCATCACTTTGAATATTTCTTGCCAATCCCATCTGACCTGCATAATTTCTATTGAGAAATCAGCTGACAGTCGTATGGGAGTAAGACAGTCTCTTCCTCCCTTGTAGGTAACTAACTGTTTTTCTCTTGCTTCTTTTAATATTCTCTCTTGGTCTTTTGTTCTTGGCATTTTAATTATGATGTGTCTTGGTGTGGTCCTCTTTGGATTCCTTTTGTTTGGGAATGCTTTTTGGACTTGTAAGTCTATTTCTTTCACCAGGTGGGGGAAGTTTTCTGCCATTATTTCTTCAAATAGGTTTTCAGTATCTTGCTCTCGCTCTTCTTCTGGCACCCCCATAATTCGGATGTTGGTATGCTTGAAGTTGTCCAGAGGCTCCTTACACTATCTTCATATTTTTGGATTCTTTTTGTTTTTTTCTTTTCCAGTTTTTTTTCTTTCTTCTTTTTTTCTGTTTTGTATTTCAAATCTTTGACTTGATTCTTATGATCCTCTAGTCTGTGCTGTTGTATCTCTGTATATTGTTTTTTATTTCAGTCAGTGTATGCTTAATTTCTAGTTGGTCCTTTTTTATATCCTCGAGGGTCTCACTAAATTTATCGGCCTTTTCTAGAAAATTCTTGAAAAATCTTATAACCGTGGTTTTGAACTCTATATCTTGTTGTTTGCTTTCCATTTTTTTCATTTGTGACCTTCGGTATGCCTTCTTTGGAGAAGTGTCTTATTAGGTCCTCTGCCCATTTTCTAATTGGATTGTTTGGTGTTTTGGTGTTGAGTTGTCTGAGTTCTTTATAATTTTGGAAATTAATCTCTTCTCAGATGTATCATTGATGGATATGTTCTGCCATTCAGCGGATTGTCTTTTTGTTTTGTCCATGGTTTCCTTTACTGTGCAAAAACTTTTTAGTGTGATGTAGTCACATTTGTTTATTTTTGTTTGTTTGTTGTCTTTGCTCAAGGAGACATATATCAAAAAAATTGTTTCTAAGAAATGTCAGAATTTACTAACTATGTTTTCTTCTAGGAATTTTATGCTTTTGAGCCTTACATTTGTCTTTAATCCATTTTGTTTTGATTCTTATATATGGTGTAAGAAAGTGGCCTAATTTCATTCTTTTGCATGTATCTGTCCAATTTTCTCAACACCATTTATTTAATATACTATCTTAACTCCATTGTATATTCTTGTCTTCTTTAGCATAGATTAATTCACCATATAGCTGGTTCATTTCTGAACTCTTTAGTCTGTTCAGTCGATCTATGTGTCTTTTTTTAGTAGTAGTATCATGTGGTTTTGATTACTCTGGCCTTCTAGTATAGTTTGCATCAGATAGCATAATACTTCCCATTTCATTTTTCTTTCTCCAGATTGCTATGGCTATTTGGGCTCTTTATGGGTCCATATAAATTTTAGGATTATTTTTTCTAGCTCTGTGAAAAATGCCATTGATACTTTTTTGATAGGGATTGCATTGAATCTATAGATGCTCTGATGTTAATTCTTTCTATCCATGAACATGGTATATGCTTCCATTTATTGGTATATTCTTCAATTTCTTTCTTCAGTTCCTTACAGTTTTCCAAGTACGGGCCCTTGGTTAAATTTACTCCTAGATATTTTATCTTTTTGATGCAATTATAAATGGGATTGCTTTCTTAGTTTCCATTTCTGATAGTTCATTATTGGTGTATAAAAATGCAACCAATTTCTGAATGTTTTTGTATCCTGCTACTTTACTGAATTAACAGTTCTAGTAGTTTCTTGGTGGCATCTTTAGGGTTCTCGATATATAATATCATGTCGTCCGCAAATAATGACAATTTTACTTGCTCCCTTTCCAATTTGGATGCTTTTTATTTCTTTTTATTATCTAATTGCTATGGCTGCTAATTTTAGTACTATGTTGATTAGGAGTGGTGAAAGTGAACATCCCTTCTTACTCCTGATCTTAAGAAAAACACTCTATCTTTTTCCTGTTGAGTATGATGTTAGCTGTGAGTTTGTTACATATGGTCTTTATTATGTTGTAAATCACTATCATTTTTACTCACTCCCTTCATTCTTGTGTTTTTGTCATTATTTTTTTACTAGTTGTGTGTGTGTGTGTGTGTGTGTGTGTGTGTGTGTGTGTATCCCTTAACTTATGTTGTAAGAATACTTGTTTGTAAGTATTTATAATAGAGTTGTGTACTCTGTGTTTACTTAAAATGAGTAGGACTTTATTTCTTTTCAGAAAATAGTTAAACTTTTTATTTGTTTTCCTTTGTGAAGTAAATTTTTTCTTTCTTAAATTTATTGAGGGCCAGTGCTTTGTGGAAATTATTTTTAACAAGGCTTGAGAATAGTTTTCTGACTTCTACTTAGTCAGCTGGAAGATTGAAG
Source organism: Vespertilio murinus (assembly GCA_963924515.1). Taxonomy (NCBI): domain Eukaryota; kingdom Metazoa; phylum Chordata; class Mammalia; order Chiroptera; family Vespertilionidae; genus Vespertilio; species Vespertilio murinus. The sequence goes on from OZ004713.1 coordinate 19,406,945, forward strand.
TCATAGAAAACCCTAATTCTTTGAGCATCCCGACCAAAGACATTACTTGTAATGTCATTTTGCTGTGATATTAAATGGAATAGGATAGCTACAATTATCTGAGTTTTTTATTTAGAGATGATCTTTTTGATCCTAAGCAGGAGTTAGGAAACCCAGAATCATAAATTGACCTTTAGTTAATTGTTTTAATCTGCATTCCTTCCTAGAATTCATGATTATTGCATTGAAAACAATTTAATCATTAAGGTAATTTTCTAGTCATGTAGAAATCTGGACAGAGAGAGGAGAAGGCAAGGAATAGATCACATAACCTGTAATTATGTTCTTTAAAGGAAGAAAACAAAAGGAAAATTTTCTATCTGCCTCCAAAGATTGTGGGATTAGTCAAATGTGTAATATTGGTTTGGGTTTTCCCCCAAGCAAAATAAAATCATGTCTTTGGAACAAGATACAGAGTATATGTTTTTTAATCTTCACTTGAGGATATGTTTATTGATTTTAGAGAGACAGAGAGAGAGAGAGAGAGAGAGAGAGAGAGAGAGAGAGAGAAACATTGATGTGAGAGAGAAATATCCATCAGTTGCCCCCATACGCGTTCCATCCAGGGACTGAGCCCACAACCTTTTGATGTAAGGACAATGGTCTAAGCTAGTGGTCGGCAAACTCATTAGTCAACAGAGCCAAATATCAACAGTATAACGATTGAAATTTCTTTTGAGAGTCAGATTTTTTAAACTTAAACTTATTCTAACTCCACTTCAAAATAGACTCGCCCAGGCTGTGGTATTTTTTGGAAGAGCCACACTCAAGGGGCAAGGAGCCGTATGTGGCTCTTGAGCCACAGTTTGCCGACCATGGGTCTAAGCAACTGAGCTATCCGGCCAGGGCCAGAGTGTAATTTTTGTTGAAGTTGGAAGGGCTATTTGCTCTATCTGATCTTGCCTAGATTGACAGCATTTATCCATCCATTTGTAATAATTAACTTTGAATTTACGTAGAATTAGTATTTACATAGAATTTACATGAATTAATACTTGTGGTTTAATTTCGGGTGCTTCTCCAAGGCTGCATTTGTGAGTCCTTTAGCCCTAGTTATGAAATATGGCCATAATACTGGGTCATATTTGGCAAATAATCAAATGCTAACAATCTTCAGGGTTTTTCCCAAGTTCCCATAAACATTGAAAAGTTTGCAAAAACTGCTTCTGAAAGATTGTCAGTGAGCACAGCTATGCTTACTCGAGTGTGCCTTATGTTGCCGTGAACACAGACCTGCAGGGAGGGTTCAGGAGGCTAAGGATCGGAAACCCTGTGGCAAGTGCCCAAGGAGATGAATGCACCCACCAAACCCGGGGCTTTTATGAAAGCCCTTGTTTGACATCTGGTGGAAACAGCCTTTCTACGGGCGCACCCTGAACACGCGCTGCATTGCGAACACACTCACAAGGGACGTTCTTCCTTCAATAGTCATGCATGTCAGGGGCCTCACGTGACCCTCTCAGGAGCCTCTGCCTGAACCCCTGCCCCTGCACTGCTGACGCTACGTCCCTCTCAGGCCTCGCTAATGGTCTCAGAGAGACCACTCCTGACGATCCCCCTACCTCAGATCTGTTTGATGATCCGCTGTTATTTTCCTCCATGTCATTTAAACTGTTGGTGCCAATGTCTTGATCCAAACATCTGCTTACTGTCCAGTTCTTCCTCCTCATAAAGGATTGTGCCTGTTTGGTCCACAGAAGTAGATTGCAGTTCCAACCAAGTGATTAGACCTCACAGTAAGCTCTCAACAACTATTTGTTGAATGGATGACCAATTTAGAAGAGAACCAGGCCAGAAATGTGTGAAAAATACTAAAGCATAAAACCAAAATATAAAAACAAGAACATAGCTAACAGCAGCCAGACCAAATTTGTGCATAAATGCCAAGAATATGCTGGAGTAACTAGAACCAGATGGGATTATGGCAGGAAGGCTTGGGGAAATGGATGGTTTTGACGCAGTTTTGATATGGAACTGTGGGCAGTGGCGAAGGTGGGAGGAAGGTGGCCATGGTCATGTGCTCTGGACAGCAGTGTGCCAAAATGAAGGCCTCGCTCGGCACCTGCCCCCTGAGGCTGTGAGAAAGGACAACCTGAGGCCATGAGACGGGGTTGTTGCTAGGAGGCGGCCTCCAAGCAGATGATTAGAAACTAGAATATGATTTAAACTTTATTCTTGTTCTTCTTCCCATTTCTGTTTTGATTTGTAGGATGGCCAGCCGTTGGCAGGACTGATCCAAGATCACATGATTGCCGGTGCTAACATGACCACCAGAGGTTGCTTTTTCACCCGGGAGCAGTATATGGAACTGGTATACCGAGGACTCACCGACAAAGTCGGGCGCGTGAAGCTCTTTGCTCCTGCCATCCTGAAGCCTCTTCCGCTGTGGACAGGAAAGCAGGTGATTGGGAGAAAACAGCCAGGGTATTCAGTATATCGGAAGGCAACCGGCCGCTCCTATATAAGGCTTCATTCCCAGAGGAGCCCAGCCAGGGACAGACAAATAAATCAGACACAGTGTGGCTTCCTCTTTGAGAGGCTCTTGGGACTGGCTGTTTCAATGGAGTCGTAGGCTGCGTGCATGGTTTCTGTCCTTTGCCTCTAATTTAAACGTGATGTCCTCGCAGTCCAAATAGCTGGTTATATTATAGGCAGTGGTGTTGGCAGTGGTATTAGTAGTAGTTGTTGGGAGGGGCTGAGTGCTTTCGCTGTGTTATCTTAGTCCTCACAACCAACTCTCTCTCCCTCTTCCTTCCTCTCTGAAATCAATAAAAATATATTTTTTAAAATATGTATGTGCTTATGCTATTGGTAATGCCTCACAACCAAAAAAAGATTATCCCAGGAATGTGAGGTTGGTTTAACAACTAAAAACCAGTCAATTCTGAGGTCCACAGACCTAAAGGACTGAAGAGCAGAAAGATACTTTTTAAATCATCCACCTGAAATCATTTGTTTAGACTAAAATTTTTATTTCTCTAGTTAGGGATACTATTCAGATTATCTTTTTTGTTGTTAATCCTCATTCAAGGATATTTTTTCCATTGATTTTTCAGACAGTGGAAGGGAGGAAGGAAGATGGAAGGAGAGACAGAGGGAGAGAGAAACATCAATGGTAGCCTCTTGCCCGTGCCAGACTGGTGCTAGGGATGGAACCTGCAACCCAGGAACATGCACTTGAAAGGGAATCGAATCAGTGACCTTTCGATGGTCATTTGCTCTAACCATTGAGCACACTGGCCAGGACAGGTCATCATATTTCTTGAATGAGCTTTAATACTTAGTTTTCTCAAGGATTTTTGTCCTTTTTAAACAAGTTGTTGAATTTATAGGCATAAAGTTATTCATAATACCCTTTTATCATCCTTTTCTATCTGTACAATCTGTAGGTGGGCCACCTTTCTCGTTCCTGATATTGTTAATTTATGTCTTCTCTCTTTTCCTGATCAATTTGCCTAGGGTTTATTGGTGTTATTACTCTAAAAAAAACAGCTTTCATAGACTTTTTCTGTTTCCTGTTTCATTGATTTCACTTTGAGCTTTATTATTTCCTTCTGTTTTCATTGGGTTTCATTTGCTTTTCTTTTTCTAATTATTAAGGTTGAAGCTGACATCATTGATTTGAGACTGTTTCCTTTTTTAAATAAGTATTTTATGTATAAGTTACAATATTATTGAATATACTGGAGGCCCAGTGCACAAATTCGTGCATGGGTCCAGCCCCTACCTGCCGCTCCTGCTCATCCTGGTCTCACTTTGCCTGGCGCGGGCTGGCACCCAATCAGTCCTGACCAATCGGGAGAGGCTCGAGCAGGCACAGCAGCACTGGCCAGCCATGAGCCCTGCCTCTGGCACCGTCTCAAGGGGAGTGGCCTTCAGGATCGCACTGAAACTGGCTATCTGACACCCCCTCATTACAAGAGGGCAGAGGCCAGGCTGAGGGACCCCACCGGTGCATAGTTGGGCCTGGGAAGGACTGTGGGAGGGCTCCAGGGTGTATCTGGCCCATCTCGCTCAGTCGTGATCGGCTGGACACCAGGAGCAAGCTAACCTACCAGTCGGAGCATCTGCCCCCTGATGGTCAGTGCATGTCATAACAAGCGGTTGAGCAACCTTAGCATGTCATTAGCATATTACTCTTTGATTGGTTGTTCGTTTGTTCTGCCCTTAGGTCTGTTTGCTTTGCCTCCCTGTGACTGTTCTGTACCCACCAATCTGTACTTCTTAATCTCATTACCTTTCTCACCCAGGCCCCCAATGCTATCCCCTCAGCCAACTGCCAATCTGATCTCTGTGTCTGCATCTGCTTTGCTTGTTTGTTTCCTTTGTTCAGCGGGAGGACACATTGACTGTGTGTAATAATTGCTGTGGATTTGGGATGAGGCCTGGAGACAGAGAATGTTCTTCAGCCTCTGCCTCGTCCTGGCACTGGCGGCCTCGGGCCACCTCCTCCTGGCAGGGGCTGCGTCGTGAGCCCACCTCCTCCCTCAGCCCTGCTGCGTCTGTTTTTACCACACACTCGAATCTGTACACTGACCCCACAGCAGTTTACTGCTTTTCTCTCCTTCCCCTGGCCTGTTCAGGAACTGGATGTGTTTTTTCAGGTCTGGGGGATGGCTCACTTTAACAACAGCAATTATTTTAGGGAATAAGAGTCCCAGTGAAGTCCTAGTGGCATGTGTACGTTTCTGCTCCTACGCTCCCTCCTAAGTCACATGAGTAGAACAGAGATCCCCGGGTCCCACAGAGCTGGAACCCTTGTTGGCCTTGCTTTGCCTACAGCCACTAGAGTGGACTATCTGGCTCTTCCAGGATGAATAGGGAAGTCCTAAAGGGAATTCCCATCTTTCTTCCTTTCCTTTCCAGGTTGTGTCCACGCTGCTCATAAACATAATCCCCGAGGAGCACAGCCCGCTGAACTTATCCGGAAAGGCCAAGATCGGGGGGAAAGCCTGGGTGAAGGAGTCGCCTCGGCCTGTGCCCGGATTTAACCCCGACTCCATGTGCGAGTCCCAGGTATGGCGGCCCAGCCCCTTCCGTGGGAGATTGTGAGTCCTGGGTATAGGCACATGGATTTAAAACAGGCACAGAGAGCTAGAGACACACGCGCAGAAGGAGGCATTGTAGCTCATAGGAGAGAGTTGTGCCCAAGTTGGTGTCAGCTTTGGTTTTAGAGAGGTTCAGAGCTGATTGCGAGCGTTGGCCCTCAGCGTAGAACTGGCAGCCAGCTGGGGAAGCTTCTAGGGCAGGAGGCCCGGGGCCTGACTGCAAAGCCTGCAGATGCAGAGTCTGAGTTCTCCCTGGGGACCCCGAGTGGCTGAGATCGTGGGGCTGCAGTGGGGTTCACTCCCAGCTTCGTGCCTCGGGAACAGGCCTCAGGGAGGCAGGCCAGGGCAGTCAAACCGGCACTGCGCTGCCGCCAGAGCTCCGGATTTCCAAGGCCTTTCTTGGAGGGGGGATATCCCCAAACCCCCGGTCACCTTGCTTCGTCACCAGGTCCGACACAGTCTATTAGAGCTAAAGCTGCCACTCTGCCTTTATAGATCCCATGCTTAAGGCATGCGGCATTTTGCAACCAGAATCCTCCTCCTTTTAGTTAGCTTCTAATTCATCAGCCCCACTTTGTGAGAGTACAAATCCACACCTTCAAGGATGTTGGAAAAGTTACCTTGTTCTTACTCCCAGGGCATAGGAGAGGGAGTACCTTGGTCAAGGTCATGGTTATGAAGTTTATACCAAATGTTCTCATTTCCAGTCACAGAGTCGTTGTAAGGGTCCCTGACCTCGAGTCAGTGTGGGCGGGTGGGGGCGGGAGGACTTCTGAACACACTGAAACATGTCTGTGCGGTACGGTCCCGGAAGGACTTAATTTAATGTCTGCACGTGCCCACCTCCTTTATTTAAAAAAAAAAAAATCACCGACCTCCTTCTGTCCAGGACTTGAGGCAAGTTGTGGTGGAGGGACAGGTACGGTAAGGCCACTAAAGCATGGAGTGAAGGGGGGGGTGGCTGGCGCTGGAGGCGGCACCTTGTCTCAGGTCGCGGCTGCGCCCCCTGCAGGTGATCATCAGGGAAGGAGAACTGCTCTGCGGGGTGCTGGACAAAGCACACTACGGGAGCTCTGCCTACGGCCTGGTGCACTGCTGCTACGAGATCTACGGCGGGGAGACCAGTGGCAAGGTTCTCACCTGCCTGGCCCGCCTCTTCACCGCCTACCTGCAGCTGTATAGAGGCTTCACCCTGGGTGAGTGCTGGGAGCAGCCCCGGGCCCTTCCCGGCCAGCATGCCAACCAGGTGTCCCCCGGCCCTGCCTGCAGCCGCCAGCCTCCGGGGCAGTGGCCACGCTGCCTCCCTCACAGCCGTGCATCTGTCAGTGCTTCCTGCCCCTCCCCCATAGCCAGCGAGTCTTCACCATCGACGTCATAGTGACCACTCCGTCTCATTCTCAGTCCCATCCCTTACAACTTTCAGTCCCTCAGTCTGATTTTTCATTCTTCCAGAACTCCCTGGGCACTCCATGCTCTGCAAAGGGTGCTTAGCATATGGCCCAAGTGCAAAGAGCATCCTGATGCCGCCAGGCTGAGAGGGCGCGAGGCCCTGCCGGACACAGAGCCTGAGGGAAGGGCAGGCTAGAGATGGTGCCTTCCCTCCGGCCCTCAGAGCCAGAGGGGTCAGGGGAGGGACAGTGGTGGCCTGGAGCTGACCCCATGGAAGGACCCACTGTTGTGGTTATGGCTTCCTCACAGAGGGAATATTCCTTTCCCCTTCCACGCGCACATGTTCTGTGGAGCCCTCGAGCTTCCAGAACAGTGTGTTAGGATTCCAGATATTGTAGCCCAGCTTTTAATAGCGCAGCCATTGTTTCCTTCCCACTCGGATCTTGGCTGAGGGACTTTTGGCCCCAGTGACACTCACAGATACAGACAGAAAATAGTTTATTGAAAACTGAAGTAGACTTCCTGCCCAAGGTGAGGAATTCCTCATCCCTGTGGAGCCGGAAAGACAGGCCTAACCAGTGACCCAGGCTTGCTTCCTGGGCAGAACCTGTGGTGTGTTCCTTGTAATCCAGGCTCGTGTGTGTGTGTGTGTGTGTGTGTGTGTGTGTGTGTACACCCATCCTCAGCTGCATGGGGGGTCTCTGGAACACCTGACTTCTGGGAATCTGAGCCAAGGTGTGCTCCCCCTTTCCCTTCCCTAACCTTGGTTTTTCATCCACAACCTCTTCACCCATGGCCCATTCATGAAACATGTATTTATTGAGTCCAGGCAGTAGAGCTGTGCCTAAGAGCACAGGTTTGGACTCGGCCTGGGTTTGCTTTTTACCCGTGTGTCCTTGGGCAGGTAGCTTTAGTTGTGACATTTGTGAAATAGAGATTGTAATGCTTGGCCCTACACTTGCTGACGGGATGGGAAGCACTTAGTAGGAGAGCGTAGCAGTCTTGTAAGGATGTTAGGTGACTGATATTCAGGTGCTTCCTGGGTGTGTGACGCTGTGCTCCGTGCCCTGAGCTCACTGAGTTTACGTCCTGCTGCGAAGCCGGGCCCCGCGCCACCTGAGCTTGTCTGTCTCACTTCGCAGGCGTAGAAGACATTTTGGTGAAGCCACAGGCGGATGTCAAGAGACACCGGATCATTGATGAATCTACCCACTGCGGGCCCCGGGTGAGGAGGGCTGGGAGGCCGGGCCTGCCGAGGGGTCAGCTCTCCGACAGAGCGAAACCCACACCTTCCGCACTTGGCCGCTGCCTCCGACGTGTCCCCTTTCTCTTTCCAGGCCGTCAGGTCCGCCTTAAACCTGCCGGAAGCCGCGCCATATGACGAGGTCCGAGGGAGATGGCAGGATGCCCATCTGGGCCAAGACCAGAGAGATTTTAACATGATCGATCTGAAGTTCAAGGAGGAAGTGAACCATTACAGCAATGAGATTAACAAGGTTAGTCTGGCCGTGAGCACACTTATCCCCGCCATTTTAATGCTGGTTTTTTAAAAAATTACATTTTGATTTTCACTCGGGGCCCGTTAGAGCAATTTGGCTGTTTGGCAGCTGACTTGTTGAGATGTGCGGTGGGATTGCAAAAGCCATCGCTTTGAGGAGACAAGGGCTTCATTCCCTCACCCAGCCAGGGTCTGGGGAGAAGGGTCTTTGCTGAATGCTGAGCGGGAATGCTTTTTTTTTTTTTTTTTGCTTTGTTTATTATTTTACTTTTTCCGTCACCATTTATTCCCTCTATGCCCTCTTCCACGTTCACCCTCTCCTCCCCTCCCTGCCTGCGTCCCCTGTGCACTTTTTAAAAATGTTTGTGTTTTGGGATTAACCGCATTAAAAGGGACCGAAGACAAGGGCAGTTTCTGATGGTGCCACAGCCAGTGGAGGAATAGATTGAGGGACCAAAACACCATTGCTGCCTGATTTAACCCCTAGCTCTGCCATCCCCTTGCTGTGTGACCTCAAGCAAGTGACGGAACCAGTCTGTGTTTTGGTTTGCACACCTGGAGGGAGGGATGCTAGAAGCACCTACCTCCTTGGGTTGCTGAGAGCGTTAAGGGCCTGACCTATGGCATGCTCTTGGCATGGCAGGAGCGCTGCGGAAGTCCCCCCAAATCCCTGCCTGCTCTTCACTAAGCCAGTTCCTGTACAATTGAGAAAAGAGAGGGAAATCTCTGCACAAGCCAAGACCAGAGTCTGTTTCTCTCCATCTTCTGGTCCCAGAGCTGGGCTCCCAGGCCTGTGGCTGGAAGCACCTGCCTAACCCTCACCCTGCCTCCGGGGCCTGAGGCCCAGCCTGAGAAGGAGAGGAAGAGGCAAGGCCAACTCTCAGTAGAAGTCAGTGTTTGACTGGCTTTCAGCAGCCCTCGGGCTCCCAAGAGCACAGACCTCTCATTCGTACAGGTTTGTCCCTGAGAGGTTTTGTTCAGAGGAGCCTTCCCAGCTCCCCTTTGAGAACCAGGAGGCGTGGCTTCCAGCGTTGCCTGGGAATGCCGGGGTGGGGGCCTTGTGGGGCATTGTCCCAGCGGCATCTCTGTTGCTTCTTCTCCCTCCAGCTCACCTCTTCCCGCTCCTGTGTCTCCCCTGTGGTGGACTGGGTCTACTGAGCCTTCAGTAGACTCAGAGCTCCCGCCCAGTGTCTCCCTAGGTCCCACCCCGGGGTGCTGTGCCCTTGCAATAGCCCCGGAGCCAAGGCAAGGCTCCCACATGGTGCTTGGGCAGCATGTTGGCAAACGTGAATCTGATAGGGACGTTGGTCAGCATTGCCAGGCCAAGTCCATGCTCTGCTGGGGGAATTCGCCAGGGCACAGCCTCAGATTTTATTTTTAACCAGCTTCTTGTTAGAATCGCAGCTGCCTATGTTGGCCCCTGCCTCTCCCCGCCGGCTCCTATTTACCAGTGACCCTGTGCTCCATGAACCTCGGGCGTCCTGACAGACTGTCAGTTGTTAGACTTGCGGAGCTTCTAGCCAGAGGGTTCATGCCAAACGGGGTTTGTTGTCTCAGGTGGGGTTTGGGGCTTCTCTGAGTAAACAGTGTGAGTGTGTTGCTGCATTCTGAGTTGACCTCTGTCTGGGATTTCAGAAGGCTGTGCTCACCGGTGCGTTTTCATCCGCAGGCATGCATGCCTTTTGGGCTTCACAGGCAGTTTCCAGAGAACAACTTGCAGATGATGGTGCAGTCCGGAGCCAAAGGTTCGACTGTGAACACCATGCAGGTGCGAGCACAGGGCGGGCTGCTTGGCTGAGGGTGCGGCATTCCCGGGAGGTAGTTTCTGATTTTAAAAGGATCCATTTTTATATAAAGTGTGGCAAGTACTGAAAAATATAAAAGCACATAGAAGTCAGTACGGAACTTGCCACTGTTAGCAATAATGTTATGAACAAATAATAGATGTAAGTATCCAGATATTATGTATCATACAGTAGATACTGTAAACTTACTCACTAGGTTACTGTGTTACATATATTCACATTATATAGAAACACTGTGTGTGTATAATCTGAGCCGAGACCCTGCAGTTTTGAATGATCTGCTTTTTCCCATTTCGTAATGTAAGTATTGACCTAGAGGTTTCTAACCCTTAATTTGAGGCCCATTATCTCTTCAGATGACCTCAGTGCTATGGCACATTCTCACACATCGTAGCAATTTATTTTTTTAAATCTTGATGACCTTGAGAGGGTCTTAAGGACCATCTCATTGATGGCGCAGAGCAGTAGGAATGGGCTTAAAGCCTAACGGCCATTAGGAAGTCCCTTTGACTAAAGTGAAAGCCAGACACAATGTTCTCCCCACCCCCAAAATATGGTCGGTATTGTTCTCTTTTGGCCTTAAAATTTAAGGATCACTGTAAGTTATTTTTCCTGCAGGCCTCAGTTTCCCCATTAGGACCAGCACTCAGGTCCCTTCCAAGTAGAGCATAACGATTCTTAAACTTGGCTTCTTTAATGGCCCATTTGACAAAACACCTAATGTGGAAACTCTCCCATGAGCCAATAAAAGGGAAACAATTATTTTCTCAAAACACAAGCTTCCCTGGTTCATTTACAGATGTAGGTTGGCCTTTAAGAACTCAGTTCCCAAGCAGCGTTTTTGAAGGGCAGGCTCCCTCCCCGCTAGGACGAAGCATTGCTGAACAGACGTTTCCTTTCCCCAGATCTCGTGCCTGCTGGGCCAGATTGAGCTGGAAGGCCGGAGACCCCCACTGATGGCGTCTGGCAAGTCCCTGCCCTGCTTCGAGCCTTACGAGTTCACCCCCCGGGCTGGCGGCTTCGTCGCCGGCAGGTTCCTCACTGGCATCAAGCCTCCTGTATGTGTTTTGGGTTTTCCCCTTGGTGTTTCTCCTCATTCCCAGCTCAGGGGTAGAAGGCCTTTGATTTTCCCCAACAACTTTGAACAAGGACAGTCAAGTACAAATACCAAGTGGATATTATCCCAAGCCGTTTGGTGCTTATCCACTGGACCCAGAGGCCCACGCGGACCATAAGGACACAAACCATCTCACGTCCGCCATTGTGCCTAGCACAGGGTGGAGCTCAGTGTTTGCTGATAAATGAGAAGACGAATAAGACCAATCCCAGTTCCACCTTGTCCTGCTGTGCGTCCCCCTTATCCAGTCTTACCTGCACTTGAGTGTGACAGGGAAAGGGAGGCCCCACACCCCCTGGGTCTCTCCATTGCCCAAGGGACCTCAAGAGATTTATTTCAAAAGCCCCCAGCAGAGCTTCCCACGGCTCCTCCTTCCACTGGGAAACTGACTAGCTGTCACAAATGTCCAGTGTTCCCTTGGACAACAATGGAATCTCTCCTAGAGCGAGGGTTTTCTCCTCAAACTTGTCCAACGGCTTTTTGAACATTGGCACCTTTTGTCCTCTGCCGAGTGCATTTCTGCAAGGCTGACCCTTGTGGGCAGACAGCTGAGTCCAGGTTGTGAACAGGAGCGACCCTTTGTTTCAAGGCTGCCTGCTGCCCCAGGCTCGTGGTCACCGCTGGCCTCCGTCACGGGATGGTGGAGTGTCGACAGAGGCCAGGATTTTTAAAGCAGGTTGTGACCCCGTAGTAAGTCAGAAACCGCTGTAACAGATAGTGATGGCATTGCTTATGTAAAGAAACAACAGAATGATACAGAGAGCACAAGGGATGGGGTAGTTTCAGGAAGTTGTAGTTATATCTTTATGTGCATTTGTGGATATGTGCGTGCGTGCGTGCGCGCTGGTTACTGTTGTAAATGCATTTCTTACTGGGGGTCACAGTCAAAGGGTTTGGAAAACACCCTTACCTCTGTTAACACGGTGGGAAGTGGAGGTCAGATGTGTGGCTGCACCGGACAGTGAGGAGGCACCGTGCCTTTCTGTTGGGAAATGGGCATGGGGTGGGTGCACACCTGCAGGCAGACACCTGGCCCTCGGAGCAGGACCTGTCAGTCTCATCCACGCTCCCTCTGCGCTCGGGCAGATAAGACAGCGGTCACCACAGGGGAGGGCAGAAGGCACCGAGCCATGGGAGCCGTCAGGGGCCCCAGGAGACGAGGCGGGGCTGCTGGAGGCTTGGCCGGAGCCGCCCTCCAGAACCCGCCGTCCTCACTGCCGCCTGGGACCTGGGTCCCGCTTCTCCCGCAGGAGTTCTTCTTCCACTGCATGGCGGGGCGCGAGGGTCTGGTGGACACCGCTGTGAAAACCAGCCGCTCCGGCTACCTCCAAAGGTAATGCCCCTGCTCGGCACCGTTCACGTCGGTTCTTTCACATTTTCAGTGATGGTTCGCCTGGAATTTCTTTGGATGGAAAAACATCTTTAAAATGCCCGCGGTTATCCCGAGAGAAAATAGCAGATATCCTTCCCCCTTTAAAGGATTAATAGCACTTGAACTCAGACAAGCCCCCTGCGTTCTGAGGGAAGTTACGGGTACGGGAAAGGTCTCGTTGGTGGTGGGCTGGTCCTTCGCCCCGGGAGGGCGAGGCAGTCCAGGACAGCCAAGGGGATGCCGGGCCCGGGTCCCTGCCTGTGTCTGTAATCGGAGTTACTGTTGCTCTGGATGTAGTGTCACTTTGGGTCCCCAGCCTAGGACCTACCTGCTTCTCTCCTGTCTGGGAGGGAAGAAAACAAGTAGCCACTCTCACGGGCCTGCTGAGCAGGCTGGGGAATGAAGCTTCAGTCTGGACAAGGCCTGACTCCAGAGGGCCCGGCAGATGGGCTGGCAGATGCCTGCGTCCTGCCTCCCTCTCCTGGGATGCAGCTGGGGTGGCTGTGCCTTCGGGACTTGGGGTGATGGTTTTCCATGAGCCCAGGGAGCCAGTGGTGGTGGGAAATGGAGGGGCAGCAAAAATAAACCCCGTACCTCGCAGGCCTGATGTTAAGCAGATTCTCAGGGAACTCGCTGACTGTGCCCAGGAAGGCAGAGCTCCTTTCTTCTCGCCTCAGAGGCCTGCCTGTCCCTCCCGCTTCTCCTGGGCTGCTTCTGAGCTCCACATTCCCAAGTGCAGCCCTTACTTTGATCCGTCCCCCCTGACGCCCAGAGCTGCTGTCGGAGGGGAGCGTGTCTGCAGAGCTGGCTGCTTCAGTGGCGTGAGCTCCCCCCAGGGGGCATGGATCACACGGCCGTCCCTCCCACGAGCAGGGGTGACACCCCACCTCCATCCTTTAACTCATTCAAGAGCACATGCAGTGTAGAACAGGCTGGAGAACAAATGATCGGCTGCGTCTGGGGTGGGAGGACCTGAGGCCACTTGAATGCAGGGCGGGAGGGAGGAGGGTGTGGGGAGCCACGGGACAGAGGGCACAGATGCCTGCTGCTGGAGGTCCGGGTTGAGGAGGCCCGTGCGGTGCTTCCGGCGATGGGTGAGGAGCCACTGTGGCTGTGCGGAGCCCAGGCGGGGAGCCCGGAGGGTGGCAATGGGGAGGAGGAGGCAGAGGTGGCTGATGTGGGGCAGCCGGCTGAAATGCAGGCGTGAGGGCAGGGAGGCGTCAGACCAGCTGTTTTCAGGCCTCCAAGGGGAGAGAAGTGTGGGTGGCGCGAGGTGGCAGCAGCAGGGCATTCGAGTAGACACATTCAGTGGCCCTCAGATGAGGCCTGACCTTGGGAGAGACCTGGAGGTGCAGCCGGGAGAGGCCACTGCTGTGCCGAGCCGGAGCCCCGGGGGTGCGAAAAGCCGAGCAGGGGGAGCACCTCCGTGTGTTCAGCGTGCTCAGTGGGTGCTCAGCGTCAGGCCGGCAGGTGGGCTGGGTGCCGAGGAGACAGTGCGGCCTCCAGCTGGGAGACCGTAGCTCAGAGCCTGGGCCTTGGAGGCTGTCTGTCCTGGAGCTAGCTTGGCTGTAGAGCAGCAGTTCCTCCCCACCTCCCGCCGCCTCCCCCCCTGCCCCGGAGGGGGGCTCGGTGGGCTGAGCCAGGCCTCCCACAGGTGCATCATCAAGCACCTGGAGGGCCTTGTGGTCCAGTACGACATGACGGTCCGCGACAGCGACGGCAGCGTGGTGCAGTTCCTGTACGGGGAGGACGGCCTGGACATCCCCAAGACGCAGTTCCTGCAGCCCAAGCAGTTCCCCTTCCTCGCCAGCAACTACGAGGTGGGTCCAGGCCCCAGCAGGCAGTGTGGGCTCGGGCTGTGGCACGGGCTCTGCCCTCCACGCTCTGCCGCCCAGTCACAGCGGCTGCTGAGAAGTAGAGGGGGAAGAGTTTAAAACCTCCTCGATGCCGTGCGACACTCGCCATTTCCACGGCCGTCGCTGGGCTTGGAGGTGGCAGAAAGGCACGAGCACCCCAGACAGCAGCTGCCGTGAGGGGCATTGGGCACGGGCGGGACCCTAACTCAAGCTGTGGACCCTGTCTGGGTCTCATCCTCATAACCTGGGGAAGGAGGCGCTCCTTCCTCTGCCCATGTCACAGCTGAGGCCACGGGTCAGAGCTTCCGGGTCTGGCTGGTGGGGGCGGGGCCGGTGTTTGAACCGAGACCCAGACACCAGCCGCACCTCACTGCCCAGGGTTGACTTTTTTGCTGGCTGGGAAACTAAAACTGATGGAGGCCTATCCAGGGTCGCGCAGGGATGGCCGAAGGAAGATTACACTTGGCTGTGCTCCTCCATCCTGGCCCTGGCCCCGAGCTCTGGGCCACACTTCTCCCTCCTGGGCCCTCCCCTGTGTGTGCCCTTCTCTCTCCTGACTCCTCAGCTCCCGGGACCGCCAGCTCCCGGTCTGGTTTGCACAGTGAGGACCCTGATGGGTAGCGGGTGCTCAGCCTCTGAAAGCTGTCGCGACAGCTCCGCAAGGCCCTCTTGGTCCAGGGAAGTTGTGTGGCTTGGCCCTTGGGTCACCCTCATCTCTCGGTCTCGTGTGTGTGTGGTGTGTGTTTGTTTAGGTGATCATGAAATCGAAGCATCTCGATGAAGTGTTATCCAGAGCAGATCCCCAGAAAGCTCTCCGCCACTTCAGAGCCATCAAGAAATGGCAGAGCAAGCACCCCGGCCCCCCGCAGAGGACGGGCGCCTTCCTGAGCTACTCCCAGAAAGTCCAGGCAGCTGGGCGAGCCGCGGACCTCCAGGGCGCCGGTCAGCCCGGCCGCAGCCCCGGGACCTGCCAGGTGACTCAGGGGCCGAGGGAGGAGGGTACTTCCCTAATGGAAGGTGTGATTCAATCTGGCTTCATTCACTGTCGGGAAACACATGGCAGTCAAGTAGTGATGTAAGGGGGCACTGCAGAGGTGTGGGCATGGAGCTGTCTGTGGGCAGAGGCCACTCTACAGGAGCCCTCAGTAGAGGGAGGTGGCCCGCTCGAGGCTCTTCTAAGGTGGGAGGGAGACGCCAGGGTTCACTCTGCCGATGAGGCCTCCTGGCCAAGCACAGCTGGGAGCCCAGAGACAGGGCCATGTGTGAAGTGGCACTGGGACAGCGTGGGCGCGGGGTCTGTGAAAGCCCAGCTAGGGGCAGGCAATCACCCGGCTCTGCCGCCCGTCCTGGCATTATTAGTACCAGTGCCCTAAAAGAATCCCAGTTTGGACATTCACTTCCTGTCAGTGTGGGCCAAGATGAAGAGCCCACAGAATAGGATGGAGCCATGAGCCCTGGTCGGACTTCGTTTCCCCGTTTTAAACGTAGAGCTGGGTTCTCGCTGCAGTCAGGATTCTGTCTCTCTGCACTCGCCTCGGAAGCCAGCGCCTTTGGGTCTCCTTACCCTCCCATGTCCCGGGAGGAGTCGCCATTGCTTGTGCCTCCGGTGTGAGCCTCCCTCCCTTCCAGGTGCTGAGGATGTGGGGCGAGTTGGATGAGCAGAGCCGAAGGAAGTACCAGAAGAAGGCGGCCCCGTGTCCTGACCCCGCCCTGTCCGTCTGGCGCCCGGACATCTACTTTGCCTCGGTGTCAGAAACGTTTGAGAAAAAGATGGACGACTACAGTCTCCAGTGGGCATCTCAGGCAGAGAAGAGTTTTGAGAAATCAGAGCTTTCTCTTGACAGGTAACGACATGGATGCGCTGCTCGGTGCGTGCAGAGGGAAACCTGCCGTGGGCCCTTCCCTTCCTCAGGAGAGGGGGGTAGCATCCCGGGTGCAGACCCCCGCAGGAGGGGGGGAAGTGGGCCAGAAAGGCAGGCTGCACGCCCTGAGGCTGGGGGACAGGAGACAAGCAGGTGTGGGCATCCCCATCAGCCGAGAGGAGGGGGGGGACAGCTCTCAGAAGACAAAAGCAGGTGTGGGCATCCCAATTGGCCACACCCATCACACCTCTTCAGTTTGGTGTGATGGGTGTGGCCAATTGGGAGTCAGGAACCTAATTGCCATTCAGTAGCTTCCAACTCCGAGAGCAAATAATTCGCTGCCTTGTGACACCGTGTCTTAGCTTCTGTGAGGGTTGGTCTGATTATTCCACTGGTCCTTTGAGCTTTGGGTTCCGAAGCCTTAAGGAAGAACACACATGCTTTCCTCACGTTGGGCCCATTCACACACACAAAACAGGAGAAAACACCCTGTGGTGTAGGTGGGCGGGAAGCCAGACAGGAACCAGCACCGAGCCACAGCGGGTTAAAACACCAAAGTGCCAGGCATGCCCGGAGGGGCTGGTCTCGGGGCTGTCAGGGGTCCTGCCCTCGCTCCGTAAGCCTGGCCTGGGCGCCGGACGACCGCGATCACCTGCTGTGTCCGGGCTGCTCGTCCTGCCCACACTGGTTTGAGGTACTTGGGAGAGGAGACACATTGGGTTAATGCAGAGTCTGACTTATAGAAACGTAGGTGGCTCCTTTCTTCTGCATTTGCACGCCTGTCCATTTAGTCTCTGTTTGTTGAGCCCTTCCTTGTTCCATGTGTGGGGGTACGACAGTATTCCCTGCCGTTCTAAAAGGAAGAAAAGCTAGTAACTACAAAATTGTATAGGACCCACACTTCTGGCATGGCAGCGTTTGCACTAATTACTAAGAAAATATAGCCACCGCCCCACAGCTGCTTGGTGGACCTCGTCCTGGTTTGTACAGCAGGAGGTTTAACCTCTCCACACTGTCACAACCATTGGGGAAAGGGTTCATGGAGGAACATGTGACTGGGGAACTTAGACATTCTCCCTGCTCGGGGCTGGTAACAGGTGCAGAGTGGACACGTGACATCCTCAGAGCGTGAACAGTCCGAGGTGGACGTGTAGAGCTTTGGCCACCCCGCTGGGGTCCCTCCCGGCTGATGAAGACATTCCAGGGTCGCAGCAGGAATTTAAGGATGAGAGGGTGATTTGTTAGGAAATACCCGCCCAGAGGAGGCAGAGGGACTAGCTCCGTGCACCCTAGTTTGGGATGGTATGGATACCCAACCGGCAGGTGGGTGGTGTCCGCTCCTGACCCCTGTCCCCGCCCCACTTGCAGGTTGCGGACCCTGCTGCAGCTGAAGTGGCAGCGCTCGCTGTGTGACCCGGGGGAGGCGGTGGGCCTGCTGGCCGCCCAGAGCATCGGGGAGCCCTCCACGCAGATGACGCTGAACACCTTCCACTTCGCTGGCAGAGGGGAGATGAACGTCACTCTGGGAATTCCAAGGTGGGATGGAAGCGGGGGAGCGGGGAGGGTGTGATGTGGGGTCTGTCCTAGCCGTTCCTGGGGAAGAACTCATTTAATTAGCGTGCGTTCGTGACCAAAGGTCAGGGCTCATCAAAGTGGGGGTGAGGGTTGGAATTTGGGGGACTCGGCTCTTCTGCGCAGTTTCTTTGGCCGGCCTCTCAGAACCCCCATAGATTCCTCTGCCGGCTCCTGCATCAGAGTTACCTGGATGCTTTTCAGTCTCCCACTCTTGGGGGCGGGACTGGGGAAGCTGTTGCTCACAGGCCCCTGCAGGGCCACCTGGTTGCTCAACTCTGGGCACCATCCGCCTAGAACATGACCCACAGCAGCCCTGGCCCTGCAGGTAGCTATGCAAACCTGTAGGATGCTGGCCAGTGGGTGAGAGGAGAGTGGGGGTCAGACCTGGCCCTGTCATTGTCCTGGACGGGTTCCTTAGCGTCTTCAGTCTCAGGCTCCTTACCTGGGGGCCCACCTTCCCGCACAGTCAGGCTGCGCAGGTTGACTGAGCTCATGGCAAGGCCTGAGCAGGGTGCCCCCACCTAGTAAAAGGGGCGTTGACTCTAGGTACTTTTCACTCATTTAGTAAGCTCTTAGTAAACACCTGCTGTATGCAAGGTGATTGGAAGCGAGAGTAAGATGCAGTCCTGTTCTTGAGGAGCCAGCTGCGCTCCAGTGGAGGAAATGGACAGGGGAGTCTCTTGCTGTCACACGGGGCCAGAGCGTATTTCCCTGCAAGATCCCAGGGTCTGTCACACACCCCAAAGGGCGCTGGCAAAAAAGGGGACCTGGGTGCCTCTTACCATCAGGTGTCCTTGTTCTGTGACAGGTTGAGGGAGATTCTCATGGTGGCCAGTGCCAACATCAAGACACCCATGATGAGTGTGCCTGTGCTCAAGACCAAAAAAGCCCTGAGGAGGGTGAAGAAACTGAAGAGGCAGCTCACCAGGGTGTGCCTAGGGGAGGTAATTGTCTCTCGGACCTGCTGCCGCCTGGGGGACAAGCTGCCAATGGGGGAGGCGTTCTCCCCACGGCCTCCTGTCAGGTCAGAGCCTGGGCTCAGACTCTCACCAGTGAGAGGGGAGCTTCCTCTGCCAGGTGCTGAGCAGGGGTGGGGCTGAGCAGGAAGCCTTACAAGTAAAGAGACGTCCTGCATTAGCTTACCAGCCCTGCTGGAGCCCGCGCCCCGAAGCCGGGGCTGTTCTCTGGGGGTGACCTGTTGGCTGGGGGATTCCTTTGGGGTTTTGGCCAATGGTCCCAGCCTGTTCCCCGAGCCCTTGGGTTTCCCATGACCCACCTGTGATGCCCTGGTACCTGAGCAGTTGGGTTCTCCCTGTGTATCTGGTTCTAGGTGTTGCAGAAAGTCGATGTCCAGGAATCCTTCTGGATGGGAGAGAAGCAGAACAAGTTCCGGGTGTACGAGCTGCGGTTTCAGTTCCTGCCCCATGAATATTACGAGCAGGAGAAGTGCCTGAGACCCACGGACATTCTGCACTTCATGGAGACAAGGTCGGGACCCGGGCCACTTTGTTGTTTGACTTTGTCATGGGTCTTGAGCCCTCCTGGCTTCAGGACTCCTGAAGGTTGGGGCTCATTTACCCAAATTACCGTATTTTTCGGACCATAAGACGCACTTTTTCTTCACCAAATATGCAGTTCCCAGGGACACGGAAGGTCCCAGGGGACCCGCTGCCGCTCCGCAACTCGAACCATAAGACGCAGGCACTACTTCTATTCGGACCATAAGACGCAGGCACTTTTCCTCCCACTATTTGGTGAAGAAAAGGTGCATCTTATGGTCCGAAAAATACGGTAGTTCTTCATGGGGAGTGCTTAGGGAGCTGTGGGCCCTGCAGCCTAATCTGGAGCCCTCATCTCCCCTCTGGCTTAACAGTGTGGCTGTGTTGACCACACACCACTTCCTAAACCCTGTTCTTGCTGGTTGGTGAGCCTTGTCTTCTCGGGCCTGTAGGCTTTCAGGCATGGAAGGAGGTGACCGTAGAGAGAACGGCCCGTCTCAGCGGTGCTGCTGTGATGTCGGGCCGGCGCTAGGTGCTTATTCCTGACATGATGTGATTCCAGGCAGATGGTGTAGTTCCTGGTGCTTGTGTCTCCTGGTGGTGAGCAGTGCACCTGTGGCCTGCTGCTTGTAAACGCCAGTTCTGTAACTTGGTCACCTCCAGCTTCTTATAGATAGATTCTGGTTGCCTTCTGGTAGGAAGAATGAACATCCCTTTTCTCTCAAGTTCAAGTCGTTGCTGGACATTTGAAAAGCATGGCCACCATGCTGAGTACACAGGAATGGGAGGTGGGCAGTCGGGGTGAGACCAGCCAGCCAGAGTCAACAAAGCCCTTTTGGTTTGCCAGCTGACCCCAGGTTGAGGAGAGCAAACTCATGGCTGCAGGGCCTCGAAGGTAACAGGCCGGCGAGGCAGGTTGGGAAGCTCCCGGCAGACTGGAGTGCACAGAACCTGCCTCCCGGGGGAGGGAGTCTGAGCCGGGGAGCCCCATCTTCTGCTTTACAGAAGAAGAAAGTCCCCGCCCCATCTCTTCTGTCTTTGGTTGTTCAGTTACTTGCTTTTATTTTTATAAATAAGTTTCCTGATTTTTAAATATCAGCAACCAATTCATATCTTTTTAAAAACCTGGTATGGCCCAAATAGATCCCATCTGTTGGTGGGATTTGGCCACGGACCACAGACCATCTGCCTCTAACTTAGACTGCCTAGCCATCTCTAAGCGGCTCAGAGAATCAATGGCAGAGACGCAGCGGGAAGTCCATGAGTTCTCTTGTCCCCACAAACCTTGCCCGAGTGACGCCCACTCAGGCAGGTCAAGAGGCAGCGTGGCCAGAAGAGGGCGCTGTCCTCCCCCCTGAAGAAGTGTGCTGGCCCAGGGCTGGGCCCCTAAGCAGGTGCATTCAGGATGGTGGGTTTTGTGGTAGATGGGGAGCTCCGACATAAACTCAGCCCTTTGGGTCCCGTCCCGGTGCACATGAGCCCTGGGTGAGGCTGCCACTGGCTGGGCCTCGGGAACTCCATCGCTGTCCACCTGGGTAAGAGGTTTGTTCTCGCGGGCGGGCCGTGCTCTCCTGGTGCCGGGCCATGTCTCGGGAGACCCATCGGTGCTGCGGCCTGCCAGCTCATTAATTACCAGGGAGGAGAAGCCTCCCGGGGCCGCATGTGTGTGCCGGCCTCGCAGCCCTCTCTGGGAAGTGGGAGTTAGGACCATGGGGCCTCTAGAGCATTGACAGGAACGTGGAGTTGGATGCTGGAGCCCAATTCTAGTCATCTGCAGTCTGGGAGCAGGTGGGGCTGCAGGAGGCTTGCACCAGGCTGTGTGGAGAGTTCCCTTTACTTGCCTCATCTTGGGGAGTTGAAAGTCCATTACTTTTTTTTTTTTTTTTCTTCCCCAGAGAGGAAGGGAGAGAGAAAGAGAGAGATACATCAGTGATGAGAGAGAATCACTGATTGCCTGCCTCCTGCACACCCCCTGCTGGGGGATGAGCCCGCAACCCAGGCATGTGCCCCTGCCTGGAATGGAACCTGGGACCCTCCAGTCCGCAGGCCAACTATCCACTGAGTCAGACCAGCTAGGCGCAGGGGGGGCAAACTTTTTGACTCGAGGGCCACAATGGGTTCTTAAACTGGACCGGAGGGCCGGAACAAGAGCAACCTGACCATGCTGGCACTCTCCTCTTGGGCTGCTGGTGAAGGAACGGAGGGGAGAGCAAGAGAACCCTCCACTCTTTTAGCTCCGCAGGCTGGATAGAACAGCCGAATGGGCAGGATCCGGCCCGCGGGCCGTAGTTTGCCCATGGCTGAGCTAGGGCGAAAATCCATTACTTTTTAAAAATGTCTTCTTGATGAAGGACAGGCTTGGCTTCTTCCAGCAGTGCAAGACTTTCCAGCTCCCACTTTGTACTTTGCTTGTGCACTTGAAAAGCTGTGATAAAGCGTGTGCAGTGGCTCTTGGTGGAGCTGCCCTGTGACGTTAGCAGAATGGGCCCTTGGTGAGGGAAGGAGCCGTGTGTGGCTGGCCATGGCTAGGACCCCTGTGGTCAGCGTGGGCAGTGAAGCCCCCATAGGCCTCTTGCGGACCACAGGCGGTGTGCAGGCGCTGCAGAGGCGTGGCCCTCCCGCACGCCGCTGCTTCTCCTCGATTCTCCCTCCTCTCTCCTGCCCCCTTTTCTCTCTTCCCTTCCCTCCCTTCCTTCCCTTCTCCCCCAGCTGGGGATCATGACACTTTAATTCAGGCATAATTGACATATATTAGTTTCAGGTGTGCAACACAGTGACTCGACCTTTTTGTACATTGTGAAATGTCACCACAATTAGTCTGGTCACCATCTGTCACCTTACAAAGTTAACATATATTTTTGACTGTATTCCTCAGGCTGTATACTACATCCCTGTGACTTACTTATTTTATAACTGGAAGCTTGTACTTCCTAATCCCCTTCACCCATTGCATCCCCTTCCCCCAGCCCTCTCTTCTCTGGCACCGCCCATCATTTCTGTGAGTCTAGGTTTTGATTTTGTTTTTTAGATTCCACGTGTAAGTGAAATCACATGGTATTTGTCTTTTTCTGTTGACTTATTTAATTTAGCATAATGCCCTTTAGGTCCATTCATATTATCACAGATGGATTTCATTATTATTGTTATTATTTTAGAGAGAGAAGAAGGGAGACCGGTAGAGAGAGAAACATCTATGAGAGAGAAACATCATCATTCGGCTGCCTTCTGCAGGCCCCCTTATTGGGGATCGAGCCCACAACCCGGGCACGTGCCCTGACTGACTGCTGAATCGAACCAGTGACCTCTTGGTTCATGGGTCGATCCTCAACCATTGAGCCACACCAGCCTGCTCATTCTTTTTTTTATATAGATACTCAGTAGTAGTCAGATTGCTGGGTCCTTTTTTGAGGAACCTCCATGTTATTTCCCATAGTAGCTGCACCAATTTACATGCCCACCAATGGTGTATTAGGGTTTGTGAGACTATTTTAACACAGATAGAAAACAAGAATATAAATGCACAGTGACACATATTCGTACTGGCAGCTAGCTTTGAGCACTTACATAAATTATCTGGGGGGTGGGGTGGAGAAGTGTAAGACGTGGGCCCGGTCCAGCCATGAAGGGACCGGGCGGGCCATCTGCAGTTAGCGCTTCCGAGTCCCACTTGGAAGACGGCAGGTGGTGGAGCTGTTGGCAGGCACTTTCGGAAACAGCCAAGGGTCACGTTCTCTGTTTATAATCATTTATGCGGAATGGGAGCTTTCTGTGCACCGCCCCTGCTGTTCCCTTTCAGCTGCCACATTCTGACAGTCAGCCAAGCCTGCCCGGGCAGCCACGGGGCCCTTCGTTCCCTTGCTCTCGGCAGAATCACGGAAGGGCACACGGTTTGCACCTCCAGGACTCGCATACTCTCTGCCACTTACCAGTCATGCGTTTAATCTAGTTTTTCACCTTCTCGTGTGTTCTGCACCAGTCCTGTTCGCCAAACTGGCAGGTGAGGTAGAAAGGATTCCCAACCAGGGAGATTAGAGAAGGCCTCTTGGATTAGCATCTGCGCTGAGACCCAACATTGGGGTGGGGTGAGCTGGGGGATGCAGCTCCGTGTTAGGCAAGGGGCTGGGAAAGTCACTAGCAGAGCAGATGGCTTGAGCATGAGCTCAGAGCGTGCACAGAGGCGGGTGGGAGCAGATGTGGATTGGGGTTGAGGACAGCGGTGGGGGCACTTGGATGCTGAAGGGAAGAGCCTCCGATGGGTGTTATTGCCACAGAGTAACCACCCGGTGAGTCAGAGCAGCAGCCCCTGTGCGCAGGCCCGGTGCTTCTCACCTGGGCCTCTCCCTCCGTCTCCCGCTCTCTGCACGGAGGGCGGCAGGGGCTGGGAGAGGAGCTCAGGCCTCTCTAGCTCAGCCCGTCCTTTTAGAGGCTTTGCTTCCCAGTTGGAGTCTCTTCTAAAGGTAAGCCTGGCCTCCCCATCGGGCGCGCAGCTCGGCCCCCAGTGCCTGGTGACCAAGCTCTGCCCCAGAGGAGTAGGCGAGGAGCCCCTTTCTGCCCTTGGGAAAACCACCTACAGCTAAGTTTTAGAGAATAATGAGGAGGGAGAGTGGCAGCGATTTTGTTTATAATTCCCCCAATAGTAAACATTTGACCCGCCTGCTTCTCACATTGAGACTCTCAACTCCTGGCTTCCATCCTTGCTGTGCCCTGGGGCACAGTAAAGGCTCCGAGTCCTGGCTGGCTGCCTGGACACCGGAGGCACCTGGCACTTTGCATAATTAAGAGCAGCCCAGCCCGACCCGGTTTGGCTCAGTGGAGAGAGCACTGGCCCTCGGACCTGAACGGTCTCGGGTTCGATTCTGGTCAAGGGCACATGCTTTGGTTGCAGGCTCGATGACCCATCGTGCATGTGGGAGGCAACTGATCGATGTGTCTCTCACATCTGTTTCTGTCTCTCCCCTTCCCTTCCATTCTCTCTAAAAATCAGTGGAAAAGTATCTTCCGGTGAGGATTTAACCAACCAACCAACCAACCAACCAACCAAAGAGCAGTCCATTTGGTATGGTTGCAGCCTGATGAAGAAGGCAGAGAGTAATAAACACAGAAGCAGGGGCGGGCTGCGGTGGGTGGGATGAGCCCCTTAAGGGAACAAAAAATACCTCAGGAGGAAGAGGGAGGCAGGAAAGGCCCCGCGGGCTGTGCTGATTTGGTTCTTTTAAGTTGGTTTGGTTCTAACCTGATGACAGGGTTTATTGCCACAAAGTAAGGTATCATTGCCTTTGAAATTCCAAAGCTTGTCCACATCTTAGCTCTTTCATCAAATGCCTGGGCTTGCACACCGAGGAGACAGGAGTTATGAGGCCTGAGCTGTCCCACTTTGAGGAGATGCAGGAGCGGGCAGGCGGGGGAGGCCAGTCCTGGCCGGACCCTCTCCTGCTGTGGATTTGGCCGTTTGCTAGATGGCAGCCACAGCCGCACCAACAACTGTCGCTTACTGAGCATCACTCTGCCAGGCCCTGGGGCAGGTGTCAGACATAGTGTGGTTGCCAAGCCTTGAAACATGATGCATGAAACATATTAATACCCACTTTTCACAGGCAAGGCAGTCAGACTGTCATGCTCAGAGCCACGCTCCCTAGGATGGGCAGAGCGCGTGTTCAGAGCAGGCCTGGCAGGCCGGGGAGCCATGTTCTTTCTGACATGCCGTGTGTACCATTCACAAACAGCAAGAGGGAAAGCGTGAGCTGGTGGGGGAATAACCCCAACCAGTATCAGCCTGAGGTGTGAGATCCTCGGAAAGAACATCCAGCCCCTGCAGCAGCGGGGAGTGGAGATGCTATTCCTGAACGGTCTGCACGGCCTTCTTGCTTTAGATTCTTTAAAATCCTAATGGAGTCCATCAGAAAGAAGAACAACAAAGCGTCAGCTTTCAGAAGCGTGAACACTCGAAGAGCTACCCAGCGGGATCTGGACAACGCGGGGGAGTCGGAGAGGACTCCGGTGAGTGAGTCCCTCGGGGGCCCTTGGGGACTGGCCCAGGGAGGGTCCTCTCTCCTGGGACGGGTCTGTGACTGTTCTCAGCGCTCCTCAGTCCCTCCCTGGTGTTGGCCATCTCTCCACTCACCTTACCATTTACCTGCTGTGCTGAGAGCTGAAAAGCAGCATTGACTTTTCAGGTCTGGCAGCCCACGCAGGGGAGCAGCATGGTCTGGTGGGCCCCGGGCTGGGCCCAGGGCATTCGTCTGTCTGCTCCTAAGGATTCCACTTCCATCCCCTCTTACCACCCTCCCCCCACCCCCGCCTCCCACCCCAAATTGATATTTTTATCCTGGGGATAAACTCAAAATAATGGTCCCTGCTGGGCTTTTGGAAGTGTTTTTGGGTTCGATTGTTCTCTGCCTTCCTTCGACTTACCTAGGCCCAGTGCACTGAGGCCAATGGGTCTGGCAGGGACCAGAGGCATTTTGAAGCAAAGAAGTTGGGACTTTTTGGCCAAAAAGGAGGGAGCCAGGAAAAGCCTTTGGAGCCAAGGCAGTGCGGGGGCAGGTCCCTGAGTGTCCTCTGAGCGGGGGTTTGTATTTAAATATATTTTATTGATATTTTTTTACAGAGAGGAAGGGAGAGAGATAGAGAGCTAGAAACGTCGATGAGAGAGAAACATCGGCCAGCTGCCTCTTGCACACCCCTTACCGGGGATGTGCCCGCAACCAGTATACATGCCCCTGACCGGAATCGAACCCGGGACCTTTTAGTCCGCAGACCGACGCTCTACCACTGAGCCAAACCGGTTTCGGCTGAGCTGGGGTTTGTTGAGCTGTACTTCAGTGGGGCTGCAGGCACTGCCCCTATCTGCTCTGTGACCTCAGCTGTGCCACCTCCTCTCCCTGGGCCCGTCTCCTCATCCCTAGCCTGGGCGGCTGGCCTCGACCAGAGAGCATTCTGGGTCTCCTGCCATGGACGTCTGCCTGTTGGCTAACTCAAGCAGAGATGGGCACGGACTGCCTTTGAAATGCTGCCCAGTCCTTATCATTAAATCACTCAGAAGGAGACTGAGAAAGTAGGAGCCAAGGTCAGAAAGAGAAAGGCATAAATACTTAGTTTTTAAAAGGCTCAGTATTCCACCATGACAGCCCTTACTCTTCATCTCCACCTGCAACAAAATTATCTGGAACAATATTTTGCACCATCTCTTTTTAGTGACTTGGAGAGTCTGGGCCCTTTAAAAACTTTTTTTAAATGCAAGGTTTTGCAGGTGGTCCATGTGAAAACAGACCGAAGAGGAGCGTGGAGTCAGGGTTACACAGAGCAGATGCTGGGTGGACCCCTGGGTTGGGTGGGGGGTGGGCGGGAGGCAGGTGCATTGGCTGGTGGGTGGACAGGTGGGTTCCCCGGGCAGTCGGAACTGGAGTGCATCGTGTTCCCCCTCGGCCTTACCGCAGGGAGAGCAGGAAGGCGAGGAGGGAGAGGAGGAGCACATCGTGGACGCCGAAGCGGAGGAGGGAGACGCCGATGCTTCTGATGTCAAACGCAGGGAGAAGCAAGAGGAGGAGGTGAGGGGACTCGGGCTGGGGTGAGGGGCTGTGGTCACGCCGCCCCGGCTCCGTCACACCCAAAGGGTCATTCCGGACCCACGAGGCTGCTCCTTTGTCTCTGCTGGGACCTTTCAGGAACCTTGAAGCCAGACCAGCCTGCCCTCAGACCTCGGCTGAGAAGAGGGTATTGTCGGGCAGGCGTCGGGCGGTGCCATCCTGGGCTGCCCTGGACCTGCGTCAGTGTCCAGGACCCAGCGGCCTTTGGCAGGGAGGCGAAGTCAGGCTGCCTCCTGTTTTTAAAATGAAAAGATAACACGTCTGTCCTCTCCCCAATTCAGTCCTGTGGTGTGTCATGGTGGCTTAAGGACAAAGGGCAGGGCTGGGGGCTGAGGGAATTCACAAGGTGAGGGTGAGGAGGGGCATGGGCACTGGGGGGCCGGCATTTTCAGGGGACAGGCCAGCGGGGCAGGGAGGACGGTGGCCCAGGCCACGGGAACAGATAAGCCTCTGCAGACAGCCAGGGCGGTGGTGGGCCCAGCGACAGCCTGCGCCCCGTCCCGTCCCTGCCAGGTCGACTATGAGAGTGAGGAGGAGGAGGGGGAGGAGAATGACGACGACGATGTGCCAGAGGAAGGAAACGTCCGTGGGGAAGGCGCCCCCACGGCCCAGGAGCAGGATGAAGAGATGGGCTCGGGCCCCGAGGAGAGCTCGGCCCCCGCTCCGCCGCCGAGGCAGCCCCGGAAGCCCGGCAGCAGCCAGGAGCCCCAGGGAGCCGAGGCCGTGGAGCGCCGGGTGCAGGCCGTGCGGGAGTCCCACCCCTACATAGAGGACTACCAGTACGACACCGAGGAGAGCCTGTGGTGCCAGGTCAGTGCTCAGTGCCACAGGTCGGGGTGGTGGGGTCGGGGGGGTTCGGGGCGGCGGGAGGGGCCTGCTGCTCAGCATCCCCCTGCACGGCCGGGTGACCGTTGGGGGCCTATGAGAGTGGCTGTGTCTCTTTTTAATCCCAGAGTCCTCACATGTGTGACAGCTGAGGATCCTCTGCCCCAGATCAGGCCTCACGCATTTGACTTTCAGATCCCCAGAGGGCCACGCCTCTGATTTCTCAGTAGGAGTGTGGGTGGGGTCTGACCTGCCAGGCCCTGTAGGCGCTGTCACACAGCACCTCACTCAGCCCTGGTTTGGCAGGGTGTCAGTACCTGGGGAAGCTGCGTGAGGAGCAGGCTGCTTATTCCCGCCGCCACCGACCCTGGTCTCCGACCCGGGGCGTGGCTCCCTCGCAGCCGGTGGTGTGGAGCCCACACAGTCCGCACAGGGCTCTCCCGTGCCTGGCCCGCCCAGGCTCCCCCGGATCACACACAAACCCCTGTGTGGCTTTGTGGTCACTGAGAGGGTAGCGAGGGCGATGCTGGGCGATGTGATTTTCACCGTTGTCACTGACACCTGTGACATCGCTCCGCCGTTTCCCCCGCG
The DNA here is from genome assembly GCA_963924515.1 of Vespertilio murinus. Taxonomy (NCBI): domain Eukaryota; kingdom Metazoa; phylum Chordata; class Mammalia; order Chiroptera; family Vespertilionidae; genus Vespertilio; species Vespertilio murinus. The sequence goes on from OZ004713.1 coordinate 19,435,007, forward strand.
GTCTTGGGGGCTGGAGGTGGCTGCTGTGTGTGGTCGGCTTAGCCCAGGCTCACGGTGCAGACGCTGGCCCAGCTCCCCCAGCAGGCCACCTGCCCCGGCCAGGGCGCTTACTGAGGGCTTTGGGGGAGCTCCGCGGGGAGCCCAGCTGGCGTGGCCTCTGTCCTCTTTCGGGGCTCAGGGCGGCCATCTCCCCGGGCTCAGCTCTCCTCCTCTGGCAGGTGACGGTGAAGCTCCCGCTGATGAAGATTAACTTCGACATGAGCTCCCTGGTGGTGTCCTTGGCCCACAGCTCTGTCATCTATGCAACGAAGGGCATCACGAGGTGCCTCCTGAACGAAACCACCAACAGCCAGAACGAGAAGGAGCTCATCCTAAACACAGAAGGAATCAACCTTCCAGAGCTGTTCAAGTACGCCGAGGTACGTCCCCCAGGCCCTCGATGGCCTCCGAGGTACGTCCCCCCAGACCCTCCGCTGGCCTCCGAGGTTCGGCCCCCAGGCCCCCTGCTGGCCTCAGAGGTAACGTCCCCCAGGCCCCCTGCTGGCCTCCAAGGTAACGTCCCCCAGGCCCCCTGCCGGCCTCAGAGGTACATCCCCCCCAGGCCCTCCGCTGGCCTCAGAGGTTCAGCCCTCAGGCCTTCTGCCGGCGCACAGACCACGTTGCCTCTGCCTCAGGCACTCGGGTCAGGTCCACCACTGTGCTCTGGCCCTTGCTGAGACCAAGTTGGCATGGCCTGGCCCACCTGTGTGGGATCTACAATGCACCCAGTTACAGCTCCCAGTACAGAAACCTGCTTAACTGTAACCCCGTTTCTCAGACTAGTTTAAGCACAGATGCTGTTCCTTGACGTTAAAACCTTCCCAAAGCACAGTGTAAGACAGAGTTGGCCGAGTGGCTAGCCTGGGAGTTACCCATCTACCTGGTGAAGCAGGCTTTGGGGTAGAGGTGATCTAGGCCCAGCCCCCAGGCCCGGCCGGCAGAGGCCCCCACACCTATCCCACCTGCTCAGCCCGCAGGTCTGTCCTTCCATCTGAGCTCTCCTGGCTCCTCCCACGGCCCCGAGTCTCCCCAGCCTCTGAGGTTGTCTCAGCCCCTGGGCACAAGTGTTTCCCACGGGATACTGGGAGCTGCGACCCCTCTAACCCGGGTCCCCTAGTTCCTAGCAAGCTGCAGAGCTCTCCTGCCCCGCACACCCCCACAGCAGCTGCCCGCAGAGCCCCTTCTGCCCTGGACCCTCTCACACGTCTTCCCCCAGAAGACGGAGCAGGAGGGCTCGCGCCTGCGAGAGGCAGCCAGGGCGAGCTTCGTGCCATCCTCCAGAGTTCGTTTGCTCAGACCAGCCCCCAGGTCCTCCGAGGTCTTCTGTGGGGTGACTACCATCTCAAGGCAGCTGAACCGGACCCTGACGAGGCCCAGGTTACACCCTGCAGCTGCCTGTCCCTGCTCAAGTGCCCTGGACAGGAGTTTGTGCTTCCCTTAGGGACTTTCCTCACCCATCGAGGGTGTCTCCATCCTAGGAAACGGGTCTTTCTGTTAAATAAACAAAAACAAAACAAAAAAGCCTTGACTTGAAAGCGGGTGCCAAGTCCCTCAGCCCTGGCAGTGAGGAGCAGACCTGGGCCCGACCCGCGTCCTGTCGGCAGCTCTGCCCACACTGTTTCCTCTCCGTTATCCTGGGCCACGCGGTGGCCACTTTGCCATCAGTTGTGCTCGACTGCCATTCAAGGAGAGAGCAGCCTGGTGTCGCCGGTGGGTGGAGCAGAGGCCGGGCCCTCCCAGTCAGTCCCCCCTCCCTCCCCAGGTCCTGGACTTGCGCCGCCTCTATTCCAACGACATCCACGCGATGGCCAGCACGTACGGCATCGAGGCCGCCCTGCGTGTGATCGAGAAGGAGATCAAGGACGTGTTTGCGGTGTACGGTAAGAGGCTGCGGACAGCCATCGGGAGAGTCGGGTGCCGCCCAGCAGCGCCGGGGAGCCGAAATGGGGAGCCTGAGAGTGACCACGGGGAACGGGAGACTCGTGTTTCAGTCTCGTGGGCAAGTCCCAGCATCGAGGGCCACCCTGGTGTCCCGCCTGCCGGCCTGGGAAAGCTCCGCCTGGTGACCGTTAGGTCGCACGGCAGGAGCCAGGCCAGGAGACGGAGCGTTTAAGAAACCATTACATCCTCTCGCCGCAGGTGGCGGCGGCGGCACCGAGGGAGTGTTTGTGTCCTGGAGGGGGGCTGGTCGGGCAGCCGGGGTAGCTGCCTGAGCAGGGGGCACCCCGGGAAGACAGCAGATGTCTGTGGGCACAACCGGGTCAGGCAGAGGGGAGCGCTGGGGAGCAGGTCCTCCGCAGGGGCAGGCCGTTGGCATCCTTCCTGACGTTGCCGCCCGTGTGACAGGCATTGCCGTCGATCCTCGCCATCTCTCCCTGGTCGCCGACTACATGTGCTTCGAGGGTGTCTACAAGCCGCTGAACCGCTTTGGGATCCAGTCCAGCTCGTCCCCTCTGCAGCAGATGACGTTTGAGACCAGCTTTCAGTTCCTGAAGCAGGCCACCATGCTGGGTCAGTGTGGGCGGCGCGGGCCGGGCCTCCTGAGTCTGCTCCTGGGGCACCTTTCCACACGCCTCCGCCTTGCTCCGAGCAAGATCTCCTGGGGGAAGCGGCTGGGGAGGGTGGGCAGCAGGTAGGGAAGCGCCTCTTGTGTTTTGAAGGGAAAGGGGCCTTCTCTCGCGTGCAGGGCAGTCAGCCTCCGGAACCCCGGGCTGCTCCACGGTGCCCCGTCCACCCCCTCACACAACCCCTAGCTTCTCCCTCAGCCACCTAACACGTGCTCTGTCCCCCAGGGTCCCACGACGAGCTGAGGTCTCCCTCCGCCTGCCTCGTGGTTGGGAAAGTCGTCAAGGGCGGGACAGGCCTGTTCGAGCTCAAGCAGCCCCTGCGATAGCTGCCACAGTCTGCTGCGTGGCCTGGCGTGGCCCAGAGGCCCCGGGAGGGCCGGCCTGGCCATTGGTGAGAACCAGAGACCAGAGACCGGAACCCGGCGGCCCAGTGACAGTGCGGAGCACAGCAGTGACCTGGGCTCAGAGGAGCAGCTGCCTCAGGAAATTGGCAGCCGTGGTCATCCTCACCCTCTCCATCTCAGGACACACATAAGGTTGTGCCGCAGGAGCCTTAGAGGTGAGGGCCCCGTTGCCCGGCGCCGCCAGTGACTGCAGGTGGGACCCTGGGCTGTGGGGCAGGGACAGCGCGGCCTCGCCCGGCCCTGCTGCACCGGCCCTGCGCACAGAGCTCCCCGACTCCACCCAGGCTCTTTCCCTGGGCCGAGCACAGGGCCCCACAGACCTCCACCCACTCAGCTTCCCGTCCTGGGCCGGGGCCGGGGTTGTGGCCCTTCTGGGCCAGATTAGCTCTGAGTCTGGGCTGGTCCCTCCGGGGCCCCAGCAGCTCAGCCTACACCTAAAACCCCGTCGCCACCCGGGCTGCACCGTTGGAACGAGTTGCTTGGCTGTCTCTCCCTGGCTCCGCTCTGAGGCCCACGCCCCCGTGCAGACCCTGCGTCTGGCCTCCCGCGGTCTCCGGCACCACCGCAGGGGCCCTGACTGAACTGAAAAGTCAGGACTGTACGCAGGATCAGTAAAACCAGAGGCTGTTTCTATTTTTGTCTGAGGTTATTTCAGCTCAGGCTGAGTAATAAACATCACTGGAACCAGCTATTGGGAGAGAGAAAAAAATTAAAGCTTTGGTTTTTTTTTTATTCTTTCCTTGGTTTGTGGTTTTTGCATTTGTGATTTGAGAGCTCAGGACAGATTTCTCAGCACAGTTCCTTCTCGGCTCCTCTTCCTGTTCTTGGCAGAGGGCTTGGGGGAGAGCTCAGCCCCACAGCCTCCCCTGTGACCCCAGCCTGCCCGTTCCGCTGCAGCCTGCCCTCCTGAAGCCTGCTGCTGGCCCCGAGGCCAGGAGACCGGAAGCGGGGGGGGGGGGGGGGGGGAGCAGCTGTGCCTCTGGGTGGGGAGGAAGGCCTTGCCGGGGTGAGTGACCACACTGCTTCCTCTAGGCATGTGACGGAAGCCAGCTGGGCCGCTCTGCCCGCACTGGGGAAACCCCCGGAGCAAGGCTCGCCAGCTGGGGTACAGGAAGAAGGGTTCCGTGAGCCCTGCACCACAGGCGAAGCTGTGTCTTGGAAGTAAGGGGCCACGTCTACTTAATTTCCCCTCATCCCCGATGGTGGGAGCCAGTCCGTCCTCCGTGGTCTGAGGCACGTGGCTGCGTGGCCCCAGGGCCGGGCATCAGCACAGAAGAAAACTCGGCGCCAGGGGTCCCCGGTGATGCAGAGGTGAGGGGAGCAAACCCGGAGCAGACGGGCCGTGACCCCCCATGAGGCCAGACCCTGACCTGTGTCCAGAGGGAGGCGGCCCCTGTCCTGCCCGCCCACTCCTTCCACGTGTTTCCTGTGGAGCTGAGTTCCTCTCCTAAAACATCCTCATTCCTGGTCTGGGAGCAGATGTCCAGAGCCTCCTGTGGTGGCCAGGAATCTCACCCTACGCCCCTCAGTTCAGCAGCCTCGTGGGCGGCCTCCCTTCTGTTTGAGGCGGCGTGCTCCCTGGAATACTCTGGCCTGGAAATGCGCTTCTCTGAGGGCACATGGGATGTTTTTTGAAACAGATAAATGGGCCCAAGCCAGAACGGATGAAGAGGGTGGGGCTGGCAGCATAATTGTTCTCTAACCCCAGTGACTGGCAGGGCTCACCGGCCTCATCGCAGCTGTGAGCTCCGGCACCTGCAGGGGCAGAGCCAGCGCTGTCAGAGGTCCTCCCTCGGGCTCCAGGTGGCAGCGCCCTCCCTCCTCACTTGCTTGTAACAGGTTGTGTGTGTGCGTTTAGGCTGACTTCCTGGGTTCTCATCAAGAACACCACCAGCTGAGCTGTGTGTCCCAGAGGGCCGTGTGCCCCGGGTGAGCTGTCTGCCCCAGGGGGGGCCGGGTGTCCTGGGAGAGCCATGTGCCCCGGGGGAGCCATGTGCCCTGGGAGAGCCTTGTGCCCTGGAGAAGCAGTGGGACCCGGGGGAAGGGGCGGTGTGAACCAGAGGATTCTATTCGTGTGGTCCTGAGATAGTCACCATAAAACAAGCAGATTGTCAAATGACAGCAGGGAGGGGAAGGAGACCTGGGGGAGATAAGAGAACAACCGAAGGACTGGTATGCATGCATATAAGTATAACCAACGAACACAGAACTCTGGGGAGGAAAGGCATGAATGGGGGGTGGGGGGTTATGGTAAGCTATGTACACAAATAATACCTTAATAAATTTTTTAAAAAAAGAAAAAGAACACCACCAGCCGAAACCGGTTTGGCTTAGTGGATAGAGCGTCGTCGGCCTGCGGACTGAAAGGTCCTGGTTCGATTTCGGTCAAGGGCATGCACCTTGGTTTCGGGCACATCTCCAGTAGGGGGTGTGCAGGAGGCAGCTGGTCGATGACTCTCTCATGGATGTTTCTAACTATCCCTCTCTCTTCCTCTCTGTAAAAAAAAAAAAAAAAAAAAAAAAAAAAAAATCAATAAAATATATTAAAAACAAAACACCACCAGCTTGATTACAAGTCCCCTGTGAGCCTGAGACATTTCCGGTCCGAACCTGGAGGGAACCAGGCACGTCGGAAGTACCTGGCCCCTGCCCCATCTGGAGCTGGAGCTCTGCTCTCCAGTCAGTCCCCTGCCCCCAGGTAGAAGCCGGATGAATACAGGGTGGGCAAACTGGTTTACAGTTATCAGTGCGCAAAACCAGTTTATTCTTGTACTGTTCATTAATTACTGTATTTTCCAGACAAACCATTGTGGACCCACTTTGCCCACCTGTACTACGAGTAAGGCTCCTGCCAGACTCCCTGCCCCTTCCAGCCGTTCCTCCGACAAACCACTTCCGGTGAAAGTGTGGGCTCCTGTGTGTGTGCCCATCGCTGGCTGTGTCTGTGTATGTGTATGTGTGTGTTTGGGGGGGGAGGGGGCCTGGTGGGGGGACTGGGGAGGATGCGGGGTTTAACAAAAGTTACCATCTTTGCCGAAACCGGTTTGGCTCAGTGGATGGAGCGTCGGTCTGCGGACTGAAAGGTCCCAGGTTCGATTCCGGTCAGGGGCATGTACATTGGTTGCGGGCACATCCCCAGTGGGGAGTGTGCAGGAGGCAGCTGGTCGATGTTTCTCATCGACGTTTCTAGCTCTCTGTCCCTCTCTCTTCCTCTCTGTGGAAAATCAATAAAATATGTTTAAAAAAAAAAGTTACCATCTTAACCATTTTTAAGTGTCCAGTTGAGTGGCATTAGGTGGTTTCATTGTTCTGTGTCCACCACCACCATCCCTCCACAGAACTCATCCCGCAAGACTGAAGCTGCCATTCCCCTCGCCCTCCAGCCCCTGGCAGCCGCCATTGTACTTGTTTCTGAATTTGACTGTTACTCACCAGTGGAGTCATACTGTATTTCTCCTTTTGTGAGTGGCTTATTTTACTTAAAGTGACACTTCACCTGTGTCCCACGTGTCTGAGTCTTCTTTTTAAGGCTGACTAGTGTCCCACTGTGTGTACAGATCATTTTTTAGTTATCCATTTATCCATTTTCGCTGTTGGGAACTCTGCTGCTGTGAACACGGTGCACAAATACCTCTGAAGTCCCTGCTTCCGATTCCTTTGAGTTTCGACTCAGAGTGGAATTGCTGGGTCACACGGCGCTTCTGTTTTTAACGTTTTGAGGAGCTGGCCATCTTGTTTTACACAGCCCTGTGCTGTGCTACATCCCCACCGACAGCACACAAGCACGGTGTGTCTGATTTCTTCACCCCCTCGCCAGTAAATAAATAGACATGTAGCTATAGATAGTAGCCGTTGTAGTAGCTGTGAGGTAACACAGGTTAGGTTTGGGTGGTTTTAATCAGATGTGGGGGCCCTTTGTGATCTGCACCTGTTCAGGCTGAGGGACGACAGGGGTTGTCTCTGCTGCTTGCCCATCTCCAATGTGGAGTCTACGGTTGGATGGGGCTGTGCGGGTCCTGGAGCAGGAAAGGCTGGTTAGGTGATGTGCTGCCCATCGGGGGCCTCTGTGCAGACTGCTGAGTGGGGGCCGGGCTGCAGGGTAGGAAGCATCACTCCTGTGCTTGGTCCCGCAGCCCTCCCAGCCCTGGAGCTCCTTTATCTCCTGCCTCCTTTACATGGGACCCTCCTTCAGTCCCAGCCACCAAAATAGTTGGAAATTTCAGAATTCCTACAGCATCCAGTCCCCCTGTGTACCAAAGCCCACTGCGAACAGAGATTCTTTTTAAAAAAATATATTTTATTGATATTTTACAGAGAGAAAGGGAGAGAGAGAGCTAGAAATGTCGATGAGAGAGAAACATCGACCAGCTGCAGGTGGAGAGCCCACGGCTGGAGGAAGCCCTACCTTGTGCCTGTCACAGCCGCCATCGCCTCCCAGTGGTGTGATGAGCTGAGGAGTGAGTCACTGGCACCTGGTTTCCCCGCGAAGACCCTGAGCTCTCCCTGCCCTCCATCAGGAGGGTGCGGGCCTGGAGACAGGGTTGGCAGGGTGCCCATCAGCTCCTCCCTGCCAGGTGGGGGGCTGCTTGCTCAGCCTGAGCTCCTGCCGGCGGAGCCCCTGCAGGGCAGGAGGGGGGGCACCTGACGAGAGGATTTCTTAGAAGCTCCGCCAAGAAGTTTCCCTTTAGCAAGTTCAGCCTTGGTTATTTCATGAAGACCGCACCTCACGTTCCCTGAGCAGCACCTGTCCTCCCGGGAGTGTGACCAGGGCTCAGGCCGGCCACAGGCCCAGGGGGCAGCCGGACGGTGCAGGGACCGGGCTGAGCGCCTCCGCGCATCGCGGCTGCCTCCGGGTCCCAGCTGCTCCAGTCACTGCCCCTGAGCACGTCTAGGAAACGGATTTGGGTTCAGAGGTCTGGAAGGCATGTTCCAACCCAAATATCCTGACTGTCCCCCTGCTACCCTTCCCCCCACCCTCCATCCTGCACCCGCCCAGCCTGGATGCCCACTGACAAGGCACCCAGGGGTGCAGGAGCTACTGCACGGGTCCTGCCCTCAGAGCTCGTAATCCAGTGCCCCAGACAGACAGGCCAGCAGGAAACCGGCCTCACCGAGGCCAGGCCCAAGGCTGGACTGCCAGGCTTCAGGTAGCTGGCACACCCTGCTGCAGCCCCCGACCTGGGTAGGACCTCGGCTCACTCAGCTGGCAGCAGCAGGGCTTTGGAGGAGGAGCGGAGGGAGGGAAATCAAGATGGAATGAGGCCCAGGCTGGTATCACTGCCCGTCCGTGTGTGCACACTCACCCACTGCTCCACCTTCCCCCTGATCAGAGAGGCCGCTCTGGTTCAGCCACCGTGCTGCTGGCTCTGGGTCTTTGCAAGTGGCTGTCAGCCTTGCTCAGGAGGCTGGTGGCCCTGCGGGAAGCTGCCCCCCGGGCCGCCTGCCTGGCCGTGTCATCTCGGGCCACGCCAGCCTGTAGCTGGGACTCCCAGTGACAGTTTCAGGACCACAGCGAACACGCCTTTCCCGACCGCGCCTCTTGCCCGGACACATGGCCCTGAAGTTCCCTCACCTTCAGCAAGTCAGAAGACTGCTGGAGCACCGGGATGTGTGTCAGGCAAGAATCAGCTCTGAAATCAGACACCCAACTGGCACCGTGACCCCGAGGAAGTCCCCGGGCCCCTCTGCCTGTTTCCTTGTCTGTAAAATGGTGATTAAAGTTAAATGAGTTCCGCCCTAACCGGTCTGGCTCCGTGGATAAAGCGTCCTGCGGACTGAAGGGTCCCAGGTTCCATTCCGGTCAAGGGCATGTACCTTGGTTGCGGGCACATCCCCGGTAGGGGGTGTGCAGGAGGCAGCTGATGGATGTTTCTCTCTCATTGATGTTTCTAACTCTCTATCCCTCTCCCTTCTCTGTAAAAAAATCAATAAAATATATTTTTAAACAAGTAAATGAGTTCCACCATGGCCAGTGTGGCTCAGTAGCTGAGCACTGTCTCATGCACCAAGAGATCGACGGTTTCATTCCTGGTCAGGGCACATGGCCCGGTTGTGGCTCAATCCCCAGTAGGAGGTGGGTGTGCAGGAGGCAGCTCATCCATGTTTCTCTATTAAAAATAATAATAATAAAAAAATTTGATAAAAACATTTTCTTACAAAGGAAAAATACATTCAGAAAATGATACACAGCTATGAGTTTATATACAAAGTGGCTCTGTATATGCACTGGGACCATTTGACAGTGTCTGAGACACCTTTGGCTGTCCCAGCCGGCGGGAGCGGGGTGCTAGGGTGGTCTGGTGGGTGGAGGCCAGGTCCCCCTGCACAGCCTGCAGCACGCGGGGCAGCCCTGCCCCGAGGAACTATCTGGCCCCAAGTGCCAGTGCGGAAGCCGAGAGGCCCTCCGCAGGCACTCGCCTGGGGGTTAACTTTGCTTCTTTACAAATGGAGTCACTTAAACTTTGGCCACTCTCATCGGTAAACAGTGGCATCTGACTCACTTTCATTTGCAGTTTCCTATTAACATCGTTTCCTGTGCTTATTGGTCATTCTGATGTGCACTTCGGAGAAGTGTCTCTGTGTCCTTCGCCCACTTTTCTTCTATTGGTTTGTTTCTATTGGCCTTGACTGCCAAGTTTAAATGGCTTCTTGACGGGCCAATAACTTAGCTGTGAGCCACGCAGGGCTGTGCTCACCCCTGGACTCCAGTTAGGGCTGCAGAAGCGCCTTTGAGGTACACAGACTTCCCGTTGTGCGGGCCTAACCCACCGTGCTGAAGGGAGCACCGTGGGAGCCAGCAAAGTCGGGAGCAGCACACAGAGCCCTGGGCTCCTGCGTGGGCTCCTGGGTGGCCTCGCTCGGCTAGATAAATGCTGACACCCAGGCCCACCTGGAGCTCACCAAGGTCAAGTCTCTCAGCATGCGAATCCACCAGATCCCCTCACAGCATGGCAGGCTGCAGCGCACCCCTCTCTCCACGGTACCACGCCCACGGTGTGTTGCCCACAGACACAATCAGCCGTGGAGGCTCGAGGACCTGAGGCCAGGCTCCTGGCTCTGGAGTCTGGGCTCCCAGTCTCCTCACTGGCACCTGGCACCTCTCCGCCCAGGCAGACCCCAAGGAGCGGGTTTCATATCAGAGGGTGCCTGCATGGAGTCTGGCAGGTAGCTGTGAGGCCACCAGATCCTCTCCTGGCTGACCGCCTGAGCCAGGCTCAGAGCAGCACAGGGAGAGGGGCCCGACCGGCTGCGTTACCAGAGGAATCTCGGAAGCTGGGGCCAGCCCTCGGCTGTGGAGGCCACTGGTAAAGTTGCCGAGGACTTCTGTGATGTTATCTCATGTCACCCCACAGCCCTGCTGTGCGCATCCTATTGGCTGAAGAAATGGATCTAGAGGAGGAGGAAGCAATGCCCTGGAGTTAAATCAAACCCTACGAAGAAGGCCAAGCCACGTCCCTTCCCTCATGGAACTGCATCTCTGCATGACGTGGCTCCTAGCATTTTCATCGGGCTCTGATGACAGGTCTTTTTTTAAAAAAATAATATATTTTATTGATTTTAGAGAGGAAGGGGGAGGGAAAGAGAGAGAGAAACAGTAATGATGAGAATCATGCATAGGCTGCCTCCTGCACACCCCTTACTGGGGATTGAGCCCATAACCCAGGCGCGTGCCCTGACCGGGAATCAAACTGTGATGTGGCTCACAGGTCGGAGTTTAACCACTGACCTGTGCCAGCTGGGCCACGGGCGACAAGTCTTAGTTTCCATTGATCCGATTGGTTAGTGATCTTTGAAAACAGGAAGGGGAGCCCTGAGGAATGAGACCCAGGTCCGTTAGTGAGGGCAGGGGAGAGCCGCGGAGTCTGGTGGCTGAGTCTAAGGGAAGGTGAACGCCGGGGTTCAACATGGCTCCCAGGGTGGGCGGGGGCACGAAGACGCTGGAGCAAAGGGGAAATTCAACCACGTGGCATCTCTGGGGCAGAGGCCGGCTGCTCCCTGTGCCGCTCCGCCTGCTGTCCAGCCTGCCTCTGACGGCCTGGCTGGGCGGGCCTGGGGCCAGGCTGCCCACTGGGTCAGGTGCCTCCCCACCGACCGGCTGTTTGCCCAGCGTCCTGCTGCCTGGGGACCACCCGACCAGGAGTGGGGGGTGGGGCGTGGGCTGGGGCGTGGGGTGGGGGGCTGCCCTGTCTGTGTGCAGTGCCCTGCCCGGCACCTTGCCCGGAACATGGTATTTCCCCTCCATTGGTGGCTGACTCACTCACCTCCTCTGCATCTAGTCACACCACAGGCCTGGCCCCGGCAGCCAGTGGGTCTCTGGTCAGCCCAGCCCAGCCCAGACTTGTGCTCTAATAATAAATGTGGGATAGAGACGCAAGAAAGAAAGAATAAAGAAGGGAAGTGGAAAGGAAGGATGGAGGGAATACCTGTGACTGTAGTCCTCAAAATGAGCATCCTTTTCTCCTCCCATTTGCTAGAGCAGAGGTCCTCAAAGTGGGGTCCCCCAGACCAGCAGCGCCAGCAGCACCCAGGAACTTGTAGACACATACATTCTCAGTCCCCGACCCAGACTTCTTGAATCAGAAAAACTCTGTGGTGGGCCCTGGCCAGGTAGGTTACTTGGTTAGAACACGGTCCTGATACACCAAGGTTTCAGGTGAAGCCTTGGTCAGGGCGCAAAGAAAAATCAACCAATCCTATAGAATAAAGAGGGAATATGCAAATTGACCGTCACACCATCACAAGATGGCTGCACTCACAGCAGAGGTGGGGGTATCCTGTAACGTAAGATGGCTGTGCCCACGGCAGAGGCCGGGTTCTCATGACGAGCCTTAACAAGCAATCAGCAGGGACCGGAGGCTGTGTGACACTGGGCCGGGGCAGGGGATCTGAGGTTGCACCCCCCACCTGGGAGGCTTGACAGGGGACCCCAGGCTGCGCCCTCTACCCTGGTGCAAGGCTGGGGGGACCTCAGGTCACGCCCCATCCCCCAACACCGGGCCAGGGGACCTGAGGTTGCACCCCATGCCCTGACGCTGGGCTGTGGGACCTGAGGCCGTGCTTCACGCCTGGCAGGGCTTGACAGGGGAACTTAGGCCGTGTCCCCTTCCGCAGTGCCAGGCTGGGGGACCTCAGGTCATGCCCCCTCCCCCTGCCCTGGCGCCAGGCTGGCGGACGTGAAGCCGTGCCCTCCACCATGCAGGGCTGGACGGGGACCTCAAGGCATGACCCAGCCCCACCCTGGGCCGGGGAACCTCGGGCCATGCCCCACGCCCTGGTGCCGGGCCGGGGGACCCGAGGCCGAGCCCCCTGCCCAGCGGGGCTTGAGGGGGACCTCGGGCAGCACTTCCTGCCCCAGGCCGGGGGACCTGAGGCTGCGCTCCCCGCCCCGGCACCAGTCCTTCGGTGCGCCCCCGACTCGGACAGGAGGAAGGTTTTCATATACATTTTACTAACTTTCTTTCATCTCTGACTCTTCTATTATAGGAAAAGGTCAAATAACAATATTAAAATATTTCCTCCAGCCAAAACCGGTTTAACTCAGTGGATAGAGCGTCGGTCTGCGGACTGAAAGGTCCTGGGTTCGATTCCGGTAAAGGCATGTACCTTGGTTGCGGGCACATCCCCAGTAGGGGGTGTGCAAGAGGCAGCTGGTCGACGATTCTCTGTCATCAATATTTCTAACTCTCTATCCCTCTCTCTTCCTCTCTGTAAAAAACCAATAAAATATATTTTTAAAATATTTTCTCCAATTCCCATTTTTAAAATATTTTTAATTGATTTTTTACAGAGAGGAAGAGAGAGGGACAGAGAGTTAGAAACATCGATGAGAGAGAATCATCGACCAGCTGCCTCTTGCACACCCCCCACTGGGGATGTGCCCACTACCAAGGCACATGCCCTTGACCGGAATCGAACCCGGGACCCCTCAGTCCGCAGGCCGACGCTCTATCCACTGAGCCAAACCGGTCTTGGCTCCAATTCCCTTTTAACGTGCAAGTACAAGGTGCTGGCTGGGTAGGTTCATTCTGAGGTTTCTTTCCTTGGCTTGAAGGCAGTCGCTACCTCACCACGTGTTCCCATGATGTACGCACACAGGGAGGGAGGGAATGGGCTCTCCTTGTGAGGACGCCACCCCAACTGAACCAGGGCCCCACCTTCCGTCTGAATTTAACTATAATTGCTTCCTTAGAGCCCTGTCTCTAAATACAGCCCCACTAGGGGTTAGGGCTTCAACATACGAATTTTGGGAGAGGACACAAACATTCAGTTCACAACGTCCAATTATGAGTGGCTCCCTAGGGATCAGTGTTGAGAATTCTGAGTTCCTTCCCAGGCTTCCTGATGAAGAGAGCTGTGCTTAGGAAAGAGAGAGTGTGATGGCTCATGTGCGATGTGTTTTCTTTCCCTGTTCTATGTGCTCCTCTTTGCCACCCTCTCTCGGCCCCCGTGCAACCCCTGACACCTACTTGGCCCTCAGCACATTTTTTTTGTAATGAATCCACAGGTGAATAGAGGTCTCAGCGCACATTCACATCCATGGTTTCATTTAAGCTCCACGGCAGCCCTTGAGGTAGGGCCCAGTGACCAACAACGGCTGGAAATCTCACCCCTCACCCATTGCTGGAGGTGCTGCCTTTGTCTTAAGGACTAGGGTCTAGCTCAGTCGTGGGCAAACTACGGCCCTCGGGCCGGATCCGGCTCGTTCGACTGTTCTATCCGGCCTGTGGAGCCGAAAGAGCGGAGGGTTCTCTTGCTCTCCCCTCCGCTCCTTCACCAGCAGCCCAAGATGAGAGTGCCAGCATGGTCAGGGTGCTTTTGTTCCGGCCCTCCGGTCCAGTTTAAGAACCCATTGTGGCCCTCAAGTCAAAAAGTTTCGTGTGTCCCAGGGGGCCGTGTGCCCCGGGTGAGCCGTGTGTCCCAGGGGGCCGTGTGCCCTGGGTGAGCCGTGTGTCCCTAGGGAAGCAGTGGGACCCAGGGGGAGGGGCGGTGAGAACCAGAGGAGGAGCGGACTCTATTCGGATGGTCCTGAGATAGCCACCATAAAACAAGCAGACTGCCAAACGAGGAGCGGATTCTATTCATGAGATCCTGAGATAGTCACCATAAAACAAGCAAATTGTCAAATGACAGCAGGGAGGGGAAGGAGACCTGGGGGGAGATAAGAGAACAACCTAAGGACTGGTATGCATGAATACAACCAACGAACTCAGAACTCTGGGGAGGGAGGGCATGAATGGGAGGTGTGGGGGGGGGCAATGGTAAGATATGTACACATATAATACCTTAATAAAATTCACGTAAGGGAAAAAAATAATAAGAAAAAAAAGAAAAAAAAAGTTTGCCCACCCCTGGCCTAGCTGGTCACACGCGGCTCTTGCTGTCCCTGTCCCCTTTGCCCTTTCTGCTGCCCCCTCACCCCTGGGCTCCCACTTGCCCCAAGGCTTTCACCCCCACCCTCTGGCTGCCATCACTTTGAATGAGAAGCAAATAGGTTCTGGGCCTGGGTAGAGCGATGGAGAGATGGATTTGCCTTCTGCTGGGAGACAGGGGGCCCAGGAAAATCGAGAGCGGGCGAGGGTGAGTGTGATGGGAAGATGGGTGCCTGTTTAAAAGGGAAAACGTATTCCTGCCTCAAGTCCACTTGTGAGGCCATAGCTCATGTGGACGGAGGGTGTGTCCGTGTGTCTGTGTGGGCTGCTCCTTCCCGTTCCCGGGCTTAGCCATGCTGCCTCCACCAGCAGGGAGACCTGCCCCCGTCAGCCTGGCCACGTGACCAGGGGCCAAGCCGTCTGCAAATTGCTGCACGCGGACGTTTTACCCGGCTCGGACCTGAGAGGGCCTGCTGTGGCCTCTGCCCACCGGGCTCTGATGCTCGGCCAGCGCCGGGCCTGCCCGCGAGGAGCTGGTGGGCTGGGTGAGTAGCAGGACCATCCCATCCTGTGTGCTGGGACCCGGTCTGCTTGGAGGGTCACAGGTCAGCCTTCCAGACGGGAAGGGCAGGTGAGCAGGCTCAGGCTCAGGGCTGTGTGGGCTTGGTGAGGCCAGTACACCTCCCTGTTGGCCTGCAGATGAGGGTGGGAGCAGAGGGCGGGGTGGGGGGAGACCGGATGAGGCAGGGGCAGTTGAGGCCACACTGCATAGCAAACAGACAGCTGCTCGGTGGGGTTTGGAGCTTCAAAAACAGAGAGAGGCCGAAACGGGTTTGGCTCAGTGCATAGAGCGTCGGCCTGCGGACTGAAAGGTCCCAGGTTCGATTCAGGTCAAGGGCATGTACCTTGGTTGCGGGCACATCCCCGGTAGGGGGCGTGCAGGAGGCAGCTGATGGATGTTTCTCTCTCATCGATGTTTCTAAGTCTCTATCCCTCTCTCTTCCTCTCTGTAAAAAATCAATAAAATATATTTTAAAAAACAAAAACAAAAAACAAACAAAAATCAGCGTGAGGACTTTCTGTGGCTGGTTTATTTGGGTTTTGTCTCCTTACCCACAGGCGCTGTCTGACACAGTTCCCGTGGGAGAGAAGGGGGCGGAGCCCTGCCCTGATCCGGGTCCGAGGGGACCCAGGGCCTGGCCTCCAGCGAGCTCCCCAAGTCCGCATAAAGCCTGTGATTACTTCCCAGGCCCCTCACAGGCCTTCCCAGGAGACTCACCAGAGGGCGGCGGCCTCTCCATTTCCTCAGCATCTTCCTGGAGTCCCACTAGTCCAGTCAAGAAGGCCTTCTTCTTCATTTTCAATCCTCACCCGAGGACACGTTTTTATTGATTTGACAGAGAGGGGGGTAGGGGGCGAGAGAGAAAGAGAAAAAGATCGATGTGAAACAGAAACATTACTTGGTTGCCTCCTGTACACGCACTGACTGGGGATAGAATCTGCAACCTTTTGGTGTACAGGACGACACTCTAATCCATTGAGCCACCTAGCTGGGGCTAAAACTCTACCTTCATACACTCCCCCCCCCCCCCCCCCGCCCACCTCCAAAAAACCCCAAAACTTTTATGTCAAATTTTATGATATTTTATTTTGCATATCACTTAACTAATTGTTGTAGTTATAATTATTTTTACTACTTACATCTTTTAACCTTCATATTAGCTTTATAACTGGCTAGTTTGCTACCTTTACTATAAATTTACCCTCACTGGTAAGATTTTTACTTTCTATATTTACTTGTTATTAATTAGTGCCCATTCTTTTTAGCTCACGGAAGTCCCTTTAACATTCCTTGCAAGCCCAGTTTAGTCACGGTGATCTACTCTTGTCTGGAAAATGACCTCTTTTTACTCTGAGCCAGTAGCCCTGCACACAAATCCACGCCCCGGCCTGGCCAGAGGCCCATCTGCGGCCAGGTGCTGGACACTTAAACATTCTGCCAGGCCGCTCACACTGCCTGCTCTCAGCAGCTGCCCTCCTCCCCGGGACTGGGGGATTCTAGGGGGGCGGGGGGGGGGCTGAGAGGACTGGGTGCCGCCATCTTGTGACTATGGGCACTGCCGTCTTTGTGATGAAGTGATGGTTAATGTGCTCATTACCCTTTTATTAGATAGGATGTTAATCTTACTGGTTAGATTGCAACCTGAATAAAAAACTAAGTTGCAAAAAATTTGGTGACAAGTTTTCTCTTTAAAGATTCAGCACTTTGAGTATATCAAACCACTTCCTCTGGCCTGTAAAGTTTCTGCTGAGAAATCTGAACACAAAGGGGTTGGTTTTTCTTTTGCTGCTTTAAAGATTCCCCCTTTATATTTATCCTTTGGCATTTTCATGATCATGTGTCTTGGTGTGAGTCTCTTTGGGGGTCATCTTATTTGAAGGCGCCTGGATTTCTTGGATCTGGATGTCTGGGTCCTTCCTTGGGTTAGGAAAGTTTTCTGCCATTATTCCTCAGATAAGTTCTCTGTCTATTTTTCTCTTTCTTTTCCTCTTGGGGCCCTTCTAATGTGAATGTTGTTCTGTTTTATGTTGTCCCATACTTAAACGATCTCAAAATTTTTTCTTCTTTTTGCTGTTCTTTTTGGTGGTGTCCACTGATCTTTATTCCAGATTACCATTTTTTTCTTCTGCTTTATCTAGTCTGCTGTTGAACCTCTCCATTGTGTTTTTTTTTCTTCTTTTTCTTTTCAGTACAGTTTTTGTATTCTTCAGCTCTTGGACTTCTGTTTGGAACTTTCTTTTTTTCTTTCTATCCCTTTGTTGAAGTACTCGTGGTGTTCATTTGTTTTTCTCCTGAGTTTAGTGAGCATCTTTCCTTTGAACTTTTTCATCAGGCAAATTACTTACCTGTGTTTCATTAAAGGTTTTGTCTGGGGTTTGTCTTGTTTTTTTATTTGGAACATATCCCTCTGTCTCTTCACTTTGCTCGACTCTCTGTGTTTGTTTCTATGGTTAGGCAAAACAGCAATCCCTCCCCATCTTGAAGGAATGATCACGGGAAGGCGGCGGATGTGTTTCAGTCTGTTGTCTGTGCAGTGCCCTGGGAGCAGTAGCCTGTCTCTCTGATTGTTTCAGTTCTGGGGGCCCCAGAACCACAAAACCCCTTCCTCCCGACCACCAGCACCAGATGTTCAAAGGGGTGTCCCCTGTGTGGGCTGCACAAACCTTCTGGGTTTGGTGGGGTGAGGCCACGGTGGAGCACTGGGTGGGAAGAGGCTGCCAACTGGTTTGGCAGGGTGGGGCCGCAGCAGAGCTCAGGGTGAGGCAAGTGGTACACTATCAAGGCTGAGAGAGATGGCCAAAAATGGCACTTGCCAGTGCTGAGCTTTGCTGTTTTGTTATCTAACAAAATACAATGGCTGACTCAGGGTTTGTCTTCCTAAAGTAGCTGTGTCAATAGACTCCCATTCTGTCAAGGTTATTCATTACCTATAGGCTCGGGCTTGCAGCCTTGAACTTGAACGGAACTCTTCCAGCCAGAGCTGAGTTAAAAAAAAAAAAAATACGTGGCTCAGCGTTTTCAGTTTCTGCAAAACTGCTGATCCAACCTTGGAACGCCTACCTCCAGGCCTTCGGTGTGTGATATAATGAAACGTATCATTTGAGTTTTTTGCAGCTAAATTCATTCCTAACTAGCACAGAGAACTCTTTAAAGGATTTCAGGAAAGCACTTTCTATAGACACATTTTCCCTTCTAGGGTTTCCTATTATAGCTACTCAGGTCCTAAGTCTGGAAGAAATCATTGATCCATCACTGCTCTCCACTTTTCCAATCTATCACCTACTTTCGATATATATATATATATATATATATATATATATATATATATAAATTTTTATTTTTGAAAATATTGCATATGCCCTCCTTTCCCCCCCATCGATCCCCTCCAGCACCTTCCCGGCCTTCAGCACCCTATTGTCTGCGCCCATGGGTTATGCACAGATGCATACAAGGTCCTTTGTTGATTAACTTCCAGCCACCCGCCTCCCCTGCCTTCCCTCTGAGATGCCACACTCTGTCCATGCTTGCATGCCTATGGATCCACTCTGTTCATTTTATTTTGTTACTTAGATTCCACATGAAGTGATCGTGTGATACTTGTCTTTTTCTGACTGACTTATTTCACTTGGCACAATACTCTCCAGTTCCCTCCATGCTGTCTCAAAGGGTAAGATATTCTTCTTTTTTACTGATGCATAGTATTCCCTGGTATAAATGTACCACAGCTTTTTTATCCACTCATCTCCAAATATATTTAGAATCAGTTCATTCCTTTCCATTCTTTGTCACCAGTGGAGTTCCAGCAACCATGTTACCTTTTGCCTCAGCTATTCAGTAGCCTCCCATGGCTTAGTGGTTGAGCCTGGTTGAGCTTTGACCCATGAACCAGGAGTTACAGTTCAATTCCTGGTCAGGGCACATGCCCGGGCTGTGGGCTGGATCCCCAGTGGGAGGTGTGCAGGAGGCAGTCAACCAATGATTCTCTCTCGTCATCTATGTTTCAACCACTCTCTTCCTTTCCCTTCCTCTCTGAAATCAATAAAATAAAAAATAAAAAAGAATCTTGCCTACCACAGATGGCCTTCAAGGCCTGCATAATTGGACTCCGACATTTCTCTCCCTTCAGACCCAGTTCAAGCGATTGTCCTTAATGCCTGCCCTCCTTTGGCCACACTACCCTTCCTTTGCCTGATTCCAACCTCTTTATTACCCTAGACCTTGACCCATGCCGCAGGGACACGTCTCCTGACCCCTTCACCTGGCTAATTCCTACGCATTCTGTAGGTGTCAGCATGAAAGTCTCTCTTATGCCAAAACCGGTTTGGCTCAGTGGTAGAGCGTCAGTCTGCGGACTGAAAGGTCCCGGGTTCGATTCCGGTCAAGGGCATGTACATTGGTTGCGGGCACATCCCCAGTAGGGGGTGTGCAAGAGGCAGCTGGTCGATGTTTCTCTCTCATTGACGTTTCTAGCTCTCTATCTCTCTCCCTTCATCTCCGTAAAATATCAATAAAATATATTAAAAAAAAAAAAAAAAGAGAGAAAGTCTGTCTCTCTTACGAGAAGGCCTTCCGGAGCTCTCCAAATGAAATGAAGACCCCACTGGAGCCTGGTAAGACTTACTATACTTTTAATTCAAAGACAAGTCAGAATGTGTAATTAGATATTTATTTGTGGCATTTCTTTAATGCTGGTCTCCCCAGGATATGGGAGGCTCCATTAGAGCAAGTGCCCAAGTCTGTCCCATTCCCCAGGGAAGCTCCAGCGCGGTGAATAGCCGCTGGCACGTGGGCGGCTCTCAATGGGCACCGATGGACCGACTGACCAAGAAACGGGGGAAATGCCAGTAGAGTCCACCACAATTTTCTGTCCCATTAATCTGCAGAAGCAAGAAGCTGACGAATATTCTTTTTTTAAAAATATATATTTTATTGATATTTTACAGAGAAAAAGGGAGAGAGATAGAGAGCTAGAAACATCGATGAGAGAGAAACATCGACCAGCTGCCTCTTGCACGCCCCCTACCGGGGATGTGCCCGCAACCAATGTACATGCCCTTGACCGGAATCGAACCTGGGACCTTTCAATCCGCAGACCGATGCTCTACCACTGAGCCAAACCGATTTCGGCTGAAGAATATTCTTAGTAGTAGGTTTAATTATTATATTAGTAAAGATACAAGTGAAGTTGCAGTAACAAAGTTACCTTGACATACAGTGACTACAATGGCTTAAACAAGATGGAAGTTCATGTCTCTCCCAAGAAACAGGAGAGAAGGCCCTAGCTTAGTGGTTTGGCTCAGTGGATAGAGCCTTGGCCTGCAGGCAGAAGGGTCCCTGGTTTGATTCCGGTCAAGGGCATGTACCTCAGTTGCAAGCTTGACATTCCTTGATTCTCATCTGCAGTACATCTTTAGTCAGTCTGATGACTACAAATAAAGGACACAAGATTAGTTTGGCATGATTTATTTTCTTATAGTGCATCTCATGATGAGTATTTTTTTTTCTTAAAAAGCATTCCAATTTAATTATTTTCATTTCCATACTGTTAGTGATCACAATCTAATGGTTAACTAATTGTTCTGGAATTCTTTCAGGGCTAAAAATAATTTTACAAGCCTATGGTTTTCTTAATGCATGCATAATCATATTTTTATTTATTTATTTATTTATTTATTGATATTTAATAGAGAGGAAGGGAGAGAGATAGAGAGCTAGAAACGTCGATGAGAGAGAAACATCGACCAGCTGCCTCTTGCACACCCCCTACTGGGGATGTGCCCGCAACCAATGTACATGCCCTTGACCGGAATCGAACCCGGGACCTTTCAGTCCGCAGACCGACGCTCTACCACTGAGCCAAACCGGTTTCGGCAATGCATGCATAATCAATTGCCAAAAATTAATCACATGGTATTCATCGTTACAGTATTGTAGAGACCTTTGTTATGCCGTCAAAGGCAAGTGCAAACTCTGGATTGAGTGATCAGAAGTGTGATGAATGCTCAAAGCTATGTGTGTGAGTGTGCAACCAGGAATGGTTGAAACCAGCTGAAGTTCAATCTCAAAAGCAGCAGAAGACTCCGGCTTTAAGAGGGCACAAGGTTTCCTAAAGCCAGCTCAGGACTCCCTGTCCGAAGAATACAATTGTGCCTTTCCGGATGCCCGCTGAAAGTTCCAGAGAAATAAGATCAGCCCAGCGTCCGGGAATCCTCGAGACTCCCACTTACCCTGGGACCCAAGCATTCGGATGAGAAAGCCAGGGGCCCCAGGTTTGTCTGTGGAGAGGGAGGCCACTGGCACCACCGTGTGATGAAACCAGAGAAGGCAGAGGCCTCACTGGAAACCAAAGGGTCTCCTCCCCTCAGCCGCTCTGGGGGAGGAGGTGGCCACACGCACGCACAGGGAGGCACACGGAGGCATATCCGAGTGGGCAAGCACAGACACCGTCATTGGTGTGTGAACTCAGCGGCCCTTCCGCCGTGCCCTCTGAGTGCTCCTCTTCTGGATGGAAGGGTTCCATGTGAGAAGACACCCCTGGCTGAGTGCCAGGGAAGCCCTTCCCGGAAGTGGGATTGCACTTTAAAGTCTAGATGGGGGCAGTGTGTGTGTGTGTGTGTGTGTGTGTGTGTGTGTGTGTGAGTGTGTGTGTGTAGACTGGCAGGTCAGTGAGGAAGCTGACTTGTCCGGAGTGGGCGGTCCTGGAATGGAGGTAGACCAGAACGCTGAGCTGGGCACTGGCTGCAGAGACCTTGCCTGTGAGGCTGCAGCAGGCAGACCCTTCCACAGGGGCCCGTGGAGTATGTTGGATCTGGAACTTGACCCGCACGGGTCTGTGTTAAGCCAAGACAAATTTGACAGCAAGCCGTGGAACAGGCTGAACAAGAGAGACCAGGGCAGGGAGGTCGGTCATAGGCCATTGTCACGGCCAAGTCCACGGGGAGATATGCAGGAGCCGACTGGAAAAGGAAAGGAGAAGACGGAGTTGCTGGCGACCAATCCGTTGACTCTGGGGAGTGAAGAGCCCAGGGAAGTCGTTGGCAACTTAAAAGTAGTCTCTGTGCGCAGCCTGTATGACGCTCGCGTTTAGGCAGCTGTGTTCTGAGAGAGAGAGAGAGAGAGAGAGAGAGAGAGAGAGAGAGAGAGAGGCTTTTGCTGGACTGGCAGCGTGTTTCCAGCTCTTTCACGCGGGCCACGATCCTCCAGGACGACGGAGAGTTTCTTGCAGGAGAAGTCATCTCTGCAGCCCTCCCCCGCCCGCCCCCTCCAGGCAATTGTGCTCTTTTTCACTTCTAGCAGAATTCTGGGTCTTCTCAGTTCTGCATGTTTTACCTGTGATGTTTATCTCAAAGAGTGTCTAGCTCCTTCACCCGCTTCCAACAGGAGCCAGGGTGGGAGAGGAGCCAGGAGATGCAGCTGTCTCTGCCCTCAACCCTCCTGTTTTCTCAGCGTGCCCCCGGGAGAGGGACGGCCACTCGCAGTCACACGCCTGCTTTTGGAGAGCGTAAAGTGAATGGACTATTCATGAGGCCGGGGGCAAGACGGAAGGAGGCCAACAAGGACTGCGCAGCGCCTCTGGGTCGGAGCTGTGGAGAGCCATCGCCACGGGGAGCCCGAGGGCCAGGAGAGGAGGCGGTCGGGGAACCTGGACAGGCTGTCGCCGAGGAGGGCGGCAAGGAAGGTGCTGTGGCCTTCCGTGTGGGAACCAGCCACCCCGCGGCCAGCCCATCGCCACAGGCAAGGAGCTAGAACAGCTAATGCCCGGCCGGCTCTCCCTCCTGCCCCCCCTTTTCTTGCTGGTACCACCGGGAGGCTGGACTGAGCCGGAACCCAGGAGCCGAGGAAGCTCAGTGGAGACAGCGCACACCGGCCAGCCCCCAGGGGCAGAGCAAGTGGAGGAGCGGGAGGAGCCCCTCTGGGGGTGAAGTGAGGCATTCATTCTGCGTGTTTCCATTAACAAACACACCACAGGGTCATGCCCAGCCGGTGGCTCACTGGTTGAGCGTCAACCTGTGAACCAGGAGGTCCCGGTTCCGTTCCTGCTACTGTGTTGAGGGCTCGATCCCCAGCAGGGGGCAAGCGGGAAGCAGCCAATCAATGATTCTCTCCCATCATTGATGTTTCTATCTCTCCCTTTCCCCTCTCTCTCTGAAATCAATAAACGTTAAACACACACACACACACACACACACACACACACACACACACACCCCGAACCCAAGTAACACAGCAGAAGGCACCCTTCCTCTACTGAGCACTGACGGCAGACCTGGCAGCCTGAGCTCTGGGTAACTGGAGAAGATGGAGGTGGTCGGCAGTGGGAGCAGACCGGCCCTGGGCGCCGGGAGGAAGGGGTACCCCAGGATATGAGGCGCCAGGAGGATGGGTACCCCAGGATATGAGGCGACAGGAGGAATGGATACCCCAGGACACGCAGAGACAGAGCAGGACGACGGGAACTGCAAATCCCTTTTTGGGTTCCGGGTTTCAGTTCTCGGAAAAGCCATGGGCCTTTGTCATGAAGGTCCCTGGATTCCATACCACAAACTTCCCCTTAGGGCAAAGCAGCTTGAGGAAGTTCCTACCGGGGTTTTCACGAAAATAAGACATCCTCCGAAAATAAGACCTACTTACAGGTTTCCTTCTGAGTGAGATATAAGGCACCCCCCCCCCCGAAAATAAGGCCCCCAGGCTCTGTTTTAGAATGAAAATTAATTTACCGTAAACTGGTCGCTAGGGCCGCCCCGACTGGCGTCTAGCAACCAGTGACGTTTCGCGGAGTCCTGACCTCACTGCTGTGTGAATGGAGAGAAATCAGCGTGGAAACTTTGTGAAACCTAAACTGCAAGAAGTTGTGACTTGGGTGAAGAATTCATGGGAGAACATCACTGACAGTTGTATTGCAAATGCACTGCGAGCAGGCTACCTTGACAAGAAGTACTCATTTCAAGATAGTGCTATTGCTAAACAGGAGAGATTTGGTCCACTGATTCTGAAAGAAATAGAGTCACAAGAAATTCACCAGGAAATTCAGGAATTGGATCGTCATGATGATGTTCCAGAAGATGATGACATGATTGTCATTGAATAAATGAGTAAATTCTTGATACTGTAGGATTCACAGTTTGTGTGGTTTGTGTTGACAACTACCGTACTACTGTACCATATGCAGGTCATAAATTTCCTTTATTTTCATTTAATAATAAATGTGTACCGTATTCTTCTTCATGGAAAAAATAAGACATCCCCTGAAAATAAGACCTAGCGCATCTATGGGAGCAAAAACTAATATAAGACACTGTCTTATTTGGGGGGAAACAGGGTATTTCTCACAACCAAAAACTTGGGATTTACATCATGTGACACAAAAGAACCTTGAACACTCTGCATCCCATTGAATCCACATGACAACCATGAAAGGCAGGCATCTCCCCCCGCCCCCGCCCCCCATTTTAAATCTGAGGATACTCGAGGTCCTGCCAGAGCAGGGGAACGCCGCCAAGGGCGCGGGGAACCCACCCCGGGGCGGCCTGCCTCCAGCATCTGGAATTTTCTGGGACTCCACAAGCTGCAAGGCTGGCCAAAAGCAACTTCCCAAACCAGAGCCGAGCTCCACCCTTAACCCGGGCACCGCCGCGGGGGAATTCTGCGGGGGAACCGGCAGGCCCGGCCACCCAGCGCCCACATGCTTGACGGAGCGCAAGCAAGGGCCAGCCTTGGACTCGCAGGGCTGCAGTTGGGTTTCTTCGAGTCCCGCAAAAGGAGTGTGTCTGCAAATGCTGTCCTTGCTCAGCTAAACACCACAAACACGGAAGCACCTCTGCACCCCCAAATATGCGGGGTCCCCAAGCCCAGGGGGACACCGGGTGTTGGAGAAGGAGGACCGGCTCATCTCTAGCCCCAGGAGCCCAAGTGGGTCTACCAGCTGTCCTCCCCCCACCCCTCCCACCCCCACCCCTATCCAAGGGCCAAGGCCCACACCCCGAAAGGCCTCCCCACCTCCGAGCAGGAAGGTGAGGTGAGGTAATGTCTCCGCTAACCTCTAGCCCACAGTGGCCAGGAGATGAAAGAATCTCAGAAATGCCGCGTTTAATTGAAAGCAGACCCAGCCTGCCTCGCCCAGGCCCGCAGTTTCACTCAGAATAAAACCGCTTTGTTTTTCTTGGACATTCCGGGAACTGACCGGCCACCCCCTGTTAAATCCCAGAAGGAATGTGAGGGAGGCCCCTGGACGGGCCTCATGCCAGCGACGACTCCACCGCGGGCGGCCGCCGCCTCCTCCCCCGGCTTCGGGCCAGCCGGGCCTCGCTGGGGTCACGCGGGGCCCTCCCCGTGCTCCCGCTCCCGCTCCTAAGCTGGTGCCCCGCCGAGTTCTGGGGGAAAAGGTTGCATGTGGATAATAATAGCACGTGGGCCGTCATCTGTCTGCGGGATCTGTTTACCCAGTGCCCTCTGCAAGCCCTGCTGAACGCTCCCTATCCGTCTCGGCCCATCCTCACGCCATCCCCACAAGGTGTGGAGACATCTTTTGTTGCTCGCTTTTTACAGAGGGGGAAACGGAGGCCAAGGGACGTTGTGAAACTCGTCCCTGGTCACCCGGCGATCACCGGAGCCCCCCAGCTCTGGGTGGAAAGGCCAGGCTGCTCATAGCTGCCCGCCCAGCCCAGCCCAGCCCTGTCTCCGGAAGCCTCAGCCCTGCCTCTGGGAGCCTCAGCCCTGCCTCCAGGAGCCTCAGCCCTGCCTCCGGGAGCCTCAGCCCTGCCTCCAGGAGCCTCAGCCCTGCCTCCGGGAGCCTCAGCCCTGCCTCCGGAAGCCTCAGCCCTCCCTCCGGGAGCCTCAGCCCTGCCTCCGGGAGCCTCAGCCCTCCCTCCGGGAGCCTCAGCCCTCCCTCCGGGAGCCTCAGCCCTCCCTCCGGGAGCCTCAGCCCTCCCTCTGGGAGCCTCAGCCCTCCCTCCGGGAGCCTCAGCCCTCCCTCTGGGAGCCTCAGCCCTCCCTCCGGAGCCTCAGCAGACTCAGGTGCTTTGCCGGTGCCCTCATGGGCCATGCTGGCGTCTGTGAAAAGAGCGCTCTGGGGACATCTGGGTGACTGTTGGGGGAAGGGGGCGCCATCGTCACAGGCCCTTCCTTCTAGTTTTTTTTTTTTATAATATATTTTATTGATATTTTACAGAGAGGAGGGGAGAGAGATAGAGAGCTAGAAACGTCGATGAGAGAGAAACATTGACCAGCTGCCTCTTGCACACCCCCTATCGGGGATGTGCCCTTGACCAGAATCGAACCCGGGACCTTTCAGTCCGCAGGCCGACGCTCTACCACTGAACCAAACAGGCTTTGGCTCCTTCTAGTTTTTGGCACCCCCACTCAGGGTGGGTTGTGCGGGGAGCTCCTGTAAGGTCCCAAGACCCCCGGTGAGTCCGAGGGAGGGGGCGACGACCCCATGTCAAACGCCGAGACCGAAACTTGATGCAAAAAGCATGAGGTTTTAATAGTACAAGCGCAGGGGCTTCTCAGGCAGACAGCAACAGAGCTGTCTCCTGGAGCCCCGAGTAACTGCAGAATATGAGTTTATAAAGACCACACGCAGGTGGGGTTACACATGGAGGGGGAGAGGGGAACAAGGAAATAAACACCACACCCAGGTGGGCTTGTTAATTACATGTTTTATGACAGGGTCTATGCTTAGTCAACAGTCCCCTTGGGTAAGTCCTCAGGGTAGGGAGTTTCTGGGGACTGATTTCATTCTTGCCTAATCTTCAACCATAAAGAACTGACCTCCTCCCTGTCTAATCTTTAACCGTAAAGGTCACATCCTGGAACAGGCAGTGGGGAAGGTCACTTCCTCCATCTTGGGGTCCTACACTCCCAGCCCCTGTGGGTCCTGCTGCTTGCTGCGGGCGTGTGACTATCACGTCCGCTCAGAGCTCCGGGGATCAGCGCCTGGGAGGTCGGCCCTGGGAGCCCAGGCAAATCCCTGCCCCTTTCCGGCCTCGGCTTCTCTGCAAAATGGTAAAGGGGGTGGAGATGGGGTGGGCACAGGGATGAAAGGCCTTGGGCCTCATCTGGGCCGGATGTGCTGGGATTTTCTCTGCATCGGGGTCTCTGTTCAGGGAAACCGGCAGGCGAGGGAGGTGGTGGGACGAGGGACACCGGGGAACAGTTTCTGAGGAAGTTTCCAGGACTTGGGAGAGGAGAGAAGAATGGGCGGGGCCTGCAGGCAGAGCCAGGGACTGCGGGGTCCACACGCATTGATTGAGTCCCGTTCCAGAGACATTTCTTACTCCCTGTGGGGGGCGCAGCGTGGCTCTGGGGCCACCCAACCAGAGAACAGATCTTCCTATTTCCTCCCTCCCTCCTTCTCTCTTTCCCTCCCTCCCTCCCTCCCTCCCTCTCTTCCTCCCTCCCTCCCTCTCTTCCTCCCTCCCTCCCTCCCTCCCTCCCTCTCTTCCTCCCTCCCTCCCTCCCTCCCTCCCTCCCTCCCTCCCTCCCTCCCTCCCTGCCTTCCTTCCTTCCTTCCTTCCTTCCTTCCCTCCTAAATCATCACCTGAGGACATGCTTTTATTGATTTAAGAGAGAGGAAGGAAGAGGGAGATAGGAAATAGGAGAGAGAGAGAGAGAGAGAGAGAGAGAGAGAGAGAGAGAGAGATCTATGTGAGATAAACATGGATCGGTTGCCTCCTATATGCATTCTGACCAGGATTGAACCCAAAACCTGGGTATGCGTCCTGTCTGGGAATGTGACTTTTTAGCGTAAAGGACGATGCTCCAACCAGCTAACTGCCCCGGGCAGATTTTCTTCTTTTCAGCTTCACAAGGGGGACTGCGTGCCGGGAACTGACGACCTGGGTTGCCTCTCTCTGCCTGGCGTCCCCTCCACTCGCAGGGCAGCTAAGAAACGAGCTCTCTGGCCTCAGAACGGGCCTGCCTTGAGTTCGAAGGAGCAGGGGGGCGGGATGGGGTGCACTGAGGTGGGTGAGGCCTGGAGGTCCCCGGGCTGGGCCAGCAGGGGGAAAGCTGTCGCCGCTGCGGGGCGGGAGCCAGAGGGGGCTGTGGGGCCTCTCAGGGAGGGCGGGCTCGGAGGATAATGGACTTAGTGTCCGAGGCCTGGGCTGTTGCTTTCCCTCTCTGCTCCCCAGAGAGGTTTCCATGGCACCCAGATCCGGACTGGCCACTAGTGTCAATGGGGGCATTGTGTGGGAGTCCTTGAGACCCAGCTTTGCCCCTGGGGGCGGGGAGCCATCTCCCCTGACTCTGCAAATGCCCCCGAGCACAGAACTGTAGGCTGGTCTCCAGGGGCCTCTCAGGGCCCCGCCCGCTCGTCCTGGAAGGACAGAGACGTTGGGGACCCTCCTGGTGGGCCCGTATGAGGTCCCCACCTGTATTATGCAGGATTTGCTCCCCTGGGG
This sequence comes from Vespertilio murinus, assembly GCA_963924515.1. NCBI lineage: Eukaryota > Metazoa > Chordata > Mammalia > Chiroptera > Vespertilionidae > Vespertilio > Vespertilio murinus. Next base: position 19,463,348 of record OZ004713.1, read on the forward strand.
AGGTCAGCAGGGGGACACATACCCGTTTTGTGTATTTTCCCCAAACCTCTACTATAGGACTCATCTATAGGAATGACAGGTTTTGGTGCAAAGTCTGGGAAAATAGGAGGCATGTCACATGCTACCAAGCCATGTGGGCATGCCACCACCTTTTTCTTTTTAGATATATTTTTTTTTATTGATTTCAGAGAAGAAGGGAGAAGGAGAGAGAGAGATAGAAACAACAATGATGAGAAAATCATTGATCGGCTGCCACCTGCATGCCCCCTACTGGAGGTCAAGCCTGCAATGTGGGCATATGCCCAGACCAGAAATCAAACTGTGACTTCCTGGCTCATAAGTCAATGATCAACCACTGAGCTACGCTGGCTGGGCTCACTTTTTTTTTTTTTTAACCAAAGAAATAGCTAGTTAACCTATTTAACCACAGGCAGCTAAAGGCAAATGCGATTATCACGGGGAAAAGATGCTTTGGCAGTTACCTGGGTACTCAAAGAGCTGGAATCTGGGCTGGCCCTCAGCAGGCAGGGTCAGTATGAGCAATGGCTCAGAGGTGGCAATGTGTAGTGAACTGTGGGTGTGCGTGTGCAGAAGTGGGAATGCTTAGTGAACTGGGTGTGAGTGTGCAGAGGTGGGAATGCCTAGTGAACTGTGGGTGTGAGTGCGCAGAGGTGGGAATGCCTAGTGAACTGTGGGTGTGAGTGTGCAGAGGTGGGAATGCCTAGTGAACTGTGGGTGTGAGTGCACAGAGGTGGGAATGACTAGTGAACTGTGGCAACTATGATGGGAGTCAGGTTGTGCGAAATCACAGTGCCCTGGATTAGGCTTATTCAGGCTTGGTTGGGCAGGTGGGGGAGACACTGAAGGTGTTGGGGGGCACTATTTAATTAAAATGGGGCCTCAGAAAGCCCGCTCTGCTAAAGCGCTCCAACCAGTAGCACTGCTCTTACATAGCTGCCACGAAATGGCTGATTGTGACGGCAGTTGTTTCCCCAGTAAAATGTGAACCCCACAGGTGCCTGCTGTACTCCCCTCCCCCAGTGCTGGAGAATGCTGTTGGTGACGTGTGTGTGGGGGAATTGGGGAGGGGAGCGGAGGGAAGGGGTGGTGGAGGTGGGGCTGTGGAGGGAAATGGCGGGAGGTGGGAAAAACACGGGGTGAAGTGGCCTTGGAAAAGGCCCATTTTACAGATGAAGAAACTAAGGCTCAGGTAGGTAATATGGTAATATAGATCTGGCTTTGCCTTTTTGCAAAACCTGCCCTTTTCCTTCGGAGACTCTGAGTGCCAGGAAGCAACTCTCTTGGAGGATGAAAGTTGGGAATCACGGGGTGGGGTTGGGGGTGAGGGAGGGGAAAGGCATCTCCCCTCCCCCCAAGAAAGGGCAGGCCTCAGGCAGGCAGGTCAGAAGGGAAGGACTGTTCAAAGCCCCCAAGATGCTTAGGTGTGGTCCTTCCTTTCTTCCCCGGGCAGCTTGGTCCCCTGGGAAAGACTGAGACGGAGAGGAGTGAGCAGGCAGCTTGTTGTGGTTGCCAGCGGCAGTGGGGTGACGGGAAAAGCAGGAGTGAGCAGCAGGGGAAATGGGGCAGCCATGCCGCCTCAAGGAAGGCCTCCGCCAACCCCACGGGCAGGGACTCGGGGGCGGGCCGGCCTCTGAGAGCTGCCCTGAGCGGGGACAGAAGGGCTTGCAGCAGCCGGGGCGGCAGGCTCTTTCATCCTGCAGGAGGGCGTCGGCGGCACCACGCAGTTCACGTGGGACCAGTGTCTCCACCGGATGCAGCTTCCCTCCGAGTCACGGAGGCCACGTCCCCGAGAGGAAGCCTGGGGCTGACCCAGTTCATTGTTCTGAGCCGGGCCACGCCGGAAGCCCTAAACGAGCCATGGAGCTTCTCAAAGCCAGACTTGCTTATTTTAAAGGAGCATGGGTAACTTCTGCACGGAGGAAAAAGACGTTTAAATTGTAGAAAGTGCTGGCTTTTATTCGTCCATTTATATGTCTGTGTGTTGGGGGGAAGGAGGAGAGTTGCGACAACGGCAGGACGTAGAAAAGGATGCGGGGAAGCGGCGGGAGGAAACAGGTCTGGCCGAGTGCAATCTGTCCCGGCTGCAGGGATCACCCGAAAGGCCGTTTCCACGTTCAGCAGCAGGTGGATCTCACGGAGGCAATGTTGAGTGAAGATGGTAGACACAAAGATTGTGATTCCATTTAAGTGAAGTTCGAAGACGGGCAAACTAACCTCTGGCGGCAGAAATGGGACAGCGGGAGGATCTTCCCCGGGGGGAAGCAGGGAGGGCTCCAGGTGGGAATTTTCTTCCTGTTTTTCAGGGTGGTGCTAACCTGGGGTGTATATATGTGTCAGCAAAAAGGCTTTAAGTCATACTTTAAAAAAAAATATTTTTTATTGATTCTTTTACAGAGAGGAAGGGAGAGGAATAGAGAGCTAGAAACATCAATGAGAGAGAAACATGGGTCAGCTGCCTCTTGCACACCCCCTACTGGGGATGTGCCCGCAACCAAGGTATATGCCCTTGACCGGAATCGAACCTGGGACCTTTCAGTCCGCAGACCGAGGCTCTATCCACTGAGCCAAACCGATTTCGGCTGATTTAAAACATTTTTTAAAAAATATATATCTTATTGATTTTTTTACAGAGAGGAAAGGGAAGGGATAGAGTGTTAGAAACATCGATGAGAGAGAAACATCGATCAACTGCCTCCTGCAAAACCCCTACTGGGGATGTGCCCACAACCCAGGTACATGCCCTTGACTGGAATCAAACCTGGGACCTTTCAGTCCGCAGACCGAGGCTCTATCCACTGAGCCAAACCGGTTTCGGCTTAAGTCATACTTTTAACACAGGTGCTCTTTTTATACTTGTTACACTTTTGTTTTTAAGGAGGGCGGGGGAGGGGGGATTTGGAGCGGGGAGAGCCATTTTCTCCTGAAGTTACTTTCATTTCAGTGGGGTTATTAATTTTTCCTGTGCGAACAGTGGCCAGCCGAGAAGGTAGGTTTGCCTGAGAAGTCACCCTCTGGGTCAGGTGGGTGGACCTGGCAGGGGGTGAGGATGGCCAGCAGAGCCCACAGTGGGATGTGCAGGACAGGGTGTGGGCGGTGGGCAGTGAGCATGGGATGGTCTTAGAGAACAGGTGGCCATTTCCCCAAAGCTGGCAAGGGTCATCTTTTCCGGCCTGTGATGATGGGGAGAAAGTCAAGTTCAGCAGGCACTTGGAGTTCTATTGAATCGGACCAAAATATGAGTCTGAGGAGCCATTGTAAAAAGTCCCCTTACATGGCAGATCTTATGAACCGATGTGAAGCAATGTCCAAGGCAGAGTCAAGGGAAAGAGGCAAATCCTATCACATAATGGGCAGTGGCACCCGGCACCGTGTGTGTGTGTGTGTGTGTGTGTGTGTGTGTGTGTGTGTGTATGCGCGCGCGCATGCGCACAGACAAAATCTGGAAGCATACCAAGGACTAGAAACACTGATTATATCTGCAAAGCAGTTATGGGAGGAAACTTTTGCCTTTTGAGTCACCTGTGTCTGTAATGTTGGAATTTTCATAATGAGCATGCATGTCTAGCTCTTGATTTATGGGATGGGTAAGTCCTGAAAAGCATGAGTCCATTCAAAATGTTTACCTGAGTGCTGGCTGGTGTGTTGAGTGGTTAGGTCAGCGGCCATTGGACCTAAGGGTTCCCAGTTTTGATTCCCAGTTAAGGGCACCTACCTGGGTTGCAGGTTTGATCCCTGGCAGAACGGGGCGTGTGCAGGAGGCAACCAGACAGAGTGTGTCTCTCACATTGACGTTTCTCTCTTTCTCTTCTCCTCCCTTCTACTCTTTCAAATATCAGTGGAAAAATATCTCAGGTGAGGGTTAGCAACAAACAAACCACACAAAACAACAAAATAAAACAAAACAATAACAAACAAAAACCCCATATAAATGTCTATACTAATAAAAGGGTAATATGCTAATTAGACTGGCTAGACCAGAGGTCCTTCCTGACAAAGCGGGGGGCGTGGGAGGCCTGCAAACTGCCAGCGGTCCCTTACCCAGGCCAGTCCCACCCCCAAGCAGGGACCCCCACACTGATCAGGGTGTGGCTGGCCTGCAAACTGCCCATGGCCCCTCACCCTGGCCAACCCCGCCCCCAGTTACACCCCCCCCCATCCCGATCTGGGGCCCTCTTCAGGGCAGGCCAGCCAGCCCCTACCCGTGCACCAGGCCTCTATCCTATACAATAAAAGGGAAATATGCAAACTGACCCTAACAGCAGAAGGGCCAGAATGACTGCTGGACCAGTCACTGTGAGGCACACTGATCACCTCTTGGTCCCTTTCCCCAGCACCCGCAGCAGGGGTGGGGCCAGTGAGTGGGTGGGAACAGCCAACCTCTTGGTCCCTTCCCCTGGCCATCAGGCACTGATCACCCGGTGGCGAATGGGGAAGAGGGAGGGGGTAGGAAGGTGGTGGGGCAGTCGGGCCTGCTGCGGGCAGTTGGGGAAGATGGCCCTGATCACAGGCCAGGCCTAGGGACCGTACCCATGCATGAATTTCATGCACTGGGCCTCTAGTATATGAGTAATTATTCAAGAAACAAACACCCACCCGGCAAAGACTACGGAAGCTGCAGGTGGCTTTGGCCTACAACCATTAAATGTGTTTCTTTTTTTTCTCTGTTTTAGAAAAACGGGTTTCAGAAATGTTTGTCACATTGGGTGGCTTGGGAAGTGGGCAGGCTCAGGTCAGCTGACACAGGAAACGGGGCGTGGTCGGGAGCCCACAGGAAGACCCTGCCCATTTCTGAGGAGGAGAGCAGCAGGGGTGGGTCCGAGACGGTGGCGGGGAGAGGGGCCGCGGGAAGGAATCCAAGGCTGGAAAGGGGCGAGGTTGGGCCTCTTGTGGCAATTATGCCAGAAACAAGGGACACTTTCCTTTATAATCCTCGGGAAGCCAGGGGCTGACGCTCAGCGCGAGGCCATTCTCGGAGGAGAGAAGGAGGCTGCAGGCAGGGCGGGTGAGGGGAGAGGACCAAGCAGGGGAAAGGCCAGCCGTGAACTACCTGGGCCGAGAAAGAGGATCCGAGGCCGTGGTCTCCAAACTTTGTGGGTCAACATGCCCATGACACATTTGGGGGCACAGACCCTGGCATATGCATTGCTATGTCTGATAACTTATGCACTTGCACAGTTCTATTGCAGTTATTATAAAACAAAAGTAGCCGAAACCGGTTTGGCTCAGTGGATAGAGCGGCAGCCTGCGGACTGAAAGGTCCCGGGTTCGATTCCGGTCAAGGGCATGTACCTTGGTTGCGGGCACATCCCCAGTAGGGGGTATGCAAGAGGCAGCTGGTCGATGATTCTCTCTCATCGATGTTTCTAACTCTCTATCCCACTCTCTTTCTCTCTATAAAAAAAAAATAAAGAAAATATATTTAAAAAAAATAAAACGAAAGCAAAAACAACGTTAGGAGAAAAACTAAACATAAGGATAAAAGGAAGCTCTGAAATCCTCTCCCCGCACCCAGCGGACTGTCGTCTGGTGCATGTAGATCTGGCAGCCGGTGAGGGGCCAAGAAGGCCCCCCGCCAGGATCAGTGTCCCCAGTGGCCTCAGTGCTGCCCTCCCAGATCTCCTCCAGGAAGCAGGTCTGGGCGTGGGTGCAGAGCGTGTGTTTCTGTGTGGGGAGGGTTGTGGGCAGATGCGGTGGGGACAGAAAGTGCTGACTGTTGTCTCAGGGAAGTATCTGGTTGGGGAGACTGAGGGGAATCACCCATGGGCAGGAAGCGTTACCCCCCGGGATATTATGAGGGTGCCAAGAAGTCCAGAAACTTGCCCCAAGTCACACAGCCTGCACCAGGATGGGGACCCAGGTTTGGCTGACGGTAGAGCCTGTCTGTCCCTCAGGGCTGCACCCCCCCCCCCCCCGCCCCGGGAACTTTCCGTCAGGCCTTCTTTCAGGAGGAGCAAGGTGTTGGGGTTGAGATCCATTGTCACAACAGGCTGGTCGCCCTGGGTCAGGCAGAGCGCCGCAGCAGACACGGTGGGCACCCTGTCCACAGGTACCGAGGACATCTGCCCACAGGCCGTGACCTCCCTCCATCTCAAGGCTTTGTCCCGGGAGAGACCTAGATGAGAACCAACGCGGGCTGCCATTCATGCCGGGCCTGGGGCCGCTTAGAGAGGGCACAGGGCATGCCGAGGCCAGATGCTCCTCGTCTGAGGGATTTTTTAGGAGAATCTGAAGCATGAGCTAATACAGGCCATTCATAAGGGCCACGCCACTGAAAACAGGTGAGTGGGGTCTCTGGGGCTCACCAAGGTGGGTGGGACGGTGTTAGCGAGGCTGAGGGGGGACTCAGGCGTGGTACCCGCCTGCCAGCTCCGTGGGAGGTTGGAGGAGAACTCGGCAAAGGAACAATGGCCTCTGCCAGCGCTTCTGTCTGGGAGAAAGCTGCTCCCCCACCCCTCGTCCCAAGGCCGGATAATTCTGCTAGTCCCTGTACGTCCCCGGTGCTTTTCGAGCCGCTGCCCCAGCTCTTGGAGGCAGAGCAAGTGAGTCTGCATAAGTCAGTGTGCAGGCCCTTTAAGAGGAACTGCTGGGACTCTCGCATTCTGCATCTCCCTCAGCCACAATCCCTCCTGGTTTTTACGGCCAGGAGTTAGGAGGATTTCTCTTCATGGCACTGGGACCCTGGGCTGTGGAGCCTGGGGTGGTGCTGGGTCCCCTGGACCCTCAGTGGGGGGGAACCTCTGCAGCAGCGCTATCCCTCCCAAATGTTAACTGTCACACGTACGTGTGGGACCAGCCTGTTTCACATCCCCACTCCTTCCTACCAGTCTTGATGTGGCTTCTTCTTTGTATTTTCAGTCCTAGGACTTTTGTTCAGCTATCTTTCAGATGGTTCTGAATGATGATTGTTCTGTAGTTTAGCTGTAATTTTGACGGGGTTGTGGAAGGACGGGAGTGCCTTGTGTACCTCTGTGGCCATCTTGGTTACCCCCACTACCATTTGTTAAGTGGCTGACGAAACAGGCCCCGTGTCCTTTTTGGCACCATTGCTCATCCTCACTGCTTCCTTTCTGGGAAGTAGTACTGAAATACCCAGGGCATTTTCTTTTTTCTTTTTTAAAAATATATTTTATTGATATTTTACAGAGAGGAAGGGAGAGAGAGAGAGAGAGCTAGAAACATCGATGAGAGAGAAACATCGACCAGCTGCCTCCTGCACACCCCCCACCGGGGATGTGCCCGCAACCAATGTACATGCTCTTGACCGGAATCGAACCCGGGACCCCTCGGTCCGCAGACCGATGCTCCACCACTGAGCCAAACCGGTTTCGGCACCCAGGGTATTTTCTAAAATATATATATTTTATTGATTTTTTACAGTGAGGAAGAGAGAGGGCTAGAGAGTTAGAAACAGCGATGAGAGAGAATCATCAACCAGCTGCCTCTTGCACACCCCCTACTGGGGATGTGCCCGCAACCAAGGTACATGCCCTTGACCGGAATCGAACCCGGGACCTTTCAGTCCGCAGGCCAACGCTCTATCCACTGAGCCAAACCGGTTTCGGCACCCAGGACATTTTCATGCCTTCTCTGCATCTAAAACATTTCTGGGAATGTTTTAAGCTACCACTTATTTAAGTGCTTCTTAATAGTAAGCTGGGCTTCTGCATTTCCATGCAATTTGAATGTATTTGCATTCAGTCCAGGTTGTGAAAAGCCCTGATTATTTTGTGGTTTCCTGTGCTTGGAACATGCACCCTGGCCAGGCGAAGCTGCCAGCCCTCATCAGACCCGGTGCTCACCACAGACTGTCTTTGCTCAGTCTCCCTTCTTGCGCCTGTGGCTGGCAAGTGCCAACAACCCAACCCAGCTCTGTGTAGGCCCAGCTTTTGTCTTTTTTGCTTTTTATAGGTTTTTGTTTTGGGTTTGTTTTTTTTTTTTTTTTTTTTTTTTGCTTTTAAAAAAAAAATCAAAACTTTATGCTTTTGCTCTTTTAAGGACAAGAAATCTATCCCAGCATCCCACACATAAGGCACATACATTAAAAAAATTTTTTTTTTTTAGCAATAATCACACCTCGGATAAACCTCATTGGCTACGATACCACCACTGTGCAAAGCTATAAGGCTTTGCTTAAATGCCTTAAACATACTTAAACGCCTCCTGAAGTGGTGATGGGGAGTTCAAGTTGGGTATCCCCTAGGGCTGAGAGAGAGGAAGGCCCGAGGCTCCTGGAACACTGACTGCGCTCCTGTGTGGGCTGTGCCAGCTCCTCCGGATAATGCTGTCCCTGAGGCATTGCTTCACTCCCCTCTGGTGTTCCGCTTGACTCCCAGCCCCAGATGACAGTGTCTGAAGTACTGGCTTTGTCATTATGGAAGTCTTGCTATGACCTCTTCTGTAAATGAGAATTCCGCTGTCTTCCTCCTAGAAGCAGATGTGGGACTAAATAAAACGAGAACTCTAAAGAATTCTCATAATGAGGTCTCCCCTCAATGAATGAGCTATCTACCCCAGAAGGGAGGGCCAACGGCATGTGCTGACTGCCTCCTCCGAGTCCCATCTGTAAATAGAGCAGGTTATACTTCTCTCACAAGGTGTTCTTGTGAAATGCAAATAAAATATTCTACATAAAACTCCTGTCCAATGAATGGAAATTAGTAGTTCTCTATTGCCGACAATTGCTCAAGAGGCCCCTGTTGTCACACCGAACACCACAATGTTTCTGAGCTAAGCAACAATTCAACTGAGTGCCACGGACTGGGGATCAGAGGTGAAGGTGAGAGATGAGACCCCATGGTGTCTTTAAGGAGCTCACAGGCCGAAACTGGTTTAGCTCAGTGGGTAGAGCGTCGGTCTGTGGACTGAAAGGTCCCAGGTTCGATTCCGGTCAAGGGCATGTACATTAGTTGCGGGCACATCCCCGGTAGGGGGTGTGCAAGAGGCAGCTGGTCGATGTTTCTCTCTCATCGACATTTCTAGCTCTCTATCTCTCTCCCTTCCTCTCTATAAAATATCAATTATATATATTTTAAAGGAGCTCACAGGCCAGAGGAGGAAGACAGATTGGGCTCTGTCATTGCTAAATGATAGGAGAAGGTGTGCAAAGCAGAGAGCAAGACACAGGCAAGGGAGCCTGGCTGGTCTGGTGGGGGCTGGGCAAGCTTCCCAAGAGAGACCCTGGCACTGGAGTTATGGGCCTGAGCTTGTCAGGCAGAGGAGGGGAGTTGGGATTCCAAGTGTAGGGAAGAGTGTGGCGATGATACCTGAGCCATGCACCACTTGGAGAGGGTGCGGGAAAGCTCGTGGCTTAGAACAGAAGGCGGAAGGTGAGGCTGGAGAGGAGGCAGGGTTTGACTTTTTACTCCAGAATCACTGCTAGGGCAACCAAGTCTCTGCCTTCCTTGTTCCTGATTTGCCCAGTGCCTGGTCTCTGCCTCTCCAAGGGGAACGAGTAAAGCAGGACGTGAAGGGGGGGGGGGGGGAAGACAGGGGTAGAGGTGGGTTTGGCATTCTGTAGGGTAGTCAGAGAAGTCGTCTTTGATACGGTGACATCTGAAGGAAGGGAGCAAGCCCTGTGACTATCTGGGGAAACTGTCCTAGGAAAAGGAATATGCAAAGTACAAAAATCCCAAAGTAAGACTGTGCTTTCTGGATCTAAGAACAGGGTCCACTGTGGCTGACGCAGAGCGGTGTGGGGAAGAAGTAGGAGAGGAGGTCAGTGGAGACCAGGTAATAGTAGGCCTGCTGGCCATTGTAAGGATTTGGACTTTTACTCTGAGCCTACAGAGGGTTTTGAGAAAAGGAATAATTTGATCTGAATTGAGTTTTTGAAAGTTTACATAAGCTGCTTGGTGGAGAGGGGATTATAATGATGAGGGTGGAGGCAGGAAGACCAGTTAGGAGGCTACCAAAATAATCCAGGTGAGAGGTGATGGTGGCTTGGGCCATATTGGAAGCCGTGGGAAGAAGCACTGGGTTCTGATGTATTTTGAAGGTACATGAACATGATTTACTAATTGGTTGCATGAGGGCACGGGAGGAAGGAAGGAATCCAGGATGACCCTGAGATGCTTTTGCCTGAGCAACTGGAATTGTTCATTTTGTGGTGAAGGTAATCGAGAGGCACACATTGGAGGGATCGGTGATGCCAAATCTGGGATGTCCATTAGGTAGTCAAGTTGAGAAGTCAAATTGTAAATTGGAGATCGAAGTTTGGAGTCTGAGGTAGAGAGCTGAGCTGGTAGAGTTTTAACTTTGGGAGTCATGTAGCCCATGAGACTGGATGAGGTTAGAAAGGAATGATAGAGGCACGGTCCAAGGCTTGAACCTTGATATACTCCAAAGTTTAGGGTCAGAAATGTAAGGAGATGCAGCGAGGCCAGAGGAGATCCAGGGGGAGGGCGTGTCCAAACCAGGAGGGAGGAGTGATCTGCTCCTCCAAAGGAGGCTGCTGATGAGGTCTGAGGCTCGCCCACCAGATTGGACAACTGGCCGTTGGAGCAAGGCACCAAAGCCAATGAGCGTGAGCTCCAAGAGGAAGGGAGAAAAGAAATGGATGACGGTCATTGGACGCCTCTTAAAGAGTTCTAAAGGGGGCAGAGAAATGGAGCCATGTCTGAAGCAGGATGAGAGATAAAGGAAGAGACATTTGTTGTTGCTTTGCTTCTCCATCCTGTTACTGATTAGGTCGGCCATGGTTGAAGTTCTGACAGGCAAATGCAACGGAGAGTGTTGGGGTATATGAAAGGAAGTTCTGTAATGAGGAGCTGTGAAATCTAAGTTGAGGGCAATGAAGCCATGAAGGGGGAAATTATTAGCAAAAGCATACCTGAGTACACATAGATTGTAGGTCTCACTTGGAAGAAGAATTATCGGAGTCTGTGAAAGAAAAGGAGAAAAATACAAGCTCTGGAAGACAGGGCCTAGTGTGTTGGGGCTGGGACATTAGAAACTGAGATCATCAAGGGCTGCAGTCAGTGGTAGTGACAGGTCCCAGGGTATGGCTGTGGGAGGGAACAGAGGTAACAAGGCCATTGGTGCAGAGTAGGTCATGGAACTGAGGGGCTGGGTGCTATAAACTGAATGTTTGTGTTCCCCCAAATTCATATGCTGAAACATCACCCCTAATAGGGTGGTATTTGGAGGTGGGGCTTTTGGTTTTGAAGGTGGAGCTGCCATAAATGAGATTAATGCCCTTATATAAGAGGGTTCAGACAGTAGCTTGAAAGACAATCTTCTTTGAACTTGCATGTGGTGCTGACGTTGAAGGTTTTAGCCAAACCACAATTACCCGTTAGCGTAACATTAGGACCGTTTTTCTTCCCCATTTACTCAGCAGTATATACTTGTTATCGTCAGAGCTTGAATGTTACAGTGACCTTTGAAAGCCTTGTTTACAAAAACATGTAGCTCTTCATTGTGAGATTATATCCCGAGGAAGGTTTACAAAATCTGTGTTCAAATTTCTTTACTCATTTTTTTTTATTTTTTATTTCACCGGGGTCATCAGACAACCTTTACAAACAAATAAAGTAGCAGTGAGGTCATTTCAGGCTAAGGTATCTTCCCCAAACAGCTGTGACTACTGAAAAAGAGGAAGAAAAGAAGGGGGGGGGGGGAAGAAGGAAGGAAAAAGAGAAGGAGGGCGGAAGAAAAAACGAGAGGCATGAAGAGAGGAAGGAGTGAAGGAAGGGTGAAAGGAAGGTAGCATGCATGTAAGCAAGGAGGCTATGAATTCCAGTGTAAGATTGTGTGTGGATTGGTCCTTTCTGAAGGAAAATTTTCAGAAAAAAATACCCTTGCCTTTTACTCAGCCATCTCTGGTGCTAATTTTTATCTTCTAGAATTAATAAATGTCTGTGGGATGAATTAACTGATTGTTATTGCCTTAATAGAACAAAGATTTCCCCATGGTTCTTAGAGCCTTGGGCTTCTGGTCTTAAGTGACATCATCCTTCCTGCCCCATCCCACCCCCACCCTCATCGACACCCTCCACCCACATACCCTACTTCTGCTTAGCTCCTGAGGGTATGCTTCTTTTTCTCCTCCATCATGTGTGTTCAGAAGCTCTTCGGCTTTTATTAAATGCAGCACTATTGTTAATACATTAAAGAACTTCATCTCATGCCAGCCACACCCTGGCACCAGACCCGGCCGGGCAAGGGGCCAGATGTGGAGTGAGGTTCTCCTTGCCAGTGATCAAGTTTGGTTAAGAACTGAGATATTCGCTGCCTCTAGGATGTTTTTCTAGCTGCATTTAGGGCTCTGGTAGTTTCTTCCTCTGGGGATGGAGTTCAGTCATCTGAACTGGGTGGGAGTGACGAGGGGACAGGAGCTGTAATAAAAAGGTGTAAATAAAACGGAGGTGAGGGCAGCGAGGGGAGCTGGCTCTGGCCAGGGGGGTGAGAAAATAAACTGTTGGAAGCCTCTCCAGTCTTCAAAACCCTTAACACATTATCCTGCTCGCAAACATTGTCTGGACTAGACTTGGCTCTGAGAGGTCTACCGGTGTTCATCGTGATAACACATGATGAGTTTCCTATCAAAGCATAGTGAGGTGGTTGCTGTGAGGAGATTGCGTGGCTAATTTTGTAGCCTCCTGTGGGGTCAGGCAGCTTTGAAAGCCTTCCAAGCACGGTGTCTCAGCCATGAGTCATCAAGGCCATCGCCCAGGCTCTTGAGCACATGACAGAATCCTCATTTGAGCACACAAGTCCTTACGAGCTCCAGTGAGATGAAAGGGAGAAACCTCCAAAGTGAGGCCCACTAGCGCCTTTGAGGGTGCCCTGGGTGAAACATCCATCAACACTAATGGCGCCAAGCGGCCAGAGTTCTCCCCACCTTGGCACCCCCTTCCTAGACCCCGGCGACAAGGGAAGGCTGGGAAGGAGACTGTCGTTCTGGCCGTAACAAAGGGTGGCGGGAATGCAGCCAGGAGGGCTGCTCTTTGTAGATTGAACATCTGATGCTGTGGATGCACCACCCTGAAGCTGATCATCACTTTAAGATCTAGCCAAATCCAGAGGAATTTCTCACCACCACCCCCCCTCCCATGAACCAGCCACAGGACCAAATGTGTCTGAGACAGACCGGCCACCCATACAGAAGGCCAGGCTCAGCGGGCAATGCATTAAACATGCCAAGGAGCTGGAGGGCGGGGAGAGCTAGAGGAGAGATGCTGGGGGGGGGGGGACGGGAGAGTGGTCTTAGCTCATCAAGAAGGTGGCCACAGCCGAAACCTGTTTGGCTTAGGGGTAGAGCGTCGGTCTGCAGACTGGAGGGTCCCCGGTTCGATTCCGGTCAAGGGCATGCGCATTGGTTGCGGGCACATCCCCGGTGGGAGGTGTGCAAGAGGCAGCTGGTCGATGTTGCTCTCTCATTGACGTTTCTGGCTCTCCGTCTCTCTCCCTTCCTCTCTGTAAAATATCAATAAAATATATTTTAAAAAAGAAGAAGAAGAAGAAGGTGGCCACAGGCAGTGTCCCAAGTCTCCCACTCTGGGGCGCGGCCATAGTGACCCATCAGCAGAAGAGAGGAGTCACACCAAACCCCGATCCCATGGATTCTCTATGGGAAGACCTGACGCAAGGGGCTCTGGGTATCACCCTCCATGTGATGGAGGCCAGCAGGAAGACCTCCTGGTTTCCGTTCTGTACTGCACTGCCTTTCACAACAAGGACCCAGAGTGAGGTTGCTTTAACTCGTCTCCTAGGTAGCAGGCACTTTCACACTCATAATCATCTTGGCTGAGAGAAGCCACGTCACCCAGCCGAGGTCAGCTGGTGGATGCACAGCAGGGCAGCAGTTGACAGGCTAGTGTGCGCACCACAGATAAGAAGCCTTTTACAAAAAATAAAAAATAAAAAAATTAATTAAAGCACAGGCTAGGGTCCCCCTCCAGTCCGAGGCTCCATAACACCCTGCCAAGATCCTCTTAACCCAGCTGCTTCACTGCCTGTCTTGGCCACGTCACGAATGAATCCACTTTGCTCTCCTCTCTGATTAGTTCCATGCTGCCAAACACACCACACACGGCATTTCTATGGAGACAGAAATGTGGAAATAGCTTTTCTGTGTGGGGGGGGAAAAATAAAACATGCTGAAAAGAATGCTTTGAGAATAAGGAATGTGAGAAAACATTTTTTTAAAAATATTTTTTATTGATATTTTACAGAGAGGAAGGGAGAGAGATAGAGAGCTAGAAACGTCGATGAGAGAGAAACATCGACCAGCTGCCTCTTGCACACCCCCCACTGGGGATGTGCCCGTAGCCAAGGTACATGCCCCTGACCGGAATCGAACCTGGGACCTTTCAGTCCGCAGACTGACGCTCTACCACTGAGCCAAACCGGTTTCGGCGAGAAAACATTTTTTAAATGCGATTTCCCCTTTTTCAGTTTTGCTTCCTCCTTGGAAAAGGCCCTCAGCATATAGCAGTCCCCCCATTTTGGGGAAAGGCAAGATCACAGAGGCTGGTCCACTCCCATGACCCTTTATTAGCCCCTTAGAGTAGTAGTACTCAACCTTACCATGCTGAAGAATCTCTTGCAGAACTGGCTAAAGTAGATCCTGGGCCCCCCGACTCCAGAGATTCTGTTTCAGTAGGCCTGGATGGGGTGGGGGCAGAATTGTCATTTGTGATGACAAACTCCCAGATAATGCATATGATAGGGTTCAGGACCCGTTACCCCAAAACATAGCACCTTGGCCTGTTGGGTAGCTTAAGTGCTGAAGGAGTGTGAGAAAATAGTGGAAGCGCAAAGGTCACTCTATTTCCCCTAACAGATCATAAGAATTCCCTTGTGGAATTTCTTTGTGAAAAGTCCTTTTATATACCCCTCTAGCGATGAGAAATCTGTATCAACAAGCCTTGTTAAACTAGCTCATGACTTCCTAGTTACTTTTGCACCCCTTACTACCCCTTGCCCAGACTTGTCAGCTCTTTATAAATTTGTTTTGTTTAAAAGGGGTGAAAGCTCCCTGCTCTGGCCACTGATTTGGGTGTCCATTCTCTTGTGAAAGCTCCCATATACATGTAAAAATAAAAATAAATAAAAGAGTTAAGCTTTTTTCCTATTAGTCTGTGGCAGTTTAATTTTCAGAATGAGCTAGGAACTTTTCCCTCCCCTACACAAATGCTTCTGGTCGGTGCACCAGGTGTTGAGTGGCACTACCTTGGGGAAATCACAAGTGAATCGTCTCTGTTTACTGGCTGCGTCTGTCAGGCAGAGCTAGAAGAAGGGAGAGCTTTCTAGATCGCCCTGAGGGGTCCTGGGAAATGTCCCTAGGGTGTTACTATCACCCCGGAATCTCAGGCTGCCCCCAACTTTCTATTCCTCACACCAACTTGGTAGGGAGAAGCTTGGAAAGAAATGGAGGATTTGTAAGCATGCATATAAGCCTAACCAGTGGTCACGGACAACAGGGGGCTGGGGGCATATGTGGGGAGGGGTTTGGGATGGGAATGGGGGGATGAGGACAAATATGTGATACCTTAATCAATAAAGAAATTTTAAAAAAAATCTCTCTATTCCATAAAAAAAAGAGAAAAGAAATTAAGGAGGTGCTAAAACACACTTTGCCGAATAGTAATTTTGCTGCCACCATACCTGCCAAAAGAATTATCTTTTGTAATAAAAGGTAATGTGCAAATTGACCCAAAGGCTGAACAACCAGTCACTATGATGCACACTGACCACCAGGAAGCAGACGCTCAATGCAGGAGTTGGCCCCTGGTGGTCAGTGCACTCCCACAGGGGAGCACTGCTCAGCCAGAAACAGGGCTCACAGCTGGCAGTGCAGTGGTGGTGGTGGGAGCCTCTCCAGCCTTCGTTGTCGGCGGGTGGTAAGGAGCAAGGGTCCTGGATTGTGAGAGGGCACAATCTGGACTGAGCCCCCCCCCCTCAGTGCACAAGTCTCATGCACCAGGCCTCTAGTCCTATATAATAAAGAGGTAATAGGCAAATTGACCATCACACCATCACACAAGATCGCCACCCCCATGTGGTCACAAGATGGCTGCCAGAAGATGGCCAGCAGGGTCGGGCAGTTAGGGGTGACCGGGCTGACAGGGGAGGGCAGTTGGGGGCAATTGGACTAGCAGGGGAGCAGTTAGGCATCGATCAGGCAGGCAGGGGAGTGGTTAGGGGGTGATCAGGCTGGCCAGCAGAAGCATTAGGGGCAATCAGGCAGACAGGCAGGTGAGCAGTTGGGAGCCAGCAATCCTGGATTGTGAGAGGGATGTCCGACTGCCAGCTTTAAGCCTAAACTGGCAGTAGGACATCCCCAAGGGGTCCCAGATTGGAGAGGATGCAGACTGGGCTGATGGACAACGTATATATATTAAGGCTGATATGCAAAGTGTCCCCTAGGGAGTTTGACCAGGAGACCAGGAGTTTAATCGCTCGCTGTGATATATGCTGACCACCAAGGGGTGGCGTGGAATGAAGGAAGGCCCCAGCTGGCAGCTGGAAGGCTCTGATCGGCCTTGATTGCTGGCCAGGCCTAGGGATCCTACCCTGGCACAAATTTTGTGCACCAGGCCTCTAGTTAGAAAAATAATATCTGTGTTTGATCAAGATCTGAAGACTTGATGTTTAACATACGTATCAGTTTCTTTTTTAATATATTTTATTGATTTTCCACAGAGAGGAAGGGAGAGGGATAGAGAACTAGAAACGCCGATGAGAGAGAAACATCGACCAGCTGCCTCCTGCATACCCTACAGGGGATGTGCCCGCAGCCAATGTACATGCCCTTGACCAGAATCGAACCTGGGACCT
Source organism: Vespertilio murinus (assembly GCA_963924515.1). Taxonomy (NCBI): domain Eukaryota; kingdom Metazoa; phylum Chordata; class Mammalia; order Chiroptera; family Vespertilionidae; genus Vespertilio; species Vespertilio murinus. The sequence goes on from OZ004713.1 coordinate 19,480,151, forward strand.
TTCAGTCTGCAGACTGGCACTCTATCCACTGAGCCAAACCGGTTTCGGAGATATCAGTTTCTTTAGTTGTAAGTATGGGAAATACTACCCCTTTGGGGATTGTTGTGAGAATGAAAGTTTCAGCTTGTATGTGTAGTGTCAGAGCCCAAATCTGGTTTCTCCGAATCTCTTATAGTATACTCACCAGTGACAACAATAACAGTGATTCCCTTGGAGCAAGCAACTTACTGGGTCCAGACTTTGTGCCAACTCCTTAATAAACAATGGACACCCTACGGAGGGAGGTGTTATCTCTATTGTACTGGTGAGGAAACCCCGCTGAGATATTAACTAACTTGCCCAAGGTCACAGTGCCGGGGATTGAACCTAGTTCCCACTCTCAATGAGGTTGTCACCACCTCACTGAACCCCAGGAATCCTCCCAGCAGTGCCTCTCAAGATGATGTACTTCCAAGTAAATTGCTACATCAGCATATGTCCCCTTATATTTTTTAAAAAATGAACAACAAAAAAAGGAAATAACAAGTGTTAATAGGATGTGAAGAAGTAGGAAGCCTTGTGCCCTGTTGGTGGGGATGTAAAATGGTACAGTTGCTATGGAGAACAGTGTGACCTTTTCTCAAAAAATTAAAAATAGAACTACCATACAGTCCAGCAACTCCACTTGTAGATTGAAAGCAGGGAATGAAGGAGATATTTGCACACCCATGTTCAGAGCATTACTCACAAAAGCTAAAAGGTGTCCATTCGTGGATTAATGGATAAACAACAGAATGTGGTACATATACATACAGTGGAAAACTATTCATTCTTTTTTAAAAAAATTATTGATTGATTAAGGTTTCACATATTTGTCCTCATCCACCCCATTCCCATCCCCCATCCCTCCCCACTCATGCCTCCACCCCTCTATTGTCCTTGACCACTGGTTAGGCTCATATATATGCACTCAAGTCCTTTGGTTGATCTCTCCCTTTTATCTCCACCTTCCTTCTGAGGTCCAACAGTTTGATCCATGGCTCCTTGTCTCTGGGTCTGTTCCTGTTCATCAGTCTATGTTGTTCATCATTTCTCCTAGAGGAGTGAGATCATGTCCTACTGAAAATATACTTACAAAAACTGAAAATGAGATAAGCAATAATGGTTATGCTGAACGGCAAATGAATCAGTCTGTAGTGAGTTTCTTTCTGGGTCAACAGTTCTTTTGAGACCCAATTTTAATGTCAAACAGTTCCTTATGTGTACATGTCAGCAATGATATTTCAGTTCTGGATGGTGGACAAATGGTGGTAATGCAGGTCCAACCCTTTTTGGTTTGGTCCTGGGGAAAACCATTCATTCTTAAAAAGAAATAAAATTCTGACACATGCTACAACATAGATGGACCTTAAGGGCATTAAGCTCAGTGAAACAAGCTAGCAACAAGGGATAAATATTGAATGATTCCTCTTATATGCAGGATCTAGAGTACAAATTTATAGAAAGTACAATGGTGGCAGCCTGGGATGGGAGACAGAGAAGGGGGTGTTGTTTAATAGGTCAGAGCTTCAGTTTTGCGGATGGATGGTTATGCAACAATGTGAATATTCACTTAAAGATGGTTAAGATGGCACATTTTGTTATATGTATTTTATTATTATTTTTAAATATATTTTTTTTACTGATTTTAGAGAGGAAGGGAGAGGGATAGAATCCTCAATAATGAGAGAGAATCATGGATCAGCTGTCTCCTGCAGTCATATGCCTCAGTGCAGCTCACAATAGAGTTCTGAAATTTAATAGTTGGGGTGCATGTGGGAGGCAACCAGCCAATGTTTCTTTCTCTCTCTTCCCCTCCTCCTTCCCTTACACACACACTCTCTCTAAAGTTCAATGGCAAAAATATCCTCGGGTGAGGATTTTAAAAAACAAGCTAGAATAAAAGGTCATCAAAATAAACCCAAAGAAAGTAGGTGGATGGAGTATAAAAATTGACAAAATTTAATGATGTGGAACACTCACATAAAAAATAAATAAAACAAAAACTTAGTCATTGAAAAAACCATTACTATAGATGAGTCTAGTTAAATCTCATAATTAAGATATCTGAATATAAAATTTTTAGAGATATCATTTGAAATGAGACAGGATACTAACAATGAAATTTTAAAATATTTTAAAAACTACTAAAAAGAAATTAATCTTAATGAAAAAATTAAACTCGAGGTCAAAATACAGAATTCTTAGAAAATACAAATTGCTAATATTTATACAAAAAGAGATAGAAAACCAGAATTAGCCAATAACCACAGCAGACATTATAATTATTGTTAAAGTTCCTTCCCAAGAATAAAAAGCCCTCACCGGTGTGGCTCAGTTGGTTGGGCGTCCTTCGGTGCACTAAAAGGTGGCCTGTTGAATTCCTGGTCAGGGCACACGCCCAGGTTGCAGGCTTTATCCCCTGTAGGGGGCATATAGGAGGCAATCGAGCTATGTTATGCTCTCACATCAATGTTTCTCTCTCTCCCCCTCTCCCTTCCTCTTTCTCTAAAAATCAATTTAAAAAATCTTTAAAAACAAAACAGGCTCAGGGTAATTTTGTTGGTGAATTGCATCTAATTTTCCAGGACCTGATCATTTCTGTGGTACCTAAATTCTTCCAGAGCACAGAAAACAAACGTCTCGTTGCCAAACTGGAGAGGGTGGCCTATGCACCAACGGGGGGCTGTGGGAAGCAGATGCTGACTGGAGGTAGGCATGCAGGCAGTTTATTGGTGAACAGCACCTGTGAAAGGGAAAAGGTGGCATCCAGATTGGCAGGAGAAACCGTCAGAGCTGCAGGCAGTTGTGTCCACACCTCTGTCTGCCCAACGAGACGCTCCAGAGCAAAGGTTGCCTATTAGAGGAGCCCTGCGTTGGGCAAAAATAGCTCAGCCCTTGTACCTTCCTTAGTTTTGCTTAGTCATTATTTGAACACATCCTGAGAAAAGCGTGACCTTGGCTTACCACAGCATGTTAAAAAAGAAAAGAAAAAGAGGAAAAAAAAAAAAAGAAAATGAAGAAAGAAGGAAGAAAAACTATAGGCTACTAGCACTAAAAAGTGAAAGGCAAAAATTCTAAATAGCCTATTAGCAAATTGAATCTAATGGTATCTTAAAAGGATTATACATAAAGAATGCAAAGATGTTTTAAGCAGAGAATCTATTAATTTGTTACATTAATGGATTAAATGGGAGAAAAGATATTCCCATAACAATAAATGCTTTGATAAGTGGTTTTGATAAAATGTGTGCCTATTTCTAAACAAGAACATAAAATTCTTGGCCAGCTGGGGATAGAAGGAAACTTATTTTTTAAAATCCTCACCCGAGGATATTTTTACCATTGATTTTTAGAAAGAGTGAAAAAGAGGGAGGAGGCAGGGAGGGGGGCGAAGAAATAACCATCTGGAGCATGGATCATCTAAATCTGAAACTGACCTGGAATTGAACTTTCGACTCTTCAGTCTACCGGCCAATGCTCCAACCACTGAGCAAAACCTGTCAGGGCAGAAGGAAACTTTACTACGACAAAGATCAAACAGTTAGCAAACATCCTATTCAGTGGTGAAAAATGAAGCAATCCAGAAAAGTAAGGAATGAGACAAGGTTTTCTAAGATCACCATTACTACTTAGCAGTCCACTGGTGACCCTACCCAATCCAATTTCTTAGAAAAGTAATTTAAAAATTGCTATTTGCTGTTCTAAAATGGATTGTGATGATAGTTGTACAATTCTGTGAATATCAAAAAAAAAAAAGAATTGTATCCGTTAAGTAGGTAAATTGTATGAGGTATGAATTATATCTCCATAAAGCTGTTAAAAAATCATCTTGTCTTACATAAGATATTTACTATTTAGAAGATACTTATCCACTTAGAAAATCAAAGAGAATAAAACTTAAAAAACTCATAAAAGTGAGAGACTCTAGACAGGTGGCCAAGAACAATATCAACATACAAAAGTCATGTGGTAATAAACAAGCAATAGCCACTTTCAAAACATCACAGGATATAATAAAAAGGAACACATTTATTATACACAGAAAGATTAAGCACCCAAGAATAGACCTAATGAGATATGTAGAAAACAAATTTTTTTAAAAGAACTTTTGTGACTTTATTTGAGCCAGACTGTCGACATATGCCAGGAAGCAGAACCTCAACGAATTGAGATAATGCCCCGGAGAATGGTGGGTTACATCTGTATTTATACATTGCAATCAAAAGAAAGGGACATAGGTGGGTTACATGAACTCCATCGGTGATGGACTAGAGAGGCGGGAGAAAGCAAAGCAGGGAAACCCCTGGCATTGGATAAAAAGTAAAATGATGGACACATACTTAGGTGGGCGCAGGAACAATTAATATGATAACAGTGAAGGAATTTGTGGTATCTGTCCTGGTGCCCCGCACATTAGGTTGTGCCCCAAGGGGTCCAGAAAAAGGGAAGTTATAAATTTCCCAGACATTTCAAAGGGTATGTTATTATAGATGCAAAAAGACACATAGGCTCAGTGAAGGTAAAGATTAACCTTGTCAGTGAAGATACTGGCCTGGGATGTAACTACCCAGAAGATAAAATTTTAAAACCAAACAATTTTACCGACGGGCATAAACTGAGGTCTAAAGCATGGCTGCCAAGCATCTCCTGCACCCCAAGCCCCGCTTCAGGAAGGCCACGGGGATTCCCTCTGCAGAGCAAGCCAGCATCACAGGGACAACGAAGAATGTGATGGACGAATTCTAAAAACTGAGGGATAGAATAGGTCCAGAGGTGCTATTGGCGGAAGTGGGGTTCTTAGGGTACCACCTCAATAAACATTTCTGGAGGCCCTCACTGGAGGATGAAATGGTAGGTCGCTTTATTTCCGTGGCATTACGTCCCTTCAGTAAAGCTAGAAGCAGAGTCCGAGTCCAGAGTGTCCTCTCCATGTTAGAGCGGGGTCCATTTCAGTGTCGGGCTAGTTGCAGTCCATGCGTGAGAATAAACAAGTCATCTTTTCTGTCAAAGAACAGTTTAGACAGCCGCCATTTTGGACTTGGTGATTTGGCAGCCGCCATGTTGTCCTCATGGCTTGCAGCTCCCCTGGGGGCAGCCATTTTGAAACAGCAAAGGCCAGTCCTTCCCTTTGAATTAGCCAATCTCGAAAGCCTGTAAGCTTGAGCTCCAATCAAGAGCAAAGGAGAGGTCATGTGCATCAGGGATTATAAACCTGAACAGACCACCTGCTCGGTGTGTGTGCTTCCAGACTTTGTGTGAGCACGCTTCAATATAGAAGTAAAGATGTTTGCCTTTCTGCCTGGCTCCTAAGTATGTTTTGTATTTTACTAGGACTCTTGACTTGGGGGGCTCGCCTTATTTCTAACACATGAGTCCACTGTGTGTGCGGTCTGCATGGCTGTGGGTCAACTAGGCAAAAGCAAGGGAGTCCACAAGCCCAGAGTCACACAAGCCCTAAGAGCAGCAAAAGGAAGCAAGAGGGTACAAAGGGGCGAGTTCTTTTGTTCAGGGGGTTAAATATCCCAAATTTTGAGTCCTTGCATCAGCCACGCCCATTCTGTCCAATGACCTTTGTTCTCAAGTGTGACTGACAAGTACCTTCGCTAATCCCCCCATCTTGACAGAGTGTGTGTATATCTCCCCTTGGTTGGACCCCTGGGGAGTGTAGAGGTGTAGCTTCCTAGTGAAGTTGCGTAAATGACGCGCCTATAATGTCTGGCTTACCCCTTTGCTCCTTTCCTGTTATTAATAACTAAGTTAATTGCAATGTTATCAGAGGCATGGATGCATGGAACAAACTGACAGATCTCAGGGAGGAGGAGAGTGGGGAGGGGGGAAGGAGATGGACCAGGAGAGATTAACCAGGAGGCATATACCGTATTTTTCGCACCATAAGATGCACCCGACCATAAGACGCACCTGGTTTTTAGAGGAGAAAAATAGGAAAAAAAATATTCTGAACCAAATAGTGTAATAAAATATTTAATAAAGTATAACAGAATAATATTTGAACCATATAAACTGAACAGCAGTCAACAGTGGCATTGAGAACCATTATCACTGTCATTAACACATAAAGACAAAGGTTTGAGTACTCTAGTCTTCTGAAAACCCCAAGAACTCTTCTTCGCTAGAGTCAGAATTCATGAAGCTCATTTGGTCACAATCACTGACATCACTTTCTTCTCTGTCTTCGTATAAAATACAGTCTTCACTTCCATCTAAGGCATTGCTAATGCCACATTTTTTGAACGACTGTACAACAATCTCTTCCTTCACTGAGTCCCATGATCTTTTCACCCATTCGCAAACTTGAGTGATGGTGGGCCTCTTCATTCGTCCAGTGGGTGTCAAATCATGGTTACCAGCAGCCATCCACTTGTTCCACTCTTCTCTCATAAAGACCTTAAATGGCTTGTTTATGGAGACATCAAGAGGTTGCAACTGGCTGGTAAGACCTCCGGGACCATAAGACACAGGCACTTCTTCTATTCGGACCATAAGACGCAGGCACTTTTCCTCCCACTATTTGGTGAAGAAAAAGTGCGTCTTATGGTCCGAAAAATACGGTATGCATGGTCCATGAATAGAGACAATAGCATGGGGAAGGTCTGGGATGGGGCGGGGGTTGGGTGGAGGAGGGCAAATGGGGACAGCTGTAATACTGTCAACAATAAAAATAATCAGTCAATCAACCAATCAATTATTAAAAAACCATTTATAACCACAAGTGGCAAAGTGCTTTAAGAGCCAAGGAATCCCTAGCCAGTTTGGCTCAGTGAGTAGAGTGTCAGCCCATGCACTGAAGGGTCCCAGGTTCTGTTACGGTCAAGTGCACATATCTCAGTTGCAGGTTCAGTCCCTGGCCCTTGTCAGGGCGCATGCAAGAGGCAACCAGTTGACACTTCGATGCTTCTCTCTATGTGTGTCTCTCCTTCCCTTCCACTCACTCTAAAAATCAATGGAAAAAGATCCTCATCCTCGGGTGAGAATTAACCAAAAAAACCCCCAAAAAAACAAAAACCACACACACAAAAAAACAAGAGCCAAGGAAGAACTCTGGGGACAGGGCAATGTATGTCATCTTAACTTAAGGGTTATGAGGCTCATTATAATGAGGAAAAGAGATAATGAAAGAGGTGATGTCCTTAGACTATTGGGATTCTTAAAATCTGGTGTACTTAGGCGTTTATCTGTCAGGTCAGCCCTGACCGGACAAATGGCACCACCCAGAACTGAGCAGGGAATTAGTGACTAACCAGAGAGTTTTGACTCATTTATTCATTCATCCAACAAGTAATTACTGGGTTCCAAACTGCTCTTAGCACCTGTAAGGAGTTCAAAGGGGAAAAGGGTATGACTGATAGACTCACTTTTCAGTCTTGTAGAGTGAGACCAATGGATTTGGACATAGGATCAGGCAAGAAATTTAGAAGCAAGGTCAGGGGTAGGTAACTTTAGGAACAGGCATGTAGGAACATGACTCAAAAAGAGGGCCTGAGTTGGGGACAGATTTCAACAGCTGTCCTCACTTTCCGGAAGGGCACACAGGTCAAGATTGACAACGCCAGCTGCTGTTAGTTGTGCAGAGCCAATTCTCACGTATTGCTGGGATGGTGTAAATTTGGGCCAACCTTTCTGTAGGTCAACCTCACAAAATGTGCCAATATCTAAAATGCACATACACGTGACTCAGCATTTCCAAACCAGGCATTTATGCCGTGGGAATAATTGGACAAATGAAAAAAACATGCCAGTACCAGCGTAGTAGATTCATTGCATCATTGCTTGAAGAAGGGAAAATTGTAATCAGTGGATCAGCTCACATGCTCATTTTTGGACCAATCAGGATGGCCAGAGGGATCAAGTCCTCTGACTGGGCAAACTTCAGTCACTCATCTCTCCTCTATTACCAGGGAATAGAGGAGAATCACCATGGGCAGCTGAGGATTAGGTCTAGGGGAGAGGAAGTTCCCCAAAGGAAAAAAAAAAGGAAGAGCATTGTTACCAGAAAACTAGAGATGAGAAAACCTGTTAAGCAAACAGAATTTCTATATAGTATAGCAGGAGTAGCTGGTACAAAGGGAGGAATAGTCAGGCATTGGGAATAGACTATTCTTTTTAAAAATATATATATTTTATTGTTTTTTGTTTTTTGTTTTTACAGAGAGGAAGGGAGAGAGATAGAGAGTTAGAAATACTGATGAGAGATAAAAATTGATCAGCTGCCTCCTGCACCCCCCTACTGGAGATGTGCCCTTGACCGGAATCGAACCTGGGACCTTTCAGTTGGCAGGCCACTATCCACTGAGCCAAACCGGTTTTGGCTAGAATAGACTATTTAAAAAAATAGATATTTTATTGATTTTTTTTTACAGAGAGGAAGAGAGAGTTAGAAACATCAATGAGAGAGAATCATCGATCAGCTGCCTCTTGCACATCCCCCACTGGGGATGTGCCCGCAACCAAGGTACATGCCCTTGACTAGAATCGAACCCGGGACCCTTCAGTCCGTAGGCTGATGCTCTATCCACTGAGCCAAACCAGTTTTGGCTAGAATAGACTATTCTTAGCAGAGCCTCTGCAGCGTGTGATGAAACTCCTTGTCCTGAAAGGATGAGGAGGGATGTTGAGGAAGGTCAGCCCTTCAGAAGGAGATCTAGACAGGTCAATCAAACATATGGATAACTGAATAACTTGAAAGATGTGGTTGAGGCTGTTGGAGAGTAGTCAGGAAAACACAAAACAAGACCATTGGGGCTAGGAAATGTCCTGACCTTGTTGGACGCCATGTCCTGTCTACACATGTCAGTGTGATGTTGGCTAGCACCGTGGGAACCGCTTGCTATCTGCTGATCTTGGACAAAGGACTTAACCACGGGACTCCTCAGATTCCTCATCTCTGGAGCTGAGAGAATGAACCAATCTTATGGGCTGGCTGGGAGAATTGCATGAGGTGGTGTGGGTGAAAACCCCTAATACTGTGCCAGTCGATGCGAGCTGAATCTAAGCAGGGAGAAGGGCATGCCAGGAGCAGCCCTCCGATGGAAACAGAAGACATTCATTACGGGGGCCCCAGGACGTCCGAAAGCCAGAGCTTTGTTCTCCGGCAAAGGCAGCCCTCGGATTTGAGTTGGGGCAGCCCTCGGATTTGAGTGATGAGGGTTAAAATTCTACTTTGCCTCTGAAACTATGTTGAAACACCAGAACTTGCAGATGGGCAAGTTCTTAACTGTGCATAAGTGTAACCACTGTTTACTTTTGCCTTTTTGTTCTTTGTGCACACTTTCCTGGCCAACTAAACACTTCAGAACAGGAGCTACTTAGACTCCCCAAGGCAAGGATAAGGCACCCTACCCCACCACCTCCACTTCACCCGGTGCCAAGAATTCCGTAGGCCTTGCTCCTGCCTCAAGTGCCCTTTCTCAGGACCAAGAATGGGCAACACATACAGTGGTTGTCTTGCCTCTCCTCTGCAAACTCAAACCCAGTGAGTCTTATGCCAGCAGGGTGGCAGGTGAGTGCTGCCCTCCGTGTCCGGGAGAGGGGGAGAGTGGGACCCCACTGGGAAGGCGTGGGTGTCGAGAGAACACAAGATGTTCCCACCCCTCCTGACCCTGTGGTCTGTGTGTGTGGAAAGAGCACTGACCAGGAGCACAAAAGCCACTTTGTGTGGTATTGGGCAAGCCCCTGGCCTCTCTCAGGCCCTTTCTTCGCTCTTTTTTTTTTTTTTTTTTGATTTAAAATATATATTTTATTGGCCAGGACCTGTTTGGCTCAGTGGATAGACCGTCGGCCTGCGGACTGAAAGGTCCCGGGTTCGATTCCGGTCAAGGGCATGTACATTGGTTGCGGGCACATCCCCAGTGGGGGGTGTGCAAGAGGCAGCTGATCGATGATTCTCTCTCATCGGTGCTTCTAACTCTCTATCCCTCTCTCTTCCTCTCTGTGAAAAATCAATAAAATATATTTAAAAAAATAAAATAAAATGTATATTTTATTGATTTTTTACAGAGAGGAAGAGAGAGGGATAGAGAGAAACACCGATGAGAGAGAATCATCGATCAGCTGCCTCTTGCACACCCCCTTACTGGGGATGTGTCCGCAACCAAGGTTCATGCCCTTGACCGGAATCGAACCTGGGACCTTTCAGTCCGCAGGCTGACGCTCTATCCACTGAGCCAAACCGGTCTCGGCTCTCTTCACTCTTTAAAGGGTGGCAAAGTATCCTGGAGAGCAGCGAGGGGAAACGAGAGCAAGCTCTCGACGACAGAGCCTCCTCACAGGCAGCCATGCCCGGTGCAGGTTTGTGTGGTTACTCCCCTTCCACCTCCCATGGGGTGTCACAGCCTGTCAGAGCTGTGGTCTGTGTCCCGGGGTAAGAAGGGGATGGTCTAGCTGGGTCAGATTACCAGGCACAACAATTTAGCCAGTTTCCTTGACCCCAAATCAAGGTCATGAGAGCTGGTCTTGGGGTTTTTCTGTCTGGGATCCAAAGTGGTCTTGCTGCCAAGGACTCCAGGAGTTCCTCCCCTGTGTCTGGAGGGAGCACTGACACGTCAGCCGGGAAAACTCGCAGTGTTTGTGGAACAGGAGGAAGGCAACTCAGAAGCATGTGCTCATGGCATGCAGAAGGAAACAGGAAGCAGGAAGGAAACAGGAAGGACACTGCCTCCGCTCCTCATCACATGTCCCGGGGCTGGGGTCAGAGCCCAGCCACCACCAAATGGCCTCACCTCCATCCCCTACCACCACCACGGGGCACCTAGAGGTGAGGCAGAGACTCTACCAAAATAGACGGTAGTGTTTTTGTGGCAAACATTCATGAGACAATTCCTATATGACTGCCTCTGTGCTTGGTGTTGTGGGGTCGAACCCTGGAGTCAAAATAAGACCATCGGAGGCTGCTAATTGATTAAAAAAAAAAAAAAAAAGGTAAGAATTTATTGAACTGGCCAGGACGGCCTCGAGAGCACCACACGCAGGTGGAGTCCACACTCAGGACCACACCGTTCCAGGTGTAGGCAGTCCTTTTAAAGGTCTAAACTACAACAATTTTCCTTTGTTCTGAATTTCAAATTCTAAAGGCTGGGAACTGCCCACAGGGTCATTCCCAGCCACATCCTGCTGGATGTTGGAATGTGGACCTATCTTGCAATAAACAGCAGATAGTACAGAAGCGGAACTGAGCAAAGTTAATCTCTAAAGGTTATCTGCAATTCCAACTCCTGGAGCTACTGAGTCTGTGGAAATCCGTCTCCTGTGGTCCTGGTCGACAGGCACGGGCAAGGTACCTCTGTGAGTGTCCAGGTCTCAATCTGGAAGCTGAGGTAACTACTTTATTGTTTAAGCAAGTAAGTGAGCGCAGCAGCCAGAATGGCGGGGTTAAAATTCAAACAGCAGTTTTTACCTACATATGGTTGCTACTGTTATGCCCAGACTTCGTGATCCCCAAGGACCACCAGGGAGCCGAGTCCGATGCAATAAACAAAAGAGCCTCTTCCATGCTAGCATGGGCTCCATTCCACTCACGCCAACAGCATGGCGGAAAAGAGCGCTAATGTAACATCTCAATGGGTTTTATACAGGGGGGGATATGACCCTGATTGGTTGGGTTAGGGCTAGGGTCCGGCCACAAAATGGAGAATAGCTCCGCCCTGTCCCACAAGGAGGCAGGGTTCTAGCCTCGCCCTTTCACTACCATACTTCACTTGGCATTTGGGGGGGGGGGGGGGGAAATAAACCAAAAACCTAAGAGAAAGGATTTGCTGCCACCACTGCAATAAACAGATGTGTGTGCACAGACAGCCCTGGCAGGGACTTCCCAGGTCTAAGTCACCAAGTGACATAGGTGTCACCAGACTCACCTTTGCACGTCACTGGTCGCTGATGCCCTGTGTCCAGAGGGACAACCCGAGGGACAAGAAGATGAGGTTAATTGGAATGTGGGATTGCCCCAGGGTGACGTGGAAGGGGCATCTGAGTCTGGGTCTGGTTACTTGGCCAGAGAGAAAACACCAGCTCAGGGTACGGCAGCTCCAGCAAAAGGCAGGCTGTGTCAGGGACCACCGCTGGCCAGCAAAGGGTAACAAAGGCTCGGTCAGACGGGAGAAGTCAGGCCCAGGAGGAGAAGGAGGCTCAACGTTTGAAGGTTAGGGCGGTGCTTAGGGCACTGAGGGAAGGATCCAGACGCTTCCTTAAGACCCCTCGGGATGAAGCCTCCTTTTCCCCCTCCTCTTCCTGTCCCTCCTTTTCCTTCCTTTGATTTAGAAGCTTTTTACTAGATTATTTCCTAAACAATAGGATTTATTGGCACCTTTCCCACTTTAACGTGCTCTGTGAGGATAAAAACGACTTGACTTTTCTTGCTCTTAATAGCTTTCTGGTTTGTCACAAAAACATGTCTCCTGAGGGTTTCCAGGAGGATCTCGGGAACACTTCTGTAACCCAGGCATTGTCTCCAGCGCAGGCATATTTCAAACACGAGGGGAGATGTTGTTTTTTTTAATTATTTTTTTTATTGATATTTCACAGAGAGGAAGAGAGAGAGATAGAGAGCCAGAAACATTGATGAGAGAGATACATCGACCAGCTGCCTCCTGCACACCCCCCACCGAGGATGTGCCCGCAACCAATGCACATGCCCTCGACCGGAATCGAACCCGGGACCCCTCAGTCCGCAGACCGACGCTCTACCACTGAGCCAAACCGGCTTCGGCAGGGGAAATGTTTTGATCTTAATTGCGGGTGGTAGGATTCTTCTTAGGCAGGAAGCAGTCCTGGTTTGGAGAAATATTTGGATAAGCTGAAGGCATGGGAGCAGGAGCTGGAGAACTGGGTGTTTCCGTAGGCCACGCTCTCAAGATAAGGTGCAGCCAGCTCTGCCTGAGACGAAGAGAGAATCTGGCCTCTGAGAGGGAGGAGAGGAAATTCAGGGAAGCCAGGCAAAGAGCAGGAAGAGATTCCTGTAAAATGGCAGGTGAGGGGCTGGATTAATTTGCTGCCATAACAAAACACAGCAGACTGGGGTTTAAACAACAGACATTTATTTTCTCACCGTGCTGGAGGCTAAAAGTCTAAGTTCAAGGTGTCGGCAGGGTTTGTTTCTCCTAAGGCCTCTTTCCTCTACTTGTAGATGGCTGCTTCTCCCTGCACCCTCACACCATTTTCCCTTTATGCTGTCTGTGTCCTAATCTCCCCTCCTCATAAGGATTAGGGCCCACCCACATCAACCTCACTTTATTTTTATCTTTAAAGACTCTCTCGCTGAAACCGGTTTGGCTCAGTGGTAGAGCGTCGGTCTGCGGACTGAAAGGTCCCAGGTTTGATTCCGGTCAAGGGCATGTACCTTGGTTGCGGGCACATCCTCAGTAGGGGGTGTGCAAGAGGCAGCTAATCGATGATTCTCTCTCATCGATGTTTCTAATTCTCTATCCCTCTCTCTTCCTCTCTGTAAAAAATCAATAAAATATATATATATTTTTTAAAAAAAAGACTCTCTCTCTCAACACAGTCCTTTTCTGAGGCCCTGGGGGTTAGGACTTCAGCAGATAGGTTTTGGGGGAGCACAGTGCAGCCTGTAACAGGAGCCAGAGGACATTGGAAGACCACCCTCCGCCCCCACGACGTTGTCTTCCTATGACAATCTTCACTAAGTACTTTGTGTGAGTAGAAGCCAAAGGGAAAAGTAGGCCTCCCATCTGGGAGCCATGTGATGTGGAACGGAGGTAGCCCCGTGGGATCATAAACTCTGAGAGAGTGAGCCTCCAGGGAGACGCAGGGAACTCGGGATGTGCTTTGAACCTCCCCCAGGCCTGGGGACCTCGGCTACCATCTGGTTTGCATCACTGATCATATTTCCGTCTTGGCTTTCCTTGTCAGGAAACTCAGAGCCACCCTGGAGGTCCCTTATGATAAATGAGCTTTTGTAGAGTTTCTCCCTAGGCTTTATCCTGCTCTCGGGCTTTCATTTCCACGCTTGCACCTCTGTGGCGGACCTTTCCTGTCTTTGTTTACCCAGCATCCCTTCCTTGGGAGCATTTCACCCCCCTCCAGATAACCCCTACAGAGCTGCCAATCACAGTGCTCTGGCTGGCCAAAGTGCCACGCCCACGTGGCCACAGACGTGGCTCTGTAACACAAGAGGGGCCAATAAGAGAATTACTTGTGATCGATATGGGAGAGATATGTTCTCTTAGCTGTTTACTAATTTGAAAGGTTATAAATCTGAGGGTTCTAGGAGCTGTCTTTCCCGACATAAGGACACAGACTTATTTTGCAGGAGGCCTAGCAGAGGTGCGCAGACTGAGAGATTAAGACAGAACCTTGATAGTATTGCTTGAGTCACAACACCTACCTATGCCTACAGCCAGATCCACCCCCGGATATAGCCTGTAATTGGAGCTAATAAACTCTCTTTTCCCAGATGCACTGGGATGTAGACTGGAGGTAAGAGTCCCATTTGCTCTGTTTTTTCATTTCAAGTCCAGCAGAAAGCCCTCAGTTTGAGCACAGGGCCAAAGGAACTGTGCTTATCTCAGAAGCCACAAGGGCAAGTTCAGTTCAAGGGCTGTGATCTCGAAGAGACTTCCGGAGTTAGTTAATAGTTAACAGTTGATAGTTTGTAAACTCAAATGGAACATCCATCCACTAGGACTGTGGGGATATTCTATTCCCAGAAACTCCCAAGCTTGATGAATAGTGGTCTGTGATTGCTCCGGACCCCAAGGCAAGCCCCAGGCCCTGCAATTTTGCTGAGAGGAAGTGGCCACTCCACCCACCCCGGTTGGGGCGTCTTCATCCTCCACACCCTCCTCAGAAGCGGCCTTGGAAATCCCCGGTAAGGGTGTCCGAGCAGTTCGGCGGTGGGCTGACCCAGAGACTGACAGCTCTGCCTGGGGCTGTCCCTGTCCCTGTGCGGCAGAGCAAGGAGCCTTTGAGGTTTCCTTTCTCCCTGTGGCCTAATGGGAGACATAGAGCACTGTCTGTTTTCCCTTTGTCATTGGGTCCTGGGAATGTGAGGGTGGTTAAACTTATCGTTTCGCTGCAGGCTGCCAAATCCAAGAAGGGCTGCTTTGGAACCCGATGAAAGGGGAAAGCACATCACCCAGAAATCCTAGGCTTGGGGTTGGACAAGACAATGAGACATGATTTTGGTTTTTATAGCTTTTGTTTATACAGTCGTTGTGTTATGATAATCAAGGGGCGTTTATAACATTCTATTTATGGGAGGAAGAGAGATTTTGTTTGTCAAGCTATCTCCCCAGGGAGGACTTCCTTCTAACTCCACGAGCTTTTGGAGACTCAACAGTCAAGAGACACTCCCACCCGCCCCACCATTTGTGGCTCAGTTAGTTGGTTGAGCCTCTTACCCTGCACCGGGAGATTGTGGTTCCAGGCTTGGTCAGGCAGGTTGTGGGCTCGATCCCCAGGAGGGGGCATGCAGGAGGCAACCCTTTGATGTGTCTATCCCTCTTCCTCACCCTTCCTCTCTCTGAAATAAACACACACACACACACACACACACACACACACACACACACACACACACTTAAAAAAGCACTCCTACCCCTGTTTTCATTACACAGAGATAGACCCCAACCCAGGCTGGCCAATCGAGACCCCCTTTCTCTCTCCAGAGGGATTGGTTCAGTGATGGACATGGGACCTAAGCAGGGCCCATCATGATTGACAGGAGAGTATTGGATAAGAGGGGTCCTCTTTATCCAGAAAAATGCTGAAAAACTAAAAGCAGCTTCAAATTCAGCAGGAGACCCTCTTTTCTTACAGACTCTTCAGTCCTCCCACCAGAGATTTGTCACTAGTTGTTTCCACCCATGAAAGTCTGGAGCCTCAAACCGTCAGTTTTCCTTGGACCCGCGGCATGAGTTATATTTAGACGATCTGTTTTAATTTTCAAATCTTTGGATTTTTTGTTGTTACTGATTAACTCCATTGTTTTTGCTAGACAAGGTGCTGTGTACGAATCTATGTGATCCGTATGTTCGATGCTTTGAACTTTCTTTAGATTTGCTTTATATACTTGTAGGTGACCGATTTTTACGGGATATAGCTTGGGTGTTTGAAAAGAATGTTTTCCTAACTTGATTTGTGCAGAGTTCTATGTAAGTCAAGCATTATTTGTGTTGTTCAAATCATCAATATTCTTATTGACTTCTTTTTATCTGCTTCGTCTGTAAATTGCACAGAGGTGTATTAACATGTCCCATTATGATCATGAATGAGCTAATTTCTCCTTGCTTTTATAATTTTTTTCTCTTTTTTAAAAAAGATCAACAATTTTTTAGAGAAGTTTTAAATGCACAGCAAAATTGAGCAGAAGGTAAAGGGGCTTCCATATACTCACTGCCACCACACATGCATAGCCACCCCCAAAATCAGCACCCCCCACCAGAGGGGTACAATTATTGATTTTATGATGACATGTTTACGTTAGTTCTCTCTTATTGGTCTACATTCTATGGGTTTGGATAAATGTATAATGATATGTATTTACCCTTATGGTATCTGATAGAGTGGTTTCACTGTCCTGAAAATCCTCTGTGCTCCAACCTGTTATCCCCCCATCACTCCTAGCTCCTGGAAACCGGTGATTTTTTTTTTTTTTTTTACTGCCTCCATAGTTTGGACTTTTCAAGGATGTCATGTTGTTGGAATCATACCGTGTGTACCCTTAGTCTTATGCTTTTAAGGTTCTTTCGTGTCTTTTCATAGCTTGACAGCTCATTTTTCTTTTCTTTCTTTTTTTTTTTTAAACACTGAATGATATTCTATCTGGAATGTACCACCGTTTATTTATACATCG
The DNA here is from genome assembly GCA_963924515.1 of Vespertilio murinus. NCBI lineage: Eukaryota > Metazoa > Chordata > Mammalia > Chiroptera > Vespertilionidae > Vespertilio > Vespertilio murinus. Next base: position 19,496,997 of record OZ004713.1, read on the forward strand.
AGGATGCATCTAAGTTTTGGAAATTATGGATAAAGCTGCCATAAACATTCTTGTGCAGGCCTTTGTGTGAACATAAGCTTTCATCTACTTTGGGTACATACCAAGGAGCACCCTGGCTGGGTTCCATGGAAAGGGTATGTGTATGTTAAGTTACGTGGTAAAAAGCCACTTGTCTTCCAAGGTGGCTATCCCATCTTACATTCTCACCAGCAACGTATGGGAGTTCCAGTTGCTCCACATCCTTGTCAGAAATTGGTGTTGTCAGTGTTCGGGTTTTGAAAATTCTAACACGTGGAGTGGTATTTCATTGTTTTAATTTACATTTCCCTGATGGCATATGATGTGAAGCATCTTTTCATGTTATATATATATATATATATATATATATATGTATATATATATATATATATATATATAAATAATTTGGTGAGGTGTCTGATAAGGCCATTTTAAAAATGGGTCATTTTCTTACAGTTGAGTTTTTAGAGTTCTTTGTATACTTCGAATAACAGATGTGTCTTCTGCAAATATTTTCTTCTAGGCTGTGGGTTGTGGGTTGTCTTTTCATTCCATTGACAGTGTCTTTCCTGGAGCAGACAATTTTAATTATAATGAAGTCCAGCTTATCAGTTCTTTCATGGATCATGCTTTTGGTATCACATCTAAAAAGTCATCACCAAACCCAGGGTCACCTATCATTTCTTTTATGTTATCTTCTAAAAGGTTTATAGTTTTACATTTTACATTTAGGTCTCTGATCCATTTGAGTTAATTTTTATAAAGATTGTAAGATCGTATCTGCAACCAGTTTTTGCATATAGATGTCCAATCCGCCATTTGTTGAAGAAAAAATACCTTTTTTCCTCACTGTATTGTCTTTATTCTTTTTTCAAAAGTCAGTTGACTAAATTTATGTGATGGATTTCCAGGCTCTCTATTCTGATATATTAATTTATTTGTCTATTCTTTTGCCAATACTATATTGTTTTAGTTATTATAACTTTAAAATTAGTCCTGAAGTTGAGTTGTGTCTGTTCTCCAACTTTGTTCTTTTTTTTCAATATTAAGTTGGCTGTTTTGGATCTTTTGTCTTTCCATAAAAACTTTAGCATCAGTTTGTCAATCTACAAAATAACTTGCTAGGATTTCAATTGAGATTGCATTTAATCTATAGATTAGACTAGAAAGAGCTGGCATCTCAACAATACTGAGTTTCTATCCATGAACGTGGAATATCTCTCCATTTATTTAGTTCTTTGATAGCATCTGTATAGTTAATGTCTGTGCTTTAATAGCATCTGTATAGTTAATGTCTTTAATCTCCTCCCCTAAATGCAAAGGCTTTAAAATACTTTAATTCTACAAATGCCTTAGAACACTTTCACTCAAATCACTCTCTCCTAAATTATATGCTATTTTGCCCAGAATTTAGTTCTTTTTAACCACACATTTATAGATGATGATGATTTTATATAGTCAAGTGTTTGTTTATATTTTTCCATATGTTTATAATTTTTATTGCTCACTTTTCCTTCGGGGAACCTTCCATTGTTCTTCTGAACTCATTTTTATTCTTTTTTTAAAATATATTTTTATTGATTTGGGAGAGGGAGAGATTGAAACACCAATCATGAGAGAGAATCATTGATTGGCTGCCTCCTGCATGTTCCCAACTGGGGATTGAGCCTGCAACCCAGGCATGTGCTCTTGACTGGAATCAAACCTGGAACTATTCAGTCCGCAGGCTGACGCTCTATCCACTGAGCCAAACCAGCTAGGGCTCATTTTTATTCTTTTTTTTTCTCCTTTAAAAAAAACTTTATTGTTGAAAGTATTACATATGTCCGCTTTGGCTATATTAATTTCCTGTTCCACACTGATATTCACACAGTAATTGCTTTTCATCACAGCAACTGCAGGAAATTCCGTTTTGCAAAGATATGATAGCATCAAAAGGATAGCAGTTAATGTTGAAACAATGGTCTCACATAATTTTCAACAGATATATTGCCCTTGAATGTTTTAATTGTCCTATGTCACTTCATGGGCTTGCTGCTACGGCAACCTGTGGTACCTTGGGGCACAGTTTGAGAACTGTGGATTTAACACACAATTATCATTCATGTTTGAAGACAAACATTTTGGAGAAAAATCAAGATCACAGTGTCATATTGGATGTTACTATATTAAAATTGTATAAAGAGTTAATATTTTAAAAATATTGCTCTCCATGAAAATACATACTTACGGTATTTTATTTATTTATTTATTTATTTAATTATTTTGCGTGTGGCAGTTTTATAACTTCACTTGAGAATCAACAGTTCTCATCCACATTAACAGATTTCTGGAAGTAGTGACAGGCACATAGATAACCAATGTGTAAAGCTTGCTTGGTGAATCTTCATTCTCATTGTTTTCTGGACAACCGCACCTGGATATAGTAGGAGGCATCTCTTATTCCTGGGGCTCGCCCGGACAGCTTTGTTGAACCTGGTGTCAATGCACACATCTGGATTTCCCATCTCCTTCATGGCGACTTTCTGGATCTCTGAGTGCCCAAGGGGCACACTTCTTGAAACCCACTCTATGAATGGGCACGTGAATGTTGATGGTGTGTTCTCTGGCCACTGCCCCGTTGATGGCAGGACAGCCCTTCTTCTTTTCGCCACTCTTCTTTGCAGGAGCCACTCTGCCAGGCCCGAGTTGGCAAGAAAGGACATGCATGTCTTTTATTCTGTTTTGTCTCATTGCTTCGGGAGAGACTTCTATTTTACAGATCACAAAACAGAAACATAATCCTCTGGCAGGAACAATAAAATGTTAACAGCATGCAGGCCAAAGGTAAATGCGTGCAGTGAAGGAGTGAGAAGCAAGAACAGTACATGATAAATGTTTCAGCTGATAATAAATGCAATAAAAATATTTTATAACACTGACTGCACAGGGTGAACGCAAGGAACTTTGCAAGTTTAACTGAACCTCTCTTTTAAGCAAATTGATTATTTGAGGCTTTGAACGTTCAAACCAGTATACAAGGAACTTGGTTGTTTTACACAAGAATATTATTTTATAACCCATGGTACATTTAAAGTATGATAGGATTCACTGAAATTAAGATGTATGCCTAACTTCTTTGAACATGTTATTTTATAAATACCCCTTTGTTGCCCTGGCCGGCTTGGCTCAGTCGATAGAGCGTCAGCCTATGGGCTGAAGGGTCCTAGGTGTGATTCCGACCAAGGGCACATGCCTGGGTTGCAGGCTTGATCCCCAGTAGAGGGTGTGCAAGAGGCAGCCAATTAATGATTCTTTCTCATCATTAATGTTTCTATCTCTCTCTCCTCCCTTCCTCTCTGAAATAAATATATATATATATATATATATATATATATATATATATATATATTATTTTTTTTAATATCCCTTTGTTGTTTATATTGCATTTTGAGTTTTCTGTCTGTTAGAAGGATAGGAACCAAAACATTCACCTCCTAATTGTATACCAAGGGAAAATGAGACAGAGAGAAGCAGTGAGTTTATTAAGCATTAAGCAGTAAGAAATTAGAAGGCATCACTTACTCATCTGAGTTATAAAAATGCGTGTAACAAATCATGTATGATATGCTAGTATTTAACAGCCATAGTTCTTTTCACAATTAGTTGATGACATATAACAATCAATCAATAAAATCAGAAGTGTCCATTTTATATGATCTTGGATTAGTGTTAGTGTATGTGACTTAGTCTCAGTTCTATTGACATAGTCAAGTTAATGCCAACATATAATATCCCATGAGTGATGTGATTAAAATAGGTATACTGACAGACAGATGGTCTACTTGACTCCTATAGCCATGATAAAGGTTTGCTTTGATTAGTGTAATTTCAGCTTATATTAAAAGCATGAAGAACCACGAACGTTTCAACTTACTTTGTCTTATTTTTTAAAAATAAATCTTTATTGTTCAGATTATTACAAATGTTCCTTTTTTCCCTACTCCATTGCTCTCCTCCACCAGGTTCCCACCCTACCCTCTGCCCTTTCCCCACCCCCCATTGTCTTCATCCAAAGGTATACAGCTTTTGTTCAGTCTCTTCCCGCACCCCCCACTCCCCTTTTCCCCAAGAATCATCAGTCCACTCCCCTTCCATACCTCTGATTCTATTATATTCACCAGTTAATATTATTCATCAGATTTCTTAATTCTCTTGGTTTTTAGATTCACTTGTTGATAGTTACATATTTGTTGTTCATAATTTTTATCTTTATCTTCTTCCTCTTCCTAAAGAATCCCCTTCAGCAATTCATATAATTCTGGTTTGGCGGTGATGAACTCCTTTAGCTTTTTTTAATTTCTGAAGCTCTTTATCTGGCCTTTGATTCTGAGTGATAGCTTTGCTGGGTAGATTAATTTTGGCTGTAGGTTCTTGCTATTCATCACCTTGAATATTTCTTGCCATTCTCGTCTGGCCTGCATGGTTTCTGTTGAGAAATCAGCTGACAATCGTATGGGTGCTCCTTTATAGGTAACTACCCGCTTTTCTCTTGCTGTTTTTAATGTTCTCTCTTTGTCTTTTGCTCTTGGAATTTTAATTATGATATGCCTTGGTGTGGTCCTCTTTGTATTCATTTTGTTTGGGGTTCTGTGTGCTTCCTGGACATGTAAGTGTATTTCTTTCTCCAGGTGAGGGAAGTTTTCTGTCACTATTTCTTCCAATAGGCTTTTGGTATCTTGCTCTCTGTCATCTTCTGGGACCCCCATAATTCTGATGTTGGTTCGCTTGAAGTTGTCCCAGAGGTTTCTTACACTATCTTCAGCTTTCTGGATTCTCTTTGTCTTCTTGCTTTTGTGGAGGAGTGTCCTCTGGCTCTTTGTGTTCCAAATCTTTGACTTGATTCTTGTGATCTTCCAATCTGTTTTAGGGCTCTGTATAATATTTTTATTTTATTTTAGACAATGTATTCTTTATTTCTAGTTGATTCCTTTTCATATCCTCAAAGGTCTCGTTTATTTTATCAGCCTTTTCTAGGAAATTCTTGAAAAACCTTATAACTTGTTTTGAGCTCAATATCCATTATTTTACTTTCCTCCATTTTCTTTCTTTCTGTCCTGCCTCTTCTCTGCATTTTAGCTGCTTCCCTGATTTGATGGAATAGTTTTATGTGCTAGGTGTCCTGATAGAGCCCAGTAGCACAGCCTTCCCAGTTACTTGAGGTGGAATAGTCTTGGTGCAGCCCTTTGTGGGCTGTGTGTCCAGTCTTGTTAAGCCTTCCTTGTTGTTGGTATCACTGGGAAGTGTTGATCTCCAAGCCAATTGGCTATGAGGATCAGCAGTGTCTCAGCTAGGAGGGGTTCTGTGCTTGAGCTGCAGTTTATATTGTTAAGCTGCCACAATACAGGCCATTTATATGCAAAAGTAGCTGTGTGGTGGCTGGGCAGGTCTGTAGAATATGTGGGCGGGGCCTCAGGGTGGGGTGGGGTCTCAGGACGTCACTAGGCTGGGGCGTGGCTAACAGTGATGGTTGCCGGCAGCCTTCTCTGCCCTTCCATGTTTCCAAGTCCCTGAGTTTCCAAGTCCCCACGTCCTTGCGATCCAGCGCAGTAAACAATGATTGCTGTGTGCACCTCTGCAAGAGAGTCACCCTCACTTTCGGACCCGATGGCCGACAGACTAGCTTCTCCCTGTAGGCGTCTGGGTCCCCCACGTGACCCCAGAAACTGGATTTCAAAGTGATTGGGAGCTTGTTTTCCTTCAGGTTGAAAAAAAAAAAAAGCCACGTGCCCAGTCGCCTGCCACCATATATGTGGTTAGATGCTAGACAATATTTGGCTGTTATAGGTCTTTCATCTCATTACTCTACTGTCCTATAGCCCATGACTTCCTTTCTCAAGGTCCAAGTTAGCTTCTGGAGATCCAGCCCTGACATTTGCATTATAATAAGTCATATATGGTGGAAGGGAAGGAGGGTTTGCCCTGTTTTCCATAAGGAATCTTCCCAGAAGTCTTACACATTTCTATTTATACTTCAGTTCCCAGAACTTACTGCATGGCCATACCTACGTGCAAGGGAGGCTGGAAATCATGCAACTTTAGTAATTGACATTACCACCCCAAATAAATTTGTGGTTCTGGCATAAAGAAGAGAAGAACAATAGTTGTTGGGATAGACAATGAATAATCTTGATATAGTCCAATTTATTATTTTTCTCCTTTTCAGTTAGTAATTTTTGTATCATGTTTAAAAATATTTGCATATACCAGGTATTATCCTAAAAGATTATTTTTTAAAGCTTTCACATTTAGATTTATAGTCCACCTGGAAGTGATTATTGTGAATGATTTATTTTGTCAAGATTTGTTTTCTCCCTTTGGCTATTGGACTGCTCTAGAAAAGAACATCTTTCCCCCTGTCTCCCACTGTATTGCAGGTGCCACCTTTGTCATCAATCAGGTGAACATATATGTGTTGATTTGCATTTCCCTGGTGACTAATGATGTTGAGAATCTTTTCATGTGCTTTTTGTCCATTTGTATGTCTTCTTTGGAGTAATGTATATTCAGGTTCTTTGCCCATTGTTAAAAATTAAGTTATTTGCCACATTATTACTGAGTTGTAGAAGCTCTTTATATATTCTAAATCAAGTCCTTTATCAAACATATTATTTGCAAAGTTTTCTCCCATTATTTCTGGACTGTCAATTCTATTCCATAGATCTATCTACTGTTGTAACCAGGACCCACACTATCTTGATTACTGTGGCTTTGTAGTAAGTTTAAATATATATATATATATATATATATATATATATATATATATATATATATTATTGATATTTTACAGAGAGGAAGGGAGAGAGATAGAGAACTAGAAACGTCGATGAGAGAGAAATATCCACCAGCTGCCTTTGCATACCCCCTACTGGGGATGTGCCCACAACCAATGTACATGCCCTCCCGGGTTGTACATGCCCTCCCAATGTACATGCCCTCCCGGGTTGACCGGAATCAAACCCGGGACCTCTCTGTCCTCAGACCGACACTCTACCACTGAGCCAAACCAGTTTCGGCTGTAGTAAGTTTTGAAATTAAAAGGTGTGAGTGCTCCACTTTGTTGTTGTTGTTATTGTTCTTCTTCTTCTTTTAAAAAAATATATTTTATTGATATTTTTTTACAGAGAGGAAGGGAGAGAGATAGAGAGCTAGAAACATCGATGAGAGAGAAACACTGACCAGCTGCTTCCTGCACACCCCCTACTGGGGATGTGCTCACAACCAATGTACATACCCTTGACCGGAATCGAACCCAGGACTTTTCAGACCTATGCTCTACAACTGAGCCAAACTGGTTTCAGTTTCTTCTTCTTCTTCTTCTTCTTCTTCTTCTTCTTCTTCTTCTTCTTCTTCTTCTTCTTCTTCTTCTTCTTCTTCTTCTTGGCTATTCTGGGCACAATTGGTTTTGGTGTATTACCTTTATCCCTCATCCTTGTTAAATTTATTTAACTTTTAAAAAATATATATTTGATTGATTTCAGAGAGGAAGGAAGAGGGTGAGAAAGATAGAAACATCAATGATGAGAGAGAATCATTGACTGCCTCCTGCATGACCCATACTGGGGATTGAGTCCACAACTGGGTATGTGCCCTGACTGGGAATCGAACCATGACCTCCTGGCTCATAGGTTGATGCTCAACTACTGAGCCACACCAGCCAGGTTAAATTTATTTAATTTTAATAATTAGTTTAAAAATTCTTTTGGATTTTTTAAAAAATCATCACTTGAGGATTTCTAGAGAGAAGGGAAAGGGTGAAAGGAGGAAAAAAAGAAGGGAGGGAAAAAGAGAGAGAGATATGAAAGAGTGTTGATTGGTTGCCCTCAATCTGTGGCCCGACCATGGATTGCACTGTAACCCAGGTATGTGCCTTGACTATGAAATGAACCTGCAACCTTTTGGTATACAGGATGATGTTCCAATTAACTGAGCCACACAGGCCAGGTTCTCTTGAATTTTCTATGCACATAAATGTATCATCTACAAAAAACAGCACGTATTTCTTCATTTCTGTTTGGTCAGTCTTAATAGATTCTTACTTCTCTGTCACACTTCTTAGTTTCTTTTATTTCTTTAAACATATTTATTTTCTATATGTATCCAATCATTTCATATACCCTGTTTTCCCAAAAATGAGACAGTGTCTTATATTAATTTTTGCTCCCAAAGATGTGCTAGGTCTTATTTTCAGGGGATGTCTTATTTTTCCATGAAGAAGAATACAGTACACATTTATTGTCAAATGAAAATAAAGGAAATTTATTACCTGTATACCGTACGGTAGTACGGTAGTTGTCAACACAAACCAGACAAACTGTGAATCCTACAGTATCAAGAATTTACTCATTTATTCAGTGACAATCATGTCATCATCTTCTGGAACATCATCATAACAATCCAATTCCTGAATTTCCTGGTGAATTTCTTGTGACTCCATTTCTTTCAGAACGAGTGGACCAAATCTCTCCTATTTAGCAATAGCACTGTCTTGAAATGAGTACTTCTTGTCAAGGTAGCCTGCTCGCTCACAGTGCATTTGCAATGCAGCTGTCAGTGATGTTCTCCCATGAATTCTTCACCCACGTCACAACTTCTTGCAGTTTAGGTTTCACAAAGTTTCCACGCTGATTTCTCTCCATTCACACAGCAGTGACGTCAGGACTCTGCGAAACGTCACTGGTTGCTAGATGCCAGCCAGTTGGGGCGGCTCTAGCTACCAGTTTAGGGTAAATTAATTTTCATTCTGAGACAGAGCCTGGGGGCCTTATTTTCAGGGAGATGCCTTATATTTCACTCAGAAGGAAACCTGTAAGTAGGTCTTATTTTCGGAGGATGTCTTATTTTCGGGGAAACACGGTGTATTGTCTCTGGGGGTCTGATTCTGCATATTGTTGTTTCTGCTGATTCTAACTCATGGTGGATCTTCTCCTTAAATATTTATGATTTTCCGAAACTGGTTTGGCTCAGTGGTAGAGTGTCGGTCTGCGGACTGAAGGGTCCCGGGTTCAATTCCGGTCAAGGGCATATACATTGGTTGCGGGCACATCCCCAGTAGGGGGTGTGCAAGAGGCAGCTGGTTGATGTTTCTCTCTCATAGACATTTCTAGCTCTCTATCTCTCTCTCTTCCTCTCTGTAAACTATCAATAAAATAGCCGAAGCTGGTTTGGCTCAATGGATAGAGTGTCGGTCTGCGGACTGAAAGGTCCCGGGTTCGATTCCGGTCAAGGGCATGTACATTGGTTGCAGGAGGCAGCTGGTCGATGTTTCTCTCTCATCGACGTTTTTAGCTCTCTATCCCTCTCCCTTCCTCTCTGTGGAAAATCAATAAAATATATTTTAAAAAAATAAAATAAAATAAAATATCAATAAAATAGATATATATATATTAAAAATAAATATTTATTATTTATTTAGTGTTATTGCATATTTCTCAGTGTTTTATTTCTTGTGATGTTCTGAGGTGTGAATTTGGCAGTGCTCCTCTTAGGAAGATTTGCGTTTCTTCTGCCAGGTGCCTGGGGTACTACCAACGTGGTACTCTTATACACTGAATGTTGAGCTTTGAATTTGTAATTACATAAGGAGTGTGAATTCCAGCCCTTAAAACAAATATGAGTAGGCTTATGACTAGGAATTAGTAGAGATCTTTTTTCCATTCAACTCAGAGCCACGGCCTAGACAACACATTGAGGGTGGGTTTTTTTGTTGTTGTTGTTTGTTTGTTTTTCAGTTACTTTTCAGAGGTACTGGCCTGAGAAGGAGTCCTTGACCCTACCTTTATCCCACATAGTTTGGCTCCTGTGCCCAGCTCTAGGCCCCCTAGGGATTGGTAGATATCTTCAGGGTGAGTTTTGACTTCAGCATTTGCTTACTTCTGTATTTGAGTTTTCTCAACTTGGGCCTCTGAGGATTTCCCTTGCTTTCACACTTAACTGTCAGGGTCATCAAAAGAGCTATGCACGAGGCTGAAAGTGGTAAAGAATTATACATTTATTAGGTCATCCGGAAACCAGATGGGCTGGGCCCCCAAACGGTTCCTTTTTTCTGCCCAAAGGAACAGAAACAGGGTGTCGGAGATTTTAAAGAACTCCAGTCGGGCTTTTTCTGTGTGGGGAATTCTCTGGGCGGGTCCAGATCCTGGGTAAGTCCGGAGAGAAAAGTTACTGGTCTTAGCAAATGGAATGTGATCTAAGCGGAAGGGAATGTCACTTGCAAAATGACCTAAAGGTCGGTTTCCTAGGAAGGGGGTATCAATTCAATAATTTGATCAGACCTCACACTAGCCCTACATTTTAAAAGCCGCTTTTAAAAAATATTGTATTCATTTCCTGTGAGTACTCTTCATTGGCAAGGTTTCTCTGACATCTCTGCTGGGAATAAGCACTTCTGAATGCTGCTTCTCCACAAATTCAGCTCCAGGCTGATCTGAGCATGTCCCAAACTGTCAGCGGGCTAGAGCTAGCCAAAAAGGCCAATTGCACAACAGATTTACTTTTTAAAAAATATATATTTTTTATTTGTTTCAGAGAGGAAGGGAGAGGGAGAGAGAGAAACACCAATGACGAGAATCATTGATCGACTGCCTCCTGCATGCCCCCTGCTGGGGATCGAGCCCACAACCCAGACATGTGCCCTTGCCTGGTATCGAACCCAGGACCCTTTAGTCTGCAGACCAATGCTCTATCCACTGAGCCAAACCAGCGAGGGCTATTTTTTAATAAGATAGTTGTGCCCTAACTGGTTTGACTTAGTGGATAGAGCGTCAGCCTGCGGACTGAAAGGTCCTAGGTTTGATTCTTGTCAAGGGCATGTACTTTGGTTGCGGGCACATTTCCAGTAGGGGGTGTGCAGGAGGCAACTGATCGATGTTTCTGGCTCTTTATCCCTCTTTCTTCCTCTCTGTAAAAAAAAACAATAAAATATATATTTTGAAAAAAGATAGTTGTGGTTGAGCATAGAATTTGTTCCCCTCTGATAGTTCACACAGAGAATTTGATAATCAGTTGCTCTTGACTGGAGCACCTTTCTTCTGCCCAAAGGACATTTGGCAAATATCTGAAGACATTTTTTTTGGTTTTCACAGTCGAGAAGGGGGTGCCACTGGCATCCTGGGAGAGGGGCCAAAGATATTGCTAAGCATCCTACAATGTCCACAACACCCTATACATAGACAGCAAAGACTATCTAGCCTCAAGAGTCAATAGTGTCAAGACTGAACAATAATTATAATGCCTTTTTTGTTTTGTTTTGTTCATCCTTGCTGGAGGATATTTTTCAATATTTTATTACATTTTTTTAGAGAGAGTGGAAGAGACGGGGAGAGACACACAGAGAGAAACATCAATGTGTCTCATACTGATTGGTTGCCTCCTGCATGCCCAGATCAGGACCAGGGATCGAGCCTGCAAGCAAGGTACATGCCCTTGGCAGTCAAACCCAGGACCCTTCAGTCTGAGGGCCAGAGCTCTGTCCACTGAACCAAACCAGCTAGGACTACATTGTCTTTTAAAATCTTCCTACGGGAGTCTCAAGTACAGAGGTGACTGCTTTTTTTCATTTATTTTTCTTCCCCTAACTCTTTTGGCTTAGATACGAAATTTTTAAATGTTTGTCAAAAATTAATGAAAGAGAATGAACACTGCTACCATCTGTTGAACATCTTTTCTGCTTCAGGCACAGTGCTAAGCACATTAATGAAGACACTAACATTTATTTCATCATATTCTCCAGAACTGTAGTGTTTTCGGTCAAAGGTTGGCATAAAGGCCTCAGAGTAAATGATAGGTGCGTTGCAATTTTCAAGTAAACTATGTAATTCAAAACAGAAACCGTTTATCTTGAGGTTCTTCTAGGGATGGCAATACGTATTATTTCAAAGCTGGATTTCAGTTTGGCCGACGTGTCACAGTGTGGTTGACATGACCACGTAAGTAAAGACAAGCCCGGCGTTCGCCTTTCGACCTGTGACTCAGGCTGCAGATAGGAAGTGTTCCAGCGACCAGTCTGCCTGTCTCAGCCTGTGATGTCTTCCCTGCGGGGCCTCCCTTTCGGGGAAAGAATTGCTTAAGAATTAAAACTTGCTCAGCAGCATCAAGCCCTCTTGCCTAGTTAGAAAGGAAAAATCTTCACAAACATAAGGCCATTTGACTTAAAGAGTCGCATCCCACGGTATTGTCCGGGGCAGGGGGCAGGGATGCTGACTGCTGCTGCTGCTGCTGCTGCTGCTCTTATTCTTCAGACCCCTCGTTCTCCCCTGGACTGGGTGTCCTCCCTGAGCCCCGTGGCTTCCCCGCCTGGTGAGCAGGTCTGCCTGGCTGTGGTTCCTCCTGGGACTCTCTCTGCTGAGTCCCTAATGATGGCCCCATTCACAGAGAAGGGCTTACTCTTGGACAAAATATGTTGGACAATCATAAAAAAACCTAGAAGCAGGCAAGGCAGCCTTACCCCATTCCCTGGGGACTGGGATAATGACTGAAGTACAATAACGAGTGCATCGTGGACCACAACGAATCACACCAAAGGACCGGTGTCTCGGGCTCCCTTGAAAGGCAAAGCACTGGCCCTTTAGTCGCTGAATCTGAGAAGGCCCAGGAGGGGGGGCCTGAGCTGCAGGGGGCGTGGCCTTCGGGCGCTCCTGACAGCAGGTGTTTCGCAGCGGGTACAGACGCATTTCAATACCAGTAGGGCCACCGTAGCGCGTTCGCATTTTTTATTCTACCAATTGGCTTTCTTTTTAAAATATATTTTTAATTGATATTTTACAGAGAGGAAGGGAGAGAGAGAGAGGGAGAGCTAGAAACGTCAATGAGAGAGAAACATCGACCAGCTGCCTCTTGCACACCCCCTACTGGGGATGTGCCCGCAACCAATGTACATGCCCTTGGCCGGAATCGAACCCAGGACCTTTCAGTCCGCAGACCGACGCTCTACCACTGAGCCAAACCGGTTTCGGCCCAATTGGCTTTCTCGAAGTGACCAGGGCAGCAGTCACCGGCAGGATGATACAGAACTGGAAAGGGTTAAATGACTGAAAAGTCAGCTTGTCTGCTAGTTGCCTAAAATAACATGATTGGTGGCTATCAGCAAACTATGCATGGTCAAAATGGGGAGAGGGAGAACCAGCCCCCAGCAACATTTCCCTGTAACCTGGGGTTTGAGAAGCTGGAGGCTGTGGGTGCTGGTGTCTGTCCTCCAGCTCTGTGGTGCCCCCAGAATCTCATGTTTTGTCTGGGGCTAGAGAGGTGCACTTCCTGGTCAATATGTCACAGTCTCTTCAGACCCACGGTCTGAGGGCTTGGACAAGCCCTGCTTCTCAGCAAGGGATCATCATGGAACAATAGTTGAATGTGTGTGTGTGTGTGTGTGTGTGTGTGTGTGTGTGTGTATGCACTATATGTGTGTGTGTGATGTGGAGCTATGTGTGTCTGTTTCTGTGCTGTGCGCCATGGGTATGGTACATAGGTGTGGTTGGGCGTGCATACCTTTGTGCACAAGTTATGAAAGTGCTGAGGCAAATAGTCTTGATGAGACTGAGAAGATGGTGACCAGAAGAAAAAAAATGGAGGGGACCTTCAGCCAGGCCCTTGAAGTGCATTGGACATGATCATCCCAGCAGCAAGTAAGCAGGAGCCTGGCTGGGCCACAGCGATTCCCCTATCCCCCCTTCCCCCCCTCCCCCCCCCAGATTGGGAGGGACCCCTGCCCCTGCAGGGTGGGAAGGAAAACGCATTTCAAAGAAAATTTGGAATGGGGGTAGGAGCTCTTTGGTTTTGTTTGTTTTTTTCAGTAGAGCTGTGTCAAAAGAGCTTGCCCCACTGAGCATGTGGGAGAAAACTCACGGCTGGTGTCAGGCCCAGGTCACATTAGACAAAGCAAGGCCTTCAACACAAGGGAGATTTTTGCCCTTCCTGCCAGAGACAGGAGCATGGGGATTATAAAGGATTTGAGACAAGGGGAGTTTGATAATGAACATCCGGTTCTGAGTCCCGAGGCCCTGGCTAGGTTGCAGGAGCGGCAGCAAATGCCTTGCCCAAGGTCACAGCACTGTTTCCTTCTGGTTGAGTGTCCGCAGGACCCCACATAGCTTTACTGGTCAGTGAAGGTTATTGGAAGGGCAAAGTTTCTCTTCAAGCTTCTGGACTCCAAGTTCAGAGCTCTTTTAAAACACACACACACACACACACACACACACACACACACACACACACATATATATATATATATATATATATATATATATATATATATATAATTGATTTTTTTACAGAGAGGAAGAAAGAGGGATAAAGAGTTAGAAATATCAATGAGAGAGAATCATTGAGCAACTGCCTCTTGCACATCCCGGCTGGGGTTGTGCCCGAAACCAAGGTATGTGCCCTTGACCAGAATCGAACCTGGGACCTTTCAGTCCGCAAGCCGACGCTCTATCCACTGAGCCAAACTGGTTTCAGCAAGTCCAGAGCTCTTTCCACCACCCCAGCAAACAGGGCCCGTGGCCTCCAGAATCTCATGTTTTGTCTGGGGTTAGAGAGGTGCTCTTCCTGACCCATATGTCACAGTCTCTTTAGACCCATGGTCTGAAGGCTTGGACAAGCCTACTTCTCGGCAAGGGACTATCATGAAACCTTGATGTCAAAGCCACCCATAAGAACATTTTACATTTACTGAACAGAGATACACCTGAAAAATGGTTTTAAAGACCTATTTGGATGAACGTCATACTCCATTTTCAGGAAATTCTTTCTGTAAGGTTTGAGGTGCAGGAAATGAGTCGGAGACCACCAAGACATATTAAAGGAAGGTTTATTCCCCAGTGACGAGCAGGGCTCATTACAGAGGTAGAGAAATCAGAATCAAAGGAGGGGGGAAGAGGAGAAAGGACCCAAATGGGCTGACTCCACAGACAGAGATGGAGAGCAGCAGCACACGGAGGAGTGGGGGAGCCTTTTGAGGGGAGGAACAGGAAAGGGTTGGACCAGGGTGGAACAGGAAGGGGTGGGCTCCAGGGCACTTCGGAACTCACTGATTGGTGGTTCAATGTCTTGGGGATATCTACCGTGTTTTCCCGAAAATAAGACATCCTTCGAAAATAAAACCTACTTGCAGGTTTCCTTCTGAGTGAAATATAAAGCATCCCCCCGAAAATAAGGCCCCCAGGCTCTGTCTCAGAAATTAATTTACCGTAAACTGGTCGCTAGGGCCGCCCCAACTGGCGTCTAGCAACCAGTGACATTACCCAGAGTCCTGACGTCACTGCTGTGTGAATGGAGAGAAATCAGCGTGGAAACTTTGTGAAACCTAAACTTCAAGAAGTTGTGACTTGGGTGAAGAATTCATGGGAGAAAATCACTGACAGTTGCAATGCAAATGCACTGCGAGCAGGCTACCTTGACAAGAAGTACTCACTTAAAGGCAGTGCTATTGCTAAACATGAGAGATTTGGTCCACTGATTCTGAAAGAAATGGAGTCACAAGAAATTCACCAGGAAATTCAGGAATTGGATTGTTATGATGATGTTCCAGAAGATGATGACATGATTGTCATTGAATAAATGAGTAAATTCTTGATAAGGTAGGATTCACAGTTTGTCTGGTTTGCGTTGACAACTACCGTACTACCGTACCATATACAGGTAATAAATTTCCTTTATTTTCATTTAACAATAAATGTGTACCGTATTCTTCTTCATGGAAAAATAAGACATCCCCTGAACATAAGACCTAGCGCATCTTTGGGAGCAAAGATTAATATAAGACACTGTTTTATTTTCAGGGAAACAGGGTAGGTGGCAGATGCCACTAATCTCATAACTCCACCCACCAGTTGGGGGGAGGGAGGATCTCACACTTTTGTAAATGATTAATGACACAGAATGAAAATGCTGCCATTTGGCTGTTGATGGCATGTTGCAAACCACCTCTCTTAGCTCGAAGGTCACAGATGTCTCCATTAATATTCAGGACTCAAATCTCCTAAGTTTGCTCTTGGGACATTTGAGAAAATAGTCTGGTTTATTTTTTCAGTTTTTTGTTTTGTTTTGTTAATCTTCACCTGAGGATATTTTTCCATTGATTTTTTTTTTTAGAGAGAGTGAAAGAGAGAGGGAAAAACAGAGAGAAACATCTTGTGAGAGAAACACATCGACTGGTTGCCTTCCACACGAACCCAGACCAAGACCTAGACCGGGGAGGATCCTTTTACTGAAGGATTTGCCCTTGATTGGAATTGAACCCAGGACTCTTTGGTCTGCAGGCTGATGCTCTATCCACTGAGCAAACTGGCTAAGGCTATAAAAATATTTTCATTGAGGTATAATTTATATACAGTGAAATGCTCAGATATAATGTGCAGAGTTTGATGATTTTGGTAAATATATATATGGTGTCACCATCACCCCAATCAAGACAGAAAACATTTCCATCACCTAGAAAATTCCTTCTCCCCTCTTTCCAATCAATCCCACTGTTCTGACTACCATCACCATAGATTGTTTTTAACTTTCCTAGGGTATCTGTTTCAGACGGAATGTTTGTGTCCCTCCAAAGTTCATATTGCCAGGGCCCAGGGCAGGCTGTTCCAAGACATTCCACTACGGCATATGAATGATTTCAAACTAAAATCACCCAAGAAGCAGCCAGAGCAGGAAGAACTCGCTGACTCTCCTCTGTCCCTAACACCCAAACAGTAACTAAATCTCTGTGACAGCTGCCTTTTCCACCCCTGAAGGCCCGAGACACAACTTTATCTTATAAAATCCAGAGTAGAAAAAGTGAGTCTAAATAAATCTCATAATGCCTTTACTATTTTACTCTCTGGGCGCAGACTTTGCTTAGATTCCTCTCTTACAAATAACCAAACCTGCTTAGAACACTTTCTAATAAGCACTAACTTTCTTTGTCCTGTCATTGACTCACACACTTACCGTTTCTTTTCTAAAAAGTATAAAAAGGTGCCTATTTTAATCACCTTTTGAGCCTCATTTTATGATCTGAGCATCACACTGATTCTCTGGTGCAAACATATTAAATGTTTCCTTTTTTCTGTTAGTCTAGTCTTGCATCAATTTTATTATTTAACTAGTGGCCTAGTGCACAAAACTCATGCATGGAGGGGGAGGTTTCCTCAGCCCAGCCTGCACCCTCTCTAGCCAGGACGGCTGGCTCCTAACCACTCACCTGTCTGCCTGACTGATTGCCCCTAACCCTTCTGCCTGCCTGCCTGATTGCCCCTAACTGCCCTCCCCTGCTGGCCTGATCTCATCCCCAACTACCCTTCCCCTGCTGGCCTGGTTGCCCAACTGCCTTCCCCTCCCAGCCAATTTGGTTCTGATTGGTAGTTTTTTATGCCAGTCAGCATCAAAAGCCCTGCCTCCTAGGCAGCCATTGGCTCCTCACAGTTCACCCAGATTTGGTTCTGATTAGTCAGTTTCTATGCCAGTCAGTGTCTCTGGGTCTATTTCCGGACCTGATCAGAGAGGTGGGGCTGATCAGCAGCCCCCACAGAGGCTCAGAGAGAAACAGAGGCATGGCTACTGGCGAAGTTCAGAGAGAAAGCGAGGCAACAGCTGATCAACAGCTGATCAACAGCTGCCATGGAGGCTGTAGATCAGACCCTGCCTCTCTCTCTCTGGGCCTTTCTCCAGTCTTGACCTGCAGGCCCCTCTGAAGTCAGTGTTGGGTCACTGCACCTGCACCGGCAGCAGTCAGTGCTGGATCACCACAGCAACCTAGCACTGACTGCAGGACTGACTTTTGGTGTTCAGTTGAGCCTTTGGTCAGTCATTATGGTCCCTGGGTTTTAATATATATTAGGATAACTAATCCAGCCATAAGAACTAAAGAAGGGGAGAGTGGGAAATTCTCTTCCGCTGCCCCAAAATATGTGGAAACCTCACCTTCCAATGTGATAGTTAGGAGGTGGGCCTTTGGGAGGAGTCTATGTCATGTGGATGAAGGTGGGCCTTTGGGAGGAGTCTACGTCATGTGGATGAAGCCGTCACAAATGGGATTAGTGCCCTTAAAGAAGGGATCCCGGAGAGCTCCTATGCCTTTTTTTTTGCTCTGGGAGGACACACTGAGAAGACAGCCATCTATGAACCAGAAAGATGGCCCTCACCAGACGCCAAATCTGCCTACCCCTTGATTTTGGACTTCCCACCTACAGAAATACATTTTTGTTGCTTATAAGTCACCCAGTCTATGGTATTCTGTTAAGCAGCCCAGACTAACTAAGATGGTGTCATTTAAATGGAACGAAACAGTACATAATCTCTCTTTTTTTTTTTTTTAATATATATATATATATTTTATTGATATTTTACAGAGAGGGATAGAGAGCTAGAAACGTCGATGAGAGAGAAACATCGACCAGCTGCCTCCTGCACACCCCCTACAGGGGATGTGCCCGCAACCGAGGTACATGCCCTTGACCGGAATCGAACCCGGGACCTTTCAGTCCACAGACCGACGCTCTACCACTGAGCCAAACCGGTTTCGGCAGTACATAATCTCTTGTGTCTGGCTTCTTTCACTCAACGTAATATCTGTGAGATTCATCTATGTTGTCACATGTATGGGCAGTGCCTTCCTTTTTACTCCCAAAGAGTTTTCCATTGTACGTAGATTCCACAATTTGTTTAGCCATTCATCTGTTGATAGACATGTGGGCTTTTGCAGTTTGGGGCTGTTAAGAATAAAGCTTCTATAAATATTTATGTGCTAGTCTCTGTGTGGGATGGATAGAAGTTTCATCTGTCTGGGGTGAAAATACCTAGGCATGGAACTCCTGGGTTATAAGTGTGTGTTTAACTTTATAAAAGATTTGTGGCTTAGTATTTTTTTTATGTAACCTTCTTGAGAGGATGTTTAGAAATCGGCTTGTAAAGACCACACCAAAACAACCTTCCTGGAGGGAAGATGGCAGCAGAGAGGGGGCAGCTCTTATTGAAGAAAGCTGTTTTTCGATAGCTTCTGCACTAACTAATTCCTGAGTAGGTTTCATAATAGGTGCTAACTTTGGACTGTATCCAAGAAAATGATTTATTCACATTACTAATGGAAATGGACTAAGCAGGATAGCAGTACTGAAACACACGGAAAGTTATTTAGGCTAAAATGTTGCTGAAGCCTCTTGGAATTTTGCCTTAAGCTCAACCAATTACAATTTAGCAGGGTGATTTATTGAGAACATAAACTATGGAAAGGTCACCCTTTGAAAAGCGAATCTGAGTTCTGAATTTTTACGGCTGTAGACTCCTGTCCTACCCCAGGAAAGATAAACAAGCTTCTCTGTGACTTGAGGGCCTTCACTCTCTGCCAGATTTAGCATCAAACCATCTTGTACAAGAGCAGCACAGAACACTTTTGTGTTTGGGTGACTGAACAGAAGAAAGGGCTCTGACCTTGGAACCCTGGGAATTGGAGCAGGAGGGTCTGACCACAGCTGGTCCCGGGTTGGGGTGTGGTAGTCCGGAACTCTTGGAAGCCCTGCTTCTCTTGGTGAGATCTCAGAGAGAAATGTAGGGTAGCTTGTGAGGCCAGGAACTAGGAATTCTGGTTTAGAAAGCCTACGAGAGAGGCTATACTAACACAGTCCCTACCTGGAAAGTGGGGCCATCAAAAGTAGGAAGCCAGAGCAGGACACTGCAATTTTTAAAAAATATATTATTATTTTAATATATCTTTATAGATTTCAGAAAGGGAGAGAGAGACAGAAACATCAATGATGAGAGAGAATCATTGATAGGCTGCCTCCTACACGCCCACCATTAGGGATCAAGCCCCCAACTCAAGCACGTGCCCGGACCGGAAATTGAACCATGACTCCTTGGTTCATAGGTTGAAGCTCAACCAACCACTGAGCCACCCCAGCAGGGCGAGACTTCAATTTTAAGAATAGCGGCAGGAGGCCCCTAAGGAGATCTCGGGGTATCGAGGCCACTGATACTGCATTTCCTGGGGATGTTGGTTTGTCCTCTGTGGCAGGATGAGTCATTGCTCACTATTCTTTAGGAACTTCCTGTATTGGAATTTTACACACACGCCCTTTGTCAAGTGACATTGCAGTGTTCCCTAGTAGTGAGTGGAGAACAGCTGCCATGGATACTGGAGTGGGCCACATGCCTTGCTTTGGTCAGTGGAATGTGGGCAGGAGTGACTCAAGAGGTCTCAAGAGGCATCCTGTGCTCCTGCAATTTTATGAAAAGAGCATGTCCTAGTAGGGCTAGTCCAAGGAAAACATGGAGATGCGGAGACTTGAGCCAACTGGAGCTTCAGTCCTAGCCCAGCAGACTTGCAGCCTCAAGCAGCACTTTCCCTGCCACCCCCACAGACCTAAGAGCAAGAAAAGAAATGCTCGTGGTTGTGTGCCACTGTGTTATGTGTTGCTTGTTGTGCAGAATTATTATAGCATTTGCTGCCTGGTGTTAATACTGTGCTTCCCTCTTTCATAACAACGCAAACCTCAAATTTAACTGCTTATTTGGAATAAGGCTAGATTTCCCAGCCTTCCTTACAGCTAGGTGTGGCCATGTAACTGAGTTCTGGTTAATGAGACGTTAGCAGAAGTGTTGTGTGACAGCTTCTGAGACCCTTACTTAAAGGCCTGTGGCATGCCCTGGTCATCCCTTCCTGCATTTTGCTATCTGGAGCAAGGAGATGATGGCTGGAGCTCTTTTTAAAAATATATATATTTTATTGATATTTTACAGAGAGGAAGGGAGAGAGATAGAGAGCTAGAAATGTCGATGAGAGAGAAACATCAACCAACTGCCTTTTGCACACCCCCCACCAGGGATGTGCCCGCAACCAATGTACATGCCCTTGACCGGAATCTAACCCGGGACCTTTCAGTCCGCAGACCGATGCTTTACCATTGAGCCAAACCGGTTAGGGCATGGCTGGAGCTCTTGCTGAGATTTTGGGTCCTGAGGAAGAAAGCCATAGTCGAGGGAAGATGGAGTAGTCAGCTTCTGAGGTTATTCTATAAGAGACAAATAAATTGTGTTTCTTAAGCATCTTTATCTTTAACATTCCCCTGCTGAGCTTACTCCTGACACAGTTCTCAAGCCACGTATTACAGATCCTGATAAAGCATTTGTGATACAACTTTAGAAGCAGACTATTGTGCAGCCATGACCAAGTGCTATTACTAATCAAATTTCCCATACCAATCAAAATGGGTACAGCACTACACAGTTTGAAAATAAACCTCCTGGGGGAAGAACAGGAAGCGACTGATAATGGGTGCAGACAATAAGAGTGTTCTGATGTGAGAGAGTGGCGCTGGTTGCACAACTCTGTGAGTATGAGAAGCAATGGGAGCCTGTAGTTGAAAGGGGTGGGTTTTATGATATGTGAATCATAAACTATGAAAACATCAGTGGCCTATTCACTGTGTACACCATTGTGAGGCAGGCACGAGTATTTCCGTGTCTCCGTACATGAAACAAGACTCAGAACTCCCAGTTCGTTCATGAATGTCAGGGGCAAGAGTGGAACTCAGGTCTCCTGACACCGGCACCCACGCTGCTCTCACCGCACCCCTCTAGTATAGGGCCACACACCCCCACTATAGGGCCGCACACAGGACTATTTAGACAACACTGAGCTATGGGTCCAGCTTGTTTTCAGCTCTTCTTTCTAGCACCTTCTCCCCTGGTGTCCTCTTCCCTCTAGTCACTCTCTCTCATATGCCAACTACCCTGGCTGTTCAGGGCCCCCGCCCACGCTCTTTGACAAGCATTCTTGCCAAGAAATATAAAAAGATACATTCGACTGATAAAAAACCAACATTTAAGGTGAGTCAAAAGTAGGTTTACAGTTGTACGTGAAACACCGTTTGTACTGGTATTGTTTTGTATTTATTATTGTATTATTTTCCATATGAACCATTGTAAACCTACTTTTGCCTCGCCCTGTATAACACGACTGCAAGCAGTTCTTGCCACGTTCCCACAACTCTCCAATGCCCCTCCCCTCTGTAGGACGGACAGCTGGAGGTGTCAGACACCTTCCTTCGGAACTCCTGCATCTCGGGACATTCACCTGACAGCAGCACACACCTATGGGAGGTGTCCTCTCAACCAGCAACTTCGAAGAGTGCTTGACTGCGTTCTTAAACTCCCCAACAATCCATAGAACACGAGCACTGGGGAGCACAGTTCACAGATAAGGAAACTGAAGCTCAGAGAGGTTAGCGAATCTGCCCCCAAGTTCTCACACGTAGTGAGTGACCAAGCCAAGGTGAGGCCCTGATTGGCTGTTCTTCGCTCATGTGCTCCAGCTGCCAGAGGTCCGAACCCCTCAGCCAAGGACTGGACCTCCTGGGATGCCAGGTATTCCACCGAGAAGACATAAAAAGTCATAGGTATACAAGAGAGTCTTTATTGTAGAAGCCAGTGGCCATGTAGCCATTGCTACCACAGGAGCTATTAGACAAAGCAGTTCTCCAAAGTAAAGTCCCATAAGTGGCCGTACACCAGTTAGGTAACCACACATCTTTCCTACAAAGTTGCAGCAGCCTCCACCATAGGAGCTACACAGGAGCGACACTGAGAGCTACAGCCTCACTAAGCAGCCTCCTCCAAGCCTGCTACCTGATGGTCAGTAACATACTTTAATACTGACTGACACACGCCTGCGCAGTATACAGTGAGTGGCCAGATTATTATGATCTCTGAACGCATAATAATCTGGCCACTCAGTGTATATCCTATATCATAAAAGGCTAATATGCCAGTTGTCCCCCTCAACCAGGAGTTTGACCAGCAGGCAGACAGGCCAACCACCCATGTCCCCTCCCCATGGCCAGGCTGGCTGGACCATACCCATATATGAATCATGCATTCAGAGATCATGATAATCTGTCCAGACAGTGTACATGCAGTAAGATAGCTGTGTCCTTGCTTCTTGCACCTGTGTAAGAGCTGAAGCCTTTCTTAAGGGAATCAGCTAAACCCACTGCTGGGAGGCAGCAGGAAATAAACACCCTGACCACACCCTCCCCACCCTCCAGCACCTTCCTAGGCTGAACCTGACCATAAACCAGGGCAAAGTGGCCTGGATAAAGCAACTCATCAAGGTCAGCATTGCAGGCCACCAGGCCTGGCTGAGGAAGGTGGAGAGGGGACCCGGAGGGGCAAGCAGAGTTTATCCAACGCAGCCCCATCCGGTGGAGGCTACAGTGCCCCGCGGGCCTCAGAAAGAGCTGACTCTGCCTGTTGTGAGCATACACGAGCCATCCTGGGCACTCCAGAAATTGTCATGGGGCACTGGCACTTTGCAGGGGCGGGTGTGGGAAGAACCTGAGAAATAAGGACATACATATGACCTCATTGGTACCTATGAGGCCTGGGAAAACTCACATACTTCCTTACCAAAACCCAGCTCCTCTGAGGTTGGCAGTGGAGGGAGAATGCCCTGGTTGCAAGAGCAGAGGTCCGGAAAGGCTTGCTTGGCCCATGGAGGCCTCTTCCTCTCCTTCACTCTGGTTACCAACGGCAACCGTGGGGAGTATGGCTTCCTTCCTGCCCTTCATATTTGCAATACTGCATTGTGGTTCTGATACTAACTCCCCAGACTCCACAGGTTTCGGCCACAGTCTCCAACAAAACTGCCATGCTTCACATAGCCACAGTTCGGGGGTCCTCAGGCCACCCACACTTCTAACAACTGGCTACACACTTGGGACTTTAAGGTGCAGCTCTTATCAGGAGGCCCATATGTCTAGCCACTTCCCTGCTTGTCCCTCAGATGAGGAGGCCCATAGGGCGAAGTCTGGGAGGGTCTTGAACTCAGAGCTCCCAGGTCCTTGCCATGCCAAATCCAGGCTACACCATCTTTCCAGCACACTGATGTGGTCACCTGCCAGGAAGTTCGTCCAAATCTCAGTGTCCAGATTTTCCTTGGGATTTCATTACAAGGCATGATTCACTGAGTTACTGGCCACATGATTGAACTCAGTCTTCAGCTCCCCAACCACTGCAGATTGGTATCACCTGGCCCAGTGCTCCAGCTCTCAGCATAATACCCTCAAGGTCCACCCATGTTGCCAAATGGCAAGATTTTCTTCTTTTTTAAAGCTGGGTAATATTCCATTGTATGTCTGTACCACATTTTCCTTCCTTCCTTCCTTCCTTCCTTCCTTCCTTCCTTCCTTCCTTCCTTCCTTCCTTTCTTCTTTCCTTCCTTCCCTCCTTCCTTCCTTTGTTAATCCTCACTCGAGTATATTTTCCATTGATTTTTAGAGAGAGTGCAAGGGAGGAGGAGAGAGAGAATAATCGATGTGAGAGAGACACATCAATTGGTTGCCTCCTACACATGATCCTACCAGGGCGGAGGATCAAGCTTGCAACCAAGGTATGTGCCTTTGGCTGGAATGGAACCCACAGCCCTTCAGTCTATGGACTGATGCTCTATCCACTGAGCCAAATGGGCTAGAGCTGTACCACATTTTTTTGTATCCATTCATTCTCGGTGGGCACTTAGGCTGTTCCCATATCCTGGCTTTGTAAATAATTCTGCAATGAACATAGGGGTACATATGTCTTTTTTAATTAGTGTGTTAGATTTCTTTGGATAAATACCAGAAGTAAAATATGATAATCCTGTCTTTAATTTTTTTTGAGAAACCTCTATACTGTTTTTTCACAGAGGTTGCACCAGTTTACGTTCCCGTCAACAGTGCACGAGGGTTCCCTTTTCTCCACATCCTCACTAACACGGGTCATTTGTTGATTTGTTGATAACAGCCATTCTAACAGGTGTGAGGTGATAGCTCATTGTGTTTTGATTTGCATTTCCCTGATAATTAGTGACATTGAACATCTTTTCATGTACCTGTTGGCCATCTGTATGTTTTCCTCGTTGAAATGTCTATTGAGGGTGAAGTGGACTCGAGTTGTGTGAGGAGAGACGGAGGTTGTGGCTCTGGGGAGAGAGCTGAAGGGACCAGGATCCCTGTGCTCTGTCCCTCTCCCACACCAGAGACAATCACTTTCTTGGGTAGAGCATTCCCCTCCCTGTGGCAATAGCTTGGGGAATGCAAAGCCTCACCCTCTGGACTTCCTATCCTGAGGAGCACATGCCCTACTGCGGAGTCAGCTGCCTGAGCCAGGGGCAGAGGTCCAGGTAGACGCCCGCGGTGTCAGTGACTGGGTTGTGTGCCTTTGAAGCAGGGATAATCCTCCTCACTTTCCTGTGAACTTGACCTCATGGGAGATATACCAGCCCCACCCTCTGGGCTCTTGGTGGCCCTGCCCTGCCAGGCATGGGCTCCCCAGGAGACCTGGACAGAATCCAGAACCACAGAGTTGGGTGGCTTTGGGGCGGGGGCCACCTCCCCATCTTTCCCCATTCCTGACTGGCACAGGAGTTCCACTAGCCCCACCAATGTGACTCATGGTTCCTGGCAGCACCATCCTGCTGAGCTCAGCTCCTGGCAGAATCTGGGACAGACTGAGTTATGTCGCTCTAGGGATGGGGGCCATTCTCCCTCGCATGCCTGAGTGGAGCGGAGCCTCCCTTCACAGAGCCAAATCTTGGTCTGTTTGGGACTGATAAACTCTCAGCCCCACCCCGCTGATTCCGTGAGACTCCACCCCACCACACCACAAAAATCTGTGCTCGCCCCGTAGAGCGCAGTTGGACTTGCTATACCCTGAGACTTTTGCTGAGTGACCTCAGACCCAGTCCTGGCACTGAGAGTGAACCTGTACCAATCTGGTGAATTCCAATCACCTCTACCTGGTGACTCACTGAACCTGCCTCATGCAACTGGAATACTGCTAGCGGCTCTTTCAGTGACGGGGCCTGCGTGCTGGTGGGAGTTGACCTTGGGGCACAGCTTTGTCCTTCCCACTCACACCAAGGTCCAGCAGAGGCAACCACCAACTGTGGGTCACATTGTGGCTCCAAACATGTTGCCGAGGGCCTGTCGTAGGCAGTGTCTGATTTTAACATGCCGTTGACATCAATGGATAGATCTTTCTGACAGAAAATTAATAAGGAAATAGTGGTTCTAAATGACATGCTAGATCAAATAGAATTTCATTGATGTCTTCAGATCATTTTGTCCCAAAGTACCAGGATATGTGTTCTTTTCAAGTGCACATGGCCCATTTTCTAGGATAGACCATACATTAGGCCACAAGACAAGTCTCAATAAATTTAAAAAGATTAAAAGACTTAAATGTAAGACTCAAAACTGTACAAATTCTAGAAAAAGAAAACATAGGCTGTAAAGTCTCAGACATGTCTCATAGCAATATTTTTTTCTGATATAACTCCTCCAGCAAGGAAACAAAAGGAACTACATTGAACTAACAAGTTTTTGCACAGCAAAGGAAACCATCAACAAAATGAAAATGATAATTCAATGAATGGAACAACACATTCACCAATGATACATCTGATAAGGGATTCATATCCAAAATTTATAAAGGACTTATGAAATGCAACAATAAAAAAAATCCAATTAAAAATGGGCAAAGGGCCTAAATAGACACTTCTCCAAAGAGGACATACACATGGTCAATAGACATGGAAAGATGTTCAATGTCACCAGTCATCAGAGAAATGCAAATTAAAACCACAATGAGATATCACCTCACACCTGTTAGAATGGCTGTCATCAATATGACAATAAACAATAAGTGTTGGTGAGGATGTGGAGAAAAGGGAACCCTTGTATACTGTTGGTGGGAATGCAGATTGGTGCAGCCACTATGGAAAACAGTATGAAAAACAAAAAGTTAAAAATAGAACTATCTTATGACCCAGAGATTTCACTTCTGGAAATATACCCAAAGAAATGTGAAACACTAATTCAAAAGAATATGTGCACCTCTATATTCATTATAGCATTTCTTACAGTAACTAAGATTTGGAAGCAGCCCAAGTGCCCATCAGTAGATGAGTGGGTAAAAAAGCTGTGGCATACTTACTGTTCAGCCATAAAAAAGAAGGAAAGCTTACCTTTTGCAACTATATAGATCAACCTGGAGAGCATTATGCTAAATGAAACAAGCCAGTCAGAGAAAGACAAGTGCCATATAATTTCACTCTTATGTGGAATCTAATGAACAAAATAAACTAACAAACAAAATAGAAACAGATTCACCAATACAGAGAACAAACTGACAGCTGTCAGGGGGGAGGGGTTAGAGTGTTGGGTGAAAAAGGTGAAGGGATTAAGCAAAAACATAAAGACTCATAGACTCAGACAGCAGCATGGTGATGACCAGAGGGAAAGGGGTTGGGGTAGGCAGAAGAGGATAAAGAGGGGATAATAGTGATGGAAGAAGACTGGACTTTGGGTGTTGAACACACAATACAATATACAGATGATGTATTATAGCATTGTACACTTGGTAACCTATATAATTTTATTAACCAATATTACCCCCAATAAATTCAATAAAAACTTTAAAAATTATTAAGAATTTCAATATGGTAACAGCAGAGCATTTAAGCAAGCACACCCTTTACCTCCACCAATGCAGGAGGAACATGGAATGTGACCGAGAAATAAATCTATTTTAAGACACTAATGTTGCTGAAATTGGTTTGGCTCAGTGGATAGAGCGTCGGCCTGTGGACTGAAAGGTCCCAGGTTCGATTCCGGTCAAGGGCATGTACCTTGGTTGTGGGCACATCCCCAGTAGGGGGTGTGCAAGAGGCAGCTGATCAATGATTCTCTCTCATTGATATTTCTAGCTTTCTATCCCTCTCTCTTCCTCTCTGTAAAAAATTAATAAAAAATATATTTTTTAAAAAGACACTAATGTTGCAGGGTAGAATGTTACTGCAGCATAACTCAGTGCATCCTGACTAATATGCACCAGTGCCTACAAGTTCCTACATATTTTGACTGTCACCTTGCCCATGTGGTTGTCTCCTTGACACCCAAACAGGACAACCAGAGTTGTTTTCTTGGAAAGAACATTGCTAGACTGTTACTGGAAATTCTCAAAATTACATGAGGTACAAAAATATTCCCAAACCCTATTTTTAACACTTGAACTTTGCCAGTCTAATGAAAGGGATGCTTTCTACCAACATTCAGATAAAATGTGTTTTTTAGAAATGTTTAAATCCATCACCACAAAATAAAAGGATGTGTTTCACTGTTCCTTTTTCATTTTTAAAATATATTTATATTGATTTCAGAGAGAAAGGGAGAGGAAGAGAGAGAAAGAAGCATCAATGATTAGAGAGAATCATTGATCAGCTGCCTCCTGCACCCAAATGGGGATCAAGCCCACAATCCTGGCATGTGCTCTGACCCAGAATGGAACCGTGACCTTCTGGTTCATAGGCTGACGCTCAACCACTGAACCATTGGATGTTTTTCTTTCACGAGTGCCAATTTTCTCTCATTTCTCCTGGGTCTAACGTGAGGCAGCTCAAAGAAGAAGGGAAGAAAAGTAGTAGGTTTGGCTTTTATTGATTTGGGTAGCTACCCTCCTTCCTGGAGGGGTACTGGGTGAGCCCAAAAAAAGAACAAAGCCCCCAGGAATGCTGGCCTCAGAGGGAAGCTTGCAGCACCTGCACCCCCACCCCAGTTCCCCCTTTCCTACTTTACCCCACGGACAAGGGGCGCTGAGGTGGGTTTGTCAGCATCAGGGTTTGGAGGAACTAGAGAACTCAGGGTTAAGAAACACAGGCAGCCGAAACCGGTTTGGCTCAGTGGTAGAGCGTCGGTCTGAGGACTGAAAGGTCCCGGGTTCGATTCCGGTCAAGGGCATGTACATTGGCTGCGGGCACATCCCCAGTAGGGGTGTGCAAGAGGTGGCTGGTTGATGTTTCTCTCTCATTGACGTTTCTAGCTCTCTATCTCTCTCCCTTCCTCTCTGTAAAAAATCAATAAAATATATATTTTTTTTTAAAAGAAAGAAACACAGGCAGAGGTTCATAGCAGGAACGGAAGGAAGGGACGAAAGCTGGTGCACAGGGGATTCTGTATGATACTGTAAAGGTGGATACATGTCATTAGACATTTGTCAAAACCCACAGAACGTATGTACAACGCAAAGAGTGATCTCGAATGGAAACCACTATAAAATAATGTATTAATATTAGTTCACTAATTGAAACTAATGTCCCACATTAATGCAAGATGTTAATAGGAATGAAGGAGTATAAAAGAACTTTGTATTTTTCTGTGAACCTAAAATGAAACTGCTCAAACAGAAGTGTATTAATTTTTTTAAAAATGTATATCTTAAATGTATAACAAATGCATATTAGATAAAATAGTCTCATTTTTGTTTCTCACTGCCTGTTACTATTTCTCAGCCAAGATAAAGGAAGAGATTTTGCTGTGAGCTCCAGCGAGAAGGCCTTTGGGGCTTGGAACTTGCTCAAATCTTTCACAAAGCCGAGAGAAGCCCGGCAGCAGCAACTCCAGAGAAGAGAATGCAGAGCAGAAAACGCAGCTCAAAAGGTATGGGGTTGAATGTGAAGCAGGACAAAATGAATTTATTGACCAATTTATGTTTCAGAAATCAACTGACAATCTCATTTCATAGCAGGAGGGCTCTCCCCCCCCCAAAAAAAAAGCCCAAAATCTCCCCAAACAAAAACCTCTGCCATTCCAGTGACTCTGACTAATGAGCCAAGCATGTCATGTGAGATGGTGTGTGAGGGCTGCAGCATCTTTGAAGGCGATGAAACAAACAGATGCTAGTGCATATCTGGCGAAAACCCAGTGGCCGAGGTGGCTCAGGGTCTCACCTCTTAGTCTGCACCGAGCAGTCTGTAAACTTCAATCTTTTTTGTTGTTGTAAATTCACAAAGCTTTAGAAGAAAAAGAAATGGATTATTGTTGTTGTTTTTTTAAAATATATTTTATTTTATTTTATTTTTTTAAAAATAAATCTTTATTGTTCATATTACAAATGTTCCTCATTCCCCCCCCCCCCGCATTGCTCCCCTCTACCAAGTTTCCATTCAATTCTCTGCCCTTTCCCCATCCCCCATTGTCCTCATCCATAGGTGCAGTTTATGTTCAGTTTCTTCCCACCCCGCTCTACTCCCCATTTCCCCAAGAATCATCAGTCCACTCCCCTTCCATACCTCTGATTCTATTATATTCACCAGTTAATATTGTTCATCATGATTTTTACTCTCTTGGTTTTTAGAGTCACTTGTTGATAGTTACGTGTTTGTTCATAAATTTTATCTTTATTTTCTTCCTCTTCCTAAAGAACCCCTTTCAGCAACTCATATAATTCTGGCTTGGCAGTGATGAATTCCTTTAGCTTAAATTTATTTGTGAAGCTCTTTATCTGGCCTTCGATTCTGAGTGATAGCTTTGCTGGGTAGAGTATTTTTGGCTGTAGGTTCTTGTTATTCATCACCTTGAATATTTCTTGCCATTCCCGTCTGGCCTGCATGGTTTCTGTTGAGAAATCAGCTGACAGTCGTATTGGTGCCCCTTTATAGGTATCTACCTGCTTTTGTCTTGCTGCTTTTAATATTCTCTCTTTGTCTTTAGCTCTTGGAATTTTAATTATGATGTGTCTTGGTGTGGTTCTTTTTGGATTCCTTTTGTTTGGGGTTCTGTGTGCTTCCTGTACGTGTAAGTCTATTTCTTTCCCCAGGTGGGGGAAGTTTTCTATCACTATTTCTTTCAATATGTTTTCGGTATCTTGCTCTCTGTCATCTTCTGGGATGCCCATAATTCTGATGTTGGTTCGCTTGAAGTTGTCCCAGAGGTTTCTTACATTATCTTCAACTTTCTGGATTCTCTTGTCTTCTTGCTTCTGTGGAGGAGTGTCCTCTGGCTCTTTGTGTTCCAAATCTTGGACTTGATTCTTGCAATCTTCCAATCTGTTTTTAGGACTCTGTATAATATTATTTATTTCAGAGATTGTATTCTTTATTTCTAGTTGACCCTTCATTATTTCTTGTTGATCCCTTATCATATCCTCATAGGTCTCATTTATTTTATCGGCCTTTTCTAAGAGATTGTTGAACAACCTTATAAGCGTGGCTTTGAACTCTATATCCAGTCGCTTTTTGTCCTCCATTTCTTTCGTTTGTGATCTGATTCCTCGTTTTGGCATTTTCGCTGCTTCCCTGAGTTGGTAGGTTGGGAGGATCAGTTGTGTCTATGCCAGGAGACAACCTTATTCCACTAGACTTGGAAACTTGCAAAAGCCTCTCCGAGTTCAGCTTGGATGGGGCAGTTTCAGGGTGGAGTCTACAGCCTTGGCTTCCGGTTAGCCCCGCCCTCGGAGGTTCCTGAGTCTCAGTGTACCTCAGTGTCCTTTGGTATTCGCTGCAAGCACCTCTGAGAGAAAGGCAGCCTAGAGCTTCGCCCGCTACCAGACAGTCTAGTCTCTCCCCCAGCAAGCCCACAACTGGGGTTCAGAGCAGTTGGAAGTGGGGTTAAGAGCAGTCCGGAGCTTATGTCTCCTTCCCGCTAGGGCAATCTCACGGCCCAAACAACAGTCTGTCCTCTGTGCGTGCAATGTGCGCTACTCAGGGGCTCTGCTTTTCGCCGTTCCCCTAAGCTTCTGTCTTACAGCCCAGATTCCCTCTGTATGAGGCTGGAGCCCGAGGGTCTTGCCCAGGGCTGGGGTTCAGTGCAGTCAGAACTGGGGCTCAGCACAGTCCTGAGCTTTTGAGTCCTTCCCGCTGGGGCAATTCAGCAGCTCAGCGAACAGTCCCTCCTCTGCGCACAATGTGCGCGACTCTGGGGCTCTGCCTTTCTTGCCGCTCCGCTGAGCTTCCGCCTTACAGCCCAGATTCCCTCTGTATGAGCCTGGACCCCAGGGTCTCGCCCAGAACTGGGGTTCAGTGCAGTCGGAGTTGGGGTTCAGCACGGTCCGGAGCTTTTAGGTATCTCCTTCCCGCTAGGGAACGCCAGCCAGGCACTCCGCCGCCCCTCCTCTCGCGCAATGTGCGCGGCTCGGTCCTCTCCCCGAGCGCACCGTGCCTCTGTACCTTAGGCTTTTACAGCTCCTCTGGTTTTCCTTCTGGTTTTCTCTTTCCTTCTAGTTGTAGAATTTCCAGTCAGTTAACTTTCCTGTAGTTCTGGATAGTGTCCACTCTATATTTTAGTTGTATTTTTTGAAATTGTTGAGTGCGGCTGCAGTTAGGCTTTTACCTCTGCCGCCATCTTGTTGTCAAATCTAAAATATATTTTATTGATATTTTACAGAGAGGAAGGGAGAAAGATAGCTAGAAACGTCGATGAGAGGGAAACATCGACCAGCTGCCTCTTGCACACCCCCCACCGAGGATGCGCCCGCAACCAATGTACATGCCCTTTTCCAGAATCGAACCTGGGACCTTTCAATCCTCAGACCGACGCTCTATCACGGAGTCAAACCGGTTTCGGCGCTGTTGTTGTTTTTTAAGAGGGAAATTAAAGAATCTGGTGGGCATCATCATATAACAAATGTGCAGACACAGGACAGGGTGCGTCTTTAAGAGAGGCAGTGAGTAGGGCATTGGGCCAGGGAGCCAGGTAGAAGCAAAGGAAAAGCAGGAGATGAGGTTGAAAAGCATGTCTGGGACCAACCGGCACCTAATAAAGGCCCCAGGGGGAGTGGGTTCAATGGGGGTAACATCCAGGTCTAACTCCCCTTCCCAAGCCAGGCACCCTGCCTGCCCGGGGCGGTATCAGCCCGTGGAAATGGTACATCTGGCCCTGGGTCTGGCTGGCTGCTGCCCCAGGACCAGATGGAAGAAAGCCTCCGAGGCCAGGCCTACGAGATGGACATTAATTCAGTAGATAATGAGGATCCTGGTGAGAATTTGGAAATAGGAGAGTGACACAGAGAACTGAGTTAGACTGAAGGATGAATTCTTAAATAAATAAATAATATATATATATATATATATATATATATATATATATATATATATATACACCGTATTTGCTGGCGTATAAGACGATTTTTTGGCCCTGAAAAATATGCCTCCAAGTGGGGGGTAGTCTTATACGACGAGTATATAACAAACTCTGTATTTTGAGTGGAAATGTTAGGGGGTCGTCTTATACGCCCAGTCTCTTATACGCCCGCAAATACGGTATTTTTCAGGGCCAAAAAATCGTCTTATATGCCGGCAAATACGGTATATATATATTATTGATATTTTTACAGAGAGGAAGGGAGAGAAATAGAGAGGTAGAAACGTTGATGAGAGAGAAACATCGACCAGCTACCTCTTGCACATTCCCTACCAGGGATGTGCCTCCAACCAAGGTACATGCCCTTGACCGGAATCGAACCCGGGACCCTGCAGTCGGCAGACCGACGCTCTACCACTGAGCCAAACCGGTTTCGGCGGATGAATTTTTTTATGAGCCAGATGCTGAGAGAGGTGTTGAGGGGCCACACCAAGGTTAACTGGGAAACTCTGAGATGGAGCAGCGGCCATATGTGTAGGAGGAGGAAGAAATGGGAGGCTCGAAAACCCATCTGGCTCAGAAAGGAGCCCTTTGGGTGGGAAACAAGAATTTGGGTGGTATGTAGAAGGAAGGATGGAGCAAGAGAGAAAGAGAGCAGCTGCCAACTTATCTGCATGAAAACAAACACCTTGAATTTGGCACGAGACGTCAAACATTGCTACACTCCTTGGCAGCTTTCTCCCCTTTAACCTGCCTAACTGGGATGCACAGGAGGGATTATTTTCCCGTCGCACTGCTGTGGTGTTTTCAGCTCAGAACCACCTCATAGAAGCACCAACTGAAGGAAGTGTGTGAAGCTGGGTTTGCCATGGAGCTCTTTGTCCTCGGAAAGTCCCCCACCTCACCCCACCCCCTGCCTTCTGCACAAGGACTTCCCTGAAGTAGATAACAAGGCCCCCCTTTCCCCGGGAGAATGGCAACGCCAACAAAGTCCCCAGTGAAGGAAGCAGGACTTCTGCTCAGAAGTCACTCTTCGCCAGTGTGCTCGGGAACTTAGGGTGTATTCCTTATTCTTTTCTCTAAATAAAGGCATGGGAGGTCGTGGTCACAAGTACCAATAGTTGTCTGGAAGGGAAACGGAAGTTCATGACTAAACACTTATATCTCAGCCCAAGGAAGAAAGAGGTTCCAGGACAAGTGATAATAAATACGGATCACACTGTAGGGTACATGGAAGACTTTCACATCCGTCATCTTGATCCTCAATGTAGCAAAGAGCCTGATGGGATTAATATCTCCCTTTTACCGCTGAGGGAGTTAAGTCCCAGAGGAGCTAAGTGACTTGCCCAAGAATACACAGGTCGGTGTGGTTGGCAGGGCTGGGACATGAACCCCGGGCTCCTCGCATCCGGTGGATGCTCTTTCCTGGGTGTGGGTGGGAGCTGTGGTAGTCTGGGGTGTGGTGCACTTTCCCAGGGAGATGGGCGGCAGGGAGGGCACCAGAAGACCCTCGAGGACAAGAGCTGGGAACTCGTTGGGCACACCACCAACTGATAGGATTGAAGCCACAGTCAGGCCCCTCTCTCATTTCACTCACAGTCCGGGCCTCTTCTCTCAGCTCTGGGTGAGAGCCATAAAGAGAAGAGAATAGTGGGCAGAAAACTCTGCGTCACCCATTAATCTTAAAACTCAGCCTTCATCCTAGTTCTTCGCTCCTCTGGGGGAAGCTGACAACCACCAGAAGCAATATTGCCATGTAAGAGCTTGGCCCCTCTTACACCCTGTGCATGTGACTACCCTATGCATGTGACTAACACCCCCTGTGCATGTGACTACCCTATGCATGTGACTAACACCCCCTGTGCATGTGACTACCCTATGCATGTGACTACCACCCCCTGTGCATGTGACTACCCTATGCATGTGACTAACACCCCCTGTGCATGTGACTACCCTAGCTCAAGGTTCCTGAGGTGCCCCAGGCTGGGAGCCGACTACCTGTGGGGAGCCCACTGTCAGTGGTAAACACAGAGGCTGCTCTTGGTGTAGGAGCGGATGCTCTCCACAAAAAACTTTGCCTCCAAAGCTCAGGCCCTGGACAACAGGCTCGTAGAAACTGTATCTGAGAGAGACAATGATGTGTGGCCTTAACTCTGGATTCAAACACCTACATCCCAGATAAGGTACCTCTTGAGGTCAAAGCTACCCTTCCTCTAGGTCCCTGTGGGAGATCCATGCTCAGGAAGGACAATCTATAACGTGTGGGGGCTTTGACCCAACCTCAGATGTGGGATCATTAAGCCCTCCTTTATCTTCCAGGTCAAAGAAGGAAGGAGGTTGTCCAACATGCTCTTTGGAGCTGGATACTTTTGGGAATTCAAGGAGAGCTTTGAGGAGGAGGAGGAAATGGGAGACTAGAAAACCCATCTGGCTCAGAAAGGAATTGAGCCCTTTGGGTGGGAAACAAGGTGGGTGGGTCCCACCTTGTGGCCTGAGCTGCCAGGAGAGGCTCTGGCCACCAGAGACGCTGGACTGAAATCAGGGGTCTGGAAGAGAATGATCTTCCTTGTTTTTATTAATTTCTCCCCCCACCCCCACCCCCGAAACCCTTTCCCCAAAGACTCCCCTCATGACCACACGTACTCAACAGTTTACACATGATTACTGAGGTCTATGGGTCCATCTAAGGACTTCAGATGAAAGGTCCATGATGAAACTAGATAACCACTTCCTTCCCTTTTCCCTCAGACCTCACGGGAGAAGAATAAGAGACTGGGAAGTGGCCCCTCCCCCGCCGTCTAGGCTCAGATCATGTCTCCCAATATCTTATTTTAAAATAAACAATCATTAAAAAAAAAAAATGACCTGGATAGGAATTCAGCTATGACCCATTAGAACATCTTCCAGGCTTTAATGTTCTTGATGGCCTAATGAATGCAGTTTAATTCAACATAGCACGACGAGGGCCTATTTGAGACAGGCTCGGTGGTGGGTGCGGATTCCAGGTGGTCATCCATGAAAGCAGCCACCGTGCAGTCGAGAAAACTCATACACCGGTAGTTACCATTCAGGCCAGTGCTGAGATTGAGTAATGGGAGAACAGGGGAGGCGATGATTTTTTCTGGATAAAAGGGGAGAAGTTAGGCAACAGGCTTATAGAAGGAGGTTAGGTTGTTGGGCTGTTTCCAGGAAGGATATATGACCTAAGGAAGGAGGTGAAAGGCGGTGTGTCTGAGGGAAGAGAAGTGCTCTGGGAGGACTGGACCAGGACATTTGTGAGGATTGTGTTAGGGGCGGGAAGAACTGAGCCAGCTGTGACTCAGATCTGGGCCCAACAACAAATGGATAAGACGGGTGAGTATGTGTAGAGAGAGATTAGTAAGAGGATTTGCAATATTGAACATTTGGACGACGTTGTTGAAACGGACTAATCCCTACCACCTCCTCCCCCCAGGAGCAACATCTATGGCGAGAAATGCATTGAATTGGGGAGACATTCCTGGCTTTAGCACTCTTGGCCGGGGGCCTCGGATAAGTGTGTTGCCTCCTGGGTCTAGCTAGCTAGCATCTGTGCAGGTGAAAGGAAGGTGTGCCTACCAATGGTGGCGTTGGACATCACATCTCTCGCGGCAGGAAGCAGGTGGCTCCATGAAGGGCCGCTGAGGAGGACTGAGTGAAAGGCTGTTTATAAAGGCTTGGGCACGATGAAGGGAGCCAACAAGAGCGGGCAAAGTGCCAGGGACTTGCAACATCTGGACGCCATTATCACTCCCTGATCCGAAGGTGCGAGGGGATGAAGCTATTGGCTTTGAGAGAAGGGCTGTCTGACCAGACCTGAAGCCTTGGACAGAGAATGCAGCCACAGCCAACTGTGGTAGAGCAGGGCAGAGGCCCAGGGAATAAATACCCTGACCTCTAGCCACCCTCCAGTGCCGCTCAGCTGAACACAAGCCAAAGCCGGGGAGCAGGTTGAGATAGTTTAGAGGTCAGCTTCCCAGACATGGCAGGCAGGCCAGGGAATGGGCTAGAAGGAGGCAGCAAAGAATATCTCACATAGGTAGCAGGCTGATAAACTTTGAGTCTGTCTATTTTTTTTAAAATATATATATTTTATTGATATTTTACAGAGAGGAAGGGAGAGAGATAGAGAGCCAGAAACGTCGATGAGAGAGAAACATCGACCAGCCGCCTTCTGCACACCCCCTACTGGGGATGTGCCCGCAACCAATGTACATGCCCTTGACCGGAATCGAACCCGGGACCCTTCAGTTCACAGACCGACGCTCTACCACTGAGCCAAACCGGTTTCGACTTATCTGTCTATTTTAAAGTGTAACAGAAACAACATAGCTAGCACATCGAAGCTACGAGTTCACAGCTATTATTGCTTAGGATAAGACTAACTTTGACGTGATTAAAAGTTATACGTTTGAAAGAAAAAAATAATTAAGCGATAGTACAAAAGGTACAAGACTATGGCAAAATTCAAGGAGATGGAATTTGTCAAACTGAAGCTCAGGAAATTCTGGGCTGGATGGTAACGTAAGAATTCTCCCATCTCTGACTCTGAGTTTCTATGTGTCTAAATTGAGAACAGCGTGTCCTCAAATAACTTCATTTCATTCAACACCATTTCGTTATAATGTTGACGAGAAAAAAAAAAAAGTCAGTTCCGGGCGGGGCCACGGTCTGTGTGCAGTTGGCACAGCGTCCCCGTGTCTGCGTGGGCTTTCTCTGGGGACTCCGGTTTCCTCCCACATCCCAGAGGTGTGCAGTGAGAGGAGCCAGTGAGTTGGTGCTGTCCCAGGCGGAGTGGCTGTGTGTGCGGGTGTGGGGGGTCTTGCCATGGAAGCAGGTTCTGTCCAGGTGGGTCCCGCCTTGTGGCCTGAGCTGCCAGGAGAGGCTCTGGCCACCGGAGACGCTGGACTGAAATCAGGGGTCTGGAAAAGAATGATCTTCCTTGTTTTTTATTAATCTCTCTAAAATGTATGTATAGCTCACGTTGACTTCAATGTTGAATATTAGAATCTTTGCATCTTTATTCAGAAGTTTGGTGATGTTTTTGGGACCAGAAATATAGAACTCTGGTTTCTATCAATTGTCCTAGGGTAAAACTGGGTTCACTATCCATCGTTTTGCTTAAAGTTGTGATCTCCAAGAACCTATTAATGATGGTATGTGAACACTTATTATACATAGGAAACGCCAAGAATATGATAGTGCACTTTAAGGTAATCTAAGTTCAGTAAATGTTATGATCATGAGTGATAGGTCAGATGATCATGGGACCCCCTAGTCTTCCCACTACTCTCTTAAGATTGGTTTTTTTTTCCTCTTCCTGAAAGTTAAAAAGCACAAGGACATGCTGAAACCGGTTTGGCTCAGTAGATAGAGCGTCGGTCTTCGGACTGAAAGGTCCCAGGTTCCATTCTGGTCAAGGGCATGTACCTTAGTTATGGGCACATCCCTGATAGGGAGTGTGCAGGAGGCATCTGGTCGATGTTTCTAGCTCTCTATCCCTCTCCCTTCCTCTCTGTAAAAAAATCAATAATATATATATATATATATATATATATATATATATATATATATATTTTAAAGCACAAGGACATGAGCAAGAACTTTCACAGCAGCACTATTTGTTATAGTCTAATTTGAAACAAGCCAAATGTCCGTCGAGGGGATAAAAAAATTGATATATTTATACTACGTGGCAATGAAAAATGAACAAATTTAAACTGCATACAGCAACACAGATAAACTCACAAACCCCACATTGAGTGAAAGGAACCAGACACAAAGAGTCCAAATATAAAATGTCTTCTACATGCAGTTCAAACCGGCTACCCCAATCCAAGGGTCCAGAAGAGCGGCTTCCCTTGTCAGAGGAGGGCGGTGTGACGGGAAGGCGCCGGGAGGCAGGCTTTGGGAAGGAGGCAGGGCTGTTTCTTGATGTGGTAGGTTCAGCTAGAAATGATGCATTGAACTATACATTTGTGGTTTTAAAACTTTGTGGTAGGTCTCATACTTCAGTAAAAAAATGTTT
Organism: Vespertilio murinus; assembly: GCA_963924515.1. Lineage (NCBI taxonomy): Eukaryota > Metazoa > Chordata > Mammalia > Chiroptera > Vespertilionidae > Vespertilio > Vespertilio murinus. Next base: position 19,535,964 of record OZ004713.1, read on the forward strand.
TTTAACTACACAGAACATGGGAACGCTGTGACCCCCTTCCCCGCCCTCTTTAGTAAGATTGGCCACAAAAGAAGTGGCCTTCTGGGATAAGCATATATGACATGTGCCTGGCGATTGAAGGCTTGGTAAGTCTCTTGTTTCCACCAACTCCCTTCCCCCACCTCCCTCAATTCCCATTATTGGTGGAACTTTCACAAAGGCCCATGAGATTAACCTAACAGGGTGTGTTGAGAAGCTGGAGCTGGTGAATTGAATTAAGAATATTCAGATTACGCACTGGCTGGGTGGTTCAGTTGGTTGGAATGTCATCCCATGCACCTAAAGGTTGTGGGTTTGATTCCCAGTCAAAGCACATACCTAGCTTGTGGGTTCAATCCCCAGTCAGGTGCATATGGGAGATAACCAATCAATGTTTCTCTCTCTCTCTCTCTCTCTCTCTCTCTCTCTCTCTCTCTCTCTCTTAAAAAAAAACCACATTATGACCTGCTGAAGGAGGGGACACAAGACACCTCGGATGGCTCCCTCAGCATCTGTGCTCCCACTTTGGGAAGTGAAAGCCACAGGGTCATTTGGGTTGAAGTCAAAGTTTCAATTATACTCATGCAAAGGAAGTAGAGTGACCGGAGTGGGAGCGGGGAATGAACCTGGGCAAGTTCAGTTTTCCATCCAAGGTCATGAGTGAGCAAGAGATAGAGAGCAGGGTGGCAATCGCCTATTACTTATAAGGTAGTTGGGTCAGAGGTCATTACTTACCTCTAAGTGGTTACTTTAAAAGGTGCCCCAGGAAAAGAAAAGTGGCGACTTATGGTGGGAATCCTAACCCCAAGTCCTCATCTAAATGTCCAGACTTTGGGTGTGAGTGGATGACTTCCTAGAGAGGCTGAGACTTATGCCAGTTCTCCAATGCCCAAGGACGTGGAGAACCTTCTACAGGGACCTCTGCAGATGCCCAGTTACTGAGAACTAACTACCACAGCTGTGCAGGAAGCTGGAAGTCCTGTGGCCCAGACCATTGCTGAGCTCTGTGTGGTGAGGGCTTCTCTGCGAGCCCAGGAGCAGCAGATGTGCAGCGCCAAGACCTGAAGGTGAATGGTTCCAATGGTGCCGACCGCAGGCCAAGGTGCCTCTCTAGGCGGCCATCTACTGTAGCTAAGGCCAGGGAAACCCAAATCCCTAGGGCACAACAATCCTGAGGGGCTGGAGTGAAGAAACAATTCCTCTTTTTTTTTTGGAATGAAATTTGGGGAGGGGGAAGAAGAAAGCTTATTTCTTTTTTTAATGTTATTTTATTATTTAAAGTATTACAAAGAGTAGTACATATGTCTCCTTTTTTCCCCATTAACCTTCCTTCAGGTTCCCCTCTCTCTCCCTCACCTCCCCCACCGCCTCCTGTGCCCTCCCCCAGTGTCTTGTGTCCATTGGTTATGCTTATATGCATGCATACAAGTCCTTTGGTTGATCTCTTACCTCCCCAGCCTTACCGCTGTAGTTTGACCATCTGTTAGATCAGCCATGGGCAAACTACGGCCTGCGGGCCGAATCCGGCCCTCGGAGCCAAAAGAGCGAAGGGTTCTCTTGCTCTCCCCTCTGCTCCTTCACCAGCAGCCCAAGATGAGAGTGCCAGCATGGCCAGGTTGCTTTTGTTCCGGCCCTCCGGTCCAGTTTAAGAACCCATTGTGGCCCTCGAGTCAAAAAGTTTGCCCACCCCTGTGTTAGATGCTTCTTTGCCTCTGTATCTATTTTTGTTCATCAGTTTATAATGTTCTTTATATTCCACAAATGACTGAGATCATGTGGCATTTTCCTTTCACTGACTGACTTATTTCACTTAGCATAATGCAAGAGAGCTAATTTCTCACCAGGTTGTCTGTCCTACCTTCTAAAAGCCAAGCAATCTGCTCTATCCTGTAGAATGTTCAGAGAAGAGGAGGTCTCTGCCTCTGAGGTCCTGACAGGGCTCCGCTGAATAAAACCAAACCAAACCTCACTCAACAAGGTAATCTTTGAAGAGGCCGAAGAGACCTGGGACCAACATTTCAAGTTTCCACATCATCCTCTTTCTCAGTCCAGAGGTCACAAACCTCCAGGCCAGATTTTGAAAGATTTACCAGCCTAAGGCATTTGGCCTTTATTCACCTGGCAGGAGAAAGAAATTGAATTTTTATATTTAAAAAAAAGGGATGAGATTAGATGACTGGGGGAGGGGAGAGGTGGAAGTAACTTAAATGAGTGAAGAAAGCTGGGTGTGACACAATAGGAAGTGGAACCAATATGTGGGGACTATGGCAGATGGAGAAACCACCTAAAGGGGGTAGTCAGACCCGGCTGGCTTGCCTCAGTGGTTAACCTATGTACCACAAGGTCACAGTTCAATTCCTGGTCAGGACATATGCCTGGGTTGCAAGCTCAATCCCCAGTGTAGGGCATGCAGGAGGCAGCTGATCTATGATTCTTTATCATCATTGATGCTTCTCTCTTCTTCTTCTTCTCTACAATCAATATATATATATATATATATATATATATATATATATATATATATATTTATATATATAAATATATTTTATTGATTTATCTTTTTTTTTTTTTTTTTTTTTACAGAGAGGAAGGGAGAAGGGATAGAGTGTTAGAAACATCGATCCAAGGTACATGCCCTTGACTGGGATCAAACCTGGGACCCTTCAGTCCACAGACCGACACTCTATCCACCGAGCCAAACTGGTTAGGGCAATAAAAACATATTTTTAAAAATACAAATAAATAAAGGGGACAGGCATCTCTTGCCCATTGCTACCATGTGCAAATTGAGCGCCATGTGTTGCCAGAACTTCGAATTTTTCCAGAGAGGCTAGAAAATGTGGATTTTAAAAAAATCAATTCTCTCGGTTTTTAAAAATTAGCAACAAACTCAGTTATGTTTGAACTGCAGTGCAGAGGAACACTGTATGGATAGAACAAAACTTCCAGGGGAAATTCTGGCTTTCTGCTCACCTCTCTGGATTTATACTTTCTTATTTTTCTGCCTCTGAGCAGTATCCTCCCATTCCTACCAGCTCAGCCTTGCTGTGAAAGCATGTTGTTAATAGTCTCTCCAGCATCTTTGGGATTTTTTACTTGGCAGATTTCTCCAGAATCTAGTCTGTTATTCTATTGGAAACATGACACTTACTTTTCCTTCTTCGTTTTCCAACAGTCTCCCAGAACCTTTTGCTCATCCTATTTCCTCTTCCTTGTTGATCTTCATCATCATCTCCACTTGCTAAAACATTCTGCCTACTATAGGCAGAATTCTAAGAATGTTCCCCAAATTCCCAGCCTCTGGTGCATGCATATTCTCTCCCAGTTATTTGATAAAACACTAATCTAGGTGTTGATGTGAAAGGATTTTGCAGCCGAAACCAGTTTGGCTCAGTGAATAGAGCGTCGGCCTGCAGACTGAAAGGTCCCAGGTTCGATTCCGGTCAAGGGCATGTACCTTGGTTGCGGGCACATCCCCAGTAGGGGTATGCAAGAGGCAGCTGATCGATGATTCTCTCTCATTGATATTTCTAACTCTCTATCCCCCTCTCTTCCTCTCTGTAAAAAAAAAATCAATAAAATATATTTTTTTAAAAAAGAAAGGATTTTGCAGATGTAATTAACATACCAAATACGTTGATTTGAAAATGAATAGATTGTTTGGGCTTGACTTAACCCCCTGAGGTTTTCAAAAGCAGAGAATTTTGCCTGATTGGTGGCAGAAGAGAAAGTCACAGAGCTGTGCTCAAGCCCGCCTGGGAAAAAACAATCACACATGTTGTGAACTTCCCATGGGCTACGTGGCAGGGGATTGTGGGCAGCCCTTAGGAGCTGAGCTGAGGGTGGTTCTAAACTGACAGCTAGAAGAAAAGAAAAAAAAAATTGAGGACTTCAATCCTGTAACTGCAAGGAAACAAATCCTGCCAAAACCAGTGAGCTCCAATGAGGACCCTGAACCCACATAAGAACTGCAGCCCTGGCCATGATTTCATCATGTGAGAGCCTGAGCAGAGAATCCAGTCACTGTGTACACAGACTTAAACTGTGAGATGATAAATTCGTGTTGTTTCAATCTGCTGTATTTGTGGTAACATGTTACACAGCATTAAAAAAACAAATACAGCCTTAAATTAATATACCTACCAATATGTCTACCTTATCCTTCAAATGGAAGTTTCACCTATGAAAAAAATAACAGCAAAATGGAGCAGGCATTGCCAAGAGGGAAGTCTACAACGGAGCTAGGAGGCCTCTGGGAAGCTGAGCTAACTCAACCCCTCAAACGGCTATCTCCTCATACAGTTTCCGTAATGGACCCTTATCCAATATCATTGGCCAATACGTCCTCCCATTCAGTGGGTTATCTTTTTATTTTGTAGTACAGTTTGATATTGGATAGTGTGATTCCTTCAACTTTGTTCTTTCTCAATACTGCTATGGCTATTTAGGATCTTTTGTGGTTCCATATAAATTTCTGGGATATCTGTGCATGTTCTGTGAAATATGCCATTGCTATCTTCATAGGAATTGCACTGAATCTATAGGTTACTTTGGGCAATATGGACATTTTAATTATGCTAATTCTTCCTATCCATGAACACGTTATATGCTTCCTCTTATTAATATCTTCTTCAGTTTCTTTCTTCAGTGTCTTCTAATTTCAACATCCTTGGTCAAATTTATTCCTAGGTTGTTGGGGGGGGTTTTAATGAAATTATAAATGGGATTATTTTCTTAGTTTCCCTTTATGGTAGTTTATTATTGGTGTATAGAAAATGAAACTGGATATTTATTTTGTCTCCTGCTACTTTGCTGAATTCATTTATTAGATCTAGTAGTCCTTTGATGGAATCTTGATGGTTCTCTATGTATGGCATTATATCATCTACAAATAATGACAGTTTTCTTTCTTCCTTTCCATTTTGGATGACTTTTATTTATTCTTATTGTCTGATCGCTGTGGCTAGGACCTCCCCAGTTTTAAAATGTATTGCTTGTTTTTTTGGTGTTGAGTTGTATGAGTTCTTTATAAATTTTGGGTATTAACCCTTTACCTGATGTATCACTAGCAAATATATTCTCTCATCCAGTGGATATTTCCATTTTGTTGATTGCTTCCTGTGCTGTACAAAAAATTTTTTAGTGTGATGTAATCCCAGTTGTTTATTTTTCTTTTGTTTACCTTGCCTGAGAAGCTATATCAGGAAACATATTATAAAGATAAATGTCCAAGATTTTATTGTCCATGTTTTTTTCTAGGAGTTTTATGGTTTTGAATCTTTTATTTGAGTCTTTAATTCATTTTGAGTTTATTATTGTAAGGAAAACCCGGTTGAAAATGCTGCATTAGTTTGGTTTACTGATGGTTCTTAACCTAGAAGATGAGACAGGCCAGTGTCAAGCAGACTACACAATAGTCTTTCTAAATGAAACCACTGAGACCAGTTTGCTGCCTCAGGCAACTCCTGCTCTACCAGCAGAACTCTTTGTATTAATTGAGCTTGCAATTTGTCCAAAGGCAAAATGGCTAACATTTTTTATTTTTTAATTTAAACTCTTTATTGTTTAAAGTATTACATGAGCCTCTTTTTCCCCCACCATTGACCTCTACCTGGCTGCTCCCTCCCCCCCCCCCCCCTACTATCTGTGTCCATTGGTTATGCTCATATGCATGCACACAAGTCCTTTGGTTGATCTCTTACCGACACCCCTCCTCCCCCCACTGCCTTCCTTCATAGGTTGGACAGTCCATTCGATGCTTCGTTGTCTCTGGTTCTATTTTTGTTGATCAATTTATGTTATGGCTAACATTTATATTGACAAAAGGTAATATAAATTACCTTTTATAATATGAGCATGCATAACATAACATGAGAATAATATAATATTATCTATTATTGGTGTTGTTCATATTTTTATGTTTTGGTAACAAAGAGAATTCTCAACTTCTGGACAAAAGATAAAAAACAGTTTTTCTGTTTTAGAAGCTATCTGATTCCTAAGTCTTTAGCAACCATAAAAGTCCCTGGACATTTAATGGCAAATGCGGAAGAAAGTAGAGGTAATCATTTGGCTGATAGTGATGCTAAATTAGTGGCATTAAAACCATCTCAGCCCCTAATGGAAGCACCTGTGCTAGTCGCTGATGTAATTGAAGATTGAAAAGATCATATTACGGAAGCACAGCAGTTAGATGCTCAGCAAAATAGAAAGTAATGGTTAGAACGAAGCTATAAATTTGACCCTAAAAGAAACCAATGGGTAGGTCCAAATGGCTGACCCCTCCTCCTTAATTGCATACATCACACATTACAATATATATATGACTTCACTCACTAAAACACTGACAAAATGGTTTCATGGGGAAAACAATACTACTGTCTAAAGACAGTTTCCCAGGTATACAAAAAATGCCAAATCTGCCCAAAATACAACCCTGGAAAGCTCATTCATAACTCCATGGAGCATTTCCTCCTGCCTTTAGGACCCTTTTAGGTCTGGCAAATAGAATGTGTTCAGGGGCCCCATTCTGAAGGGTACAAGTCTATGTCGGTGATGACTTGTATGCTTTCTCATTGGGTAGAAGCATACCCATGCCACAGAGCCACAGCCTCAGCCATAAGTAAAACACTCCTAGAAAGGATCTTTGCCCCCTTGGGGGATTTTCTCAGAGCTCCATGGTGACTGGGGAACTCATTTCACAGAACAAATTGTACAATCTGTTTGTAAGATCTGGCCAGTCGTACAACATGTTCACTGTGCTTATCATTCGTAGTCTTCTGATCTTGTAGAATGGACTGAGGTAATAAAAACTCAATTAGCACAACTCACGGAGTCTTTTGTTTTTTAATGCTTTTTTAATTGACTTGATAGAGAGAGAGGAAGGGATAGGGAGAGTAAGAGAGAAATGTCCATCAGCTGCCTCCTTCAAGCCCCCACTGGGGATCAAGCCCACAACCCGAGCATGAGCCCTGACTGGACATTGAACCGGCAACCTCTTGGTGCATGGGTCTATGTTCAACCACTGAGCTACACCAGCTGGATCATGGAGTCTTTTCATCTACCTTGACCCAAGGCTCTTCCCTTGGTATTACTCATCCTTAGATCTCCCTTTGGCAAATACAGATCATCTCCATTTGAAATTATTACTGGCAGACCCATAAGAGTGGATCAGGGAATCTATGAACCTTCACTGCTGAAAGCAGATCTCCTGTCTTACTGTAGAGAATTTATAAGGACCCCCAAGACTAACAGCTCATGGAATAATCATTCTATAGCATGTTCCCAGGAGATGAAGATATACATCATGATCCCCAATCCCAGGATAATGTCTACTGGAAACACCATCTCCATAAAGATGTCCTTGGGTCCCAATGGAAGAAGCCATATCAGGCACTACGTACTAAACCTTATGCTGCTAAACTTAAGAGTATTGACCCATCCATTCACATTTCTCATTTTAAAAGCACACTCACACCTGAATGGTCATCTCAGCCTATTGCAGATCTTACGTTAAAATATCTCTAAATAACCCGAGACCAACACTTTATTTCTCATTCCAGGATAGAAGCGGACAGTGTCTGATATACACATGGCTCTCCCTAGACCCAGACCAGGCCGGTCATACACGATTCCACCCAGAGACCCTTGCACTTGGTCCTCCTTTTGACCACTTTTCTTTCATTTACTGATTATATTGCTGTCATAATCTCTAAGTTTTGCCTGAACAAGACTCTTGAGAAAACATGTTATCTTCCAATAAACATACTCAAATCTTATCTCTGCTTGCTGAAATGACTACCCTATTTCCCCCTCAGCACTCTTCTGCTACTGCTATCTAACAATTATCCAACAGCAACAATTTAAGTGGATAGTCACCCAAGATAATCAAACCAGAATTAGTGTCTTGGCCATTAAGCCTTGAAAACTTACAAAACCTAAGTAGTAAACCTAACTAGTAAAGCTGGATTTAAAGTCTCAAACCTCAAAAAGAGCTGATATGACCTTCCTGTAGACAGATTCATCCCATCCCACAAGGGAATACCCATAAATACGATCTGGACTCTTACTGATAACGTTATCTATTTTGAAAAAAAATAAATGGTTCAGGCAGAATCTGGGATTTTGTCCCTTTGAAAATGTGTATTTACTCTCTCTTGTATGATTCCGATGATCATGAGTTCACAACTCAACGGGCATTAAGCAGCTACCACGTTACCGCTTGCATTTTCACTCTAATGTGGGGAAATACAGGCTATAATGCCACTCAATCCTGTAAAAGCAGACGTTCTTCCACACCCAAATACTATTTCCAGACTAGGTAAAAAACCTAGTATTCAATGAAAAGTAAATGAAATCTGTCCCTTAGGGAATCCCAGGTGAAAAACTTGGAATAACCAAACCCATGCTAATCTTTCAATCCTAACCCAAATATTTAGAAAACACCTGAGGTTTATTATAACCCAATGTATGGAGGATATGAAGTCACTGCCTCAGAAATAGGACTTACTGCTTCCCCCAGAGTCTGGTTTGAAGGGCCTAATTATGTATTTTCATTAAGGACACCTATTGTTTCTTCTATTTATTTTTTTTCTTTAAAAAATTGTTATATTTCAATTTCAGTTGCCATTCAATACTATTTTATAATAGTTTCAGATGCACAGCACAGTGGTTAGATATTTATGTAATTTATGAAGTGATATCCCCCATAAGTCTAGTTCCTATCAACACATAGTTATTACAGTGTAATTGACTATTTCCCTATGCTGTACTTTATATCCCATGACTATTTTGTAGCTGCCAATCTGCATTTCTTAATTCCTTTACCTTTTTTACCCAGCCCACCAAACCCCCTCAAATCTGGCAACCATCAGTTTGCTCTCTGTATGAGTCTATTTCTGTTTTGTTTGTTCATTTTGTTCTTTAGATTCCACATATAAATGAAATTATATGGTATTCGTCTTCCTCTATCAACTTATTTCACTTAGCATAATACCCTCTAGATCCATCCATGTTGTCTCTTGGTAAGATTTCATTCTTTTAATGGCCGAATAATATTCCATTGTGTACATATACCATGTCTGTATCCATTCATCTATTGATGGGTGCTTAGATTGCTTCCATATCTTGGCTAGCCATATAATAAAAGGCTAATATGCAAATTGACCAAATGGTGGAACAACCTGTCGCTATGATGCACACTGACCAACAGGGGGAAGATGCTCAGTGCAGGAGCTGCCCCCTGGTGGTCAGTGTGCTCTGTCCACTGAGCCAAATCAGATAGGGCAACTCTGTTCTTTCTTCTCAAAATTGCTATGGTCATTTAGATTCTTTTGTGGTTCCACATAAATTATAGAATTATTTGTTTCATTTTGTGAAAAACGCCATTGGTAGTTTGTCCGGTGTTAAATAAACAAACAAACAAACAAATAAATGCTTTGTGTAGTATGGACATTTTAATGATGTTAAATTTTCCTATATTTGGGCAGGGTATACTGTATGCTTCCATTTATTTGCATTTTCTCCAGTTTCTTTCTTCAATGTCATAATTTTTCAGGTACAGTTCTTTTACCTTCTTGGTTAAATTTATTCCTAGTTATTTTACTTTTTGATGCAATCATAAATGGGATTGTTCTCTTAATTTCTCTTTTTGATATTTTTTATTGGTGCATAAAATGCAGCCAACCTGAATATTAATTTTGTATCATGATAATTTAATGAATTCATTTACCAGTTCTAATAATTTTTTGGTAAAATCTTTAGGGTTCTCTCTATATAGTGTCATGGAACCTGCAAATAATGACAGTATTACTTGTTTACAGTTTGGATGCTATCTATTTATTCATTTATTTACTTAGTCTGATTGCAGTGGCTAGGACTTTCAATGCTATGTTGAATAAAAGTGGGAGAGTGGCCAAAACTGGTTTGGCTCAGTGGATAGAGCTTCGGCCTGTGGACTGAAAGGTCCCAGGTTCAATTCCGGTCAAGGGCACATACCTTGGTTGTGGGCACATCCCCAGCGGGGATGTGCAAAAGGCAGCTGATCGATGATTCTCCCTTATCGATGTTTGTAACTCTCTATCCCTCTCTTCCTCTGTAAAAAAATCAATAAAATATATATATTTTTAAAAAGTGGGGAGAGTGGGCACCCTTGTCTTGTTACTGATCTTAAGGAAAATGCTTTTAGCTACTCCTGTTGCCTCTGATGTTAGCTGCGGTCTTTATTATGCATACGGTCTTTATTATGTTGTGGTATGTTTCCTCTATTCCACTTTGCCAAGAGTTGCTAAGAATTTTTATCATGAATGGATGCTTGATTTTGTCAAATGCTATTTTTGCATCTATCAAATATATGATTTTTTATTCTTTCTTTGGTATATCACATTAATTGATTTGCAAATACTTAATCAACCTCACATCCCAAGAATAAATCTCACTGGATCATGGTGTCTGATCTTTTTAATGTACTGCTGAATCCAGTTTGTTAATATTTTATTGAAGATTTTTGCATCTATGTTCGTCAGGAATATTGGCCTATCATTTTCTGTTTTTTGTATTGTCTTTGTCTGGTTTTGGAATCAGGATAACACTGGGCTTGTAAAAGGAGCTTGTGAGCCTTCCCTTCTCTTCAATTATTTTTGGAATAGTTTGAGAAAGATAGCTGTTAATTCTTGTTCTAATGCTTGGTAAAATTTGCCTGTGAATCCATCTGGTCCCAACTTCTGTTTATTGAAAGTTTTTTTTAAATTACTGATTTGATTTCATTAGCAGTAATTGGTCTGTCCAGATTTTCTGTTTCTTCTTCTTCTTTTTTAAAAAAAAAATATTTTATTGATTTTTTACAGAGAGGAAGAGAGAGGGATAGAGAGTTAGAAACATCGATGAGAGAGAATCATCGATCAGCTGCCTCCTGCACAACCCCTACCATGGATGTGCCCACAACCAATGTACATGCCCTTGACCGGAATCAAACCTGGAACCTTTCAGTCCACAGACCAATGCTCTATCCACTGAGCCAAACCAGTTTCGGCTAACCAGATGTTGATTTCTTCATAATGTGCTCTTCATTTTAGTTATTGTATTCTTTATTTCTGACTGTTTTCGTGTTCTTTTTTTATGCTTATTATCTTTTTGTTGAAGTTCTAAGTTTCTCAATCATCTTTACAATCAGTGTTTTGAACTTTGCAGCTGGTAGTTTATTTGCCTTCGTTTTGTTTAGTTCTTTTTCTGGAATTTTGTCCTATTTTTTCATTTGTGATTTGTTTCTTTGTCTCCTCATGTTGGTTCTCCTCCCTGTATTTGTTTCTATTATTAGGTAGAACTACATCTCTTGGTCTTGGCAGAGTGGCCTTATGTAGCAGGGGTCCTGTGGGGCCCAGGGCCACAGTCTCCTTGCTCACCTGAGCCAGGTGCTCCAGGGGTGTCCCTTGTTCGCACTGCGTGTGCTTTCTTGTAGGTGAGCCTTGATTGCTGTAGGGACCGTGTTTCCCCAAAAATAAGACATCCTCCGAAATGAAGACCTACTTATAGGTTTCCTTCTGAATGAAATAGAAGGCATCCCCCTGAAAATAAGGCCCCCAGGATTCACAGTTTGTCTAGTTTGTGTTGACAACTACCGTATACTACCATACCATACCGTATACAGGTAATAAATTTCCTTTATTTTCATTTAACAATAAGTGTGTATCGTATTCTTCTTCATGGAAAAATAAGACATCCCCTGAAAATAAGACCTAGGGCATCTTTGGGAGCAAAATTGAATATTAGACACTGTCTTATTTTCGGGGAAACAGGGTATGTCAGTGGGTGGGTTTGATGCTCAGGCTGACAGGCTATAAGGGCTAGCCTTGGCGACAGGGGACAAGCTGTTATGTGGGGGATGACCTCATGAAGCAAGATTTACTTTAGCTTGTTTTTGGTGTCTGTGGAGTCCACCCCTTGGGTGTGTCATTTGTGGCACCATTTGAGTGGTACTCTGTTGCGTTCTGAAGATAGCAACCAAATGTATTGGTTCTGGAGACTCTTAAGAGGAGCTCCAATGCAAGCTAAAGTCAACTTCTCTCTTCTCTCTGTGCTGGCTTGAGGCCACCTGGTAGGAGCTACGGAGTAATCTGTGGTTGGTAGTTGTCTGTGCTAGGCTTGGGAGCACCTGGGAGTGGTTATCCTGTGAACCAAGGCTGGCTATCATTAGTGCTGAATTTGGGGGCATTTAGCAAGGGAACTCTGAGCCAGCTGCTGCTTGTTTGGAGTCTGTGGGCTATTGAGAGAGATTTTAGGAAAATTTATAGTGCACAGCCAAGGCTGGCTGGGTTAGCTTCTGTTGAAACAGGTTCCAGCTAGGTGTGTGAATTGGGTGGGGTGGGAGTAGCATTAGGCAGATTAGTGGAGAGCTCTGATGTGGTGTGGCCTGTGCCTGGAGGTTCAGAGGGTTGAAAGCTGGACAAGAGCACAATGGCACCTACGGGCACTTTAACTGAAGAGAGCTGTCCCTCCAGCCCTCACTCGGAAGCCAGACAATTCAGCCTCTTTTTGTATGTCCCTGGCCCTTTTCAAGCTGCTACTCCAAGCCCTGGAGCTCAAAGCAAGTGAGTCTATTAGCAACTAGATCCTTGCTCAGCCCTTTATAGGGAATGCCTGGGACTCCAGCAGCCCTGTCCCACCTGGACGGAATACCCGCTGGTTTCCCCAACCAGATATTGTGGGGATTCCTCTTCCCAACACTGGTGGTCTGAATTGTGGAGTCTGCTGTGGAACTGGGATGCCTCGCTCTCGGGGGGGGGGGGGGGGGGGGGCATCGGAAGCTGAGATATATCTCCTGATTCTTTTTTTGTTGTTGTTGTTAATCCTTGCCCAAGGATATTTTTCCATCAATTATTTTTTAGACAGAGCGGAAGACAGAGAGAGAGAAACACCAATACGAGAGAAACATATTGATTGGTTGCCTCCAGTATGTGCCCTGACAAGGGCCAGGGATCGAGCCTACAACTGTGGTACATGCCCTTGACCAGAATTGAACCAGGCACTCTTCAGACTATGGGCCGACACTCTATCCACTGAGCCAAACCAGCTAGGGTTCCCTCTGATTCTTAACCACCATACGTGGGTGTGGGACCAGCTCATTTTCTGTCTCCACCCTTCAACCAGTTTCTGCGTGGCTTGTTCTTTATATCCTTAGTTATAGGAGTTCTGTTCAGCTAGTGTTCAGGTGCTTCTCAAGGGTGGTTGTTCTATAATCCAGTTGTAATTTTGATGTGGTCATGGGAGAAGCAACCACAGAGTTTACCTACCCTACCATGTTGACCGAAGTCGAAAATGAACATTTGAACTGCGCTCAACCAAATGAGTACATTCCGATACAAATGGTTCGGCATTATTGAACTTTCTAAAAAAAAAAAAAAAATTCCACCTAGCAATAGACATAAGCAATTAATCAGGTATCACATACATTAAATTTACTTGTCAGCACCAATCACAGGTCTTTCAAAGCAACTTGTAATCCTTTTGAAAAAAAACCTCTTTTTTGTCTTTCTAAACTGTGTCCCTTTTCCCTTTGGCACACGTTAGTTTCTATCCAAATTTGTGTCTCCTGGATTGCAATTCTTAAAAAAATAAATTAAAAAAAGACCCACAAATAAAGCTTTTGTTTGTCTTGCAGTTCTTGGTCAAAAATTTTATTTCCACAGCCTTGAGGTGTCCTTGAGCTCTGAGGAATATCCAGCCATGTTTCCCTTAAAGCTCTCAGGGTTCTTTGTTAAAAGTTCTTCTCTTATATCTCACCAAGCTATTGGTCTTATTTGTTAATCAGTTTTAAAATATCCTTCTCTCCAGTTAGACCATTTGGTCCTTCTGGACAAGAACCATGTCTTAGGTGGACTCTGGGGTCTGATGGGCTAGCTTCAAATCTTGGCTTTGCTTTTTCTTAGGCATGAGACCTTGAGCAGTGTACTTTATTTCCCTAAGTTTTTCCAAGCTTCTCCTTCCTTTGATAAGATATGAGGATAAGAAGATCCTACCACAAATGGGTGTTTTGAAGATAAAATGATTAATTTATGTAAAGCACTTAGCGTAATACCTGGCACATAATAGGCACTCCGCAGATGTTTTTGCAATTTGATATAATAGACAGAATGAGGGCCCGATTCTACGTGTCTGAGGACGCGTCCCACAGCTTCCAAAATATTTTTTTTGTGTGTCTTCGTGGGACTGTTTCTTCCATCGGAGCCACCCGCTGCCAACAGAGAGCCTTCCCGTGACGTTTCTGTCTCTTTCCCTTCTTTGTTTGTTTTACTCCTGCTCCGGAAACATTCCTAGAAAAACCTCAAGGGACTGACTTCCTTTGTGCTTCTGGGCCTCAGTCTGTGTTGGCTGCAGCCGTGCTCCCCCCTACCCTTGGGACTGCAGGAGATACTGCATCTCAGGAAGATGAGAATAGGAGTTGGACACAAGGTGAAGCCCACCAGGAGAGAAAGACAGACAGCGGCTGGGCCAGGACCCCCACAATAAGGCGATGGCAGAGGGCCAGGGATTCCTGATCCCTTGCTTCACACACATCTCAATCTTGGCTGCTACAACTGCTTTCCTTCCTTTCCTTCTGTCTACCTATAAAATAGTCACATCAGCCGAAACCCGTTTGGCTCAGTGGTAGAGCGTTGGTCTGCGGACTGAAAGGTCCTGGGTTCGATTCTGGTCAAGGGCATGTACCTTGGTTGCGGGCACATCCCCGGTGGGGGGTGTGCAGGAGGCAGCTGGTCGATGTTTCTCTCTCATCGACGTTTCTAGCTCTCTATCTCTCTCCTTTCCTCTCTGTGAAAAATCAATATATATATATATATATATATATATATATATATATATATATATATATAAATAGCCACATCAGTGCCACCCCTAATAGCTTTGAAAATACCAGGTCCTGGGGAAGGCACAGCTTTTTTTTTTTTTTTTTTTTTCGGGGGGGGGGGGGTGTCTGATGAGAGCCATTTGGCTCGTGCAAAGAAACAGGCCATCTGGAGAGGACTCCAAGCCTTCAGTAATTTGAACCAGTGACTCCACTCGTTTTTATTTATTGTAAAAAACCAATATTATAACAACATGAAAGGCCATTTCTTAAAAAAGAAGGCAAGATTAGTCACGATCCCACCATCCTAACACCACAACGGTTTCCTTTTCTTTAAGCTCTCTTCCAGTGTTTGGCCACATGATAGAAGTTTGCCTATAATGTCTGTGCTCTTTTTTTGTTTTCGCTTAATATTATATGTGGAGCCTTTTCCAGTGTTGACGTAATCTTCACACTGGCCTCTATCCTCTTTTTTTTTTTTTAATTGCAAATATTCCAGCTGATATGGCTGAGGCTTAATTAATGCTTCCTTAACCCTTGGGATTCCTGCTCATCCCCTTGAATCTTTGAGGTTGGCTCTTGGCAAACTGTAAATGAAAGGAACTTGATTTACTGAGCACGCTGCATTCCTTACAGATCTTCTTTCTTTTCTGCCAGCAATTTTAGCCCAAGAGTTCTCTTGGCATATCCCCATGCCAGCCTGCTCTCTAAGCCCATTCAGTGAGCTATTAAAAAATAATAACTTAGCCTGACCAGCGTGGCTCAGCGGTTGAGCATTGACCTATGAACTAGGAGTTCATGGTTCAATTCCCAATCAGGGCACATACCTGGATTGTGGGCTCAATCCCCAGTGTGGGGCATGCAGGAAACAGCCAATTAATGATTCTCTCTTATCATTGATGATTTTCTCTATTTCTCTCCCTCTCCTTTCCTCTCTGAAATGAAGAAAAATATATTTTAATAATAATAATAATAATAATAATAATAATATAGGCCCTGGGCAGGTAGCCTGAGTAGTTGGTGAGAACGTTATCCTGCTTATGCCAAGGGGTTTGATCTCTGATCAGAAAAGATACAAGAATTAATCAATGAATGCATAAATAAGTGGAACAACAAATTGATGTTTCTCTTTCTCTCTCTCTAAAATCAATCAATAATAATCCTATATAATAAAACCCTAATATGCAAATTGACCGAAAGGCAGAACGACTGGTAGCTATGCCCGTGCTGATCACCAGGGGGCAGGCACTCAATGCAGGAGCTGCCCCCTGGTGGTCAGTGCTCTTCCACAGGGGGAGCACCGCTCAGCCAGAAACCGGGCTCCTGGCTGGTAAGCGCAGTGGTGGTGGCAGGAGCCTCTCCCACTTCTGCAACAGTGCTAAGGACCCCTCCGGGAATGTCTACCTGCTGGCTTACACCTGCTCCCCGTTCTGGCCAGGCTGAGGAAGCCTCCCCCCTCCGCCCCAGCACACGAATGTCGTGCACTGGGCCTCCAGTAATAATAATAATATAGTTCTAGTTTTTCCTTAAAATAAAAGCAATACATACTTATGTTGTACAATTTGAGAAATACATAAACGCAATGAAATAAAAAAAAATATGCTTCCTTAGCTGGTTTGGCTAAGTGGGTAAAGCATCGGCCTATAGACTGAAGGGTTCCAGGTTCAGTTACGGTCAAGGGCACATGCCCAAGTTGCAGGCTCAATCCCCAGTGCGGAGCATGCAGGGAACAGCCAATCAATGATTCTCTCTCATCATTGATGTTTCTACCTCTCCCTCCCTCTCCCTTCCTCTCTGAAATAAAAAAAAAAAATGTATATTTTTAAGAATCTGCTATAATCTTGCTATTCAATATATGCCACACTTCCTTATTGCTTTCAAAAATGTTGTTAGCACTTTTGACCCTACTTGTCTCTGCTAGTCTTTCCTCACAGACCCCGTTCTGCCTTCCAGCTTTACTTCAGAAGCTAACTCGTGTTTTAATGACAAAGGCTGAATGAGTAAACCCTACAAAGTATATTATCTGAGACATTAGGTACTTGGTTGAGGTAGAAATATGCACAAACAGGTCACAATGCATCAGTTGGGGCATCTGAGGTTAACTGGTTTAACCTTCAGTGGAATTCAGTGGCTCATAAAACTGGAATGTATAGCAAGCAGTAGAATGAATGGGCTGTGGGGTGGTTTGATCTGATGGCTCAAAAATGTCAAAAAGGAAATGTTTTCTTCCTAACCTCTCTCCCTACTTCCCACACATTATTCTCTAAGATAACCTCTTTCAATACTTAAAATTGCTGCCTTATCAGCAGCTTCTGAGGCCATTCACTGCCTGGCTCCCGTCTACCAGGAAATGAAAGCATCTCTCTCCCGCCATCCAATAATTCCTGAGATTCCCTCTGATTGGATCAGCCTGGTTCCTATGGGCACCCATGAACCAATCCTAGAGGCAAGGAGGATGGGATGCCCCTGGGTGGCTTAGACCAGCAGGTCTCAAACTATGGTCACAAGACCCCTTTACATTTCTAAAAATTACTGAGGGTCCCAGAGAAAATTTGTAGTGGAAGTTTTAACCTTTGACATTTGCCAAATTAAAATGAAATTCCTGCTCTGGCCAGTTCCAATTCTAGCTCAGTTGCTCAGAGTGTCATCTGGATACACCAAGGTTGGGGGCTTGATCCCTGCTCAGGGCTCGTACAAGAATCAACCCCTGAATGCATAAATAAATGGAACACCAAATAAGTCTATCTCTGTCTCTGTCTCTGTCTCTCCCCTCTTCTCTTTCTCAAATCAAAAAAATTAAAAAGAAATATTTAAAGAGATATTAAATTCTCTTTAAGACTGAGCTAAGAGAAGACAGCTGAATTTTCATATCTGTTTCTGCATTCAACCCATTGCAAATTGTTTTGGTTAAAGTACATGAAGAAAATCTGCTTCACATCAACATATAAGTAAAAAAGGGAGGAATATTTTAATAATGTTTTTTTTTAAAAACTGTGGATATTCTTCTTTAATACTATCCCAAAACTCTCCAAGAGGTAATTTCTTAAAGATTGCTTGCACTGTGGATCTGAAACCTTATCTATAAACTTTTCTTATTGTTAAGTGAAAACCCATTGTCTGACTTGCATGTAAAATAAATGAGTTTGGAACATCATGCATGAGCCATTTGGAAAACATTGACTCCCCGAGTAAACGCCGGTCTTCCCAATGTTGACACATTACACATTATCCACGATCCAAAAAATCACATCTATTAATTTCACCATCAGAAAGAGAAGCTGTCTAACTCATAATGATATACGTTTTCCAAAATTCTAAGTTTCTTTTGAAAACTGGGATTTTTTTTTTCATCTTTGGCGACAGTCAATTGTTTTCCTTGAGCTGACAGGCTCACTTAGTTCATTTCCAAGAAAACATCTACAAAATACCCAAGTTAAGAATAACCACAATTTATCAGATGTTTTCTCAAGTAAAAAATGGTGTTTCAGGAAACCAAACAAACAGCTAGGTCAGCTTGCAACTCAAATGATTACACGAGCACTTCTTTCATAATCATCACACTTCAGTTTGTAGCAAAAGCGTTTTGTGTGCAGTTTTCATTTTGTCATTTATTAAAAAGATGCATGCTCAATAATTGAGATTTTACTAAAGGTAATAGTTTTTACTGCACTAGTAAGAGCGTTCTTAAATGAAACTGCATGTGTTTCACATGAGTATGCGGTGGTAGAGAACATTAGTGCAATTTGGTGCAAGTACCTTGATTTGTGAAGGCACCGGCAGCAGTTTTGCACAACTTTGCTGTTGAACCATCACTGAGAATAGTAGATTATTATGAGCTCATTTTGACTTCAGAGATTCCCTGGAAGGTCCTCAAGGACCACTTGGAGGTCCACTGACTTAGGTCAATTAAATCCCACTCACGGAGCTAAGAGCGGGGCAAACTTACCTAAGAGGGGAACGGTGGCGTGGGTGCTAGGGGCAACCAAAAGCCTGCTGACAGAATGGCCAGAGTGACGACGAGCATAAGGCACTGAAGAATTTAAGAAGATCATAGTTCCTGGCCCGGATTTACAGTCTCTTGCTAGCAGGGTCCAGGAGGTGTTTTGACACCAGCCACCGACTTGAAGAGGTTCCAGGTGAGGCTTTGAGCTCTAGTGGCTGATCCTAATCTACCATTTGGGAAATCTCTGTCTTAATCCAGAACAGTAGCTAAAGATGGCTCTGTGGCCAGCGAAGAGGATGTTTTGTGTCAGGGCTTGTCTTGATTCACAAGTGGGTCAGCCTATTTCCCCAGTAAAAAATGTCAGTGGGCTGGGTGAGGGAGTGGGCACAAGAGAAGCTAAACAGCTGTCCTCTTAGGCTGGATAGTAGGCTAGCTTCAAGCCCCTTCTTCCTCACCACCGCCACTACCTTCCAAACTAGAGTGTGTTTTCAGGGCCTCGTTCTATGGACAAGGAGTAACTGGGAGAAAAGGGAAAGGGTCGCTGAAGCAAAGAGGTAACGTGTCTGACCCAGCAGACAGGCCTCAGGCTGGTTTCCAAAAGAGAGGGGCCGAGGTGCTGAGCATTCTCCCGCAGCTGTCACCGACCCAGGCAGCTGCTCTGCCAGGCCAGCCTTGGCCAGCCTTCCGGATTAGATATCCAGTGACAGCTTTTCCCCCCAAATGCTCAAATGTCCTCGCCTTAGAATCATCCAGAAGCATTTTTTTTTTTTTTTTTTTTTTTTACGCAAAAGCTCTCTGGGAGGTGTGAAGGCAGTCCTCCCACCCTTTCCTTTCGCAGACTTTCCTCCTGACCTCAGTTACCCGGGGACACATTTTTTTCCAGAACCCCCTGTCCCCTGTCCCCGGGGAAGAACACACACCTTCAAACCTTGTTTGGAGTTATGCAAATCGTGTAGAACTCCTAGCAATAAGAGCGTGACAAGACTCGGGGCTTAGGCAAATATATTTGGATCTAACTCTGGGACCTTTTTTCAAACTGGAAGTGGTACGGCACGCACGTAGCCACGACGTTTTGAATTCATTATCATGAAAAGGAAATTCTGAAAGCAGACCAACTCCAATGAAGAGTCAAGTCATGGGGCACACATATGTCGCAGGCGCATAATACAAAGTTACAGAAATAACATCAACTTTTAAAAATATATATATTTTATTGATTTTTTTACAGAGAGGAAGGGAGAGGGATAGTTAGAAACATCGGTGAGAGAGAGAGAGAGACATCAATCAGCTGCCTCCTGCACACCTCTTACTGGGGATCAATTCCACAACCCAGGCATGTGCTCTTGATTGAAATCGAACCTGGGACCCTTCAGTCCGTAGGCCAACGCCCTATCCACTGAACCAAACCGATTTTGGCTAACATCAACGTTTTAAACTCTTTCACATTTCTGAATGTTAGGACTCACTGATATTTATGTTGTTTTATTTAAAGTCTAGAATCAAAGGGGGACTCCGGAGGTATGAAAGTGGGCGCTCCCAGGACAGGTTCTGATCCGACCCCAGGCAGCTGCTCTAACTGATTTAGGGTGACCCACTTCTTGCTCTCTGGACCTCAATTACCCGTCTGTGAAGCTAGCGGATAACCAGCCTCGTCTCTCTCATGATCCTATTCGGGGAAGGCTGTTCCGAAAGTCCCCAGCCGCGCCGGTGCAGCCCGTCCGTGCCGGTCCGGAGGGCCGCGGGCGCTCGGGACCAAGGTCGTCGGCCTGGGGTGCGGTTGCTGGTGAAGCCGAGCTGGCGGTTCTGCAAAAGCCCCTTCATCCACGGGCGTCCGGAGGCGCGGGCGGCCTCCATCTTTTGTTCCCTCCGCCCTCCCGCCGCGGCGCGGAGTCGGAGAGAGACGGCAGGACAGCCTGCCCGCCGCCCTGGGTGAGCCCCAAGCAGGGGCGCCCGGCTCCCCCAGACCTCGCCGGGAGGAGGGCCCGTGCGTGCCGGGGGCGGGGCCGCCGCGGCAGCCTTCGCGCCTTCCGATTGGCTCCCGCGGGCCCCGTGACGCTCCTCCCGCCCCGCCCCCGCCCCCGCCCCTCCTCCGCATCCCCGCGGGCGAGCGGCGGGGCTCGACTGAATGGGCGCGAGCGCGGCGCCGCGGCGGGCGGGCGGGCGGGCGCGCGGGGCCGGGGGCTGGCTGCGGGCCGGCGCCCGCTCCCTAGCATGCGCACGGGGGCGGCCGGCGGCGGCGGCGGCGGCGTGAAGCGGCGTCCCCTGCAGGCGCGAACCGAGACCGCGGCGGCGGCGGCGGCGGCGGCGGCACCTGCCGGCCGAGGTACGTGGCGCAGCCCTCTCCGGGGCGCATCGGGGCCCGCGGGCTGGGGGGCGGCGGCGGCGGCGATCCCTCTCGGCCCCCGCCTGGCGGGTCCGGCGGCTCCCTCCCTCCCTCCCCGCCCCCGCGGACAGCGCCCGGGACCCGGCTCCCCCAGACGCGCCTTCCGGAGACGTGGGCTCGGGCAGTGGGGCGCCGGGGTGAACGGCCCGGTGTGGAGTCCGGCCGCAGGGGCCCTGTCCCCCCGCCCGGCGTCCTGCAGCGGCTCGGCGGCGTTTAAGGCGTTGCTGGAAGCTTCCCCGCCAGCGGAGCCCCGTTAACTCGTTTCCCCGGGAACGGGCTTGGGGGGGCCCTTTTTTTTACAAGGTAAAAACTGTAGCTCCCCCGGAGAAACGCCCCTCTGCGCCCCTGGGGAAGGCGTAAATGTGTGGCGCCTGCGGGCGGAAATTCGCCAGTGAGTGACCTTTCCTGCCCCCCCCGCTCTGCGTCCGGCCCTGCGGCAGGCAGAGACATGATTTTGGGGGTCCCTGGCTCCTTCCGAATTGTAAGCAGTGGACTGACCCGGGTATGCATGTATCATGCGCCTTTAAGCGTGTAAGGGACACCAGGTTTTCGGAGGGAGCATCTCAGAGGAGCCGGGCGAATAGGGAGAGGCGGGGTGCTGCCTCCAGCCCACACCAGCGGGGTGACCTTGGCCGACATCTGCGTCCCTGTGGGGCGCAGCCTCCTGTGCCGCCGCCGTGCCGGGAGGCTTGACCCGCTCCCGGTCGAGGTCACTTCCAGGCTGACCTCATTGGTTCCATGGTGCTGACCCCAACGTGTGTTCAGGAGCGTGAAGAAGGTGCTGCAGCATCACCGGCCGATTTGAAAGACGAATGCTTTGCCCTCGTGCCTTAATGTGTGTTACCACCCTCCGCTCTTTTGTTTAAAGGAGAACACAGGGCTTTTGCACGCTGTGCGTTACCTGGCACCTGTGGGTTGCCTGCTCCGTGTGCCAAGCCCGGTGCAGGTGCCGGGCGTTATAAAGAGGAAGGGGACTCGTCTTCTACTCGGAGCTTGTGGACTGCCGTTCCTCTTCCTCAGAAGGATGCAGGTCCTGAGGCTGTGGAGGAGGAATCCTCGTCTGTTGAGCGAGCGAAGGGCACTGACTCAACAAGGGTTGTGGTTTCACTTGCAATAATCCTGCAAGTTGACAGCTTTGAAGAAGGTTTTTTTTTTTTTTTACTTCCCTCCTGGTAGAGCTGGGGATCACCGAAATCCCCACCCACCAGGGCTCGCTTGGGCAGAGAGGCTGCTTGGAGCTAGGAGAGCTCGGTAGCCAAATGCCGCGGGTCTTCTTTGCATGCCTGTTCATTCCGTGAGCGCTGCAGCTCCGGTGAGATGAAGTGAGCCATGCTCATGGAGGGTAGCCGTTTCTTCCTCTAGGCAAAAAGAGAAGTGGGGGAGGTAGGAAGGCAGGCAGGGGGTTATGGAAGAGAGAGAGAGAGAGAGAGAGAGAGGCGGACAGGCATACCTTCTAAAAGACTTACATTCATGACTTTATTTTTGAAAATGCCTGTCATTTTGCCACAAACTACCCAATTGTCCCTTGTTATCAAGCGAGATTGGTATTGAATGTTAAAGATATTTTCTCAGGCAGAGTAAGAACAAACCCTTTGTTCTTTCCTTTGCCTCCTCCAGTTCTTCCCTGCCTTCCTTGCTGGGCTCTTTGTCAGCAAGAAGGGACGTTTATCCGAGCAGGTTGACTCTTGGGAAGAGAATGGACAATGAAAGAGGAAGTGAATCACCTGGCTGCTCTTTCGGGCTTCGTTTCTTTATGGAACACCCCCACCCCCCACCCCCGCATGTAGGGACGGATACATCTTTTGTTCCTTCCACCCCGATTGGTGTGTATCTTACCCTTATGTAGAGCACATTTCAAGTTGGTGCGTGCTTACTCAGCTTTGAGAGCTCCAGATGAAGCTATTCTATCACAATTTTTTTCAGCAAATACATTGGTAGTTCCTCACTAGTAGGTGATGAGCGCAACATCACTTTTCACCGAGACGCCCGAGGCAGGATTTGGATTGGGAGTCACATCAGTTCCTACCTGGCCGAGCCCTGTGTGTCCTCGGCAAGTGCAGCCACTTCCAGGCCCCAGGCTCCCCCAGGTCAGGCGGCAGCTGTGGGAACCCTGCAGCTCCCGGAGTCTCTGTCTTCCAGGCAAGACCTTCCCGGCCAAACGGTTTTTCTCTGTCTCAGCTCCCTGGCCTCTTACTGCAAAGGCTGCGTGGGAGCCTCTTCTCCTTTGGTTTTCATAACATTGAACTTTCTATACTTTGTTTCTACTTCCCTGACCTGCCTTCCCCCGCTCCTCTGCATTTCTACTTTTTAAAACATGCAATTCCCGACTCGGCAGGGGCACTGACCTCTTTTCCCTTAGCTTGACAAGTAAAAAAAAAAGTGCATCAGCCAACACAATAATAGCCATCTGGTGTGAATGAAAAGTATATTTTTGGACCAGATTGACAGAAAAATATTTTTTGTTTGTTTTGTTTGTGCCACAGAATTTTAGTAGTTTGTGCGCGCCCTGAGATGAAAAAGGTTGAAAATCTCAAAGCCCATTTCTTGTTTTGCCTTTTGGGGCCATACAAGACATTTTTTGTTCTCTTCTTGCACGCACGCCATGGAAAAATAGCCAGCATTAAGTGACCCAATGGTTCATCAACTTTTATACCCGTGAATCTCCCCCCGCCTTTCCCTTTAAGATCTGGAATCATAGTAGCTAAGTATCATGTGATATGATTCAGTTCATTCACAGAGGGAACATTGACGAAAACTACTTGCTGAAGTAGGAGTTCTGCCTTTTGCATGTGAAGGCTGTTTTTAAGACTAAGCGTCATTTTCATAATTAAGGCTTATGAGTGTTACGTTTAGAGCTGGCGCAGTTGTTCCGTTACACACGCAGAGTGTTCCTGCTGCCCCCGCCTCCCTCTCTCCTTGCTCGTGTTGTTCTGCCTTTTGGTCCTCTCCTATCTGTTCTTCACCTCTATCCTGCTTTTCACATCTTGTTCTCATTTCCTATTTAGAGGGCAGCAGCAGGGAGGAGAACAGAATGTGGTCCTTTATCCAGGCCGCCAATACTCTGCTCTTGGCTTATCATTTCAGTAATGAACTCCTTAGTCATCCGGGACTTGGTGACTGGTGCAGGCTTCTTGCTTACCCTTCCCGAGACCGGCGCTGTCCAATGGAAATATAACCCAAGCCACACACATCATTTAAAGATTTCTAACAGCTACATTTAAAAAATTTTTTAAAGAACTAAGTAAATTAAAGTTTGAATTTTTTTTCAGGAAGATAAAAACATCAATTTTTTAAAATACATTTTTAAATTTATTTCGGAGAGGAAGGGAGAGGGAGAGAGATAGCAAGCGAAGATTATACTTTCACAAAAAAAATTGAAGGTATAATCTTTCAATTTTATGACCAGGTCATAAAATAAGTTCTAACATATTTAAAATAATCAGTATTATGCAAAGTTCTCTCTGAACACGATGCGACTAGATTATATGACAATTTTAAGAGATAATTTTTAAACTTTTAAAAAATTTGAATTTGAAAGTATTGACATTTGAAAGATCAAGAAGTAATAATGAAAATAGATGTTAAAACTTTTGGATGAATTGTAAACTTAAAAAAAACTGTGGGAGCCCTGACTGGTTTGGCTCAGGGGATAGAGCCCTCAGACTCAAGGGTCGTGGGTTTGATTCTAGTCCAGCCGTGGGCAAACTACGGCCCTTGGGCTGTATCCAGCCCGTTCAGCTGTTCTATCCGGCCCGTGGAGCCAAAAGAGCGGAGGGCTCTCTTGCTCTCCCCTCCGCTCCTTCACCAGCAGCCCAAGATGAGAGTGCCAGCATGGTCAGGTTGCTTTTGTTCCGACCCTCCGGTCCAGTTTAAGAACCCATTGTGGCCCTCGAGTCAAAAAGTTTGCCATCCCCCCTGTTCTAGTCAGAGGTGTGTACCTCAGTTACAGGCTAGATCCGGACAGGGCAAGGGTGGGAGGCAACCAATCTATGTATTTCTCTCTGTGTCTCTTCCCTTCCCTACCACTCTCTAAAAATCAATTGAAGATGAGAATTAATAAGAAAAATCAACCAACCAACCAACCAACAAACAAACAAAAAAACCTGTGAGATGCAACTAAGTCAGTATTTAGAGAGAAATTTGCAGTATTAATTGTTCATATTAGCAAGAAAAAAAGCATTAACAAGCTAATCACTTAAATTAAGAAGTTAGGAACATGGCAACTAAAATAAATCCTATGCATGAGAAGGAAGCAATTTTTTTTTTAAAAAAAAAAGGTGAAATTGATTTTAATAATATATTTTAGTTAACCCAGTATGTTCGGTATATTGCCAAATCAAGTTATAAAAATTGTTGAATGAGCTATTTTACAATTTTCTGTTCAACTACGTCTTCAAAGCCTGACTGGTGTGCATCCTACACTTACGGGGAGCACATTTCAGTTTGGTCTGGCCGTATTTGGAGTACTCAGCGACCACATGCGGTTAGCGGACAGCACAGCTCTAAATCTTAGCAATTAAACATTGAGCTGATTTGTCTTGATAAAGCGAAGAGTGAGAGCTAACAGCGATGGGGTTCAGTTATCTGCCGAGTGACTCTAGAGCTGTGGCTGGCAAACTGCGGCTCTCGAGCCACATGCGGTTCTTTGGCCCCTTGAGGGTGGTTTTTCCCCAAAATACCATGGCCTGGGCGAGTCTATTTTGAAGAAGTGGCGTCTATTTTGTAGAAGTGGCGTAAGAAGAAGTCTAAGTTTAAAAAATGTGGCTCTCAAAAGAAATTTCAATGGTTGTACTGTTGATATTTGGCTCTGTTGACGAATGAGTTTGCCGACCACTGCTGTAGAGTCGTGGTAATCAGGCAGTGTTTTTTTTTTTTTTTTTTTTAAATATATTTTATTGATATTTCACAGAGAGGAAGGGAGAGAGATAGAGAGCTAGAAATGTCGATGAGAGAGAAACATCGACCAGCCGCCTCTTGCATAGCCCCTACCAGGGATGTGCTCGCAACCAATGTACATGCCCTTGACCGGAATCGAACCCGGGACCTTTCAGTCCGCAGACCGACGCTCTACCACTGAGCCAAACCGGTTTCGGCAGGCAGTGTTTTTGTGGTTGGCAGAGAGAGTGGGCTTTTTGGGACAATCTTGATGCTCAACAACCCCTCCCCTGCAGCACACGCTACAAAACATAGGTAGAACAGGAAAAGGGGTAAATACCGACTCACTTCATCCTCACCTGTTCTAGACATGTTATATATGTTATAGATGTCAGCCCATTTAATTTTCACAAAAGCCATTGGTTCTATTGTCACCCCCAATGTTACAAATGAGGACACTAACGTTCAGGAAGCTTGAGAAACTCTGGAGGAAAGAGCTCGGGCAGTCTGGCCTGCAGGGGGTAGATGAGGTAAAGGTATCCCATCTTCTTAGCATCTAGTGCATCCCCCCCACCCCCCCGCCCTTCAGAAAGGCTCCGGTGGGGATTCTTGGGAGGGTGCAGCTGGGGTTGGTGAGAGGGCTCTGTTCCCCGGCCCACGTCTGGCATCCCCGGGCACACCTCCTGACTCATCTCAGCGCACGAGAGGACTTCTCCGCCAGCGGTCCAGCCTCCGGAGAAGTCTCTCCAGAACCCAATTCCGTTTTCAGTTCTCCCTTCCCCGAGTTGCTGCTCCAGTTGGGATACAATCCCCTCCTGCCATTGCACTGCTTCCTTTTCTATCCTCTCTCCTGGGCTGTCCGACCTGCAGACGTTCTGTTGGAACTTTTATCCGCTGGGCCTGCTGTCCTCGCTCAGGTGGCACCTGCCTCTCCTGCCCACCCCCTTCGAGTCCTACTCATTCCTCCCTGGGCAGAGCCTTTTCTACCCCCCGCCCCAGACACATACATACATACACACGCACCCCAAGTCTAAAACATCTCCTGACACTGCTATCATGTCCGGTGCAGAGTGAGTTAAGAAGAAATAACTATGAAAATAATGACAATTGGTCATAAATCTACTTGTCCAGTTTCTAAAAATGAGATTGTGAGAGCTTTTTTTTAAAAAAAATATATTTTATTGATTTTTCACAGAGAGGAGGAGAGAGGGATAGAGAGTTAGAAACATCAGTGAGAGAGATACATCGACCAGCCACCTCCTCCACACCCCCCACCAGGGATGTGCCCACAACCAATGTACATGCCCTTGACCGGAATCGAACCCGGGACCCTTCCATCCGCAGACCCATGCTCCATCCACTGAGCCAAACCGGTTTCGGCTGTGAGAGCTTTTTGAAGAAGAGGCTGTCCGTGCTGCTTACGTCTGTATCCCCAGGTGCATGCCACCCACGTGACTGAAAACGGGGTGTGTGCGTGAAGGTATGCCTGTTTGGGAGCCTGCCCAGGTGCTGCTCCCCCACATGTCTGGAGCCAGGAGTAAAAGGGCTGTCTGTTTGGGGGTACGAAAGGAAACTGGATGTTTTCGCTGTGCCTTCTGCAGCCCTAAATGCCCGCTGTTGGTTTCGGGAATTCAAACGTGTTCCACTTGTTCCGAGCTTGAAGGGGCCCCAACAGTACTTCCCTTTGTCTCCTCCTCTGATTGTCCCCTTCCCTCCAGGCGCCCCGCGAGCGGCCAGGGCCTGTCAGACTGCGGGTTGTTGCCGGCGACCGTCCCTTTGCCGCTTGCTGATCTGGGGCTTGGCATAACCAGTCTGGTTCTTCCGTTCCTTTAGGAAAATAGGGTTACTCAATGCCAGGCGGTTGCATAAGCTGCCTGTCCAATCCTCCCCCTTCCCGCAGCCCTCCACCCCGCCAGGTTCCCTCCGCGGTGTATCGCTGCGCAGTATCGCTTCCCAGTCCCACGCTCGGCTGTTTTAGAATTTGCATGCTTTCTGCCCCATGACCTCGTTCCCTGGGTTTCTCATGAGGCTCAGGTTTGGGGACGGTCCCTGCGGTGGAGGCTGCTTGTATTGGGTCCCAGAGGGGCTTTTGTTAATTCTTAATTCTGCCAACGAGGCACTTTCTCCCGCTAAGAATTAGGTATTCAGCCGGACTACTTGTATTTCCCATCAACTCGATAAAGAGGTGGCTTCTAGACTTTTGCTCTCTTTGTGGCTGTCATGGGGGTAGCATGCTCTGCGTATGCCATTTGCTGGTAATCTAAGGCCTTTTGTTAGAGCTCGGAGGAGCCAAGAGGAGAGTCAGTTCAATGGGCAGTTTCCTCAGTTTACCTCAATGTCATGTCTTCTTTCCTCTGGCCCCTCTTCTGCAGTTAAATCATCTCAGAATGTGGTGCCTTCTTTTTTTTTTTTTTTAATATATTTTATTGATTTTTCACAGAGAGGAAGAGAGAGGGATAGAGAGTTAGAAACATCGATGAGAGAGAATCATCGACCAGCTGCCTCTTGCACACCCCCTACTGGGGATGTGCCCGCAACCAAGGTACATGCCCTTGACCGGAATCGAACCCGGGACCTTTCAGGCCGCAGGCCTACGCTCTATCCACTGAGCCAAACCGGTCCCGGCATGTGGTGCCTTCTAGCATGTTCTTTTCCCCACCCCCATTAATGGCCTGAGCTGGTTATTGAGCAGCTGATCGCGGCTGACTGGGTGCTACAAGAACAGCCCCTGCCAGCTCAGCCACCAGGTCCCGCAGCATCTTCTTCCCGCACGTCTCCTGTACCCCTTCCTGCCGCCCCTGCCCTGGCTCCGCTCCCCGCTCCCCTCTGGCCTCAGTGATCTCAGCAGCCCCTTGCCTACCCTCTCCCTTGTTCACCTTTGTCCTAGGGTCACCACTTGCGGCCGCCCCAGGCCTCCTCTGGGGCCAGTTTGGAGGCCTGGTTCCTTCTTAGCCGCACCTCCCTGTGACCTGGCCTGAGCACGCCTCTCTGGGCATTGGACATGCCCTTCCCACCATCAGGGATGCCTCTCCTCTCTCTGTCCCTCCAGGACCCTCTTACACACCCTCCCAGCAAAGCTTCCCTGAGATGTTTCCTGAGGTGGAGCTAGCACGTCCTCGCCCGGGGGCATCCCAGGCGCACTGCCGAGCGCCTCTAGCGCGGCGTTAGTCAATATTTGGGGTATTTTAGGTGCTTTTCACTCTCCCTGCCCGGTACTTCACTTACAGAGGACAGGAGCCGGGCCCTGTTTGTCTTTATGCTCCCAGGGCCTGTGCGTGGAAAGTGCTTGTTAAATGCTTACTTGATGGATTACTGGGTAAACATCCAATTACACAACAGTGCCGACCAGCCCTTGCCGTAGAGTTGGGCTCTATAAGAGGATTTGGCCCTGAGACTCTAAGGCAGCCACTGCATGTTAACAATAACTTCTCTCCTTTGCCTCTGGAATGAATTTAAATTCAGACCATCCTTGGGAGAACTGAGACGCTCAAATCCTTTTTCCTTAATGGTCCAGTGCAGACCCGCCTGCAGAAGGCTGGTGGGGCAAGCATGATCTCCGTCCTGATAAAGCGTGCGTGCGCAGAGAGAAAATGCCCTGGAGTACGGTCCGGAACGCCGACTGGACATCACTGGGCCGTAGTGTTAACCACCAGGATGTGATTTCAAAGTGTTCTCTCTGCTTCTGTATACCGTATTTGCCGGCGTATAAGACGATTTTTTGGCCCTGAAAAATATGCCTCCAAGTGGGGGGTAGTCTTATACGGCGAGTATATAACAAACTCTGTATTTTGAGTGGAAATGTTAGGGGGTCGTCTTATACGCCCAGTCTCTTATACGCCGGCAAATACGGTAATTTCTAACTTGGTGATAACAGAAATTGTGTTTAAAAAACGCTTCTCGAGTAAGCGAAATCAGAGTCCCCAAACTCGGTGGTGCCTCAGTGCAGGGCGGTGGAGAGTTGGTGGTTTTGCTTTTAAATATAGCTCCCCGTGCCCCGAGCTGCGCCCTCAGCGTTGCCCCTGGAGACGTGGTTTTCAGGGCGAGGGTGGCCCTTTTTGCCATCCCAAAAGGGCCGAGGATGGCCCTTTTCAGCTCTCAGGTGGCCCTTTGTGCAGCCGCAGGGCGCTTTGTGGACTGAAGGGCTGAGTTCCCAGCAGGCATGGCGCCCCGTGAGAGACACTGGCATATTCGTGGCTGCTCTCAAGCAAACCCAGAGATGGTGTGTTTTTATCTTCTTAGCTAAAAGGGGACACAAGCCGGGGTTATTTGAACTAAGTGGACAGAGGAGCGTCGCGTGCTCATCAGCTACCGCTGGGACCATTCCTGTATTCCCCCTGAAGTTTGACCCTGTTTGACCTCCCGAAGAATGTTATCCTTATCGAGGCAAGAATCCACCAGTGGGTGGTAAAACAAGTAGGTTTGGTGAGGAGCAGGATATTTGTTTAGTCTCTAAGTATCTCCCATCAAGTTACTTATTAATCACAAAGGGACTTTGCAACTTGGACAGCAGGAGACCGGCCTTACCCCACTTTAGCCAATCGGTCCAATGTAACACCAGACCAGCAATCATGTGTCCTGGGGGGGAAAATGCATCAAGAAGGTCACAGAATCACTTCTGGGATATTTCTGCCCCAAATGGGCAACTCGAATCTAATCGTGATGAAACAGACAAACCTCAAAGGAGGGACATTCCACAAAACAATTGACGGGTACTTTTCAGGAAATGCCCATGTCATGAAAGATAAAGTAACTGTTTCAGATGAAAGGAAGCTGAAAAGATGTGGCCGCTGAATGCCACCTGTGATCCTGCTTTCGCTCGCAGGCTGTTTGGGGGACTACGGGGGCCATTTGTGTAAGGTCTTTAGAGTAGACAACACTACTGAAGGAGAAGTGATTTCCCGGTTTTTATCTAAAACGATAGCCTGCGGTTATCGTATAAGGGAATGCTAAAACACGTAGGCGCAAGTACCATGTCTTTGGCTTACTTTCAAATGGTTAAAAAAGTAATATGCGACCTGGCTGGTGTGGCTCAGCAGGTGAGCGTTGACCCAGAAACCTAAGGATTGTTCTTTCCATTCCTGGTCAGGGCATATGCTGGGATTGCGAGCTAGATCCCCAGGAGGGGGTGTGAAGGAGGCAGCTCATGGATGATGCTTCTCTGTCATCAGTGTTTCTAGCTTTCTATCCCTCCTCCTTCCTCTTTCTCTAAAAATTAATAAAAATACATTTAAAATAAAAAAGTGCCGTATTTTTCGGACCATAAGACGCACTTTTTCTTCACCAAATAGTGGGAGGAAAAGTGCCTGCGTCTTATGGTCCGAATAGAAGAAGTGCCTGCGTCTTCATGAATTCTGACTCTAGCGAAGAAGAGTTCTTGGGGTTTTCAGAAGACTAGAGTACTCAAACCTTTGTCTTTATGTGTTAATGACAGTGATAATGGTTCTCGATGCCACTGTTGACTGCTGTTCAGTTTATATGGTTCAAATTTTATTCTGTTATACTTTATTAAATATTTTATTACACTATTTGGTTCAGAATATTTTTTTTCCTATTTTTCTCCTCTAAAAACCAGGTGCGTCTTATGGTCGGGTGCGTCTTATGGTGCGAAAAATACGGTAATATGTGGGTTATATACTGTATAGAACATGGTAACAGGGCAAATGTGATGATGGTTAACAGTTGGGGAGTCTGGGTAAAGGGTATACTACTAAAGAAATTCTTTGTACTCTTCTTGCAATCTTTCCATAAGTGAGATTTTGTAAAAAAATAAAGTTTAGCCGAAACCGGTTTGGCTCAGTGGATAGAGCGTCAGCCTGCGGACTGAAAGGTCCCGGGTTCGATTCCGGTCAAGGGCACGTGCCTTGGTTGCGGGCACATCCCCAGTAGGGGGTGTGCAAGAGGCAGCTGGTCGATGTTTCTCTCTCTTCGACGTTTCTAACTCTCTATCCCTCTCAATTCCTCTCTGTGTAAAATCAATAAAATATATATTTTTTAAAAAGATCTGTGCATTAATGTACCGTATTTGCCGGCGTATAAGACGATTTTTTGGCCCTGAAAAATACGTATTTGCCGGCGTAAAAGAGACTGGGCGTATAAGACGACCCCCTAACATTTCCACTAAAAAATACAGAGTTTGTTATATACTCGCCGTATAAGACTACCCCCCACTTGGAGGCATATTTTTCAGGGCCAAAAAGTCGTCTTATACACCGGCAAATACGGTATCTTGTAAAAATAAAAAAATAAAGTTTAAAAACTCAGAAGCCTCCCGGTCATGATGCTGCAGCAGGTCTAGCATCAGGGCCTCGATGAGGCTTCTCAGTGCCTGCCCTTCCGGTGGTCAGCTTTGAAGTCATTTCCCACGACCCGAGCGCTCTTCCAACGAGCTTCGCTTCCTCTGGCCTCGGCAGAAAGCAGGTGGACAGCCGCTAACAGGAAGGTTTCTTCCTCAGCCGCCCGGGGCGGTGGTGGCCGCGGCGGTGGCCGCTGCTGTTCGAGGCTCCACTCCTGCTGGTTGTCCTCAGGCCGGCCGTCTCTGAGCCACACGCTGACCTGGTTTAGTCGCGGCCGACCACTGCCCTGGGAAAGCAGCGACCCAGGCAGAATGTGACTTTGGAAATGCATTCCGATGCAGTGGAGGGTCTCGGTGCGTGAACCCAGTGTGACTTCACCGGGGCCAATGTAAGAAACGTCCAGACCTGTAGAGAATTAATATTTAATTTTACTTGAACCAAACTGACAGTGCGTGCCAGGAAGCAAGCTCTCAGATGCTCTGGAGAGGAACGGTTTTGCAGCTTCTTTTATGCATTTGAGATTAAGGAGGACAGTTAACCAAACCATATGCTCTCTTGTGGGTTAACACCCCCTTAGAGGGTTATTACTTCCCATATTGCAAAGGTGTGTTAACCTAGGCGTACAGGAACAATGGGCTGGGTTGGCTTAAAACCTTCCACCGGAGAACTCACAGGCCTGGGGTGTGACTAACCACCCTGACCTGCCCAGTTAGGAGTTTATGACCAGATCACCTTTGAGATTCCTTTCCGAAGAACCCCTTTTATTCGTCCACACCAAGGTGCTTTGGAAGGGCCCTTGCCAGCAAATACGGCCCCGGGCCTCAGCGGGTGCATTTTACCGAGAGCTTGGCAGTGACCAGTTAAAGATTGCCCCTCCCCTGCCTGACAGCCCCTCGTGTTGCATGTTGCTTAGTGGTAGAAATCCTGCAGGTACTGTGTTCTGCATGGGCGGGGGTGGGGGGGAGGTCCCCCATTCCAGCCCCCAGTTCATTTTTATCCAGGTGAGGGCAACCTTCTGAGCTCTGGTGGGGTGGGGGTGGCAGGAGGGTGGGTAGCTATAAGCTGGGGGCTGAGGTTGGTTGTGGGTGGGTCTGCTTATCTGAATTTGCAAAGAGGAGTTCCTCTGAACTTGTCACCCCGGGGAGCAGAACATGGTAAGCATGGTGTTCCCTGTTTCTGTTCCCCCTTTCTCTTTCCCTTCCAGCTCTTCTTTCCCAGGAAGTCCTCTCCTTCCCACACACACCCCCCTCCATTCTCTCCTCTCTGTGTCTTCCCTTTTATCGTTTTAAATCTGTCTCCTTCTGCTTCTTCCAGCTTCCTGTTTCTGACTCCTAAATGACCACCAGGTGTTAGCATCCATTCAGTAAGCTAAGTTTTATGTTTCCTGTTCTTTGAAAAGCAGGTACGTGAGACTCGATTTTAGTGGAAGAAGGGGCAATAAAAGTGTTCTCACCCAACCCTGTTCTTTACATATTAGCAAACATCCTCCGAGGTGACTTGGCCCCAGTCAAATAGCCAACAGCGGGACAGTGAGTATATTACTTCTTTCCTCTTCCCTTAGAAAAACAAAACAGCGCCCTAGATGGGTAGCTCCGTTGGTTAGAGCGTCACCCTGATACGCCAAGGTTGTCGGTTCCATCTCTGGTCCGGGTGAGGAAACAGAAGGAAGCCAGGTAGACAGGGTTGGGACCATGGGAGGTGGGAGTAGAACCAGAGGACTCAGCTGGTGGAAGTTACTAAGGCAACCCAGCTTGGGAGCTGAGAACTTGAAAGTGTTGCTAAGACAAGCAGCTTGCAGGTAGCCAGCCAGAAGGCAGTGAGGCATGATGTTATGGAGGCAGAATTATTTGAAGGAACCAATCAAAAGCTATCAAGCATGTGTGTGTGTGTGTGTGTGTATATATATATATATATATATATATATATATATATATATACACGCTTTCTCTCCTGCGGGGGCCTGATGTGGCGGGATCTCCCTTTTCCGCGTCCTGCACGGAAAGAGAGATGAATGAACCGGTTCTAAAGTGGAGGCAGCCAGGGATTGAGAAATATTAGAAATAAAGAGAGAAGACACAGAGAAAGATTTTAAGCTGGGAGCTGGGAGGGCCGCTGACCTCCCCTGCTGGAGAGGCAGACTGACAACCTCCCAAGCCACGCAGCACATCTATTTATCCTCCGATCCACCAAGGGGTTTCACAGGAAAACAAGGAGCCTGGGAGGGCCCAGGGCCCACCCACTCCTTCCTCCTGGACAAACACAAGCCAGGAACTAAGAACATCTCTGCACTCCCAGAGCGGGAGTGCAACTGACATGATTCTGCCAATGTCCCGGGCCCAGTCAGCAACAATGTAAAGAACATCCAGGGGTCTTCCCATTTGGCCCTCTACACTCTCCCCCGTGTGCTAGGTTCCAGGCTCCCGGGGAGGGGCTGCCCCCTGTGCCCACATACATGGCGGATGGCCGTGTGGGACTCTACGCGTGGACTAGTAAACCTTCATTCACCTGGATGCTGACTGCGCTCCACTGTACCATGGAGCCGAGGCCCTGGTCTCTGGCTGCTCCTGGAACCCAGCGGCACCTTTTCCAGGACCGGCTTCTCTCAATACACGTGCCTCCCGATAACCATTTTTGTCCTCGAATCCATCCTTCGGTTTTTCAGGACAACGGATTCTGACTCAGAACACCCCACATTTTGGTTTCAGGAGCACGTGCGGCTGCAGAGAAGCTGCCAGGCGGCGCGGGAGAATGAATCAGCCGGGCACTC
This sequence comes from Vespertilio murinus, assembly GCA_963924515.1. NCBI lineage: Eukaryota > Metazoa > Chordata > Mammalia > Chiroptera > Vespertilionidae > Vespertilio > Vespertilio murinus. Next base: position 19,571,079 of record OZ004713.1, read on the forward strand.
AGAGAAAATTCAGAAAAGTTGCCTTTACTGCAGATTGCCCTGATGCCATGACTCAGGGCAGTCGGTCTCCAAACCCTGAGCAATGGACATGGACGAAGCTTTCCCTTCATACCCTTAGTTCCTCTGTCCCTGAGATATGGGTCAGGCTTCTGGGTTCTTCGTGGGCTTTGCAGGCCCCCCACCCTCCCCGGGAGTTGGGACGGGGAAGTGAGACCAGAGGCATGCCAGCACTGGCACCAGTCCCTCCGGGGATTGTATATGGCCTGTGGTTTATGGCTCTGTAAAATGGGAGTATTCCAGGAAACCGGTTTTGCAAGGCAGGACAGGCATCACAGAAAAGGAATTTTATATGAATGGAGTTTATTGGCAAGCAAGAGTGTATGTTTATTGGCAAGCAAGAGCGTATGTCAGAAGGCGGGTTACTGGCACAGATTCAGATAGCTAGCCCCCCACATGTCTTATTTCCCCCTTCAATACAAGAAGTAATCAGTGAATACATAAATAAATGAAACAACAAATCAGTGCTTCTCTCTCTCCCTCCCTCCCCTCTTCCCCCTCCTTTGCTCTCTCGCTAAGTAATTGGAAAAAAGAAGAGGAAATAACAACGTGTCCAGTTGTTCTGTTGCTCCCCTGCCACCCTCGCGGTGGTGGGAGGGACCGCCACTTGATTTCATTCATCTCCTTCCTCAACGTACACACAGTGATTCTTGTGTGTAAGAGGATCCGTATCCCTGTTCTCCATGTGCCGGGCATGCTGCAGACACTCCCTGCACACCCAGTAGCTGTGATATCGGCATCCCTAGAGAGGTTCTGTCTTCACACCCGCCTCTTGTTAGGACGCTTCTGAATCTGGGTTAGCTTTTCCGCGGGGATCTAGGTGCAGGCCCCTGGTCAGCACATTCATTCATTGGTTCGTTCTTCAGTTCATTCCTTCAACAAGTATTTAAGTGCTTTTTACGTGGTAGGCGCTGTTCGAGGCCCCTTCTCCTGGAATCTTCCAGTGGGGGGAACAGACAGGAGGCGAGTGCTCGGAAGTAAAGAAGGGAAGTGGGTAACGGGGCGTGGGGGGTGGGGTGCTGTTTCACAGAGGGTGGTCAAGGGAGGTGACTTTTCAACAAAGACCAAGATAAAAATGCTGAGGCGGGCAGAGGAAGCAGGTGGAGGCCTGAGATGGGGACGGGAGGATGTTGGTGTGAGGAGCAGCAGGAAGCCTGCTGGGCTGCAGTGGAGTGGGGAGGGAGAGAGCGTAAGAAAGGCGGGGAGGGGAGATGGCTCTGGATTTGACCCTGCACTGGCTGCTGTCATCTTCTTAACACCTTAGCCACTTCAGTGAAATCTTAGCAATACCGTCGGTAGTTCGGGGCGTGGTCTAGTTTTGGAGAATGTGTTTTATTCCGAGGACTCAGGATTAACGGTCTTAACACTTTAAAAAAAAAATGATTTGAGCCGAAACCGGTTTGGCTCAGTGGTAGAGCGTTGGTCTGTGGACTGAAAGGTCCCGGGTTTGATTCCGGTTAAGGGCATGTACCTTGGTTGCGGGCACATCCCCGGTGGGGGGTGTGCAGGAGGCAGCTGGTTGATGTTTCTCTCTCATCGACATTTCTAGCTCTCTATCTCTCTCTCTTCCTCTCTGTAAAATATCAATAAAATATATTTTTTTAAAAAATGATTTGAGAGAGGAAGGGAGGGAGGGAGAGAGAAACATCGATATGAGAGAGATACATCTATGGATTGCTTCTTCTACACACCCCGACCAGGTATCGAACTCGTGAGCCACACGGGACAGGGTAACTTACCACTTTCAAACATGTGAAAAGCAGGCAGCTGGACGTTAGTAAATGATGTTTCTCCACGTGAGAGGAATACTGGTTGGTTAGACTTAACTTTAACGGCCTGCCTCAGAATCATTGAGGTGCTTCTCGCGTCTTGGTTGGCGGCCAAAATGAGTGGAAGGTAGACTGTGCGTTCACAGAGCACCACTCCTGTTTTTAGTTGCAGGAAAACAGGCCCTCATGATGTTGCACGGTAGGTAGGGTCTGAAAATCTTCAGGCTAAAATCTGTGGTGAGTACGGCTGCCAGGAGCTGGCCAGAGAGCAGGGTTACTCAAAGTGCTGCACCCACAGAACTCGGGGGAAACTTGCTCACGTTGCTCATTTTCGTGTCCTTACCTGGTCCTACCAGGTGGGAGGTTCCGAGGATGAGGTCTGGGAATCTGAACACATCACAGCCTCCTCCAGTGATTCTTGTGTGCAGTCAGACTGGAGAGTCACTGGCTGAGACCTCCGCGGAGGCGTCGGTAGGTGAAGAAAGCATCAGACCTGACTGGGTGTGGTCCTAGCCAGTGCTCTGGCCGGCACTTGATGATTTTTGATACCATGGGTGAAATTCCACAATCTTAAAAGACGAATGAGACATTGCCTACTCAGTGGGGACAGGGAGAAATGGTGCACCCCACCCCCACGCCCCGTCGGTGGTGGGAGTGGAGCGGGACAAAGGGGCTCTGCTTGAGTTGCATGGATCCAGGAATGTTGCCGTCCTCCCACCCCCTTGCACACCTGTGAGCTCTCCCTGCGGGTGGCGTGTGAGTGCAGGCCCGTGCGTGTCCGCTGGCTCCTGATTAGATACTGAGGCTCAGGTATCATCAAGTTTTGACCCACAGTCTTTGGTTTTCAGTTTTTGCATTAAGCTTAATTACCTTTGTTAACCTTATAAGTGGAAGGCCAAAATGAGAGGCAACAAGCGTTCATTTGAGACCCAAAGGAATACTCACCCCCTCCCGAAGTGCCGGTTCAGGCAGAAACCCAAATACTGTTTTGATTAGGTGATGGGCAGAGGTATTTATGAGAAAGGGAAGGGGAATAATTAAAAGAATAGAAAGAAGGCAATTTCTGTAGGTGTAGATTAGCTAGCATAGTGATGCTAATTCTAAAGAATGTATTTGATTTTTAGTCCCTTAGTCAAAACAGTAGTTTGGAATACCGTGCTGCTTTAGGCCCAGCCCGAAGGTTATTTTGCCCAGTTTTAACATTCTAAGATTCGAGGCAGTTTCTCTGGGAGGGCAGCTATGACTCCATTTTTTAAAAAATATATTTTTATTGATTTTTTACAGAGAGGAAGAGAGAGGGATAGAGAGTTAGAAACATCGATGAGAGAGAATCATCGACCAGCTGCCTCTTGCACGCCCCCTACTGGGGATTTGCCCGCAACCAAGGTACATGCCCTTGACCGGAATCGAACCCGGGACCTTTCAGTCTGCAGGCCGACGCTCTACCCACTGAGCCAAACCGGTCTCGGCTATGACTCCATTTTTAAAGTGGCTCTGTTTTTGTTATTTTTCACACTTTTAACGCTTTAAAAATATGGCAATGTTGGGATTTTAATATATACAATAGAGGCCTGGTGCATGAAATTCATGCACGGGTAGGGTCCCTAGGCCTGGTCGGCTATCAGGCTTAATCAGCTGCGGGGCCTTCCTTCCTTCCGCACCAACCCCCCTTCCTCGTCCCCTCTTTCCCCCGGGGTCAGCACGTGTCATAGCAATCAATGGAACCCTCGGTCTCCTGCTCAAACTCTCGAGGGGACACTTCGCATATTAGCCTTTTATAAATATAGATGGCTTTATCCCAGTGGGTCAAGTCAGGGTGATTTTGCCCCCTAGGGGACATTTGTCAATATCTGAAAGCATTTTAGGACCAGAGATTCTAGTGGTGTCCCATGGACAGAGGTCAGGGGTGTTGCTAAACACCCTATAATGCTGCACAGACAAACTCCTACAACAGAGAGTTACCCAGTCCCTGTCTTCTCAACGTCACGTTTTTGTTTATAATGACCTGTACCTTGGCATGCCTTCATTATTAAAAGCAAAACAAACAAACAAAATCCCTTCACACATATGTATACCCACCTGTTCTAAGACCCACCTTTCCTAAGCACCCACAGGTGGAAGGGCATGGCCGTGGAGGTGGGTGGCTGTGGGTTGGAATTCTCAGCTCCTTCGTCATGTGTGGCCTTTGGCAGGTTAAATGCAGCTGGCAAGCCAATGAAGTGATTGTTTTTAAGGCTTAGTGATACCATGTGCAGGCTGATTCCTCCCCCCAAATCTTAGTGCCATGCCTACCCTTGTAGTAGTAAGGGTGTGTGCGGTGAATTAGGCAATTCATCATGTACGGCTTGGGTGTCTACTCTTGTCTTGAATGGTTAATTCTTTTGTGTGTGTGTATGTGTGTATGAAAACATATTATTGATTTTAGAGAGAAGGGAAAGGGAGAAGGATATAGCAATATCAGTGATGAGAGAGAATCATTGATTGGCTGCCTTCTGCACATACACCTCTCCCACCCTCTTGCCACTGGGAATTGAGCCCACCACCCAGGCATGTACCCTGACCGGAATCGAACCTCCTGGTTCATAAGTTGATAATCAGCCACTGAGACACGCCGGTCGGGCACTGAAAGTTAATTCTTAATTTTGAAAACGTTCGTTCTAGCATTACACATGGATGGGGAGGCGGAGACTCGCCCCTACCCGTCTTCCTCGGGCCGCGATCAGAACCCTGTCTTCCTCAGGTGTGCGAGCAGCTAAGAAGAACCGGTTACATTTTTATGTGCAAGGGGAAATGTGTAATTCTGGACCCCAGGTCTCTTCTGCATAAAGGTGGTTCGTGAAACACCGGGGTGGAGGCTGTCACCCTGGCAGTCTGAGCGGAAGAGGCTCACATGTATGATTCCCGAGACGCTGGCTTTGTGTAGCCAGGCGTTAGGGACCAAGACATATTCCATGTGGTTTGTACCATAATTCACCAACAGATTCTTTCTTATAAGGTATGTTAGATGTTTCAGTAGAGCACATGCTTTATTCTTCGCTATTATAATTTCCCTTAACATTCAACTTCAGTTTTCATCCTAAATATAGAGAAAATACGTTTTGGGGACTTGGGGGTGGGTCTCCGATCCGATGACAGGTAACAGGCGTGCAGTACCCATTCCATTCAATGGGAGACGCTTCTCAGGGACTGCGAGGCGCTGCTCCCCGTCCTAGACGTTGGAGATCCAAAGACGAACAAAGTTCTGGCCCGGCAGCGCAGCCACCAGGTGCTTGCGAAAAGGTAGAGGAGACCTGAAATGTTCACGGAAACTCCAGTTCGCTGTGGCACACACATAGCGAGCGGGCGCCCAGCGACAACTGTGGCAGAAGGAAAAGGGTCTTCACAGAGAAAGGTGTGTAAGGATGAAAAGTCGTTCACCAGGCAGATTGCTGCAGGGATTCCCACTGGGGCTGCAGGTCATGTGGCAGGCACGGAGGCAATACTCCGGCGTGTCCAGGGTCCCAACAGTAACTTTGAGGCTAGAGTGTGACAGGCAGGTTTGTCACCCCGAGTCCTGGGACCTGAGGTGAGCTGGAATCTACCAACTGGATAATATATTTCAAAAAGATGGCTTTGAGGGGACAGCATTGAGGTGAGGAGCCAGGTAAGTGACCTCTACTAGGGGGATGTCAGTGAGCATGGGACATGGGATGTCCACGAAGGTATGACTGAGAGGCCCTGGGGGGTGCCTGGGGCTGGGGATGGAAGGGGGGAGTCGGGGGTTAGCCCGCAGGTTTTCGGCGTGGACGGCTGAGGGGAAGGTGCAGCAGGGATAGAGGAAGATGCCAGGTGCCGCTTGGCCTGAGATGAAGGTAGCAGGCAGGGCGACAGAGACACAGGTGTGAGCTGGGGTGAGGGGTCTGCCTAGAGATAGGGCCTTGGAGGTGCACTCCCTGGAAGGGAGGAGCATGAGAGGCGAGCGGTTAAATCTTCAGTGAACAGTGTGGGACAGAGAGAACATTGTGCCGAGGATGGAGACCGGGACCCGGTCGTCACAGGATGTGCGTGTGGGCGTTGAAGATTGTAGGTGGTGAAGGGAGCGTGTCCCAGGCCCCCAGGCGTGTGCGCAGACACCATGAAGGAAGACGGGACGCTGGGGCGGAGGGGCCGGTGGAGGAAGTCAAGCGTTTAGAAAGGGGTTATCTCTCGGCGAGAGAGGATCCTGCCGGAGACCTGGCCGAGGCTGTGTGCATGAGCGGCTTGGGAGGCTGCTGCCTCTCCAGAGGTATCCCGGAAAGGAAGCGGAACGGACTAGAGAGAGGACCCTGCCACAGGGCGAGAGCCACGCCTGGGGCTAGCAGTGAGTGGCAGGTGCCTTCAAGCCCTGCCAGACGCGTTGTGGAGAACAGAGCTGGGCGCGGCCTGTGACTTCGCCTTCTGTACGGTGAACTTCACCTTCTGTATGGTGATAACAGCCTCGGCCACCACGTAGGTAGAGCTGGTTATGCGCCAATGCTGCTCCCCGGTCATTCCTCTGCGGTAGGCAACGCTATACCCATTGTACAGACGAGGAAACCGAGCTGCAGGAGTCCGTTTTGCCCAGCGCTTCACAGCTGGTGGGTGGAGGGGCTGAGCCCCGTGTCAGGCTACCGATCCTGTGCGCTCCTGAGGTCCGCTCCAGTGTGATCAGGAACACAAGACAAAGCCCAACACCCACAACTTTTTTTTTAGCGTGTTCTGTAGCAGTGGTGGTGAGAAGGGGACGGTGGTCAGCACTGCACACCCCCCCCCCGGTCACCCCAGAGCCCCTCCTTTCCTCGCTCGGGTCACTTCGTGAAAGGCAGAAGAGGATCACCTGATGTACCAGTCGTGCCCAGCAGGAAACCAGAAACCACACAGGCACTTAAGGCGGAGCGGGCTCTCCTGCGGGGCATCGATTACACAGACGCTGGCGGGCCTGCAGGCACCAAAGCGAGGAGGAAGGGTGAGCCCCGATCGCAAAGCTGCTGCCCCGCTGGGCGGACGCGCAGATTTATCAGAGAACTCCCGGACATGCCTGACTTTGTGTCTGGTCGAAATGGAGGGTGCCAGGTGCCCACCACCCCTGCCGGAGTCACATGTTCGGGCCCCTCGCCCGCTACTGTGGCTGCCCCGTCAGAAGCGCCAGCAAGTCCGGGGAGTGGAAAGGCTGCTTCTCTCCTCTTGTCTCCAGTCTTCCTCCGGGATGGCCGTGCGCAGCACAGCCTTGCCCGGCCAGCTGGACAGCGGGGTCTGGGACATGTTCACAGGTTTACGGCCCCAGGGGCAGAGCACAGAGCCAAGAGCACCACCATGGGCAGAGGGGAGACCGGGCTCTCTCTGGAACCAGCGTCAGCCTCGCTCTCCGGAGCTCCACTGGCTGACCGTGACTGTCTGTAACCACAACGTGGCGGTGTGTGACGACAGCCTTCCAGGGTCTCAGTTCTCACTGCTCATTTAAGAATTCAGGAGGGGCCGAAACCGGTTTGGCTCAGTGGTAGAGCATCAGTCTGCGGACTGAAAGGTCCCGGGTTCGATTCCGGTCAAGGGCATGTACACTGGTTGCGGGCACATCCCCGGTCGGGGGTGTGCAGGAGGCAGCTGGTCGATGTTTCTCTCTCATTGACATTTCTAGCTCTCTATCTCTCTCCCTTCCTCTCTGTAAAATATCAATAAAATATATTTTAAAAAAATAATTCAGGAGGGCCCTAACCCGTTTGGCTCAGTGGATAGAGCGTCGGACTGAGGACTCAAGGGTCCCAGGTTCGATTCCAGTCAAGGGCATGTGCCTTGGTTGCTGGCACATCCAGGGGGGGAGGGGGTGTAGGAGGCAGCTGATGGATGTTTCTCTCTCATCGATGTTTCCAACTCTCTCTCCTTCTCCCTTCCTCTCTGTAAAAAAAAAATCAATAAAATATATGTATATATTTTTTTAAAGAATTCAGTAGGTTATTCAGCAAGGGTTTACTAGTGAAGTCCTGGGCACCGTTTTTCTGAAACTGCTCAAGTAGAATCATACGTATCTGTGAACATTCTTTCACTCTAGTGCTATACAGAATTGGTGTTGAGGGAGAGATTCTTTATACCAATAAAAAATTAAATACTTGAATGTCAGTTTGATAATATCCCCCCCCAAAAATAAAATGGCACAACCCTAATGGGGAAAGTGAAGTGAATAATGAGATAGAACCTCCTCTTGGTTGAGAGACTAAGTATCATAAAGACATTTCTTAAATTGATATATAAATTTATTATAGCAATAGGTGCCTATATTAGCTGAGATCTGACACTGCATTTAACTAACAATTGCTTAAACAAGACAGAAGCTTATTTCTGCATCAGTAGCAGCCCGGGCAGGCAGTCCCAGGGGGACGGCGGCTCTGCCGTTGGGATTGCCCAAGGACCCAGGCCCCTTCTCTCTGTTGCTTCACTAACGCCCTCCCTCTCCCTGTCCCGCTCCCTCCCCTCCTCCTTTCCCTCTAAGAAGAATAACAAAGTTTTGTGTTGTTTTTTTTTTTAAGTATAAGAGCTCTAGTCGGTTTCTCAGTAGTTAGAGCGTCGGCCCACTGACTGAAGGCTTGCAATTCGATTCCTGGTCAAGGGCACGTACCTGCAGCAGGCAGACAGTCTGTGTGTCTCTCTCATATCGATGTTTCTCCCCCTTCTCCTTTCCTTCCACTCTCTCTCTAAAGATCAATGGGATTGGAGGGGAGGATCATCTGGTGAGGATTTTAAAAAGTAGGCGAGTATTGAGATTTGTATGAGCTCAGGTGCCCGCCATCCAGCTCCCACAATTACAGTGTAAAGCTAGTCTTGTGTCATTTGTTTCCACCACATACCTAGCCCCTTCCTGACTTTTTTTTTGAAGCAAATCTCATTTCTGTTCTTTTATCTATAAACTAGAGGCCCAATGCACAAAATCCGTGCAAGGGTCTTGGCAGCCCCCGGCTTAGCCTTGAAGGTCATCCCGAAGGTCGTTAGGCTGTCCAGTCTAATTAGCATATTACGCTTTCATTATTATAAATATTGCCACATGCATCTCTAAAAGGTAAAGGCTTGTTAAAAAATTAGACTTTTTGTTTTGGGATAATTGTAGGTGCACGTGCAATTGTAAGAAATAATACAGAGAGATCCTGTGTAATTTTTTTTTTCAGTTAATCCTCACCTGAGGACATTTTTCCATTAATTTTTAGGGAGAGTGGAAGAGAGAGGGAAAGACAGATGTGAGATAAGCACATTGATTGATTGCCTTCTGCACGAACCCCAACCAGGGGAGGAGCCTACAACCAAGGTATGTGCCCTTTACAGGAACTGAACCCGGGACCCTTTGGTCTGGAGGCTGATGCTCTATCCACTTAGCCAAACCAGATAGGGCTTTGCTTTTTATTTTATTTATTTTTTTTAAGGTCCTGTGTAATCTTTACTCAGTTTTCCCCAATGGTAGCGTCTTGCAGAACCATAGTACATATCACAGCTGGATACAGGCAGTTACAGAACATTTCATCACCACAAGGCTCCTTCAAGGTGCTTTTTTATAGCCATACCCACCATTCCTTCTGTGACTCCTGAAAACCACTCATCTGTTCTCCGTTTCTGTAATTTTGTGGTTTCAAGAACGTTCTATAAATGTAATCGTGCAGTATGTAACCTCTTAGTCTTTGGCTCCGCGTAATGCTTTCCAGATTCATCCAGGTTGTTGCATGTATCCGTAGATCACTCCTTTTATGGCTGAGTAGCAGTCCTTGCTAGGGATGTGCCACATGAAGGCTCTTTCAAAATACCATTTGCGCCGAAACCGGTTTGGCTCAGTGGTAGAGCGTCGGCCTGCGGACTGAAGGGTCCCGGGTTCGATTCCGGCCAAGGGCATGTACATTGGTTGCAGGCACATCCCCGGTAGGGGGTGTGCAAGAGGCAGCTGGTCGATGTTTCTCTCTCGTCGACGTTTCTAGCTCTCTCTCTCTCTATCTCTCTCCCTTCCTCTCTGTAAAAAATATCAATATAATATATTTTTTTAAATTAAAAAAATATATATATCATTTGCCTAAATGGTCCCTCTTTCCCCTCCTCCTGCTCTCTTCCCCACTCTTCACAGCGATGCCAAGCGAGTACCACCGTGCGAAACTGAGAAGCGACTGCGCGAGACCCTCCCTGCAATGGTACACCCGAGCTCAGAACAAGATGCGAAGACCCAACTTGTTGTTAAAAGACATTTTCAAGTAAGTATGAGCCCTCGGGCCAAAAGATGCTCCAGTTTGAGTAGAATTGGGAATACCGTTCAATAAGAGCCCTAACGATGACTCTTATTCGTGATCACACTTGGTCGAAGGATCACTTAAAGGCACATCCATTGGCGCGTCCGTGCGGGTGCCGTGGGTTCTCGTGCACCGGACTGCACGTGGTCAGAGGGCCGCGCCCCGCCAGGCGCCCTCGCCCCGCACCTGTGCTCGGAGGCCCACGAGGGCAGCTCTGCCCGCGCGCAGCTCTTCCTGCCGTTACGTAACAAAAGAGGGCTTTTTCCCTTAGCTACTTAGGTTAATCTAAAATATGATTAATTAAAGGCCCCTAAAGGCATTTGAATAGCATTAAATATTGAATGCTAAAAAGGATGACAGGTGTCTCAGCCAGGTCACCTTTACATCCTAGTAAGTGTTGGGATTGTGAAAGGAGGAACTTGTTAGTTTTATATGTATGGTACCAGCTGAACCACGTTGAAAATTACCCCCTTTTTCATGTCTAAATGTAGAAACGGAGCTCTGAAATCTGGCTTCACACCTCACTTCACTAATTTAGGAGGAATAGATTTAAAAAGGTGAGGAAAGGAAATGTACCGTATTTGCCGGCGTATAAGACGACTGGGCGTATAAGACGACCCCCTAACATTTCCACTAAAAATACAGAGTTTGTTATATACTCGCCGTATAAGACTACCCCCCACTTGGAGGCATATTTTTCAGGGCCAAAAAATCGTCTTATACGCCGGCAAATATGGTACATCCATAAGTACTTATACCACTTTCCATTTCCTTTTAGTCATTAACCAATATTTATTGAGGCCTGCACAGGCCTGGCACTGTGCTGGGTGCAGGCCACACAGCAGCAGATAGAATAGACTAGACCTGCACCCCATGCTCCTCCCAGTGTGGGCAAGACAGACTCATGACCAGGAGAAGATACAGTACTGGGGGGTCAGGGCTGTAGACACTGGGCCTGCTTTTAACACCCTTTTCCCCTTCCTTAAAAACAAACAAACAACAACAACAACAAAAAAACATCAGGCCTGGAGGTCATGGCACGATTCCCTGTCCGGGAACATACCCCAGTTGCAGACTTATCTCCAGTAAGGGGCATGCAGGAGGCAGCTGATCAGTGGTTCTCTCTCATCATTGATGTTTCTGTCTCTCGATTCCTTCCTCTCTGAAATCAATAAAAATGTTTAAGAGAGAGAGACCTACTCAGAATCTCACTGTCAATAAAAAATAAGAATAAAAAACCTATTACTTGATTTTATTTTGTTTTGTTAAGTCCAAAGTCCAAATAAATGACTAATTTATCTTCTCAGGGAATATAGGTAGTGTCTTAAGAGGTCACCCAGAGGTCAACTGTAAAGACTGCATAGCAGACAAACTGAATTTGGGTTAGGTTTTCCCTTATTTCCCATGATCACTCTTGATTGTCATGTGACTGCATCATTACAACGAACTGATCTTTCTTTTCTAGGTGTATACTTCTTGTGTTTGGAGTGTGGATCCTTTATATCCTCAAGTTAAATTATACTAATGAAGAATGTGATTTGAAAAAACTGCATTATGTGGATCCTGACCGCGTCAAGGTTAGATATCCCACTGGTGTGGTTTACATGAAAACCTTTTCAAACACACATTTAAACAGTAGTAGCATCTCTAACGTATTATAAGTAAATGTTCATTAAAATTATAAATAGAGGGGAAAACACTTAGCACTTAGTCTTAGCACTCTAAAACCAGAATCGGGGACAACCAGCCTAAAATACAACAGACACTGCGCCCTAGACCACGGCATTCTTCTGTGACTGAGGCCATGGGGTCGGGGGAATTCCACTCACCGAACTCTAGGACACCTGTCATGGGGTTAACATGCCCCAGTGCTGTCAGTGTCATGTTCTTAAAACAGAATGGGAAGAATTTATTTTAGGATCCTCTGTCATTCCTGTATTTCATCTTCTTTTTAATAATTTCACATTGTATTTCAAGATTTTTTTCTTTTTTTTTTAAATATTTTTAATTGATATTTTACAGAGAGGAAGGGAGAGAGATAGAGAGCTAGAAATGTCCATGAGAGAGAAACATCGACCAGCTGCCTCTTGCACACCCCCTACTGGGGATGTGCCCGCAGCCAATGTACATGCCCTTGACCAGAATCGAACCTAGGACCTTTCAGTCCGCAGACCGATGCTCTACCACTGAGCCAAACCGGTTTCTGCAAGATTTTTTTCTTAAATTTATTTTTCTAAGTCAGTTGACCTATTAAATGCTCATTTCACTGATTATATGAGTACTTAAATTATCCAGTAACATCCAGCCTTGGATGAAAGAAGAGATTTTAAGTAAGGTAGCGTGATGATACCAAGCATACACAGGTGCTTTTCATGTGGTAGTTAGTTATTGTGACTGGGAGATTTCCCTTTATTCTCCCCCATTTTACAGATGAGGCCTAGGAGGTTAAGCTGCTTGCCCAAGTTCACATCTAGTTTAGTTAACTCATCTAGTTTGTTTAGTTAACTCATGTAGTTTAGTGCGCACTGTGTAACTTGTAAAAGTGCGTTAGTCATGTAAACTCATTTAGCCCTCGGAGCTGCCCTGGGACGTAGGCACTGTCATTAATCCCACCTCCCAGCTGAGGAAGTGGAGGGCAAGAGACTGTCGCGTGTGCACGGTTACCATGGCGAGTAAGGGGTGGAGTCGGGGCTTGCCCCCAGCAGTGTCTGGGTGCAGAGTGTGAGCTCCTGATGACCCTGCGCTCTGCCTGGGTGGGGAGTCCAGGAGAAGAAGCCAGAAGAGGTGGACAGTGCGATGCAGAGAGGAGAGAGCTGAAGTTCCTGACGTAGAATCAAACGTAAATGTCGCTTAGGAGCCAGGTGACCTCGGGCAAGGCAGGCCATTGTTCTGAGACCCCGCCTTCTTAGCCCTGCAGTGGAGATAACAGCATCTGTGTAGGAGGGTGGTCCTCCAAGTTGAGTTAGATAATATCCACAAGTTCCTTTTCTAATCCTGATTTTTCTTCCCATGGTTCCAATGTAATCTGTCTGTCCCGAGCGCCTCACACTCTCAGTGGTGTAGACACCGAAGTAAACGGAGAGAGTGTGGTTAAACGCACAGCTTGGCCCATGCAGACACTGTGTCTTAGGGGTCTTGCAGATCACGGAGCCCTCCCGTCCTCGCTGCTTCTGCCCTCCGACGTTCGCGGACTCAGCATTTCATCAGCATTAGCACGTGTGCTTGGCTGGAGCAGGCTGTGTCCAGTAGCCGCTGCTCGGGCCTCCCGATCAGGCTGGCTTTCAGACATCCCCAAGTCCCTTTCCGCTCCAAGGCCCTTCGCAGCTCTCTCGGGTAGAGCTTTTAGGCGTCCGGTCTCCGTCTGTCTCCCGGGAAAGGCCTACATGCTCGCATCTGTGAGCGCTTCCCTGTCTGTGAGCTGCACTCTCCACACCCTCTGTGCATCCTCCTGCACACTGTTGGCCAGCCGCAAAGGTAATCTCAGTAGCGATTAGCTGAGAAAGGTGATCTCTCTCGTGCCAGGCTCGAGCTCACCACTTCATACGTACAAGATGGGGAAGGTGTCTGTGGTGTAGGGACACGTGGGTGGAAACCAACTTGGTGGTTTCAGTGCCAGGCCGGTGCCATCTGCACCGGCATGTGCCGTGGCTGCCTACCGCCGTTTCCCGTAAGCTGCAGTGATAGAGCGTGAGGGTCTGCTTGTCCCTGCGGGGTGCAGATGAGTGCTCTGGACATCATGGCCATCACTCTCTAAGGCTCCCCCCCCAGGAATCTTAGTAAGGCCTGCGAATGACCAGAGAGGACACTCGGGACCATGTCCGTGAGGACCCTCGGAAGGAACGGGGACCCGAAGGAGAGAAGACCTGGTACAGGCCGCATGGCAGCTGCCATCAGCAGCCAGGGTGCCGGGCCATGGAGGGCCACCCCGCGTGGGCGGCCTCAGTGTCAGAGATGCAGACCGGGCGATGGCGGCCAAGCGGAAAGAAGGGTCTGGTGGTCCCAGGCGGCCTGAGGTGGAATACATGGGCCACCGTTGAGGCGGGTCTCCGGAGGTCTCTAAGCAAAGCCAGGATTGCTGTGGTGGAGGTTCGGTAGGTAGAACCCAGCTATCAGGCAGCGGGTGGCCCAGGGGCCTTTTAGATTCTTTCTCGCCCTGAGGCCCCGTGGCTCTCGGCGGTGCACCAGCACCTGCTGCAGCGTGTGGGCTGGTTTCAGGACTTGGCTTTTCCTGGCCTGGCTCCACTAGGCCCCAGCTCAGTGACCTCCCCACTGGACTTCAGCGGTGCCTGAAGCTCCTCTGAAACGTGCCACTCTCCACCTGGGATTATAATACTTTATGTAAGCCTCCGTCGTCCCATCTAAAGCATAAGTTATTTGAGAACAGAGATGGTCTTTATAAAAATGTGTAGTGTCTGGGGTTTCAGGAAAAGGAATCATGACCTAAGGTTGCCCTTTGGAACGCCGTGCGCTCATCCGTGGCCCCAGCTTGATGTCTCCTTGCCCCACTTTTCTTTCTTTCTCATGGGGCTCAGACCTGGAGTCCATGGGTCCCCAGGACCTTTGTGTATCCGCCAGTTCCCCCGCACATTCTTCTGGGCCCGTTGCTGTAGCCTCATGAGCTGCTTTTCCTCCTGGCCACGGGTCGCGGCCTTCTCCCTCTTCTCCTCCCACGCGCGGCTGTGACCGCCGCCTCACGAGCCAGGCGCCCTAGGCAGCGGGAACCACCATTCGCTTTTACTTGTAGGTGGTGGGATGCCGTCGAGCCCCGTGAGGCTCCTCGGGGCGGCCTGGCCTGCTTGGTCTGGCAGAGGGGCAGGCCCCCCACGGTCTCAGTCTGATGGAAGATGTGGCTGGGGGCTCGGAAGTGGCGGGGCCAGGTACTTCAACTGGTTTCTGTAGAAATTGCCAGAAATGTTGATGCCCTCACGGTGCACAACCACCACCTGCTGGCCCAGCAGGACCTGCCTGGCCATGGCGGCCCCCAGGGGCCCAGGAGATGGTCTTGGCCATCAGGCATAGGACCTGCCTCTGCCGTCTTCAGCAGCCTCTTGGGAAAGCTCCTTGGCTGCCATCCTGCATGCAGGCACGCCCCACTAACCTAATGTGTGGATGTACACTCTTCTTATTATTGATTTGACACAGAGAGAGAGAATGAGAGAAACATTGATGTGAGAGAGAAATGTTAACTGGTTGCCCCATGCGCATTGACTGGGATCAAACCCGCAACCTAGGTAAGTACCCTCCCTGGGAATCAAACCCACAACCTTTTAGTGTATGGGAGGATGCGCCAACCAACTGAGCCACTGCTGTGGTATTTAGACTATTTATTTGTCTTCCTCACTGCCCAACAAACAAGCCCTTGAGAGATAGGGATTGTGTGCTAACGTGTTACACTAATTAATATGTACTTGTCTATAGTAAACTCCAGAGGGAGAGGGAGATATTCCTTAAACCACAGTTTGTTTTCTCATTTTTGAATTCCACGTTGTACAGAAAATCCACAGTTAAACAACAGGAAATTTGTAAAAAACTAATAAAAGATATTTTTAAAAAATCACACATTTGTGAAAGTCTCAGTTCAGAAATCATTAACGTAAAAAGGTAAAGCCACCCTGTAACCTTAGTGAAAAGAGGGGTGTCTTTTATTCTATTGAGATTTTTTTTTTAATGTAGCTCTTTAGCATTGTTGACCCTGTTGAAATGCCACAGTGGTCCTCGCAGCGTGTCCTGCTGCATCCCACACACAGGGAGCAAAAGGCAGGTGCCTCCAAAGGAGAGGCAAGCAAGAGTTGGAAATCGCCGAGGACCTGGGGTGGGAGTAGCAGAACATGAGACTGAAATGCGGTAGGTGCAGAGGGCAAGGCCTTAAAGTGCCACACTCTGAGCAGCTCCTAAATTTGATATGAAATCATGCATCGCTGAACGAAGAACAGAAACCGCAAATAGAGGAAATGGTGGAGGACGCTGGCTGGTGCGGCCACGGCGTTCTCAGTGGCTGGGAGGTGGTGTTCAATAAGAACTCCCCACAAAGACAGCCCTGCCTCCAGGCTCTCGGTGGAGTGAGTCCAGAGCGATTGATTGGCCAGGTCTGAGTGACTGAGGGCGCGCATTAGCAGAAGAGGGTCTCCGAGCCCCGAGGTGGGGCACTCCGCTCTGTTGATGACCGTCGGCCGCTCGGAGTGTGTGGGCCCGGCCGCCCTGTCCGCTGAGCACGCTCTGGCTGCGCCGGGCCTGGCCTGCAGTCACGCTGAGGTGTGCGGCTGTGTAGGTTGTGGGTTTTCTATTTTCTATTTAAAGATGGCGTGGCCCTCTCAGTGTGCCGCTTGTGGTTTGGTTTTGTTAGGTTTTTAGTGCGTGTGTTGTTTTTAAAAAGGCTGTTAACAGTGGTGTCTGCAGGAATGCTCGGACACTTTGAAAGCATGGCTGAGAGGTGAAATGGCACTTTCCTCTTCAACATCGCCTTCCTCCTCCTCCCCTCTGGTAACCACCACGCTGTCGTTTGATTGGAGGAAGATGGTGTATTTGTACACACAAGGGAATACTACTCGGCCGTCTGGAGGAAGGAAGCCCTGTCATTTGCGGGGTCCTTAAGGGCGTTTTGCGAAATGAAATAAGTCAAACAGAGAAAGACAACCGTGACATGGTCTCACTTATATGTGGGATATGGAACACAAAGCAACATGCGTTGATTTAAAAAATAAAATACCCTGGTTCTCCCCGGCAAATCATCAGGCGCTGACATGTGCAACCCCCAGTTGTCTCTCTATCCTTAGTTGTGGGCAGCCAGCAAGTTCAGCCTGGAAGACGGTGTTTGTTAACTTTATGGGCTTTTATAGTGAGAAAGGAAGGCGGGGGGAGAACCGTTGACCTGTATTCCGCTTATTTAGGCATTCACTGGTGAATTCTCGTGTGTACCGTGACCCGGGATCGAACACACACCTCTGGTGTGGCAAGACAGTGCTCTAACTGAGCTATCTGGCCAGGACCCTATAAAACTTAAAAATTAAAGCCCTCATTCCCACGCCATGATTCGAGGGGCCTGGGAGATCCTGTGTCTCTGAGAGTCGCCCGTGCTCTGCGTATCCCGGGGACACGCAATCCAGACCCGTCCGCATCCTTGGGAGCTGTCTGCAGAGAGGAGAGAGCCTTCCTCTCCGGCACAGCCCCGCAAGGCGATCCTCTCGGGGAAGGGGAGATTCTCCTCCGCCGAGGCTTTAAAACTCGGAAGAAGGAGGAGAGGGGCCAGGAGTTCCTGGTTAGAAGAAATTGCCCCCCGGGGGTCTCTCAGAGCTGGCTGTGTGTCCCTGAAGGAGTTAAAACACAAGAAGAAAAAGAACTGCTGTTGCTTTCGGCCTGTCTGGTGGCAGTGGGAGGTGTGTTTGCCAGGGGTCGGTGATGGCACCCGCTGTGACGGAGGCCAGGGCACGGCCAGAAGACAGTGCTGAGCCCTGTGCTCTGCTCGCCGTCTAGAAGATTAAGTTTGAAGCCTGCCGTGGAACTCGGCCAACACGGAAACAGAATGAAATGTCACTCTTTCCAAATGAAGCTTCTAGAGAGAAAAGACCCAGGCAGCCCGAACACCCGCCTCCCCTTCCAGGCCCGCGTCAGTCAGTCACCCACCCGCGTCTCCGGTCTCCCGTGGCGCTCTGGCCCGGCAGGCTTGTAAAACCAGATGCTCGCGGTGTCGCTCTGTGATGAGGAACTAGACCTTTGTCCTCGAAAGATTGCTGTTTCTAACCTTCAGACCCAGAGCCTAGAGACAAGCTTGTCTAGTAAGCGCAGCCCCTCTGCGCTGCCCCCTCTGGCTGGGCGCTGAGGTCCCGCTGGGCAGCAGGTGGGCCGGGGGCTGGCCCTCAGTTCTGGGGCTGCCCCGGGAGGACCAGCGCCTCTCGGGCGTCCCCACTGGCTGTTCATGACGATCTCGATTCGAGTTCAGACTCCTGTTCCGGTGTTTGTGCGCTGCTCTCTGTCTGTAGAGGCTGCGGTTTTGGAGTTTGGGAGGTAATCATTAGCCCAGGCTCTGCCCTTGTGGTTAGGCTGCCTCGAGCCCACAAAATGCCTATACCAGCACCAGTCTTGCCAGGTCGTCTCAGGCATCATGACGTGACCTGAGACAGTGATCATGTGTAGTGTCTGCAGCCTCATCTGAGGCTCCGAGAAGAACAGTTTCCCTTGTCAGAACCGGGGCCAGAGCCTCTCTCTCCCCTCCTCTCCCACCAATTCAACAAGGTGTATGTACTCCTGTGTTCATCGCAGCACTATTTACAATAACCACAAGATGGAAGCCACCTAAGGGTCCATCAGTAGATGACTGGGTAAAGATGTGGTCCATACATGCAATGGCATATCGCTGGGCCATAAAAAGAATGAAATCTTGCCATCTGTGACAGAATGAATGGACCTAAAGGATACTGTGCTGAATGAAAAAAGTCAGACAGAGAAATAACATATGATTTCACTTACCTGTGGAACCTAAAAAAAAATAAGTGAACACACAAACAGAAACAAACTCATGGATACAAAGAACACATTGGCAGTTGTTAGACTGCCATGGGAGGGAGTTTCAGGGTTGGTGAGAAGGTGAAGGGATTAATAAGTACAAGTTAGCCGTTATAAAAATAGTCACAGGGAATGTAAAGTACAGCTCAGGGCACATAATAATATTGTAATAACTTTGTATGGTGTCGGTGGGTATAGACTTACTGGGTGAGTCACTTCAGACGTTATATCAATGTCTAACCACTGTGTCGTATAGCCGAAACTAGCATAATGTTGTATGCCAAGTATAACTGGGGGGGAAAAATACCAGCCATGCCAAAAACATGTTATACAAAAATCTAATAAAAATAACAAGACTTTGAGGGGGGGAAAAACGTAGCTGGGGCAATAAATATACATCAATAAATAATCCATATAATAGTACTGTCATAGTTCAAAGGACATGTTCAATTCTAAAAATATTCCAGCAGGAAACATAGGACTACACACACACACACACACACACACACACACACACACACATCTGAAGGTGGTTTGGTGGTGGGCCGGGTAAGGCAGGGCCGAGGCTGCCGAGTGTGGACTTGAGAACAAAAGGCTCTGTGACGAGGGAGGACCTCTGCCCAGCGGTTGATCCCGAGGCGGCTTTTGGCCGGACTAAGCCAGGGGGAGGCTGTGGGGCATGGGCCTTGTGGGTTCAGCCGGTCTAGTGTACTTGGCATCAGATAAATGTTCCTTGTCGATGCAAAACGTTAATCTACAGGGAAAATGGTATATGACACCAAGGCAACTTCTGTGTTGTCATGACATTATTCCTTGGTTACACTGAGAATGATTTCCAGACTCTGTGAAGCTCATTACCCCAACAGATAGTAAGCCTGTTTTCCAACCTGAACAGATTCGAACCTGAAATATAAGGGGGGGGGGGGGATTTAATTGTGGTAAGAAACACATAACATAGCATTTACCTTCTTGAGAATTTAAAATATATATATATTTTTTATTGATTTTTTTACAGAGAGGGAGAGGGATAGAGAGTTAGAAACATTGATGAGAGAGAATCATCGATCAGCTGCCTCTTGCACACCCCCTACTGGGGATGTGCCCAAAACCAAGGTACATGCCTTTGACCAGAATCGAACCTGGGACCTTTCAGTCCGCAGGCCGATGCTCTATCTACTGAGCCAAAAACGGTTTCGGCTTCTTGGGCATTTTTTAAGCACTACGTATATATTCACATGGTGAAACAGATTTCTAGGACTTTTTCATCTTACAAAGCTGAAGCTCACGTTGTGAAACAGATTTATCCTATAAAGCTGGAACTACCCATGAAACACACCTTCCCCTCCCCCCAGTCTCAGGTAACCACCACGCTGCTTCATACATTTGACTATGTTAGACACCTTATATAATGGAATCATGCACTATTTGCATTTTTTGTTACTGGCTTATTTCACTGGGTATAATGTCTTCAAGCTTCATCCATGTGGTAAGGTGTGATGGAATTTTATGAAATCGTAAACACCTCAAAGTATGTCTATCCCCCCCCCCCCAAATTTACTTGAATAGGGTTAGGCTTTGGGTGGTAGGAGATGGAGGGTCCTTCCTGCTTTGAGAAAAAACACAGCTGGGGCAAACATTTAAAACTATATACAACATTAAATAATACTTTATGAAAATTCATGCACTGGAGTGGGGGGTCCCTCAGCCTGGCCTGCCCCCGTCACAGTCTGAGAGCCCTCAGGGGTGGGAGGTGACCCAGAGATCAAGGGAAGGCAACGCCCCCATCACACCTCTGCTGCTGCCACTGCTGGCAGCGCAAACCTCGGCCGGCCCTCGTTACCTGAGCCTCAGGCAGTATTGGGTGGCTGGGGGGCTAAGGGTGGGTCCAGCCGCACCATGCACCTGTCCGCCCCCCCATCTCCCAGCTGGGCTGAGAGGATAGGGCTGAGGGGACTGGGCGCCACCATTTTGTGGCTGTGGGCGTTGCCATATTTGTGATGGTGTGATGGCAATTTGCATATTCCCTTTTTATTAGATAGGATACTCTTGTTGAATCTATCTCGTACCAGGTGATCCTCCCAGGTTTTTCCTTCAAGTTTCTCGCATACATTAACTCTTAAAAGCAGATGTTCTGTGTTAAAAGACAACAGTCCGAAGGGGAGTGTCGCCTCTTAAGTGTGTATTCCTGATGCCTGACCGTGTTGTGAACGCAGATGGGTGTGGTTCCATTGCAGAGAGCTCAGAAATACGCACAGCAAGTCTTGCAGAGGGAGTGCCGGCCCGGGTTTGCCAGGAGGGCCATGGCGCGGCTGTTTGAGCACAGGTACAGCGTGGACCTGCCGCCCTTCGTGGAGAAGGGCCCCCGGGCGGGCGAGGCCGAGTGCAAGTACGACCCTCCCTTCGGATTCCGGCAGTTCTCCGGGAAGGTGCGGAGCCTCCTCGAACTCTTGCCTGAGCACGACCTTCCCGAGCACTTGAAAGCAAAGAGCTGTAGGCGCTGCGTGGTCATCGGAAGCGGCGGGATACTCCACGGACTGGAGCTGGGCCCGGCCCTGAACCAGTTCGATGTGGTGATAAGGTAGGTCGGTTTTAGGGACCAGCCTGCCTCCTCTAGAGCTAGCTCCCTGCTGTGGGTCCCCTGCACGCGCCTGCTGCCATCGGGGGGGTTGACTGTTGAAGAAATCAAGACAGAAACCTGATGTGATTAGATCCTCCCAACTGTGCGGTACTGACCCCAGTTTGGCAGAACACTTTCCAGAAGAGGTGAGGTTTAGGAGGCTGGGGAGGTTCAGATAAGCCAGCAAAGGAGGAAGGAAGGCTGGGCCAGGCCAGGCCGGGAGCACGGGAGGCTCAGTGGGTGGGGTGCCTGGCCTGGGAGAGGGGCTGGTGTGGGTGTGCGCTGCAGGCGGCTGGCTGGGCTTCGGAAACCACACACAGCGGGCCATAAGGAGCCAGCCTGGATTCTTCTTCTTCTTCTTTTTTTTTTTTTTTTAAATATATTTTATTGATATTTTACAGAGAGAAAAGGAGAGAGATAGAGAGCTAGAAACGTCGATGAGAGAGAAACATCGACCAGCTGCCTCTTGCACACCCCCTACCGGGGATGTGCCCGCAATCAATGTACATGCCCCTGAATGGAATCGAACCTGGGACCTTCTAGTCCGCAAGCAGACCGACGCTCTACCACTGAGCCAAACCGGTTTCGGCAGCCTGGATTCTTCTTGGCATAGCTGGTTAAGATGCTCTCTGGTTGTAAAAGTAAAATACGTTTATTCTTGGAAGATGTAAAAATACAGGAGACTATAAGGAAGAAAACGCCACTCGTGGCACAAAAACCACTACTATTAATTTGCTGTATTTTTTTTTCACTTTTCTACATGCGTACTAATGAGTGCCTTTATATTCTTATGAAGTGTTTTGCTTTGTTAGCATAGTGTGGTGAGTAGTTTCTGAGGTCGTTCTGTGTCTTTGGGAAACGAACTTGACCAAGTGTGTGCTATCCCTTTAAACGAGCATATCCCACGTTGCTTAGCCACCCTCCCATGGCTGGACACCTAGAATGTCTCCAGTTTCCTTGTTACTGTGAAAACGCTTTGCACGTTCTCATGTGTGTGTCTTTATGTACAACTCTGACTATCTCCTTGGAAATAATGCCAAGAATCCCTGGAATTGTTGGGTTGACGATATTTGAATGGTTTTCAAGGCTCCCGATACACTTTAGTGAACTGTCTCCATCTTAAGGGCGTGCAAAGCCAGGAGCCTGATGGAAGTTGGGTCTTAATTAAACTTGTCGAGAGTGGGATGTGGATTTGACTGAGGGCAGGAGACGATAGGACGGGAGCCGAGCTTGGAGGCTGCATTCAGGGCGCACAGTGTGTGTGGGGCCAGGTGTGAGGTGGAGAAAGCGGCTAGGGACCAAATATGAGCCCCACCAGCATGGCCAGCAGCTGAGCATCGACCTATAAACCTGGAGGCCACAGTTCGATTCCCAGTTAGGGCACATGGGGGGCGTGCAGGAGGCAGCCAGTTGGTGATTCTTTCTCATCATCAATGTTTCTCTCTCTCCTTCTCCCTTCCTCTCTGAAATCTATTTTAAAAAATAGATTTTTTTAAAGATCAAATATGAAATATATTGGAAAAGTGAATTACAGGGTTTTCTGGCAGATGACACTAAGATTTCTAACCTGGGGTCTGAGGCAGTAGTGGAACTGCTATTTTTTTTAAAAATGGACCAGTTGAGAGAAATCTCTGGTTAATTCAGATATTTTGAACTAACAGCACTAGTGTGTGCACACGGCCTTTGTCCCAGCCGCTGAGGTCTCGGGCAGGTGTCCTGACTGTCCGGTGCCTTCGTTTCCTCACCTGTGAGTGGAGGCGGTAACAGCACGCCCCTGCGAGGGTTGCTGTGAAGATCGAAGGCACCCACGGGTGTAGAGCACTTAGAATAGTGGCAGCCCTAGGGTAAACGCTCAGTGAATATTAGCATCGGATTGGGGGGAAGGTGTATGAATGTGGGGGCTGAGGAGGAGAGGGCAAGGGTGTCATAGGCAGGAACCAGATGTTGGTAAGTTCTGAGAGAGAGAGAGAGAAGAAACACCTGAGAACCAAGTTTTAGATAGAAAGGGGTGCCCTGGGCCCCTGTGACCAGACCGCAGGATGGAGGGAAGCGGGAGTGTGAAGGTTGGGGTGAAGGCAGACACGTCACTGCCTTTCACTGGCTGATGTCCATGGGACAGTGCGTGCCGGGTGCTTTAAGACATTCCAGCCCGCGGTGAAACCACCATGGCCGGCCGGTGTCGGAGGTGAGGACACCATAGGGTCCCGGGTCCACGCCGGGCGCCAGCATTCCACAGGCAGGGTTTTGAGGCTTCCAGAACCTCAACCCTGGCCTTCTGCGCACAGGCAGCGTTGGGGGAGGCCGACAGGACCCCGTGCCCGGCGAACGGTGCAGGGCTGGGAAATGGGGTGCTGATAGAGGGGGTAAGAAACCAGAGGAGAGCTGTGGCGGGAACGGGGGCCTCCAGCCATAGAGCCCCGGGACCTGGCTCCTCAGGGAGAAGGGCAGTGTGAGATCGGGGTGAGGACACTCCCGGGCAGGAGGAGGAAGAGGCCCCGGGAGAGCGGGAAGGGGGGGGAAGGTGCCTGGTGGATGGCGGGAGCCAGACTGGCGAGCGTGGGCTTCATGTGTAGGCGCTGGGAGGCCCCTGAGCATTGGGGCCGGAGAAAGGGTGACTCAGCACAATTAGGAGGGAGAAGCTTTTGGGGAGTCACTTTTAACATTTTTTAATTGAATTTAGAGAGAGAGGGAGGGCGTGGGGGAACGGAAAGAGAGACATCTGTGTAAGAAAGAAACATCAATCTGTTGCCTCCCGCACACACCCCAACTGGGGATTGAACCCACAGCCTAGATAACGTGCCCTGACTGGGAATTGAGCCAGCCCGGGGCGACGCTCGGGCAATCTCGCCACCCCAGCCAGGGCTGGGGAGTAACTTTTGGACTGGAAGTGATTCTAAACTTAACAGAGAAGATGCAGAAATAGTGCAAAGCACTCCCGTTCACCCTTCTCCCAGATCCCCCTTTGAGAACACTTCGTCTCATTGGCTTTATCGTTTTCTCTTTGCATACGCGATTCTTCTTCTCCGAACCCTTTCGGGGTCCGTTGCAAATATCTAGCTCCCTTGCCCCTAAATACTGTAGTACGTGTTTCCCAAGAGCAAGGACATTCTATTCCAGACGCACAGAGCCGCAGCCAGAATTAGGGAGTTAGCGCTGATACCACACACCTTATCTACAGTTGTGATTCACATTTCACCAGTTTTCCTAACGTCCTTTATTTTTAAAAAAGAAAAGAAAGGGGGTGGTGGGCAGAAAGGAAAAGGAAAAAATAGCTGGTCTAGGATCATGTCTCACACTTTGTTGTCATATCTAATATTATCTAAAATAACAAAAGCGTAACATGCTAATTAGACCAGATAACCGAACAGCCTTCTGGACATCCTTCCCGATGACTTTCTGGACCAAGCTGGGGCTGTGAGGCCCGAGCCCCTTGCACGAATTTTGTGCATGGGGCCTCTAGCCTTTTAATGCGGGGTAGGTGTCTGAGATTTAGGAGAGGAAGTGGAATAGAGAAGGAAGGTTAGATACAGGTGGCTTCGTACGGGTGAAGTACCAAACACAACAGTACGGTATGACAGTGTGACCAGTGGTATTGCTTTGGGAAGAATTCTTAGACTTCTCTCCCAAACCACCACCCTTCACCGACCTAACAGTGTAAGTGTCCCAAATCCTTGCTTCAAGACCAGGCTGCACCAGGGCCCATTGCTCCCACCCCACCCCCACCCCCACCCCGTTCACCCTGACCACGCGTTACCCCCTCTCTGTGTCTGCCTGGCCCTGGTCTCTAGGTTTTCCTCTCTGATTACCTTTCTGAAATTCTGGCAAGAGCCACTGGTATCTGAGCAAATGGGAGACTTTCAAGGAAACATCCCTGCCCAGAGAAAGCCCCAAATATTTATAGTATGTTTGGATTGCCTGACATATTGGAGAGCGAATTGCTTGGCATTCAGAGATGAGCTCGGGGCACCCCTCACAGGGCAAGGAGGGCTGCATGCCATGCGTCTGGCACCTGGAAAGGGTGGAGCCGAGGGGGCAGGGAGGCTGCTGGGAGGGACACCCCGGCCCCAACCACTACCCATTCCCAGTCCTAAAAAAGTTCGGCGTATCCGAGGAGGGAATTCTTTCCTGGTGCGGTAAGGTAGCTAATGGCTGGCATTGTCTGTGTATCTTGTCTCGTGCCTAATGCAGGTTAAACAGCGCGCCCGTCGAGGGGTACGCGGAGCACGTGGGGAATAAAACGACGATACGGATGACGTACCCAGAGGGTGCCCCGCTGTCTGACTTGGAATATCACGCCACTGACTTGTTTGTCGCCGTTTTATTTAAGAGTGTGGACTTCAACTGGCTTCACGCAATGGTGCAGAACGAAACCCTGGTAGGCGCGGGGAGTCCGGCCCTCGCGTGCGTATCGGGGTCTCTGGTTGTGACTGCAGACTTTTTACTTCTAAGCAGACACGTTGGAGTGCATACCCCCTTGTTGTGTTTTAGATAACCACGCCCTCTGTGGAAACCCCTCAGAACTCCTTGCTGGAAATGAAGGTCATTACGTAATGGGAATACCAAGTTTTGGACAAAAAATTGTTGTTACCGAGGTTGATGACTCCATTGATTCACCAGACTGGAACTTCTGTAGCTTTTGGCTTTTTCTAGAAATCAGGTTTCCATGGGTTAATGGAAACAATTATTGGGGATATGCACAAGGATATACATAAAATCTCTGGGGAGTCTTATCAAAAAGCGTCTCCCAGACTGCTTTGATTGGTGGTGTAAATTCACAGGAGTGAATTCCCGGCATCCCAGAGGGGCAGGTGTGGGGGAGACGGCCTCACCTGGTCATATTCTTCTTTGTCTTTACGGCCATCAATCACACTACTCTATAGCCCCACCCCTTCTGTTGAAAGTAACTTCAGAGGCCAGCTGCCGTGGAGTGCGTGTGCCTTCATAGTCACCTGCACAAACCAGCTGTCCACACACGTAATAGGACATAGTAGCCTTTTCACAGACGCTTCCTGTGGTGGAGAGTGTATCTCCGGAGCTCAATTCTGTACGGGTTATCACGGTCTTCCGGGCTTTCTCCTGAATAGAAGTTGTTCTAGGTGGGACACGAAGCACATACGAAATGAGTTAGTTACCAAGAGACTTCCTGGGAACAGAGTAAGTGGAGAGAGGACCCTGGGTGAGGGTCTGACAGAGCCGGCACTCACGGCACTTTAAGACCCTTGAATTGGCGCTGTTTGCTTCGCCTTCCCTGGGCAGAATAGGGGCTTTCGATCCTAAAAAGGCTATAGCTCCCCTCCCAAGAGCTGGTTCTGTAGTTTCTCTCCTTGTCCAATGCCGCCTTCAAAAACCAAGTCCTTCGGAGTCGGTTTTTGAGTGGAGACAGAGACGTTGCAGAGATCTGTGACGTTGCTGCGGAACGCAGGCCCGCCAGGGGTCACGACCACGGCTTGGCCGTGGTTGTCGGGGGATGCATTCTCCCCTCCGCTGATGGGAAACTGTGACCTCT
The DNA here is from genome assembly GCA_963924515.1 of Vespertilio murinus. NCBI lineage: Eukaryota > Metazoa > Chordata > Mammalia > Chiroptera > Vespertilionidae > Vespertilio > Vespertilio murinus. Next base: position 19,597,776 of record OZ004713.1, read on the forward strand.
CCCTAATGATTGTGTGTTTTCTTTCCTCAGCCATTTTGGGTACGACTCTTCTTTTGGAAGCAGGTGGCAGAGAGAATCCCATTACAGCCAAAACATTTCAGGATTTTGAATCCAGTTATTATCAAAGAGACCGCCTTTGACATCCTTCAGTATTCAGAGCCACAGTCCAGGTTCTGGGGCCGAGATAAGGTATGTATGTATGTATGTATGTATGTATTTATTTATTTGCTACTGAGAGTTAACTATTCTTGTCTGCATTTGAGGGGTGACCTCTGTACATATTTCACTTAGGCTCGGCCGTGTTCACAGAGGCATCTTCCAGTGGGGAAACCTAGGCCACGAAGAGAAGCTGAATATGTATTTACCACTCTGTACCCTGACTCAGGGCTCCTCAGTGTTCATTGGTCGTCCCTGGTGACTCATCTCTTTAGTACAGTCATAACGTTAGCACTTAGGTCACTGAGATGTTATTTAAGACTAGTGGCCTGGTCCACAGATCTGTGCTCATTGAAAGGAAATTAGTTAGAAGGTGGCCAGCGGGGCGGGACTGGGCGAGATGGGCCAGACACGCCTTGGAGCCAACTTCCCACTGTCTCTCGCTGGCCAGCTGCACCTGGGGTAGCACCGTGGCTCAAAGGGCATCTGTGGGGTGAGCGGGGTCCCTCCAGCAGGTGGGGTCCCTTGGCCTGACCTGCAGGGATTGGGCCAAAACCAGCTCTCCCACATCCCCTGAGGGGTACTGGAGTGTGAGAGAGCACTCTGCAAAGTTGCTATTGTACGGGGTGTGGAAGGCAAACACAAGTGTGCAGTAAACCAGATTTGGGGCCAGCAGTGCCCCAGCAACTACATAACCCACAGCCGAAGGTGGAATTGTGTGGCCCTGTGAGAAATCAGGCTCCCTCCTCTCTGGTTTCAGGGTGCGTCCCCCAAGAACCGCTGCTGCCAAGTCACTGCAGCTCAGCAGCTCCTGCGTTGAGCATCTGCCCCCTGGTGGTCAGTGAAAGTCATAGCAGCCAGTCAGATGGCCAGGCACTCAGCATATTAGCCTTTTATATACACAGATATTCATAACTGCAGTTTATAACTAGCTGCAGGACCCTGAAAGTCACTGTGATAGGGAAAGTTCTTTACATTTTAACTCTGTGGGCCACTCAGGTGAGAAGTGACATTTCTCGTCGCTTTAGAGGTGCTAATAAAGTCAGCTCCCAGAGCAGGACTTTCCAGTGGATGCCTGGGTCCCACCCCAGCCATTCTGATTTAATTGGTCTGTGCTGTGTTCTGTACATTGGATTTTCGGAGTTCCCCGGGCGATTTTATTTTGCAGCCCAATTCGAGAATGTTGGCTGTTCACTGCAATTCTTTACCTGTAATTAGCCTGTGCTACCACCAGGAGGCGACGAATCCTTTATTACCTATTTATCATCTGAAGTAGCTAGACTTGTGCCTTTAAAACTTATCAAAACAGTGGAAATCATTCGTAAACAGCATCTTGAGCAAAACCTTTATCTGTAAGGGAAAAACGCAGAATTTTGAAGCGTTGGGGCTGTTATCCCGCCGAGGGCCTGAGACATTTCCTAGGACGTAGAGCTGGTCAGGGTCACAGTTTACAAACACCGAGCTGGACTCGGAGGTGTCGTCAGCGGATGAGCAGGTCAGCAGGTCCTTCTGTTTGCCACGTCAACCGAGTCCTCATTATAAAGACCCTTGAAAACAACTGTGTGTTCGGTAAAGGAAGAATTCTGTGGTCACAAAGGAAAGCCAACACCTGAGCAGGCTCCTTGAGAACAAACCCTCGTCCTTTACCGTGCGCAGTGAGGGCTGAACCCACTCTGGCCCCCGCCTCAGGCTCGACTCCCCCGCTCACCTGGTCGGGTCATGGTGTTGACGCTCTTCCCCCGCCCAGCAGGCTGCTATCGTCTGCAGGGGCTCCACCCTCTTTGGTGCTTCCCTGCCCCTCCAGCGACAGCAAGCCAACGCAGGCCGTGGAGTGCCTGCCCGGTGCAGGGGCTCGTCCGGGACCGGGTTTCTAGTCAGGAGCGGGTGCCTTGTCCCTCCGAAGAGAGCCGCTCTCGCCCTCTCCAGGGCCTGGCGGGGCCTGTGGTCGGACTCACGTAGCAGGGGCGTTAGCTGCTCTCCCACACGAAGCACCGAGAGGCCCCAGAACATGGCAGTCCGCTCACATCACTTCCAACAAAAGATTTCTAAAAAGAAAAACAGGCTTTGGAAGAAGTTTTTAAACTAAGTTATAAAGAGGCTTTCCTATAAATATGCGTGGGTGTCTTTCGTTCCTTTTAGATTTCTGCTTCTTTGAAAGACCGCCCTGTTTCTTTAGTAAATTCCAAGTATTTTTATTAAACACAGGCAAACGCTCATTTATGTGGTTACTAGAGGCCTGGTGCACGAAATCGTGCACAGGTAGGGCTCCTAAGGCCTGGCTGGCGATCAGGGCCAATGGGGGCCTTCCTTCCCCCCCAGCTGCTGGCTGCTGGCTGGGGCCTTCCTTCATTCTGTGCCGCCCCCTGGTGGTCAGCGCACATCATAGCAAGTGGTCAAACTCCCAAGGAGACATTATATAGGATAGATAGATTTTATTTAAAAGGTAGCCTTTAAAAATGCACAGATTTGATTGCATAAAATATGAAATTGCTGAATGGCAAAATGTACCAGAAACACAAGTTAGGACAAAATAAGCAAGGGGGAAATATAGCATCTGTCTGACAGAGTAAATGCTCTCGGGAACAAAGAGATCTTATTAAATCAGAAAGGAAAAGGTGTCCAAACAAAAACATAGAGAAAGGCTATGAACAGACATTTCACATATTAATTAATTAATATGGAGTTAATACAGGAGAATTAATACAGATAGAGAATATGTGATAAAATGGGAGAATGTCACTTTAGTGTTTTAGAAAACATATTAATACAGAGAGAGAATATGTGATAAAATGTTCAACTTCACCCGTAATCAAATTAAAGCAAATGAGAGCCAAATGACATTTTTTTTGTGCCTATTTCCTTAGCAAATATGTAAACGCTTGATAATGTCGTTGGGCTTTTTATTGTTACTGTAATTATTAACAACATTGGGTGGGTGGGCAGTAGGACAGCAAAAAGTGTAAGTGGGGCATAGCTGGGAAGTCTGAGTACTTAACAAAATGGGCTTTTGGGAAAAAAGCAGATAAAGGCATTGGATTTAATTCCTAGATTTTGGGCAGAATATAGTTCTTAGCTTTTGAGTAGAATTATATGTTGGCACTTCTTCTGGAGGGTAGTCTAACAATATATATCTATTTTAAATACGAATAGTTCTTGACCTAGTAACTGTACTGTAAAATTTTTAGTGTAAAGAAATTAAAGAAATCTGAAAAGATGGATAATCTAAGATGCTCACCCTAGCACTAACAGCAAAGGACTAAAAGCAGCCCACACATTCATCATTAGGGGATTGTATAAACACATTATGGTACAGGCAATGCAGTATTGTGGGGCTGAGACGGGTGAAGAAACCGGTTTGGCTCAGTGGATAGAGTGTCGGCCTGCAGACTAAAGGGTCCCAGGTTCGATTCCGGTCAAGGGCATGTGCCTTGGTTGCAGGCACATCCCAGTAGGGGGTGTGCAGGAGGCAGCTGGTCGATGTTTCTCTCTCATTGATGTCCCTACTTCTCTATCCCTCACTGTAAAAAAATCAATTAAAAAAATTTTTTAAAAAGAAAAGCTAATGGATATGGGAACACCTTCATAATATATTAAATTAGAAAACTGAGTTGCAGAACACCCCACTTTTGTTTGAAAATATAAGTGTGTGCATAGAGACGCACAGGGAAAGGCTTGGAGACACGCAGCAGACGGGAATGGTGGGATGTTTAAAACCGCGGCCTTTGTTGCTGGCGCATCACGTGTGCCGCGTGGGGAGCCGCGAAGTGTGCTCAGGCGGTTGGGTCTTCCTTCTTTTTCAGAACGTCCCCACGGTTGGTGTCATTGCCGTCGTCTTGGCCACTCACCTGTGTGACGAAGTCAGCTTGGCCGGCTTCGGCTATGACCTCAGCCAGCCCAGGACACCTCTGCATTACTTCGACACCCTCTGCATGGCCGCCATGAACTTCCAGACCATGCACAACGTGACCACCGAGACCAGGCTGCTGCTGAGGCTGGCCAAGGAGGGCGTGGTGAAGGACCTCAGCGGGGGCATCCTCTGCGAGTTCTGAGCACGGACAACCTCAGGGGAGCGAATGCTCCTCGGACTCTGAGGGCCGCTTTTCTGGGCCCGGAGGCATTTCTCCTACAAATACTTTGAGATGCAGCTGGTGTTTTTAACTTTTAATTTAAAAGACAAAAGCCAGTTTTGCTCTTCCCATTCTTCCCCCTCCCACTACCTCTCCTCCCCCCCCCCCCCTATTTATTTGAGGTTGGTGTTTTTGCACAAAATTTTGTAAGTTAACTTTGGGAATTGAATTGGAAAGACTTTTTGACGAGAACTGGGTGTAATGATGTTTTACTGTAGTTTAAGCACGCTGCCCACGTGTAGTGCCCGTGGGATATGCCAGGTCCGAGGAAGGAGAGGGGAGTCGGCCTTTGAGGAGAGCCCCGAATACCTGGTTCTGGTTCTGTTACCCCGACATCTGGGACGAGGTCAGAGGCCCTGACAGGAGGACCCCCTCAGGAGCTAACGCTCTGGCCTGGTCCTGCCGGGCCACCTGCAGGGATCGGCAGGGGCTGACCCGAAGGCCCCCCGTCAGGGAGAGTCCCAGCAGACATTTCCCGCATCCTCTCAGCGCTGCCGAGGCCACCGTCTTCCCTGCAATTAGGACAACGTTGAATTTCTTAGGAGTTTTTAACCGTCTTCCAAAGCACTTCTGTGTCCATCTAAGATGCTACACGGCCCATCCCGGGAGGCTTACTCGAGTTAGGACAAAACCTCTGTTTTCCAGAGTCGTAAAAGAACAAGCCTTTTCCAAGAATGATATGTTTTCTAAAACACTAAAGTGACACTCTCCCAGTATTAGCAGTTGCCTATTTTTTAAAAAATTTTGAATGCCTGTCCAGCAGTATGTGCCAGGCAGTGTGCCGGTGAAAAGAAAAAAAGAATAAACGTTTTTGAGGAGTTCTCACAGTATAGTTAATTTGAGTGCAAATTAATAAAAGGGTAACATGCTAATTAGACTGGATAGACCGGATGTCTTCCAGATGTCCTTCTGAACAAAGCCACTGTGGTGGGGGCCGAGGCAGAGGTGGTGAGGGGTGATCAGGCCGGCAGGGGAGAGTTGTTAGGGGGATCAGGCCTGCGGGATCAGGCCTAAACTGGCAGTTGGACATCCCTGGAGGGGTCCCGGACTGAAGAGGGAGCAGGCTGGGCTGAAGGACCCGCTCCATACACGAATTTTGTGCACTGAGCCTCTAATACACACACACACACACACACACACACACACACACACACACACACCAGAAATGTCCTTTTGGGATGCTGCCAGAGGGAGACCTCCCTGTGAGGGACGGAGGGTGAAGGCTGCCTTCTGCAAGGGGCTTCGCCTTGGGCAGCTGTGAGCTCTTCCAGAGAGATGGTAGGTCGTGGCTTCTTCCAGAGAGCAGGCTTGTGAAGCTCTTGGGTCTTAATTGCTCCAGTCTTAGTGTGAGACAGCTGCTGCGCCTCCGCCCGCCTCTCCTGGCTCCTGCTGCTGCCTCTCCCTGGGATCTCCTCCTCCGTTCTTGAGGCTCTCACCTGCGCCTGCAGCTCCAGAGCAGCTCGGGCCCCCGCCCGCTCTGTCTTCCTCCCGCCGGTGCAGGTCAGAGCCAGGCCGGTGCAGGTCAGAGCCAGGTCGTAGCTCAGCAGAGACTCCCTTTGGCTCTCGGGGCTCTGAGCAGGCTCAGGTTAGCAGGCGCAACAAAATAATCATCCTCTGGTTTGTGTCTTTCCATTTCCCATGGATTTTGCTTTCCACTGTATAAGACACTGTTTATTTAAGAGAAAATGCTTTTGAATTGACTTGAGATTTGAAGATGGAGACTCAGGGAGACGGTTTTTCTGTGTGTGTGAGTGTGTGTTTTGTTTTGTTTTTAGAGAGAGGAAGGGAGAGAGAGACATCAACATAAGAGCAAAACTGGTCAGCTGCCTCCTGCACGGGCCCCCACTGGGGATCGACCCCACAACCTGGCACGTGCCCTTAACAGGAATCGAACCAGTGAATTTTCGGGGCACAGGACGACACCCAACCAACTAAGCCACACCAGCGAGTGACATACTTCTTACTGGAACTTTGAGCCACAGGAAATATTAGTGAACTTTAGGTTTTATTTTTGTGGGTTTTTTTCCCTCCTATAGAAAGCATAGTCTCTCCAGGAACCTAGGCTGCCGGTCTTAGAAATCGGCTGTGGCACTGGGATGGGTTCCTCCCAATGATATATCTCATGTTTTTAGGCAAAAGCTAAATTGAGATCTAAACAGCGTCCTATTTTTCTAGATGTTACCATGCCTGCTTCGTTGCTCCTTTTGTGTCCCACTGATTTTTTTCCATTTCCAAACAATGTATTCATAAGGCATTGACAGTGTCTGTTTCCACAGAATCGGGGGGCGGGGGGGGGGGTTGATAGGGGGTGTCCCATCATCTATTGGACCCATCATTCAAGCTGTCAAACCAGCTTTGGACCGGACTGCTCCCTGAGGCCGTCAGCTATCAAGTCTGTCTGCGGGGTGGACAGGCTTCCTTGTAAGGGAAACAGCAAAATAGTGGCCACACCTCAGTCTCCCCATCAATTAAAGATTTCTGAAACCAAGATCACGGTGTCTTAGCCGCCTCTGTCTCCAGCGCTCTGGGACATGATGTCAGCGGGACTGTCGAATTCGCCTCACTGTCTCCAGAAACTTGCAGACCAGCGTGGCAGGAAGATTGAGAAATAGTGACCCCGTCTCCTCCTCGGCAGGTTTACAGTGTCCGAGCGCGGGGTACTGTTCCACCTTTTGCTTGGGACACGTCACCGTGTCCACCGAGAAGGAGGAAGGGGACAGTGCCGGTGGCTTAGCCGAACCTCTCAGAGCGAGGTGCTCCCGTTAGTGTGCGTGGCTAGCGAGCACGAGCCCCGTGGCACCGGGCTCGCTTTCACTCACACCGACAGCAAAACCTCCCTCAGAGGGCCGTGTCCTCTGCCCTGTGACCAAGGCCCTGTTCGCAGGCACCGACCCTCCGTGACCAACACTCAGCTCTCAGCCCAGGACCCAGACAACAAGGGAAGCAGGCCCAGCACAGAGAGCACCCCCCTCTCCCAAACAGGCCCCCCCTGGAGGGTGAGGCCCCACCTTCTGGGTCGATTTGCTCCTTTCCCACTGCCCACGGTCTGTGCAGACAGCATGGATTTGTCCTCTCAAAACATGGCATTTATCGGGCCCAGCTGGTTTGGCTCCGTGGATAGAGCCACGGCGTACAGACTGAAGGGTGGCCAGGTTCAATTCCAGTCAAGGGCACACGCCTGGGTTGCAGACTCGTTCCCCAGTGGGGGTCGTGCAGGAGGCAGCCAATCAATGATGCTCTCTCATCACTGATGTTTCTATCTCTCTCCCTCTCCCTTCGTCTCTGAAATCAATAAAAATACATTTTAAAAAAACAACAACATGGCATTTATCTGGATTTGCCTACAACCAACTCTCAATATTTAAGACTGAAGCATATTGGGAAGGAGAACTATTCATTAAGCAAACACACTCAAATTTTATTGACCAGAAATTAATGCTCCCCTAAAGGAAATTACAGTCTGAGTAGTTTGACCTTCATTAGTGAATTGATTCGATTGGACTAATTTGCAATATTAAATTTCAGCCCATTTAGCAAGAAGAGCATCACAGTGGTCCGCTGTGGCGCAGCAAGAGTGGATACATGGCATGCCGTGAGACGCAGCGTGCTCTGAGGTGTCGTCCCAACGTTTCCAAATGCCGACTTCCCGGCGAGCGGTGTCCAGAAGGCAGGTGGGGAGGAAGACATGTTTATGAAGTCCCTTCTGTCGGGGAGAAGCGAGGTGGCAAGCGCTGCATTGGTGTCAGGCCGCCTGCCGTCCACGACTTGGCCGGTGGAGCTGCCGTAGCCCTTGTGCCGATGAGGATGTAATAAGGATGCAATGCAGGGAATCGTCAGAAAATGTAAATATTAGAGAAGCTGACTTTTCAATAGATACCTCCTGGCGACAGTACCAATAACTGCGCTATCAGCAGCTTCTGAAAGATCAGTGTTTCCACTACCTTCTGCTACCTGGCTTGTGTTTTTTGACTGATTGAAGAAAACCAGTGCCAAGAGAAATGGATATTAAAAACGATGAGTTAGGTCCTTGATTTGAAAAGAGCACTCTAAATTCCCAGACAGTGATACGAATGTGACAGTTGACTGAGGGCAGAGCAGGTGCAGCGAGGCCCAGTTAAGGGCGATTAAGAACAGCCGTTGGCCCTGGCCAGTTTGGCTCAGTGGGTAGAGTGTCACCCTGCGGACTGAAGGTTCCTGGGTTTGATTCCGGTCAAGGGCACGTACCTCGGTTGCAGGCTCCGTCCCCAGCCCTGGTCCGGGCATGTGCGGGAGGCACCCAATCTCCGTGTTTCTCTCACATCAATGTTTCTCTCTGTGTGTCTCTACCCTCCCTTCACTCTGTCTAAAAATCAATGTTAAAAAAATATCATTGGGTGAGGATTCACAACAACAATAAAAACAATAGTCAAATGGAAAAGTCATGACCCAAGACTTGAATGGAGTCACAGCTCTTATATGGGCTAAGAAAGGATTTCCTTTCTACATTAGCCACGGTTATATTAATTTAGAAACAGTTTAATTATGAATCTTTTAGCTGCAACTATTGAAGCTTACCCACGCTATCTTTAGCAAAATATGGTCCTATCAGGCAAGCTCATTTGAGGTGGGAAGAGCCTGACCATCAGCCCTACAGCATGAGAATTTGAGAGCACATCCATAGCCAAGTTATAAACTCTACTGGCAGGACTTTACAAGCCTTCTTCCATCTATAGAACTTACAGCAAGCCATCGCCTATTGTACGTATTAAACATGTTTTGATTGCATTTGCTCTCTTCAATGGAACTTAAGGGTGGGCAGCTGATAGTCTAAGCTTGACTGTCATGGAGAGCTCTTAGGTCTGGAAGCTGGGTGAAGGGTGTCTTTTGCCAAGAGGAACAGAATACAGGTGACTAAAGCAATAAATGAACACAACCACTTCTTCTGTGTGTAATTGTCCTAGTGATATAAATGGCATTTTAAAAGAATATGCCAACAGGTGAACAGGCCTGTTTAATGGCTGAACATATTATCCATACATTTTGAGAAAGAACTTATTGCTGAAGTATCCAAAGCAGGTGTGTACCTTATCTTTTTAAAGACCTGCTGTGTTGTAATTTATAAGAAATATTTATTTGGTCTTCCTCCCTTTTCTGGCACAGAGCACCCCAAACCTGTGGAATTTCCTAAGTAGTGAGAGTGATAAAGGTGGCTGTTGCTATGTTAATGATAAGTTTTGGAACTCATCCAAGGATGGGGGCTGGTTGCCAGTGGAACCAATCATGTGTTAGATTGGGTCTAACTCAGGGGTGGGCAAACTTTTTGACTCGAGGTCCACAATGGGTTCTTAAATTGGACTGGAGGGCCGGAACAAAAGCAACCTGACCATGCTGGCACTCTCAACTTGGGCTGCTGGTGAAGGAGCGGAGGGGAGAGCAAGAGAACCCTCCGCTCTTTCGGCTCCACGGGCCGGATAGAACAGCAGAATGGGCCATAGTTTGCCCACAGCTGGTCTAGAATCTACCCCTGACCTCTGGGGAGGGGAGAGGAGCTGGAGGTTGAATCGGTTGCCAATGGCCAATGACTGTATCGTGCCTATGTAACGAAGCCCCTAAAAAGATGGGGTTCAGAGAGCTTCTGGCTGGTGAGTACATGGAGACACGGGAAAACAGAGCATGGGAGAGGCATAGAAGGACCGTGCTCTGCCCTATGCCTTGCCTCATGCTTCTCTTCCATCTGGCTGCTCCCGAGTTACATCCTTTTACAATGTGACCTGTTTCCCTGGTTCCGTGAGCCACTCTCCAATTAGTACCTTCCCTGAGCCCAAGGGGAGGGTCTTGGGAGCCTCAACAGAGACCAGTCCGTCAGGAGTGAGGGCGACAACCTGGATTTGCGCTTGGCATCCTGAGCTGGAGGTAGCCCATTGGTCAGAAGAACAAGTCTGGCCTTGGAATTAGCATTGACAGGGGGTAGGGGTGTTGTAGGACGGAGCCCTCAGCCTGTGGAAGCTGATGTGTATCCGGGATAGATGGTGTCAGAATTGAGCTGAATTCTCTGCCACCCCCAATGGTGTCTGAGCATTGCTTGCTGGAGGTGTGGACACACACACTCACACACACACACACTCACACACACACACACACATTAGAACTGGGTGCTCAAACACAAAAGACCCGCCGTGGCACCCAGGGAGGGTTGAGGTTGCAGATTGTAACTGTAGCTCCTGCATCAGACCTCTGTGTTTTGTATTCACGGCAGTCAGAGTTCGCTACGTGGAGTTTGGAAATGAGATAACATACCACATCTACATATTTGTCTGATTTGTTGTTGTTTTTTTTGCTACACATAGTTTATTCAATAAAAACGAATTTTAGAAGAGCGGATTGTTTTGAAGTACGCAGCCCTATCTTCAAAACAGCGGTGGACGGGAGACCACCTGACCCGCTTTGTTCTGGAGCTGCTTTCTCTTCCAGTGAAGCATTCAGCATGAAGAATGAGGGAGATTCAACATGCAGGTGCACCTACACACACACACACACACACACACACACACACACACACACACGGCACTGAACACGCAAAGCTAGGTTCTCGCCTAAACCAAGAGTCTTGTCCTAAACGAAAGGCTGAGAGGAATGCCACGGCAGTGGCGTGCCCTCCCGGCTTTTGCCTGCACACCTGGCCTGAGGGTAGGAGCCTGAGGGTAGGGTGCCCTAGGAGCCTCGGGGGGACGCCCCCTCCTCTTGCTGACCTCTCCCACTCTCCCAACACGGCCACCACCGGTCACGGAAGACGGACAGGGAAGGAGCAACCATCTGGTGCAACCCCTTCTTCACAGACACGCATTTCCTTGTGGGGTTCCCGCCCATTAGCCTGCGCCCCTCATCTGGAAGGGACCGGCAGTCTCGGTTCCAATTACATTGTCCAATCAGCAGGTCAAGTGTGCCGATGTTTACTTTGGGCGATACAGCCCCTTACTCATTGCTTTACATAGTGATGCCTGGTGATCTATGTTGTGTGTGTGTGTGTTTTATTATTTATTTTAAATATATATATATATATATATATATATATATATATATATATATATTATATATATATTGAGAAATATATTATATATATATATATATATATATATATATATATATATATATATATTGAGAGAGAGAAACATGAATGATGAGAGAGGATCATTGATCGGCTGCCTCCGGCACGACCCCTACTGGTGCTTGAGCCCACACCCTGGGCATGTGCCCTTGACCCAAATTGAACCCAGAACCCTTCAGTCCGCAGGCTGATGCTCTATCCAGTGACCCAAACCCGCTATGGCTGTGTGTGTTTTTAAAGCGCTGATGCAGAGACCTTTGGAGTCACTTTCAGGAGAGACCACTTCCCTCAGCCTGAGCAACCTCAAAGCTTCCAGAATTTTCCCCAGATCGCCCTCCATCCAGAGCTCGTCCTGGCTTTCTCCCTTCCTTCCCCTCTGCCCATCCCACTCCTGCTCACACAAGGGAGCGTGAACGCGGATTCCGCTTCCCTCCGACGAGAAGCAGCCTTCCTCCTCGGGAAGACGGCAAAATGGGCTGCGCTCGGCAGGTGCCGGCCAGCGGTGAGGGCCACCGCCTTGTTCCGATTTGCCCGACGTCAGAACCTCCTGCAGACACGGAGGACTCCAATTCTTTTTGTCCAATGTTGAACACTCCTGAAAGGAAAAAAAAGTAAGATCTAAAATAGTATTCAGCCAAAACCAGTTTGGCTCAGTGGATAGAGCATCCATCAGCCTGTGGACTGAAGAGTCTCAGGTTCGATTCCAGTCAAGGGCATGTTCCTTGGTTGCGGGCACATCCCCAATGGGGGGTGTGCAAGAGGCAGCTGGTCGATGTTTCTCTCTCATTGATGTTTCTAACTCTCTATCCCTCTCCCTTCCTCACTGTAAAAAATCAATAAAATATATTTTTAAAAATAATAAAATAGTATTCAGCATTGAGATATAAAATAGAACAAAGAGAGGCTTGTTTAGATAATTTTTCCTTTATGTAGCCTTTTTGACATCTTTGTGAATAAAGACACGTGACCTCCTTTGAGTAAGAACCCTCGGTGGACGTTACTCTGATCCAGCTGCACAGCAGGCGTGCCACGCTGGGAGCTGGTCCACCTCCGCTCTGTGGGGCCCGGGGCGCTGCCGTCATTGTCTGGCTCAGGGGCCTGTCGGCCCCGTCGCCGGGAGAGCTCTGACCAGCTCAGGACAGAGGCCATGTCGGGGCCCAGGTGCACCCCCTCATTTTCCAAAACTTGGAACTGAGCTTCCACCGAAGGATGCTCTATTTTCAAACACATTAGACCAGTGGTCGGCAAACCGCGGCTTGCGAGCCCCATGCGGCTCTTTGGCCACACAATACCACGGCCTGGGCGAGTCTGTTTTGAAGAAGTGGCGTTAGAAGAAGTTTAAGTTTTAAAAAAATCGGCTCTCAAAAGAAATTTCAGTCGTTGTACTGTTGGTAGTTGGCTCTGTTGACGAATGCGTTTGCCGACCACTGCCCTAGGCCATGCCAGGTCTCCGGGTGTGAGTGGGAGGCTAACGTGAGAGCCCGTGGGCAGGACTCGCTCTGTGGCTCTGCCTGACCTTCTGGCAGACATTCTGTTCCGAACGCCATTTGTCCAATCGCCGATGCTCTGCCCACGGTGCCAGACAGACACACGCGGCCGCGTCGCAGTACCCGGAAGGGCTGTCCCCAAGACACTGTCCTGTGGCACCGGCACCGGCTGCCCTCCTTCTCGGCCAGCACCGCTGTCCTTAGTCCGGAGAGCCACCGCTGGACCCCGATGGACAGGCTGCTAACAAGATGGGCCCATCCTACCTCCCGCCTGCAGTTCAGGGCAGAGAAGAGAAATAACATGAGGCTGGTAGGTGTTGGAGCGAAGGCGAGTGCACCATGGGGGGGAGAGAGGGGTTACAGGGGCCGGGGATGGAGCTGTCACCAGACAACCAAGGGGCCCGGGCTGCCTGTCACCGCTTGAGCCAACGAAGCAGAGACAGGGTTGACTCCTATATGGGCGTTTATTCCGATAACGCCGGCAGTACGGGAGAGCAGCCGGTCACCCACAAAAACCTGCTCTGACCCCCCCACCCCCCTTGCCAGCTGGCTGGTTACATGCCCACGAGGGAGAAGACAGCAGGTGCAGCTGCGAGCTACGGGTGGAACAGGGACAGGGGAGGGTGGAGTCTGCAGTCCGGCCTTCGGGAGCTCACAGCCTGATAACAAGTGGCTAATTGTCCACGACGACGTGACGAACAGCTCAGCCCGTCCCTGAGACCGGAGGAGGGTCAGCGTTCCCGGGAAAAACTCCCTGCGGGGGTCAGGGTCCGGGTGCGGCAACCAAATCAAAGCGTGTCCGTCCTCGGTCTGCTGTCCAAGTACGTTTCTCTTCTGAGTCATGGGCCCATCAAAGCACCTTATCTTTGTTCACCCTCAGGCCGAACCCCAAGGCCAGAGGGCCCGGGCGGCCTCGGGAGGGACAGCCACCGGGCCGGGCCCAGGGAAACGCCAGGGCAAAGTCCATTTGGGCGCCACAGGGGTGTGGATGGGAGGGTGCTCTGGCCCGGCCTGCACCGGGAAACATCACCGTGGCTGCCGGTGGGGGGTGTGGGGGTGCGGTGAGAGGGGTGAAACAAGGAAGGTGATTCAATGGAAGTGTGGGTGGTGCCGGAGCCTCGGTCTGCTGGGGCTCTGGACCGTCAGGCTTCCCTCCTTCGGGATTGGGCCAGCATTTTTCTGGATTCGTCTCTGGGGGTGACAGGAGAGAGGCCCTGAGAGGCAACCAGGAGGCGAGGGGGTAGGCCTGCCTCCGCCGTGACCCCCATACGTGCTCTGGGGCGAGCCACTGCCCTCTCCGGCTTCTCTCTGTTAAACAGGGCACTTGCCGGCCTCCCTCCGCACACATGGGTTTTTCTCTTTAACGAAAAGAGAATGGCCAAGGCTGAAAGGAGTGGCCATTAGAGTGGGCACAGTGCCACCTAGTGTCCGTGCGGAGTGTGCCCCCAGGAGTGTGCCCCGAGGCGTGGCGGCCTCGGTCCCGGGGCCCAGGTCCCTCTTGGGTGCTGAGCGCTCCCCTCCTTCCTGGACCCGGCCTGGCCGCCTCTCTCGGGCTTCCTCCCTCCTCCCAGGCCTTTGTCCTCGGTCACCTTTTTCTTCTTTCTCCCCTGCTGGCTATCACCTCTTCCTGGGAGTTCGGCCACTCCTGCGGGTCAGACCCCGGCCTGCAGGGGGCCTCCCCTGTCTCCAGAGCCCCAGCCCAGGTGTCCGCCTTCAGGACGTGGCCTCCTCCCTGCTACCCTCTAGCGCAGCCCCAGACCCCGAGGGCAGCAATGCCGGCCCCGCCTGGCGCGGACACAGAACCACTCTTTCCGAGGGCAGCGCCTCCCAGGCTCCCGACTCAGTCCCTTCCGCCCATCTGCTGGCAGGCCAGGTGGGCCTCCCTGCAGGGTCTCCTCGTCCAGCCTGCCGCTTGTTAACTGGATGGCTTGGAGCTCCCACAGAGCCTGCAGGCCCCGCGCTGCCTGGACGCTGACTTCCCGGCCGCCTTCTGCCCACCCTCAGCCCCAGCTCTATACGGATAAGAAAGTATATGGCATGTGAATTATATCTCAGTAAAGCTGTTAAAGAAGATTGCCCGGGTGCTTCTTCCTCCTTCCGTTCGCTCAGTAGCCTCCTGAGAGCCCAGGGCACCCCTGTGTGGCTGTAGGTGCTGCAGGCCCAACAGCAGGGGTACTTGGTCCCTTTGCGTCCAGCTGTGGCCAGCCTCCCGGCCTCGTGCCCCGCCTCACCCCAAAGACGGGTCCAGCTCTCCGTCCTGCCGCCGGGACCAGACCCCACTTCGAAAGCGTGTCCTGGGCCCTCAGAGGCTGAAGACCGTCAGCTCTGCGGCTGCCACAGCACGGCTGCCACGGTCCACCCCGGCAATGTCCTCCAATCCGGTCTGACGTTGCTCACTCTGAGGCTGAGTGGACACTCGCCTGCAGACTCCACGAAGGGCAAAAGGCCCGTGGAGATGACGTCGTCTCTTTAACCCAAGAAAGGGCTCCTGCGCCTGCCAGCATGGGCCCCCAAGACCGGAGGAAAGACTGATGCCTCCCAGGACCACCATGAGCCCCATTTCCACTGCCCCTCATCCCTGGCTACAGACATAGCTACCTCTGCTACCAGACCACACCGTGGCTGGGCCCCGGAGGCCGGATCAGCTGTGTGTGTGTGTGTGTGTGTGTGTGTGTGTGTGTGTGAGAGAGAGAGAGAGAGAGAGAGAGGTCTGCAGAGGATACCCACCCCAGGTGAGCTGACCAGTCTTGCCTGAAGTGGGGTCAACGGCAGAAGCAGGTCGGCCTGAAGTCAGTGGAGCGTAAGCTCCAGAGACCTCACTTTTCGCTGGCTCTTTCCAATTCCACTATCATCTTAAACTGCCCTTGGTGTGGTCTCTGCTTTCTTTTCACTTGTTATGGTGTGTTTTATTGCCCAGAATGTGTCTCGGTGTCTCAGCCTGCGTGGGCTGTAATAACAAAATGTCATAGGTTTAGTGGCTTAGAAAAAAGAAATTTATTTTCTGACAGTTCCGGGGACTGGAAGTCCAGGATCAAAGTGCCAGCGGGTACGTGTCTGGTGTGGGCCCTGCCCGGGCCTGCAGACCTCCCTCTGCTAGCCGTGTGCTCCCGTGCTCGCCACGTGATGAGGACACAAAGTGCATCAGGTCAGGGGCCCCCCGTTATGACCTCCTTAACCCTCATTACTTCCTTAGAGATCCCAACACCGAATACAGTCGCTCGCACGGGGTTAGGGCTTCCACACCCGAATGTGGGGGGCACAGACACGGTGAGCGTTCTGCGTGAGCTTGAGCAGAAAGGGTCATGACTGACTTTCTGCCCTCTGCATCGGCCAGTCTGCTCGGCTCTCCCCTCGTAAGGAGGAGAGCCATGAGTTCTAAGGCCTTTCCATGTTGGAGCTGAAATCCTCCGTTAGCTTTTTTGAGCCAAAGGGAGTAACAAAGAAAGTGAAAAGCGCGGACAGCCCTGGGGTGCCCTCGAGGATGAGGGCAGATGCAGTGTCTTCGTCCCGTGTGTGGGCGGGGGGGAAAGGTTGCCATCCGAGGGTGAGACATAAAGATGCGATAGAGAGCGGGAGAGAGAAGGAGAGAGAAGTTCCTACGGGGATCTGAGCCTGTGGCCTTGTAACCCACTCACCATTCTTTTAACCTTGTTCCTGTGAATAATGACCAGCTAACTAATGCGTGACTGCAGAGAAACAGCCTGGTGGCTTAAGAATTCTAGGAACTGCCGGGGTTGGTTTGGCTCAGTGGTAGAGCGTCGTTGGTCTGCGGACTGAAAGGTTCCGGGTTCGATTCCGGCCAAGGGCATGTACCTTGGTTTCGGGCACATCCCCAGTGGGGGGTGTGCAAGAGGCGGCTGGTCGATGTTTCTCTCTCATCGACGTTTCTGGCTCTCTATCTCTCTCCCTTCCTCTCTGTAAAATGTCAATAAAATATATTTACCGGTAAAAAAAAAAAAAAAAAAGAATTCTAGGAACTAATTTCAAAAGAAGCAGACTCCGGCCTCCAGGCATTCCGGCTCTGGGAGAATTGCTGACCTTCGGCCGGTTATCTGAGCAGACCATGTTGGTTTGCACGTAGTCCCCTCCATAGGGGAATATCAACCCCCTCCTTTTGATTGTTTCTTCCTCCTCCTTCGTTATAAAAATGCTTGCTCTGTCTGCCCTGACCGGGTGTGGCTTGGTGGGCAGAGCTTCGGCTGGGCACTGAAAGGTCTCAAGTTCGATTCCCAGTCAAGGGCACCTACACGTACCTGGGTTGCAGGTTCCATCCCCAGTTCCAGTCAGGGTGTGTGCAGGAGGCAACCAACTGATGTGTGTCTCTCACATTTTTCTCTCTCTCTCTTTCTCTCCTCTCTCTCTCTTCCACTCTGTCTAAAAATCAATGGGGAAAAAATATCCAAAGATGTCTTCAGGTGAGGAATAACAACAAAGCCCTTGCTGGGGTCAAGTTGGGAAGACCAACTCTGTGACGTCCGTCTGCCGTCTTCTCAGGCTGCTGGCTCTTTTTTTTAAATAAATATTTTTATTGATATTTTACAGAGAGGAAGGGCGAGAGATAGAAACGTCGATGAGAGAGAAACATTGACCAGCTGCCTCTTGCACACCCCCCACCGGGGATGTGCCCGCAACCAGTGTACATGCCCTTGACCGGAATCGAACCTGGGACCTTTCAGTCCACAGACCGACGCTCTATCCACTGAGCCAAACCGGGTTCGGTAGGCTGCTGGCTCTTGATGAAACCCACTCCCCTCCCACCAGCCCTTGTCTCTCGCTTACTGGCTTCCCAGCATCTGGCAGCCGAACCTGGGCTTGGTCCCGGCCTCGGGACCAGGGGCAGAAGGCAGCCTGGTGTTCCCACAGGGCCCTCCACGGAGGCCGTACAGACCCCGGAGGACTCTGGAACACAAGCATGAGGGGCTCTGGGGCCTTACGCTCAGTGTGCAGGTTGGATGCCAGCCAGTCAGCATGCCCAGGGCACTTACAGGATCAGGCGGACGGAACATGCAGTATGGGAACTGAATAAAAATCCCCACCAGGCACTGGGCCAAGCAATTTGCAACATCACCAGTCCTCACGATCACCTTGTAAAGGTGTGTGATGTCCCCCGCTTCACAGGGAGCAAACCTGAGGCCCCAAGGGGAACACTGCTGATGAGCCTGGAGGCAGCATTCACCTCACAGGTGAGGCCACACGGGTGGGTCCGGAGAGGTGGCGTCATTGCAGAGGGCCACACACAATGGCAGAGCCTGGGGTTCGACGCACAGGTGCTCCCCCGCCCGACCTGCCGTTGGGTCTCTGAGTCTCATCAACCCCAGGGGAACCCTGGGAAAGATCTTGGATCAGCTGAAATCAGGAATTCATAGGAAGGGCCCGCCCAGCCATTGGCCTTGATCGGCCTGGGCGGACCCGTGGTCCTGTGGAGAGCAGGTGTCCGAGTGCAAGGCTGCTGGGCGCAGGCTGGCACGGCCGCCGAGCCCTGCCCGGCAGTCAGACAGTCTGCTGGGAATCCCCAGCCTGAGAGGTAAACTTAATGCTATGTGTCTTTTACCACCACAACAACAATAATAACAAGAGAAGCATAAACCTCATGGAAACATTGTTGAGGAACAGCAATAAAAGGAAATTACCTAAATGTCCAGCAATCATGGCCGGCGTTCCTTGGCTTCTTGCTGAATGCCAGGAAACACCTGGACACTTTTTGTGCATTTATCTCATTTAATTCTCATAACATCAGAATGATGTAGGTTCTACCGTGTTTCCCCCAAAATAAGACATCCTCAGAAAATAAGACCTACCTACAGGTTTCCTTCTGAGTGAAATATAAGGCATCTCCCCGAAAATAAGACCCCCAGGCTCTGTCTCAGAATGAAAATTAATTTACCATAAACTGGTCGCTAGGGCTGCCCTGACTGGCGTCTAGCAACCAGTGACCTTACGCGGAGTCCTGACGTCACTGCTGTGTGAATGGAGAGAAATCAGCGTGGAAACTTTGTGAAACCTAAACTGCAAGAAGTTGTGACTTGGGTGAAGAATTCATGGGAGAAAATCACTGACAGTTGCATTGCAAATGCACTGCGAGCAGGCTACCTTGACAAGAAGTACTCATTTAAAGACAGTGCTATTGCTAAACAGGAGAGATTTGGTCCACTGATTCTGAAAGAAATGGAGTCACAAGAAATTCACCAGGAAATTCAGGAATTGGATTATTATGATGATGTTCCAGAAGATAATGGCATGATTGTCATTGAATAAATGAGTAAATTCTTGATACTGTAGGATTCACAGTTTGTCTGGTTTGTGTTGACAACTACCGTACTACCGTACCGTATACAGGTAATAAATTTCCTTTATTTTCACTTAACAATAAATGTGTACCGTATTCTTCTTCATGGAAAAATAAGACATCCCCTGAAAATAAGACCTAGCGCATCTTTGGGAGCAAAAATTAATATAAGACACTGTCTTATTTTCGGGGAAACAGGGTATTATTATCTAGTGCACGGTAGTGCTGGGATTTTCAGTCTCATCCCAGAAGCCATTATCTTAAGCACGAGAGGCCCAGTGCACAAAATTCGTGCACCGGTAGGGTCCCTGGAGGCCAGGGCCTCCCTTCCCTGGCTACCAGCTGCCAGCCGGGGCCTCCCTTTGTTCCACACCGCCCCCTGGTGGTGGGTGCACGTCAGAGCAAGCGATCAAACTCCCGGTAGGTGGAACTCCTGAGGAGACACTTTGTTTATTAAGCTTTTATATATGCAGATGGTTTGAGTTGTTTTGATAGGCATCGATTATAGTTCATGCCTTCATTTACCACAGTTGAAACGGTTTACTTTTTTTTTTGTCTTATGTGAAGTGGGAGACATCGTTACAAAATGGCACATGGGGAAGGATATTGGGGGGGAGGTGCAGCTACTTAGGAGCACAGTCTCACAGTCCTGAGCCACATGTACCGGTCACACCTGTGATCTTTGGCAAAAACAATCTCACTCCTGAGTGTATACTCTTATTGCAGAGAAATCCTCGCTCGGGGTTTGAAGGGGTGTGTGTGTGTGTGAGAATATTTGACACTGCATGTGGGGTGGCCCCGTGGGTGCCAACCCTGGGGGCGGGGCAGGTGCAATGCGGTCAATGCACACCCCTCGGCACCCCGCAGTCAGGCGTGACAGACCTAGCACAGATGCTGCAAGATGGGTCTCCCTTGAAATCCCAAGAACTGGGCACTAAAAGCAAACGAGAGGACGAGAGCTGCCAGCCAGTTTCCCATGGGCCAAACGGAAACCACTGCAAACATCCCCAACAGGGGGAACGCAACCCAGAGCGTTAGGGGCAGAGGAGCTGGGGTTGCTGCAGGAACAGCAGTGGGAGGGCAGGATACCTGCAGTTTGGTGCCTGCAGGAAGCAGAGTTACCGAGAGCCCACACTCACCAGCTGTTGCTGCTGTTGTCACTGCTGCCGCCCTGCTACCATTGGGACAGAGAGGGCTGCTACCAGATACCACCCCCCCAAAAGCTTCTCCCATACCCCGCTTCCAATCTCCAACCGTTCCCGCTCATTGGCAGAACTTAACAGTCTAGGAATATGGTTTTCAAACTTGCAACCCCCGCAGTCTAGAGGACGGGCAAGTGGGAGACACAGACATGACCCAGCACAGTCCAGCCCTTTAACCCCTCCGCATCCAAACCACCCACATGCAACCTTCCAAGTGACTAAACCACTGCGCCCCGTGTGTCTGTCGAGCAGGAAGCAACCTCATACGCATGAGGGCACACTGCCCTCTCCACATAATAGTGGACACATTCCACTTAGTCACTGCCTTGTCTCTGGGCCATGCGAATTCCTCTTCTAGTCCAGTCACCACACTCCCCCCCTCCCATAAATTTTCTGTTACCTAGAGGCTATATTGTTACATCAGACACCATCAGCATTGCTTGTGTACATGACTAGGGTCAAGGCAGGCAGGGAAAGTGATTAATGTAGCGACGAGGAGGAGAACACGCACAGCTGGCCACAAAGTCTTGGTGGATATCAGAATGTCAGTGTTTGTCGGACCCAGACCTGGGGAAGTTCCGCAAATGGTACTTTGGGGTTCGGATCCAAGCACGCAAGAGCCTCCCAGTTCTGTTGAGGACCGGGCAGGGGCGTGTTGCTGGGCAGGTGGGTGTGCTGACAACATAGCATCGACTGATGATCTAAGTCAGGGGAGTGGTGGTCCGCTCTCCAGGGACCCAAGGGCAGACTCTAGAAACCCAACCCTAAAGGCGATCCAGCCCTGTGGCGAGCAGCGTAGCCTCGGGAGTCAGGCACCAGCTCACGCCCAGCTTGCTCTGCCCCCTAGAGGTGTGGACGGGGGCAGGCCCCGCCCGCCCAGAGCCTCTGGTCTGACGGAGGCGATCAGTGTGAAGCCCGCCATGGACGTTAGCTGTTTGTATTAACAGCTGTCACTGTGAATTCCTTTTTTTATGTCTCAGGGCAGTCCAGAAAGAACCACCTACTTGGGTTTTAAATGAATGTTCCATTCGTTAAGCTAGAAATAACCGGGTTATCCTCAAGCTGTTGTGGCCAGTTTACAAATCTTGTTATCTGGTCTGTAAATGTGGAAAGATAAGGACAGTGGCCCTCAGTTTTCTTGGATTAGTGTCCTATTTGCTCAACTTAAAGGCCCTCAGCTTCCTTTTAAGAATCATTTGCAAACTTAATTAATTAAGTTCTCCTAAACACTTTGAACTGCGTTTATAAATTTAATACGGTGCATTTCCTTTGTAAGCACTTCCGTGGCCTAACAAAGGAAACATGACCCTAACAAGATTATAATAAGATATAACAATATCTCCAACTAATACATTCGTATTAGCCTAAGAAATATACGAAAGCACTAGTTTTCTATAAAATCCCATTAATATACACAAAAATGGAGTCATTTTTTTCCCCTCGAGTCATTTTTTTTTTCCTCTTCCCACTTGAAACCACAATTTTAAGTCCTGTCACATATTTAAACTGGAAGCAGCAGGTTAGTCTGTCAGTCATGAGTATGTTAGATTCTCTTAACTATTACAATATTTCAAAGATACAAATCTACGTAGGTTACGCCTACACTGTTAACATAAAAGTCTGGTCCTTGGGGCTTCGTTTGTTTTGCCACCTTCACATTTAAACCTAAACTTCCCGGGCTAGGGAAGGGCCTGGAAGCAGCAGATGTTTCGTGTCCTGCAGGCCCAGGGCGCCCCCCTCAGGGCACTGGTGGCACGAGGCTGACTGTTTATGGCCACCAGGTGGAGATGATTGGTCAGAGCCTCCAGACAGGATTGCGGATCTGGGAGCTGCAGAATCCAGAGGGTCACACTGGCACCCTCCAGGTCACACATTTTATACTTGGGATGACAACCGGGGACCCCAAATTCACTCCTTCCAGATAGGATCGGCTTTGCAGCCCATGCTCTCAGGGCATGTAGCTCCTTATCCAACTTCCTGTCTCTTCTTTTTTTTTTTTTAATTAAAAAAAATTTTTTTTATTAAGATATTATATGTGTACATAGCTTACCATTGCCCCCCCCTCCCACCTCCCATTCATGCCCTCCCTCCCCAGAGTTCTGTGTTCGTTGGTTGTACTTATATGCATGCATACCAGTCCTTCAGTTGTTCTCTTATCTCCCCCCAGGTCTCCTTCCCCTCCCCACTGTCATTTGACAATCTGCTTGTTTTATGGTGACTATCTCAGGACCACACGAATAGAGTCCGCTCCTCCTCTGGTTCTCACCGCCCCTCCCCCTGAGTCCCACTGCTTCCCTTGGGACACACGGCTCACCCAGGGCACACGGCCCCCTGGGACACACGGCTCACCTGGGACACCTGGCCCCTTTGGGGGACACGGCTCACCCGGGGCACATGGCCCCCTGGGGCACACGGCTCACCCGGGACACCCGGCCCCTTTGGGGGACATGCCTGTCTCTTCTTTTTCAAATCTGATTGGCTGAGTTGGGCAGCCAGCATGCTCATTCCTCCCCCCCCACCCCGCCCCATGTTTCTTCAACTGGATTCAACCAACCTGCTCCCTGTCTAAGCCATGTCTTTTTGGCTTTAGCAGCACACCCTGTCCACCCCACCCCACCCTCCCTCCACCACCACCACCCAGCACAGAGTTCAGAGGGGGAGGAACTTACCCGGAGATAATCATCTGCTCTTTGATCTTGATTTTCCTCCCCTGAGTCAACCTACTTTCCTGTTTTGTTTCCAGCATCTTGAGCAGTTTAAGGGGATTAGGCTGGGGGTTGGGGACAGGAGAAAGAGGGGGAAGAGGTGGTTTGGGGAGAACTCCGCGGCCAGGAGTAGCAGTGCCCCCCACCCAGGGAGGGGGCAGGACCTGGGGTGGCGGGCTGGACTATGCGGGCATCAGGGGAGAAGTGACCTGGGCTGCCGATGTTGGCAAAGCTGTGGCACAGCCCCTGAGGCTCGGACATGGAGCTCCCACAGGGGTCCTGATACACTGAGGAGTTAACCCCCCACACACACACACACACCCCATTTCCTGGCGTTAGGTAAGACTCCTGAGCTCCCGCACAGGCCCAGGCAGGGAGAGCCCCGCTCCCAGCAAGAAAGAAGACATTCCCCCAGCCCTGGCGGCGTGGAATGAGACCTAATTTGATTTTAGCGAAGTCACGAAGAGTGCTATTTCCAGTATGCCTGAGTCCTGTTACGCTCCCATGACATGAGTCTCTCTGGAGCAGAAAGAGCCGAGCGGGATGGGTCTGGCCCAGCGTCCAGTAGCTGTGGACGCTGAGCAACTTCCGCCATTTCTCCGGCCCTTCGTGTTCTCATCTGTAAAATGGACATGAGCTTCCGGTCTCCCAGGGTCCCTGCCGGTGGGGTTGGCTCTCCTGCTTGAGTCCAGGGCCCGGGAGACACTCCTAGTGCTAAGGAGCAGCCTGTGCTGGCCCAGCACGGCCAGCAGAGGGCACTGCCACACCGCGCAGCCCATCCCTGCCTCGGAAGGCACAGCGACCTGGAGCAGGAGCTGGTGCCCATCCTCAGACCCTCCGGCCTCACCAACTGTGGGCATCGCCAACCTGTGGGCATGCCCTGAAGCTCCCACTCACAGATCTTCACCCTCCTCGGCACCCTGCCCTGCTCGGAAGCCCCTGGGGTGGCTCCCATGTGGTCACAAACCAGTCTTCACCCACAGGGCACCAGTGCAGCTCGGCCTGGCGTCTGGGGTGTCCCCCATGGCATCTGTGGCCCCTCCGACTCCAAGCAGCTTCTACCTGAACATAGACCCCCCCTCCCTCAGGGGTCAAAGCTGGGAACACCCTCCCCGTCAGCTCTGAGTCCTGCAGGGGCCAGACCAGGAGACAGGGGCCTCCCATCCGGAGCTCCTCCCTCCTCACAGCTGGGCCCGGATGACTGGGCCGTCCCCTCAGCCCCGCCCCCAGGTGATCTCGAGGGTCTGGATCACCCCAAGTGTGCAACTCCCACCATAGAAAGCAACACTTGAGCCCCACCAGTGTTCTGGGGCCTCTCGCACCTCTCTGGTCACTGGGTCTGGAGAAAAGGCGGTAATATCACACACACCCCCCCCCCCCCCCCCGTGGGCTCAGGACAGGTGAAGCGACTTGCCAAGACCCCATGGATCTGCAGTGCAAGGACTCGAACCCAGACCCCGTTTCCTACGGCCATGTGATTCCTACAACACGGTCAAGACTGCATGTGGGCACCGGGGGGTCGGGCTGTTTGGGGAAGCAGGGTGGGGCGCCATCTGCCCAGCGGAGGGTAGGCTGGCAGAGGTTGGTGCGATGTAGAACGTGGGCAGGCCTGGAGAACAGACGCCCTTTGCAGGGTGCTGGCTCGAGGCAGCCCAGCCTGTGAGGTGTCTGTCCTTCTCTGAGACTGAGCAGGGCCCCCCGAGGCCCTGCTGACAGGACCATTGAGGGGGTGATGGAGAGCCCCACAGCACCCCTGAGTAGGGGAGCCAAGGCGACATCTCACCGTCCTGGTTGTTTCCTGGGCTGGCAGCGGTGCCAGGGGCCTGGGGCTGATGCCCACCTTGTCCCCCGCCTCCTTAAAGCAAGCTGGCCTGGGCCTCTCTTCTGCTTCCTTCACCCAGAGATGTCACCCCGGCCCCTAGGTTTGCCATCTGTGCAAATTCATCCCCTCTCCCCCTTCCCCACGGGGGACCCTGCCCTGCACAAGAGACCAGGCCGGACCTTCAGGGACACACACACCCTCAGACCAGGACGGCAGTGAGGAGCCTGGGGGCAGGGAGGAGGCCCAGCTCAGAGAAAAACCGGAGCCTCTCGGGAGGGGGTGGCGAGCAGGGCCTGAGGCACAGCAGCCAGGAGACAGCCGGCCCCAGGGAAGGGCTGAGCCAAGGCCAAGAGGGGGAGAGAGGACAGGGGTTCAGAAGCCAGGGAGACGCAGAGGAGGGAGGGTGCGGGTGAGGGGGTGCAGTCGGAGGTGCTCAGGCACTTGGCATGAATGGACCAGGGGAGCGGGCTGGGCCCGGGTGCGGGGAGCTCTGTGGCAGGCTGAGGACACGTGGGGCACATAGAGATGACCGGCAGTTTCCAGCGTCAGCAGTGCACCTACGACTGACACAGCCTGCCTGGCGCCCACCGCCCGGCCCCTCGCTAGCTGGGTGACCTTGCATGATCCCTGTCGCTTTCCTTTCTCACCCATAAAATGCGGCTCCAGTCCTGTCTCACGGGGCTCCTGTGAGCATCAGATTAAAGGGGTGCCCGGCCATACAGGTGCTGTGCCCACTCCCTCCTGGGGGAGCGGCTGCCCGAGGGTGCAGCGATGCTGTGCGAGACTCTGGGCTGTTTCCCTCCACCAGCACCCACCCCCCCCCCCCCACGTTCCCAGGGAGCCGCGGAGGGGGCTGGCCGGCCGCAGAGCCACCGCCACCGAGCTGCCGAGGGATAGTGGGCTGCATCTGGCTGTGGGCCGGAGGGGTGGAGAGCGGGGAGGGGGTGCGGAGTGGAGAGCGGGGAGAGGGTGCGGAGTGGAGAGGGGAGAGGGGTGCGGGGTGGAGAGAGGGGAGGGGGTGCGGGGTGGAGAGAGGGAAGGGGGTTGGGGTGGAGAGAGGGAAGGGGGTTGGGGTGGAGAGAGGGAAGGGGGTTGGGGTGGAGAGAGGGAAGGGGTACGGGGTGGAGAGAGGGAAGGGGTGCGGGGTGGAGAGAGGGAAGGGGGTGCGGGGTGGAGAGAGGGAAGGGGGTTGGGGTGGAGAGGGGGGAAGGGTGCGGGGTGGAGAGCCGGAACGGGGTGCAGGATGGAGAGGGGGGAAGGGTGTGGGATAGAGAGGGGAGGGGTGCGGGATGGAGAGAGGGGAGGGGTGCGGGGTGGAGAGGGGAAAGGGGTGCGGGGTGGAGAGGGGAGGGGGTGTGGGATGGAGAGAGGGGAGGGGTGCGGGGTGGAGAGGGGAGGGGGTGTGGGATGGAGAGAGGGGAGGGGTGCGGGGTGGAGAGGGGAAAGGGGTGCGGGGTGGAGAGGAGAAAGGGGTGCAGGATGGAGAGGGGAGGGGGTGTGGGATGGAGAGCGGGGAGGGGGTGCGGGGTAAGGAGGGGGGAGGGGTGCAGGATGGAGAGGGGGAGGAGGTGCGGGATGGAGAGGGGGGAGAAGGGTGTGGGGTGGAGAGGGAGAAAGGGGTGCGGGGTGGAGAGCGGGAACGGGGTGCAGGATGGAGAGGGGGAAATGGTGTGGGATAGAGAGGGGAGGGGTGCGGGGTGGAGAGGGGGAGAGGGGAGGGGGAGCTAGACCTGCAGAGCGTGGTCTGTGGCGCCCGGGACCCGCCCCGCCCTTGCCCCCCCCAGCACCTCCCCCCCCCCCCCCGCCGCGCCCACCCGGCGGCCGGCCCGTCTCGAGCGGAGCCGGGCGCGGGGCGCGGGGCGCGGAGCCGAGCCGCGCGGACGGACGCGCCCCCGCCGGCCGCTCGGGCGGCGCCGGCAGCCGGCTGTGTACACAGGTTTTAGTGTTTCCTCTCCGGCTCCGGCCCCAATTTGAGCGCCTGTAAAAGCCTGAACGGCGTCCAGCGCGGCGTGGTTGGCTGCGCCCGGCTCAGCGCAGCGGAGCGGCCCACCCGGGGCCGACCGCCCGCGGGGCGCGGGGGGGGACGGCGCCGGGGGGGGGGGGGGTCCCCCACACACAGGCCGGACTCCAGCGGGGGGGTCCCCCACACAGGCCGGACTCCAGCGGGGGGGGTCCCCCACACACAGGCCGGGCTCCAGCGGGGGGGGTCCCCCACACACACAGGCCGGACTCCAGCGGGGGGGGTCCCCCACACAGGCCGGACTCCAGCGGGGGGGGTCCCCCATACACAGGCCGGACTCCAGCGGGGGGGGTCCCCCACACAGGCCGGACTCCAGCGGGGGGGTCCCCCCCCACACACAGGCCGGACTCCAGCGGGGGGGGTCCCCCACACACACAGGCCGGACTCCAGCGGGGGGGGTCCCCCATACACAGGCCGGACTCCAGCGGGGGTGCAGGGAGGGGGCACCCCCACCCAGGGCCGAGCTCGGGGGGACCTGGGAAGCGGGGGAGAGTGGATTGCGTGACCCGGTCCTCGGGCTGCGCCCCAGGAGGAAAGTGGGGGCTGGAGACCGCGAACACTTCATGGGGTCGGTGGGGTGCTGGGAGGGCTTCTAATAACCAGGCCCCCAGCACCGGGCCTGTCTGAAACCACCCAGCCTGGCCCCTCTCTGGCGGTGTGAGTCCGCACAGCTCACCCGCGTTGGGCCTCAGTCCCCCATCTGTATAAAGGGGCTGGGGGGCTCCATCCAGCGCCCCAACACCCCCCCCCCCCACTTCCCCAGGCTCCAGCGTCAGCGCCTGCCCAGCAAGTTGGAGGCAGGAGACAGCAGCCTGGGCTGCAAGCAAGGCCCTCCCCGCGGGAGGAGGCAGGCTCTCCAGTGTCTGGGACCCGCACAGCCAGCCCCCCTTTGGGAAGAGAGCCCCAAGGGAACCCCACACTCCAGAGACTGGTCAGGGTCTTCCAGGGGTCACCCCCACCCTGAGCACGGAACCCCCTGTGGACACAGCTCACGTTACTCGGGGCCTGGGCCTCCCACAGCGGAGCCAATGGTAACCGTTATTCAGCCTGCGCTTGGCAATCACTGCTCTGCAAATCCCAAAGCTCCGAGGACCAGACGTGTGTGTCCACCCACGTGTGTCATGTGGGGGCTAAGTCTGACCTGAACAGAACTCACTCGGTGGCTTGAACTGACACTTAATCGTAAGCTGTGTTTATCCCATTTCCGGGGACTACTCGTACATCGTACATCGCACGGATGAATATTTATCTCCATGTGTTTGACTACAGGGAACCGCCCACCACTCACCCTGCCGGTGGGGAGTTACATAATAAACGCCATAGCACTATATTCCTCTTCTAATCATCCTTTAAACAACAACAACAACTTAAAAACTTCCTGGCCCCAGGGGTTTCAGATAAAAAGCGATGGATCAACGGAAACCACAAACCAAAAAGACAGAGGCAGAAATGTCAGTGGCCACGATTGGGGAGGTTTTATGCATTCCTAACAGCGACACACCCAGCCTGGAGGCCGGCGTATTGGGAGCAGCTTCTAGATGTAAGAGTGACTTTGGTATTTAAATATATGGATGCTTAGAAAGTCCAAACCACAGCAATCAGACAAGGAGAAGAAATAAAAGCCTCCAGATTGGAGAGGAAGAAGTAAAACTGTCATTATTTGCAGATGACAGGATACCGTATAGAGAGAACTCTGAAGATTCCACACAAAAAAACCATTGGAACTGATAGGTGAATTCAAGGAAAGTAATAGGACATAAAATTAATATTCAGAAACCAGTTGAATCTTCATACATCAATTACAAACTAGCAGAAAGAAAAATTAGCCCTAGCTGGTTTAACTCAGTGGATAGTCCGCCTGCAAAATGAAGGGTCCCAGGTTTGATTCCAGTCCGCAGTAGGGGTTTTATAGGAGGCAGAAGATCAATGATTCTCTCTCTCTCTCTCTCTCTCTCTCTCTCTCTCTCTCTCTCTCTCCCTCTTCCGTCATCTCTGAAATCAATATTTTAAAAAAAAATACATTTTTAAAAGAAAGAGAAATTAAGTAAATAATTGCATTTACAATTGCATAAGGAAATACCTAGGGATAAACTTAAGCAAGGAGGTGAAAGACCTGTACTCAGAAAATTGACATTAAAAGAAAATGAAGAAGATAAAAATAAATAGAAGCATATACCATGCTCATGGATAGGAAGATTAACATTCTTAAGATGTCTGTTCTATACAAAGCAATCTGTAGATTCCATTCAATCCCTATAAAAACACCAGTGGCATTTTCCCCAAAACTAGAACAAATAATTCTAACATTTGTATGGCACCATAAAGGACCCAGAATAGCCACAGCAATCTTGAGAAAGAAGAACAAAGTGGGAGGTATTACACTACCTGATATTGAACTATACTACAAGCTCTATTAATCAAAACAGCATGGAGCTGGCATAAAAAACAGACACGCAGGTCAATTGAGTAGAATAGAGAGCCCAGAAATAAGTCAATGCCTATATGGTCAATTAAATTGTGACAAAAGAGGCAAGAAAATACAGTGAGTATAAAGACAGTCTCTTCAATAAATGGTGTTGGGAAAACTAGTCAGTTAAGTGCCAAAAAAAAAAAAAAAAAAGTGAAACTAGACCACTTTCTTATACCATATGTAAGATTAAACTCAAATGGATTAAAAAGTTAAATGTAAAATCCCAAACCATAAAACTCCTAGGAAAAAAACAGGCAGTAACCTCTCTGACATTGCTCTTAATTATATATATATATATATATATATATATATATATATATATATATATATATATTTGGATATGTCTCTTTGGGCAAGGGGGAAAAAATAAAATAAACAAATGGGACTACCTCAAGCTAAAAAGTTTTTGCACTGTAAAGGAAACCATCACCAAAATAAAAAAATAAAATCTACCCAATGGAAGAAGATATTTGCCAATGGTACATCCGATATATCCAAAATATATAAAGAGCTTTTACAACTTAACACCAAAAAAAGGCAAACAATCCAATTTAAAATTGGGCAGAGGACTTGAATAAACATTTCTCCAACGAGGACACACAGATGGCCAATGGACATGACAAGATGCTCAAGGTCATGAATCATCAAAGAAATGCAAATTAAAATCACAAGGAGATGTCACCTCACACCTGTCATGAGTGGACCTAGAGGGTGTTGTGCTAAGCGAAATAAGCCAGGCAGAGAAAGACAAAAATACCATATGATTCCACTTACATGTGGAACCTACAGAAACAAACAAACAAACAAACAAACAAAACAGAAACAGGCTCACAGGCACAGAGAACAAGCTGACGGTTGCCAGAGGGGAGAGGTTTGGGGGGCTGGTGAAAAGGTGGAGGGATGAAGAAGCCCAAGTGGGCAATTACCAAATAGTGATGGGGATATAAAGCACGGCATGGGGAATATATGTCCTATATAATGAAAGCCTAATGTGCCAATTAGACTGAACAGCAGTCTAACAACCATCCGGACGACCTCCAGACAAAG
This sequence comes from Vespertilio murinus, assembly GCA_963924515.1. Lineage (NCBI taxonomy): Eukaryota > Metazoa > Chordata > Mammalia > Chiroptera > Vespertilionidae > Vespertilio > Vespertilio murinus. Next base: position 19,628,182 of record OZ004713.1, read on the forward strand.
CCAGTGCTGCGAGGGCCGAGCCCCTCGCACGATTTTGTGCCTGGAGCCTCTAGTATAGTCAGTAAGAGCATAATGACTGTAGGGTGTTAGGTGGGGACTAGACTTATCACGGGATCGCTTAAGAAGTGATACAATTGACTAACCATTATTAGGCTATACGCCTGAAATAAATATAAGATTGAATGCCAACTGTCATTGAAAAGTAAAAATAAACGTAAAACCACATTTTTTTTTTAAAAAAAGCATGGTGCCAACCAGGCTTGAGGAATGTAGCGAGGAGTATAACAGTGCTTCTCACCGCCACCAAGGAGAAGGGTTTCTGTGAACACCGTTGCTGCCGGCCGAGGGGCACCTGTTCCCAGCATAGCCCTCCAACCTGCAGCACCTCTTCCCCACGAGAACCCAGCCACACACCTTGCCCGGCCCAACCAGGTGCTAGACACCATGCGGAGGAAAAAGTGAACGGAGATACAGGAGGGGAGCCGAGTCCAGGTTTCTCGCGTGCCTGTGGGAATTTTGCAGAAGGTATTGGGGGAAAAAATCAACCCTGTGAAAATCCACTGATTAAAAACTTAATCTTCAGCCACAAAATGGAATGAAACTCTGGCACAGCTACAACACGTATGAATGTTGAAGACAGTATGCTAAGTGAAATAAGCCAGACAAAAGAGGACGAATATTGTATGATGCCACTTGTATGAGGTACCGAGAAAGTAGAAACAGAGACAGAGGGTAGAACTGAGGTAACAGGGCTGAGGAAGGGGGAAGTGAGAGGTATCCGTTTAATGGGTCCAAGTTTCATTTTGGGGTGATAAAGTACTGGAGATGGATAGTGGTGACGGTTGTACAACACTGTGAATGTACCTAGTGCCACTGAATTGTACACTTAAAAATGGCCAAATGGTAAATTTTTATGCTATGTATATTTTATCATAATAAAAAATATCTGTTAAAAAACCAGGGGGGATGTGAATTTTAATACTCAAAGCAAACTTTGTGCAATCACCTTGGCAGATGCTAACTAATCCTATATAATAAAAGCATAATATGCAAATTGACTGAATGATGGAATGAACAGTCGCTATGATGTGCACTGACCACCAGGGGGCAGATCCTCAATGCAGGAGCTGCCTCCTGGTGGTCAGTACACTCCCACAGGGGGAGCACTGCTCAGCCAGAAGCCGGGCTCACGGTTGGTGAGCCCAGTGGTGGTGGTGGGCAGGCAGGAGGTAAGGAGTGAGGGGTCCCGGACTGCGAGAGCCCCCGACTGTGAGAGGGATGGCCGACTGCTGGCTTAGGCCCAATCCCGGGCAGGTGGACATTCCTCCAAGGGGTCCCAGACTGTGAGAGGGTGCAGGCTGGGCTGAGGAACCCCCTTCAGTGCACGAATTTCGTGCACTGTGCCTCTAGTTTGAAAATAAGAGCCCTGAACCAAGGAGACACCCAACTCCAAGAGACAGCACAGTGTGGAGGGCACAGGGGACAGCATGACTTGGCAGCAGAGGAACCACCAGGTCCCCGCGGGCACCATCTCCTGGCCCCGCTGCTCAGCGTCCCCCTCCTCCCCAGTTATTGGTGAGCAGTGACACCAGAATGGTGATGGTCACATAGATTTGAGCCTATATTTGTGGATGGGTGTCATGTCCCAATGTAAGGTCATCACGCTAAAACATTCTTTTGTTGAGTCCTGAGTTTAAACAATAGGGAGGACCCCTCCGGCTGATGACCTGGGTCAGGTGACCCTTGCCACGCTGTCGAGACGGGGTTCTGCTGCTGGGAGAGGGTGCTATCAGGAAAGACCCAAGCAGGGTGTGGTTCTGTCTGGATGTGTGACCCGTGACTGCTGTCAGGAAGAAGTGACGGTGTTCAACAGCCCCCGAGGGGATGGGGTGTGCGTCCACCTCTGTTCCTGAGGTGGGCAGATCCCAAGAAGGAAGGGGTGTTGGGGGATGGACGCAGCTCAAGGGAAGGAGAGCAGGGGTCAAAGGCAGACCGGAGGCAGCTCTGGTTCTCTGAGGCTGGAGTCAAGAGCTCGCCCCAGTGGTTTGCAGAGTCAGCCCTGTGTGCGAGGCAGGCAGAGTGGCGGCCAGCACGGCGAGGCCTCCTGGATGTGGGGGAACCCCGACCACCTGCCACAGCCATTAGCCTCCCTCTGACAAACCCCTCCGGGGCATGTAACTACCCAAGGACCTGACCAAGGAGGGTGGCGCACCTGTTAAGTGTACGAATCAACATCTCATTTTGTAGGGTGTGTTTGTTAGGGTAAAATCTGGCTGCTGTGGCAGAGATCCAAAGCGTCCCACATCTCATTCCCGTCACGGCACCCAGAGGAAACAGTAACAACCATCGTGTGGCTCCGCGGGGTGGAAGCAGAGCCTGAGAGTGTGCAGAGGCACTGGCCCAGGGTTGGGGGCCATCGGTAGCTTCGCACACCGGTAACCCTCCCACACACATCTGGGAGGCCCCACATGGGCTGGGAAGTTCTGGCTTAAGTAATACAGATGTTTCTTTTCCTCTCACACGGAAGAGTGGCGAGTTGTTAGTTGACTCTGCTCCATGAAGCCGTCACGGGCCCAGGCCCCGTCCACGTGGTTGCTCCTCCCTCTCTAGCGTTTTGTCCTCACCTGCAAGACCCAAGATGGCACACCACACATCCGCCTTCAATCCAGAGAGAGGGCAAAGGGCCAGGGAAGTCCCCTTCCTCCTGTGAGGTGGTCTATCGCTGCATAACAAATCACCCCAAAACTCAGTGGCTCAAACATCTATTATCTCGGTTTCTGTGAGTCAGGGAGTCAGAGGTTGCTGTCACGATGTCAGTGGGGACTCCAGTCATCTGAGGGCTAGACTGGGCCTAAGGATTTGCTTCCGAAATGTCACACTCACCTGGCTGCTGGCAGGAAGCCTTAGTGCTTTACCACATGGGCCTCTCCATTGGGTCACTTGATTGTCCTCATGACGTGGCAGCTGGCTTCCCCAGAGTGGATAACGAGAGAGAGAGAGAGAGAGAGAGAGAGAGAGAGAGAGAGAGAGAGAGGCCAACTGCTTCTTCTGTCTTAATCTAATCTCAGATGTCACACACAATGACATCATTCTATTCACGAGAAGCAGGTCACTCAGTGTGGCGTCAACGTAAGGGAGGGGAGTTGGGCTTCACCTTCAATGAAAGAAAGGGCGTCCAAGAACCTGCGGACCTATGTAAAACCACCACAGTGCATACAGGAAGTTGTACACGTCCCTCTTCTGCTTGAATCCCGGTGGCTGGGACTCAGGCACGTGACCACATAGTCCACAGAGGGCTAGGGTATGTTGTCTTTATTGCAGTGGCTGTGCACCCAACTGAAAATTCGTGACCTCTTAGTAGGGGAGAGAAATTGGGAATGAATAAAGTTTCCGTCTCAGAAGAAGCAAAAATGAAGATACGATGAGAGGGAAATAATCCTGTGGGATATGATTTACATTCTAGGAGAGGAAAAACATGTTTTCCATCACTGGCGTCCTCCAAGATACTCATGACATCTGGGTGAGTGAAAAACACAGCTGAGTAACAGCATGGTCCCACTGAAGTCAATGTACGTACACACTGCTCAGCGGGTGTGGAGGCAGCGGTGACGGGAAGGGTATTCGTCAGCGCGGTACTGGTTACCTCCAGGTGCCTGAATTACTGGTCACTTTTCCATATCATCCCCTGTCTTTCCCCAAACAGAAAAAGCTTTAAAAAAATATTTCTTCCTGGTAAAAATTATGAACAACAAATACATATCTATCAACAAGTGAATCTAAAAACCAAGTGAATAAAAAATCTGATGAACAGAATCAACTGGTGAATATAATAGAACCAGGGGTATAGAAAGGGAGTGGACTGACAATTCTCAGGGAGGAAAGGGGTGTTGGGGGTGTGGGAAGAGACTGGACAAAAAATTGTACACCTATGGATGAGGACAGTGAGGGGAGGGGGTAAGGGCAGAGGGTGGGGTGGGAACTGGGTGGAGGGGAGCTATGGGAGGGGAAAAAAGAGGGACAACTTCAATAATCTGAACAATAAAGATTTATTTAAAACATATTTCTTCCTATCCTTTCCAATCAACCCACTTCCCCAAGCTGGGCTAGAGAAGGAGGGTTGGTGAGGAAACCCTGCGCATCCTACAGTGAGTCTTGCTGGTGAGTCTGTCAGCTCTGAGGCAGGCAAAGGCAGGGCAGGGCCAGGGGCCTGGTGAGACAGTCAGGATGTGCCACAACCTCATGGCACGAAGTCACAGCTGGGACCACGGGGGGCGGTCCTGCCAGAAATCATGAGAACAGAAGTCAGGCTAGAGCAGCCGTGGGCAAACTAGGATCCGGCCCGTTGGGCTGTTCTATCCGGCCCGAGGAGCCGAAAGAGCGGAGGGCTCTCTTGCTCTCCCCTCCGCTCCTTCACCAGCAGCCCAAGATGAGAGTGCCACCATGGTCGGGTTGCTTTTGTTCCAGTCCTCCGGTCCAGTTTAAGAACCCATGGTGGCCCTCGAGTCAAAAAGTTTGCCCATCCCTGGGCTAGAGAGTCAGGCCAGGAGCGGCCAAGGTGTAGGGAGGGGGAGGGAGAGGGGGAAGAGGATGGGATGTGCCAGGGTCTGGACAAAGTCACATCTGGGCTGAGGGCAGTGCTCCTGGTTCCCAAGGTCGAGGAGGAGGAGGAGAGATTCCAGGAAGAGATGGGAGCCAGGGCGGGTTCAAAAGACCCAGGTGCCCCGCCAGGCGCACGGCTGAACCGGAGAGGGCCTGACTGCGGCCGCAGCGCAGCCCTGATGCTGCTGGGAAGCACTGCCTCCTGCCCCGGGCGCTGGGGCATCTTGCCTGCTCTGATCGCGTCCTGAGAAAGGCCGAGCCTGGGCTGAGGAGGGCCCGCTGGAGTGATGGGATAGTGATGGGTAGTGATGGGTAGTGACGGGCACCGAGGCCAGGCTTGTAACCTGAGCGCCATCGTTCCAACTGCTCATCCTTTCCCATGGGGCTTCGCTCTCACCTTCCCCGCCTGCCTCCCATCGTAAGAAAGAACTACCCACAATCCCCCCCTTTTCTCTTTGGTGGAGTCGCTGCTGGCTTTCTATTCACGGAGAGCCTTCGGATGGAGCTGTCATCAAAGCGTGCCCCCTAATTGTGAATGCGCTTCCCACGTGGCACGACAGCGCCAAGATTTTCTGGCGATTGTTTCTAAATATCTCTTCTTTTTTAAGGAACACCAGTTTATTGTGGAAAACCAACAGGGGGAAATAACATCAAAACATCTCTGGCTCCACAGCACGCGGGGACCCGAGGGCGGGCCAGGCAGTGCAAACCAGGTGCTCGCTCTGGAGCGACGGCTTCGGAGCCTCCATACATAGAACTACCTGGGATTTGCTTTTAAGAAATGAAGATTCCCTCTACAAACTCGCAAGGGAAGATCAGCTGTGCTTCCCCGCCCAACACCCCCCAGCAAAAAAGACACACACACACACACACTCACAGAAACAGAAATCCAAGCGGTCCACAAACAAGAAGCACGTCCTTCTCTAATTAGTCAGGAAAGCGAACCTCGAAACAATGAGAGGCCGCCCCCTCCCGCAGCTCGCTGGCCCGAATTCAAGCGCGGGGACATCCAGCACCAGCGGGGAAACGGGCATAATTGCTACAGCAACCTCTTGGAAAAATAATCTTGAGAAGTCATCTAGAGTTGTTTATTAAAGTTAAAAATACTCTGTACGAACGTTTGACAGAACGGCCTGACTTCCAGGATCTACTCTACAAAAAATAAAAACACCAGAGCATGGAAATGTCCGTACAGGGACATCGATGGAAGAAGCCACTCCTGGCCCCGTGCGTCCAGAGGAAGGAGATACTCAGTGAACAAATGGGTGTATTTAACAGGCATAGCCTGCCAGTGGGTGCTGAGTACCATGGAGAAAAATAAAGCGAGGAAGAGAGAGAGAGAAAGTGGGGTGGGGTGGGGTGGGGGTTGCAATTTAAAGGAGAGTCATCAGGAAAGCCTCATCGAAAAGGTGGCATTTGACCAAAGAACTGAAGGTGAGGACCTCTCATGGGGCTAGAGCATTCCGGGTGGAGGAACAGCCAACGCAAAGGCCTAGAGCAGGGGTGGGCAAACTTTTTGACTCGAGGGCCACAATGGGTTCTTAAACTGGACCGGAGGGCCGGAACAAAAGCAACCTGACCATGGTGGCACTCTCATCTTGGGCTGCTGGTGAAGGAGCGGAGGGGAGAGCAAGAGAACCCTCCGCTCTTTCGGCTCCGCGGGCCGGATAGAACAGCCGAACAGGCCGGATCCGGCCCGAGGGCCGTAGTTTGCCCACAGCTGGCCTAGAGGCAGGCTGGGTCTGGGATGTCCATGAACCACATCGGGGACCGTAGTAGGCGGCGAGGTCGGGGATTGATGGGGCAAGGGGTGCAGGCCTTGGGGGTCTTTCTAAGGATGTGGCTTTCCTCTGGGTGGGACCCAGCCATCTCTCCGGTGCGGATAAGCATTGGGAAATCAGCAGCCTACAGAGGGCAGGGCAGCCTGAGTGAGGAAGGAGAGAGAAGGACAGAGACCCAAGGGCCGAGCTCCCAGACGTGCCAACGAGCAGCGGGGGCGGCGGCCAGGGGGACCGAACTCTGGCTCCAGGGGCGGGGCGGGCGGTGCCAACCGTGCCCACAGGTCGAGCCCTGGGGACTAGGATGACGGTGGACTTCCCAGCAAGGCCACCCCGAAGGAGAAGGGCTGGAAGCAGCAGGGTCGGGAGGGAAGGGCGCCGATCCCCGAGGGTGGGCACCTGGACCAGCCCCTCGGGGTGGGAAGCGGGCGGACCCCGGAGAGCACAGGAGGAGCACGCGGGCGGCAGCTGGCGGCCCCAGGAGCAGTTGCAGCGGGCAGCTGGGCTTCCCCGGAGAACAATGGGGTACCCTGTGTCCTCGAGCTGCCCAGGAGGAAAGCCAGTCCCCACTGTCGTTAAGTCTCATCAGCAGCTAGTAGGCGCTTGCCAAGCCGATGCCGGCCCGGCCTCCGAGGAGGCAGCGTCCGGGCCGCGGAGACGGTGCTGGCTCCCCCGGGGAAGCGCCGGGCGGGGCGGGCGGGGAGGAAATGAGTCCCCCCGCGGGCCTGGCCGGAGGAAGGCCACAGCCCTGGGAGGGGCCCGGCCCGGGGAGAGGACAGGCCGGCCGAGGCCAGGCCTGAGTGAGAAAAGCAGATGGCACGAGGCGCCTCTTCCTCCCCGCCGTGGGCGATGCCTGGCGGGCCGGGCAGCCTTACAATGGTGAATTAAGAGTCAACATTCACGCCGAAACCGGTTTGGCTCAGTGGATAGAGCGTCGGCCTGCGGACTGAAGGGTCCCGGGTTCGATTCCGGTCAGGGGCATGGACCTTGGTTGCGGACACATCCCTGGTAGGGGGCGTGCAAGAGGCAGCTGATCAATGTTTCTCTCTCATCGACGTTTCTAGCTCTCTCTCCCTTCCTCTCTGTAAAATATCAATAAAATATATTTTTTTTAAAAAAAAAAAGAGTCAACATTCATGCCGAAACCGGTTTGGCTCAGTGATAGAGCGTCGGTCTGCGGACTGAAAGGTCCCAGGTTTGATTCCGGTCAAGGGCATGTACTTTGGTTACGGGCACATCCCCGGTAGGTGGGGGTGGGGGGTGGGGGGTGCAAGAGGCAGCTGATCGATGTTTCTCTCTCATCGATGTTTCTAACTCTATCCCTCTCTCCCTTCCTCTCTGTGAAAAAATCAATAAAATATATTTTAAAAAAAGAAAAAAGAGAGGGAGTGATTCGCCCAGAGTCACACAGCCAGTGACATTGAGTGTGGGGCTGAGCAGCAGCGCCCGGGCCCCTGGCACCCGGGCAGCCACATGCCTGGCCGCCTGGGAGATGCCGCCGCCTGAATCCACACCCCAAGACACTGGGCTGGAGGGGAGGCAGGACCAGGAGGGGCGGGGTGGGCTCCACAGAGGGAGGAGGGCAGGGAGGCCTGGCTGTGAGGGCAGCGTGGGCTCTGCGGCAGGAAAGAGAGGTCCTGAGGACAGGCCGGCCGGCCGGAGAGGGCGCGGGAGCGGGAGCTCTGAGAAGGCAGGTCTCACGGGGCTCAGCTCGGGGAGGGATGAGTACCTCCATCTTGTGCTGTGGGGGGCACCTCCGCCTCCACCCTGAGCACAGCTTTGGGGGAGAAGCTCAGTGCTCACGGGTTCCCTTCAACTCCCACTTCTCACTCAGTCTGCAAACTGCAAACACTCGTCTACTTCATGCCTTTCTCCCTCACCGGAGTCTCCAGTGGGCTCTGCAGGACCACCTCTCGGGCTGGTGGTCACAGGGCACAGTCCCGGGGGCTGTCCCCGCACGGGGGCCACAGCCAGAGGTGCACACCCCCCTCCAGAGTGTAGACCAGGGGTGGGCAAACTTTTTGACTCAAGGGCCACAATGGGTTGGAGGGCCGGAACAAAAGCAACCTGACCATGCTGGCACTCTCATCTTGGGCTGCTGGTGAAGGAGCGGAGGGGAGAGCAAGAGAACCCTCCGCTCTTTCGGCTCAGCGGGCCGGATAGAACAGCCAAAGGGGCCGGATCCGGCCCGCGGGCCGTAGTTTGCCCAAGGCTGGTGTAGACCAAGCTGGAAGTTGGGGAGAGGCAGGCACCACCGCCATGAGGAGAGAGGCGGTGTCCTGGGAGGCCCACGGTGGATGGAGTTTGGCCAAAGGTTAAAGGACCGTCAGTTGGAAGGCAGGTCTGGGTCTGGGGAGGTGGCCTATTCCCAGATTAGAAGGATGAACACTCACGTATTCACCATTTCTCCAGAGATGCTCTGTTGTTTTTGTTGTGTTTGACATCTCCAGAAGGTTTTTGCGCCTTCGAATAATTATCTGGCTAATTATAAGGTAACCATAGGGAGGAGAGGGAGCCAGCCGGCCAGAGCCGCTCTGGGAGCTGAAACCTGAGCCCGGGCCCAGCAGGCGGGCCGGCAGGCAGTCTGGGGCCCAGGTCGCAGATCGCTGTGAGGGTCGCGGAGGTCACAGAGCCACTGTCAGGAGGGGTCACACACCGAGTTGAAGGTCAGGCCACACTGGCCCAGGCCTCCAGGTTCCCAGAGGGGCCCGTGCTCACCCCAGTCACAGGGCTCTGGGCATCTCCCCCCTGGCCCGCCCCAGGTCCTCCCAGGAGAGGAGGGCTGCAGCCAGGCCCTCTGAAAGGGGGGTGGACCCCGGGGGCACACACCTCACCCCACCGTCCCCAGCAGGTCTGCTAGAAAGGGCTTTCTGTGGGAAGGGCCGGCGGGAGGGGCCGAGGGGGAGGCGTGGGAGGAGCACTGGCTGGGAACAGCCTGTCCAGCTCCCCGGAGGAGGACAGGGCGCACCTGTGGGGCTGCCAGGAGGGGGCCAGGGCCTCCCGGGCAACTGCTCCCCTCAAGCTTGGCTGCTGTCCAGTGCTGTCATCAAAGCCAGGGAAGGCATCCCCGGCAGATGTCCCCGATACCGAGCTGTCAGTCATGCCCGCGGGGCCCACAGCGTCGCAGGGTCCTGTGTCCTGTCCTCACAGAGGCTGGAGGCGCGCCCTTGCTTGCCCCCGGGGCAGACCACTGACCACCCCTCCTGGGTGCCTTCCAGGAGGCTTCCCGCTCAGGCTTCTGCCTGGAGACCAGCAGACCAGAGCCCTTCTGGCAGGGCCTGGGGCAGCTGTCTGGGTAAGACAGTGGTCAGCAAACTCGTTAATCCACAGAGCCAAATAACAACTGTGCAACGATTGAAATTTCTCTTGAGAGCCAATTAAAAAATTTTTTTAAATTAATTTTTATTGATTATGGTATCACATAATTGCCCTTATCCCCCCATTCCCATCCCAAACCCCTCCCTACATATTCCCCTACCCCCCTATTGTCCATGGTGCATACACACAAGTCCTTTGGTTGATCTCTTCCCTTTACCCCCACCCTCCCCTACTTTCCCTCTGAGGTTTGAGAGTCTGGTTGGACCTGCATTACCACCATTTGTCCACCAACCAGATCTGAAATAGCATGGCTGACATGCACACATAAGGAACTATTTGACATTGAAACTGGGACTCAAAAGAACTGCTGGCCCAGAAAGGAACTCACTACAGACTGATTCATTTGCCTCTCAGGATAACCATTAAGGCTTATCGCAGTTTAGGTTTTTACAAGGGTATTTCTTGGATCACATGACCTCACACATCTAGAGGAAATAATGAACAACAAATTTTTTAAACTTAAACTCTTTCCAACGCCACTTCTTCAAAATAGACTCGCCCAGGCCGTGGTATTTTGTGGAAGAGCCACACTCAAGGGGCCAAAGAGCCGCCTGTGGCTCGAGAGCCGCAGTTTGCCGACCACGGGGGTGAGAAAATCCTGGCCTATCCCAAATCCAAACATTCTAGCGGCTCTGTACACCAGCGGTCCCCAGATCTGTTCCAGGGACCCTTCTTGGTGGCCCATGAGAGATCGGGGCATGAAATCAAGACTAAGCCCCTCTGTCCACAGATGAATGAGCAAACCAAATGTTTATGCACACAATGAAACCTTGTTCAGCATAAGAATGAGAGCACAGCTCTGAGACGTGCTACTTCCAGTGCGGCTAGACCTTGAAAGCAGTATGCTTAGTGGCTTAAACCCGACAGAGAAGGGAAAATATTGCGTCGTCGAACAGGGCACTTGCTAGACACAGAAAGTGGAATGGAGGTTACCAGGGGCTGGAGGGAGGTGGGAAGGGGAATTTATTTTTTAATGGCTACAGAGTTTTAATTGGTGAATAGATCAGGATATAGATAGTGGTGATGGTTACACAACATTGTGAATGCATCTGATGCCACTGAATTGCATGCTTAAAAATGGTTAAAAGTATAAATGCTATGTTAGGTATACTTTACCACAATAACAATTTTATATATATATATATATATATATATATATATATATATATATATATATATATATAATTGATTTTTTTTACAGAGAGGAAGAGAGTTAGAAACATCGATGAGAGAGAATCATCAATCAGCTGCCTCTTGCACACCTCCCACTGGGGATGTGCCCTCAACCAAGTGTACATGCCCTTGACTGGAATCTAACCTGGGACCTTTCAGTCCGCAGGCCGACGCTCTATCCACTGAGCCAAACCGGTTTTGGCAATTTTTTTTTTAAGAATAAGTGCTGACGTAAGTTTGGGAGACAATCCGTTCTCACATTCAAGTGGGCCTTCTTCCTGCAGGACCTGTCAGAGCCTTTACAAAAGGGAGATACTGTGTGGCGGCCCCTGATGGAGGGAGTCGTTGAACCCTGTGTTCTTAGAGGGCCTACTCCTATTCGCCTCAGAGCTCTTGATCATATTGCGATATTTGCCTTCCTAGGCTGCCTCTCACACATGGAAGAGGTGGGAAAACTTTGTCAGACCCCTTGCCCTGATTTTTACTTAGAAAATAAAGTGCAGCTTAGCTATCCCAAAGTGTACCCCAAACCTTGCTCTTCCTTTCTATTTTCCTCTCCAAAAGTGGAGATTTCTTTCCTGGTATTGGAAACATATTGAGTTCTTTATTTAAAAAAAAAAAAAGAAAAGCCCAGCCAGTATGGCTCTGTGGTTGAGCATCGACCTATGAACCAGGAGGTCATAGGTCAGAGCATGCGCCCGGGTTGCAAGGCTTGATCCCCAGGAGGTGACTTGATGGAGGCAGCCGACAAATATGCTCTCTCATCATTGATGTTTCTCTCTCTCTCCCTTCCTCTCTGAAATCAATAAAAATATCTTTAAAAAAAAAAAAACTAAAACAGAGAACTGGTGTTGTTGTTGTTGTTTTTTTAAAAAGTGTGTGCGTTGCCGAAACCGGTTTGGCTCAGTGGACAGAGCATCGGCCTGCGGACTGAAGGGTCCCAGGTTCGATTCCCGTCAAGGGCATGTACCTTGGTTGCGGGCACATCCCCAGTGGGGGTGTGCAAGAGGCAGCTAATTGATGATTCTCTCTCATCGATGTTTCTAGCTCTCTATCCCTCTCTCTTCCTCTCTGTAAAAAAATCAATAAAATATATTTAAAAGTAAATAAATAAATAAAAATAAAGAAGTGTGCATGTATCATGCTTGTGGGTACTCGCAAAGGGAAATTCCCTGGGAACTTCGGGTGTGGAGTTGGGAAAGAAACTCAGAGGGCGAAGGCATGCTGTCTGTGGGCCAGGTAGCTCTGAAGGTAGCTTGGGGCATGGGCTTGCAAGGGGCTCAGTCAGGGGTCTCCAGGGCGGGGGTGATGTGGCTGGTCCTCCCCCCTGCTGAGGGGGCTGAGTGCCGGGCAGCTGCCGTGTTTGCTCATGACCTTTCCACTGGGCCATAGGCCACAGCCTCCTGCTTACAGGCCTCGGTCTGAGGGTGCCCTGGAGTTGGGGAGGGGGTGTTAGAGTGAAAAAAGGAGACTGGACTCGACCCCCGCTGTGGGGACGCCTTCGTGAGTCACGGCCCAGAAATGCAGTGTCAGGGAGTGGAGCCAGAGGGGAGGGTGTTTTTAACTGACTGAAACATGATGAACCTGTCAAAACTGCATGAAATCCGCTGAATTAACTGCGAAGAAAATGGCAAGGTCTTGTTTTGTTTGCTTTGTGTGAGTGTAAACATTGTGTAATAGCTGTGTTCCCTTGAGCTGAAGCATCAGCCATAGGAAGCAGTGGAGAGAGAGATGATGAACTCAGAGGACCCGAGAGATCAAAGCCAGAGATGACCGTGGGGATACCAGTCCCGGAGAGTCCTCAGAGACCCGGGGCAATGCTGGGCTTCTCACTGCGTTTTGACGGGATGATTTTATTTCTATAGTAGAGGCCCGGTACATGAAACTTGTGCATGGGAGGGTGGGGGAATGGGAGGGGCCCTCAGCCCGGCCTGCACCCTTTTGCAATCCAGGACCCCTCAGGGGATGTCAGGCTGCTGGTTTAGGCCCGATCCTACAGGGGGATCAGGCCTAAACTGGCAGTCGGACATCCCTCTCACAATCTGGAACTACTGGCTCCTAACCACTCACCTGCCTGCCTGATTGCCCCTAACCACCTGCCTCCCTGCTTCATTGCCCCTAACTACCTCTGCCTGTGCTCCCACCACCGTGGCTTCGTCTGGAAGGACGTCTGGAATGATGTCCGGAGGGTCTTTCGGCTGTCTGGTCTAATTAGCACATTATGCTTTTATTATTATTCATGAACAAGAGCATGTAGGGAAGGAGGACAGGAGGACAGGCACCTGGGCCACTGCTGTTGGGGAAAACAGGGTCTCCGTCTGCCCAGGTTCTGGGCTTGAGAACACTGGAGTTCCAGGGACACCGGAGGGTCCGGTGGGAGCAATGCAGAGGCAAGTTAGATTGAAAAGGAACCGTTTCTCTTTTTCCTGGTGCCTGGGAGGTAGTCAGCTGCTCCAGAGCGAAGCCGAACATCTTTTTCCCCAGCCTCTGGCTGCCAGAAACTCACTGAGCTAGACAATGAACACACACCTCCTGCCTTTTAGGCACAGAAGCTGCAGCTGATGCTCTGGGTGAAGAACGGACAAAGGTGATGTGGTTCGAATCCGTGGTGGAGATGGCATGCAAGGTTTCCCCATGCAGCAGGGGTCTTGACCCATGGCCCTGCCTGCCTGCTGCTAAGGGGTATATTCCTGCTACAGACCCAGGAGGACTGGAGAGAGAAAGCACAGATCTGTTGGGGGGAGGAGGGGAGGAGTGGCATTGTGAATGTCCGTCTCGGTGTTCTCAACTTGGTCGTTGTGAAAAAAGGGGACAGGGGGAGATATTTCTGGTTTCCCTGATACCACTGTGCCTCATCGCCTGGGGCCCCAAAGAGCTAGCAGAATCCACAAACTTATCAATCTCTAAAGAAGACGATGGCTCTGGTCAGTTTGGCTCAGTGGATAGAGCATTGGCCTGAGCACTGAAGGGTCCAGGGTTCGATTCTTGTCCAGGGCACATGCCTGGGTTGCAGGCTCGATCCCCAGTAGGGGGCATGCAGGAGGCAGTCGATCCATGATTCTTTCTCATCATTCATGTTTTTCTCTCTCTCTCTCTCCCTCCCTCTCCTTCCCTCTCTGAAATCAATAGAAATATAGAAGAAGAAGAAGAAGAAGAAGAAGAAGAAGAAGAAGAAGAAGAAGAAGAAGAAGAGGAGGAGGAGGAGGAGGAGGAGGAGGAGGAGGAGGAGGAGGAGGAGGAGGAGGAGAAGGAAGAGGAGGAAGAGGAGGAAGAGGAGGAAGAGGAGGAAGAGGAAGAAGAAAAAGAAGAGGAGCACCAATATGTTCTGAGAAAGCCCCTGACAAAGAAGGTAAGAAACACCTCGGACCGAACCACCCGACATTCAGCATCTTGTTACTCCATGGGTCCTGCAGTGCAAACGTTGGTGGAACGTCTCTGAGCAAACAGCACAGTAAGATGAAAACAGGAAGAGGCCATAAAATGTGCTAAACTTTGGGATAAGAGAATGAAGAGGCCAAAGAAAATTCCAGGAACAGACCAAGAGTCGGGGGCTGTCCTTTCTGAGAGCTTCTCCCTCTCAGTCTGAGTCCAGGCCAAAGTGAGCTTTTCTAGGAGTAACAAATAGATGAGAACAGACATGGGGTCACGGGGGTAGGGGGGGAGGACTCTTTCATTGCAGCAACCAGTAGGGTTCAGAATCTGACTTCGTGGGCAGCCAGAGAAATGGAAACTGGGACATGACTGAGGGGTGGGGGGGTGCTGCTAGGATGTGAGGTTGAGATTCAGCCAGCGCCCCCAGATGGCCAACTGGAGGTCACGGAGACTGGAAGCTGCTGAAGACACTGAGAAGAGGATGGGACCATCCGTGACAGGTCCGATGGGCAGCTAAGGCACCTGGACTTTGACCTGGAGGTGTGGGCCCAGGGGAGAGACTTCAGAAATAAGCCTCTGTCTGCCGCAGCGGAGGAAGGGCTGGCCAGGGATGCATCAGAGAGGGGGCGGGCAGCTAGGAGGTGGCCCCCCCGCCCCGGGAGCAATAATGAAGGGCCGTCCTGACACAGCCTCAGGCCCACCGCCCAGGAGGTCCAGCCCTGAGAAGAAGAACCGCCCTGATTGGTGGTTGGTGACGTCTGGGGGGGAGGTGCGGAGTGAGGCCACGCCCATTCATATTCACCCTCCGCTCCGATAACTGTTCACTCTGCACCTGCTGCCAGCCAGGCACCGCGCTGTGCAGCCATCCTCTTCGCAGGGCCAGGCTCCACCACAGAAAGAGCACAACGCCCCCCCCCCCCACCCTCCACTCCTCCACCCGGACCCCGCTTCGCTCCGCACCTTCTCCCTCGGAGCTCCTCGGAGGAGGCCTTGGGGAAGGCCTGTGTCCCGTTCTTCCAGGATCTCGAACCAATGAGCTGCTTGGTAGTTATTCGTGGCAGAACATAGACGCACAAATTACCGTGTTTTCCCGCTCTTATCCATTTAGTTAACAAAGTAACATACACATGTTGCAAGACCTTCCCAAGGATTTGGGGGTGAATGGTGCCCCATCTTTGCCCTCTAGGGGGCGCCATCTGAAGATTACGCGCGTGCCCAGACACCTGTGAAACGGCCCCACTTTACGAACCCAAACTCCTCGGGGCGCCCGGCGTCAGGAGGGCACGCACGCTGGTCTGGGGCCCGGGGCACCAGAGGGAATGTGCGAAGCCGAACACCCATGGGGCAAAGGGTGAGCCAGCTGCCCCTCTGCCCCACCCGTGCCAGCCCCAGCCCGGGCATGGCCCCCTCCGTGCCTCCCTACCCCCTACCCCCACCCCCGGAGGCTAGAAACAGAGCACAGCTGGGCAGGTGGGGTGGCAGCGAGAGGCCAGAGTGAGAATGGCCACACAGATCCCCGGAAAGGAGACACGTGGAGGCGGATGAGCCTTGCTCCCCAAAGGCCAGGCTCGTTATCACTCCGGCCGCTGGCACCGCCCCCTTTGCAGCCGGGGGAGCCGCATGGAAGGAGCAGGGCCGGCTTCCCACGCTGACCCTGCACCCCTGTCTCAGCCCAGTCCGCTGTGCCCACGGCCCTGCCCTATCTCGGGCACCGAGGGCCTCTGCCGGTTCCCCCAGCTCTGAGCACGGTCCCTGCCCCTGGCTGTGCTCTCCAGTCCTCAGCCCCTGGGAGCTGCCCACTCCTGCCTCCCTCGCTCGTGAGAAAGGGGAAACGGTGGTGGTGGTGGGGGGGGGTAAGGAGGAAAAGGAATAGGACAGCACTTGGAGGGCATGGTGCGGTGGAGCGGGGGAAGGAGGAGGTGCCAGGGCAGAGTGGTGGGCCATGGAGACAGGAAGAAGCAACGTGGGGAGATGGAATCCTCCCAGGGCCCGGGCCATGCCGTGAGCCCCAGAGGGGACCCAAGGACTTGTGGAACCCCCTTATCTTTCCTCCGGCCGAGAGGAGACAGAGGAGCCAGGCACGCACCCAGACGTGCACACACAGGCCTCTCACGCAGGTGCCCAGGCCCCTGGAGAGAGTCCCGGGCCCCTCGGTGGCGGGTGGCCGAGGAGCCATCACTGCATTTGGGGTCAGGACCCAGAGCAAACGACAGAGCAAGGAGGGCGAGCAGGAAACAAACCTGCAGGGGTTCTGGGCCCGGGACCCCGCAGCCGGTGTGGGAACGCCGGTGAAATACTGTCGTCGTCTGTCTGTCTCTACGGAAGCATGAGTTCTGTGAAGACAGGCTCCGTGGGGTCCATTCCGTGATCCCCAGCACTCAGCCCGTGGCACATGCCGCCGGCGGCCAATAGAGGCTTTGGTGTGAGAGGGACGTGGGCAGTGGAGGCCATAAACCGGAAGGCAGTGGGCAGTGGGGGCCATGGGCTGTTTCTGGGGGGTGAGGCCGTGGGTCTGGCCCCCTGGCAGTGGGATAGGAGTACACCCCCCACTGATTAGTAACAGAGAGAGGGTCCCCTGGTGCCAGGTTTGATGCTGATTGGTCCCGTTTCCTGCTTTCCTAGGAGGTGCCACAGGCGTTGCTCAGAGGGTCAGAGGGGCAACTGGGTGGGGCTGAGACCCGTGTCTGGAGTCCCAGGGGGACTGACCTTCCTAGTTGTGTCCTCTCAGCCCCCATTCCAGCCCACCCCGGCTGGCTGGCCCACAGGAGCTGATGAAATTTGAATCTATCTGAAACTCCCTTACCTGGGAAGGTACATAGTGTGTGTGTCTGGAGTGTACGTACACACAAGAAGGGGTGTGTGTGTGTGTGTGTGTGTGTGTGTGTGTGCGTGCTCCGGGGACTCTGAGCAATCTTGGTCCCTGGGTTCTGCCCAGGTATTGGTCCTTGCAAGGGGCCACGCAGGGGCCATGAATGCAAGAGGAGGCTTCTTACCGTGTTTCACCCACAGACACCCAGCCCCAGCCCGGAAGCCCCAGAGCAGACAGGAGAGGGCCACACGGGAGGGACGAGGGACAGAGGCGCATCCTGCCGAGCACAGCCTTCTTCCCTCTTCGCCTCCCTCCCCCTGGGCAGCCCTCCCCGCCCCACAGCCCTTCCACCCTGCCCCTTCCTGGTTCTCAGTCCCCTCCCGTCTGCAATGGGCCCTATCTCCCTGCCTTCGGCTGTGTGCGGGATGGGGTGACTGAGGCGACGTGACAAGGCTACCCCAGGACTTGGAGCTGGGACCCATGGGGGGCTGGAAAGGGGATGAGAGCACAGGATTCGGAGTGAGGCTCTTGGAGAACCAGCCGTCACTGACGAGCCATGTCTCCATGGGGCCTCAGTTTCCCCAACTATGAAATGGGATTGAAAGTACAGCCCCACCTCAGGCACCTGTGCTACGGATTAAGTGAGGCACGAAGTGGAGTGAGCTCTCCACACGTGCCTGCCAGCCGCCTGGTCATTCGTGCAGGCGGAGGTCGCGGTGAGTGCCCTCCGCCCCTCGTGCACCCATGTGTGCGCGCACACACTCACACACACACTTACACACACAAACACACACACACACTCTGCCCACTTCCTGAAGGGGCTCCCAATCTCTGAGCAGAGATCCACCTCTCCCCTCCTCCAGTATGGTCCCCCCCCACCCCCAACTCGCCCGTCAGAGCCCTGCTCGCCCACAGAGTCCACTCAACACAAGCAAGTGTTTTCTTTCCACATTGGGGCTTTTACTTCAATTTGAAGCAGATGGTTGAGCACAGATATGAACAGCTTTGGCCGTTTGAGCAAAGAAAGGAGAAGGCGTTGGCCTCATACGTGCCCCACTCCCCCGCGTACTGGCCCCTCCCGCTGGTCCCTTCCTCCCTCTGCCCCTGCGGACCAGTCAGAGAACGCCGGCCTCCAAGCAGGCGCCATCTCATTTGCCCAACCAGGAGGGCCGGGCCGTAGGCAGGGAGTGTTGGCTGGGGAGCAAAGACCTAGAGCAGGTCCCCGGGGGCGGGGGGTAATAGGTGGTCAATACTGCTTCTTTCCCCCCTTCTCCCCTTCCCATGATGCTCAGTGCCCAGGAGACATTGAGAACCAGGGTCAGAGGCCTGGGCAGCTGGTTAGAGGGAGAGAAGGGGGCCAGGATCTCAGATCCCACTCCCGACAGACACCCAGCCCGCCTCTCCAAGGGGTTTATCTTGAGCCCCAATAGCTGAGGGCTCAGTGTAGAAAGAAGGGTCCAGGTCAGAAGCTCGGGTGCACCCAATGATCACCAAACGCCCATCCTTCCCACGAGCTCTGGTGGAGCTGCTGACCCGACTTTGGCTTGAGACGGAAGGCGGGCACAGGAGGGCCCAGGACACAGGGGGGCAGCGTGGCTCTCCTCTGCGGGGCTTCCTCACCACGCCTTGCTCAGTGTCTCCGTGGTGTCTTTGGCAATGAATCGCTGCAGCCGGAAGGTGGGCCTCGGGCCCAGGCCAGAGGGGGGCTGAGCTCTCCCCTCCCCGCCAGGCAGAGGGCAAAGTGCAGTCACTGGAGTGGCCAGGAGGGCGGGGGGGGGGGGGGCAGCGTGCTCCTGTCTGACCCTGAGAGGCAGTGGTCTGAGCATCGGCGGTGGCACCTTGAAGAAGACGAGGCTGGACTTGGCGAGCTCCCTCCCCCTCAGGCTCGGCTGGAAGGAGGGCCCGCAGCACGTCCTTGGTCCAGCGCAGGGCCAGTCACTCCTGGAAAAAAACAAAACAGCCACCGTCAGGAGCTGCGCCTTCTCGTTCTGACTCGTTTCCAGAGGCCGACCAGGCCCAGGCCCAGCCCCCGCGCTCACTCAGTCCTCACAGCTGCCCTGTGGGCCAGGCAGGGGCTGCAGGAGGTGGATGAGCCAGCATTGGGACCCAGGACTGGCTGCCTCCAGGGGCGACATTGTCCCCTTACCCGTCCTCCACCACGGTGTCACCACCACCATCACCACCTTCACCATGATGACCTCGACCACGTCCACCATGACCGCCACCATCACCACCACCACAACCACCACCACCACCACCACCACCACCTTCACCATGATGACCACGACTACGTCCACCATGACCGCCACCAACACCACCATCAACATCACCACAACCACCACCATCATCACCACCACAACCACCACCATCACCACAACCATCACTACCACCACCACCACCACCACCACCACCTTCAAATGATGACCAGGACCACGTCCACCATGACTGCCACCAACACCACCATCACCATCACCACAACCACCACCATCACCACCTTCAAATGATGACCAGGACCACGTCCACCATGATCACCACCAACACCACCATCACCACCACCACCACCATCACCACCACCACCTTCACCACAACCACCACCACCACCATCACCACCATCACCACCACCACCACCACATCACCAACACTATCACCATCACCACCACAATCACCACCGTCGCCACCATTACCCCCAGCATTTCAGAGCCACTGCTGATGGTGCTGGTTTGGGGGAGTGGGCAAGGCTGCAGGGTTACCAGCAGCTCAGGGACTCCTGGTCCTGAGACCACAAAGCCTGGTCACACCTCTGAGGGATGCCAGGCCGGCCTGCCCCCAGGAGGACGGGGTCCCCGGCCCTCTTCCCTGCCCTGGTCGACAAGAGCACCACACCAGGCGTCAGGGGTGGGCTACTTGCAGCCCCTCCACCTGCAGCTGGATGACCTGAGACGAGTGACATAACTCCTGTGCCTCAGTGTCCTCGTCTGTAAAATGACCACTGGAGCAGGTTGAGAATGTCCAACCTTCCTCTTAAGCATTAGAAGTCAGTCTGAGCCGTGGACCCTAACACAGAACACAGACCCTAACACAGTCTACCTGGAGCATCGGGCCGAGGGGGACACATGGGGAGGGGCCCAGAGTCCAACGCTGCGTCCCTGGGCACCTCGAGAGCCTGGGCGCTGAGGAGCATGGCTCAAAAATCCCTGGGTTCATCCACTTTAAGGTCCTCACGGCCCTCGCCCTCGGAAGCCTCTCTGGGAGCGGAAGGTGGTGCTGCCTGCGAGAAAACTGTCCTGCTCCCAGGAAGGGCCAGGAGACGGGGAAGGCCATGGGGCTGCTGGGGTTTCGTGTGGGGGAGGTCATGGGGCTGCTGGGGTTTCGTGTGGGTTTCGGTGGGGAGGCTCTGTGAGGGCCCCAGGTCCGCCCCACACACGCGAACGGGTAACGGCAGTCCCTTCACCGGGCCCGGCAGGCCCCAAGAGAGCAGTTCCAAACACTTCTCCCCCGATTTGCAGCAACCCTGACCGAACAGCTAAGCACTTATGTTTGAAGCCAAACATCTGTCAGGCACCTCCGCCGTGCCAGGCACTGCCTCACATCCCTCTCAGCGCCAGCCAGGCAGCCCGGCTCCGGCTCGGGGAGGGAAGCCCCAGACGCTGGCAGCGTCAGGATTTGAATCCAGATCGGCAGCGCTAATCCTGCCACCCAGGGGCTGCTCCTGCTGAAACGGAGGCTCGGGAGCCAGGAGAGAGCCAAACCGCCAGGCGGGAGGGCCTGCGGGCCACCGTCCTGGGGTGCCCCCCTCCCCGCGCACAGCAGGCGGCCGGGGGCCGAGGCTGGGTCAAGGCTGGAAGTGGGGTCCCAGCAGGCGGGGCGAGGGAGCTAGGCCAGGAGGCGGGTGTGTCCCCCAGCGAACAGAGGCCGAGGAGGAGCCGGAGGGAAAGTGAGAGCCGGGAGCATCTTGATGTGGTGAGCCCTGGCTCACATCCTCCGGGCCGCTGCGGTGCGTGGCTGGCCCCAGCAGGAATCTGCTTTCTGTTACCCGGTCTGAGGAGGAGGATTAAGAGGCAGGAAAGGAAGCCCGTGGGGATGGCACTGAGTCTGTGGTCCACGGGGTGATTTACAGCCCACGTCATCCTGGCGCTGGATGCCTGGGAGGGCCCCGCTGGGGACAGCGGAGTTCCTTTCTTGTTCGGCTGGCCTGCGGTCATGGGGGGGGGGAGGGAGACGGGGGGGGGGAGGACGTGAAAGGCTGGGTCGGCTGGAGTGGCCCCAAGACCTCTATCAGCTCTCCGGCCCCACTGAAGCCAGGGCTACCCCCCAAGAGCAAAGCAGATGAGGTTTCTCTGGCCAAGAGCCGACCTTCGACTGCTGACCCCACCCTTTCCCTCGAGTCTACACCGGACCTGTGTCCCCGCCACCCCGCTGGGCCCCGGAACCCCAGCACAGGCGTCGCCCGTCCCGGGAAGCCGTACGCGGGCTGGGGCACGGTGGGAAGAACCCTGGGAGGCCCGACGGGCCGGGACCTTCTCCGGGATCACCCAGCTGTGTGACCTTGGGGCGCGACCTCCCTCTCTGTGCTTTCCATCCTTCGCTGGTGCGGCGAGGGGGCTGGCGTCTGTGGGTCTGCGCTCCCCAGAGGGTGCTCGGCGGCGGCACGCGAGGCAGGTGAGACGGATCTCGTGTTTGGGAGACATCACAGGCTCATGGAAAGTCACTACGGCCACGCGCCCAGGAAAGGCTCTGGGAGGTCCCGCCGTGGAGAAAGTGGCTTTATTCACCCAGCGTTTCCCGAGCTCACTCGCTCGATGATGCGACTGCAAGGGCATCATGAGGAGACACTTACTCAGCCTTTGGGTAAAGTAAAGCTTCTTGAAGGCGACAAAAGGCCCCGGGAAATCTCAGGAACGGCAGTGAAGGGATTGCAAGCCTCAGTCTGCAGTCTGGGGGCCTTCCCTCCGGGTTCCCGCCCTGACCAGCACGAGGCCACTCGCACGGACCGGCTCCTTTCCTGCCTGACCACCCTCCGGCCCGGCTCTCAGCATCACAACCCCAATCGCCTGGCGGAGACCTCGACTGGCGCAGCCTCGGCCCGATTTCTTCCCCTGGCCCAGCGGTCGGCAAGCTCATTCGTCAACACAGCCCAATGTCAACAGCATGACGATTGAAATTTCTTTCGAGAGCCACATTTTTTTAAACTTAAACTTCTTCTAACGCCCACTTCTTCAAAACAGACTTTCCCAGGCCGGGGTATTTTGTGGAAGAGCCACACTCCAGGGGCCAAGGAGCCGCATGTGGCTCTTGAGCCTCAGTTTGCTGACCCATCAGCTCTGGCTGTAGCTTTTCTATACCGCAGGGTGTGTTTCCTATTTCAAATATAACATTTGAGCGTTTTTTGTCGCTGTGCCTGTGCTTTAGGGGAGCGTTTGGGAGTTACTGTGAATCCTGAAATAATTCTGCACCCTTTCTGCTCCTGTGCACGCCCAGTGTCCCGTTCCTGATTGCAGCTCCGCTGCTCGCCAAGCTTGCCTCTGGCTCTCAGCGGGCTGCTTTCCCCTCTTGACCACTTCCGTGGGCTGCAGGGTAATTCCGCCACATCCGGGCATTACCTAAAGACAATCACATCTGCGTTCGGCATTACTCTGTCTTCTAAATTCATTTTCAGTCACTGGTGTCCACTTTATCTGCTTAGCCCATGGGTGGGCAAACTTTTTGACTCGAGGGCCACCATGGGTTCTTACACTGGACCGGAGGGCCGGAACAAAAGCAACCTGACCATGCTGGCACTCTCATCTTGGGCTGCTGGTGAAGAAGCAGAGGGGAGAGCAAGAGAACCCTCCGCTCTTTCGGCTCCACAGGCCGTAGTTTGCCCACGGCTGGCTTAGCCATTTCCCACTATTTTCAAATGAGACATTTTCCTATAGCTAAGCAATTCGGACGCAGCCTTCGGCCTGCAGAAGAAGTTACCCCATGGGATTGAAATTCTGAAAGGTCTTTTTTTTTTTTTTAATTGGTTTGTTTGTCCTAAAAAGAGAAGTCAGGTTTCAGGCGTTCTTTTGAAACTAAACTATGGTAGACAAGCAAGGAGGACATGGGGGAAGGTTTTCGGAGACCCACACTGTAAAGCTTTATTTCCCCTTTCACTTTTACGTACACCAGAATGTGGGCCGGAAAGGGGGGGGGGGGTCCGTGTCCCATTCTGAGCGCCGGACACTGGGGTTTGTTCATCTTGGCCACAACGTCAGTGGTTCCTCTCCCCAGGCCTCGGTTTCCTCACTGTCATTTTATTGTTTTAAATATATGTTCATAGATTTCAGAGAGGAAGGGAGGCGAGAGAGATAGAAACATCAATGATGAGACAGAATCACCGATCGGCTGCCTCCTGTACGCCCCCCTCCCTGGGGACTGAGCTCACAACCCGGGCATGTGTGCTTGACCGGAATCGAACCTGGGACCCTTCAGTCTGCAGGTGGATGCCCTGTCCACTGAGCCAAACCGTCTAGGGCTCGGTTTCCTCATTTTTAAGTGAGCACAGTGGTAGGACCCACTCCCTCGTTTACAAAGAACCGCTTTGACAATGAGCCGGGCCCCGTCGGGCCTGGCGTGCGAGGCGCCGGAACGCCCCGGCCTGCTTTTCCGCAGAGAGCTGGCTCCTCAGTTTGACTAACTGGCGTCTGGACACGTAGACTAGACAGGCTGAAAGGCCTCACAGCAAGGAACCAGAGACAGTCACTTTGAACCAACTGCCATCTTGAGCGATTTGATGTCAATGTATTCTTTATAAAAAAAAAACACACACACACAAACACGATTTTAAAAATCGCATTCAGTCACGTCCATCATCTGATGAATGGATAACCAACGCGTGGGGTACTCGTGGGATATTTACACCCATGGAATACTACGTGGGCATTAAAAAGGAAGGAGGTACCAACACACATGATCGAACGAGATAAGCCTTGAAGGCAGCGTGCTAAGTGAAAGGAGCCAGACCCAAGAAGCCACCTCTGTTTGATTCCGTTCACACCAAATGTCTAGAACAGGGAGCTCTATGGGTTAACCGTTGCCCGGGGTTGGGGCTGGGGGAGGAATGCGGGAGGGAGTGATCGCTAAAGCACAGGGCTTCTTTTCAGGCGGGTGACAATGGACTGCGGCAACGGTTGCATGTTCTGTGAAAACACGACAAACCACTGAACGGGTGAACTGATCTCGGTAATAGCTGTTACAATTTTTTTAATCTGCGTAAGTAGCACATGTTATAGAAAAATTAGGGCCAAAACCGGTTTGGCTCAGTGGATAGAGCGTCGGCCTGCAGACTGAAAGGTCCCGGGTTCGATTCCGGCCAAGGGCACGTACCTTGGTTGTGGGCACATCCCCGGTGGGGAGTGTGCAAGAGGCAGCTGGTCGATGTATCTCTCTCATCGACGTTTCTAACTCTCTATCCCTCTCAATTCATCTCTGTGTAAAATCAATAAAATATATATATTTAAAAAAAGAAAAATTAGGAACTACAGAAGAGTGAACGGAAAGGAAAAAAAAAGGAAATCACCCCCATCTCCCCATCAAGAGGAAACCACGGGCAGCGCTGGGTGCCCCTTTCCCCAGGCGACATGGCGGGCACGGAGCTTAATAAAGTAGAGTTATGCCGCGCACACTGCGCCGTGAGCGGTGTTTATACTTCCCCCAGCAGCCCATGCGTCCTCGCACTTGGCAGATCGGCTTCCACACCTCCCCGAGGGCCGGCTTCGCGGAGGTTATTCTGGGCACACGCGCTCGGGCGGGCGTCCGGCCTCCGAACTTCCCAGGGCACTGGAGGCAGGTACGACCAGGCCACCCCAGCGCCTCCCGCCCGCCCGCCCACCCGCCCGGCCGGGGCGCCACGGGCGACAGGCGGGAAATTTACGAGCAGCCGGAGTTGGCCGCGGTGTGCCGAGGGCAGGAACATGGCGTGAATCAAGGATCACACTGTGTCCGGGCCGGGAGGGCCGGGGAGGCCTCGGCGGCGTCTGCGAGCTGCGAAGTGACGGCCAGAGCCCCTGGTGAGCCAGGAGGATCTGCCTGGGGACCGTGAGCTGGGAGAAAAAACTCATTTACTCAACAAAGATTTATTGAGTTCCTCCTGGAAGCCAGCTCTGTGACAGGCACCGGGGCTCTGGGCCCTTTCCCGGGGCCGTGTTCAGCCCGGCTCCCGGGGGAAAGCTGCAAACCGCTGCTGCTGGGAAATGCCGTGGGGTCCACCCATCCCCGATCCGCTCCGTTCCCAGGCCACTGACCAGCTGAGCTGGTGGGGATCCCGGCCGCCACGGCGAACAGCGGCCCGAGCTGCTCAGAGGCCTCCCTGCCCCACACGCCCCAGCTCCCAGGTTGGGCATGGGTGGGTCTGGCAGGCCAACCTCTCACCGACTGAGGCCAGGGGTCTGCCAGGCCTCAGGGCCAGCCGGTGTCCTGCAGAAGAACTTTCCTTCCAGTGAGAAACGGCCACCGTCAGACAACACGGGGGATGAGAGCCGGCGGCCCCGGGGCCCCTCGTGTGCCAAGGCGCTCGGAGGGAGCTGGGTCTTGGGGTTCCTGTCCCTGCACGGCTCCCTGTACACCCACACCGTCCTGGAGCCTCGCTTGGGGTGCCCGCTGCCCCCCGAAAGGAGAGCTCCAGGCGGAAGAGGTTTTGGTGGCTGGAACCCCGCCATCTCCCCGTCCAGGGCAGGGGGGCCGGCTCCAGCCCCGCCTCTCAGCCCCTGGCTCCCAGCTCCATGGCAGGTGGAGAAACCCCCCTCCCCAGTCCCCCAAGTCCCTCCGTGCCACAGATCACTGTGGAGCCGCTGCCATCGCTCCCTCGCTCCCCCCTCGGACCTCCAACCAGAGCCCCTGGGGGGTCTTCCACTCCTGGTCCTCCCCCAGGCCTGGGAACAGCAGCGATCGGCCCCGCGCTCGGAGCCCCCATCATTCGGACCTCCCTGCACCCCTTCGCACTTGTGGTCGCACCCAGTCCCCCTTTCGTTTTGCAGACTAGGAAATGGGGCCTGAGCGGCCTCCCCCCTCCCTCGCCCCGGGGGGTCACCCTGCAGGGATGCAGCAGAGCCTGGCCAAGCCGGACCCCTGCAGAGTTCAGGGCCTGCCCTGGCAAAGGGGACTGGCAAGTCCCCAAACCATCCACCCAGCCGTCGTCGCCGCCGCCGGGCCAGGCCGGGCCGGCGTCCTGGGTTCTAAGAAAATCTCAGCCCTCGTTCCCTGGAGCCTGAGGGGAGGTGGCTGGCCCGGCAGTGCTGGCGCTGGCAGGGCCGGGCCGGAGCTCACACGGAGCCCGCCCGCCGGGCTGCGAGGGGCCAGGGAGACGGCGGCCCCGCCGCGCTGACTCCTTCCTGGGCGGCAGGCCACGCTCGCCGGCTGCCAATCTCTGTTCCTCTCTCCCCGCCCCGCCCGCCCGTGTGTCTCCGTGCCAGCTCCCTCTTGGCCTCCCCTGTGTTTGTCTCTCCGCGTCCATCAGCCTATCTGTCTTCCTCGGCCCCCCACCCACCCCCCGCGCAGGGCACCGCGAGGGTCGGGCTGGCCCGGCGACGCCTGCGGCCCAGCTGCTGCCGCGGCCCATCTGCTTCCCATCCGGCGACGCCGTCCGGCCCATCCCACCCGGCCGCCCGAGGCTCCTCCAGACCCAGAAGCTCAAGGACCCGCGACCTTGCCCAGAGCCGGAGGAGGCGCCGCCGGCTGGCGGGGAGCGGGCAGCTGTGCAGACAGGGGGCCGGCCAGGTGAGGAAGGCCCGCTCTCTCCCGCCTCCACACCACACAGACGCACACAGCCCCCCAGCCGCAGGGTCCCGGGATCCCCATCAGGCTGCCTCCTCAGGGCCCGGCTGCTCCCCGTCTCTGCTCTGCCCCCCCCCCCCCCCCAGGCCTCACCGCAGCGTGACAGCCGGAGTGACGGGGCGCCAGCCAGACAAGCCACGCACTGCCCACGGGCTGGCCGCCGGCTCTGCGCACAGACCGCGGCGCGTCTCCCCAGGAGGACGGAAGACTCCAGCTCCGGGTCTTTCAAGATGAGGGGCGGCAACAATGGGGCGGCTGGGAGAGAGACCACAGGGTCCCTGGACAGCCCAAACAGACCAACGATTCCTGCAAACAGCGTGACAATGCAGCTTTAAGATGAGAAAAACACCCCCCCACACACACACACACACACACTCCCATCCCTGCCCATCACCCCTAAGCCCTGCACAGACAGACTCTGGAGCCAGCATGGGACTCAGCAGGCACGGGGCAGCTCTGCTCGGGGGCTCTTGACTCACTACCACCCCGACCACTAGCGACAACACGAAAGTAGCTCCCAGATGCATAAGGGAGAGGCCACAACCGGAAAGAGAAACAGTTCTTTCACCCACACTCATGCACACACACACACATACACACACACACACACACACTCCCCACACACCCACGGGTGTGAGCATGTCCGACTCAGCGCAGTGGCTACCGGCACCAGCTATGGCAGCAGGCAGCCTCTGAATCCTGACTTCCCCATTCTACCAGCTGTGTGACTTCGAGCAGGTTGCTTCACCTCTCTGTGACTCCGTTTCTTGATCTATAAAATGGTAATAACAATCATCTTTCTGCATGAGATAGTGAGCAAGATTAAGGAACACAGTGGCTACAAAGCCTAGCACTCAGCATTGGGCAGCCACACGTCAGAGCGCACACATACACACGTGTGTGTGTGTGTGTGTGTGTGTGTGTGTTTACATGTGTGTCTCCTCCCCACCCCCCGTTTGCTCCCCAGGGCAGGCACCGTGTCCCACTCAGAGTGCCAAGGCCCCACTCAGTACAGGGCACAGAGGCGCTGCCCCATCAGCTACTGCGGATGACAACTGGGAAACATTACGTCCTTGAGCTTCCATTATTCCAGGCATTTGGCAAATAATACCTTCTGAGTGTTTTAGACCAAGCCAGGCTCCAGTCAAAGCACGGGGGCTCCTGCGGTGAGCAGAACACACGGGGCCCCGGCCCCCCCTCCCCCCCACGCCGACATCCCAGGGGGAGCAAGTTCCCCCGAGGAAAGGAAGCCTCTCGCTTGCCGTGCCAAACGGCGCGGGCAGGTCCTTTCCCGGAGCGGATGCGCCCCCCCCCCGCACGCTCAGCCAGATGTTACCGCCTGAACCTCAGCTTCCTCTTGACAACTCAGGGTCAAGCCCAGGCGCATCGGCCCGCAGAGGACCCCCCGGGTCCCCGGGACCTGCCGGGGGGGGGCCCTTTGCCCCGACGCTCACCGGCCCCGGGTCCCGTGGCTCTTCTCCGCCTCTGGCGCTGCGCCGCGTGCTCTGCTGTTTCTTCCCGGACGGGCAGGCCCCCGGCTGCGGTGCTGGGTGCCGTCCCTGCACCGGCTCCAGGAGCCGGCCTCCCGCGTCCACAGGTCGCTTCTGCGCAGCCGCTCTGACCGGAGACGCCGGGGAGTCTCGCCCGGGAGCACGGACTGCGAGCAGCAGGTCCCGCGGGTCTCCTCGCTGCCCGTGTGCGCCCCGTGCCTGCCTGCCTCGCGTGTCGCCCCATGTTCCGAAGGGCGGGGCCCTCGCTGGCTCTCCGAGGGACCCGGCACCCAGAACACTGCCTGGCACGCAGCAGACGCTCAGAGCTATTGGCACGGGGCCTTCCTGCTCTCTTCATCTTCCTCTGCTCGTGTAACCACAGAGACCGATCACGGGGCGTGGGTGGGCAGTGAGAGGGGTGTTAGAGGCGGTGGGTTTGCGGGTCCGGCCCTGCAGGCTGCCCGCCCCCGTCCTGCGTGCGTGGCGGTGGCGGGTGCAGCAGCACACCACGGTCATGGAGGGGCGGGCAGTTCTCAGCAGCGCTGGGTGGCCGGCCTCCGTCTGGGCGGGCTCACGGGCGGCCCCCATGGGCCCGTCTCTAAGTGCTCCTGACACCCCCCCGCCCCCCCGGGGAAGAGGGGCAGCTCTGAACCCCTCAGAGGCCTTGAGTCATCGCCCAGCCTGCACCCCCTTCCCAGCTGGATGGGCACTCGGCCCGCTGAAGGTGAGGCCCTGCATCTGATCCTGACAGATGGCGCTCACAGATGTGCCAGCACACCTGGGCAGGTGTGAAACGCGCCTCTCTCTCTCTCTCTCTCTCTCTCTCTCTCTCTGTCTCAGCGGACGGAAGAGGGGCAGAGCCGGTGCCCTTTGCCTGGCACCGGAATCAAGCCCTTGGTCAGCAACCAGTCTGGCATTCCCTCTCACGTCTCTGGGTGGCGAAGGGACACTCGGGGACCCTGTGCCCACCTTCCTGACGGAGCAGCCGAGTCCTCCGGGAAGCCCTCGGCCGGCTGACAAGCCCTCTCCTGGCCTGTTTCCCGGAGCCCTCCTCCCCCGCGGACACCGTTCCCCTGCTGTAGGAACAACCCTGAGCTTGCTGCGGGCAAGGGCCTGAGACTACAAGGCTCCCAGGGGGCTGGCCTGGGAGGCAGACCCAACTCTCCCGGCTCCAGGCCCCGGGCTGCCAGACACCTCCTGCTGCTCACACCTCCCCCGCGGAGGACAGTGAGGTCGGGATTCGGGACCCTGCCTGGACCCCATCCAGCCGCCAGCTGTGCGACCTGGCGATCCGGGTCCCAGCCCGCGCGTCGGCCCCAGGGTCCGTGACGGGCCCTGAGGAGGCTGCCATGGGGGTCCAGAGAGGAACGGGCACGAACTGGCTCTGCAAACGGTGCAGTGCTGGGCACAGGCACAGGCCGCCGGCGCTCCACCGGCCCTCGGTTGGCAGGGCTGCGGCAAGGGTGGGCAGGCTGGCGGAGGTGGGCTCTGCCACGGTGAGTGAGGCAATGACACTGGTTAGCCTAGCTGTGGGCAAACTACGGCCCACGGGCCAGATCCGGCCCGTTCGACTGTTCTATCCGGCCCGCGAAGCCGAAAGAGCGGAGGGTTCTCTTGCTCTCCCCTCCGCTCCTTCACCAGCAGCCCAAGATGAGAGTGCCGGCCCTCCGGTCCAGTGTAAGAACCCATGGTGGCCCTCGAGTCAAAAAGTTTGCCCACCTCTGGACTAACCGCACGGGGTGGGTAGGGGTGGGGGATCGCTTGTCCCAGGTGAGGGTCAGCCCTCCAGGGATGAGCCAGCCGACCGTGCACCCCGCCGTCTCCCCAGCCGAGAGACCTGCACGTCTTCCTCAGTTTCAGGAGGAGCCCAGACTTCACGGAAGGTGGGGGATGTCCAGGCGGGACTGGCTGAATTGGTGAGGAGACGTGCCCTCCGTCCGAGGCGAGGCCCACACCCGGCCTCGGGGTGCCCACCGTGTGAGGAAGAGGCGTGCGGTGCGCTGGCAGCCGCTTGGGCGGCCGTGCGGTGAGGACCCAGGGCCTGGGGCCCAGGAAGCAACCTCCTCCCTTCAGCCTTCCACGCAGGGAGGAGCAGGGGCCCCTGGGGGTTTGAGCTGCTGCTCGAGGGTTTCCTGTGATATCTGCAAAGCTTTCCTCGCCGATTCCAGGGGGAAAGGCACCAGCTTCCCGGACAGAGGTCTGGGGGAGCCCTGGCCCCCCTCGGGCTCCGTCCGGAGGCCCCTGGCTCGCCCTTCCCTAGAGTCTTTGCCGACAGCACGGCAGAGCCGGCCCCCATGGTGTGCATGTTAGCTGAAGGAAGTGTGTGTGGCTATTCGGGGGCCCTACTGTGTGACACAAAGATGGAAAGGCTCCCGGTCCAGCTTGAGAGGCAAGCCCCAGTTAACACGGTGTGAGGAACGCAGTGCATTGGTCATACCCCATCATGTAGCAGCACGTAACAGGTCGCCTACAGATACACTCCAATGTACCGACAGTGCACGAATGCTAACGCATCGCACGATGGGGCGCCTCAGAATAGGACACTTTCTACCATGACCTCATGGCGGGTCACCTGACGCTCTCCTGAATTAGACGGGACACCCCCCTGTGGGGAGCGCGGCGGCGGGGGGCCGTGCCACGCGGCCCTGGGAGGAGGCTGCGGCAGGGGTCAGGGAGGGCTTCCAGGAGCTGAGCCTTCCAGAAAGAGCAGGAGCCGGCCAGACAGGGGCGAAGGCACGCCAGGCGGCAGGGGTGGCATGAGCGCAGAGGTCATAAATAGCCCCTCTGTGCGCGAGGAGTTCCGTGTTGCCGGGGTGTAAACTGGGACACAGGGAGAGACCGGCGGGAGCCAGGTTGCTGAGGAGGCGGGACGGGTGTCCTATGAGGAAGTCCGGCCTCTGCCCTCGGCCTGTGAGGAGCCCCTCGGGGTGCTGAGCAGGCCAGTGAGGCGGCGAGACCCGGCTCTCGGCAGAGCTGCTGGGAGGGGCTCGGGTGGGGACAGACCAGCAGAGGAGCACTGGCCACTGGGGGCGGCAAATTCCGGGCAGAGGGTAGAGGGCCTTGATGAGGGGAATGGGTCCTACTTTGCTTTCTGAAATATTTGCACCAGGAGCTCAAGGAAGGCAAGGATTTGTACTTCCCCTGGGACCAGCTTTCTGGCTCTCCGGGGCAGGAAGAAAGGGGACCACCTGCTCCAGGGCAGGCGGGAGCCAGGACCTGCCGGCGCCCCCCCCCCCCATCCCACGCCCCCCCCACTGTGCTGGGCCCAGCGGCTAAGGCCAGGCAGTGGGCAGTGCAGGCCCAATCACCCCTGTCTTCCTGCCCACCCTCCCCCCATGTTCCTCTTGAACGGTGGTCCCCAATCTTTTTTTGGCCACGCCCCACCTAAGCATCTCTAAAATCCTGATGCCGCCCTTCCCCTTAGGACGAATAATGCTTGTTATTCAAAAAGTGAACTGCTATCCACATGGAGGAAGCCCAGGCCATTAGTGCCTCCAAAGAACATGGCGTCCATGAAAGAGAAAAACAGAAGAACAAAGGGCCGTGGAGGTGCTGAGTAAGAAATCACTAACAGACTGCTAAAAATAATAATAACATGAAGTGATATGAAAAACAGCAAGGTGTCACCCAAAACATATAATAGAGAACTGAAATGCATAAATAAATATGTCACAATATACACTGAGTGGCCAGATTATTATGATCTCTGAACCCATAATAATCTGGCCACTCAGTGTATATCCTATATAATAAAAGGATAATATGCAAATTGTCCCCTCGACCAGGAGTTCGACAAGCAGGCAGGCCGGCCAACCATCCATGTCCCCTCCCCCTGGCCAGGCTGGCCGGACCCTACTCATGCATGAATTCATGCACCGGGCCTCTAATACACACACACACACACACACACACACACACCAAATGGCCAGATTATTATGCATTCAGAGATCCATAATAATCTGGCCACTCAGTGTACCTTTATATATTCTATATGAGACCCCTAGAACCATAAGAAATGCAAAAAATAACAGCTCATTCTCGAATTGCATCCCCCTTAAAAAATCAAACTGCCCCCCTGTGGGGCGTGTGCCCCACGTTGGGAACCACTGATCCAGAAGCAATTTCTGGTCGCGAGGCCAACACCACATCACCGCCAGGGGCCTGGGCCGGCGGCCACTCCTCTCCCCAGGTCCTCCCCGCGGGCCCCACCACGAACAGCCTTGCAGGCAGGAGACATGGGAGGGAGGGTGGGGTTCACAGCACAATTTCACTTTCGTTTTGGGCCTTGGATCCCTCTAGCGACCGGGAGGCTGGGTGGGCACCTCCCAGACAACACCCTGCAGCAAGGCCACCCAGGCACGCAGCCAAGCTCGCTGCCGAGTCCGGACCCAGACTCCTGCCCGGCGAGGCCCCGGCGGGGAGGGGGTGGGGGGGCTCCTCGGCCTGCACTGAGCCCTCAGAGGATAAACACAAACACCGGGTCCTGCTGAGCGGCCATCTCTCTGGCTGACACTGGAGGCGAGCGGAGAGGACGGCGAGGAGAGTGAAGTCCGGCCTGAGCGGCACAGACGCCCTGCAAAGCCCGGCGTTTCGTTTGTGCAAACCTGGCCACCCCCAGCAGCCCGGTGACAGCCTTTTTCCACTGCCGGGGTGGGGGCTGCGGAGCTTCTGGGTCTGATGCAACTGGGGGGGGGGGGGCAGGCAGTGTGAAAGGGGTACAGGGACTTGAGAAAATAAAGGGGAAACCTCCAGTCCCCTGACCTGTGCACCCCCCACTTCACCCCATCCCATCCCATCACCTCCACCTGACAGCTGGGAGGCGCCTCCTCACCTCCACTGGCACCCAGGCCTGCCGCTCAGCTCCTCCCCTCCCCCGGGACCCGGGGGGCAAGGAAGGTGGCCAGGCCTTGGCCTCTCCTCTCCTCCCCACTCTGCCCCCCCCCCCCCCCCGCTGCCAGCCCAGCCGCAGCCCCCCACGGGCCCCCAACAGGCTACCGGAGACCGCTCCCAGGAGGTGCCCGGATCCAGGCAAACGTCTCCCACAATGTTGGCAGCGGTGGCAGCCAGTTCTTTAAAAAGGTCCCATGTCATTCTGCAATCAGCCGGGCGACCCAGGACCTGGGGTGTGTGTATTAATACCTTGTTCTCCCAGCGCGTCCCGTGTTCTTTCTTTTTAAAAAAAATATATATATATTTTATTGATTTTTTTTTTTACAGAGGAAGAGTAAGGGACAGAGTCAGAAACATCGATGAGAGAGAATCATCGACCAGCTGCCTCTTGCACACCCCCCACAGGGGATGCACCCGCAACCAAGGCACATGCCCTAGACCGGATTCGAACCCAGGACCCTTCGGTCCGCAGGTTGACGCTCTATCCACTGAGCCAAACCGGTTTTGGTGCCCCGTGTTCTCTCTGATGGGCTGATGGGGGGTCTCCCTGCTGCCTCTGCCCCTCCCTCCCTCCCTCCACACGGGGACGCTGCTCACATCTGGGTGTCCCGTGCACGGCGGTGCGCTCTTTCCGCTGCACACGCTGCCGGCCTGGGCCCTGCCCGCGCCGGGTCCTCCTGTCCCCTCGTTCTCTCCTGTCCCCTCACGCTGAGGTTTTGCAAACACAGTCACTTCCAACCATCCCCGATTTTAACAGCTTTGAGAAGAAGAAGGAGGAGGAGGAGGAGGAGGAGGAGGGAAAAAAAAGGTTCAGCAGCAGCACGCAGGGTAACTAATTAGGTGGCCTCGGGGCACCTCGGGGGAGAAGGAGAGTCACGGCGGCGGCGTAAGAAGAGGAAGAAACAACATTAAAAAAAGAAAACACGGGGGAGCAGAAATAAAAACCAGAGATAAAACGTCCGGAGCAAACACAGCGGCGCCTGAGCAGCGCGCTCGCCCCAGCCGCCAGCTTTTACTGCGTCCAGCCCTGTTATTCATAAGCGCGCTTCCTCTCTCACAAAGGACCTTTTGCACGGTTCCCCCGCTGCCTCCGAACCAGCTGCTCGCGCCGTTGTATCCTGAGTGATGATGAGGCTCTGAAAGGGTGTTTTGGGAACAGATGGCCAGGGGAGAGCTGGGGAATGTGCCAGCAGCGGGCCGGGCGGGCTGCCAAGGCCTGCGGTGACTGAGTGCTTGGGCTTCCAGCTCGCGTGCTTTCCCTGCCCTCTGCCCTCCGTGGCGCCAGCAGGCCTTCCCAGCGAGAGCTCGGAACATCTGGAGTCTGGGGCTGCCAGGAGGGGGGGCCGCCGCGGCGGCGGCGGCGGCGGGCGGGGGACCCTCTGTTCCAGCGGAGCTCCCATGGACTCACCGCCGGGCCCGCCTCGCAGAGCAGCTAATCAAAACCACCGCGCCCGCCGCCGAATGGGAGCCAGGCGCGCTCCCAGCTGCAGCCGGGAGGCCGCCGGCGGCTTAACCCGGTGTCAGGCCTCTCTGCCGCCAGCGGCACGGTGGGGCCGGGGACACCCCCCCCCCCGGCCCACCCCACCCCGTACCACCCCCAGCGCCACCGCCGCCGCCGGTGGGGCACTGGCTCCCCGCAGCTTAATGAGGCCTCCGCGTGCTGCAGCCCGGCTGCTTAGACCAGACCGCGGCTCCCGGAGGCCCGCACCCGGCTCTGCTGGGCCCGCCGGGGCGCAGGCCACCCTGGGGGACTGGGTGTCCGCCTCAGGACCGGATGGGCCTCGGGAGCTGAAGGGCTCGGGCTTTGGGACCAAGAGACAGACTTGTAACGGCTCCTCTGCTTCCAGCCACCTGGCCTCGGGCAAGAGCCTTTCTCCCGGCCTCAGTTTCTCCCCCTGCGCTTCGGGGCACCGTAGAGGTCGCCTATGCGAGGTGCCTGGCACCGAGGGTCCTTACCACGCAGCCAGTGTGACGGGTGGGGGCACAATCTGTCTATCAGCATCGTTTCTGCATGACACCGGCGCCGTGCGTGTTCTCCTGCTGGGAGCCCGTGAACTTGAGAAGCCGAAGGGCTTCTGGTTTGGCTGCACGCTGGCCCCCGAGTTAAGGTGCAGGGGCAGGAGTTGGGCCTCACGTGGGCTACAGAGGGAAGAACCCCCGCCCCCCCCCGCTCAGAGCTGCTGGCCCTCGCCTGCATCCTGGCCGGCCGGTCACGCACCCAGCCCTGGGGGCTGCCCTTCTCTGAGACGTTCCCTCCTGGGGTTCCACGCAATGTTATCCGGTAGCCGTAAGTCCGTGAGATTTCCTTCCTGGCGCTCACAGCACACGCCGGCCCTTTCTCATAAGGGAGGGGTCCTGTTCAGTCCTCCCAGCCAGGCGGCACAGAGAGCACGTGGGCTCTCACTTTCGGGGTGGGAGGGCGGGGGTCAGAGAGGGTAGGTGGCATGCCCCAGGACGCACAGCTAGGAAGTGCCACGGTCATCGGGACTCAGATGCAGGTCCCCGGCCCCAAAGCCCCACACGTCACCTGCTTCGGGATCTTAGCGAGGGTCTCCCTGCCGTGTGCCTCAGTGTTAAACGGCAGCACCACCGGGAACTGAGGAGAGCGGCAGTGTCCTTTCGACCTGGCCTCCAACTACACAGACATTTTCCTCCAGGTCCCCGGAGGGAGGGGACAGCCTCTGCGGGGGCTGCCGGGGGGCAGGGGGGGGCGCCCCGGCTCAAAGAGGGCCTCCCGGGGCTCTCTGAGGAGCCTGCATTCCAAAGGCTGATCAGTTGGAGCCTTAAAGGGGGGCTCCCACGTCCCCTGATGGGTTAGTTCTCATTCACTACGAGAGGCCCGATGCACGGAATGTGTGCAAGGGGCTTGGCCCCCGGCGGCCTCGGCCTCGGCCCCCCGCCCACCGTGGCCGCTGCCTCAGCCCCCGAAGCCCCGGCTCCATCCAGAAGGTCTTTCCGGAAGGACAACCGGAAGGACGCCCGGTCTAATTAGCCTATTACACTTTTATTATTATGGTCGCCCAAGACCTCACATTTTCTTTATCTTTTTTAATATATTTTATTGATATTTTACAGAGAGGAAGAGAGAGAGATGATAGAGAGCTAGAAACGTCGACGAGAGAGAAACATCTACCAGCTGCCTCTTGCACACCCCCTACCGGGGATGTGCCCGCAACCAAGGTACATGCCCTTGACGGGAATCGAACCCGGGACCTTTCAGTCCGCAGGCTGACGCTCTACCACGGAGCCAAACCGGTTTCGGCGAGACCTCACATTTTCATTCATACACAGCATGTTAGGGGTCTGTGAGTCCATGTCAGGAGGGGAGCGATTTGAAAAGGAGAGAGGAGGGGGGAGGTGAAAACCACGGGAAAGGGGAGAGGAGAGCAGCGCCCCAGCCTCTGCCCGCACACACCGTGGGACCGACCCCCCGGGACGCCCGAGGGCAGCGGGAAGGGCGCTGAGCTCACCTGGGAGGCTCCCGCCCCTGGTCCCTCCAGCCAGTCCCTCCCTGCCAGGCGTGTGGGCTCACGGTGTCAAATTGAGAGGAGAAACAGCAGCTGAGAGAGCACTCCGTGTTAGCACAAACAGCTGGTGACAAACGTCTATGTAATTGGAATGCCAGAAAAAATAAACTGCATCCATTTTTATGACAAGAAGGAAATTTGATGGTGATTTCCCACCCCCCGTTTTCCCAGCATAGACGCACGCTGTGGGCTTTGAGAGCAAATGGTGTTTAACTCCACAGCGTGGCAGGCGGGCTTGGAGACACAGCCTCCTCTCACCCAGCGCACTTCCAGGGGGGGCGGGGGCGGGCAGGCCAGGAAGCGGCGAGAGCCCGGACACCCCTCTCCCAGGGTGACCCCGGGATCCAGCCTGGCTTTCATTCTCTGTGAGGTGGGGCACGCCGGCACCGAGGATGCAGGGCTGTGGCAGGAGGAGTCAGTGTGTGTGTGTGTGTGTGTGTGTGTGTGTGTGTGTGTGAAGCAGTAAGCACCACGCTTGGCTCGGAACCCAGGCTCTGAGGGCATCAGGGGAGCTCAGTGTTCTAGGGTGCGCGGGGTCTCCACAGTCTCTTCGGGGGACTTCGCAGTCCTGTGACGGGCAGAGGGGCACGTGAGGAACACATTTCGCCATGTGGACAGCAAAAGGGGCTGCGGAGACCTCAGACCCAGAGGTCTACCTGGGAAGGGCCTTAGAAATCACTTCCAGCAACAGCTCACCGGACAGAAGGGGAGACTGAAGCCCCAATGAGGCGACCATGTACTCGGCAGGGGGACGGAGCCAGGACAGGGCGCGCTGGGGGCACGAGAGGCCCTGCGATCAGAGGGGTGGGTGCTCTGGAGACTCGCTCACACGCTCGGGGGCTTGGGAACAGCCCTCTGGAAGCCTGGGCTCGGCCACCCAGACAGTAAGCAGCCCTTCGGAACACCAGATCCCACGGACCGCCAGCCCCACACCAACCTGCCACCCCAGCTTGACCCCAGGCCCGAAGCTACAGACGTCGGCACCCGAGACATTCTTCCGAAGAGGAGCCAGGCCGGTCTCACACGTGCCCCCGGCACAAAAGGCCTACCCCACCCAGAGGTCGGCAGGAAGAGGAAGGCGGGAGCAGCAGGAGCAGAAGGAGCAGCAGGAGCAGAGGGAGCAGAGGGAGCAGAGGGAGCAGAGGGAGCAGCAGGAGCAGAGGGAGCAGAGGGAGCAGAGGGAGCAGAGGGAGCAGAGGGAGCAGCGGGAGCAGCAGGAGCAGAGGGAACAGAAGGAGCAGATGGAGCAGCAGGAGCAGAGGGAGCAGAGGGAGCAGAGGGAGCAGAGGGAGCAGAAGGAGCAGAGGGAGCAGAGGGAGCAGAGGGAGCAGAGGGAGCAGCAGGAGCAGAGGGAGCAGAGGGAGCAGAGGGAGCAGCGGGAGCAGAGGGAGCAGAGGGAGCAGAGGGAGCAGCGGGAGCAGCAGGAGCAGAGGGAGCAGAGGGAGCAGAGGGAGCAGAGGGAGCAGAAGGAGCAGAGGGAGCAGAGGGAGCAGAGGGAGCAGCAGGAGCAGAGGGAGCAGAGGGAGCAGAGGGAGCAGCTGGAGCAGAGGGAGCAGAGGGAGCAGAGGGAGCAGCGGGAGCAGAGGGAGCAGCTGGAGCAGAGGGAGCAGAGGGAGCAGAGGGAGCAGCGGGAGCAGCGGGAGCAGAGGGAGCAGAGGGAGCAGAGGAGCAGAGGGAGCAGAGGGAGCAGCAGGAGCAGAGGGAGCAGCAGGAGCAGAGGGAGCAGCTGGAGCAGAGGGAGCAGAGGGAGCAGAGGGAGCAGCAGGAGCAGAGGGAGCAGAGGGAGCAGAGGGAGCAGCAGGAGCAGAGGGAGCAGAGGGAGCAGAGGGAGCAGAGGGGAGCAGGAGCAGAGGGAGCAGAGGGAGCAGAGGGAGCAGAGGGAGCAGAGGGAGCAGAGGGAGCAGAAGGAGCAGAGGGAGCAGAGGGAGCAGAGGGAGCAGCAGGAGCAGAGGGAGCAGAGGGAGCAGAGGGAGCAGAGGGAGCAGCAGGAGCAGAGGGAGCAGAGGGAGCAGAGGGAGCAGCAGGAGCAGAGGGAGCAGAGGGAGCAGAGGGAGCAGCAGGAGCAGAGGGAGCAGAGGGAGCAGAGGGAGCAGCGGGAGCAGCGGGAGCAGAGGGAGCAGAGGGAGCAGAGGGAGCAGAGGGAGCAGAGGGAGCAGCAGGAGCAGAGGGAGCAGCGGGAGCAGAGGGAGCAGCAGGAGCAGAGGGAGCAGAGGGAGGAGCAGAGGGAGCAGAGGGAGCAGCAGGAGCAGAGGGAGCAGAGGGAGCAGAGGGAGCAGCGGGAGCAGAGGGAGCAGAGGGAGCAGCTGGAGCAGAGGGAGCAGAGGGAGCAGAGGGAGCAGAGGGAGCAGCGGGAGCAGAGGGAGCAGAGGGAGCAGCTGGAGCAGAGGGAGCAGCAGGAGCAGCGGGAGCAGCAGGAGCAGAGGGAGCAGAGGGAGCAGAGGGAGCAGAGGGAGCAGCGGGAGCAGAGGGAGCAGCGGGAGCAGAGGGAGCAGAGGGAGCAGAGGGAGCAGAGGGAGCAGCTGGAGCAGAGGGAGCAGCAGGAGCAGCGGAGCAGCAGGAGCAGAGGGAGCAGCAGGAGCAGAGGGAGCAGAGGGAGCAGCAGGAGCAGCGGGAGCAGCAGGAGCAGCTGGGAGCAGCAGGAGCAGAGGGAGCAGAGGGAGCAGCGGGGAGCAGAGGGAGCAGAGGGAGCAGAGGGAGCAGAGGGAGCAGAGGGAGCAGCGGGAGCAGAGGGAGCAGAGGGGAGCAGAGGGAGCAGCAGGAGCAGAGAGGAGCAGAGGGAGCAGAGGGAGCAGAGGGAGCAGAGGGAGCAGCAGGAGCAGAGGGAGCAGAGGGAGCAGAGGGAGCAGCGGGAGCAGCGGGAGCAGCAGGAGCAGAGGGAGCAGAGGGAGCAGAGGGAGCAGAGGGAGCAGAGGGAGCAGCGGGAGCAGAGGGAGCAGAGGGAGCAGCGGGAGCAGAGGGAGCAGCTGGAGCAGAGGGAGCAGCAGGAGCAGAGGGAGCAGAGGGAGCAGAGGGAGCAGAGGGAGCAGAGGGAGCAGAGGGAGCAGCGGGAGCAGAGGAGCAGCAGGAGCAGAGGGAGCAGAGGGAGCAGAGGGAGCAGCGGGAGCAGAGGGAGCAGCAGGAGCAGAGGGAGCAGAGGGAGCAGAGGGAGCAGAGGGAGCAGAGGGAGCAGCGGGAGCAGAGGGAGCAGAGGGAGGAGAGGGAGCAGAGGGAGCAGCAGGAGCAGAGGGAGCAGAGGGAGCAGAGGAGCAGAGGGAGCAGCAGGAGCAGAGGGAGCAGAGGGAGCAGAGGGAGCAGAGGGAGCAGCGGGAGCAGAGGGAGCAGAGGGAGAAGAGGGAGCAGAGGGAGCAGAGGGAGCAGAGGGAGCAGAAGGAGCAGAGGGAGCAGAGGGAGCAGAGGGAGCAGAGGGAGCAGAGGGAGGAGAGGGAGCAGAGGGAGCAGCAGGAGCAGAGGGAGCAGAGGGAGCAGAGGGAGCAGAGGAGCAGAGGGAGCAGAGGGAGCAGCGGGAGCAGAGGAGCAGAGGGAGCAGCAGGAGCAGAGGGAGCAGAGGGAGCAGAGAGAGCAGAGGGAGCAGAGAGGGAGCAGAGGGAGCAGCAGGAGCAGAGGAGCAGAGGGAGGGAGCAGAGGGAGCAGCGGGAGCAGAGGGAGCAGAGGGAGCAGAGGGAGCAGAGGAGCAGAGGGAGCAGAGAGGCAGCAGGAGCAGAGGGAGCAGAGGGAGCAGAGGGAGCAGAGGGAGCAGCAGGAGCAGAGGGAGCAGAGGGAGCAGAGGGAGCAGCGGGAGCAGCGGGAGCAGAGGGAGCAGAGGGAGCAGAGGGAGCAGAGGGAGCAGAGGGAGCAGCAGGAGCAGAGGGAGCAGCGGGAGCAGAGGGAGCAGCAGGAGCAGAGGGAGCAGAGGGAGCAGAGGGAGCAGAGGGAGCAGGGAGCAGAGGGAGCAGCAGGAGCAGAGGGAGCAGAGGGAGCAGAGGGAGCAGCGGGAGCAGAGGGAGCAGAGGGAGCAGCTGGAGCAGAGGGGACAGAGGGAGCAGAGGGAGCAGAGGGAGCAGCGGGAGCAGAGGGAGCAGAGGGAGCAGCTGGAGCAGAGGGAGCAGCAGGAGCAGCGGGAGCAGCAGGAGCAGAGGGAGCAGAGGGAGCAGAGGGAGCAGAGGGAGCAGCGGGAGCAGAGGGAGCAGCGGGAGCAGAGGGAGCAGAGGGAGCAGAGGGAGCAGAGGGAGCAGCTGGAGCAGAGGGAGCAGCAGGAGCAGCGGGAGCAGCAGGAGCAGAGGGAGCAGCAGGAGCAGAGGGAGCAGAGGGAGCAGCAGGAGCAGCGGGAGCAGCAGGAGCAGCGGGAGCAGCAGGAGCAGAGGGAGCAGAGGGAGCAGCGGGAGCAGAGGGAGCAGAGGGAGCAGAGGGAGCAGAGGGAGCAGAGGGAGCAGCGGGAGCAGAGGGAGCAGAGGGAGGGAGCAGAGGAGCAGAGGGAGCAGCAGGGAGCAGGGAGCAGAGGGAGCAGAGGGAGCAGAGGGAGCAGCAGGAGCAGAGGGAGCAGAGGGAGCAGAGGGAGCAGCGGGAGCAGCGGGAGCAGCAGGAGCAGAGGGAGCAGAGGGAGCAGAGGGAGCAGAGGGAGCAGAGGGAGCAGCGGGAGCAGAGGGAGCAGAGGGAGCAGCGGGAGCAGAGGGAGCAGCTGGGAGCAGAGGGAGCAGCAGGAGCAGAGGAGCAGAGGGAGCAGAGGGAGCAGAGGGAGCAGAGGGAGCAGAGGGAGCAGCGGAGCAGAGGGAGCAGCAGGAGCAGAGGGAGCAGAGGGAGCAGAGGGAGCAGCGGGAGCAGAGGGAGCAGCAGGAGCAGAGGGAGCAGAGGGAGCAGAGGGAGCAGGAGGGAGCAGAGGAGCAGCGGGAGCAGAGGGAGCAGAGGGAGGAGAGGGAGCAGAGGGAGCAGCAGGAGCAGAGGGAGCAGAGGGAGCAGAGGAGCAGAGGGAGCAGCAGGAGCAGAGGGAGCAGAGGGAGCAGAGGAGCAGAGGGAGCAGCGGGAGCAGAGGGAGCAGAGGGAGAAGAGGGAGCAGAGGGAGCAGAGGGAGCAGAGGGAGCAGAAGGAGCAGAGGGAGCAGAGGGAGCAGAGGGAGCAGAGGGAGCAGAGGGAGGAGAGGGAGCAGAGGGAGCAGCAGGAGCAGAGGGAGCAGAGGGAGCAGAGGGAGCAGAGGGAGCAGAGGGAGCAGAGGGAGCAGCGGGAGCAGAGGAGCAGAGGGAGCAGCAGGAGCAGAGGGAGCAGAGGGAGCAGAGGGAGCAGAGGGAGCAGAGGGAGCAGCAGGAGCAGAGGGAGCAGAGGGAGCAGAGGGAGCAGAGGGAGCAGCAGGAGCAGAGGGAGCAGCAGGAGCAGAGGGAGCAGCCGGAGCAGCAGGAGCAGAGGGAGCAGCAGGAGCAGAGGGAGCAGCAGGAGCAGCAGGAGCTGCCCTGCATCAGGCTCCTCTGGCTCGGGGTCACCCACGGTGTGAGGAGCATCCTCAGGCCCCGCAGAGCCAGCCTTCCCCCACGGTGCCGGCTACAGTCACATGGCCCGGGGATCCTAATCCCTGTCCAGGCCTCTGCCCAAGCCCTTAATTCAAGGCATCGGGATTCCTCTTCTCTCTCCCATCTCCAACCCGGGGCCTGAGAGCAACTTGAGTGCAGGAACTCACTGGCCTAAACGATGCCATCCATGCTAGTAGCTGTTGTTAATACTCAGTGGCTTAACGTGGCTGGAAGGGGTGCCCGGACTGTTGGGAGAGACTGAGGAGACAGAGACAGGGAAACACCAATGTGTGAGAGAAGCATCAATAGGTTGCCTCCCCAGGCTCCTGGACCCGGGATCAAAGGCAAACCCTGGGAATGTGCTCTGACCAGGAATTGAACCCGCCACCTTCTGTGCATGGGATAGTGCTCCGGCCAACTAAGTCGCACAGGCCAGGACCCCTCCTCTCTGTCTCCTCTTCCTCCTTCCCCTCACCACCTCTCCCTTCACCCCTCCTCTCTGTCTCCTCTTCCTCCTTCCCTCACCACCTCTCCCTTCACCCCTCCTCCTCTTCCTCTTTCTCCTTCTCCTCCTTCTTCTCTCTCCTCCTCCCCCTCCTTTTCCCCCTTCCTCCTCCTTCTCCTCCTCCTTTGCCCTTTTCCTCCTCCTTCTCCTCCTCCTCTTTCCCCCCTCCTTTTCCCTCCTCCCCCTTCTACTCTTCCTCATCTTCCTCCTCCTCCTCTCCTCCTCCTCCCCTCCTCCTTCTCTCCTCCTCCTGCTCCTCCTCCTTCTCTCTTCCTATTTCTCCTCCTCCTCCTCTTTCCCCCTCTTTTTCCCTCCTCCCCCTGCTACTCTTCCTTATCTTCCTCCTCCTCCTCCTCTTCTCCTCTCTTTCTATTCCTCCTCTCCTCCTCCTCCTCCTCCTCTCCTCCTCCTGCTGCTCCTCTTCTTCCTCAGCTCCCAGGAGTGGCTGCTTTACAAACAGGAGCCGCAGAAGCATGGCCCGGAGCCAGGTGCTTAGAGTGCATTATCTCTGGCTGCAGCCGATCAGAACGGAGCTCTCCCGGCCCGTCCGCTCCTCCCGCCCGTCTCTCTCCCGGGCGGCCTCTGCACTGCCGGGGCTCCCACACGGGCTCTGGGCCCCCAAAAGCACATCCTGCGAGGGCCAAAGATGAAAGACTCGCCGACCCAGGGATGTGGTCCCCCCACCCAGTAGGAAAGGTCCGGGATGGGTAAAAGGACGCGCCTGTGGCCTGGGGGCGAGCCGGGTCCACTTTAAACCCCAATCTTAGCACAGACTGGAGGCACGGCCACGCGCCCGAACGCACGGCAAGGGGTCGCAGGGGACCTGAGCGCAACCTACCCCGAGGCCACCCGAGGGGATGGCCCAGCCTTCCCGGCTCAGTGCTGTGAGGGAGCGACCCCACGTGGGACGGACGGCTCACGTCTCCACCATCCGCCTCAGAGGTCATCACCGTCCGGCTGCCATTTACCCAGGACTTTGTTTGAGCCCATCACGTCGTACATCGACACGTCTTCCAGTCCCTTCCAATCTTTGCTTTCGTTCTCCCTCATGAGGACGTAAGCCAGGCTCCTTCCCAGGTCCAAACCCTCATGCTCCGGCCAGCTAAGTCACACGGGGCTGCAGGGGAGGGGGAAATAGGGGCTTGGATCTGAGCCCCAAACCCATACCCTCTGTCTACAGGGACGATGGAGGGTAACGCCCTTTCTGCCCATCACACTGCCCATGTGCTCCGCATAGAGTTCCCCCAGTGTGCAACTTGTTGTAGGCGCTCAATAAACCATGAATGAATGAATGAATGAATGAATGAGTGAATCTCTAGAGACACCGTACCCCTTGGTGTGGCTAACAAAACAGAGGCCCACTCCAGCCACTCGGGTCCACTGGGCAGGTCACTGGAGACCTCGGCACGCACACACCTGCATGGTGACAGAGACGCAGGAAGGCTCAGCAGCAGGAGTGGGGTGGTCCTGTGAGCCCCCAGCCTGCTGGGACAGAATGCGGGGCCCGAGAAGCCCCAGGAGGTCCCACAGCGCCGGGTCCTAACCTGTGCCCTTCAGGGGTGAGGCACGACCTCCTCGGGGAGGGTCAGACCGGAAAGGACCTTAGAGATCCCTGACGATTTATCACCCCTGTCCCTGTTTATCGACAAGAAAACCGAGGCTCCAAGAGGCGAAGAAGCGGGTCTGAGATGACCCCGCTGGCGGGGGGGGGGGGGGGGGGGGGGCAGGCCAGGACTTTGAG
The DNA here is from genome assembly GCA_963924515.1 of Vespertilio murinus. NCBI lineage: Eukaryota > Metazoa > Chordata > Mammalia > Chiroptera > Vespertilionidae > Vespertilio > Vespertilio murinus. The sequence goes on from OZ004713.1 coordinate 19,672,710, forward strand.
GTCAGCGCCGCTGGGTGCTCTTAGCCACCATCTCTCACCTCAGCCTCCCCACCCGGGCGACGGGGAGGTTGGACTGACGGCCTCTAACGGGGCTTAGAGTTGAGGTGATTTCAGGGGGAACCAAAAGCTCTTCTCCCCTGAACCAAAAGCAGCTTCATCCCCACTCTCCCTTCTCTCCTCCCCTCCCGGCGATGGCCTCCTCCCCAGCCCAGGATCTAGGAACAGGGAAGGGAGGGGCTGTGAGGGGAGGAACGGGGGCGGAGGGTGGGGAACAGGAGCAGAGATGCAGAAAAGATGCCTGCCCACCGTGTCCCTCCAGCCCTCCGGACTGGCGCGTGCCAGGGGAAGGTCACAGGCAGTTTACAAACCGCCTTTGTCGCAGGGCGCCGCCCGCAGCCACCCATCACGCCCTCCTTCACCGCGTCCCCTCCAGGGGGAAGCCGCCCCGGGAGCGGCCTCACGGCCACCGGCACTTCCCCTCTCGCCCCCTTGATGAAGATTTCATCTAATTGGTCCGTGTTAATCACTCCCAGGGATGCAATGTGCAGTTACCACGGCGGCACGGCTGGCCGGCCGCGAGGACACGCCGTGACCCTCCCCGTGTAGGCAGGGGGGTCCACGGAGGGCCCCTAGCTATGGGGCCCAGGGCCCTCTGGGAAACCCGAGAACCCCCCAGGGAGGACGTGCTGGGGAAGGGGAGGAGGGGGAGGGGGAAGGCAGGCCAGGAAGGAAGGAACCACGGAGGGTGCTGGTTACATACAGCTCCCCGCCCCCCTCACGGACGCAGACTCCCTCTAGCCTCGCGGGAACAGAGTCCGGTGGGCTTCCGTCACCCTTGCTTGGCACGGCCTGGCCCTGGCCCCCAACTGGAGATGCCGGAAGCACGGGCCACCTGGGAACCAGTTACGCCCCGACACCTTTCCTCCAGCACAAGCTTCTCCCAACACCGGGCTCTGTGCAGGCTGATCCCCCTGCCTCATCCGCCCGGTGGCCTCCTGGTGGACCTGCCGCACTGACACCAAGATGCCCTTTCAACCCCCCTGGGGCAGGAGAGGCGCCCGTCCCTCCTCGGCCTGGCCTTCCACAGCCGCTGGCACAGGCCCTCACCACCCTGCCCTGCCCAGCCCGGCCCGGCCGGAGGTCCGTCTGTCCGTCCTCTGAGGTGCGTAGGGGCTGGAACCATCTGTTTATCATCGTTTTGGTCCTGCCCAGCATCCTCGGACTGGGGCTCGGCACATCCCCCCGGAGTGAATGAGTGAGAGAGCGAACGAGTCTCATCTGCCTTCACGCACAGCCTCAGATAACCCGCAGGCCACGTCCGTTTCCCAAAACGTGCCCACGGGTTCTCGGGGCTCTCCTCCGCTCAGGGGATCCCATCCCGGTGCAGTTCCATCCAGGCCCACGCAGGGAATCAGCCCAGCGCGCAGAGGCCGAAAAGAGTGTCGGACACAAGTCGCCCTCATTTCGGCGATAAGCAGACGCTGGCCCGGAGGCCCGGGGTGGCTGTCCAAGGTCCCCCAGCGGCCCATTACCAGGAGCGGGGTCACGTGCTAATCCCAGGGCCCTGGGGAGCTCTGAGGCTGGGGCGACCCCAGCAAAGCTCCGAGAGGCGGACCTCGCTGGCCCTTTGGGAGCCTGGGTGAGTGCGGGAACCCCAAGCTCCTGTCCCCCCACCTTTAGCCTCTCCCAGAGGCAGCTGCCCGAGCCAGGGCACGTACCTTGCGCTTCTTGGCACGTCCCTCGGCCTGCAGGGTGCGGGTGCAGCGCTGCACGCACTCGGAGAAGCTGAGGTTGCTGCGGTCGGCGCTGTAGTCGAGGTCGGCCAGCCGGGCCAGGGACAGGATGTAGTTACAGGCGATCCTCAGGATGGCCAGTTTGGAGAGCTTCTGCCCATACGAGTAGCACGGCACCTGGTGGGCGAGAAGGCGTCAGGGGGCGCTGCCGGGGCCACTGCAGGTCGTGACCCCATGGGGCAGCCAGCCAGACAGGCCTGGGGCTGCCCACAGCGACATCTGCGCCACCTGCGAGGGACGGCTGGACCTCGGTGGCAGCCCGTCTCAGCCCTCGGCCCGGGTCTCGGTCTCCGTTCTAAGCACCCTCGCGCACGTCTCAGCTCATCCGCTCACAAATTCGGGGAAGTGTACACACGAAACCGAGGCTCAGCTCATGCCCCAGAGCCGGTCTGAATGAGGCGCAGTGTGTTCCCGCCCCGACAGAGCTCTGTCCCAGCCTCCCCAAGAGGGATCTCTCCGAGAGAACAGCCATTTCTTTTTTTCTTTTTTTAAAATATATTTTATTGATTTTTTTACAGAGAGGAAGAGAAAGGGATAGAGAGTTAGAAACATCGATGAGAGAGAATCATCGATCAGCCGCCTCCTGCACACCCCCCACCGGGGATGTGCCCGCAACCAAGGTACATGCCCTTGACCGGAATCGAACCCGGGACCCTTCAGTCCGAAGGCCGATGCTCTATCCACTGAGCCAAACCAGTTTCGGCAGAGAACAGCCATTTCTTATCAGCTCTGATATTCTTTCCATCCATCCATCCATCCATCCATCCATCCATCCATTCATCCATTCAGCGAGGCTGGTTTTGCTTGGCACTTGAGGTTCTGGCAATGAACAATGTGATTCCTACCTCATTGGAAACTGGGAACGTACGAGAAGGAAACGTGACAGACAGGGCTCGGCGGGGGGAGGGCACACACCCGGTCGGCTTTCTTTCCCTTTTCTCCTCTTTCCCGGGCCCGCTGAACCCGGGACGCTGCTGGGCACACAACACGCGCATAATAAACGCGTACAGCCCCAACCAGACCTGGCACGTGTGCCAGTGACTCACCACCACCCAGACGCTCACCAGTGGCAGCGGGACGCGTGCCGGCTGAAGAGGGGGAGCCTCTAACGTTCTGTCACTGCCACCAGCGCTGGGCTGGGGCTGCCTGAGCAGACACCTCCGAGGCCTGCAGTGTCATGATGTGGGAAGGTCAGACGGGGCGCAGCATCAGAGCCACCGCTGCCACGAGGCACCCTTCCCCTGGGCGGCCCCCGTGCCCGCCCGTCACCAAGGCTCCGGGTTTCCTTCCCTCTCTGGGCTCCAGGATCTGGCCCCGATACCCCTTCCCACAGAGAGGGGACCCCACGGCACGTCCATTCAACAAGTATTCAGTGAGCACACACACACCCCATGCCAGTTCCTGTTCTGGGTCAGTGGATCCCTGCCGGGGACAATGGTGTCCCTTGGGGGACAGTGAGCAATGCCTGCAGACATTCTTGGTTGTCACTCCTGGGGAGCAGGGGGGTGGTTGCTACCGGCCTGTCGTGGGTGGAGGCTAATCACCTTACCCTGCCCCGGATCCTACGATGCCCCCACAGCAAGGAGCTACCGGCCCACACGTCAGCAGGGCTGGAGTGAGAGGCCCTGTCCTAGGCCCTGGGGGTAAAGCATCAACAAGATGGGCACCTCAGCCAAAACCGGTTTGGCTCAGTGGATAGAGCGTCGGCCTGCGGACTGAAGGGTTCTGGGTTCGATTCCGGTCAAGGGCATGTACCTGGGTTGCGGGCACATCCCCAGTGGGGGGGGGGGGTGTGCAGGAGGCAGCTGATCGATGATTCTCTCTCATCGATGTTTCTAACTCTCTATCCCTCTCCTTTCCTCTCTGTAAAAAACCAATAAAATATATATTGATTTTTTACAGAGAGGAAAGGAGAGGGATAGAGAGTTAGAAACATCGATTATATATATATAAAGATGGGCACCTCAGAGGGGCCCCTCAATGTAACATCCACTCTGAACTCACGTTAAACCTCACTTTGTCCGGGAGCTTTCTCTGACGGCCCCCACCCCCACCCCCACCCCAACCATGAGGCTGAAGGTAAGGTGGGGAGGGGGTACGCCTGCCCTTGGTAAGTGCTCTAATAGCACCCCATCTGTCCTTCCCTCCCCCCCATTTGATGATCAGTCTCCCTGTAAGAGGTGGGGGAACCCCCTGTCTGCGGAGCCCCAGCGCCGGTCCTGCCCTGAAAGGGTTTGCTGAATGAGAGAACGAGTGAGCTGCCTCCATGTTCCCCAGGTGCCTCCAGGATGGAGAGAGCGGGGGTCCCAAGCCTTTCCTCGTGCTGACGGCGAGGATTCAGCTGTTGGGCCCAGAGCTTTAAGCACACAGACCTCCTGGTCACCTGGTTCAGCTCCTGGCTCTAGCTCTTCCTTGCTATGGGGCCCTGGGCAAGTGGCAGAATCTCTCTGAGTGTTGGCATCCTCGTCACCCTGCGGGCAGGACTGGCCTCACAGCCTGGCGGAGAGTCAGTCCAATGGCACGTGCACTGCCCAGAGGAGGGCCGGGTACAGCTCGGCGGAACGGCACAGTCTCCAAAGAGAGGCTCCGGGGGGAGGGGGGGGGGAAGCTGGGGCGAGAGGCAGGAGACCTGCAGCCAGCACACAGCGCCTGCTTGTCCCCTGCCCCCTGGGGGTCCCGAGGCACCCCCACACCCGAAGCCAGGTTGGCTGTCACCTTTCAAAAGGCTCCAGCAGCCGAGGAGTCGCCCCCTCACCAGACTAGGAAACCCGGGGAGGGGCGGGGAGGTGACAGAGAGCGCGCCAACTCCCATGCATTTCCCCTTCCTACCTCCCACTCCCAGCCTGGCCGCGGCTCCAAGCCCATCCAAGAAAAGCCGGCAGAACAATGCACTTTGCCTGTTCCCGACCAGAGGCCAGAGAATCCTGCTTTATCAACACAAACAAATAAACAGGCCCGTGGGACGGGCCTGAGAGTCCCGAGACAGGGCAGCACCCCGGGGAGGGCGTGCCCGCCCCCGAGGCCCCGGACACAGGTCGGTGACCCAGGCACCTCGCGCCGTGTCCAGCGGAGGCCGGGCTGGGAGGGACTCAGCTCTGAGCCCTTGGCCCTTGCACAGTGGCTGCCCTGCCAGTCGGGAGCAGGGGTCCCGGGAGGGCTCTGCACACGGGATCCAGGGCGGCTGCTCGAATTCAGAGCAGCAGATAAGGTCAAGGCCGGCGTAGGGGCGCCTGTGCCAGGTTCGGGGCCAGGCCTGTCTCGCATGTGCCACTCTGTCCCACTGCTTCTGCCAAAGTCCACGTCCAACAGGAAAACTGCCTATTGAGCTCTGGCGGCGTAGCTGGCACTGAGGGAGCTGTGGATGAGGAGTTTTATGCCACTTAAAACCTTCCTCCTGGCCCGAGCTGGTCTGGCTCCATGGATAGAGCGTTGGCCCGTGGCCTGAAGGGTTGCAGGTTCGATTCCAGTCGAGGGCACATACCTCAGGTGCGGGCTCCATCCCCGGTACATGCAGGAGGCAACCAATCGACGTGCCAATGTTTCTCTGTGTGTGTCTCCTCAACCTCTCTAAAAAAATCAATGGAAACGTATCCTCAGGTGAGGATTAACAAAAACAAAACTTTAAAAATAAATAAACAGCCGATACCGGTTTGGCTCAGTGGTAGAGCGTCAGTCTGCGGACTGAAAGAAAGGTCTCGGGTTCAATTCCGGTCAAGGGCATGTACATTGATTGTGGGCACATCCTGGTAGGGGTGTGCAGGAGGCAGCTGGTCGATGTTTCTCTCTCATCGACGTTTCCAGCTCTCTATCTCTCTCTCTTCCTCTCTGTAAAATATCAATAAAATATATTTTTAAAATAAATAAATAAACAAACAAACAAACAGATAATGCCCACCCCACCAAAAAAAATATATTATCCCATCTGCACTGCAGGAAGCAGAGAGGTGACATATTGGGCCTCAGGTCACACAGCTAAGACCTGGCTGGAATCGCACGCTTGTCTGGTGCCCAAGGAAGTCACCTGGCCACTGGGCTCTCCCGGCTCCCACCACCAGAGGCGGCCATCTATGAGACACCAAAGGCAACTTCTGGCCACATCATTCCTCCTCCTCCACCCCTGCGGAGGAGTGGGGAGGGAGAGTGGGGGAGGACGTGCTCCTCAGCCGACCTGGCTAATCCCAGATCCCCCTGGGGTCTGACCTGCAGGATGTGGCATCTGGGCCCTGACAGCCCAGCTCGGAGGCGCCCAGCCTGGGCAGCGACTGCCGAGTGAGAGCCAGCGGCAGGTTCTAGTCCTGGGAGGCCACGGTCGCGAGGAAGAGCCAGTCTGACGGCCGGGCACTTACCAGCAGTGTGACTCAGAGCAAGTGCCCCCGTTCCCTCATCTGCAGAGGGGGGCTGGCAACCTCTGCCCACCCTCCACGCCCCCTTGGACCAGGCCAACCCCTGCTGTTTACTGTGTTCTCCTAAGGCAGGCGGAGAGCTGAGGATCCTGAGCGCAAAGCCTAGGCTCATCTCAACACAGCCCCAAGGGACAGAAAGCACCACTTCCGCTTTACAGGAGCACTCGGTGGTGGAGGACTCTTGGCGGTGGGAGACGTTTTGGGTTTTGAACTCCCTTCTTAGCTCATTTTTCCAATGAGCCAGAAGGACCTGCTTGGAGCTTTGGATGGGCATCTACAGCACCACATGGGGAGGTGGGCAGGTCACCCTTCCAAGCTACAGACGGAGAGTGCTGGGCTGATCCCATGGGACCCCACCCTCTGGGCATCCACAGTGAGTCCAGAGCCCAGCTACCCCGCCGCCGCCTGCAGAGAGCCCAGCGCAGTGGTCTGCCCGCTCTGGCCAGAGGCCACAGGACAAAGGAGGCAGCAGGGTGGCTTGGCTCCGACTCCCGAGACTGCCCAACTTCCGGGAAAGTAACGGGACTGCCTTGTGCTCGCTCCAAGAGCAAATTTGGGGGTTTTCATGAGGTCCCATATGCCCTCAGAACATCCCACCCACCCGCCCCAAGCTGGACCCTCTCCAGGCTCCAGGAAGCAGAAGCGCGTGGAAAGGGCACTGGCCTGGGCGCCCGAGGGCCTGGCTCTGCCCCTGGCCGCCCACGTGACCTTCCGCAGGCCCATGACCTCAGGGGACCTCCGTTTCGTCACCGATAAAAAAGGCACCAGAAGGAATACCTGCGGCCTCAGAATGGAATCGCCGTGAGCAAAGGTGGGAGGTCAAGCCGAGAACCTACCCAGTTCAGGAGGGGCCTGGGAGCCCCCCGGCCTCTGTGCCAGCTCCCACCCACCCTTCCCCCAGCCCAAGACCCCCTCCTGGAAGCCCACCAAGACTCCCGACCCTACAGAGCTCCAACATCGCGCACACAGGACCCAGCTTAGTGGCTGGTTTCATTTGGAGTCACTTGTATCAGTTGAGTGCAGACTTCCTGACACAAAGGCCCTCTATACAGAGCCAGGTCCCAGTCAAGTTCTACTGGAAAAGGTCCTTTAAAATCCCAACTTCCTGCCGAAACCGGTTTGGCTCAGTGGTAGAGCGTCGGTCTGCGGACTGAAGGGTCCCGGGTTGGATTCCGGTCAAGGGCATGTACATTGGTTGTGGGCACATCCCCAGTAGGGGGTGTGCAAGAGGCAGCTGGTGGATGTTTCTCTCTCATCGATGTTTCTGGCTCTCTATCTCTCTCCCTTCCTCTCTGTAAAATATCAAATATATATATATATATATATATATATATATATATAATCCCAACTTCCTGCACAGCAATGAGGCTAGACCCTGAGCACGTGGGTCTTAGTAATTAAGTCATGGCCGCAGGGCCAGATAGGCCCCGGCACAAATCCCGTCCCTGCTTAACCTCTCTGTACGTGTCCTCGTCCGCAGCACCGGGAGGTGGCACCGCCGGTGCCCAACCGCAGGCCCAGAGCAAGGAGGCTCTGAAGCCGCCGTCCTGGTGACTGCGGACATGGCAGGGGGGGGGGTCTGACGCTGAGAGGTGCAGGGGTGAGGGCACCATCCCCACAGCCCATCCGGGGCCACCCTGAGCCCCGCGGTGAGGATCCACGGGGAGCCTCTAGGGGCAGCAGAGAGGAGGGGACCCAGGCCCCACCTCCGTGGCACCTCCTCCACGAAGAGGCGCCTCAGCAAGTCCTGAGGGCTCGTCACGGATGCCTCAGGCCTCTGCCTGCCACTCCTCTGCCCAGGCTGAGGGGCTTCCTACTTTCGGGGGGGGGGGGGGCCACAAGCAATCTGCACACAGGCCAGATGCCCCAAGGGTAAGCGCGGACTGTGAGCCAGAAGGTTCTGCCCCGCCCCTCACCCATCCCTCACGGCCAGGCCTCCCCTTGGAGCCCCTCCCACCCGGCCCTGGAGCGGCCCTGCACACGGGCCGGGCCCAGCTGTGCACACATGGCCTTCACATGAGGCGCGGGGAGGGCCCTCCTGTGCAGCTGGGCTGGTGGCATGTGCTCAGGCCTGACCATCTGCCCCGCACACCCACCATCTCGGCCTCACTGTCACGCACCCCCCAGACCGGAGGGCCTGGCCCCCCTCCGTCCGCACCGCGGTGGCTGAGCAGCCAGTCCCCCGGGGCCCTCCCTGGCTGGGTGGGACGGACAAAGCAGGGTGGCTTCCTTGTGCTGAGGGCGGACAGCTCTCGGGCATTCAACAGACTGGGGAGCAAGCAGAGCTGTCGAGAGCCCGGGCACTGGGCTGACTCCCTGGCACCGACTCAGAGCCAGGCTCTGCAATGGCAGCGGCACAGACGATGCAGGCGGCGGCTGCACCATGCCACAGCGGCGGCGGCACCCGCACGCTGGAGCCCGGTGCGTGGAACGCCAAGAAGGTGCGCCCTGCGAAACCTGCGAGGCTCCCGCCGTGAGCTCTCTGACCCGTCCTCTCGCCGCCTCCGCAGTGGTTTCTGCACTCGGAAAGAGGAGGCCGGCGGGAGAGAAGGGGCCCTGGACTGGCCATCGAAGGACCTGGGTGCCAGCCCTGCCCTGCTGCCCACCAGCTGTGCCGCTCTGGGCAGGCGGCCTCCCCGATCCGATCGGGAAGCCAGGGGAGCAGGTGGGCAGCCGTCTGCCGGCCTTCCGTCCTGAGAGGTGGGCAGCAGGGCTCCAGGCTGCCGCCCTCCGGAGTCAGTCAGAGGCAGGCTGCCGACTGACGGCAGGAGGGACGCTCCCCCGGGCCCACTGCCCAGGGCCCCAGCTGGCATGGGGCTCAGCCTGGTCTGGGTCAGCGACCTGACCCCTCCGGCCCAATTCACTGAGCAAACATCTTACCCAAATCCGTGCGTGACACTTTGGCTCAGTAGTCATGGTGCTCCCCCCATTCTCCCCCCCCCCGGCCCCGCCACCAGCAGTTCGATTCCCCTCCCGTGGACGGACACAGGCACCGCTGCCCGCCCCACCCACAGAAGGAAGAGCAGAGTGCGGTCCAAAAAAGAAGATCATGTTTTCTGAACCGTTTCTGTTGCTGGCGCAAGCCCAGAGAGGTTGAGTAACTTCCCAGGAGTCACACAGGAAGTCAGCTGCTGAGCAAGGAAAAAAAAAAAACCCAAAAACCTGGCTACTCAAACCATCCACCCCTGCCCTGCCCCATGCCCTCCCTGTGCAGGTGGGAGCAGGGGGTACCACCACCTCTTCTTAGATCTCCCTTCTCTCCAAGAAGACGAGAAGCCTAGAACCAGAGGGCAATCTTGTCTAAAGAATGGGACTGTAACACTGCCCTTCCCCACCCATCCGCCGCAAAAAGACACTGTGGGGTGAGAGCAACCCCCACCACCCCCAAACTGAGAAGTCCCTAACCTACCCCAGACCTGGGTTCGGAAGGTCCCCCAACCAACCAGTCCCTCAGCAGAACTGCCTGCCTCACCGGGGGAGGGGATCCCCAGGAAAGGCTCTCACCAGCCAATTCTTGAGGCCGCCCCTGGGGGTGAGGGGTGAGAGCAGGCTTGTAGCCCACGGCCTTAAGGACGCCAGGGCAAGGGGTGCAGAGCCCCCAAAGCAACCTGAGTGTAGGGGCACCCCTCCTGGGAGGTCGGGGCTGAAGAGGGAATGCGGGACCCTTCCGTTCCGGCAACCCCAGGACCTCCCTTCTCAGCATTCTGGGCCTCCCGGGCTCTCACTCACCCACCCATCCGCCCACCGGGCCATCTTCCCCGACCATCTCAACAGCCTGAAGAGGTCCTCTCCCCTTCCCCGACCGACCGACCGACCGAGACAGACTCCCACATTCCCCCTTTCCACTCCGCACGGCTCCCAAGGAACTCCGGAGACACAGACTCGCTGTCATAAAAGTTAAGTGCGAGCGCCGCCGGAGTCTGACGCGCGGGCAGGGTCACCCCGCGGGGAGGGGAGGGCGGGGCGGGGACGACCAGAGCGTGCCTCGGGGGGACCTTCACCCCCCACTTTGCACACGGAGAAACGTACCCACGCTGTAGCAAAGGTCACTACTCCAGGAGCACCCGAACCTGTCTGGGTCCTGGGGCCCACCCCACGGGGACAACTTGCCCCTCACAAACACCCCTCCCCCCCATAAGTCCCCCGGGCACGCACCCACGCACCCACTCGGGCACCCGGCCCCGGGCGCAGGGAGAAAGCGCGGCTGCGAGCCGGCCGGTACCTGCTTCCGCAGCGCCTCGAAGGCTGCGCTGATGGTGTGCACCCGCGTCCGCTCCCGGGCGTTCGCCAGGAGCCTCCGGGTCTGCTGCAGGGCTTTGATCTCCGAGGAGGCGGCCGCGGCTTCGCCGGGCCGTTTCCTAGGCGACGCGGAGGAATCCGGATGGTTATTGTAAATTACGTGTGAAATTGACGCGTAGGAACTTTCCCCGGGGCGCGTGGGGGGCGCGGGGCGCACCGAGGTCTCCGGGGGCGCAGGGGGCGCGGAAGGCATCGGGCGGGCGGGCGGCGCGCACAGCAAGATGCGGGGACGCAGGCCAGGTTCCCGGAAAGGCTGTGCCGCCTCGGGACCCCCCGGTACCTGGCCCTGGGGTGCCGGCGGCGGCGGCGGCGGCGGCGTGGGGAGCCCCGGACCCACCGCGCCCAGGGAGAAGCCGCGTTTCCGCGCGTCCAAGACCTCCGGCGCCCGGGCGCCCCCGCGCTCCCCGGCAGCGTCCGGGCCTCCCCCGGAGGGGACGGCCGGCGCCACGGGGGCTGGCACCGCCGGGGCCGGGGCCGGGGCCGGGGCCGGCTGCAGCCGCGGGGTCCTGTCCCGCAGCCCGTTGGTGGCCGCGGCGCCCAGCTCGGGCACTTCCAAGTCCAGTCGGAAAGTTTTGTAGCCGTTCGCGCGCCGCGCCGGCTCCTTGCCCTTCCGCTTGAGCTTCTTGAGGCCGTTCAGCTCCTTCACGCACACGGTCTTCCACGGCCCGTCCTCGAGGACCGGGATGTGCTTCATGGCGCGGGCCGCGCGCGGGGCGGCGGCGGCGGAGGCGGCGGCGGAGGAGGAGGCGCGGGGCTGCCCGGGACGCGCGCCCGCCGCGCTCGCTCTGCACGCGGCGCCCGGCTCTGCCCGGCGGCCGTCGCTCTCGGCGCCTCGGAGGCTCGCGCGCTCCCCCTGCTCTCACCCCCCCCCCCCGCCCGCCCGCCCGCCCTCTCTCTCTCCTCTCTCTCCTCTCTCTCCTCGCTCCTCGCTCCTCGCTCCCCCGCGCGCGCGGGGCAGCTGCGCCGCCGCCGGCTCCGCGGAGCCGCCGCCGGGCAGTCCGCTCGCGGGGCGCTCAGAGTGTCCTCTGAAGTCGCCGCGCCGGCGTGTGCGGAGCACGCCCGCCGCGCCCCATCTGTGTTTGTTTAGCCTCAGTTTACACAGAAGCCCGGGTCCGCGAGATCAGTCAGCGCCGCCGCCGCCGCCGCCCGGAGGAGAGCAGGCAGCTCCCGCCGCTCCCGCCGCCGCCGCCGCCGCCGCCGCCTCCCAGCCCGGCCGCCCGGGCCGCCGCGAGCGCCTTTAAAGAAACAGGAAGCATTTTTCAAAACAGCTGGGCTGCCGGCCGCCTCCTTTGTCCGCGTCCTCGCCACCTCCCCCCGCCCCCACCCCTCCTGCCCGGAGCCGGCCTCCTCCTCGGGCTCTCCCTGCCCGCTGCCTCCTCCTCCGCTTGGGAGCGCTGCTCGGTTCCAGCGGTTCCAGCGGAGGGGCAGCTCTCAGCAGAACTGCCCGAGCACGTGGTTTCGGGCCCGCCGGACCTTCCCCAAATCAGAGCTGGGACTTCACCCTGCTTTGGACTTCTCGGGGATGCAGCATCGAACTTGCGCACCTAGCACCTCATGGTCCATCCCTCCCTCCACCCTAACTCTAACCCAGCAGGCTAAGGGGGGAAACACACACACACACACACACACACACACACACACAAACAGAACAGCAGCTTCTCCTGGAGTGGGTGGGGGTGAGGGGGGTGGTCGATGGGGGGCGGAGGGGAGGGCTCTGGAGTGTCCTGAGACCCGCACCCCCACGGCAGCGCAACCTCTGTCTGCCACTTCCTGGGACAAGAAGGCCAAGGGCAGAAGGCTTGGGTGGTAGGGAAACTGAGGCTCTGAAAAGCAGTGTCACTTCCCATAGTCACACAGCAAGTCAAACAGGCCTTCCAAAGTCAAATTGGGTGCAAACTTCGGATTTAATCAGACTTAGCATCTGTGAGAATCTGAAGTTACCTCACACACACACACACACACCCCAACCCCCCAACAACCCGCCAGGCCAGGATCTGCTCACCTACGAAATGTGGAGAGCACCAATGCCTAAGTCACTGTCTCACTGCGAGGAGCTAAGTACTGGGGAGATAGTAGTCAATGGTAGCTTTGGTTAATATTATTCCTGAGAGGCAGACTAGCTCTGAGGGGCCAGTTTTCTGGGCTCAAAACCCAGCTCTGTTACTTACAAACTGAGGGGCCCTGGCCAGTGACTGACCCTCTCTGTGCCTCTAGGGCTACCTTCCTCCCGAGTGCTTGAGGCTCCATTGAACGTGGAGGTGCCGGCTGTTACTGGGCCAGACACACACACACACACACACACACACACACACACACGGCCCTCAGTGCTTTATGCCATTCCACTGGAGATCCCGGAAAGAAGAGGTCAAGCTAGCAGGCTCTCCTCCCGGACCCACATCCCCCCCAGGCTGCCCTAAGAGCCAGCACAGGGCTTCCCTCCTCCGGGGACCCCTCTGCGGCAGCGGCTCCTCACCACAGCGCCGGGGGTTCAAAGCAGTTTGGAAAGAGAAGTCGGACCCTTGACCTGGCCTTGGGCTCTGGCCTCCGCAGCCACTGGGAGATCCATCTTTGTGGTTTCAGCCCTGCCCTCCCACCCCCAGACCGGGTGGCAGTTTTCCTGTGAAAATGCGGGGCTCGCACACTGTCCAGAGTCCAGGGGAGAACCAGAGCATGCCTTAGGGGGACCTTCGCCCCCACTTTGCAAACTAGGATACCTACCAAGGCGGTGGCAAAGCTCACTGCTCCCGCGGGTCCCGAGCCTGCCTGTGGCATACAGAGTCCTGGGGGGCAGGATGGGGTCTGGGCAGAAGGTCCGGGGGCAGGAGCATAGAGCTGGGACGGGCGGGGAACCCGAGAGGGGTCTCGGCTTTTCAACCACGGAGGCCCATGACCCTGGGGCAAGACACTTCATCCCACGGGGCTTCTGTGTTCTCGTCTGCCCTTGAGGATACTTCTGTCCAGCCAACCTCTCAGAGTAGCTGGGCGAGTGAAAGGAGATCATGGATGCAAAAGGGCTTGGACATGAGGCTTCCAACGTGCACACGCGCACACACACATCCACATCCCCACAGGGACACACACGGAGGAGGCAGGCACTTTTCTGATGATAGCGAATGCAAAACCTCATTTTTTCCCCCACTGAGATGGGTTCCAGCACCATAGTGTGTTTGCTCCACGAGGCCCCCCTTCCCTGGACACGTAGTGTCTTCCTGCACTGTATGTCCTGAAGGCGGGGGACCCTCATGCACGGCCTCTGCTCACAGACCTCCCACACTCCCCTCTGCCTGGAACGCTGCTCCTCACTGTTTGGTGACAGAGCCATTCCCCGCCCCCACCCCTCTGGCTTGGCTGATCACCGGAGCCCCCCGGTGGCCCCGGCTGGCCTCTGCACATGCCCACTCACAGGCATTGCTGCCGCTTACCCTCCCGCGGGGACCTGTCTGAGCTCCCGGGCTTGTAAGCTCCTGAAAGGCCTGCTGTTTCCTTCCTGTCTGCCCCCGCGGTCGGTCGGTCGGCACCTTTGCTGGAAGACAACCAGCCCGCATGCCCTTTAACGCTCTCCAGGTCCCAGGCCTGCCCACTCCCCGTGCGTCCAGCCAGCCAGCCAGTGGCAGAGATGGGAGGAAGCCGCGCCTCCTCTCCACCTGCTAGGGCACGCTCCGAGCCTCAGTTTCCCCCTCTGTAAAATGGGGGTGACAGTAGTGTGCCTCTCAGGGCTGGCAGGAGGGTTAAAGGAGGCCGCACGCAGCATGGGGCACAACGCAGAGCGAATGGCGGCCTTCAGCACTCTTGTGGCACCAGGCGGTCTCACTCCGTCCGTAGCTCAGGTGCCCAGGCTCCGTCTAGCCCAGCACCTGCCCCAGACTTTGGGTGCAGTTGCAAGCTGGGGTGTCCATGGCTGGGGGTGGGGGAGAGGGGGCATGTGGAAGTCTCTGGCAAAAGTGAAAATCGTCCCTGAAGAGGCTAGGCTATGTGCCAGGAAAAGCACATGTCTCCGTTGAGTATTGAGGTCTTCTCGTGCTTGTCCTGAGCCCCTCGCCCACTGCCCCCAAAGAGGAGGTGCTCCCTGAGAGCCCATCCGTGGGGGTCACAGGAGGGAAAGGGAGTGGGTGGGAATGGCCAGCTGTGCTGGGTGGAGGTAGAGTGGGATGCGGACCCGGCTCCGGTCTCCGGGGCATGCTTCTTCCTCCTTACCTTTCAGCCTCTCCCGCTGGCCAGATGTTGGCATCAGGCAGCCTAGGAGGAACCTGCTTTGCCACTTACCAGTTGTGTGGCCTTCCGCAAGCAGCCCCTTCACCTCTCTCTGAGCCCCGGCTTGTTATCTGGGCATTATCCTCTTCGTCATTAGATGGAATGGCATTTAGGGGTACAGAGGGCAATCTGTAATGGGCCCGAGTGATGTAAAGAGTCCCTGTTGCCATTCCCAGCCTGCCAGGTGGCAGACCTTCAAAGCCGGGTCTACCCGTCCATACGTCTGAGCTTCAAACCTGGGGCTTCCCATCCTGCCTCCTGGAGACGTGGGAAGAGATCCCAGCCAGGCCGCGCCCCCTGGTGGCATGACACTGCCGGGCCTGCAGAGAGCATTGTGGTCTCCCTGCTTGCTGATTGTGGAGCCAGGTTCCCGGCCTTGCGAGGACAGTAATATGGATTTCGTGAATTCATAGAGTTGCCAGGATGAAAAAGGCTCTCGTGGTTCCAGGTTGTCTCACTCCCTGCTTTGTTTGGGATGATGCAGACCCACCAAGAAAAAGCAAACCCTACCTTAAAAGCAGCCCCCACTGAATCAGCGGTTCGAGGCTAGCGTGATGGTGCCACTGGGAGGTCCCGCAGCCCCTGAATGGCTGGTCCAGGGAACAGTAAGAAAACTAAGGAGGGAAGGGGAGGCAGGGGCTTAGGGATTAAGCCACTGGGAGCAAATCTAGAAAGCCAGGCCATACTGGTGACTGCCACACAGGGAGAGATTTCACCAAATCCTTAGGACAACCCAGGGAGGTAGACCCATCCTGCAGGTAGGGGATGGAGCTCCTGGAGGAAAAGCTTTGCCAACAGAAAGGACATAACGGAAGTGGCATTTGAACCCAAGCCAAAGAGCTCCAAAACCTAAGCTTTGAACCATGTCCTTCACTGCCACTAGCGGGATTGGGGGGGGGGGGTGGAGGGGGCGTAACTGGCCACATATAGGCCTGGCCTGTTGGCAGCCTGGCTGTCCCTGCATGAGCTGCCAGCCTGGGTGAGCTTTCTGCTGCCCACCTCTCCACTGAAGCCGCTGGCCTCCCCTGGACCAGCCGGGTGCCCCCCCGGCTCCTTCCAGGAGAAGGTCAGGTGGCAGAGGCACCACCTCTGGACATTCAAGAGTCTCAGGCATGTGGATCCCAGATCTTGGCATCCAGGCTGGTGCCACCGGACGGCACCTTCGTGGCCAGGTGAGATGAAACTCCACATCCCTGAATCCGGGGTCCCTATGTCTGATGTTCAGATGATCCCAAAGTGGGTGCGTCACCCATGCGAGGCAGGGAGAATGGGTAGAAAGTAGACTGGCAGAAGGAAACAGAGCCCATGTGATTGGCACCCCCTGGAGGTGTTCTCCCAGCACCCTGAACAGGATCATCCACCTCCCACGGGAGGGAGCAGAAAGAATGCCATCTACCTGATAAGAAAACCCACGCTGCACCATTAACCAGCAGGATGCTGGATCCAGAGGCGGTGCTGAGACATCCAGGCCTAAGCTCTTCTGCTCCAGTCTTCACTCTACCTTCCGCTATCCGTGTGGCCATACCAAGGGCCAATTATGGAAAACGGAGAGTTTGGGGCCGGGTGAGGGCACTACAGAAGGGAGAGAGGGAGGCCTCAGCACTCCTTCTCTGAGACCTGCGGGGTGCCCCTTCTCAGCAGTGCGTGTACTTTGCCATGAACAGGCAGGCTCCCTACAGAGCGCGTGGCTGCGGGAGGGCCCGGGGGAAAGACGGTGCTCCGTCAGCAGCCGCAGGAGCCTGCATGATGAGCAGACAGGTGCCAGGTTTCCATGCGGTTGGCCAGGTGCCCTGTCAAAACACAGGTCATGTCACGTCATTCCTCTGCTCCAAACCTCCCTGGGACTTGCTGCTTTTTCTCAGATGGGTTAGGACCGTGGTCGACAAACTGCCGCTCACGAGCCACATGGCGGCTCTTTGGCCCCTTGAGTGTGGCTCTTCCACAAAATACCACGGCCTGGGCAAGTCTGTTTTGAAGAAGTGGCGTTAGAAGAAGTTTAAGTTTTAAAAATGTGGCTCTCAAAAGAAATTTCAATCGTTGTGCTGCTGATATTTGGCTCTGTTGACCAATGAGTTTGCCGACCACTGGGTTAGGAGATACCGTCCATTTCTTTTCTCCCAGCATCCCAGGGAGATGGCGTCTATGCCTCCACCCCGGTGATCTGGGTTGACTAGCAGCTACTTTGGCTGCTGAAGCCAGCAGAAGTGGAAGCAATGCTGTGCTTTTTGGGGACTGGCTGATTCCTGCCCCTGGGAGCCCTTAGTCGCCCCACGAGAAGTGCCAGTTACTATGCAGGAGACAGAGGCCACCTGGAGAACTCCATGGCGCCAGATCTGTGGGTGGAGCCTTCGATGCCTCCGGCCCCAGCCCCTATCTGACTGCAGCCACATGGGAGAACCAGAGCAAGACCCACCCAGCGGAGCCCAGCGAACCCCCAGAACCACGGGAACAAACACTAACTTGCGTGTTAAGCCACTGCCGTGTGGGGTGGTTTGTTAGGCAGCAGAGGCAAACGGGAGCATTGGAATGGGAGCCAAAGTCGACCTCTGGTCCCCCATTCCTCTCCGACCTCATCCCCTCTGCTCTTTCCCACCCCCACCCCCACCCATCGCTCTGCTCCCACCACACTGCGCTCCTTTCCACGCCTCAGACCCACCCAGCAGTTCCTCCGCCTCAGGGCCTTTGCGCTGGCAGCTCCCTTTGCTGGAAGGCGCTACGCCAGGTACCAGCCTCACGGCTCACTGCCTCACCCACGTCTGGTGTCTCTGTTACCTTCTCAGGAAGGCCGTCCCTCCCTGAACGCCCCATATAAAATGTGTGCCCTCCCTCTTCAGTATTTCCTACCTCTTCCCTGTTTTAAGAACCGTAAAAATAGTTCTAAGCACTAACCACCATCATCTAACCATATATATATAATTAGTGCTTAAAACACCACCTCTGGACATTCAAGAGTCTCAGGCATACGGATCCCAGTTCGGTGGCACCAGCCTGGATGCCAGGATCTGGGATCCATACGTCTGAGACTCTTGAATGTCCAGAGGTGGTGTTTTAAGCACTAATTATATATATATATATATATATATATATATATATATATATATATAGTTAGATGATGGTGTGTTTTTTTTAATATATTTTATTGATATTTCACAGAGAGGAAGGGAGAGGGATAGAGAGCTAGAAACGTCGATGAGAGAGAAACATCGACCAGCTGCCTCTTGCACACCCCCCACCGGGGATGTGCCCGCAACCAATGTATATGCCCCTGACCGGAATCGAACCCGGGACCTTTCAGTCCGCAGACCAACGCTCTACCACTGAGCCAAACCGGTTTCAGCAGATGATGGTGTTTTAAGCACTAACTACCGTCATCTAACCATATATATATATATATATATATATATATATATATATATATAGTGTGTTTATTTGTGTGTGTGTGTGTGTGTGTGTGTGTGTGTGTGTGTGTGTTTATTTGTTTGTCTCCCCCCACTAGAATGTCAGCTCCCATGAGGGCAGGGATTGTTGCCTGCCTTACTCACAGCTTTACCCCGGCCTCCAGTCCCTAGTACACAGTAGGCACTCAATAAGTACTTACTAAACGAAGGAAGGCCCACTGCTTGGTTAAGACCAGGGCTTGCTCAGCTATTCAACCAGCCTCTTTGTGTAGAAGAAACCAGTGGATCCAGAGCCAGTTCAATCGCGTCACAAGAACAGCTGCCCTGACCCCCGAGAACCGGTGGCCGTGTCGAATTCACTCTCTTGTCTCTGACTTTGGGTCTCCCTGGCTGATCAATGGAGTGGAGCCAATAAGTGCTAATCAATAGCCGTCTGTTCATTTGACTTTAGGCTGAGCCTTACGTGGGACTGAGGCAGAAAGACCAGGTGTCTCCTGTCAGGAGCTCAAGCGCTGGGGACAGGTGATTGCCATCCCCACCTGGGCCCACCTCTGCCGGCTCAGTGCTTGTGTGTAGAACGCCCACTGAGGCTGGGTGTGCAGCGGTGGGTGAGCACGAAGCTGCCCCTGGGAGCTGAGACTCGGGGAGGAGACTCGGTGCTCCCTCGCCAGGTCCAGGAAAAGGACAATCCACGTCTGACAAGAACCGTGGGACCAGGACGGGGTGGCGCACGCCACAGGGGGCACTGGGGGAATTCTGAGTGTGGCAGCTCTGAGTGTGGGGACTTCCGGAAGAAGGACATTAGAACGAGGCTAGGACAGTGGTTGGCAAACTCACTAGTCCACAGAGCCAAATATCAACAGTACAACGATTGAAATTTCTTTTGAGAGCCAAATTTTTTTAAACTTAAACTTTCTTGCTGAAACCGGTTTGGCTCAGTGGATAGAGCGTCGGCCTGCGGACTGAAAGGTCCCAGGTTCGATTCCGGTCAAGGGCATGTACCTTGGTTGCGGGCACATCCCCAGGAGGGGGTGTGCAAGAGGCAGCTGATCGATGATTCTCTCTCATCGATGTTTCTAGCTCTCTATCCCTCGCTCTTCCTCTTTGTAAAACAATCAATAAAATATATTAGAAAAAAAGAATGAATTAAACTTCAACTTCTTCTAATGCCACTTCTTCAAAATAGGCTTGCCCAGGCCGTGGTATTTTGTAGAAGAGCCACACTCAAGGGGCCAAAGAGCCACAGGCCAGGCCGTGGTATTTTGTGGAAGAGCCACACTTAAGGGGCCAAAGGGGCCAGGAGGACAGTAGGATTTGGCCAGACAGACCACTTCCCTGACAGGTGCCTGGCTTCTCTCCCCGCGCCTCCCCCCAAGCCGCTGCCGCTGTGTCACCTTCTCACCGAGATCTCCCCTCAACGCCCATTTACAACAGATCCGCCAGGCCGTTGCGTCATGCCATGGTGCTGGGTGCCACCAGAAGGAGGTGGGGAGAGGCAGGGAGGAGCCGGTGGCCCAGTGCCGTTCTTCCCATTGTCAGGTGAGATGGCAGGAGAGAGGGCCGGTACGTGGCGCTGCCCGCACTGTCGAAGGTTTGCTAAGAACCACAGGATGCCTCAGGAAGACCTTCCGTGGAGGGACAGTGCAAGCCAGAAGGTGCTGGCAAACCCCCTAAGGAGGGAGGGAGGGCTGCCCAGAACCAGCCACGTCTCAGAGCCTCTGCTGACCAGCACCCAACTTTCCCTGCCTTCTCCCCCTGACACTAACTGCCCCCCCACATTCCTTCCTTCCGGTGGCTTCTGACCGGAGGCCCAGACCCTCTGCTGTTCCTCTCTGCTCCTCTCCCAAGCCCTGCGGGTTCTGTTTCAGCAAAACCGTGTTATATCCATCATAGGAACTTACTGCTGTTCCTGTGAATTTCATCACCCTGGTGGTTTTGTTTATTAATGTATTCCTTTGTGTTGGGTTGCAGTCACATCAAAATTAAAAGTTTAAGGCGTGCCGAGACTGGTTTGGCTCAGTGGATAGAGCGTCGGCCTGCGGACTGAAGGGTCCCGGGTTCGATTCCGGGGGAGGGCATGTTACCTTGGTTGCAGGCACATCCCCAGTAGGGGGTGTGCAAGAGGCAGCTGATCGATGATTCTCTCTCATTGATGTTTCCAACTCTCTATCCCTCTCCCTTCCTCTCTGTAAAAAAAATCAATAAAATATATTTTTTCTTTAAAAAAAGTTTAAGGTGTAAGGGCATAATTATGTCCTAGGGCCCGGGGACAGCGTGTTGCCTGTTGAGACAGGGGCCCAGAGCACTCTGGCTCCAGGAGCTCGGCGAACGCTCTCGGGATTTTACTGCACCTGCTGGGCCGGGTGTGAGCAATGCCTCCTCTTCCCGGGACCCGTTACATGCCCTTCCCTCTGGCCCCTGCTCCCCTGTCCCCCAGCCCCTGCAAGCCTCCATTTCTTCATCTGTAAAATGGGAAGAAGAGTGAGGAGGACGTAAAGCCTACGTACCTCAGGCCCCTCCCATCCCTGGCCTCTTTTTTTTTTTTTTTTTTTTTTTTTTAATATATTTCTTTATTGCCGAAACCGGTTTGGCTCAGTGGTAGAGCGTCGGTCTGCGGACTGAAAGGTCCCAGATTCGATTCTGGTCAAGGGCATGTACATTGGTTGCGGGCACATCCCCGGTAGGGGGTGTGCAAGAGGCGGCTGGTCGATGTTTCTCTCTCGTCGACGTTTCTAGCTCTCTGTCTCTCTCCCTTCCTCTCTGTGAAATATCAATAAAATATATTATATATATATATATATATATATATATATATATATTTCTTTATTTATTTCAGAGAGAAAGGGAGAGGGAAAGATAGAAACATCAATGATGAGAGAGAATCATTGATTGGCTGCCTCCTGCACGCCCCCCACTGGGGATGGAGCCCACCACCGAGGCATGTGCCCTTGGCTGGAATTGAACCTGGGACCCTTCAGTCCACAGGCCAATGCTCTATCCGCTGAGCCAAGCCGGCCAGGGCCATCCCGGGCCTCTGAGCATCTGTCTTGTCTCTTCAAACTCCAGAGCACCGTGGGGAAAGGCACCTCCCCTCTGAGAAAGAAAGCCCCCCTCCATGTTCGCCTCCCCTGCGGGCAGGACAAGCTCTCTCCCGGAGCCAGCAAGCCCGCTGGACCCGGGGAGGGGGCCGGCCGGGGGCGGGTGAGGAGCAGGGGGCGCACTCGGGCTTTGTTCGTCAGGACCCAGCTAGCACCCATCTGGCACCCAGCAGCCTGACGAGACCGTGTTCGCGCCCGACCTCCCGGGAGCCCCTGCCCAGCCTCCCGGCCGCGCTCCGCGGCTCCGTGTGAAACCCGGCCTGCGATAACTTCTCCTTTATTTTATTTTAAGAAAAACAACTTCCAGTTCCCCCCGAGGAGCGCATTCCTTCGCTGTGAAGTATTCCCTGCCCATCTCTCCCATCCCCTCAGAAAAGAAAGGGAACAAAAAGGCTTGGCTGCCTCTTCTGTGCAGGCTCCTCAGAAGAAGAAGAAAAAAAAAAGAAAGAAGAAAAAAAAAAAAAAACTATTTTTACGGCTCTTGAAAAAGTCCCCGCTGGTGGCGGCCGCCGGAGAACGGGAGGGGCCGGGACGGGGCTGACGCAATGCGCATTTATTAGCAGTGAGGAAAATTAATAAGGCTCCACGCGGCCCGGGCCTCGGCGGACCTGGGAAGCCGCGGGGACAGCTGGCGGTCTGGTGGCCTGTCTCCGGGGACACCCAATCAGTTGCGATTGTGAACCGGCACAGCTGGAGGGCGGCGTGGAGATCACCAGTTGCCCAGAGGACAGATGCTGTTTGTGAGACACTCAGAGCGGCGGCCAAATCGCATGGGCTGGTGGGGGCCGCGGGGAGCCCTGGGTCAGAAAGGATCCCGAGGCTGCGTCCACCGGGGTCCCACGGAGACGGGCGGTAACTGACCGGCCATGCCCGCCGTGGGTGGACCAGCCAGGGCGGCAGCAGCCACGCCAGGCGTTGGCTGCTGCCGGCCTGGCCCCGTCTTCCCATTTTACAGAGCGGGTAGACCGAGTCCCAGACCCCACGGTCGGTCGGCAGGGTTTTCCCCCAGCCTTCCCGGGGATCTGGCTGCTGTCGGTGAGCGGCAAGTGGGGCCTGTCTCCCGAGAACCAAAGATGTCAGATCCAGTTGGTCTCTGAAAAGTCAAAACAGTGGCCTGGGTGTGGTGAAGCCGGGAGATGGCCTGGCTGCTGGAATTAATTGGTACAGATCAGTTGTCTCGTGGAATTGGGGAGCCAGTTCAGCCAGTACAGGTGATCCGGGCGGGGGGCCCCAAGCCGGTGTTTGCCTATCCCTAGCGGTAGTTGGGTAAAAGCAGAACCGGTGGGTGAGACTGACCAACCGCTGAGCCTCAGGACCATCAAGTCCCCAAGAGGCTGCGGAGCTGTTCTCATCAGGCCGATTGCTGTCCCTCTGATCTCTACGGAGCACGCGGGGGCCTCAGGCCTGGCCAGGACGCCCCCTCCCTCGCCCCATCTGCTCCGGAGCCTGTGCCGGACCCCGATTCTTGGGGCAAAGGATCTTCCGCCCACCGTGGGCTGGACCCCTCAGACGGGCTCCTCTCACCCCGCCCCCCGCATGCCTGCCAAGCCGGCCGTCTCTGCTGGTGACAGCTCCAAGGCCACCCTGGCTGCACCCCATCTTAGAGCGGAGGGAACGGACCTGAGCAGGGTAACCCCCCCCCCCGTGTCCCGGGGAAGGAGTGGCAGCTCGGGGTCTCCTGACTCCAAATCCAAGGTCGTGCTGGTTGCCCCAAGCAAACCCATATGGTCGGTTCACCTGTCTCCACTGCTCAGAGCGATGCGGACAGCCTCTGAGGACCCCAGGTGGGCAGCCGCAGAGCGAGCACCTGGGAGGGGAGAACTTGGCATGCGAAGGGGGTGCCGGGGGTGCGGAGGGGGTACCGGGGATGCGGAGGGGGTGCAGGGCGTGCGGGGCCCCAGTGAGGTGGTCCGGGCTGTAGGAGAGGCCTGGCTTGGTGTGACACGGGCAGGTGCTCTCGGATCTCCAAGCACTTCCCCCACTGCCCTCTGCAAAACTCTGCCTTCGCATCTTAGATCCTCCACCTTGAACTGAACAGTTCTCTTTCCAGGAACATAAAAAAACCCAGCCCTAACTGGTTTGCTCAGTGGATAGAGCGTCGGCCTGTGGACTGAAGGATCCCAGGTTCGATTCCCGTCAAGGGCATGTACCTTGGTTGCGGGCACATCCCCAGTGGGGGGTGTGCAGGAGGCAGCTGGTCGATGTCTCTCTCATGGATGTTTCTAACTCTCTATCCCTCTCCCTTCCTCTTTGGGGGGAAAAAAATCAATAAAATACTTTTAAAAATCTAAAATAAATAAATAAATAAAATTATAAAAACAAAATTAAAAAAATTAAAGCAGGCCCCTCGCCAGGGAAGTTAACTAAGTGGAAAAGGACCCTCAGAGGAGAGGGAAGTCGGGCAGCCTGAACCTCACTGAGGGCAGTTGGCCAGATTCCCTAATCTCTCTGGGCCTCAGTTTCCTCATTTTCAAAGTTTAAAAAAAAAAAAAGAAAGAGCCATGGCCAGTGTTCTCGGTGGTTAGAGTGTTGTGTCTCGCTCCCCCTCACTGCAACAAAAGGTCACGGTTTTGATTCCTGGTCAAGGGCACATTCTTGGGTTGCAGGTTCAATCCCTGCCCAGGTAGAGGCTCATGCTGGAGGCAACCAATTGGTGTGTCTCTCTAACATCAAGGTCTCTCTCTCTCTCTCTCTCTCTCTCTCTCTCTCTCTCTCTCCTCTGTCTCTCTCCCCCTCTCTCCCTCCTTTCCACTCTCTCTGAAAAGCAATGGAGAACATACGCTTGGGTGAGGATTAACAAACACACACAGGAAAGAAAGCTTCCTGACCCTGGCAGAGTTGGTGGGAGGTTTAAGGGAGACCATCCAAGTCAAGGGCTTACATGGAGCCTGGCACTAAGAGTTTTCTCCCTTCCTTTCAAAGCAGCACTTCAAGCTTCAGGGCTCGGACCCTGAACCGCCTCCAGGAAGTCTTCCTCCGCTGCACTGGGCCCCGCACTGGGAGCCTTGCTTCTCCGGAGAGCTCATGAGCCTCTGGAGAAGGGGGCCCAGCTGGCTGGCAGCTCTCCTGGCTCCCAAGAGCCGGGCTCCGGGCTGAGAACACACAATGGCTGTGGATGAGGCGGCTGCCCTGATCCCGGCGCCCTCCCCTCGCCCCCGCCCACTTAATCTCGCCAGTCCCCCTGACTTTCCAGCCCCTGTCTAGTTTCTTCCTAATGCTTCTGTCTCCACGTCCCCAGGGCTCTGTTTGCATGAGGGGAAGGAGGCCTGCGCAGCACACTCAGCCCAGAAAGCATCCAGTTGCTCCCGGGCAGGCTGCCAGCGATTGAGTGACCTGCAGCTTCCCCCCCAAATCGCATTCCGCTGGCACGGATCTGGCCCCGCCTGACGCCAGCCTCCGAACTCGCCCCCAGAGCAAACATTTCCAGTTGGCAGCTCGGCCTTGTTTTTCTGAGGCCCAGATTCAGGCTCCCTTGTAGAAAACAGAAAACAAAATGCTTGGGACCAAAAAATGAACTAAAATAAAATCTGGAAGCGGGGGGGCAGGGGGGGGTTGGGGTGAGATGGGAGGCATTTGCACCGAGGCCCCGGGAAAACTCGCTTGGGGAGAGGCACTGAGTTGCTAAGAAGCAAACGTAAGAGGCGTTGAGGCTCCGGTCCGTTCATTCAGGCTGCTGCCTCCTGCTAAAAGCCACTCTGTTCCATTCACAGCTGCTGGGGGGACGGGGCCGAGGGTGGTCGCCGGGACAGGGCCGGCGTTTGTTCTAAAGGGGAAAGGAGAGGAAGGAAAATAAACACGGCCGGCCGGATTTTCACGCCCGTGCGTGAGGCATCGGGGCAAAGCTGTGTGTGTGTGTGTGTGTGTGTGTGTGTGTGCCTGTGTGTGTGTGCCTGTGTGTGTGTGCCTGTGTGTGTGTGCATCAGCATGTGCGGATGCCTAGGGGCACCACCGTGTTTGCCTTCCCAAAATAAGAGTGGCTGGGTGGAAAGATGTCATAAGCCAGGCTCAGGCGGCAGGGGGACAGGCCAGCCAGGGAGGGCCGAGGCTGGTGCCCAGGCCTGCCCATGGGGTCAGGCAAAGGCCAGGTTTCAGAACAGGGGAGCTCAGCCAGGGCCCATTAGTCATGGGTTGGGCGTGCAGGGACCAGGCTCCGAAGGTCAGCCCCAAACTGGGCGCTCAGTCCCCAGGGAGGAGGTGGGCTGAGGAGGGAGGAGGGAAGACTGAGGAGGGGGGAGGGGGGCTGAGAAGGGAGGAGGGAGGAGGAGGAGGGAGGACTGAGGAGGGAGGAGGTGGGCTGAGGAGGGAGGAGGGAGAGCTGAGGAGGGAGGAGGTGGGCTGAGGAGGGAGGACTGAGGAGGGAGGAGGAGGACTGAGGAGGGAGGAGGGAGGACTGAGGAGGGAGGAGGTGGGCTGAGGAGGGAGGACTGCGGAGGGAGGATGAGTGCTGAGGAGGGAGGAGGTGGGCTGAGGAGGGAGGACTGAGGAGGGAGGAGGAGTGCTGAGGAGGGAGGAGGTGGGCTGAGGAGGGAGGAGGTGGGCTGAGGGGGAAGGAGGGAGGACTAAGGAGGGAGGAGGGAGGCTGAGGAGGGAGGAGGGAGGGCTGAGGAGGGAGGAGGGAGGCTGAGAAGGGAAGAGGTAGGCTGAGGAGGGAGGAGGAAGGACTGAGGAGGGAGGAGGTGGGCTGAAGAGGGAGGAGGGAGGAGGGAGGGCTGAGGAGGGAGGAGGTGGGCTGAGGAGGGAGGAGGTGGACTGAGGAGGGAGGAAATGGGCTGAGGAGGGAGGAGGGAGGGCTGAGGAGGGAGTAGGTAGACTGAGGAGGGAAGAGGGAGGGCTGAGGAGGGAGGAGGTAGACTGAGGAGGGAGGAGGGAGGAGGGAGGGCTGAGGAGGGAGGAGGGAGGGCTGAGGAGGGAGGAGGAGGGCTGAGGAGGGAGGGCTAAGGAGGAAGGAGGAGGGTTGAGGAAGGAGGAGGGAGGATTGAGGAGGGAGGAGGGAGGGCTGAGGAGGGAGGAGAGAGGACTGAGGAGGGAGGAGGTGGGCTGAGGAGCATTGCTGAGGAAGGGTGGGCTCAGGCTTGGACCACGGGTGCTCTTCTCTGCCAGGGAGAGCCTTGGAGCCAGACCCCAGCGGGGAGGGACAGCTAGAAGCCTGAGGGGCAGCAGGGCCAGGGCAGGGGGGAGTGGCAGAGAGGACGGTGAGGGCAGGCAGAGCAGCCACCCCTCTGGCTGAGCACAGGGCTGCAGAGCACCTCCTTCCCGGGAGAAGGGCCCCACGAGGCCCCGGTGAGGAGGGAAGGATCCAGGATCCGGACCGAGGACTCCTCAGGGCTGGGCTCAGATGGAGGGTCCCAGGCTTAGCCGAGCCCGAGAACTGTCGTCAAGCGTCAGGAGCCAGGAGTGAGGGGCCGTCACCCAGAAAGCTGGGCATGTCAGGACGGGGTGGGGAAAGCCGTGAGAGAGGGTGAGGACAGGCAGCTCAGAGCTCACACGGGGTCCCTACTCCGAGGCCCCACACAGGGGAGGGCCTGGCGTCTTAAAGGGACCCTGCGTAGTAAAGAGGTCCCAGGGCCAGGGGCCCGGTGACATTTGCCGAGGCCGGAAGGGCCCCGCTGTGACAGCCCAGCACCGCTGGGGCAGGAAGTCCCCCAGGGCAGGCGGGGAGGCCCAGGAGCCCCGGCCCAGTGTCCCCCAGAACAACATGTGTCTGGCTCACCTGGGCCGTGTGGTAAAACGCACGCTCCCGTCCTTCTTTCCACCTGCTGGGTCAGATCCCATCTGAGGAGCCGAACTTGGGATGGCCAGCCCAGGGGGTGCTCCTGCCCCCGGGATGTGGACAGGCTCTTTGCCCTTTCATGCCCATCCTCTGTAGCTACACCCTCGCCATCCAGACCCCCGGAGCCTTGGATTTCCATTTTTCCTCTGTCGCCATTGGTGGGGAAAGTAGTTAACAAGTCTTTCCCAAAGTCTTTGTACTTCCGCTTGGATTCAGGACAATCTTAACCCAAAGGAATGAATCTCAAATGGTGGAATGAGGCCTGAAGAGAACCAGGAGGAGAGTTTTGGGGAGCACGGGGTAAGCCTTCCAACTGGCCCCCAAATTCACTGAATCATTGGGAGGCCCCAATGTGAGCTTTAAAAAAAAAAAAAAACAAACAAACACGCCGAAACCAGTTTGGCTTAGTGGTAGAGCGTCGGTCTGCGGACTGAAAGGTCCTGGGTTCGATTCCGGTCAAGGGCATGTACCTTGGTTGCGGGCACATCCCCGGTAGGGGGTGTGCAAGAGGCAGCTGGTCGATGTTTCTCTCTCATCGATGTTTCTAGCTCTCTATCTCTCTTCCTTCTTCTCTGTAAAATATCAATAAAATATATATTTTTTTAAAAAAAACAACACACACATTTTGTCCTTTATCTCTTAGTTCTCTGAATAGTTCCTTTTCTCCCAGCACCCTTCCAAATGTCTTTTTTTTAAATTGTCATTTGAACCTATGTATTTTTTTAAATATTTGATGTGTTTCAATTCATTGCAGTGCTTGTTTTGTTTTTAATATATTTTTATTGATTTCAGAGAGGAAGGGAGAAGGAGAGAGAGATAGAAACACCAAGGATGACAGAGAATCACTGACCAGCTGCCTCCCGCACGCTCTACCCTGGGAATCAAGCCTGTAACCCAGACCTGCGCCCTGACCGGGAACTGAACTGTGACCTGGTTCATAGGTCGATGCTCAACCACCGAGCCATGCCGGCCGGGCTGACTGCAGGGTTTTTATTTGTTTGTTTAGTTTTGGTTTTGATGCACAAATGGTCCCCTCTGTCCGGGATGAGCGCCTTCCTTCAGGGTGGCGCCCGAGTCCTTTGGACGCGACCTGTGGTGGCGGGGAGGGGTCTTGCCCTCTGGTACCAGATGCTTGGAGCTCCTCTTGTACGGTTTGTGCTCCGGGACTGGAAACAGCCAGTTCTCCAAGAAGCCTTGGCTTTTTTCGGTGAGAAAAGGTGTGTGGCGACCACAATTCGGTCACTCTATGTGCTCAAACAGTTTATTTTCGTCCAGTCTCTCAATCTTCTCCAACAAGAACTTGAGTCTGGCCCAAGAGCATCTGGAAGGTAGGATGTCCTGCCCCCGTAAGTGCATTTCTCCTGGGTCCCGGGTGCTTCCTTCTCAGAGGTAAGCTGTCTCTCACCTGAGGCAGCCTCCACCCTTCCCCTCTCCTCCCCAAAGATTAACCTCCATCCGCCAGGGAAGACCCTTCGGCCCTCAAACCCTCCTCACCACCCTCCTGGGCCAGTGGTCGGCAAACTCATTAGTCAGCAGAGCCAAATATCAACAGTACAAGGATTGAAATTTCTTTTGAGAGCCACATTTTTTAAACTTAAACTTCTCCTAACGCCGCTTCTTCAAAATAGACTCGCCCAGGCCGTGGTGTTTTGTGGAAGAGCCACACTCAAGGGGCCAAAGAGCCGCAGGTGGCTCTCGAGCCGCGGTTTGCCGGCCACGGTCCTGGGCCCATCTCTGCTCCGTGGCCGCGCTTGTAACTGCTTCCTTCAGGGGGTCTTAGTTCAGAGGGACAAAGGCAGGCTCTGCTCGCCCCACAGCATCGCTCTGTGCCCGGCCAGACCCGGGCTGTTTCCCAGCCGCTTCCCTGGCTCTCTGGGACCAATCTTTGCCCCAAAACGTGGAGGTAGGGGGCAAGTGGGAGTTGGTGAAAGGGAACGACATGACACCGTGATACGAAGCACGGCACCTGCCTGGAGATTCGGGTGGGACACGGCTACCTGGCAGGGACTGCGAGGGGGCAGGCACCCGACGGGGTGAGGGAGGAGGAGGAGGAGGGAAGGGTGTTTGCTTTCAAGCGTTAAATCATGTGAACCCTCCATCTTACAAGATACTCAGCATCTGGCTGAAACGAGCACACTTTAATGGAAACATCTGGATACGCCGCACCGTGCGGAGCAGCTGGGTCCTTGGCAGCATCTGTGTGAGTAAGCGATGTGGGGTCTCCTCTGTGTGTTTAACATCACAGTGGCGCTTTCCTTTGCCTGTAACAGAAAACCAGGCCGAAACTGGTTTAAACGGTTACGAGGGAAATCCTTAGCTCCCGAGGCTGAAAGGTCCAGAGACGAGGCTGACTGCAAGTAGGCGTGAATCTAGCAGCTGCGCGATGTCGCCACGGCCCCGGCTTCCTTGCGGCCTGTAGCAACTGTAGCCCCAGACTGCCTCCCCCTCCCAGGTCCCCCAAAAGGCGGGCAGAAGTCCTCAGAGGTACACTTGCCTTGTTCCACCGCCAGTGTGGAATCGCGCCTGTCCCGGCATCTCTGGCAGAAGGCTTGGCATCTCCCCGGGTGGGACAAGACTGAGTCACAGGCCACCCTGACCCCATCACTGCGACCACAGGGCACTGGAATGTGCCGATGGGCTTTGTCACGTGCCCCCACCCCCTCCTTTGGAACAAGAGATTGGAACCGGCTCCTTCAGAACCCCGAGGACCTCCACATGCAAGCTGGGAAGTGGAAAGGGGAGGGAGGGAGGTTTATGTCCTGCTTGATGCAGGGTTGGGACGAGGGTGAGTCAAGGGAGGGACCTGGGCACAAAATTTAAGGAGGTGCTCACCCGCAGGGCTGGCCCTCAGGTATTACGCCCTGGGGTCCTCTCTGGTTTCACCCTAGTCCCAGTCCTGGCTGCATAACAAAGTAACCCCAAAACTTGGTGGCCACAAACATTCATTATGTGATGGTTTCAGTGAGCCAGGACTTTGAAAGTGGCTTAGCTTCGGGGTCCTGGCTTGGGGTCTCACATGAGGTGGTGGTCGAGGTGGCGGTCAAGGTGGCAGCCAGGCCTGTGGTCCTCTGGGGAATTGACTGGGGCTGAAAGATCCCCTTCAAAAACAGCTCCCTCACGTGGCGGGCAGAAGGGCCCAGTCCCGCCCCACATGGATGTCTCTGCAGGGCTGCTGTCCTCCCCCAAAGCAAATGACCCGAAAGAGAGCAGGGCAAACTCTAGTGTCAAAGGTTGCCCACCATCACGTCTGCCATTTTCTATTCACTGGAAGGGAATGACTCCACCCAGACCACACTCAGTGGGAGGGGAATTCGCAGCAACGCTCTGAGGGAAGGGCTGTCAGAGAACGTGTAGGCATACTTAAAGACGCCGCCTGAAGCAGCGACAGGAGGACCGGCTCGCTGAGGGTGCCTGGATTGTGATCTTCCCCCTTCCCATTATCTAAAGCCAAGATGGCACATACGCTCTATCTCCCGTGCCAATGCCGTTTGATTGGTTAGGCCCCTGTGCGAAGGAGAGCCATAACTGAGATTATTGGAAATGGTGGGAAGGGTAAGAACACTAGAGATTATTGGTAATGGTGAGAAGGGCAGGAACACTAACCCTGGACCACCTACCTAGAGTTGTATGCAGGGGAAACCACCATCTTGTTTAAGCCACTGTCGTTACAGGCTCTGTTACCTATAGCCTAATCCTTCCTCTGGCCTTTCCTCCCTTTCTCTCTCCACTCCCCTCTCATGTTTCTCTCTTCCTTCTCCTTTTCCCTCTTAATCTTCAAATGACCTCATGTTTTCCCCTTCTCTTTTCCCTCCAACCCACTCTCCCTTCCAAAGTAGCAGGTGGCAGGAGCAGGCGGGGAAGGCCCGACCACCTTCCCCTCCCCGGTCCCTGGGGGTGTGCTCCTGTCCCGCAGCCCTGAGGAGTGGGGTTTGCCCCCACCCGGAGGAGTCTCTGGCCCTGTCCGTCTCTGTGCCCTGCGGACGGCCTGCTCCCGGGGAGGGCCGAGAGCCAGCCCGGGCACCAGCGCCAGGCAGCCCATCCTGCGGCCCGGCGCCCAGTGCCCAACCCCTGTCTCCTGCGCCCACGGGGACCCTGTGATGCCTGGAACTGGGTGCTCGCCGGGGCTGGGAACCATCTGGCCGTGCCCTCTGGCTTCCCCAGAAGGGAGTGCTCTCAGATGCCGGGGGCGTTCGGGCCGAGCTGGGAGCTGTCCGCTTTGAACCCTCTTCTTCCTCAGTCCCAAGCCCAAACTCTGCACGGGAGGGCGAGAGTGGCAGAGGAAGAGCGGGCAAATAAGGGTGCTCTCTCTCACCAGGGGGGGACTTCAAAACCACACTGGGCGGGCCCCTCCCAGCCCTGCCCGCCGGGCCCCAGTGCCAGCCGCCTGTCCCTACTCAGCCCTGGCAGGCGACAGGTGGTGCCTTGAAGACAAGTCCTGGGTCTGGGCCCGGGGGCGGGTGTCAGCTGGGACAGGGCGCTCCCCTTTCATCCGCCGGCATGCATGCGGCGAGGGCAGCCCCGCGCTTGGCTGGCTGAGGAGGGCTTAGCGGGGCCGGGAGGGCTGATCACAAGAGGCCGCAGGCAGCGCAGTGGGCCCGGCCTGTGAGAAGAGGCGGCCTAGGCTCGAGGTGGGGGGCGCGTAGGAGAGCCCGGAGCAGCCAGACCGGGCCTTGCCCACAGCCAGCGAGCCAGTGCGGGGCCTCCACGGGGCTCCAGTCACGGGGGGATGGGTGAAGGGCCCCATTCGCCTCCGGGCTGTTCTCCAAGATGGTCAGGACACCCCCACGTCCTCTCCCGGCGCCACCTCTGCGTTCTAGACTCCCACCCCCCCCACCCCTCCACCCCCCCCCCCGAGCCGAGCTCCTTGGTCTGTGCCAGCCCTTGACAGGAGCAAGGTTGCAAATGACTTCACCTGGCCACTCCCAGATCAGTGGCTGTCCTCGCAGCGCGGTGCTGGGGTGATGTCACGCCAGAATTCTCCAAACACTTTCCATCTGGAGTCAACGCAGCTGCTCCCAGGCCGTGCCCACTGCCAGCCCTGAGGTGGGATCAGGTGTCCTTCTGGAAGCCGCGCTCGGGGCGGGCTTCGGAAGAGCCGAGTCGGCGCAGGCGCTGCTGAGGGGACACGGGAGCACTTGCGGGTTCAAGTGCAGAAGCCCTGAGCCCCGAGGCCCACCGAGCTCAAAACTAGGCCGAGAGCACCGGGGAGGGACTCCGGGAAGCCAGAGACTGGGGAAAGATAGAACACAATTGCCAAAACCGGTTTGGCTCAGTGGTAGAGCATCGGCCTGCGGACTGAAAGGTCCCGGGTTCGATTCCGGTCAAGGACATGTACATTGGTTGCGGGCACATCCCCGGTAGGGGGTGTGCAAGAGGCAGCTGGTGGATGTTTCTCTCTCATTGACGTTTCTAGCTCTCTCTCTCTCTCTCTCTCTCCCTTCCTCTCTGTAAAATATCAATAAAATATATATATTTTTAAAAAGAACACAATTAAGAATCCCTCTCTCCCTCACTCCTCCCTCCCTCTCTCTTTCTGGCGCAGATGCACACGCATGTGCGCACACACGTGTGTGTTCTTTCACACCCATACCATCCTCTAAGTGCTATGTACTCCCAAGCCTCTGAGCCTTGCCCACGCTGTTCCCCTGCCAGGAATGCCCTCTTTCATCCTTCAGAGGGCAGCTCAAAGGTCACCTCCTCAGCGGTGAGTCTCCCCTACACCCACTGCCCCTGCCCTCTGCCCCTCGTCCCTCCTCTGAGCTCCGGCAGCTCTGCCCACAGCTCACACTGGTGGGTTCACAGCCTGAGAGCCCACCTCCTCACAGACAGGGGTGCCCGGAGGGCGGGCTGAGGTAGAGTTCGGGGGTGACGTGGTCCTGATAGACATGTGGTCCCAGAGCCTGCCCCTGAGGCAGAGACAGGCCTGAGGACACGCTGGAGGAGCCCACTTTGGTGACACACAGTTGAGGCACGCAATTGGGGCTTAGACAGTGACCGATTTAAGTAGGTCAGAGATCCACACACAACCCCGAGGTCTTGCTTTCTCTCTCTTCAAAGTCTTAGAATTATTTAGGGGTTGCCTCTCTGGGTGGGTGGGAAAAGAATGCAAAAAAAAAATCTGATTTTGTTGGAACACACAAAACTGATGTTTCCTGCAGCTCAGGAGTCGCACGAAGAAGAGGGAGGCCTGGGGACGGAGCGCCAGGTGCCTGGGGAAAGGCCCATCGGACAACAACTAGCCACACGGTGCCAGGCTAGGGGCTTCATCAGTCAGAGCTCCTTGTATTCCTTGGTCCAGTGAGAGTGTCTGCAGTAACATCACCAGTGCTGTTACAAGAAGCAAACGAGGAGACATGTGACAAAGCACCCAGGCAAAAAATGTGGCACACCAATGGCATAGGTCTCCCTCAGACCCCAACGCCCACTGCTTTAACGGTGGCCCTTACAGAGGCCTGAGTAGCTCTGTGGGGTCATGAACTGTTAGGGTGAGAATCGTTCATGTTCTGCAGTTGGCCATTTACAGGTAGAGAGATGGGACCCCACTAGGTATTCATTCAATGCTTATTGATGAGACTCTATTTCAGAGCAATCTCGAACTCCAAGAGTGTAAAAAAAATATTTTTTTAATAAATAAGTTCTTATTGATTTCACAGAGAGGGGAGAGGGAGAGAGGGAGATAGAAAAATCAATAATGAGAGGGACTCCTCGATCAGCTGCCTCCTACACACCCCCTCCTGGGGATGGGACCCACAAGCCCGTCACGTGCCCTGACCCGCAATTGAACCGTGACCTCCTGGTTCATGGGTCGAAGGTGTAAAATGTGTAACGGATTGAGAGCGACCCTTACTTAACCAGGATGGTTTGATTAATGCAGGGATTTAGCTCAGAGGTGACCCGGGAACTCCAGCCCACGAGCATTCTCGGCGACCCGAGGGCCAACTGCAGCAGCAATCCCTGCCCTGGCCTGCCCAGGCTGCACTGAGGGGCCACGAAGTCAAGGGCAGCCATCACCCATCTCCCGGGAAAGCCCGTTTGACCCTCACGTGCTTTTGGAGCCTGAAAATTACCAATAACACGTTCCCTGATTTGAAGATGTCCTTTTCCCTCTCTCACGTGTTAACATTCCTAGAAATCTGAATGCACTGATGCGCTTGTTTGATGTGGCCACGTCCTTTGCTCCTCCAGAAATGAAGTAAAAGTGCACGTTCTTAAATCCAGGTGCTTCTTTCTTGCAATTGACAGCATCTTAGAACTGAGGAAATAGCCGTTGGACTCGCTTTAAATGGGACGGAAGGTCCATTCAAATATAGTTTTTATGCTAGAACGTGCCAGGACACACTAAAAAGTAGCAGGTAAAGTGCGTGTGAGCTTCTAAGATAAAGCGTAGGAGGATTAGGCAAGGTTTTGCTTGTGGAGGGGCCACTGCCCCCTGAGCACCCAGGCCGGGTGCCCCTCTGTCCCCCGCTCTCAGCTGTACCCACAGCCACGATCTGGGTTTAGCCTGCGTAGACCGAAGTTCCCGGGCGTAAAATTAAAGGTTGGCGGCAGGGTGTCCGAGGTGACACGGCTTCCCGTGGCTGTGGCGCAGCACACCTGTATCCTCGGCGCCGTGGGCAGCCTGGCTGGAGGCTGCGAGGGGCCAGCAGAGCTGCGCGGTGTCTTCTCTACCTCCGCCTTCCCTCCCAACCCCACGCCCTTCTGGGCCAGACTCCGGGGGAGGCCAGAGTTCGGGGACCACACAGGTTTCAGCCAAGAAGGAGTCCAAGTTGCCAGCCACTCGCCCAGCCAGGCTTATCTCAAATGTATGGGGGGAAGGAGACCCGGAACCCCACTCATCACCAGGCTGGCCCAAGCTCCCTTGTCCTCCCTGGTTGCTGTGGGCCCAGCCCCGAGGTAGCAGGCAAGGCGGGGTCTCTTCACCTTTAGCTTTGCTGGGACCCAAAGCCCCCCTCCCTCCACCTCAGCAACCTCCTGGCCACCCTCCTCCACCCTCTCTCACCCTCTTCCGGAGCTCAGGCTGAAACTATCCCAAACCGCACCTTGACGCAGAACGTAGAACTTAGAAATGCACGCTTTAGCCGAAACCGGTTTGGCTCAGTGGTAGAGTGTCCGTGTGCGGACTGAAAGGTCCCGGGTTCGATTCCGGTCAAGGGCATGTACATTGGTTGCGGGCACATCCCCGGTAGGGGGTGTGCAGGAGGCAGCTGGTCGATGTTTCTCTCTCATCGACGTTTCTGGCTCTCTATCTCTCTCCCTGTCTCTCTGTAGAATATCAATAAAAAATATATATTTTTTTAAAAAAAGAAGAAGAAATGACGCTTTATGGTTTCTAGAACAGTCAGCATTCTCTTAGCATCCTTTCTTTTTTTTCTTCCCCAACCTGGGACCTTTTAGCTGACATCCTCCTAGACCCGAATTCTCAGCGTCTTTCTCTGCTTCGGCTCCGGACCCGTGCCTCCTGCTGGGAGACAATGTTCCCGGGTCACCTCTGAGCTAAGTCCCTGCATTAAAATTCTGCCCCTCTTCCTCCTCCCCTGGGTGCTGCCTTCAAATCCCACGCGTCCATCTATTACTGTGCTTTCCACAGGGCGCCTCGGCGGCTACCTGTTGACCTAACAGGTTCCTTTTCCCCGCAACACCTGTTTTTGTCTGGTGTTCACCCCAGCGCCCAGCCAGGGTGCTCCTTGGACTCGAGTGGGTGCCCAGGGGGACCTGTGGGAGGAAGATGGAAGCAACCCTCTGTGCGCAGGGTTGTGAAATGGTAGGGATGACGTGAGGGGCTTTCGAAACCCTGGGAGGGAGTGCCCACGTGAAGTTCCCTTGCTATTCTTGGCCGCGGGCGGCTCAGGTGTTGACTGGGGACAGCTGCGGGGCGCAGTCAGCCGGGGACAGAGCAGCTGCGCCAGCGCGGGCCTCTGCTGCCCCCTGGTGGCCGCCCGCGCCTCGGCTGCGCAGGGCCTCCCAGGGCCCTCCCCGGCTGGCTGGGAAATTTCTCACCCCGCAGCCAGCAAGTTTTTGCTGGAGCCCCCATCCCACAGCTGTCCCCGCAATACCTCTTGGCCACAGGGCACCGGGGACAACTAAGAAAGGGGCCTTAGACGTTTTCAGCTCAGAACTTTGCCGTTTAAACTCATGGTGTGGCCCCCTTCACGTACCTAAGCCTGTTGTCTTGTCTGGAAAGTGGGGGTGACGGTATTCTCAAGAGATCAGCCCCGCCAAAACCGGTTTGGCTCAGTGGTAGAGCGTCGGTCTGCGGACTGAAAAGTCCCGGGTTTGATTCTGGTCAAGGGCATGTACATTGGTTGCGGGCACATCCCCGGTGGGGAGTGTGCAAGAGGCACCTGGTCGATGTTTCTCTCTCATTGACGTTTCTAGCTCTCTATCTCTTTCCCTTCCTCTCTGTAAAATATCAATAAAATATATTTTTTTAAAAAGAGAGAGAGAGAGATCAGCCCCTGGTGACTCTGGGGTGGAGGGTGTAGGAGGCCAGGACAGGGCATGAGGGGGATGTGGGGCGGGAGGCGGTCCCTGGCGGTCCCTGCCTTCCCCTCCAACACTAGACGGCTCACTCCCCGCCCCCAGCCAGGTAGTGTCCTCTCTGGCCAGAAGGAAACAGGGTCTCTGGGCAGAGCTCAGCCGGCCTGGGTGAGGCGTGAGCTCCAGCAGAGAAACAGGTGGCTTTGCTGTCCAGTGGGCTGGACCCCGAGGCCGGACCCCCCCCTTCCCCACCTCCCTGGGGCCACCCTGCCAGACCTCTCCCTCCGGGTGGGTGAGTTCAGAAAACTCAGAATCGGGGGAGCCCGGGAGGAAAGACAGAAAGCCCTTGACACAAACAAATATGCAAACGGAGAGGGGAAAAAGCACCCACCCAGGCACAGCAGAGGAAAACATCGATTACGTGAAAAGGCGGCTTACCTGATCGGAGAAATATTTGCAAATCATCGACCTGGTGAAGGGTTCACATCCAAAACCTATAAATGACTCCTACAGCTCAGTCGCCGGGGGATCCAAACAAACATTTTCCCAAAGAGGACGTGCAGACGGCCCATGGGTCCCTGAAAGGGTGCTCAGCACACTCGTCGCCAGGGAAATGCAAATCAAAGCCACAGTGAGGCCGAAACCCGTGTGGCTCAATGGATAGAGCGTCGGCCTGCGGGGTGAAGGGTCCCGGGTTCGATTCCGGTCAAGGGCATGTACCTTGGTTGCGGGCACATCCCCAGTAGGAGATGTGCAGTAGGCAGCTGATGGATGTTTCTCTCTCATCGATGTTTCTAACTATCTATCCCTCTCCCTTTCTCTTTGTAAAAAATCAATAAAATATATATATATTTTTTTAAAGCCACAGTGAGACCGCATCTCACACCTGTCAGAATGTCCATCATCAAAAAGACAAGAAGGAACTGGTGTTGCTGAGGACGTGAGGACAAGGGAAACCTCCGGTACTGTAGGTGGGGCTGTACGTTGGTGCAGCCACTGTGGAGAACAGTACGAAGGGTCCTCATAAAATTAAAAATAGAGCTAGCACTTGACCCAGCAATTCCACTTCTGGGTATTCACCCAAAGGAAACAGACCCTAACCCGAAAAGCTAGCTGCCCCTCCATGGTCGCTGCGACATTATTTGCAACAGACAATGCAAGGAAACAACCTAAGTGTCCGCTGGTGAATAAATTGTTAAAGAAACATATTCTATATATAACGTAGCCGTTACAAAGAAGGTAGTCCTGACATTTGTGTCAGGGAAAGACTAATACTGTATGACCTCACTCGTTTGTGGAATCTAAAAATAAAAATAAAAACCACAAGTTCACAGACATAGAGAACAGATGGGTGTGGCCAGAGTAAAGAATGAGGGGGGGAGGCGGCAAGTGAAATGGGTGGTGATCAACCGGCACAAAATTTCAATTATAAAATAAATACAACATGGCGATTTAATGGTGACTATAGTTATTTGACAGTTGCTAAGAGAGTAGATCTTGAAAAAATGTGTAATGATATGAGTTGATGGATGTTAACTAGACTTGCTTTGGTGATCATTTCACAATTTATACACATATAATCATTGGGTTGTACACCTGAAACTAATACAATGTTACACGTCAATTATATCTCAATTTTAAAAACAATCACATGATTAAAACAACCTGGGAACAGGCAATATGTGTGTGTGTGAAGCGAGGACTATCACTAATTTTAATAATATGACCTTAACATCTTCAGAGAAATGAGAAAAGCTACTGTGCCCCTCAAATAGGAAGAAATTGATTTTCTTTACCGATGTTTATATTGATTTCAAAGAGAGGAGGGGAGAGGGATGGATAGAGGGATAGAAACATCAACGATGAGAATCATTGATCGGCTGCCTCCTGCACGCCCCCTACTGGCGATGGAGCCTGCAACGCAGACATGTGCCCTGACCCAGAATCAAGGGTGACCTCCCCATTCAGGGTTGACGCTCAACCACTGAGCAACACCGGCTGGGCAGGAAGAGATTGCTTTGTCATTGTTTGTTCTGATCCTCACCCAAGGATATGTGTTGTTGTTTTGTTTTGTTTTTTATTTTAGAAAAAGTGGAAGAGAGAGGGAGAGAGAGACATCAATGTAAAAGAGAAATATCAATCCTGGACCCTTTGGTACATGGATCGATGCTCCCACCAAGCGAGCCATCGTGGTCAGGGTGAAACTGCCTTTTTAACAAGATGCATTAAGCAGATATTTAGGTTTTAAAAGTGAGATGAAAAACTCAACAGAAAGAAAAAACTGAGGAAATATTCCAGAAAGTAGAACAAAAAAGCAAAAAGACAGAAAATCAGAGTAACCAGAACAAGAAGCCTGTCATCCAAATCCCTCTTTCTGAGTTCCAGAAAGAGAGGCCAAGAAAGAAAAAAAAAAGGAAGGAATCAATAAAGAAACAACTTAATAAAAGTACGTGGAACTGAATAATGTACATTTCCAGATGGAAAGAAAGGGCCTGTCTGTGCCCAGAAAAATGGGTAGCAATGGACCCACACCACGGCACTCTACTGTGACATTTCCGAGCCCGGGGTGGGGGCGAGGGCGGGGGAGGTAAGGTTTGAGAAACTGCTTACCAGCCACCTTAAAAGCAAGAAGACAACGAAGCAAGGTTGCAAGGAAAATTATTTCCCATCTGGATTTATCAGCCCAGCCAACTCTCAGTCACCTGGGGAGGGGGAGAGGCGTTTTCAGACACACACACACACACACACACACAC
Source organism: Vespertilio murinus (assembly GCA_963924515.1). Classification (NCBI taxonomy): domain Eukaryota; kingdom Metazoa; phylum Chordata; class Mammalia; order Chiroptera; family Vespertilionidae; genus Vespertilio; species Vespertilio murinus. Next base: position 19,711,953 of record OZ004713.1, read on the forward strand.
ACACGTACCTGAGTGCACCCCCTCCCAGAGGCTGCTGGGGGGGGGGGGGTGGCCCGCAGCAAGCCGGGCCGGGGAGGAAACCGGGAAGCAGGTGCTCCCAGGCAGGAGCTTAGCCCGGGGCGACGGGACGGGGAGAGGAAGGGAGCTGGGCACTCGGCGTGGCGGACGGCGGGTGCCACCTGGACACCGGCACGGGGAAGGCTGCCATCGCCACGGTGCTCGCCGCCTTGCTCACACCATCTGTTTCACCTGAGGACAGGCGATGCCCAGGAGCTGGCCCGGGCTCAGCGGCCTGTCTGGACCTGGCTGGTGGTGACTGTGTGTGGATGAAGTTCCTCTTCCCCCTCCAGGAGAGGCTCAGTGAGGGAGGGCCCTCATTTCCCGCCTCCCCGATCCCCTCCTGGTCTGCTCCTGGGAGCTGGGGGCCGGCACAGTGAGCAGCCGCCCTCCGCCCACCCCTCTGCTGGAAACCCACCCCGCTGTCTGGTAGCCCCGAGGTCAAGGTTCGCTGTGGCCTCTCCGGGGCCTTCTCCAGGGTCTCGCAGCAGCTCCCGGGGAGGCCGAGACGACGTGGTTCAGCTGCCCCTCCCCGGAGCTCCCATCCAGGGTGCAGGGGCCTCTCCTCACACGGCGGCGTGAGCTTGCTGCGCCTGCTCATAGCAACACGTGGCTCCGATGGGAATAGATAAGTGGGTGTTAAACTAGAGAGAAAGGCGAGCGGAGAGGAAGATAAAGGCCCAGGTAGAGGTACAGGGCTGAGTAGAGGGGTTGCACTGGTGTGCCAGGAATGTGCTATCCTGTCCGGTTGTTCTTGAGACTGTGTGTATACAGCTGGTGCCCTCCTCTGCAGGTGTGTGTATACAGCAGGTGCCCTCCTCTGCAGGTGTGTGTATACAGCGGCCGCCCTCCTCTGCAGGTGTGTGTATACAGCGGCCGCCCTCCTCTGCAGGTGTGCGTATGCAGCGGGTGCCCTCCTCTGCAGGTGTGCGTATGCAGCGGGTGCCCTCCTCTGCAGGTGTGTGTATACAGCGGCCGCCCTCCTCTGCAGGTGTGGCGTTGCACAGTTTACAAAGGTTAAGCTCATTGGGAGCTCTGTGTGGGGGTGCAGGGCTAGTCAACCCTGCAGGTCCCTCCAGGACTCGTGAATGGAGTCTCAACCACTTCCTTCACTGATTTAATCGTCCTGGTTTCAAGTCCTTGCCTGGCCCCTGCCCCTGCCCCTGCCCCTGCCCCTGCCCTGCCTGGAATCCCCAAGCGTGTCCGTCTGGCTCACTTTCTCCAGAGAAAAGGAAAAGGCTCTGCTTTCTGCGGGTCTGGGTCAGTCCTGCAGGGTCAAAGGCAGACTTTCAGCCAATCCTACTGTATTCAGCCCTCCCTCCCCCCCCAGCTCTCCACATCTAAAGAACAGAATGAGGGGCCTCCATTCCCTGCACCAATCAGAGGTTCGGGCACTGAGTCAGCTTGCTTTTTAAAAACTGAGTTATAATTGACATAAAACAAATGTTGTGTACGTTTAAGGTGTACGGATGCTGATGTGAAACATTTACATATTCCAATAAAAAAAGTCAACGCTTTAATTTTTTGGCACAGCATAGTGGTTATAGTCAACAATACTCCATTATAAACTTCGAAGTTGCTAAGAGACTAGGTCTTAATTGTTTCCACCACAAAAACGAGTGATGATGAGGGGACAGGGTGGAGCTGTTGGATAACACTGCAGGAGGTAACCATAAGGCTTCCTTCCTGTGGACACAGCTGGAGTTTTGCATTCCGCCATCACCGAGTTTTTCCTTCAGTCATAAATGTCCCGTGTTCTGAATCTCTCACCCGGGCTGACATCGCTCACCTGGGCTGTGGTTGGCTGGCTGCTCGTTCTCTCCCCAGCCTCGTGGCGATGGAGTTCTCACCCCTGCACCTCTCATTCACCTGTGCCTCTCCCCAGCTGAGCACACCCATTCCCACGGTGCTAACCTGGCCCCATGGACACCCAGCACCCGCTGGGGCCGAGTCCCCCAGATTTTCCCTCAGAGAACTTGGGACATTGGCCTCGGAGGCAAGACTGGGCTCCCTGGCAGTGAACAGGCAGCGATGCTCCAAGCCTTGCCTCAGGCAGAGGACTGCCAACTGCCTGTCAGTCCTCGCATCCCACCTACACTCTCACGTGTGCGCAAAAGCACCTGATCTGGAGTACTCATTACAACATTATTTCCTAGCACAAGACTGGAAGCAACCAATTTACCGGGAAATTGGTTCAAATAAAGTATGGTACATTCACCCCACAGCTTATACTATGCAGACAATAAATAGGATAACTATATTTGTACTGAGACAGAACCAAGTAAGTAGAAAGGACAAAAAATAAAACAATGCTTATAGAATGCAATCACTTTTGTAAAAATGAGAGAGAGAGAGGAAGAGGACATACCTAGGTATCTATAATAATAAAAGCATAATATGCTAATTATGCTTATTATTACAAGCAACTTTGAAGTTTATAATGGAGTATTGTTGACTATAATGTGCCAAAATAATAAGCAGATGGTGGAACAACCATCTGGATGACCTCCTAGACGGAGCCAGGGCGGCGAGAGCCAAGCTCCTTGCACAAATTTCATGCATCGGGCCTCTCGTTTTCACTAAAAAATTTCTGAAATGATACATTAGGTAACATGTGGCGACTGGGGGTGGGACAGAGATTCACATCCCCTCACATGTCCTCTGTACCTTCTGAGGTTTTTTTTTAAAACTAAATGCTGTGAGTTGCTAGCTCTGTGACTTAGACAAGGGGCCCATCCCAGGGGTCCTGACTCGGAGCAGTGGCCAGGTTGCACTTTATGCCCCGGGGAGTGGCACCTTCCAGGGTCAGTTCATGCTGTGAGGTAGGGCACCAGCTCCCTGGGGCTTACCTCCCCTCCAAGGGAACCCTTTAGCTCTGGGGGCATGGGCAGCACAGTCCAGGCTGGAACAACCAGAACGCCAAACTTTGAGCTTAGTCCGGGCAAAGAGGGAAGCATGGCCCAACGCAAGCAATGGCAATTCTACTGGGTCCCTAGGGCAGAAGTGCATGCCCTTACCAGCTTGCACGAAGCGGATGGGACTGAAGCTGGCCCTCAGCTTACCTCCCGGAGAAGGCCTGTCAGATGAGAGATGAGGAATCGGGGGCGGGGTGTTGGGGGTGGGAGAATAGCTCCTAAGACATCATTCAGGCCTACTCAGGAGCCACTGGATTAGCTACACCTCCAGGCCCCCCATTAGTTTCTCACCCCCCTAAAGGGGCTTTCTCTTCCCCCACCTGAGGAAAAACTGCCCGGGTCAAATCGGGGCCAGCTTTCTGTCCCGTCAGAATGCGTTCCAGCAGCCTCCTTTTGGAAGCCCGTGCCCTCTTGCTGTCCGTGGCGCACACCCCTCGGCTTCCGTCCCGCCTCCTGGCTCCTCCTCCTTTGCTTGGCCGGCTGCTCACCTCTCTCCCTCGCGGTGATGGAGTTTCCCGGGCTCATGCCTGGGCCCTCTTATCTGTACCCAGCCCATCCATCCGTTCCCAGGGTGTGAACCACCACCCGTATTTGAGGACACCCACCCTTGTATCCGGCCCAACCCTCTTTTCGGAGCTCAGGGATAATTTGCGTAAGTCGGTTGCTATACCTGAGCATCCCCAACTCCAAATCTTTCATTCCAGCGCCCCCCGAAGCTTGTGTCCCACCCCGTGTCCTCCTTAGCGAACGGGACCACCAACCAGCCCGAGGCTTGGGCCACTCACCCTGAAGCCATCTGGACTCTTCCCTCTCTGCAGGTGACTCATCCGGGACACCTGCCACATTACCTTTCCAAGCATGTCTTGGATTTGTTTATGTCTCTCCATCTTCACTCTCGTGGCCTGTGGTGGTCATAAGTGTGGCCCAACTTTTCTCCTCCCGGGCACACGGGGGGGTGGGGGGGGAAGGCCCTTTCCCACACCATCTGAAGTCAGGCACGCCCGTGTGGTTGACTCGGTCAACAACCTGTGGGAGGAGGAGACAGCTGTCACTTCTGGTGGGGAATTTAAGGGCCATTCCTCTTCCCTGCCTTCTGCTGTGGGGATTGTGTTGACTGTGTTGAAATGGGGACCCGTCAGCCTAGATTCCCTGAGTGATCAAAAGGAGCAGAGCTCCTCCGCTGACCAAAAAGATAAACCTGAGCATGAAAGAGAAGTAAACATTTGTAATGTGCAGCCAGTCAGGCTAGGAGCTGTTTGTTACTGCAACACAACCGAGCCCATCCTGCCTCGTACACTAATATAGTCCAAGTCACCCAAATTGCTGCCGTGGTCTCCTACTTTTTCACCTTCTCTCCCCCCACACAACAGTCAGTGTAACCTTTTCATGCTATAAACTAGAGGCCCGGATGCACGAAATCAGTGCAAGGGGCTTGGCCCTCGCAGCCCCGGCTGCCGCCTCCGCCGCCGGCCCGCGAAGCCCCTCGCAGCCCTGGCTTCGTCCAGAAGGTCATCTGGACCGTTGCTCTGCTGTTCTGCCTAATTAGCATATTATCTCTTTATTACACAGGAGAAGACCCCATCACTGCCTCCTTAAAACCCTTTGGCGAGCTCCCCATTATACCTGGAGGAATAGCCAAACTTTTTCCTGTAGTTAAAAGGCGCTGCATGACCTGAGCCCTGGATGTCTCCCTCACTCATTCTGTCCAGTCCCCTGGGCTCCTTGCGATCTCTAAGGCACTGGCCCCTTTCCTGACTCAGAGCTTTTTCAGATGCCGTTCCCTCTGCCTGGAACGTTTTCCTGCGCTAGTCTCACGGCTGGCTTTCTCCTCCTTCAAGCTTCAGCTTAAAGGACACCTCCTCAGGCCGAAACCGGTTTGACTTAGTGGTAGAGCGTTGGTCTGCGGACTGAAGGGTCCCGGGTTCGATTCCGGCCAAGGGCATGTACCGTATTTGCTGGCGTATAAGACGATTTTTGGCCCTGAAAAACACCGTATTTGCCGGCGTATAAGACGACTGGGCGTATAAGACGACCCCCTAACATTTCCACTAAAAATACAGAGTTTGTTATATACTCGCCGTATAAGACTACCCCCCACTTGGAGGCATATTTTTCAAGGCCAAAAAATCGTCTTATACGCCGGCAAATACGGTACCTTGGTTGCGGGCACATCCCCGGTGGGGGGTGTGCAGGAGACAGCTGGTCGATGTTTCTAGCTCTCTATCCCTCTCCCTTCCTCTCTGTAAAATACCAATAAAATATATTTTAAAAAATAAAAATAAAAATAAATAAAAAAATAAAAAATAAAAAAAGGACACCTCCTCAGGGAGGCACCACCACCACCACACTCTGCTCATTCCCTCGTTAGCTCCTGCATTTGTTTTTCATTTTTATCTACTTGTTTATTCATGAAACTGTAAGCTCTGCGGGGGGTCCCCGCTAGCCCTCAGTGAATGTTTGCTGAAGGGAGCAATGCCTGGGGGAGCAGGTCTGCAAAGGGTGACGCACTCAGCACAAGTGAAGTTGTGGGGCTGGTAAATGTCGCCGGCCAATGGGCCGTCCAGCCTCGCTCTGCAGGGCGGATCCTCCCAGGCGCCAGGGGCCAAAGCCCTCTCAAGGTCTCTCACCCCTCTCGGGAGCTAATGCCTCTGAGATACTGGGGCTTCTCCACAGGGCGAGGTGTGGGCTCTGAGCTCCCTGCACTCCGTCAGCCACCAGGTGACGGCCCCGTCTGGAGCAGGTCCAGCCAGGACGGAGGAGCGGGACTGGGCAGCCAGCCCCGGTGGGGAGGCAGCCAGCTGCTGCCGTCATGGAGAGAGTGGCCTGGCCAGCTCTCTAGAAATAGCCCAAGGTCAAGGTGGGGTGCTTCCGTCCCCTACAGATGGAGAAGTCCGGGAGGCTCTGGTCCCAGTTTCCCTTCACCTCGCTCCTGGGATCTCTGGCCTGGAGCTGCCCGATCTCCAGCTGCCTCTGCACAGACCCTCCGTCATCGTGTTCTCAAAGAACCCCAGGCCTCCAACCCCTCTCCTCCCGCCGTACTTTTTTTAAAAAACTATATTTTTATTGATTTCAGAGAGGAGGGAAGAGGGAGAGATAGAAACATCAATGATGAGAGAGAATCATTGGTTGGCTGCATGTCCCCCACTGGAGATGAAGCCTGCAACCCGGGCGTGTGCCCTGCTGGGAATGGAGCCATAACCTCCTGATTCATCGGTCGTCGCTCAACCACTGAGCAACACCGGCTGGCTCACCACTCTTCTGAGTGGGAGAGGGAGGGCCTAGCCCCGTCTCACAGACAGGACACTGTTTCCCAGGAAGGCCGAGGGTCTCTCCCAAGGTCACACGTTGAATTTGCCGATGAACCAGAATTCAGGTATAGCAACCCATCCCGAGTCAGTGCCTGAGCCCGCAGAGCCTTCCACAGGAAGGATGTGCCTAACAGAGCGCCACAGCCTCTGCCCGAGGGCCAGTCTCTGGGGGACTCTCCGGCCCATTTCCTGGCGCTGGGAGACCGGTTTAGCTTCTCCGGCCACAGCCTCAGCTGGCGAATCATGGCGTCCACTTTCACCGCTGGCCCTGGATACTCTCACTGCCCCCCCACCAGACCTCCCAGCTGCCCGGCCGCCCCAAACACTGTCTTCACGCCCACAAACACCCCCTCCTCTAACAAGGAAGGCTGAGGACTCCGGGGAGGGATTTGGGGGGGAGGGGGTCCAGCCACCAGCTTCATCAGCAACCTGTTCTGAGTGCGTTTCCCAGGCTCCCTTCCCTTGGAGCGCCCACAGGTCTGGGGGGAGGAGGGAGGAGGCTGGAAGGATTGGCTGGAGCAGGTGAGGGAAGCAGGGGAGGAGCCCACAAAGGTGGCTGTCCCTTTGAATGGGACAGGACAGGGCGGCACCCAGTACATTTCCACCAATCAGATTACAGTAAGCAAAGGAGATATAAGAATTAGGAGAGAATGAAAGGTGGGATTTTTTTTTTTTTTTTTAAAGAAATACAGTGCTGCCGAAACCGGTTTGGCTCAGTGGATGGAGCGTCGGCCTGCGGACTGAAAGGTTCCAGGTTCGATTCCGGTCAAGGGCATGTACCTCGGTTGCGGGCACATCCCCAGTGGTGGGTGTGCAGGAGGCAGCTGATCGATGATTCTCTCTCATCGATGTTTCTAGCTCTCTATCACTCTCTCTTCCTCTCTGTAAAAAATCAATAATTTTTTTTTTAAAGAAAGAAATACAGTGCTTGTATTTAAAGGATATCCAATAGGTCCAAGTGGAAGCTGGTAGAACATTCTGGGGTAGACAACCTCCGGAACCTGAGCACCCCATGCTCTGTTAAGATGCCAAGGTTCTATGTGTGTAGGCCCCACGCGACACTGCATAGGGCGGGTTGCAGTGACTGTGAACTTGAACTTGGATTGCAGTTCTCCGGTGGGCGGCTCTCGGGGGTCTTAAGGAAGGGAGGGCAACTCTTCTGATTCTGTTGGGCTAGTGGAAGCGCTTCACAGAGGGGTGTCTTAGAAGCTTGAAATCAACTTTTTCTCCTCAAAAGTTAAAACGTCTCTCAATATGCTTGCCTGCTCTGCTCATTTGCATGACAGCCTTTCTTTATAGAGTATGCAAAGGTGGAAGTAACATCCATTCTTTTTGTTGTTGTTAATCCTCACCCAAGGATATGTTTCCATTGATTTTTAGGGTGAGTGGAAGGGAGAGGGAAAAATAGAGAGAAACGTCTATGTGACAGAGACACATCAATTGGGCCCAGGCCCAGAAGGAGCCTGCAACCAAGGCACATGCCCTTGACCGTAATAGAGCCCAGGACTCTTTGGTCTGCAGATCGACACTCCATCCACTGAGCCAAACCGGCTCACTCGAAGTAACATCCATTCTTCATTACAGAGGGTCACATTCAGGAAGACAGGTTTGTCGCGTGCTTTGGGGTGTAGAGGAGCCAGAGCATCTATGATCTAGTCTCAGAAGTCACACCCATAAGCCCCCCCACCGTCTGAGTGAGTGAGGCAGCCCGCACTCAAGGGGAAGGGAATTAAGGTCTACATTTTAGTTGTTGTTTTTTTGAAATTGTTGTGCGAGGTGGCAGCTTAGGTGCTTACCTAGGCCGCCATCTTGGTTCTCTCAAGGTCTACTTTTGAAAGAGGAGAGTCTCAAGGAATTTGTGGGCATATCTTAAAACCACCAAAATGTTGCCGAAACTGGTTTGGCTCAGTGGATGGAGCCAAACTGTGGACTGAAAGGTCCCAGGTTCGATTCCAGTCAAGGGCATGTACCTTGGTTGCAGGCACATCCCCGATAGGGGGTGTGTAGGAGGCAGCTGGTCAATGTTTCTCTCTCGTTGATGTTTCTAGCTCTCTATCCCTCTCCCTTCCTCTCTGTAAAAAAAATCAATAAAATATATATTTAAAAATAAGTAAAACCACCAACATGTGAAAAGAGTCGGAATGCCCATGTTCTAAATTTTATTTCTAAATGCAGAGGGACCTGAGCACATCCCTTCGTCGCTCTAGATCCATTTCCCCATCTGCACAGTGAGAGGGCCGACTTCAGTGACCACCAAGGTTTCATTTTTCAATTAGCGTCTGGCTCAGCGTTCTAGCGCTCAAGACCCTAGGCCTTCACCACAGACCTCAGGCTGCCTTCCCACCAGCTCCCCTCCCACTCGGCAAGCCTCGCTGGTTTTGGCCCCGAGCGCAGCTGCCACTCACCAGCGCCCAAGCCCTACCACGTCCTCAGCGTCTGCAGGGTGGGACCCAGGCCTCCGCCGGTTTCACAGCGGCCCCGCGGTCCCACCGCGTGGCCACAGCAGAGAACCGTGGCTCCAGCTGCTCTTTGGGAGCCCTCAGTAGGGAAACTTTTTCACAAATAAAACAACATTGCATGAGACTAATGACCGGCGGGTCTTTTTTCTTTGATGTGCACGCACTTGGAAGGGACCGGGCATTGCTTAGAGCTCAGATAGTTCCTGCTCGGGCCATGGCATCTGGGATCCGATTTGTCGAAGAGACCAACGTTGCCCCGTGTTGCTACAGGGAGAAAATTAAAGGTCAGAAACTTGGAGTTTAGAGCAAGTCTTCACGGCCAGCATAGACCTTTTTATAGAACTGTTTCCCTCGCTCGGTGCTTCTCATCGTGGTATTGTTTCTGTGGGAAAATTGATCCAACTTTTTATCTCTCTTACTTATACCACCTTTTCCTAGAATATAACCTGCTTTAAGTTTAAACAATAACTGCTTTTTTTTTTTTTTTTTTTTTTTGCTTGTGTATGTGCATGTGTGGGTGTGAGAAAAGTCAGCATTCTTCAAGACAGGGCCGAGCCCGGCGCTGCTGAGAACCAGGCGGGACCTGGAACACCCTGATAAGGGGCGCCTCTGGAAGACATGGGTGCGGGGCCTGGGGAGGGGCTGGGAGCAGCAGGCTGGCCCTTGACTTAGCATCTCTCCCACCTGCGCTCCCCCCAGTCAGCGGCCGCACAGCGAGATCAACTGCCCCCGTTTGCTCAGGACCGAGGGGTTTTCTCAGATGCAGAACTTCCAGTGCTTACACTGGGAAACCCCCCAGAAAACCAGGACGGTCAGTCACCCTACAGGTGGTTGCAACTCATTGTGGGTCTGTGAGCACCGCCTCCATCTTTCAACACCGTTACAAGCCCCTGAGGGGCAGGAGGGTCCGTCAGCCTCCTCACGTGGTGGATGCCTGCAGACTGCCCGGCACCGAAGGTAAATGGAGCCAGAGCTGCCGTGCTAAGGTGCAGCTGGCCTCACGGGTGGAAATGGGGTGAGCAAACGCTCCCCCTCTGCACCGTGAGGCTTTCAGGTGTTAGTTCCTGGAGACCACGGCCCTGCCACCTGGACTTCCACCCCCTCACTCTCCAAACATGGGAGAGCCCGGATGAAGAAGGAGGTCGTGACCTGTTGTCTCTCCTGAAACCCGTGCCCCTCGGCCCCGGATGCACCCAGGAATCGCCTGGGGTGGGTCGGGGGTCCGGGTTTTCACACACACACACACACACACACACACACACACACACACACACTTCTTGACCTTTCCCCCCGGTTTCTTTCTAGGGTATGAAAATTGTGTCACTTCTTAACTCCTCTCCTCCTCTCCTCTCCTCTCTTCTCCTCTCCTCTCCTCTCCTCTCCTCTCCTCTTCTCTTTTCTTCTTCTTTTTCTTCTTCTTCTTCTTCTTCTTCTTCTTCTTCTTCTTCTTCTTCCTCTCTCTCTCTCTCTCTCTCTCTCTCTCTCTCTCTCTCTCTCTCTCTCTCTCGTTATCCTGAGCAAAAATGAACTCCTAGAGAAATCAGAACTGTTTGCTATCTCAGTGGCAGTCAGATGCTAGATTCTCTTCAAGGGCAATCTAGATATATAAAAGGCTAATGTGCAAAGTCTCCCCTCAGGAGTTCCACCGGGAAACCAGGAGTTTGATGGCTTGCTATGACGAATGCTGGCCACCAGGGGGTGGCACAGAATGAAGGAAGGCCCCGGCCAGCAGCCGGCAGCTGGGGAAGAAAGGCCCCAGCCAGCACCAAAAGGCCCCATCGGCCCTGATCGCCAGCCAGGCCTAGAGGACCCTGCCCCTGCAAAATTTCGTGCACTGGGCCTCTAGTTCTAACATAAAAGTTCAAACCACTCTTCTTCATCTGTGAGCAAAATGTCCAGCTCCTGGGCATGGAGACCTGTCCCAGACCACCCTTCCCTCCAAGCTCCCTGCTGGGCTTCTCCTCACCGGGCCACATCCTCAGCCCTGCCTCCGCTTTGTCAGGGGTTTCCTGACCCCCATCCTGCAATCCTGGCTCTGCCCACCTCCTGGCCACAGAGCTTGCTGATTGCCGTAGTTCACCTCTCTAGGGTGCAGAAGTGGTGGGTTCCCATGCTATTCCTGTGTCCCACCTCGCAGGGCCATTGGGCAGGGAGTGGACCTGGCCCAGCCCAGCTCTCTCCCTCTCCCTGGAATCTGGGGCTCCGGTCTCTGGCGAGCCGACTCCCTGTGCTGCATCTAGAAGGTCATGAGTCTCAGGGCCTGTGGTTGCCACGGGGAAGCATGGTCACGCGAGGCCACGAGCAACAGAAGTCACACCTGGGAGACCAGATCTGCAGACAAACTACGACGGGTGACCAGACACCCTACTGAGCAGGGCTGACAGCAGCCCAGAGCCCGATGCTTTGTCCTCATCCTCTGGGTACCCTCAGTCTTGTGAGATGCTTGCCTACCTTCCTCTCTAGCTAAGCCGGCAATAACAGGTTTCTGTTGCTTGCCACCAGCCAACCGGGGAGAGACACCGTTGTCCCCTGCTCCCATAGGCACCTCAAACTGAGCTTTCCCGCCCTCACATCTCCTGAGCCCCATGTTTTCTGGCTCCTTCCCAGCTCCAAAGAGGCCTGGCACCCACCCCCCTGTGGCCTGTCCTGTGGCCTGCCTCCTGCAGTCTGAGGAGAGACAGCCTCTCCACTAATCCAGGCGTGGTTTCCGCAGAGCCCCGGGTCCCGGCCCAGGGTCCTCGCTCACATCCCTGGTTCCCGTGGCCAGGCCTTGCCTCTCCCAGCATCCTCTGCCTGGGAACATTCTAGGAGACATTTCTGTAGAGCACTTTTAAAGAGAGTAAATAGTGGTTTCCTCGCATTCCTGTCAGCCTTTGTCTTTCCAGACGGAGAGTCTTAAACCGGAGGGCTCCCCACCCACACCTACCCTCCCTGGCTCTTGCCCAGACCTTTGGGTTGGGGGTGGGAAGGGGGTGTGGGCCGCCCCGGGGTTGCTGGTCTTATACAGCGACTTCACATCGCCTAAGTCGGTCTTCAGGGTTCCCTCTGATTGCCCCCATTCCACCCTGCTCTGGCGCTGGGGTGAGAATCACAATCTCCTGACAGGCTGGGGCTCTCAGCCGCCCCTGGCCCGGACTCCAAGAGCGCGCCTGACCACTGCACCGCCCTGCCTCCTCCTGGCCGCAGCCCCTGGCAGCCGGCGGGCCTCAGGGGAGAGCCAGAACAATGCGGGGCTCCTTATCAGCCTCACCCCGTCCTGGCGGGCTCCTGGACTTCCCTTCTCAGAAACGCCAGCTCTTATTTTAACCCACGGCCGCTCAGCTGCTCGCTCTGAGTCACCGCGGCCCTGATTGTGCGCGGCCCCCGGGCCCCGGGCAGCCCGGCCCTCGCACCTCCGCCAAGCGCCTCCCGGGCGTGGAGACCAAACACCTCCAGGTCCGCCCGGAACGGGCCTGGCTTCCTCCTGCCCTGTCCCCCGCTCCTGGCGCCACGAGACGAGACACGGGAGCTGGAGGAGGCCCCAGAAATCGGCACACGCCCCCCCATTCACAGCTGAGCTCACCAAAGCCCCGTGAGGGTGGGGCCCACTCAAGGTCACACCGCAAGGTCAGGCAGAGCTGCCGGTCCAGCCCCGGCCTCCCTGACACCCGCTTCGCAGGGAGGAGAGCTCCGGGGAGACGGGGTGGCTGTTCGGGTGTGTTCCTACCCTATGTAGACTTCGCATTCCATACTCTACCCCAGAAGGGGTGCTTGTCCCACTCGGGACTCCCACCCCCACCCTGAGGAATGGTCTCAGAGCACTGGGCGTCGGGGGTGACTCTGCCCAGAAGGGGGTGACTCTGCCCAGAAGGGGGTGACTCTGCCCGGCAGGAGAAGTGCCCGGAAGCCCCGTGAGTCAGAGTCTCCGAGTGGCCCTTCACAGGCCCAAGCGCTCAATGGCTCAGAGGAAAGGAGCCGGTGTCACGGGAAGTCCACACACCCGCCCCTTCCCGTGACACCGACAGCCTGGAGGTGAGAGCTGGGTCCAGGGTGCCCTCCCAGGGGCCCTGTTCCTAGACTCAGCGAGAAGAATTCGCACCGAACTCAGAAGGGGCTGGGGCTCACCCCCGTTCACCTCGCACTCCGGGCCCCATGCATGCCCAGCCCCACGCCCCACGCTCGCGTCGCCCCATTGCCCAGCACGTGGGCTCCGAGGCCGCCGGCTTGGGGTCGTGCCTCCACCAGCCACCGGCTGTGCCTGGGAGACAGGAAGGCCCGGCCAAGCCACTCCCCTCTCAGGGCAGTGTGCCCGGCAGCACACTCTTCCTCCGGGTTGGTGTAAGCATGAGAGCGTTCGGAGCGCCACCTGGCATGTGGCCACTCCGAGGTCATTACCCTCAACACTGTTATTTTAAGCTCTCAGCAGATACGCCTCCTTCCTCTGGCCTCCTTAAGGGTTTCAGCCGAGGGCCAGCCTTGCGAAGGCAGGAAGTGTGAGCCCTGTGATCCTCACCCGGGGTGCAGCTTTGGGGGGGGGGGGGGGGGGGGTCTGTGAAATGAAGAAACATAAGCCAGGAACTGGGGTCAGAACATTCCAGAGCTGGAATGGAGGGTTTGGTCAGCCTGATGGGAGTTCTACAACCCGGCGGGAACATCTAGTGAACATTTACACGCGCGTTGCTCAATATTTGCACAAACACTTCCCCTTCTTCTCCTTCCGTGTTTTGATAACGCGGAGAGGCCAGGCAGAGGCTGAAGGCCCGAGAGCTTAGGTTCTGGCCTGGGGGGGACCTTAAATGTTTGGCAGTCGAAATCCTGACATACTTTGGTATGCCTTTTTAAAGGCATTTCTTACCTGCTCGGTGCCCCATAACCAGCCTCCCACCCTTGCACAGTCTCATTCATCAGTAGGTGTGATCAAATATATTTTATTACAAGTTTGTTTTCAACTTTCCATGTTGAAATCATTTACACTTGCAAAAATAATACAAAAGAATACCCTTCACCTAGCTTTCCCAAGTGTGAATATCTTATGTAAAAACATAATTATCAAAACCAGGATATTGCCTGGCTGGTGTGGCTCAGTGGTTGAGTGTCGACCTATGAACCAGGAGGTCACAGTTCCATTCCTGATCAGAGCACATGCCTGGGTTGCGGGCTCCATCCCCAGTAGGGGGCGTGCAGGAGGCTGCCAATCAGTGATTGTCTCTCATCATTGATGTCTCTATCTCTTTTCTCCCTCTCTCTTCCTCTCTGAAATTAAAATAAATAAATAAATACATACATGCATGCATACATACATACATACATACCACACACACACAAACCAGGATATGAACAGTGATACAACACTGTCTCCAGAACTTTTTCCAGCTTTTCGACTGTCCCACCAGGTTCTTCTGCTCCAGGATCCCCCCGGGCTTACACATTGCCCTGAGATGTCAGGCCTTTAGTCTCCTTCCACCTGGGACGGTTCCTTCCGACCTTGTCTTTCATGATGGCACTGCTGAAGGGCAGTGGCCAGGTACCCCGTGGAATGCTCCTCTCTTTGGATGCACCTGGTGTTCTTCCAGGATTTGACGGAGGTTATGCATTTGAGTCACGTGTCCTTCTCAGTGCTCCCCTTCCCCCCTCCCCCTCTGCAGGCCGTGAAGGCGATGCATCTCCTTCCTGGCACTGAGCTCTCTGACCCCTGGGATATGGCGCCTACAGAGTCATCCACCGCAGAGCTGTTGCTTTCGCCTTTGTAACTAAGAAGCATCTGGTGGGAAGATAGCTCAAGACTATGAACATGTCTTGCTCCTGGTTAGACTTTCGCCCACTAACATTAGTGCTCCATTGGTGGTGCAGCAAGTACCACTGCGGTGTGAACCACATGGCGGTGTCCTATTCTCACCATTCCTCCTACATTTATCAGCTGGAATTCTACTGCAAGGAAACGCTTTCCTGTCTTCCTCGTTTACTTATTTGTGCAGTTATTTATTTATATCAATACGGAGTCATGGGTTTTTGCTCTATTCTATGAATTATGATCTATTGCTATCTTAATTTTGTTATTCAAATTGTCTCATAGTTGGCCAGTGGGAACCTCGCTAATATGGCTTCTGTGTCCCTTTGTAATGTCCTCATCACTTTTGAGCACTTTCTGCTAGCACGGCAAATCTTCCAACCTCATTTATACTTTCCCTGTTCCCGCTCTAGAATCAGCCATCTCTCCAAGGACTCCTTGATTCCTTTAATTAGAGATTGGTACTTAGAAGCTGAGATCTAGGAGCTAGTATGCTCATAGCTACTTAGGTTGTCATTATTTCTAGTCCCTCTTACAGGACAAAGCTAGAAAACATATGTCTGTAGGCACACATGCCCGCCTGCATATACACCTGTATCTATTTCTATATCTAATTCTTCTGATTCTAATTCAATATACAGGGTGCATTATAACCCTCCCCCCTTTCCATTTTTGTTACTCTAATTTCAACAGTGAAAATATGGTTTTCACTATCCATAATATATTTATTTGTTTGTTTAATCATGGAATACACTTGAAATCTTTTCAGGATTTGTGTGCCTTTTTTTAAGTGTGCTAATTTAGTCAAATAATGAAATGCTAACGATTAAATGTTAAGTTAAAGGTGAGTTGAGACAGCCTAATGTTTAATAGAGTGAACGCTGGGAGTAGGCAATTATTTCGTCTTTCTGCATTTCACCTTCCCTGTGTGTAAAATAGGGATAATAATATTTAGCTCATCAGATTTTGGTGAGAATAAATGTGATCATGTATGTAAAGTGCTTAGCGCATAGGAAGCCCTAGATAAATATTACACATTTTATTAATTAGGAAATAAAGCAACATTTTCTATTGGTATCTAATTGTTTTTACAAAAAGTTGACCCATAATAACACCAGTTGATGTGAGGGAAACAAGAAAAAGGTTGGGAGCTTTGAGGTTTGTCGCACAATTTCTTTTCATGTAGATGAAACAGTTATTTTCCTCCAGTAGGTGGCAGCACCTGTACCACTGACTTTGAGTTGGATTCCTAGTGAATCTATACTAATAACCTATACTAATAAAAGAGTGATATGCTAATGAAACCGGGACACCTTCTAGGAGACCGGACGTCCTTCCAGACAAAGCCATGGTGGCGGGGCCGAGGCAGAGGTGGTTAGGGGTGAGCAGGCCAGCAGAGGAGGGTAGTTGGGGACAAGCTGGCCGGAGGGGGGGGGCAGTTGGGGGTGAGCAGGATGCGGGGGGTTGAGGGGGGGAGTTGGGGGCAAACAGGTCGGTGAGGGGGGGTGGCTGTTGGGGCTGAGCGGGTCAGCAGGGGGGTAGTGGGGGGGAACAGGCTGGCAGGGGAGGGCAGTTGGGGGAGAACAGGCTGGCAGGGGGGACAGTTGGGGGCAAACAGGTTGGTGGGGATGGGGGGTGGCTGTTGGGGCTGAGCGGGTCAGCAGGAGGGGTAGTGGGGGTGAACAGGCTGTCAGGGGAGGGCAATTGGGGGTGATCAGACTGAAAGGGGAGGCAGTTGGGGGCTATCAGGATGACAGGCAGAGAGATGA
Organism: Vespertilio murinus; assembly: GCA_963924515.1. Taxonomy (NCBI): domain Eukaryota; kingdom Metazoa; phylum Chordata; class Mammalia; order Chiroptera; family Vespertilionidae; genus Vespertilio; species Vespertilio murinus. The sequence continues at coordinate 19,728,228 of OZ004713.1, forward strand.
GGGTTGATCAGGCAGGCAGGCAGGTGAGCCAGCCGTCCCAGATTTCAAAAAGGATGTCTGACTGCCGGTTTAGGCCTGATCACTGTGGAGTCCCAATTGGAGAGGGTGCAGGTTGGGTTGAGGAACACACACACACACAGGTGCATGAATTTTGTGCACCAGGACACTAGTCTTGGTAATAAAATCATCACAGGACATCACCCAAGCCAGCTGGAGACCAGAAGCACCTTTGGACTTGATAGCTACATACAAACTGTGGAAAATAATCCGCAACTTTAACAAATAAAAGTGAAGTGAAAGAGGCAGCTGATCAATGATTTTCTTCCTTCATTGAAGTCTCTCTCTCTCTCCATCTCCCTCTCCCTCTCCCTTTCCTTCTCTCTCTCCCTCTTCCTTCCTCTTTGAAATCAATAAAAATGTATTTTTAAAAATAGCGCCCTAGCAGGTTTCGCTCAGTGGATAGTGCGTCAGCCCGGGGACTGAAGGGTCCTGGATTCGATTCCAGTCAAGGGCATGTACCTTGGCTGCGGGCACATCCCCAGTAGGGGGTGGGAGTGCAGGAGGCAGCTGATCAATGTTTCTCTCTCATCAGGTGTTTCTAACTATCCCTCTCCCTTCCTCTCTGTAAAAAAAAAAAAAAAAAAAAAAAAAAATCAATAAAATATATTTTAAAAAATAGTTAGCTTTCATTTTTATTTTATTAATCCACAATTGTTATTATGATGATGATGATGATGTTCATTGTCATTGGCCGCTTTCTCGTGGTTCTGGTCCTGCCTCGCTCCTGCCTGCTCGCGCCTTGAAGGCTGAGCCTGTCCTGCCAGCAGCCCCTCCCCCAGCCCACAGAGGCCTCTGACCCTAACAAGTTCTCTCCGTGTACCTTTTCTTACGGGCACGGTCCTAACTTAAATTCTCTAAGAGAGAGGTAAACGTTTCTCGTGAGCCTGCAAGATCACCACGGCCTTCACCTCAAAATAACTCACACTCCAAAGTGGCACACGTTTTGGAGAGGCCTGCTCTGAGCCCCTACGCGATGCTCAAGGGACCCATTTCCCAGAGAAACCCGTGGGAATTATTTTTAAAGCAACCATTTAAATTCTCTGGAAATTGGACTAATATACATAAACCGAATATAGAAATAATTTTTCCCCCAAAAAATTCTACTGAAACAGCAAGAACCACAAGAGTCTGTGGTATTTGAACCAAGACCCACCTTCTCCCTCCCACGCCCTCCCAGCTCAAACTTGTGCGGACAGGAGCATGTACGGGATAGATAGAAGGCTGTCTTCCGGGGAGAATACATCCTGCCCCCAGCTGCTGTCACTACCACTAAGTCCCAGGTGAGGGCAGCAGTGAGGTAGGGCTTCCTCCTGCTGCTCAGCCCCCACTGGCGGGCGTGGGCTCTGCGTGGAGTGTGGCGTGGCTGAAAATACTGGGGCTAGCGGAAACCGGTTTGGCCCAGTGGATAGAGCGTCAGCCTGCGGACTGAAAGGTCCCAGGTTCGATTCCGGTCAAGGGCATGTACCTTGGTTGCGGGCACATCTCCAGTAGGGGGGTGTGCAAGAGGCAGCTGATCAATGATTCTCTCTCATTGATGTTTCTAACTCTCTATCCCTCTCTCTTCCTCTCTGTAAAAAAATCAATAAAATATATTTTTTTTAAAAAGAGGAAAAAAAAGAAAATACTGGGGCTACAACTTCCTCTTGCCCCAGCTCATTGAAAGGGAATTCCTACCAGAGGAGGCAAGCCCAGGAGGCCTGGGCTGCTCCTCTTCTCCTCCCCCCCACTGAGCACTCAGTTCCCAGCGTGGAGGTGACACCAGACAGAAGCACACCATTGTCCTGGCCCACAGCGCCAGGGCCTTGGCTCCGAGGCTTTCCCCACGGAGGAGAAGGAGGCCAAACCCCTCCCTAAAGAAATTGTGTGGAGAGATGCGAGCTCCAAGGTGCGCTCCGAAGCAGAGGAAGCAGTGACGACAGGCGTCTGGAGGGAGATGAACAGGTTCATTGAAGATTGGCGCTAAACTGTAGGCTGGCTAATTGGTCAGAGAAAGGGGGGAAAGAGACAGCTGTGAGAAAGCTTCCTTGGGTCAGAACAAACCGCAAACACTGACCTCAGGCACTGTCCCCACAAAAAAACACTCGGATTTGATTGGATTCCACTGTAAAGCCATGCATGTCCTGGGGCATTGTTGGAAACAATACGGCAGCCAACCCGGCTGGGGTGGCTCAGTGGTTGGGCGTTGGCCTATGAACTGGCTGGATTACCTCAGTGAAGCCCCTCCCCACCTCGCAGTGCGAACCCTCTGAGGTTGCACCCCGGGTGCGCCCACGCTCAGCCTGGGTGCAGTGTCTGGGCAGGGTCTCTGGCTCTTTCTCCAGCACCCACCCAGTTGTTAACTCCGCAAATTCCTGCCTGGTTGCTGTCTTCTGTCGTTATTGTTTGTTTGTTCCTAAAATATATTCTTATTGATTTCAGAGAGAGGAAAGGAGAGGGATAGAGAGAGAAAAACATCAGAGAGAGAAACATCTGTTGGCTGCCTCCCGCATGCCCCCGATTGGAGATCAAGCCGGCAATTTATAACAGTAAAATTTATGCTATGGGTTTCTTACCACAATTTTTAAAATAGTGTCCCCTGCCCTAGCCGGTTTTGCTCAGTGGACAGAGTGTTGGTTTGGGAACTGAAGGGTCCCAGGTTCGATTCTGGTCAGGGCACCTGCCTGGGTTTCGGGCTTGATTCCCCCATGGGGGGGGGGGGGGGTGCATGGGGCAGCCAATCAATGATTCTCTCTCATCATGGATACTTCTATCTCTTTCCCTTTCTCCTCCTCTTTGAAATCAATAAAATGATTTTTTTTTTTAAAGTGTTCCTTGCCAAAACCGGTTTGGCTCAGTGGTAGAGCGTCGGTCTGCAGACTGAAAGGTCCCGGGTTCAATTCCGGTCAAGGGCATGTACATTGGTTGCGGGCACATCCCTGGTGGGGGGTGTGCAGGAGGCGGCTGGTCGATGTTTCTCTCTCATCGACGTTTCTAGCTCTCTAGCTCTCTCCCTTCCTCTCTGTAAAATATCAATAAAAAATATATTTTTTAAAAAAAGAAAAAAAATAGTATTCCCTGATAAAACAGGCAGTGCAAGTAAAAAGCAGGAGATATCACCCAGCTCGATCGCCAGTGCTTTTCCTGAGGAAAACCTTCACACTCAGCACATTCATATTCACAGCACTGAGCTGACAGGCACTACTTAGGGAACGCCCTTTAATTAAATTTATCATTTCTACTTCTCCTGACCACAGAGATTTAGTGTGCTGGGTACATGTAAGGCGACGTTTTAATTGCTTTTTAATAGTCACTTGCACGAGGCAGGTGTTGTATTTTGTTGGCCCCCTATTCTGACACCAGATTCTAACACAGTCGGAACTTGGTCCGGAATCCTGTGAGAAGTCGCCGGAAGGTTATCCCAGCTCACTGAGGAGTGGTTTGCGTTTGTAAAAGAGCCCTTGGTGCGGTGTGGAGAAGGAGGTGCGGGGGAGAAGGAACTCTGAAGACCCCTAGGGGACAGTTGCAGGGGCCTGGCCAGGGCTGGCTACGGCGGACTAAAATGGGGGAAATTCCAAATTCCCAGGAGAGAGAGCCATTTGCTCTAGCTGAGGTCAGGGGTCTATGAAGTGGTGGGGCGGGAGGGAGGGGGTCACATGACACAGCTTGGCCGAGGTGAGAGAGTGATGTTAGAGACCCAAGACGGGACCGGGATGAGCAGGCACCTCCTAGAGGTCTGGACTGTGAGGCCAATGCACTCACGCTCCCCTCTGAGAGATAGCCGGAAGCTGGCTTGGCTTGCTTTTATCCCTAAAGGTGAGTCTACCCCCTAATTCTCCCATCGTTGGAAGTCCCTGCTGACCCTCCTTTGTGCCCTGGTCCCACCCTCTCCCTTCTCGAGGCCTTGCCTGGACTGTTCCCGGTAATGCCCTGCACCAGCAGCCATGCCTACCAGCCTGCAAACACCTTCAACCCAGCCCCCACCCTGCACCCCACCTGGCCCCAGCTCTGCCCCGGTTCTCTCCCACCCTTTACCGCAAACCCGTAACAAAGCTGTTCCTATATGCTGACATGACACCCCAACGCCCACGCCAGGGGGTGCTGTCCCCTCCTAGCCAGGTCACCAAGACCCAAAGGCTCCCGGAGCCGACGGCCGGTCCTCGGTCCATCTCCCAGCAGCGCTGGACATTGTGGGCCGCGCCTTTGCCCCAGAAACAGTTTGTCCTCTTGGCTCCTGGGCTCTGTGGCCGGCCTCCCTCCTGTCCCACTGGCTCCTCCGGGCTGGCTCTTCCCCCTCCCCCACCCAGGCCTCCCACGTGGGCTGGCTGCTCTGTCCTCAGACACTGGCTTTATCCGTCCGCACTTACTCTAGGCCAGCGATTTTCAACTTGTGTGCCAAAAAACTTTAAAACATGCAATACCTGCCGAAACTGGTTTGGCTCAGTGGATAGAGCGTCGGCCTGCAGACTGAAGGGTCCCAGGTTCGATTCCAGTCAAGGGCATGTACATTGGTTTCGGGCACATCCCCGGTAGGGGGTGTGCAAGAGGCAGCTGGTCGGTGTTTCTCTCTCATCGATGTTTCTAACTCTCTTCCTCTCTGTTAAAAAAAAAAAAAAATCAATAAAATATATTTTTAAATTAAAATAAATAAATAAAAGATTCAATATCTATTAGGTCAGGGGCGCTGACCTCTCTTCCCTTAGGTGGTCAAGTTAACAAACAGCCCAGCCATGTGGCTCACTGGTTGAGCGTTGATCTGTGGACCGGGCGGTCACAGTTCACTTCCCAGTCAGGGCACGTGCCTGGGCTTTAGGCTCAGTCTCCCATGGGAGACGTGAGGAGGCAGCCGATCGGTGACTCTCTCTAAGCATTGATGTCTCTATCTCTCCCTCTCTCTCCCTCCCTCTTCCTTCCTCTCTCTGAAGTCAGTAAAAATGTATAATTTTTCAAAATAAAAACAGCCAACACAACATAGCTGTCCAATGGGAATAAATCAAAGCTATACCTATTTTGAGAGAAATGTATATATATTTTTGGTGTGCGGCAGAATTGTAGTGACTACGTGAGCCATGGGAGGGAAAGGCTGGAAATCACTGCTCTCGGCCATCTCACCCAGTTCCGGGACTTCCTCTTGGCCCCGCCGCCCCTCCCCGTCTGAGCGGTCCGTTTGCCATCTCCCCCGGGTGGCTGCCCGACGCGCTCGTGGACACAGCAGAGTTCTTCATTACCCCTCCAGGCCCTCCCCCCGGCCCTCTGCCCCCCCTCCGGAATGTCCCCACCAGCTAGCCATTTGTTCAGCCAAACTAATGCAAATGGTGACATAAACATACATGCAGAAGGCGTGTGTGCGTGTGTGTGAACCCTGGCGGATGCACCGTTGCTCTTTGTGTGGCCAGGATCTACCTCCCCCTCCTCTGGCCACAACCCCTTCCCAGATTTCCACGTCCATCTCAACCCGGGTGTGCCCTGACGTGTCCTACGCTCTCCGTGTGCCGTGCCCGGGGAGAGGGCTGGGGTCCAGGGGCGCCTGGCCGCGGGGCTGGGGGGCGCTGCTGCTGCTGCGGAGAAACCGGCGGCTCCTGGGAAAGGCGCTTCCCGGCTCTGCCAGGGAGGCCTGGCGAGGAGCTGCCAAAGGACTGCCCCCTCCCTCCCCCTCCCGCCCTCCAGCCCCTCCCCACCCTCCTCCCCACCCTCCTCCCCAGCCCCCGGACCAGTGGCGTGTGCACGGGTGGCGCTGGGCCGGTGCGGCCACGTCTGCCATCAGAAGGAAGCAGCCTGAGGGCAGCGCTGAAGAAATGAGAGGACGGCGCAGGCTCAGTGCTGGAGCTCGGGGGTCGCCACGCATTCTGTGCCGGAAGCGGGCGTGTTCCTGGTTTGAGCAAACAGATCACCTTTTCGTGTAAGCCAGCGTGAACGGGAGCTGCTGCTGCTGCTGAAACCAAAGGAGCCCTAAGTAACACGCTCCCCCCACAGCACCGGCGGCTGGCTGCCCCCCCCCCCGGGGGAGAGGGGAGTCTCTGCTCCTTGGGACCAGCAGAGCCCTCCCTGGGCCTGCTCTGGAAGCTTCTGGGGTACACCTGCCGAGGACCCCAGTCGCTGTAGCAGCATGTGGCTCCAGCGTGTGCTCCGTCGGCCTTTCATGATCACGTGCGTGAGAGCCGCTGAGGTTGCCGTGTCCCCCACCTAATCCCCAGCACGGAGAACAGTGTGGGGCCACAGATCACGCGTGTACTGAATGAATGGACGAGTCACCCCGACGTGCCTCCCACCCCCCCACCACCACCCCCAAATCCACCAAAGGAAAAGAAGCGGCTTGAAAGCATGCACATTTTATTCTCCTGGGGCGGGCAGGGGGTGGGGGGGGAGACAGGAGGAGGGAGGTGACCCCGGATTTAGGAAGGAAGGAGGGGCCACGATGATCGAGGGCTGGAGATCTTGTGCTTTCTCCCCCGGGTGGAGCCAGAGGCAGACGGGAGACCTAAAATGGAGAGAGAGGAGAGCCGCTGTGGGTGTGAGGGGTCCACGGGGACACGGGACTCACAGCCACCTGCCTGCTCAGCACACCACAGCCACATCCCGGGAGCAGTCGGGAGACGGTGCGAGCCGTGGGGCCTTGAAGATAAACGCCGCAGGATCTAGTGCCGGGAAGCGATGGGGACCGGGCACTGAGCACGGCCCTGTGTCTGCAGCACCAGGCCCACAGTGTCCCCGGGGGCTGGAGAAGCTGCCGGGCCAGGCCAGGCCCCCGCCAGCCCCGCCTGTTCTCTGGGCCCGGCCTGGAACGGGCTGGGGAGGGGGCTGGGGGGCTGGGGGGTCCTCCCCGCCGGCTCGCAGGCCACAGGGCCCTGGGGAAGGGTTGGCCGCGGCTCCCATCCCCGGAGCTCTGGGCTGGGCTGGGGACTGGCGCTGGTCGGGGCTCTGCTGTCTCTGGAATATCTCAGTCCCAGGGCATTTCCTTGGGGTTAAGCTCTGTATCTCATTCACCCTCCTTCCAACCCCAGAAATAGAAATTACCCCCCCCACACACACACACACCTACTTCAAGGTTGAGGAACCTGCAGCCCAGAGAGGTTAGGTTGCTCGCCCAGGGCCGCACAGCAGAGGGGAGACAGAGACCTGACTGACGCCAGGAGTGCCAGGGGTAACCTTCGGGCATTTCCCGAGCTCCTGAGGAGAGCTGCTCCTGCGTCTGTCTCCACGCTTCCGGCCAGAGGCGAGGGGAGCAATGTGTCCACACAAGGAAGCGCGGGGGACACAGTGAGCTGCTTATGACGCTCCTGTGTGTGCGTGTGTACGTGTGTGTGAGTGTGTGTGTGTATGTGTGTGTGTGTGTGTGTGTGTGTGTGTTCAGCCCCTGTCACGCCTGCTGGGGGGGCGGAGTGGGGCCTCAGCCAGGAGCCCACGGCCCCTCTGCACTCACCCGCAGGCGCCTTGCACCTGCGGACGTCCTCGCAGATGGCGCGGGGCTCCTTGCCTGCCATGATGTCGGCGGAGATGCGCGGGAGGTACTTCCTCATGATGCGCTTGCAGAGGCCTCTCAGGAAGGCTTTCACGGTGCGGCACACGCGGGACTCGGCCTTGGCGATGGCGTCCTGCGGGGGAGCGTCACGGTGGGACCAGGAGCCAGAGGAGCCTGACCACCCCACACACACACACACACACCCCACAGGCCCCGGCAGCTCTGGCCAAAGCCTGGCCAGGAGGGGCTCCTGAGAGAAGGCTTTGGCCCCGCCGGGGTCTCAGCCCCCTGCCCCTGCCCCCTGGCTTCTGAGTGGAGGGCGGAGTCCGTGGCTGCCAGCCCCACGTTAAAGGCTGTGCCCAGGGGCCTCCTGGGCCAGGGCCTGTCGGGCTCTCCGCCCACAGGAGGTGTGTGGGAAGGCCAGGAGGATATCAGAGCATGAAGCCTGGGCACCTTGGATTTAAAGTATCTTCCACTGCCGTCCCCATGGAGAAAGACGCATCTGCGTGCCCAGGGGTGAGCCGGGCAGAGCCACGATGCTCGGCGGGTTGGAGGAGGGAGGGGAGGGAGAGAGAGGGAGACCATGGCTCTTGGTCGTGGCACATCCACCTGTTGGGCATTTATTCAGTGCCCATCGGGGACAGAGCACACCTCCCCTCCCCACCCCCTTCCGCTCCTGGAAGGGCGTAGGCAACTTTCGCGGTGGGGAGGACGGAGGCCATGGTGGGCCGTTCCACAGATGAGAAAACAGAGCCCGGAGGTCGTGCATCCTCAGACCACCCAGCTGGTTGCAGATCTGGAACTTACCAGGGCTGCCCTGGCCTGGAACCCAGCTCACAAAGCTCTGCCCCGAGAACTGCCTGAAACCAGCCCCGCCCCTCCTGCCACGTCCACACTCCCAGAGTGCCACGTCCACACTCCCAGAGTGCCACGTCCACACTCCCAGTGCCACGTCCACACTCCTAGAATGTAACGTCCACACTCCCGGAGTGCCACGTCCATGCTCCCGGAGTGCCACGTCCATGCTCCCGGAGTGCCACGTCCGCACTCCCAGTGCCACGCCCACACTCCCAGAGTGTCACGTCCACACTCCCAGAGTCCCACGTCCACACTCCCAAGAGTGCCACGTCCACACTCCCACGGTGCCACGTCCACACTCCCAGTGCCACGTCCACACTCCCAGAGTGTAACGTCCACACTCCCAAGAGTGCCACGTCCACACTCCCACGGTGCCACGTCCACACTCCCAGTGCCACATCCACACTCCCAGAGTGTAACGTCCACACTCCCAGAGTGCCACGTCCACACTCCCAGTGCCACGTCCACTCTCCCAGTGCCACGTCCACACTCCCAGTGCCACGTCCACTCTCCCAGTGCCACGTCCACTCTCCCAGTGCCACGTCCACACTCCCAGTCCCACGTCCACACTCCCAGACTGTCATGTTCCCCAGGTTTCTCTGAGGTCCTCCCACGGGCACTCAAGGGGCCCAGGACCCCGTGCTGGGACCTAAGGGAGACCGGCCCAGGCCCCACACCGTGGGCAGCAGGCCGAGGCCCCACAAGCCTCACCTCGTCCGGCTGCTCCCCCACCATGTCCAACAGCTGCCGCATTATCGCCTGGCACAGCCGGCAGGTGACGCCCTTTCGCTCCCATGGGGTCGGCAGGTCAGCCTGTCGGGAAAGGAAGGCCTGGAGGCGTCTCCCACACACTCCCAGGCCAGCGGGTTCATCTGTGACCTTTCTGTCTTAAGGGCCTGAGCCAGGCTGGCCGGCCCCTGCCCAACCCCCTGAGAGACCCCGGGCCACCACCTCTGCCAGCCTGCACGTACCCCTCTCCTGGTCTCCTGCCGGAGCCCAGAGGGCCCGCTTGGGGAGGGCCCAGCAGACCAATGTAGCAGCTCCCCACCCCCCAACCCCCAGGCCTGGGTGTGTGTGAACCAAAGCAGCTCACCCCTCCCCTCCCCCTCCCTGCTCCTTAGAGACCCCAGCCCTGTCCGTGGAGGAGAGAGAGGCGTGTCGATGAAGGTGAGCAGGAACCCGGTACCTGGGGGCCCCCCTGGGCCAGGACCGGCAAGAGCTGATCTCCATCATTCAGGGGGACCATCGGCAGGTCGGAGCACGCAGAGGTCACACCTGGGGGGGAGGAAAGGGCAGCGTCGGGCGGGAGCCCCAGCCGGCTCCCCCCGTCCCACGGGCTGTCTCTCCATCGGCCAGGTCCCTGACAGGCTGGGCTGGACCAGGTTCCGGGGCGGGGGAAGGCCTCTGCGACGACGGCAAGGAAGCTGGGGCGGGGCGGGGAGCCGTGGGGACCCACACGGAGGCTCCGTCCTTACCTGGGGCGCCCAGGAGCGCCGAGGCAAGGAGCAGGAGGACCCGGGAGGCCATGGCGGGCAGCGGCCCCGGCAGCCCCCGCACCCCGTGTTTTATAGGGGTGCCGGGAGCCCGGCGGTCTGACCTTCCCGGGGCTCCTCCTCTGATAGCTCGCCTCCCCGCGTCACAGGGTTTACCACAAACACACCAGTTTGGAGAGAAAGTGGGGGAGGAGCGGCACCTCGGGGTACGTTTGGTCCCCAAACGTACACACAGACGGGAACCCTCTGGGCTGATTGGGCGGGGAGGCTAGACCCCAGCTTCCGCCGCCTTCGTGGTCTCTCGCCTCCGACGGCCGAGATGGGAGAGGCACCCGCCAGGACCCTCCCTGAAGCACGTCCCACCCAGGCCCCTCAGCGCCATCGCTAAGGATCCCACCCAGCCCGGCCCAGTCCTCCCGGGATGCGGCCTCCGGGGGTAGAACACGGCCTCTCCCTGCAGGGCCTCCCCTCGGCTTCTGTGAGCGGACAGGGATGGGGTCCCTTGTGCTGCCACACCGGACAACGTTGGGATTCTGCCGGGAAGAATAAGAAGGAGTCGCAATCGGGTTGGCAATAGCAGCAGTATTGGCTACAGGAGGGATTTCTTGCTGAAAGGCATTTTAAAGGAAGAGCTGATAGGACTGGGTAGCTAGTTGGATACAGGACATAGAGGGGAGAAGCAAACGTTTGGCCATATCGGGGGCCTGGGAGGCTGGGGGACTGGTGGTGACGCAGGAAGTGTAGGAAGGGGAGCTTGTTTGGGCAAAGAAGAGCCTGAGGAACTGCCTCTGTCTCCACCTCTACGTGGTCTGTTTGAGGGCGAGGCTGGCTCCACCGCCAGGGTCCCCGCCCCAGGCCTAAAACAGCCCTCAGACCGAATGGTCAATTGATACCAAACTCAATTCACCTCGTCCACGGAAACCAGGGTTCAGAGGGGCCCCAGGACACTCAGCTCTGAGAGGCCCAGGACACACAGCTCTGAGAGGACCCAGGACACACAGCTCTGAGAGGACCCAGGACACACAGCTCTGGGAGGCCCAGGACACACAGCTCTGGGAGGACCGGTCTGAGAGGCCCCAGGACACACAGCTCTGGGAGGACCCAGGACACACGGCTCTGGGAGGCCCAGGACACACAGCTCTGGGAGGACCGGTCTGAGAGGCCCCAGGACACACAGCTCTGGGAGGACCGGTCTGAGGGTCTGAACCCAGGCCCATCAGACACCACGTCCCAAGTTCTCCCCACTCCACACCGGTCCTGCTGCGAAGTGTCCAGGGCAAAGCTGCTACCCCTCCTGCAGCCAGCTCAGACAACGCCTCCCTCCTGTCGTCAGGCCCTTCTCTGCAGGAGGCCTGCTCCGAGCACTTGTGGAAACCTTGGTCTCATGTGTGAAGACCACATTAATCAAGAGGAAAAGGCCCCGGAAGGTGACTCATGTCTTTCTTTGTTGTGGAGTATGGGGTGAGACCAGCTCAGATATTTCAGTAAGTTCTTACTTGGGGTGTTGAGGGTACGGAACACAGTCCCCATAGTTAGTCACAAGCCTCTACCCAGGCTTCGGGGGTCCCATGTGAAGAACCCCCGGGCAGGTCCCACTGTCCTACTGGTGGGGTCTGTGGCCTGGCACATGGCCAGTCAAGCCCCCTCCCGGAGCTCCTGCGTGAAAGCTACTGCTTCCCGAGTCTTCTTCGGGAACTCTGCTTTCTCCAGGGTCATGGACATGACCTCTTGTTTTATTCTAGGAGCTTTATCGTTTTTAATTTTTGCATTTAGGTCTATGATTGGTCTCCAATGAGCTGGGTTGAGGTTCCATTGTTTCAGATCAAAAATTTTTTCCCCATTGAATTGCTTTGGCACTTTGATCAGAAATCAACTGATGGTGTACATGTGGGTCTATCTATGAACTTCTTGTTGTAGCAACTGCTATGTCCATGCTAATAGAGCAATACAATTTTTCATATGGCACCGTATGTGGACAGTTAATTTCCAAAGGAAGATATGGATGACCAATAAACACTTGAAAAAGTGCTCTCAATATCTTAAGTCATGAGGAAATTCTATATTAAAACTACAAGATGTAGGCATCAAAATGACTACAATTAAAAGGACAAGATCTCACTGACATGTGGAATCTAAAAACCAACAAACAGATAAGCACAAAAAAAACCAAATTCATAGAGAGAGAGAACAGATTGGTGGTGGGTGGAAGTGGTCAAAAGATACCAACTTCTAGTTATAAATAAGTCCTGAGTGTAGTGGTAATTATAGCTCATGGCACTGTATTGTATATTTGGTGATTGCTAAGAGAGTACACGTTCACGCCACAAGAAAACAAAAGTGTGACTACACGCTGGTAGGCTGATGGATGTTAACTACACTTATGGTGGTGAACATTTCACAATATGTACGAATATCAGACATGATGTTGTACACCTGAAACTAATATCATATGTTGATTATATATCAGTTTTTAAAAATAAATAATAACATCTACTGAGCAAGATGGTGACATGCTAAAAATCACACTGGCCACTTGGCACCCGAAGGGCGGGATGTGGGGAAGACCACACCCAATGTTGATGAGGGTGTGAAGCAACCGGTGCTTTGCACATGGTTGGTGGGAGCATAAAACGGCCCGATGGCTGAAACGTAAATTGCCACTTTTTCGTGGAGGTAAGAATACACCTGCCCTATGACCCGGCAGCTCCGCCTCTACACCGTGACTCGCACTAGATGAAAGCAGATGGACATACAAAGACTGTACAAGGATGTTCACAGACAGATGGCCCCGCGATTACACGCCTAGGAACATACTAGAAGAATGACAAACACGGCTTCCAGTAGACAATTGTACATCAGTTCGTTGCAGCATTATTCACGAGAGCCAAGCACGCAAACAACCCAGGTGTCCATCGACAGATGACTGGATTAGCAAAATCCAGCACACCCACATGTAACGCTGTCAGTCCATCAAAGGGACCGAGTTCTGATGCATGTACAACATGGGTGAACTTGAAAACATCATGCTAAGTGAAATGAACCTTGTATGAGACCGCTCGCATCAGTTGTCTAGGATAGACAAATTCATAGGAACAGAAAGCAGAGTGGAGGTTACCAGAGACTGCGGGGAGGAGAAATGAAAGGGTTTCTGTTTGAGAAATAAAAGGATTTCTGTTTCAGTTTTTCTGGAAATAGATATTGGTAATGGTAGCACAACATTTTTTTAAAAATATATTTTATTGATATTTTGCAGAGAGGAAGGGAGAGAGAGAGAGAGAGAGAGAGCTAGAAACGTCAATGAGAGAGAAACATCGACCAGCTGCCTCTTGCACACCCCATACCGGGATGTGCCCACAACCAATGTACATGCCCTTGACCGGAATCGAACACGGGACCTTTCAGTCCGCAGACCGACGCTCTATCCACTGAGCCAAACCGGTTTCGGCAGTAATGGTAGCACAACATTTTAAATGTAATGAATGCCACCGAACTGTACATTTAAAGTGCTTAAAATGGCAAATTTTATATAGTACTACAATTTAAAAAATTCAAAGGAAGAGACTATTACTAAATGTTTCATAAGAACCAAAAACTATAAATATCCCAAATGCCCATCAACAGGTAAATGAACAAACCGATTGAGGTATATAATAAATGCACCTTGGCAATAAGATGGAATGATTGCTGATACATGTAACAAAATAATGAATCTCGAATACTGAGCAAAAGGAAGTCAGGCACAAAAGACTAGATTCTATATGATTTCATTTATATGAAGTTCTAGAACAGGCAAATTCATCTATGGTGGGGGGGAAAAAACAGAAAAATGGTAAGATATGAGAGGATAATGTGGGAAGGGCACCAAGGGGCCTTCTGAGGTGATGAAATGTTCTGTATCTCGATTGGGGTGTGAATTGCAAGGGTGTATGCATCTGAAAACTCATCGCATTGCCTTGGGCGGTTCGGCTCAGTGGATAGAGCATTGGCCTGCGGACTGAAGGGTTCCAGGTTCGATTCCAATCAAGAGCACATTCCCCCAGTAGGGGACATGAAGTAGAGAGCCAATCAATGATTCTCTCTTATTATTGGTGTTTCTATATCTCTCTCCTCCCTTCCTCTCCGACTGAAATCAATAAAAATATATTGGGGTGGAAAAAACTCATCACACTTCACACTTAAAAACCATATATTTCACTTCACATGTACCCTCTGCGCAGTTGGTTGAGCGTAGTCCCATGCACTGAAAGGTTGCCAGTTTCCATTCCTGGTCAGGGCACATGCCCCGGTTGCAGGTTTGAACCTAGCCAGGGTACATGCTGGAGGCAGCTAATTGATGTTTCTGTCTCACATAAATTTCTCTCTCTCTCTCTCCCCCTATCCCTCCCTTCCTCTTTTTCTTTTATTTTTGTAATATGTTTTACTGATTTTTTTACAGAGAGGAAAAAAGAGGGATAAAGAGTTAGAAACATCGATGAAAGAGAAACATCTATTAGCTGCCTCCTGCACACTCCCTACTGGGTATGTGCCCACAACCAAGGTACATGCCCTTGACCAGAATTGAACCTGGGACCCTTCAGTCTGCAGGCCAACGCTCTATCCGCTGAGCCAAACCAGTTAGGGCTCTTTTATTTTTTAAATATATTTTTATTTATTTCAGAGAGGAAGGGAGAGGGGGAGAGAGATATAGAAATATCAATGATGAGAAAGAATCATTGACCAGCTGCTTCCTGCACGCCCCACACCGGGGATAGAGCCTGCAATCTGGGCGTGTGCCCTGACTAGAAATTAAACCTTGACCTCCTAATTCATAGGTCTACTCTCAACCACTGAGCCACACCAGCTGGGCTCCCTTCCTCTCTTTCTAAAATCAATAAAAACATATTTTAAAATAATTTGTTAATGTTTGAACAATAAAGCCAATCAAAACTTACAATATGAATCATAATTTTTTAAATGGGACAGAATTATGACTCAGGACAGCTTCCCTACACATCCTAAATTTTACACATTTTTATAATACATATTTCAGGGTTATGGTATTATTTATTAAATAGTGTTTTCTTTTAAAAATAAAATTATTCCAAAAAAGTATTTTTACCTCTTTGGGAACATTGTTGATAGATGTTCACTAATTACTTTCCTTTTTCTCAACTTTGTTGATATATAATTAACTACACTCACCTGCATACATCTAAAGTATACAACTTAGTGAGTTTTGACACTTGTACACAACTGTGAAACCGTTACAGCAGTCAGGAAAGTGAGCATGCCCATCACCTTGTGTCCTTTTAGATGGATAGATGGAGGGATGGGTGGGTGGGTGGATGCATGGATGTGTGGATGGGTGGATGGACAGACGAATAGGTGAATGGGTGGATGGGATGGCATTGATCTGCAAGGAAGAAATGAGGGGAGGAAATCGCATGGTGGATGGAATAAATGGATGGATGATTAAAAGGAGCCTCGCCTGGTCTAGTTTCCCCTCACTGCTTGGACATACCTCCCTGGATACCTTCTCAAACAGATGTTATATAGATATTCCTACATCAGCTGACTCTAAGGGCCCATTCTGGTGCCGGAGGACCCTGGAAGCTTGACCAGTGATTGAAAACTGAAAGCACACCTCACACCTGTTTCGTGTCTTCGACAAAAGCTCCTGATGCACCCCTGTGGCCAACCGAAGACAGATCCGACAGTGAGGGCTAACTCTCGAACCTCCCTTTGTTGATCAGAGCTGAGGCTGTGCTCCTGACCACAGGCCAACACCATCTGAGTCACGCTTCAGAGTACGACACAAGGAGAGGTTAGTAGTTTCTCAGGGATTAGCAAACCTCTGCCCATGACCAGTTTCTCAAGTTTCCAGGCCCCAAGAGGGGCCCAGCCCTCACCCAGGCCTCTGCTCTCAGAAGTTAATTCTCTTACTTCACCTTTTCTACTTTATATCCATCTTTAGCTCTTTCTCAAATAACTTTTCATAATTCTCCCATTCTTGTACCACCCCTATATTGTCTCCTCTTTATATGTAGACTAGGGGGCCAGTGCACGAAATTCATGCACTGGGGGTGAGGGGTCCCTCTACCCAACCTGCCCCCTCTCACATACTGAGAGCCCTCAGGGGCTGTCCTACTGACAGGGAGTGGGCCTAAGCCACAGTCTGGCCTCCCTTTGTGGGAGGCAACCGGGCTGGTCAGCGGAAGACACCAGCCCCATCACCCCGCTGCTGCAGCCACTGCCAGTCACCGCAGCCACCAAAGTGTTTCCATCAACATGGACTCCAGTCCTTCCACCAAGAAAAAATGACAACTTTCTTTAGGCATTTTCAAGATGTGTCTTTCATAGGATATGCATTTCTTTCCTTTTTTTTATTTTTATTTTTTTTATCCTCACCTGAGGATATGTTTCCATTGACTTTTAGAGAGTGTGGAAGAGAGAGGGAGAGACAGAGAGAAACATCAAAGTGAGAGGAACACTTTGATTGGTTGCCTCCTGCATGAGCCCTGATCTGGGCCCTGGCCAGGGAGGAGCCTGCAACCTAGGTACATGCCCTCAATCAGAATCGAACCCAGACCCAGCTGTCTACAGGCCGAGGCATTACCCACTGAGTCAAACTGGCTGGGGCAGGATATGACCTGTCTTAGCCTCCAGCAGAGGACCTTTGTTTTTTTTCTCCAGAAGTGTGGTGGAAAAACCCTAGACCACCTTTTTGGATTCTTATTACCCAAGTTACTGGTAATGGTGGCATACAGGAAGCTTAGCCAATGTGCAGTCAGAAAGGGTGTTTCCTCTGTAGTTCACACCAATCGTGGGCTGGGCCCTGCCCAGGCTAAAGCCTCTGGCCGAAGCTTTAGGCCTGGGCGGGGGCCCTCCAGCTCCCTCTGATCGCCTGCTCCGCCCAGGCTTTCTGCCCAGGCAGAAAGCCTCTTGGGCAGGAGGGGACCCCCAGCTCCCTGCGATGGATTGCAGGGGGTCCCCTCCTGCCCAGGTCTTACCTGGGTGCCAGGATGTTCCTGTGACACAGGCCCTGGGTGCCTATGTATGCAAATTAACTGCCATTGGGGGGGTAATTTGCATAGTCACTCTGATTGGCTATAGGCGTAGTGAAGGTATGGTCAATTTACATGTTTGTCTATTATTAGGTAAGCTTTTTTTTTTACTTATTTTAGAGAGAGGAAGGGAGAGGGGGAGAGAGAGAGAGAGAGAGAAATGTTGATGTGAGAGAGAAACAGCAATTGGCTGATTCCCGCACAAACCCCGACCAGGGATTGAACCCACAACCTGGACATGTGCCCTGGCTGGGAATCAAACCCATGACCTTTTGGTGTACAGAACAACACTCCAACTAAATGAACCACACCAGCCAGCGCTGGCTCCCTCTTTTGAGAAGCTCCAAAGTCATGGCAACTTCCATCTCTGACTTCTAGGGTTGATAAGACCTTGGATCTGGAAGCTTCCAAAGCAGGGCTCCCACAGCCCCCTCTGAGCCTCCACCTCCACCTGCACCTGCCCCGCTCCCCACCTCACACCTGCCAGCTCTGTCGGATGGCCCGCGGCCTCACTTGGATGTTGGCTTCTGCTGCTGGGCGTCCTGGCACCGGGGCCCAGCCACCCCCAGGGCCACCTCCTATAACAGGACCGGAGCCCAGCTCTCACCCTTCCAGAAGCTTCCTTCCCAGCCCACCTCCGTGTTTGGGGATTCCTGCTCCTCCTGTGCCACCGCTGGTTCCTGCCAGCCCTGCCTGGCCACACAACCGAAAGAGGGCCGGATCTATACTAATGTGAACTGTTTTCTTTCTTTTCTTTTCTTTTCTTTTCTTTTCTCCTCCTCCTCCTTCTCCTCTTTCTCCTCTTCCTCCTCCTCTTCCTCCTCCTCCTCCTCCTCCTCCTCCTCTTCCTCCTCCTCCTCCTCCTCCTCCTCCTCCTCCTCCTCCTCCTCCTCCTTCTTCTTCTTCTTCTTCTTCTTCTTCTTCTTCTTCTTCTTCTTGTTTGTTTGCTAATCCTCACCCCAGGATATTTTTTCCACCGGTTTTTAGGAAGAGTGGAAGGGAGGGCAAGTGATAGAAACTTCGATGTGAGAGAGATACATCCATTGGTAGCCTCCCTCGCACACCCTGACTCGGGGCCAGGAATTGAGCCCGCCACCAAGGTACAAACACTAGGCCGGAATCAAACCTGCCACCCTTCCGTCCGCTGGCCGACATTCTAACCACATTGGCTAAGCTTCCTGTATGCCACTGTTACCAGTAACTAGAATTGTTTCCTAAAAGCATCTTGCTTGCTAGTATATTTGAGAAGGGAGGGAAGTTTTCCTTTCTTTGCTTTCATTCCCTTTCAGGCCTTTTTTTTTTTTTTTTTTTTTTTTTGAAGTACAGAGACAATTTGTAATGATCACATGTAATTCTACCAAGAAATAGCCGTTTTCAACCACTTGGCATGCCTCCTGCCAGTCTTTTGCCTGTATTTACATTTTTTCGTTATTAACTCGGGTCTCCCCAGGAATACCGATTCAGGAGGGTGGTGTTTAACCACCTGTGACTGTCTCTTACCTGGGCCGCTGCCGGACTTCACACCTCCTGCCCATGGCTCCTCCCCTGTGACTGTAACTCCCTCACCTATGCGTCAGGCCAGCGGGGTGTGGTGTGGCACTGCCCCCTCCGCACCGCCCCCTGGTCCTGCTGCATGTGGCCCTCCCTGCCGGGCTGTGTCCCCTGGCACCTGGAGACCCCCAAGCTGAGGGTTCTACCTGGAAACGAGAAGAAGCCCGCATGCCACTCTGGCTTCTCCGCGTGTTCAGCCACGTGGACCGGCATGTCCCAGCGCTTTGGCCGAAGCCTCTGAGTGCTTCCTCACAGACACTCTCCCTGGGCCTGGGTCAGAGTGCCCTGGGGTCTGAGCTGGGAACACACCTGGATGTTTTTTGTTTTGTTTTGTAAATAGGTTTTTATTGATTTCAGAGAAGAAGGGAGAGGGAGAGAGAGAGAGAGAGAGGCATCAGTGATGAGAGGGAATCACTGACCGGCTGCCTCCTGCATGCTCCTCACTGCGGGTGGAGCCCATAACCCGGGGATGTGCCCTGACCAGGAATCAAACCGTGACCTCCTGGCTCATGGGAGGTCAAAGTTCAACCACAGAGCCACGCCAGCGGGTACACCTGGCTGTTTCTAGGTCTGACCCACACTTGGGGCAGCCCCAAACGCTAAGGGCTCTGCTGCAGGCTCAAGCTCTGAGCTGGTTTCTTCTCTCCCCCCTCTCCCCCCAGGAGGAGGTCTCTCCAAGCTGTAGCTCAGACCACCTGCTGGGCAGTCCCCCCAATCTGCCCGCAGGGCAGACCCTGCCCTGGAACCCAGACTGAGGCCACACCCATTGACTCAGCCAATAGTAAGTGATTGCCTACCCTGCCCGTGCCAAGTGCTCAGACTGGCACTGGGGACCGGAA
Source organism: Vespertilio murinus (assembly GCA_963924515.1). Classification (NCBI taxonomy): domain Eukaryota; kingdom Metazoa; phylum Chordata; class Mammalia; order Chiroptera; family Vespertilionidae; genus Vespertilio; species Vespertilio murinus. The sequence goes on from OZ004713.1 coordinate 19,747,507, forward strand.
GGCGAGTAACCCCACACGCGGGCCTGTCCCCATGGAGCTCCCGTTCCAGTGGAGACAGTCACACAAACACATGGAATAGTAAGAAACGAGAGTTAAGATGCTGTAAAGCCCGGGTGTCTGGTGCTGCAAGACATCACAGGAGGTCGGGGCCTGCCCTGAAGGAGCGCCTTCCTCAGCAGAACACAGCAACGTCTGCAGGCGTGTGGGTCTGGGGTGCTGAGAAATGAACCCCCAGGGGCTCGTGCTCAGCGTGGGAAAGCCACCAGGGAAGGAGGTGCGGGTTCCCGGGGCTCTGCGGACTGCTTCTGTGCCTCGCTCCCGGTCGCCACCTTCTGGTCAGCGGCGGAATTGCACGTCCTTGCCGCCCCGTTTGCAATAGGGTGGGGCCCTGCCTGCCCTGGAAGGTGCCTGTGAGCAGAAGGAAAAGGGGTCCCCTTGGGCCGGAGCACTTGCCAGCCAGGATGAGACATTCGGAATTCTCTTCCCCTGGCACGCTGAGCGGCCAAGTTCAAGGCGGCGTCTGTGTGTGTGTCTCTCCGCACCCAGGAGACTGTGATGAGCAGAGCCCGTGGTCTCCCGCTCTGCACATGAGCTTGGACAGGAAACAAACATTTGTGGCCCTAAGCCACTAAGGTTTTTGGGTTTGGGGTCAGTGTTTCTCAAAAGTGAGCTTCCTGCCGAAACCGGTTTGGCTCAGTGGATGGAGCTTCTGTCTGCCGACTGAAGGGTCCCGGATTCGATTCCGGTCAAGGGCATGTACATTGGTTGCGGGCACATCCCTGGTAGGGGGTGTGCAGGAGGCAGCTGGTGGATGTTTCTCTCTTGTGGATGTTTCTAGCTCTCTGTCCCTCTACCTTCCTCTCTGTAAAAAATCAATAAAATATATATTTTTTTAAAGAGTGAGCTTCCTGGTGGGTGGGGTGTCTGTCGTGTGTTCTCAAGAAGACAGCAGGGCTTCCTGAGAGCAGGGCTGTGCCCTGGTTCACCCGAACCGTGCCCAGCACAGCACCACCCCCACCACCCCCCGCCCTACCCCCCTACCCCCCTTCCCCCGTGCCCTGTCCCAGGCAGTCCCATCAGCAGGCTCCCTGGCCTTCTCTCCTCCCCGCGCTGCCTGAGTATCTGCTCCCTCTCAGCCCCTCCTTCCTCAGGATGCCTTCCTCGGCTCCCCATTTTCCCTCAATACTTTGCCCAGGCTCCAGGCATTGCCTCCCGGGTCCCCCTTGGGGCTCTGCCTGACGTGTCTCCTGGCCTGGTCAGAAGAGGAGAGGCCCGAAGCACCTCTTCCTGAGGAAAGGAGGAGACCCAGAAGCCTGTGGGAGGGAGGCCTCTCTGGACCCCTGTCTCCCAAAGCCCAGACACCTGGAGGCTGGGCCGATAACGCCGAAAAGAGCATAAAGTGACAATGGACGCAAATCCCCTCCAAACCAGGGGCAGCCACAACCTACAGGTGTAATTTTAGGGACATTTAAAAGGTTCACAATCCCATAAACAAAATGTCACACACACACAAACAGAGAGGGGGGGAGCAGAAGAGTATAATTCAGCCTCACAAAGGAAGGAAATCCTGACACATGTTACAATATGGATGAGCCTTGAGGATATGATGCTCAGTGACATAAGCCAGTAACAAAAAGGCAAACACTGGGTGATTCCACTCACGTGAAGTACCCAGAGCAGTAGACAAAATCACAGAGGCAGAGTTTAATGTATACAGAGTTTCCGTTTGGAAAGACGAGCAAGTTCTAGACATCAAGAATGGTGATGGCCGAAACCGGTTTGGCTCAGCGGTAGAGCGTCGGTCTGCGGACTGAAAGGTCCCGGGTTCGATTCCGGTCGAGGGCATGTACCTTGGTTGCGGGCACATCCCCGGTAGGGGGTGTGCAAGAGGCAGCTGGTCGATGTTTCTCTCTCATTGACGTTTCTAGCTCTCCATCTCTCACCCTTTCTCTCTGTAAAATATCAATAATATATATATATTTTTTTTAAAAAAAAAGAATTAAGACAAAGCATTTCACTCTGTTCCAAAAAAAAAGAATGGTGGTGGACGCACAACAATGTGATTATGCTTAATACCACTGAGCTGTACACTTACTGTAGCCTGGCTGGTGCGGCTCAGTTGGGTGGTCATCATCCTCTGAACTGAAAGGTTGCTGGTTTGATTCCTGGTCAGAGCACATGTCTGGGTTGCAGGCTTAATCCCCAGTAGGGGGTGTCCAAGAGGCAGCTAAGCCATGTTTCTCATGGATGTTTCTCTCTCTCCCTCTCCCTTTTTCTCTCTAAAAAAAAAAAATTAATTACTTAATTAATTAATTGATTAAAATACATTTTTAAATGGTTTACCTCAGTAAATTTTGTTACATGCATTTTACAGTTGGAAAACAAAACGATTCACAGGGTCAGGGATGAGAAAGGCAGCCTCTCCTCCATGGAAGGAAGGTCGGCAGGCGTCGTAGAGAACAGGCGGCCGAGATCCAGAATTTAATGATGCTGGCCCTTCCCTAACCGTCCTGAGGGAAGGCCACAGGCGTACATAGGAAGGGTGATCTTTGAGGTATCATCCCTCGTGCTGAACAACTGAAGATAATCCACCAGCAGGGGAATGGGTAAGTAAATTATGGTATAGCTCAGAAAATGACACATTATGTAGGCACAAAAAGGAGTTAAAGTTACATGCTCTAACTTTAAAGGATGTTCAAGATAAACTGAGTGTGGAGGGAGTTAAGTTGCAGAACATCAGGCATAAGATAATCCCCTTTCATCTAATAAGGATGACACATTTTATTGGTTTTTAGTGCTGCATAAAAGATCCCAGAAAGCTCAGCGGCTTAAAACAGTGTCGTTTAATATCTCACAGTTCTGTAGGTCTGAAGTCTGAGCGGGCCAGCCTGGGCTCCTACCTGGAGCCCTAAGAAGAGTCCACTTCCAAGCTCACCCAGGGTGTTGGTGCAACTCCATTCCATGCAGTTGTAGCAGTAACGTCTCTCTTTCCTTGCAGCCTGTCCACCAGAATCACCCTCAGCTCCTAGAGCAGGAGTGGGCAAACTTTTTGACTCGAGGGCCACAATGGGTTCTTAAACTGGACCGGAGGGCTGGAACAAAAGCAACCTGACCATGCTGGCACTTTTATCTTGGGCTGCTGGTGAAGGAGCGGAGGGGAGAGCAAGAGAACCCTCCACTCTTTCGGCTCCGCGGGCCGGATAGAACAGCTGAACGGGCCGGATCCGGCCCATGGGCCGTAGTTTGCCCACGGCTGTCCTAGAGGCTGCCTACATTCCTTGGCTCCTGGCCACCTCCATATTCAAAGCCAACGATGGCACTTTGACTCCCTCTGACTTCCCCTTTTGCTACCAGTTTGGAGTTCTCTGTCCTTAATATTCATATTAGTATGCATATATATGCCTACGCGACTGAACGACCAAACGACCAGTCACTATAACATACACTGACTACGGGGGCGGGGGGGGGGGGGGGAGGGGGGAGTCGCTTAATGCAGGAGCTGCCCCCTGGTGGTCAGTGCACTCCCACAGCCAACCTCCCGCAGCCAGCCAACCTCCCATGGTCCCTCCCTGCCCTCAGCCAGCCACCCTGATTGCCCTGGCCAGGCTGAGGTGCCCCATCCATGCACAAATTCATGCCCTGGGCCTCCATTAAATACATAAATAAACTGGGAATCGAACTGTGACTTCTTAGTCATAGGTTGAAGTTCAACCACTGAGCCACACCGGCCAGGCTGGATTTCTTGCAACGACAATTATCATGCCTATTCCCAGTACACACTCCCTTCCTTCTGTGTGGGTACCAAGACTTTGAGGGCACTGCCCCTCCCTCATTTCAGCCATTTGCAGGGACGAACTCTGTCTATTGTCAGCCAATCAGTGTGTCCCACTGCCCAGGCAGAGAGATGGGTTCAGGGATGGGTGTGTACCCCATTTTGATTTTGGGGGGTTTTTCTCTTTTTTTTTATTAAAGTATTATATGTGTACATACCTTACCAATCCCCACCCCCCCACTCCCATACATGCCCTTCCTCCCAGAGTTTTGTGTCCATTGGTTATGCTTATATGCATGCATACAAGTCCTTCAGTTGATCTCTTATCTCCCCCATATCTCCCTACCCTCCCTGCTGTAACTTGACAGTCTGTTTGTTTCTTTACTGTCTCTGTATCTATTTTTTGTTCATCAGTTTATAATGTTCCTTATTATCCATAAATGAGTGAAGTCATGTGGTGTTTTTCTTTCATTGACTGGCTTATTTCACTCAGCATAATGTTCTCCAATTCCATCCAGGTCGCTGCAAATGATAAGAATTCCTTCTTTTGCCGAAACCGGTTTGGCTCAGTGGATAGAGCGTCAGCCTGCGGACTGAAAGGTCTGGGGTTCGATTCCGGTCAAGGGCATGTACCTTAGTTGCAGGCACATCACCAGTAGTGGATGTGCAAGAGGCAGCTGATTGATTGTTCTCTCTCATCAATGTTTCTAAATTTCTATCCCTCTCTCTTCCTCTCTATAAAAAAATCAATAAAATATATATATATTTTAAAAAGAATTCCTTCTTTTTATGGCAGCATAGTATTCCATTGTGTAGCTGTACCATAGTTTTGTTTTGTTTTTATCCAATCATCTGCTGACGGGCACCTAGCCTGTTTCCAAATCCTAGCTATTGTAGATTGTGCTGCTATGAACATATGGGTGCATATATCCTTTCTGATTGGTGTTTCTAGTTTCTTAGGATATATTCCTAGGAGTGGGATTACTGGGTCAAATGGGAGTTCCATTTTCAGTTTTTTGAGGAAGCTCCATACTGTTCTCCATGGTGGCTGCACCAGTCTGCATTCCCACCAGCAGTGCACGAGGGTTCCTTTTTCTCCTCATCCTCACCAGCACTTGTCCTTTGCTGGTTTCTTGATGGTAGCCATCCTGACAGGTGTGAGATGGTACCGCATTGTCGTTTTGATTTGCATCTCTCTGTGTACCCCATTTTGAGCCGATGAAATGTGAGACCTTTGCAGGGGCTTCAGGGAAGAAAGGTTTCCTCCGACTGTCATCAGAGCTACCAGAGGAGCCCCACTCTCTGCCTGGACAGTGGGGGGAAGGCGGTGACCCCTGGAACAGCCGCCCCCATTTCACTCCGAGAGGGGAGCAGCAGAGCTGGGAGAAGACACACCGGAAATCGAGAGAAGACACACCGGAAATCGAGAGAGAAGCCAGATCCCAGTGACATGGTGTGAGCCCATGGACCAAGCTTTGCATTCGGTACTGGATCTATTTCTGGACTTTTCAATTCCAAGAACCAAAAATTTCCTTTACCTCTAAGTCCGTGTGAGTCAAGTTCTCTCTTAATTGTAACATTAAACACCGGATACAAGTATTTTTGCAATCATAAATAAATGAACATAAAAATAGCAGGGTCGGACTTTTCCTTGCTAGTTTTAGGAAAGCCTGCGAGTTAATTTTAGCTCATCCTTTGCCTCAATAGGGCTCGTTTCACTGGACAAACACAAAGTGCCATTTGGAAGATGTTCCCACGTTGACCTGTCATATCCTGAGCGGGATTAACCCATTGAGACCACCTGGTTCAGGAAGCAGGCTTGCACACACACTGTGGACAAAGCCCCTCTTTGAGAGCCATAGATATGGATGTGGTCAACAACCACAGAGTTGACCAAGGGTGTGTGTAACTGTGTGACCACAGATTGGGAACCCTGAGAAGCACACACAGTCTTGAGAAGGTGGGACTGAAATGTGCTTGTAGTTTAGTGCTAAACAAATCGGGTCCGGTGTGGATACAATCGGGCCTGGCTGAGCAGGAGAGACAATTTTATCTCACAGCTACCTGTGAGAGCCATCAATATGAGTTAGGTGAGATTCCTGCCCCCGAGGCCCCAAGTTCCATCAGAGAGACACCTGCCTCTCTATATAGCACCCACGAGGAGGAACGCTCCCTACAGGCTAGAATGTTACCGTTTGGCCCTAACCGGTTTGGCTCAGTGGATAGAGCATCAGCCTGCGGAGTGAAGAGTTCTGGGTTCGATTCCGGTCAAAGACATGTACCTTGATTACGGGCACATCCCCAGTAGGTTGTGCAGCTGAGGAAAAGGAACTCTCTCTCCTTTTCCCTTCCTCTCTGTAAAAAGTCAATGAAATATATTAAAAAGAAAGAAAAGAAAAAAAGAACGTTATCAGTTTGTTGAGTCTTGCATCTCCAGTGCCTGGAATAGTGCCTGGCACATTGTTTTTCCTCATTTTTATATGTTTTTGTTGAGTTTCAGAAAGAGAAGAAGGGAGAGGGATAGAGAAATAGAAACACCAATGAGAGAGACACGTCATCGATCAGCTGCCTCCTGCACACCCTCTACTGGGGATGGAGCCAGCAACCCAGGCATGTGCCCTGACTGGGAGTCAAACTGGTGACCTCTTGAATCCTCGGTCAATGCTCAGCCACTGACCCACACCGGCCAGGTGCCGATTATATATTTTTAATTGAATGTATGAATTAAAAAAAGGAATAAATTAGGTTATCACAACATAGGCTTAAAAAGGGAGTCAAGGCCAGAGTACTAACTTCGCCTCCCAGGGTCCCTCCTTCCAACTGTAGCAAGAATTTCATCCTTGCCGAAATCGGTTTGGCTCAGTGGATAGAGCGTCGGTCTGCGGGCTAAAAGGTCCCGGGTTCGATTCCAGTCAGGGGCATGTACATTGGTTGCGGGCACATCCCCGGTGCGGGGTGTGCAAGAGGTGGCTGGTCGATGTTTCTCTCTCATCGACGTTTCTAGCTCTCTTTATCTTTCTTCCTTTCTCTCTGTAAAATATCAATAAAATATATATATATATTTTTAAAAGAATTTCATCCCTTAAAAGCCTCCCCCACTCCCAAGTATTTCTGGCAGTCTCTGGGCACATCCTGTTGTCAACAGTGAAAGGAGTGCCTTTTCCGGCTTCTCTCGGCCCAGCCTCTCACAGAGGTGTTATTGGGACAGCTCTCTCTACTCGCCTTTTCCTAGAGCCCTGAATGCCAGGGGACCAGAGCCTCCCCCCAGAGGCCAGCCTGCTCCGTGCTGGGACGGGGGTAAGAGGTATGTACTGTGGAAAGCCAGCGGACTCCGGGGCTCTTTGTTACAGCAGCTGGACCACCCTGACCAACACAGCCCTGCAGGCGGCCCACGCAGTCCCCTCTCTCCCGCTCAGCCAGGCCCCATCGTATCCACACCGGACAGGATTTGTCCAGCACTAAAGCCACAGGCACATTTCAGTCCCACCTTCTCGAGCCTGTGTGCGCCTCCCAGGGTTCCCGGTCTGTGGTCACACGGTCACACACACCCTTGGTCAACTCTGTGGTTGTCAAGCTGAGAAGGGCTTGAGGCCAACACGAATCCCCGTGTGACCTTGAGGGTGTCGCTTGACCACCCCGCGTCCAACTATTTTCATCCTGGTACTAATTCCTGCCCGACCACACCACAGTGAGTATTATTAGGGCACCTCTCAGAGTCTAAAGCAGTGGTGGGTAAACTGCGGCTCGAGAGCCACACGCGGCTCTTTGGCCCCCTTGAGTGTGGCTCTTCCACAAAACACCACGGCCTGGGCGAGTCTATTTTGAAAAAGTGGCTTTAGAAGAAGTTTAAGTTTAAGGTGGGGATAGGATGGGATGGGGATGTGATGGTGGGGAGTTGCCTGTTATCCTCTGCCTGAAAGAGCCTCGCCACATGCGGCTCTTTGGCCCCTTGAGTGTGGCTCTTCCACAAAATACCACGGCCTGGGCGAGTCTATTGTGAAGAAGTGGCGTTGGAAGAAGTTTAAGTTTAAAAAATTTGGCTCTCAAAAGAAATTTAAATGGTTGTACTGTTGATATTTGGCTCTGCAGACTAATGAGTTTGCCGACTCATTAGAGCCACTGCTCTAGAGGGCTCTGCAGCCATCAGACAACCTGATCACCCAGTGGTGGCCATGAGTGGGTGCGGTCCTCCCTCCTCTGGCTGCAGCGTCCGCCCCAGGTCACATGGTGTGCCTTCCCGTGCGTGTGCCCGGCCCAGTGGGGCCTGGCCTGAGGCTCTGCAGCTGCAGAGGTCGGTTTCTTTCTCTGTCCCCCACCTGGAAGACAGAGCACGTCCCCTGGACAGGTCTGTCCCACAGACACTCGGGGACTCTCAGCCCTACGTCCTGGTCTCGGGCTCTCTGGCCCTCCGTTTCCTCTCGGTTCCATGTAAACACTTCCGACCGGAGCCAGCCATGTGTCACAGACACACAGGCGTTTCCCGGGGGAAGGTCGGGGCGGCGAGGGGGGCACGTGGCCCAGGGGGGTCCGGCCTGCCCCTCCGGTGCTTGCCCTGGGTCAAGAGCCAGGCAGGAAGCTCTGGAGAGCATTGCTCAAGAGCAGAGGAAGCCCAAGAGGGCCGGGGTGGAGGCGGGAGGGGTCGCTCGGGCGGCCCTGGCCGGGCCTCAGTTTCCCTCCCGTAGCTCGGAGAGATGGGGCCAGATGTGGAGGCTCGGAGCCCCGCTGGTTGGAGGAAGCCAGGGGTCCAGGCCCATGGGAGTGAGAGCAGGAGGCAAAGGCAGCAGGCAGGGAGGGAGGGAGGGGAGGGGAGGGGGGCAAGCAGGAGTGTCGCTGCTGGGAAAAGGTGGGGTCGAAGCACCTGAAGGGCCCTCCAGGACAAGGGCAAACACTGAGGCCACCCCGCCCCACGCGGCCCTGGCCCCACGTCCCGCCCGCACCTATAAGGCCCCACCTCGGGCAGAGTGTCCAGTCTGGGGAGGTGCCATGGCCAAGTCTCGCCTGCTGCTGTGGCTGCTGCTGCTGCTGCCCACACTCTGGGGCCCGGGTGCTGGTGAGTCTCCCTCCCAGCTCCTCTCACCTCTCCCCTTCCCCCCTCCTCCCCCAGGGGGCCATCTTCACCGCTGACTGAGCTCCGGCTCTGGGCCAGGGGCTCTCCCTAGTCCGGGTGTTATCCTCCTCGTAACGACGGGGAAGCTGAGGCTCAGAGGGGCCCCAGGGTCTGTCCGACGTCACACCTGCTGGGCTCTAGGCCGGTGCAACCCCGAGCTGCCTGGCTCCAGCGCATTCGACGGCCAAGCGTTGCCAATAAAACTTGGCTTGGACGTTGGCGAGGTTAGGGGGCCAGGTGTGGCTTGGATCCCAAGGGTGCTCTGGCCCCAAACAGAAGCTGCAGGGACCACCTCCTCCCTGGCCTGTGCCCAGGGCCCCGAGTTTTGGTGCCAAAGCCTGGAGCAAGCATTGCAGTGCAGGGCACTGGGGCACTGCCTGCAGAAGGTCTGGGGACATGCGGAGCCCGTGAGTACCACCCAAGGGGGCACCGTCTGGAGATAGGGTGCTGGGTAGACTCTGAAGTCTGGGGTATTGGAGACCCCATAGGGGGTGGTTGAGGTGGGGATGGGATGGGGATGGGATGGGATGGGATGGGATGGGATGGGATGGGATGGGATGGGTGGGATGGGATGGGATGGGTGGGATGGGTGGGATGGGATGGGATGGGATGGGATGGGATGGGATGGGTGGGATGGGATGGGATGGGTGGGATGGGTGGGATGGGATGGGATGGGATGAGATGGGTGGGATGGGATGGGTGGGATGGGATGGATGGGATGGGATGGGATGGGATGGGATGGGATGGGTGGGATGGGATGGATGGGATGGGTGGGATGGGTGGGATGGGGGGATGGGGTGGGATGGGATGGGTGAGATGGGATGGGATGGGATGGGATGGGTGGGATGGGATGGGATGAGATGGGTGGGATGGGATGGGATGGGATGGGATGGGTGGGATGGGTGGGATGGGATGGGATGGGATGGGTGGGATGGATGGGATGGATGGGATGGGATGGGTGGGATGGGTGGGATGGGATGGATGGGATGGATGGGATGGATGGGATGGGTGGGATGGGTGGGATGGGATGGGATAGGATGGGATGGTGGGTATTTGCCTGTCATCTTCTGCCTGAAAGAGCCTCATCTACTTGAGCTGGGGGCATGCCCTCACTCATGTCCCCACCTCGGGGTCCCCGTTCCCAGGATGACCTGTGCCAGGAATGCAGTGACATCGTCCTCATCCTCACCAACATGACCAAGAAGGCCGTTTTCCAGGTGACAAGGCCCAGACCCCGGAGGAAGGTCGGGGCCAGTAAGTGGGGACAGGGCAGGAAGAAGAGGTTCGCCTCTTCAAGGGGCCATTTCCCGGCCGAGGGTGAGCCCTGGGGCTCCCGGCCCCTGCTGGCCAGGAGGGTGCTGGAGGAGCTCAGCCAGAGGAGGCTGCTCCTGGAGGGAGGGCTGACCACTAACTCCCGGGCGCTCACAAGGGAGGCCGGCCGGTGCTCTGTGTGCAGAGCGAGGGAGGCCGGTGGGCTGTGTGCAGAGAGAGGGAGGCCAGTGGGCTGTGTGCAGAGAGAGGGAGGCCGGCGGTGCGCTGTGTGCAGAGAGGGAGGCTGGTGGGCTGTGTGCAGAGAGGGAGGCCGCCGGTGGGCTGTGTGCAGAGCGAGGGAGGCCGGCCGGGGCTCTGTGTGCAGAGAGAGGGAGGCCAGAGCGCTGTGTGCAGAGAGAGGGAGGCCGGCTGGTGCGCTGTGTGCAGAGAGAGGGAGGCCGGTGTGCTGTGTGCAGAGAGAGGGAGGCCGGCACGCTGTGTGCAGAGAGAGGGAGGGAGGCCGGCCGGGGCGCTGTGTGCAGAGGGAGGGAGGCCGGTGCGCTGTGTGCAGAGCCGCTGACGGTCCCTCTCCCCCCTCGGCTCCGGCGGCTCCAGGATGCGATACGGGGGCTCCTGGAGCAGGAGTGCAACGTCCTGCCCCTGAAGCTGCTGGTGCCCAAGTGCCGCCAAGTGCTCGACACCTACTTCCCGCTGGTCATCGACCACCTCCAGAGCCAGATCGTGAGGCCGCCCACCGCCCACCCACCCGCCCGCCCAGGGATGCCACCCAGAACCCCACCCGCCACACACAGACCCTGCCCACCTGCCACACACACCACTCACACCATTCACACCACTCACACCCCACCCACCACACACACCACACCCGCCAAACACACCTCACATACCTCACACCACACACACCACCCATACCCCACCCACCACACACAGACACTGCCCACCCGCCACACACACCACCGCAGAGCTCTGACCCTAACGCCAGCCAGCCTGCTCCCCTCCCCTGGTCCAGGCCCAAAGACAGTGGCCCTGGTCCCTGAGGCTCCAGCCAGCCTGGCAGGAATGGGTCTCTCCCCCACCGTAACCACTCGCCCTCCCTCCGCTGTTCCCAGAACCCCGGGGCCATCTGCAGGCACTTGGGCTTGTGCAGACCTGGGCGCCCAGAGCCGGGGCGGGAGCCGGAGCTGCGGGACCCCCTGCTGGCCGCGCTGCTCCTTCCCGCGCTGCCTCAGCCGCAGGTGAGCAAGCCCGAACTGGCGCCCCCTCGCCCCAGATGGGGGGCCATCCAGAGAGCTGGGGCCAGCCAGGCCCATGGGCCCTTGGGCTCTGGGAGGGGGCAGACCGGGAGGGAATGAGTAGCTCAGGCAGCGCCTGAGACGGGGGAGGGGGGGCACGCCTGAGGGGTGCCTTTTGCTGTGCCCAACTTCCACGCCATTCTCTCCGCTAGGATCTCGCTGAGCAGAAGTTGCCCTTCCCCCTCCCCATCTGCTGGCTCTGCAGGACTTTGATCAAGCGGGTACAAGCTGTGGTTCCCAAGGTGAGGCCCGCACAGCCCCTCCTTCCCTGCCTCCTCACACCCCTTCTTACACCCCATCTTCACACCCCTCCTCACACCCTCCTCACACCCTCCTCACACCCTCCTCACACCCCTCCTCACACCCTCCTCACACCCTCCTCACCCCCCTCCTCACTCCCCTCCTCACACCCCTCCTCACTCCCCTCCTCACACCCCTCCTCACACCCTCCTCACTCCCCTCCTCACACCCCCTCCTCACTCCCCTCCTCACACCCCTCCTCACACCCTCCTCACACCCTCCTCACATCCCTCCTCACTCCCCTCCTCACTCCCCTCCTCACACCCTCTTCACACCCCTCCTCACACCCTCCTCACTTCCTCCTTACTCCCTCCTCACTCCCTCCTCACACCCTCCTCACTCCCTCCTCACTCCCCTCCTCACACCCTCCTCACACCCTCCCTCCTCACACCCCCTCCTCACACCCTCCTCACACCCTCCTCACTCCCCTCCTCACACCCTCCTCACTCCCCTCCTCACTCCCCTCCTCACACCCTCTTCACACCCCTCCTCACACCCTCCTCACTTCCTCCTTACTCCCTCCTCACTCCCTCCTCACACCCTCCTCACTCCCTCCTCACTCCCCCTCCTCACAACCCTTCTCACACCCCATCTTCACACCTGTACTCACACCCTCCTCACACCCTTCTCACGCCCCTCCACACACCCCTCCACACACCCCTCCTGACTCCTCTCCACACACCCCTTCTCACTCCCCTTCTCACACCCTCCTCACACCCCTCCTCACTCCCCTCCTCACACCCTCCTCACACCCCTCCTCACTCCCCTCCTCACACCCTCCTCCTCACTCCCCTCCTCACTCCCCTCCTCACACCCTCCTCACACCCCTCCTCACACCCTCCTCCTCACACCCCATCTTCACACCCCTCCTCACACCCTCCTCACTCCCTCCTCACACCCTCCTCACACCCTCCTCACTCCCCTCCTCACACCCTCCTCACACCCTCCTCCTCACTCCCCTCCTCACACCCTCCTCACTCCCCTCCTCACACCCTCCTCCTCACACCCCATCTTCACACCCCTCCTCACACCCTCCTCACTCCCTCCTCACACCCTCCTCACTCCCTCCTCACACCCCTCCTCACACCCCTCCTCACACCCCTCCTCACACCCTCCTCACACCCCTCCTCACACCCCTCCTCACACCCCTCCTCACACCCCTCCTCACTCCCCTCCTCACACCCCTCCTCACACTCCCATCAGGCCCGGCCTGTAAGCCAGGAGGAGAGCCTTTGTGCTGCCCCCCGCCGGGGACCCTGGCGCTCAGGCGCAGGCCCAGGAGGTGCCAGGCCCAGAGCTCGCTTAGCTAATGCCAGGCCCCTGTCTGCGCCAGGCCGGCACGGGCAGTGTCACGGCACAGGAAGGGACGGGACCCGGTCTTGTCCTCCAGCTGCCCAGCGCCTGCGGGGAGGGGACCCCAGAGGTCCCTGTCGCACAGGGGCTTTCGTGTTTCAGAAGGGGAGCTTCCACAGATGGGCCCCCTCTCTCCCTGTGCCAACCGGGGGGCTTCCAGACCTGGGGTGGCCACTGCCCGGGGCTGTCCGGCCTGAAATGGGGCCCAAGGCCGAGTCCGCGTTGTGCTGGAGGGGTTTCTTCAGGAAGTGAGAGCAGGCTCGGGGCAGAGAATTGAACAGCTGAGGGGAGCAGGTCTCCATGCGCTGGGTAAGGCCCTGGGCAGACCCCAAGCTACATACATCCCTCCACTCCTCTCCACAGAGCCTCACCCCGGTCCCAAACAGGCCGCTTGCATTTCAGCGTTTCCACTCCCAGGTTTCACACAGGACGGGCAGCTGCAGGCGGGTGTCTGGGCTGGGCCGGGGAGTGTGCACGCTTCGGCTGCAGGCCGGGGAGCGAGGAGGTGGCAGGGGGCAGCTCTGAGCAGGGGGCTCTGGGGCCAAGGCTCCGGGCTGAGGGCACAGCAGCCCAGCCTGTGTTCGCAGCCGTGGTAGGACCTTCCCGGAGGGGCTGGGCCCACTGCTGTCCCCCGCCACCCTCCCAGTGCTCAGAGCGAGGAGCGGTGGCAGCGAGGGGGTCCACCCTGGGAAAGAGCCTGTAGAAGGTGACTCCACCCGGGTCACCTCCACGCTCACTGCCATTTACACTGAGTGCGGGCCGCCCTCAGAGACCAAACCAGGGCCTGGTGGCCTCTCACCGCTGCAGGAGAACCTAGGAGGCCCCTTGGGAGCCCCAGGTCTGCTGGCCACCGGCTGGGCTGCTCTGGCTGTGGGTGCCTGGCGGGTGGGTGGGTCCCCAGGGTCAAGTGAAGGGCAGCTCGGATTGACCAGTCCAGCCAAAAAAAATATTTAAAGAGGGAGGTGATGGGCGGTGATGTGAGAATGAGGGTTAGGCTGGCTGGTCAGGGAGTCTCTGAAGAGGTGGCCATTAAGCTGAGACCTGGAGGTCAACAAGGCCTGAGGACAAAGGGCCTTGATCAGAACGGGGTTGGCGAGCTTGAGGGGAGCCCGTGTGGCCCCCGTGGGCAGGCGGGGGAAGTGGTCGGAGAAAGGAGCGGAGGGGTAGGCACCGCCGGGCCTCGTGGGAAGCCAGGGGTAAGCCAAGGGTCGGCAAACTACGGCTCACGAGCCACATGCGGCTCTTTGGCCCCTTGAGGGTGGCTCTTCCACAAAATACCACGGCCTGGGCGAGTCTATTTTGAAGAAGTGGCGTTAGAAGAAGTTTAAGTTTTAAAATTCGGCTCTCAAAAGAAATTTCAATCGTTGTCCTGTTGATACTTGGCTCTGTTGACTAATGAGTTTGCCGACCATGGATCTAAACCAAGTTAAGAAACACTGGGTTTCACTCTGCAGGCAATTTACAGCCGGTGAGGGGCTTCAAGCAGGGGTTTTTGCTCTAGAAAGACCACGCTCCTGCTCCTTGAAGCATGCATTGGGCAAGGATGAAAGCAAAGAAAACAATTCGATTGCTGCAGGAACGGAAACGAGAGGAGATGGAAATGAGAGGAGTCTGCCCCTAGGAGGGCAGACGGAGGCTGTTTGGGAGGTTGGCTCAGCGGGACATGGCGATGGACGGGACGTGGCGAGGGAGGACAGAAGAGGCACCGGTGATGACGCTGTGGGCTTGGGCTTGAGCAACCAGGTCTGAGGCCACCAGCTGAGATGGATAAACTTGGGAAGGAACTTGGGCAGGAAAACAAGTTCTTTCCTGCCCATGCTCAGTTCGAGATGCTCGTGCGGCATGCCAGGCGGCATGTCAAGCAAGCAGCCGAGGGCCCGAGCCTTGGGTGAGGGGTCAGGTCAGACACTTCAAGCTGAGGGCCGCTGACCAGGGACAAGATTCACACCAAAGGGAAGGAGGGGGATCATCCAGGGACAGAGTGGAGGAGGAGTCTCAGCCAAGCCAAGGCAAACGCCAGCAAAAGAGCCTGAGGGGGGACAGTCAATGAAGGGGGGGGGAAGCTAAGTGGAGGGGGGAGGGACCATGGGTGATGTCATGGAAGCCAAAAGACAGGCATTTGGAGAAGGAGGGAGTGGTCACCTGGGCTGAAAGCTGCCGGGAGAGCAAGACAAGACGTGGCCAGAAGTTGCTGTGACCTTGAGAGCTGTCTTAGAGGAGTGGAGGGGGGGGGGGGGGGGACAGAAGGCAAGCGGAGGGGCTCCAGGAGAATGGGGGGGAAGATGTGGACAACTCTAAAGAAATAGGGACGACTCTTTCAAGGCGCCTTTCTGGGAAGGGGAGCCGAGATGGGCGAGGCTTTCTAATGCTGGAGGCTATGGGCTGAGGAAGCACCAGGCTGGCTCTAGCCTCGGGGACGAGGGCCGCTGTCTCTGGGCCTGGAGCAGCGGAGGAGGAGCAGGCTGGCTGGGGTTAGGGTCAGAGCTCTGGGGTGGTGGTAGTGGGGAGACACAAGGTGTAGATGGGGCCATGGGGGACCCATCACATGCCAATGAGACCCATCAGGGGGCAGGTGGGCGAAGCCATGAGAAAGTAGAGGGGAGGGTGCAGGGCGGGGCCCCGGCGAAGGGGGGAGGGTGCAGCCCAGCGCACAGTGGATGGGCCGGCCTCTGACAGGACGGGGCATCGGGAGGCCAAGCAGGCGGTGCGTTTGGTGACACGTCCGCGTGTGGAAGGTCTGACACCCAATGACACCCATACGCTTCCCCGTGCCTACCCCCAGCAGGGGCCACCGCAGGAGCAGGCCGAGGCCAGCCTGCGGCGTGCAGGTCCTCGACTGAGTAAAGGTCGCATGCACTGGCCGAGAGAACGAGGGAGGGAGGCACGAGCCAGCGTTCTCTCGGCCTCCGCCAGCCCCTCGGCTCACACCTTGTGTGTGAAATTGGGATCCGTGGGGAACGCCTGGCTTTCCCCGGGGCTCCTGCCACCTGGGACGCCCTGGCTCCAGAGCCGCAGACGACTCCATCCTGGGGGCCAGGCGGGGGGGGGGGGGGGGGGCGGGGGAGGCACGGGTGTGGGCCACCTCCCGCCGGCTGCCACGTGGCCTTGGTGGCGCCCACACCGCTGGGCTGGCTGCGACCCTTTCGGCAACGTCAGTCGATAGTCAGAGCTGGGGCCACGGCTCGGTTCCTGTGGTCACCCACCGACTCCGGGCAAGTCCCCCGGACGCTGCGATGCTCGGCATCCTCATCTGTCGGCAGCGTAACGGCTCCCCTAAGGGAACAAGGGAACGTCTGCAAGGTGCCCAGCGGGTCCCGGCAGGCAGGCCCGGAGCACATCTTGCAGGAGAAGGTTCCACCCCACCCTCTCTCGGCCCCTCCCCAGGGTGTACTGGCCCCGGCCGTGGCTCAGGTGTGCCACGTGGTACCCCTGGTGGCGGGCGGCATCTGCCAGTGCCTGGCCGAGCGCTACACGGTCATCCTGCTGGACGTGCTGCTGGGCCGCGTGGTGCCCCAGGTGGTCTGCGGCCTGGCCCTCCGCTGCTCCAGCGAGGACGGCGCTGGCCCAGGTGAGCCTGCCCCCCCACTGCCCTCTCTCATCCCCTCCCCCAGCCCTCCCTGGCCCCCCTGCCCTGCCCCAGAGAGGACAGGACCCCCCCAACACCTCTGCAGGGCGCCCTTGACTGTTTCCTGTCCAGGTCTCACCCCCCTGGGGTACCTGCCGGGAGAATGGCTCCAGCAAGACTCCAAGTGCCGCGTCTGCGAGTTCGTGGCCGCCCGGGCGGGGAACAGCAGTGAGCAGGCCGTGCCTCAGGCAATGCACCGGGCCTGCCTCCGCTTCTGGCCGGACCGGCAGAAGGTGCGGGCAGGCCATGGGGACTCGGGGACGCGGGCCCAGGACCTGCCCCAGGGAGAGGGCTGAGCCAGCAAAGGCTTCCCGGCGAGAGATGCACAGAGCGGGCCAGACCCCGGGGGTGGAGAAGCTCAGAGAGGGCGGGTTGTGGGCCGATGGACGGTGAGACTAACAGGGCAGAGCCTGCTGTGGTCAGCAATGGCCTTGGACCGAGGGCGTGGCTCGGAGGACCAGCAGGCCTCCCGCGGGGACGAAGTGTGAGGGCGGTCACCCATCGGGAGATGAGTAACGCCAGGGCCAGCTGGAGCAGGAGGGGGCCTGGCCTTCTCTCCACCATCCTCCTGTCCCAGCCCCATCCCTCCCTGGAGACAAACCCACCTACAAAAGGAGGCATCCCACCCTGGCTGGTTTTCCCAGTGGTTAGGCCCTCGGACTGAAGGGTCACAGGTTCAATTCCTGGTCAAGGGCAGGTACCTGGGCTGCAGGTCCCATCCCAGGGCCTGGTCAGGGCATGTGCGGGAGGCAACCGATCCATGTGTCTCTCTCACATCAATGTTTCGCGCTCTCTCTCTCCCTTCCTCCCTCCCTTCCACTCTCTCTAAAAATCAATGGGAAACATATCCTTAGGTGAGGATAAAAAAATTTTAAAAGGAGAAAGGTGAGGTCCCAGAGTCGCAGTGCTGAGTCGATGACAGTAAACTCCCTTCATGAGTAAGCGAGGTCCCAGGAGGCCCCTCGGCCCCTGCTCTCCTGGTCGGTAACTTTCCGGCCCCCACTGCACCCCACATCACGTCCCTGGGACCAACCAGATGAGCTGGAAGAGTTCCTCGAGAGCTGAAATCTTGGGGGAGGGATTGGTGGTGGCTAGGATTCTGACCCTCTGCCTAGGTGTCCCCCACGGAAACCTAATTTCAGCCCCTGCCAGCTGCTTGAGGGTCTGATGCCTGGACCGCCAGGGGGTCCGGGGGAGCCCTGGGGTGACCCAGATAAATGGAGAGGCCAGAGGGCAAGGCAGGAGCACCCCCAGGCCTTCTCTCCACCATCGGGAGAGCAAGACAAGACGTGGCCAGAAGTCGCTGTGACCTTGAGAGCTGTCTTGGAGGAGTGGGGGGGGGGGGGGACAGAAACCAAGCGGAGGGGCTCCAGGAGAATGAAGGGAAAGATGTGGACAACTCTAAAGAAATAGGGACAACTCTTTCAAGGCGTCTTCCTGGGAAGGGGAGCAGAGATGGGTGAGGCCGGGGCCCGCCCACACCGTGTCCTCCTCCTCCTCCCTCAGTGTGAGCAGTTCGTGGAACAGCACTCGGTGCAGCTGCAGAGCCTGATGTCCCGGGGCTGGGATGCCCGCACCACCTGCCAGGTGCGCCCTCCCCTCCCGGGCGGCCCTAGGGCTTCCCTCCGCTCCCAGAGCCCCCCGCCGTCTCTGGCTCGTGACCCTCAGAGACCCTACACCCCGGGTCCAGAGCAGCCGTCCCCTGCCCCTTTCAATTATGGAAGAGGCAGGCTCGGAGGGTTCAAAAAAAGAGCCGCGAAGGAATGAAAAGAGGAGGGGTCTGGGAGGGGAGGGGGCAGCTCAGAGGAGTAGGAGTGTGGTTTGATTATGGGGTGGGGTGTCCCCGGAGCCGCGTGTGTCTGGGGTGGGGGGTGGAAAGTGTCCTGGGACAAGAACCGCCCCACTTCCTCTGGCTCTACAGCCCCAAGACTCTCCCCTATGGCTCAGAAGTGGCGCCCCCGGGGGCAGGTGGCGTGAGAGCCACGGCTTCGGGGAGCCTCGGTCCCCCCCAACCCCCCGCAGAGCTGGGAATAGGGGGGGGGGGTGCGAAGCCTGAGGCCCAGTGCTATGCCTGCGCAGGCCCTGGGGGTGTGTGCGGCCGAGCTCAGTCCCCTCCAGTGTATCCCGGATTCCCTCTTCTGACGAGAACGCGAAGCTGTGCCAGGTGAGTCCAGGCCCCACCTCGGGAAGGGAGAGGGAGGGTCCTGCACCCACCAGGAGGGGGCGCCCTGCTCCCCGGTCCCCCTCCTCACAGGCCACAGCTCTTGGGAGGCTCCCGAGGGACCCCCACAGCTCAGCCTGGACTCCCTGGTCCTCAGTGTTTGGTGCATTCCGGCCAAGGTTGGCCTCTCCTGACCCTGAGGGGAAGTCAGACTTTGCTGCCCAAACACGTTGACAGGAAATCGACTGTCACCGGCCCTCCCTCCTGAGACTCCCTTCCCTCTCTGACTGCCGTCGTCTAAGTCAGAGGCGGCACCCCCCTTAGGATGGACCGCTGGGCCACATGCACCCCTGTGACCAGGGGCTCCGGGCAGGAAAGTAGCCAAGGGAGGGACGGACACAACAGTGGACTTGAAGTCCCCTGAGAGCAAACTTGGTCCACGTCACAATCCTGCTCAGAGACACAGTGGCCACTTAGGCGTACCTTCACTCACTTTCTGAAGATGCAGTGTGTCCTGAGCCAGGCCCCATTCGGGGGGTAAGGGCTAGAATTAGATGCACAGCAGGGAGCCCCTGGCCCCCCTGGAGCTCACTCCCCGGTCTACCTCTCCCATCTGAGGGGAAGCCCCGCTCCTGACACCTGTCGAACCAAAGCCCTTTGGGAGGCGCTGGGAGAGCATGGGGAGGGGACGTCTGCCCCCAATCCGACCTGCCCCACGGAGGCCAGGTTAGTGACGGCAGTGGGACCCGGGCCATCTAGGGCTGTCGCGGTTCCCCGGTGCGCCCGGGTCTCCCCGCACCAGGAGGAGCTGGGCCAACCATCCCTGCTGAAACAGGAAGAGCAGTGTGTTGGGACAGGTCCCAACTCTACCATCAGCCAGCCTCAGGTCCCCGGCAAGGATGCGCTGGCCCTCATTCTCCTCTGCTAGGGGGAGCCACCAGGCGTCTCCAGGACCCCAGGGCACCCCCTCCCTGCCCCCCTCCCTGAAGAGAAGCCTTCACTCCCACGCCCACCTCCTTTCCTCACAAGGACTTGAAGCTGGTGGAACCGGAGCCTGCAGCCTGTCCCCTCAGCACTGTGTCGGCCTTGCCCATCCTTGTTTCTCTCTCATCGACGTTTCTAGCTCTCTATCCCTCTCCCTTCCTCTCTGTGGAAAATCAATAAAATATATTTAAAATATATTTTTTAAATAAAATAAAAATAACCTGTCCAGCCCTAGTCAGTGTTCCCCAGTGGTTAGAACATCAGCCTGCGCATGGAAGAGTCACGGGTTTGATTCCCAGTCAATGGGTCATACCAGGGTTGCGATTCACTCCCCACCCCGTTGGTACGCATGCAAGAGGCATCCAATCGCTGTGTCTCTCTCACATCAATGTGTTTCTTTCCCTCTCTCCTCCCACCCTCTCCTTTCTACTCTCTCTGAAAAGCAATAAAAAAACAATATCCTCAGGTGAGGATTAACACATAATAATAATAATAATAATAATAATAATAATAATAAATATAAGGTGCCTGGTTAGGTGCTCAGGAATGTTCGGGCTGCAGGTGGTTTATGTCATACTCCATCCATCAGTTGGGGGAAGGATCTATCACATGGTAATTTGTCTATGCTAACGATTTATTCTCTTCTTCTCATTTTTATTTTACATAAAATTTATTGGAAGTTAACTTTACAACTCAGTCTCTAGGTCAGGGGTGGGCAAACTTATTGACTCGAGGGCCACAATGAGTTCTTAAACTGGACCGGAGGGCCGGAACAAAAGCATGGATGGAGTGTTTGTGTGAACTAATATAAATTCAAAGTAAACATCACTACATAAAAGGGTACGGTCTTTTTTTTAATATTTTTTATTTCAATAGTTTAGAACAGCCATCTGGCCCGCGGGCCATAGTTTGCTCACGCCTGCTCTAGGTAATAGAATATTTAGTGGGACTGACTGGATCTGAGGAATAACCACTATAGCCATCCACAAATACATGACCCGGGACTGTGCATCGACTTTGGAGAAGTCTGAAACTTGCTCACTTGTAAGAAGGGTAACTGCTGTTATTAGGCAGAAATAGTGGGGGTTTTTGTTGTCTTTGTGTGGAGTTCAATGTGTGTCAGAGGTCATATGGAAGCTGAGTCATCAGAGGTGGACTGTGCCAAGTATCAATTTAGTGCCTCTCAGCTCCAAATCCACCCTTTTGGGCTGCTTTGTGAAGGAGGATTTGGGCCCTCAAGATTTCTCCTTCAGCCGGCACTGTAGCTTTGTCAAGGAGGAGACTGGAGACACTCGAGGAGGAAAGGGCTTTGGTGTGTGCACTTAAAAGCAGCATGTGTGTGTACTCCAATTCCATAGCTAACAATCCTTGAACTTCTATTTCCCCCCGATCAAATTATTATATAGGTTTTTTCTCCAGATTAGCCCTCGACTACGATTAGCCTTAGACTAGATATTGGCAGAATGGAAATGGAAACCCAAGATACACTAAGTAAAATCGATAGGACTTGGTAACGGATTAGACAAGGAAACTGAGGGTGGAAGGATCATTTTAGCTTACGTAACTGGACGAATGGTGGAACCCTTCACCTACATAGAAACCACTTGCAAGGGGCCAAGTATGAGGAGAAAACTCACAAGCTCAGATCTGAACACAGAGTTTGAGTTGACTTTAAGACATCCAAAATAGGTCAAGTGGGCAGTAGGCTCTAAATTCAAGAATTTAGACAAGTCTGGGATTAAGTTGGGAGTCAGCCCTTAAAGTGACAAATGAAAGCTATAAGCACAGCTGAAGTGGCCCACAGAACAAGTAAGCAGTGAGAAAGAGGGTCTACCTAATGAGGAATCCATTTAAAAAAAAAAGTTATTTTTTAAGAATTTTATTGATTTTTCTTTTAGAGAGAGGGAGAGGTTTATTTTTTTAAAAATATATATTTTATTGATATTTTACAGAGAGGAAGGGAGAGGGATGGTTAGAAACATCGATGAGAGAGAAACATCAACCAGCTGCCTCCTGCACATATCCTACTGGGGATGTGCCCACAACCAATGTACATGCCCTTGACAGGAATCGAACCTGGGACCCTTCAGTCTATAGACTGACGCTCTATTCACTGAGCCAAACCGGTTTCGGCTGGAGGGAGAGGTTTAATTGGCTGCCTCCTACCGGGGATCGAGCCCACAACCCGGGCATGTGCCTTGACCAGGAATCGAACTGGCCACCTTTCAATGAACGGATGATGCCCAACCAGCTGAGCCACGTGGGCCATGGCTTGGAACTCCAACTTTTGATAGCTGGATGGAGGAAGGTGAGCCTGCAAAGGAAATGTTGAAGCTGTCGGAGGCAGAGGGAAGCAAGGACAGTACTGTGTCCCAGAAGTAAAGGGGGCAGAGGACTGCTGTAGTGGACTGACTGCCACCAGCACTGTAGCTTCAGCTCCCACCCCTTCAGACCCGCAGTGCTCAGCCAAGGTCACACTTCTCCAGATGCTCCTCATCAACGACAGGCTGGCCACAAGCCATTTCTGCGTGATTCTTCTGACAGGCGAGCTTTCTCTGGCTCCCGCTGGCCTGGCTGAGACTCTCAGAATCGCACTGCAGCCAGCTGCTCTTCTGACGGTCCTTCCGTCCCTCTTCCCTCACAGCCCTGCATCGCAGGGTGAAACCATTCACCTCTGGACTTCTCGTCAAGTACAATGATAATCGATCGCTTTTGGTCAGATATTTTGTTACTTAGAGACAAATGCAATCCTCGCTGACATGCCACCCACATGCTGACAGCGTGGTGTCCACCAAATGACAGACTGTAGGATAGGCAATTTGTGAGGCTTAAAAAAAAAACAAAAAACAAAAAAAAACACAGCCTAAGGGAAGGATACAAAACAAGAGGCTGGTTTACAAACAGTAAAATATTTAATTTATTCTAGGAAGAAAAAAGGATGCTACTGGCTTCATGTTCTTATTCCTAGAATCCTGAGGCTTTGAGGCTTAGAAGAAATTATCTTGTCCTCCAGATATCCGTAGCTACTCAGAAATAAATTACATAATCTGTAAAGGCGTTCTGGCCTGCTGAAGCCAAAGCGGGGCTAGAGAGGAGAGAGAAAGAACATCATCTACAATAACCCGATCAGAGTCGTCCCAGGCAGGTGGGCCCTCTGATGCTGTGTGAACCAGCCCCCACCGAAACGAGGCTGGCCCAGGAGGTCCGGCCACACTGCAGTCGTTTATTTACATCTTCAGCAAAGCCCTGGCTGGCCTCTCCTTCAAGCCCCCTGCTGGTTGGTCTCATCATTATCACGCCTCTTCCATATCTGTAAGAAATGAATTCAATAGATATTTAGGAGCTGGTATCCAATCAACAAATATTCATAAAATACCTATCCTAACCTAGGCAATGGATAGCCTTCCCTGAAACAATTTCCAGAAAATTCCCTTTTGTGCCATTTTCACTTTTCCCTCCATCTCCCTCTTACTCCCCATTCCAAACTCCCTTCTGAAAAAGAACTCACAGTCAAGCCTATAACCTTAGACAAAGTTGCCAGGAGTTCATTCCAGAATGAGAAGGGCCTGCCCTCTTTTTGATACAGCTGTAGCTTTCCCCTAGTCTCAGTCTTCCCTCTTCACCAGGCACTAGGGCAATTACAGAGAAGGCAGAGACACTCTGTCCCACCAGCTCTCAACCCAACAGAGGAGGTGGAATAACACGGCTGGTGCTCCAATAAAGAACAGTGCTGGGAGAACATCCAAGATGGCGGCCTAGGCAGTCTCCTAAGCTGCCGCCTCATCAACAATTTAATTAAAAAAACAACTAAAATCAAAAAGGACTTCACCAAAACGTCAGGAAAGCTGGCGGAGTGGAATAGCTACAACTAGAAAGAAAGAGAGAGGCTCACGGATCGGACTGGGAGCCGAAAAGCACTGAGGTAGGGAGACGCTCGCGCACGCGGCCGCCGAATACCTGCCTGGCGGGAGGGGAGGAATCCCCGATTGCACGGAACCCTTTCCGACTGCACTGAACCCAGCCCCGGCTGAAATTCCGTGGTCCCAGGCTCATACGGGTGGAGTCTGGACTGCAGAGAAAGGCACCCAGAGACTCAGAGACTCAGAGACCGGGGACCGGGAGTCGCAGTCCCAGCCGGCAGGGTCTACAGACTCGCGTGCGTGAGCAAGTACGCGCTGAGGTCTGACCGCCGCCTCTCCGCCTCTCCGGAGCGGAAGGAGTCAGAAGCTCCAGGTCTGACTGCGGAGGCTGCCGCCGCCTCTCTGTACAAGGTGGCAGCCTCTCTGTAGCGGAAGGAGTCAGAAGCTCCAGTCTGACCACAGAGGCTGCCGCTGCCTCTATGTACAAGATGGCGGCCTCTCTGTAGCGGAAGGAGTCAGAAGCTCCAGACTACAGAGACCAGCCCAAGTCCGGGCGAGCCCCTGCGGCACCCACGCTCTTGCTTGGGGAACCTGGGCCGGTCAGGCGGAAACTCAGGCGAGTGCACAAGGGCAGGGCAGAAGCCAAGACTGTCAGTTCAGCCCTGAGACTCCGCCCCATCCAAGCTGAGCAGAGGCTTCTGCAGTTTTTCAAGTCTGATCCTATAAGACTGTCTCCAATACAGAAGTTATCCCAGAGTAGACACAGCTGATACCCACATCCAATTGGCCTGAAGGTCAATTCACAACAATAGAGACTTAGCTACAACAAAGCTGTGCACGCAGTCCACAAAGGGGATCACCAAGAGTGTCTACCTCAGGTAACTGAGGAGGTTGATCCACTGTGCTATATAGGACACCAAACACACAAAGTCATCCTACCAACTCTGAAAAATAGTGATAATGCCGAGACAAGGAAACAGATCTCAAACAAAAGAGATGGAGGATATAGAGTTCAGAACTACGGTTCTAAGGTTATGCAACAATATCCTAGAAAAGCTCGATAAACTCCATGAGACCCAACTAAAAAGTATAGATAAACTGACTAAATTGGAAAATATTATGCAGAGATCCAACAGCAGAATGGAAGAACACAAGAATCAGATCAAAGAGCCAAAAGACACTCCGCTGGAGAAGGAAGAAGAAAAGAGGATCCAGAAAGTTGAAGATAGTGTAAGGAGCCTCTGGGACAACTGCAAGCGCACCAACATCAGAATTATGGGGGTGCCAGAAGAAGAGGGAGTGCAAAATACTGAAAACATATTTGAAGAAATAATATCAGAAAACTTCCCTCACCTGGTGAAAGAAATAGACTTACAAGTACAGGAAGCCTACAGAACCCCAAACAAGAGGAATCCAAAGAAAAATTCTTCTCGACACATCATCATCAATATGCCAAGGGTAAAAGACAAAAAGAGGATCTTACAAGCAGCAAGAGAAAAGCAGTTGGTTACCTATAAGGGAGCACCCATAAGACTATCAGCTGATTTCTCAACAGAAACCATGCAGGCCAGAAGGGAGTGGCAAGAAATATTCAAAGTGATGAATAGGGAGAACCTACAACCAAGATTACTGTATCCAGCAAAGTTATCATTCAGAATTGAAGGGCAGATAAAGAGCTTCACAGATAAGAAAAAGCTAAAGGAGTTCATCACCACCAAACCAGTATTATATGAAATGCTGAAAGGTATTACTTAAGAAGAGGAAGAAGGTCAAGTGAATTAAAAATCTCAGGAATAGAATAAACTGGTGAATATAATAGAATTAGGGGCAAAGAAAGGGAGTGGATAGATAATTATCAGGGTGAAGGGGTGTGGGGTGCAGAAGGAGACTGGATTAAAATTGCATAACCTATGGATGAGGACAATGATGGGGGAGGGGGTAAGGGCAGAGGGTGGGGTGGGAATCGGGTGGAAGGGAGCTATGGGGGAGAAAAAGGAGAAACAATTGTAATAATCTGAGCAATAAAGATTTATTAAAAAAAGAAAAAAAAAAAGAAAAAAAAAAAAGAAAAAAAAAAAAAAAAAAAAAAAAAAAAAAAAAAAAAAAAAAAAAAAAAGAACAGTGCTGGAGGGTCAAGAAGAGGGTTAACCTTGACTAGAGAACTGGGGAAGCTTCAGAGCCGACTCCTAACTGATGTTCTGATGATTCCAGGCCCTTCCTCCTCGAAACCAAATCACACACCTGTGCAAGACTAACCTGGCCATATGCATAACCTCCCTGCTCACTCTTAAGTGTCCCGTACTTCCCTGCCTGCTTGTCTTCCCTGGAGACTCCTACACTTTCAAGGCCATAGAACCTCATTCCTCAGGGCATCTCAACAGGTGCCCAGCCTAACCAAGACTCCAACCCAACCCTACTTCCTGCCTCCATGCACATTGTTCCTCACTGACCCACAACCCATCTGGTCACGTCTGTGGCCAACTCACCTGAATGTAAGCCTCCGACAGCGTGATCATCTGGGGAAGAATGTCAGTTACCTGGAGGTCTTGTAATTCATACCATTTGCCCGTCCCCTGAAAAGAGTATAAAGAGCTGGATTAGTCTACTCACTAAAACCAAAAGGGTGTACAAGGAAGGGACCACAGTCAGAAGTCAGAAGAATCAGAATAGCCACGAGAACATCACCCAGCAGGAGTTATCCTAAGTAAAAGGGTGCATGACCTCTACTAGGCATTGTTCAATTTAAAGCTTTTTGGCAAACACAATTCCTGCCAAAGATTCCTTGAAGTATATATAATATAGTCCAAATACCTTATACCTTTTAAGAAGAATTTAGGTGAATAATAAAGAGAAGGGAAAAAAGTCCTCTACTCCTCACTAAGACATCTCTTTGCTGCCCCAAAATGACAGTCTGGACACACCCACTCAGGAGGTACAGTGTTAACCTTTGGAAAAACCTAACAATGGACATTCCTATCCCCACCCCATAGAACACAGTGATAGTCAAGAAAAAGTATCCTTGGTGGACACTATTCATCCTATTAACTCACTTCTTTTGGTCAATAAAACTAGTGCTGCAAATACAGCAAAACCTACCTCACTTCATGCAGCCATAAGCAAAGGGAAAAGAGGTTTCTGGATTATGACAGAGGCACTTCTGGAAATTCACCTGCCTCATTCTTCCAAACTTCTAAGAAATGCCAAAGACAGACCCTATAGAGTATACGGTAGATACTCCAGATAGTCCAATAATTCAGAATACAGGAAACCTAAACAAAAGCTGAGGATCACATATCAAGTCCCCATTCCCGGCCCTGGGCCTGGGTAAGAATATCCAGGCTTAAATCCCAAGTCTGCTGATTCAGTACATAAATTACTGCAACTATGAGGGTAGGTTTCCTCACTTGTAAACGGTGGTATTAACACCGGTCTTGGAGGTGTGCTTTAAAGATATAAATGAAGTGAACAAGCATTGAGCATTTGGTGAACTTCCCAGACACCTGGTAAACAGAACCGTCCCAGAAAACAAACCAAATTAGAACAACCTGTGCTAATAATATGTGCAATGCCAAATATATCTTAAGTACATGTTTCATCCACTTTCAGCTTGAGCCAAATTCTCAAAAATTTTTAGCTGAAAGGGAACCTCTAAACAAGTACCTCATAAAATTTAACTTTGTGTCAGTCAGAGGTACTTGTTAAAATGCAGCTTCTAATTCAGAAGGTTTGGGTGGGACCTGAGGTTCTGCATTTCTAACGACGTTCTCATGAGGTGAGGGCTGCTGGTCTGAGGACTCCACTTTCAGTAGTAAGGCAGCAGCGTAGGACAGGGGTTCTCAAAGCTGGCTGCACAGTGGAATCACCTGGGGAATTTTAAAACATCAGTGATGCCGAAACCGGTTTGGCTCAATGGATAGAGCGTCGGTCTGTGGACTGAAAGGTCCCAGGTTCGATTCCGGTCAAGGGCATGTACCTTGGTTGCGGGCACATCCCCAGTAGGGGGTGTGCAAGAGGCAGCTGATCGATGATTCTCTCTCATCAATATTTCTAATTCTCTATCCCTCTCTTTTCCTCTCTGTAAAAAAAATCAATAAAATATATATATTTTTTAAAACAAAACCTCAGTGATGCCTGCTTCCCACCTCCAGATATTCCCATGTAGTCTCTTAACCCTAACTGACATTTTAAGCAGATAATTCTTTTTTTTAAATCTTAATTTGGGGTTCTTTTTTTTAATATATATATATATATATATATATATATATATATATATATATTATTGATTTTTTTACAGAGAGGAAGAGAGAGGGATAGAGAGTCTGAAAGATCGATGAGAATCATTGATCAGTCGCCTCCTGCACACCCCCCACCGGGGATGTGCCCGCAACCAATGTACATGCCCTTGAATGGAATCAAACCCGGACCTTTCAGTCCACAAGATGATGCTCTGTCCACTGAGTCAAACCGGTTTCGGCAATTATGCAGATAATTCTTTGCTGTGGGGATTGCCTATAGGATATTTAGCAGCATCCCTGGCTTCTACCATATTTGAAAACTGACAGGCATACGTTACATGGTTCTCATGTAATTGTCCTGAGTGGTACCCAAATATCAAGATTTTAACATCTCCCCAGATGAGTCCAATGTGCAGCCAAAATTGAGAGCCACTGCCTCAGACTCGTCACTGACATCTTATTACTTGCAGAATCCCACAGGCAGGCTGAAGAAGGGGCAAACTGAAGGGAGCTGCCCCTGAGATGCCAAAGGAGCACCAGCTGTTGTGCCCTCTGCACGGGAGCCAGCACCACTCACATGATGAAGCACATGGATGCGGTAGGAGCCCTCGGAGGGCTTGCCGTCGTGCACGATGTTGGCAATCAGGTCATAGGTGGTGTTCTTGTGCACGGCCTGCACCTCCTCAGACAGGTACTCTCTCAGATCCACATTCCTGTGACGATGAAAATAAAGCCAGAACATCAGGCAAAGGCTACAGGCTAGAGAAACTGTCCTACACAACTGAACCACAAAGCTATTGTAGCCTATCTTAGGACCTGGGACCTAGGTAGGTTTGCAGACCCAAAGAAGCCCAGGTTTGTGGAAATTCACATAATCTGCCATAAAAAAGAGTCAAACTAGAAAGGCTGGCTCTATCGGAAAAGCACATTTTAAAAGCCTCTCTAGCAGTCAACAGTACAGTGTAGGCCTGGAGTCAATCAGACTCAAACTAGAATCAGGGCTCTGCCACTTTTGAGCTGTGTGTGAGTTTAAGCCGGTTACCTAACGTAAGGCTCTTCTACGATGAGAATGAGCCACCAGCTCTGAGACGGCGAGGATCGAGACAACAGGCTGACCGCCTCAGCCCCTGCCTGGCCTGGGCATCAGCTGCAGCTGTGGTGCTCAGACAGCACCCTGCTGGGCCTCAGGCTACGGAAGACCCAACTACCTGATTATGTGGGTTACCACTGCACCTCATCATGGTAACAACTCCAATATGGCAAACCAGGCATTCTGATTTATTTTTTTTCTTTGATTTTCTGGAACCTTGCTTTTTTTAAAAAAAATTTTAATTGATTTCAAAGAAACAGGGAGAGGGAGAAACAGATAGAAACATCAATGATGAGAAAGAATCATTGATTGGCCTCCTCCTGTATAATTTCTTTTGGGGATCGAGCCTGCAACCCAGGCATGTGGCCTGACCAAGAATCAAACCATGACCTCCTGGTTCATAGAGTGATGCTCAACCACTGGGCCAGGCCAGACCTTGCTTATTAATTTGATTTTCTTTCTTTTAGCCAAGAGGAGTAGTTACAAATAATAGAAACCAACACGAGGTAGCTTAAGTGCAAAAGGAATTAAGTGCAAAAGAAGGAGCCAATCAGACCTGCGCTAGATCTGGAAGGAGCCCTCGGAGCGCTGACCACCCTGCCATCTCCCGGAACCAGACCCGGGAGGAGAGGCAGGACCCAGGAGAGCCAGCTGCCCTCTTTCCTGCTTTGACATCAGTTTTGTTCTCCCCCCTCCTTTTGCAACGAAACTGTATTGAGACAGTTACTAAGAACTTTCAAATAGTTAAATAGGGAAATAGATTCACAGTTAATGTAAATATTAAGAGAATATGTTAACTATATAAATTTAGAAAAAATATAACCTTTTAGCCTACAAATGTTTATATAAATTTAAATAATACAAGGTAGAATAACAGAGATTATATCATTTTTCCAATCTCTGCAGAACTGTCTGATGTGCCGGCATTCACAACTCCAAACACAATAATGTGAACCTGAAAGGATTCACAAGACCTGCTAACAGTGTTACATCTGGTGGTGACTTCTCCCCTTTGAACTTTAGACTGAGTACAGACCTGGAGTCATCCCCACTGTCCACACCCAACTGCGGTGTGCAAGACGTGAGGACCAGCAAACAGATGCATCTAACTGCTCAGGAGTATCTTCAAAGCCAGGCAGAGTCCTACCTGTCCTACCCTACATTTTTAAAAATATTTTTTATTGATTTCAGAGAGAGGAAGGGAGAGGGAGAGAGAAATTGAAACATCAATGCTGAGAGAGAATTTTTGATCAGCTGCCTCTGCACACTCCCACTGGGGATTGAGCCTACAACCCGGGCATGTGCCCTTGACTAGAATTGAACCCAGAACCCTTCAGTCCAAAGGCCAATACTCTATCCACTGAACCAAACTGTCTAGGGCTGTCCTACTCTATTTTTATCAACTGTTTTTCACTAGAATGAAAGACCACAATTCCCAGCAAACAGGAAAGGTAAAAGGGAGATTGTTTCCAGATAAACATCTATCCTTGAGGCCCTTGAAGTATTTACCACTATAGACTTCATATAAGAACTCCTAACTTACATAGTATAGGTAGGCTCTACTCCTTGCAATTTCCAACTAAACAGTTCAAAAATAATAGTGGTACAAAAATAAGAAATGCAGGCTCACTCCCCCTAAGAGGAACTGAATCGGGGTAATACTCACGTAATAGGGAAGTTGACAATAGTTGGGTTCTTCTCCACAAAGAAATTGTTCTTAGTGAATCTCTTAATACAAAAGATTAGATATGGAGGCAGCTTGGTGAGCTGGAAGCGCTTCAGAAAGTTCTCCTTGTAAGTCTTATATTCCTAGAGATAGAAAGAAAACTATCAAATTAGTGCTGGAGTACCAGAGCAGGGGCACAAGGTTTGCTTTGGTTTAAGATTTTCATGTAATTGCCTTACACTTAGAATTCACAAGACACCTGATCCAAGAAACCATGTATAAAGTTTAGGAAGGAGACTTTGGCTAAAGCTGACTAAATTACCTTAACTGTGGGCATTTCTAAAAGGAAAACAAAAATGTCAATTGAAAAAGAGGATATGTTAAAAGCTGCAGAACTAAAACCATAAAAGTTTAACTTAGTTCAAAATAAGGAAGAACTTCCTGGCCTTCGGATGCATGCACTCACTGAACAGGTACTATGTGGCAGTGAGAAACCCTCATCATTGAGGGTGTTCCAGCAGAGGTGCCAACACAATGCCTCATTCCTTCCTCCTCAAAGGTCCCAGGACTCAGGGGTCAAGTGCAATCTATCAGGTAACATTCACTGAGGACTCACTCTGCATGTTCAGGAGACTGAATGGTGGAGGACCCAGGACAACCTACCTATCCCAAGATGCTTAAAAGCTAGTGCACATAGAAGGAGAAACCAAGCTGAAACCGGTTTGGCTCAGTGGATAGAGCGTTGGTCTGTGGACTAAGAGGTCCCAAGTTCGATTCCGGTTGGGATGCATGTACATTGGTTGCGGGCACATCTCCAGTAGGGGGTGTGCAAGAGGCAGCTGGTCGATGTTTCTCTCTCATCTACGTTTCTAGCTCTCTATCCCTCTCCCTTCCTCTCTGTAAAAAAATAAATAAATAAAATATATATTTTAAAAAACAAAACAAAAATCAAGTAAATAAAAAAATCTAATGAACAAAATAATCTGGTGAATATAATAAAATCAGGGGCATAGAAAGGGAATGGACTGACAATCCTCAGGGGGAATGGGGCGTGGGGCGTGCAGGAAGACACTGGACAAAAATCATACATGTATGGATCAGGACAGTGTGGGGGGGGGTATGGGAGGAAAAAGAGGAACAATTGTAATAATCTGAATAAGAAATATATTTTTAAAAAAGCGATTATTAATGAACATAAAGGGAGAAATCCACAGTAATACAATAACATGGGATTTTAATAGCCAACTCACATCAATGAACAGATCATCCAGATAGAAAATTAATATGGGAATAATGGCCTTAAATGTAAGTAACATTAGACCAGTTCAACTTAATAGACATTTATAGAATATTTCACCCAAAGATTTTTTTTCCAAGTGCACATGGAACATTTTCTCAGACAAATCATATTAGGCCACAAAACAAGCTTAATAAATTCAAGAAATCACACCAAGCAACAACTCAGCAGATAAAAAGAAACTTTTAACTTGATACAATAAGAATAAATTGTTTGTTTATATTTTAATTGTCTTTCCTCACTTTAATACTGATGTTATATTTTTTTTAAATGGGAATTTTTCCTACCTTTATGAGTTTCTACTGTCCTATAGACCCCTCCTTCCTCCATACTAACCAGAGGCAGAAAGTTTAAAGGGACATTTGAGAAATACAAGAGGAGGTACTGTAACTCAAATTAAGAGTTAGGGGATGATCAGCTAGAAACAGCACAAGGTCTGGGAGGCTCACCTAGGACAACACACTTTATAATGATTACATTACATATGTGTGGTAATTTCCATGTATAAAAAGGAAATTTAAAAGTCAAGAGTCCAGTCGGTGTAGTTCAGTGGTTGAGCATCATCCCATGGACCAAGAGGTCCGCAGTTAGATCCCTGGCCAGGGCATGTGCCCCAGTTTTGGGCTCAGTCCCCAGTGGAGGTGGAGGGGTACTAATCAATGTTTCTACCTTTCTCTCCCTCTTTCTATCTAAAAATAAAAATAAACATTTTTTAAAAAGTCAAGAAAGAGGAAGGGCAGGGCTGGTGTGCAGATGGGCTACCTTCTCAGTGATGCCGTTGAACTTGGCCAGGATGTTGAAGAGCGGCACCTGGGGGATGATAAGCTGCTCCTTCTCGTCCTTGTAGAGGGGTGCGGTGGGAAGGTCCAGAGTGAGGTACATAAAGGTGGACTCCACCATCGTCTCCTGGTACTCTTCATTATGAAGCAGCTGCTCTTTTTCTTCTGCTGGCTGAAAATGGGGGGGAGGGAGAGAGAGGAGTGTGAGCAGCTCAGAGACCACCACGCTTCTTTTATATTGAAACTAGAGGCCCGGTGCACAATATTCATGCACTGGAGGGGGGGGTCCCCTCAGCCCAGCCTGCATCCTTTCACAGTCCAGGAGCCCTTGGGGGATGTCCGACTGATGACAGTCAGACATCCTTAGTGCTGCCCTGGAGGCGGACAGCTGCACTCACCAGCCGTAAGCCCTGCTTGTGGCTGAGCAGCACTCCCCCTGTGGGAGCACCCTGATCACCAGGGGGCAGCTCCTGCATTGAGTGTCTGCCCCCTGGTGGTCAGTGTGCATCATAGCGACTACTCATTCTGCCATTGGGTGGATTTGCACATTACCCTTTTATTATACAGAATGAAGTCACTCAGACTAGGCAGTTTCACCATCTGAATAGATGAATGGAAGAATGGGTAGGCTTCCATCTTCAGAGAGTTTACTTAAATACTAGACTATTTTTAAAGCTTTTAAATAATCTAAAAAGCTTACCTGAACTTCTGGAAAAAAACATGGCAGCACCACCCAATGGCCAGACCACTTAAACAAACAGGCCCTATCCAACCACTAACTCCCAAATTTAAGCTCACTAATGGGCAAACCACCACTTGGCAGGTGTATCGTAGAACCTCTTCCTGGGCAAGAGAACACACTGGTTCTCTGAGCATTTGTGTCAATCCTATATCCCCTCAGGCAATCTAATCAGTCTGAGACTCAGGTTCAACCCACTCACCAGATCAGGATGAGGAAGCTTTTTAGTGAAGATCCTCATGGTCCCCTGGAAAACATCGGTCACAATAGCTGTACAAACAGAAATCAAAATGCAAACTCTGTCAGGTTGGAAAACATTTCCAAAATACAGTCCTAACTTCTAAATTTCTGATTTAGAACACCTTCCAATCATCAGATCCAAAGCTGTATCAGATCCAAAACATACAAGTATCTTTGCAATGTATGCCAACATGGTACCTTTATAATTTTTTGTGTAAATAATTTTATGTCTGTCATCTCCACAAAAATGCCCTTTGACCATCTAGCACAGGGCCTGGCCCATAAGAGAAAAATTAAGTGCATTTGAAATGAATGAATAATTTACAGAGTGTGCAGATTTACGAGTCACAAAAAAATTTCACAAGCAAAACAAGATTCAGCTGACTCTTGTTTTTCAATAAATGGGCAAATGTTTTTCAATAAATACATACAATACCATGAATGTGTTTTCTCTTCCTTCTGATTTTCTAAGTAACTCTTTTCTCTAGCTTACTTTATTGTAAGAATACAGAATATAATACTTATAACATACATTGCATGTGTTGACTGTTTATGTCATTAGTAATGCTTCCAGTCAACAGCAGGCAATTACTAGTTAAGTTTTTTCGGAGTCAGTGTTATACCAGTATACATATTTTCTACTGCACAGGGGATGGTACCCTAACCCTATGTTACTCAAGGGTCAACTACACATCCAAGGAACTTCCCATGACCACATGCTGCCTGCAAAAGGAGACAATGATTACCATGCATTGGACATTAAAGGAAAATGACAAACTAAAGAATGGAGCAGACTGTTTTGCTCTGTGGTTAGAGTGCCAGCCTGTAGACTGAAGGGTCTCAGGTTCATGTCCAGTCAAGGGCACGTACTTCAGTTGCAGGCTCATCCCTAACCCTGAATTGGGGCATGTGCAGGAGGCAAACAACCGATGTGTATCTCTTTGTCCCTACCCTCTCTTCCATTCTCTCTAAAAAGGTCGATGGAGAACAAGTAAGGATTAACAAAAATAAAAAATAAATAAATAAATTTGAAAACAGAACCAAATGAGGCAGAAAGCACAACATGGTTCTACAATCCTCAAGGACACACGTCAGACAACTGAGATGGTGTGCACAGACACTTAGTAGAGATGCAGGGCCATCTAGTAGAAGGACCACCAGCCCACAATCCCACATCAAGAAACACCAGCACCACTAAAGCACACAAGGAAGACAGGGAGAGCCGAAACTGGTTTGGCTCAGTGGTAGAGCATCGGCCTGCGGACTGAAAGGTCCCGGGTTCGATTCCGGTCAAGGGCATGTACATTGGTTGTGGGCACCCCCCAGTAGGGGGTGTGCAAGAGGCACCTGGTCGATGTTTCTCTCTCATCGACGTTTCTAGCTCTCTCTCTCCCTTCCTCTCTATAAAAAATATCAATAAAATATATTTAAAAAAAGAAGAAGAAGACAGGGAGAAAACTGCACTAGGATTCCAAAATCACTCAGCACTCTGAGCTAATTAACTCAGCAATCTCTGAGCTGATTGGCATTCATAAAAAATGTCTAACATTGCAAAGCCAACATGGATGTGAAGGAGCACAGGTCTGAGAGTCTGTATGGAGGCCAGCCTCCTTTCTCCAAGTACAGGCTCAGGCAAGGAAGAGCTTCCAGTCTGCATTACCAGTCAGCTCGCAAGCCAGGCATTGCACCCCGGAGTCCTCCTCACATTAACTTTAGTAGTCTACAGCACTGCCCAGCCCCGCAGGGCCAGGATTTCTAGAACACAATTACATCCATTTCCACATATTAAAAATTCTAGTGGCTATAATCATATTCTAATAAAAACATAGAGAGAAGCCTATTCAAGAACAAAATTCATATGTTCATAGATACCACCCTAACACAAAAAGATTAAATGGTTCATTAGAAATGGATGGAATCGTATAACCAATGGATGAAGACAATTGGGGGGAGAAGGGGTAAGGGCAGAGGGTTGGAAGGGAACTGGGTGGTAGGGAGCTTTGGGGGAGAAAAAGGAGAAACAATTGTAATAATCTGAGTAATAAAGATTTATTTAAAAAAAAAAAAGAATACATGTCACAACCTGAATGTCTCAAAGTTTAGTGGTTGAATTGAGACTTGACTTGGGGTGGTGAACACACAATACAATATACAACTGAATTGTATGTAATATAGAATTGTACACCTGAAACCTATATAATTTTTTGAAACCTATATAATTTCATTAACCAATAAATTTAATAAAAAGGAAAAAAAAAAGAAATGGATGGGAAGTTGCAAAGTGTTCTTAAAAGGAAGCAAACAACCTTAGCTGGTTTGGCTCAGTGGATAGAGTGTCAGCCTGCTGACTGAAGAGTCCCAGATTCAATTCCAGTCAAGGACATATCTCTGGGTTTCGGGCTCAATCCCAGGTGGGGAATGTGCAAGAGGCAGCCCATCAATGATTCTCTCTCATCATATCTCCCTCTCTCTCTCCCCTCCTCTCTGAAATCAATAAAAATATTTTTTTTAAATAAAAAATAGCCGAGACCGGTTTAGCTCAGTGGATAGAGCGTCAGCCTGCGGACTGAAAGGTCCCGGGTTCGATTCCGGTCAAGGGCACGTACCTTGGTTGCGGGCACATCCCAGGTGGGGAGTGTGCAAGAGGCAGCTGGTTGATGTATCTCTCTCATCGACGTTTCTAACTCTCTATCCCTCTCAATTACTCTGTGTAAAATCAATAAAATATATTAAAAATAATAATAATAAATAAAAAAATAAAAAATAATAATAAATAAAAGCAAGCAAACAAAACAGTAACATGACTTACTTTTCTTTTTCTTCTTTGTGCCCCCGAGAGCCGAGTGCAGAGCATTCAGAAACCAGGACAAAAAGTCTACTCCATCCCCTGGAAAAGAAGGGAGGGACAGGGTGAAGC
Organism: Vespertilio murinus; assembly: GCA_963924515.1. NCBI lineage: Eukaryota > Metazoa > Chordata > Mammalia > Chiroptera > Vespertilionidae > Vespertilio > Vespertilio murinus. Next base: position 19,784,196 of record OZ004713.1, read on the forward strand.
AGGAGGCAGTGTGACCACCTAAACCACGCCCTGGTTGGCCTGACCCAGGCTCCTGGTTTCCTCCTTCCTCTTGGGCCACGCCATCCCATCCCCTGGGCACCCTCCTCTATCTGCCATTAAATGCTCAAGGCCAAATTCTTAGTCTTCTGACCTGTACTCTCTCCAGAGGCTCTCTGATCCAACCAGGACCTTCAATTACCATCTCTACTCCAAACCTGTATCTCATTAAAAGCTATTGTTGAACTTCTCCTCTAAGTCACTCCTCAGCCAGAATTATCTTTTTAAACATGTATCTGATATCATATCTTTGCTTTAAAGCCTTCACTGACTCCCCGTTATTGTCAGAATATAAACCAAGCTTCTTATAGAGGCATATAAACGGGACAATCACAATCTGGTCCCTCCCTCCCAACCTCCACTCAGCCCTCATCATTCTCCCTTGAAATACAAGAGTCCAGCTAATGGCAATCTTCTGTCTGAGGCATCTCCATGCATCTGTGCGCAGTACCCCCTCTTCCTGGAATGTTCCCGACCTGTCTCCCCCTCTACCTAAACTCAGGTATCTCTTCCTCACTCTGATGACCAACCCACATGTTCCAATGGGGTCCTTGTTTCACGCTCCCTCGCAGAGCATAATTCACTTCCTCTACCAGAGCATTTAACACCTCTGGTCACCTTTTTATATAACTATCTTCCCCACTATGATGGGAGTTCCTGGAAAAGAAAAATTATTTCTTATCCCTGCAGCCTTAAAATCTACTAGCACCATGAATGAAAGGTGTATAAGCTGACATGAATGCTAGAAAACACTACATGAGATCCAGGTACTAAGAGCTACAAAGTGTCCACTTTACTCACGTGGCAACAACTAACTGGAGGGATGAAAACAGTCAAAATAGTTCATCAGAATATTCTATTCTGCAACATGACAAAAGGAGTAGCAAAGGTGGCAGGTGCTTAATAAGGGTCAGTGTCTTTTCCCAGCTTCCTGGTCTTCACCCGAGCCATACATGTTAGTTTATCAATTAGACAGGGTTTCTAGCCACCCAAGATTTCTTGGGAATCTGACCAAAGAAGGCTGATGAAATAGGAGTGCAGAACCTAACCACACTATCCACTGGACACTCACTCTAGCTACTATAAGGTTCAATGCAAAGTGGAAGTTTATTAATCAAATAAGATTGGTTGCCCTAAAATCAAAAAATGTAAATGAGTTGCTCCTTACCTTGCTTGGTGATCTGGAAAGTCTTCTTGCTGCAAAGGACAACAGCCTGAAGCATCTCATGGGGAGAGACGTGGGCCTTGAAATTTCGAGGGTTCCAAAGCTTTCTCATCAGCTCTCCAAAACGCTGGACCAACAAGAACATGATATCCCCTGGAGGACGCTTGATGTTCTTGTAATTGTCTTCTTCCAGGAAGTAGTTCCGAAGGGGAGGAACATTAGACAGCGCCTGGAAGTCAAGCATCCTGATAAATCCAAAGCCCCTTTGCAAGGCCCCTGGGAGCCAAGCTCTTCCAACTGAAGTTCTTCTAATAGAGCTGTGCCTGCGACAGCCTCAAAGAGTCAGAAGCAGCCCTAGCCAGTTTGGCTCAATGGATAGACTGAAGGGTCCCGGGTTCGATTCCAATCAAGACACGTGTCCAGGTTGGGGCTCCATCCCAGTATGGGGCATGCAGGAGGCAGCCAATCAATGATTATCTCTCATCATTAATGCTTCTATCTCTCTCTCTCCCTTCCTCTCTGAAATCTATAAAAATATATTTTTTTAAAAAGCCAGAAGTAAATGCTCACATTCAGAGATCATGTTACAGCAACAGTTTTCATAGAGTTTCACTCAAAGTCCAATTCTGCAGACACTCTGCTTACATGAATATGATACACAAGTTTTTAAAAAAAATAGTATTCAAGCCGTGGCCAGTGTGGCTCCATGGCTAGAGCGTCGGTCCATGCATTGAAGGATCACAGGTTTGATCAGGTCTGATTCCTGGTCAAGGGCACATACATGGGTTGGGAGTTCAATTCCTAGTCAGGGCATGTACAGGAGGCAGTCAATCTCTCTGTCCCTCTCCTCCTTCCCCAATCTCTTAAAGAAAAAAGTATCACAGCCAGGCCAGTGTGACTCCACTGGTTGGCATTATCCCATGCAATAGAAGGTTGCCAGTTAATTCCCCTACAGGGCGCATCCCCAGGTTGTGGGCTCAATCCCAGACAGAAGGCATGCAGGAGACAAGGAGGCAGCCAATCAATGTTTCACTCTCATATTGATGTCTGTCTCTGCCTGTCTGTCGGTCTCCCCACACCTTCCTCTCTTTCTAAAAATTAACAAAAATGTATTTTAAAAAATGCATCACCTGGCATGTGTTTCCTACTGGGTACTGCCCCTGCTCTGTATTGCCAGGCCACACACCGGAAAGGCCTCCTCATTTGAGAGCAAATATTCAAGTAGAGTCCTCGGTAAGACTTGGGGTCTGGGGACCAGGTGACACATTCTGTCACAGGGAGTCATTTCCTGGCTGACCTCCGCAGTGTCCCCTCGCCACGCCTCTCCTCACGATACCCTTCTTGATCCTACCTGAAGGACAGCGTTGGCATAGTCGTTGGCCTTTATGTTATTCAGGCCCACAATACCCGGCAGGTAAGTGGTACCATCATATGCCCGGGACAATTTGGCTTGCTTGTCCAAGTTTGCAATCTGCTGCTTTGTGAAAGTGGGCTTCAACACATACTGCAAAGTAAAAGAAAACTGTAAGTTGTTCACAAGATATATTTCAAACAGCAATTTTTGCCAAAAACAAAAAACCCTTTGGTCGTGACCATCTCATCACATACTCAAAGAGCTCCCAACAATAGGTATAAAGACTGAGGTAAGCGGGGACCGGTTTGGCTCAGTGGATAGCACGTCGGCCTGCGGACTGAAGGGTCCCGGGTTCGATTCCGGTCAAGGGCATGTACCTTGGTTGCGGGCACATCCCCAGTGGGGGGTGTGCAAGAGGCAGCTGATGGATGTTTCTCTCTCATCGACGTTTCTAACTCTCTATCCCTCTCTTCCTCTCTTTGAAAAATCAATAAAATATATTAAAAAAAAAAAAAAAAGACTGAGGTAACATGGAGAAGGCCCTCTCCCCATTACTAACCTAGAAGGGGATCTCTCTGTTTAACCCAACATTACTGAATCCCAGGTTTATCCTCCAATACAGGTCCAGCCAACCCCATGACCAGCACTACCAGAAGCTGCAGGACACTCGGGTCTCTCGGGTCAGGACCGGCACATGGACCCAGAGCAGAGCCGGAGCACCTCCACCCCAGCGTGCGAGGCCCAGACCCCCTAACCCCTGGGGCGGGAGGGGCAGGAGCAGGTCCTTCCCAGTCCTAGAGCTACATGTGCCATGTCACAGGATGGACAGCGGGCACCACTAACTCCCTTTGAAACCTTGAATTTACTTCAGTTTCTCCCTCTGTAAATACTGTCCATAACCAATTTAACTTCAAATATAGGCTAAAAGTAGCATAGCAGTATTTCAAACACTCTGAACACCCAGTTTTCCTTAAAAAAATAATAATAATCAAAAGTTCCAACATTAGCCGAAACCGGTTTGGCTCAGTGGTAGAGCGTCGGTCTGTGGACTGAAAGGTCCCGGGTTCGATTCCGGTCAAGGGCATGTACATTGGTTGCGGGCACATCCCCAGTTGGGGGTGTGCAGGAGGCAGCTGGTCGATGTTTCTCTCTCATCGACATTTCTAGCTCTCTATCTCTCTCCCTTCCTCTCTGTAAAATATCAATAAAATATATTTTAAAAAAAAAGTTCCAACATTAAACAAAGCCCGAGAGGACTTCCCACATTTTCTGCTTAACTACAGTGACTCTTGGCACAGGTCACAAACGGAAGCCCAGAGATGGCACAGGTGGGCCACTCTGGCCACATCGTGTCAAAGCAGCTAGGATGGAATGCAGCTTGCTATGCACTGTCCTATGCCAGGCCCAATTACAATCCTCTCTCAAGTGTGGAAAGATAACTTATTTCATAAAAACACTTTCACCCCAATTAGTAAGTAGCCATATTTTTCAGTCCCAACCCTCAACAGTAAAAGCAGAACGATGGCGAGGCTGCAGCCTATAGGCCACAAGTGTGGATCCTGACCTCCTTACTTGGTTTCCCTGGTTCCCCCCAAAGGGAAAGACACTTCGTCAAGACCCAGGGGCTGAGACTCTCCACTGGGGAGGGGGTGGGAGAGGGTGGGAGAGGATGCAGATCCCCAGGATCCCCGGGATGATTCTCAGGAGAACTGGTTCCAAAGCAGCCCTCTGAACACACACCGTGATATCCTCCAGGGAGGAATCGATGATCTCATAGTTGTCTGGAAGGCAGTAAAACTTGAGGGTGTGGAGGTTGAGGAAGACATGGTGGCTAAACTGGACACTGTGAATATAGGCGTGAGACTTCAAACCCCGGCCTGTAAGGAAGGATGAAAGGCTGTAGAGAAAAGGGCATATTCCAGAAAGTCACAGATCAAGTTTGATTTTCCTTTCATTGTTTTGTACTGGAACGTGTTAATATTAGCAAAAAAAAGTATAATTCATTTCATCCATGAAATGAATCTCCCGCATGAACTTCTCTCATCACAAAAATTAGCAAGAATAGCACAACTTTATTCCCTAAATGACATAAGACATTGGTTGGGGAAACTAATTTCATATGTATAAATGTGAAATATACATGTGTGGCCCCAGCCGATTTGGCTCAGTGGGTAGAGGGTCAAACTGAAGGGTCCCAGTTTGATTCCAGTCAAGGGCACATGCCCAGGTTGCAGGCTCAATCCCCAGTTGGGAGCCTGCAAGAGACAGCCAATCAATGATTCTCTCTCATCACTGATGTTTCTATCTCTCTCTCTCTCTCCCTCCCTCTCTGAAATCAATATATAGATATATAGATATATAATGTGTGTGCATGTGCATATACATACATGAGTTAATTTCGTATTTTTTTAAATTAGGAAATACATTTTTTTGAGTTAGGAATATCTACGTATACATTGATATGTAACATGTGCACGTACATACATAGATATGCACATATACATGTATCTATGTATACATTAATGTGTAACATATGCATGTACATACACAGATATGCACACATACATATACTGTGACAGTCCATCGTCACTCAGGCCTGACGTTCCATCTGCCCATAGTCAGGACAATCCTGCACCTGGAGTACCTTTCTTGGTTGTGGGCACTCCTTTCTAGAATATCTCTCCCTCACCTCATTCAAACCTTTAGGTCCTACCAGTTCAAGTCCCACCTCCACCTCCTTCATGAACTCAACACAAATACTCCAGCTAATAAGGATCTTTGTATACTTTAACTCCTGTTGTCCTTGTTTATACTCAGTGCCACACAGTTTAGCAGTAGTCTTTACAGTCTTAATAGAGTTTGCTAATTGTTTTGTGTGTTAGCCTTGACTATAAGATCCTTATAAGAGCAAGGAATGTTATTTATATTTCTTTTGCATCATCCACTATACTATGTACATAGCATTTGTTTGTTCTGAATGAATTGAAATAATAAATTTCCAGAAAACAGAGTGAAAAAGTCCTTAGAGCCAAAGGATTCTAAGAAAAAGACTAAAGTATAGAAAACAACAGATTCAAAACTCCAGAGACTCTGAAATCTATGTAAGTCTTTCACGTGACTAGTTCTTCCTCTCTTTCATATGGATTTGAGTTCTAACCAATCAGAGAACCTTCTATTGATTTTCTGGGTATTCCAATTTCCTGGGAACAAAGATAAGGATTATGAGACTTAACAGCAGCTTAGTTTCTTTAAGAAAAATCTCTTTGGAGCAGACCTGCAAACTTAGTAAGTTTATAATACAAACATTTATTTACCCTGAAAGTACTTGCCACACACCAGACAGGCATATGCATTGATATGCGAGAGGGAGATGGAACACAGTTTCTCAAAGTCAAAGTCCAGCACACTCCTAAGAGAACCAAAACAAAACACAAGCAATTAGCAGGGATGGAGGTCTAGGACAGCACCCAAGTGGAGCAGCACTGGCTCTGTGTTCACAATCTCACCCAGCGCCCTGCAGAGGATGGTCCAATAGCCACACATAAACCATGGGCACCTAGAGCAGTACCCAGCACACAGTGGCGCTCAATAAATACTTACATTTGCTGCTGTCTCTGACACTGCGGATCCCATTATTCTACCACACAAATTCAAAATGAGCTAAAAGCCTAGGGCCACCATAAAACAAAATGCCCCCTGACACTTTACACTGAAGAGCAAACTTCAGTAAACATGGCAAGAAGCACCATTTTCTGGGCAGAAAGCTTTAAAAGGGATAAAAATTTTTAATGTGTTGGTCAAGGTGCATTCCAAAGAACTTCTTGCACAGACTGATTTTTTTTTTTTCCTGCTCTTGGCATTGCTGTCCTACTAACCTGTTGATGTGCACTGCTCTCCTACTAACCTGTTAATGGTATCCAGGTATGGGCAGTGGCGGCTCCTCCGGTCCTCAGAATCCACTCGGCCATTCTTTGCTGAAAGGAAAATCACCACAGGTTGTGAGAATTGGAAACCTGTCAAATGCCAGGAAAACAAAGAAACAAGTGGGAAAAGCTAATCAGGGTGAGCTCCTATACATGTGGCCTGGCAACACACAAAAAGCCCACAATTGGAAGAAGCCACAAACTGAGAGAATATATTTGAAACAGATATATCCAACAAATGACTTGTTTGCAGATTACATAAAGAAATCTGGACCAGCCAATGTGGCTCAGCTGTTGAGTGTTGACCCATGAACCAGGGGGTCAGGGTTTGATTCCCAGGCAGGGCACATGCCCGGTTGCAGGTTCCATCCCCAGTCGGGGGTGTGCAGCCGATCAATGATTCTCTCTCATCGTTGATGTTTCTCCCTCTCTCTCTCCTTCTCCCTTGCTCTCTCTGAAATAAAAACAAAACATTTTTTTATTTCATGAAGCAATAAAAAAAACAGATGATCCAAAAGAAAATAAGAAATACAGCCCATAAACATATGAAAAGATATACAACCTCATCAATAATCAAGAAAATGCAAATATCCTTGCACATGATACCTCACTTCACACCTATCAGAGAAAAATAATAAAATCAGAAAATTCTAGCCAAAACCGGTTTGGCTGTGGATAGAGCATCATTCCTGTCAAGGGCATGTACCTTGGCTATGGGCACATCCCCAGTGGGGGGTGTGCAAGAGGCAGCTGGTCGATATTTCTCTCTAGATGTTTCTAACTCTCTATCCCTCTCTCTTCCTCTCTGTAAAAATCAATAAAATATATTTTTTTAAAAAAGAAAATTCTAGCCAAAACCGGTTTGGCTCAGTGGATAGGGCGTCGGCCTGCAGACTGAAAGGTCCCAGGTTCGATTCCGGTCATGTACCTTGGTTGCGGGCACATCCCCAGTGCACACACCTACCAGGAGTACTTTACTAAAAAATATTTATAGCAGCAATGTTTGAAAGAGCCCAAACTGGAAACAACCAAAACATCCACCATAAATAAAATGGGGAAATATATTTTGGTACATCATTAATGGAACACTATGTAGCCATGAATACCTATCTGAATAGCAAAAAAAAAAAAAAAAAAAAAAAAAAGCAAATAAGGAGACCACATACAGTGATTCCATTTATATCAAATACAAATAAAACACAGTACTATTTAGGGATACAAATATGAGGTAAAAGTTTAGCTAGTAAAAGCAGAAGTGACCAGAAAATACTCAGAAGTGAATACTTCAGCAAAGAAGGCAGACACAGCTGGGGGGAGCGCCTACAATTCTGGTTGTGTCCAACTTCTGAAGCTGAACAGTGCTGTGGGTCGCCTCGTATTTCTGCACATATTGTGACCAGAGGCGAGAACAGCTTGACTGTCTTATCAAAGACGTTTGTATAGCGAACAACCTTGGAGGACAGAGGAGGGGGAGGCGATCTCACAGCCCCTCATCGAAGACTCAGGCTCTCCAGACTCAGCAAATGACACCAATGCTACATTCTGCCTATTGTTGCCAATGGAATACATTGTCTGAGGTCCAACAGTCCCATGTCTTCCTTCAGCATCCGTGAAACTGCCACAGGCTAACTTCGTAGCTAGCAAACAGGGTAAGATCTTAGACTCCTCACAATTTTTAAAATATTCTGTTTACTGACTCTAGAGAGAGGGGGAGATAGAAATATCAATAATGAGAATCATTGATTGGCTGCCTCCTGCACACACCACACTGGGGATCGAGCCCAAAACATCCAGCATGTGCCCTCATCAAGAATCCAACCGTGGTCAAGACCTGTTTGGCTCAGTGGTAGAGCGTCGGTCTGTGGACTGAGGGGTCCCAGGTTCGATTCTGGTCAAGGGCATGTACATTGGTTGCAGGCATGTCCCCAGTACGGGGTGTGCAAGAGGCAGCTGGTCGATGTTTCTCTCTCTCATAGACGTTTCTAGCTCTCTATCTCTCTCCCTTCCTCTCTGTAAAGTATCAATAAAATATATATTTTTTTAAAAAAGAATCCAACCGTGACCTCCTGGTTCATGGGTTGATGCTCTCAGTGATTGAGCCCCACCCATGGGACCAAAATTCTTGAGGTAGATTTAAGAGAGTACATCATGCCCTAACCAGTGTGGCTCAGTGGATAGAGTGTTGGCCTGCGGACTGAAGGGTCCCAGGTTTGATTCCGGTCAAGGGCATGTACCTTGGTTGCGGGCACATACCCAGTAGGGAGTGTGCAGGAGGCAGCTGGTCGATGTTTCTCTCTCATCGATGTTTCTAACTCTCTATCCCTCTCCCTTCCTCTCTGTAAAAAAAAAAAAAAAAAATATATATATATATATATATATATATATATATATATATATATATATATAATGTTTTTTTTAATGAATGTACATCAGCCCTGGCTCAGCTGGTAGGGGTGTCCTCCCGGACACCAAAAGGTTGCACCTCCATTCCACGTCAGGGCACATAGCTAGGTTGCAGGTTTGACTGATCAAGGTTTCTCCCTCACATCACTGTTTCTCTCTCTTTCTCTCGAACCCCGCTTTCCCAAACCACAGTGACGCAGAGTCAGGATTAGAATCCAGATCTCCTGACTGCTGCAGCCAGGATCACAGGTGTGGGTGCTCAGCGTCCAGGCTTTCAGCTCTGAATAGTCTAATTCCAGAAATTACAGCAAGTCTGGCTTCTCGGATGTTTTGTAAACACTGAAGGTGACTCCTGTAAAATAATTGACACAATACCTAGCCCGTGTTAGGCACTCCATCAAGTAAAGCTGCTACTGTTACTGCTGTTGCTTAGAAATTGCATGACTGTGGTTATCATGCAGACAACTATCCTTAAGACGCAGCCGAGCGTCGGGTCGCGGACACCGGTGAGTGTGATCCCCCCACCCCGACCCCCACCCCACCCCAGCCCCGGGGAGGAAAGGCTGGAGAGGGGAAAGGAGAACGCGGGATGCGCCCGGCCCGGCCCGGCCCCGCGCACCTCGCACCTCCCGCTCAGGCTCGGAGTCGTCGTCCGCCTCGCGCTCCCGCTTCACCCGCACGGCGGGCACCGCGGGGGCCGGGGCCTCGCGCGCGCCCGCCGAGTGGGCCTCCCGCTTCACGCGCACCGGGCTGCCGCGGGCGACCGGCGCCTCGGGCTCCCGCTCCCGATCTCGCTCCCGCTTGACGCGACCCGAGCTGGCCCGCGACTCGGATTCGCGCTTCCCGCGGGTGGAACCACGCGACTCCCGCTTGGACCGGCCGGACATCGCCACTACCGGCAAAGTCGTCCTGCGCGGGAGGGGGGGGGGGGGAGAAGCACGGACTCCGGAGCGCGCGGGAGGCAGCCAATCAGAAGCAGCGCTGTGTCCAACGCTCTACGAGTCGCCGATGGGGACAAATTTTGCCGCAGAAAACTAGGAAGTACGGCGGCTGCGTGCGCAGCTGAGCACGACCTGCAGGGCTACTGCCACCTTGCCCCAAATTTCCAGCTTAAAGGGACAGGAACCTTTCTGGGTAAAAAAAAAAAGAAGCCGACACTGGGTCCCAGATTTCTTCAAGATACATTGGCCCGCCGAAACCAGTTTGGCTCAGTGGATAGAGCATTGGTCTGAGGACTGAAAGGTCCCAGGTTCGATTCAGGTCTAGGGCATGTACCTTCGTTGCGGGGCATCCCCAGTGGGGGGTGTGCAGGAGCCAGCTGATCAGTGTTTCTCTCTCATCGATGTTTCTACCTCTCTATCCCTCTCTCTTCCTCTCTGCAAAAAATCAATAAAATATAAAACTTTTTTTAAAAAAGATACATTGGCCCTACAGATTTGGGTCAGTGGATAGAACGTCTGCTTGTGGATCTAGGGTCCCGGGTTCCGTTCCGGTCAGGGACAAGTACCTCGGTGGCAGGCTCCTCCCAGAACTGAGCCCTGGTAGGTCTTGCAGGAGGTAACGAATCTATGTCTTTCTCTCACTTCGATGTTTTTCTCTGTCTTTACCTCTCTCTTTCACTCTCCCTAAAAATCAATTGTCATTGGGTGAGGATTTAAAAAAAAAAAGTATTGTGCCCCCAAACCAAAATTAAGGGGTCAGCGCCTCGGAAACTGACACCTCTGCACTGGAGAACCAGACGATATCCCCCAAACATCCCCTGCCTGCAGCAGCCCGGAGCCTCTAACTAAGGCCACATTTAGAGGGTTGTTTCTGTAGCACACGGAAGAGCATACAGGGAACAGGGGGGACTTACAGTGACACCAATAAAGCTGCGGCCTGTGACTGTCATGACTGACTTTCTTTGTCAGATCTACTGAGGGGCTTTGATATACAATAAACCACACATTTAAAGTGTCTGGCTTGCTGAAACCGGTTGGGCTCAGTGGATAGAGCGTTGGCCTGCAGACTGAAAGATCCCAGGTTCGAATCCAATCAAGGCCATGTACCTTGGTTGCGCGCACATCCCCAGTGGGGGGTGTGCAAGAGGCAGCTGATCGATGATTCTCTCTCATCGATGTTTCTAACTCTCTATCCCTCTCTCTTCCTCTCTGTAAATAAATAAATAAAGTGTCTGGCTCAATGGATAGAGCAGCAGCCTTTGGCCTGAAGGGTCTCAGGTTCCATTCCAGTCAAAGGCATTCGCCTTGGTTGTGGGTGCATCCTCAGCGGGGGGTGTGCAGGGGGCAGCTGATTGATGTTTCTCTCTCATTGTTATTTCTAACTCTCTCTCCCTCTCTGTAAGAAAGTCAATAAAGTATATTTTTTTTAAAGAACCAATAAAATATATATTTTTAAAATAAAAATAAACCTCACTTTAAAGTGTGCGATTGTCTCAAATCTGCTGGGATCCACTGGGAAACTGAAAGCAGGAAAGTCGGAGTGTGTGCTGTCTGTCCGTCACTACCAGAACCAATAAGTAGAGACAAGGCTTCCATCTTTATGGACCTTTATTCTGGCGGCCAGCAATCGGGACCATCTTACATCTCATCTCAAGCCACGCATTTTACAAGAAGGAAAGTGTAGGTAAAGGGTTTGGAATTTAGGAGAAAATAAGCAAGGAGTTTGGAATTCAGGGGAAAGGTTCATCAGATAAAAGCTGCAGCCCAGTGATTTTCCAAGCAACCCGTCATCTGCCGATCATCCCTTCATCTGCGGGCCGGTGTCCCTTCATCTGTGGGTCGGCGCCCTCTCCCCGAAACTCAAGGACTCAGATACCGTCTAGGTGGCTCGCAGGCCTCCGCAGGCCTCCCGGGCACAACGAATTGCTGCGGGTCTGCTGAAGGCAGCCTAGGTCACACATTCCAGTCCCTGCAACAATAGCTTTCTACCGGCATTAATGTCCGAGACTATTAACTATCGATCTAAAACTAAAAACTTTTTAAAAATGTTTTATTTATATTTTACAGAGAGGAAGGGAGAGGTATAGAGAGTTAGAAACATCGATAAGCTGCCTCCTACACCCCACTCCACCCCTCCCCCCACACACACACAGGGGATGTGCCAGCAACCAAGGTACATGCCCTTTATTTTTTTTTAATATATTTTATTGATATTTTCCAGAGAGGAAGGGAGAGAGATAGAGAGCTAGAAACATCAATGAGAGAGAAACATCCACCAGCTGCCTCTTGCACACCCCCTACCGGGGATGTGCCCGCAACCAATGTACATGCCCTTGACCGGAATCGAACCCGGGACCTTTCAGTCTGCAGACCGATGCTCTACCACTGAGCTAAACCAGTTTCGGCCAAGGTACATGCCCTTGACCAGAATCGAAACGGACCCTTCGCAGGCCTATGCTCTAAGCCAAACCGTTCAGGGCTAAAACTAAAAACTTTTAATGCCTTGCGTTTCCCATCAAAACCATCACCACAAGATAATGAACCTACCCACCAGCCCCACAAGTGTCCTCTTTGTCGCCACAAGTTAGTTGGCGTCTTGTCGTTTCTGAGACAGGGAAGCCCAGGGCGGGTCCTTTTGGACGCTGCCGGTTTCCCTCCGCTGAGTTTATTTTTAAATTCATCCTCGTGGTGTCAACAGCGCGTCCCGGACATTGGGTTGCTCAGAGACGTTTCGCTGTGGGGGTGCACCACGGTGTGTCCCTACCCTAATCACGAATTCCTACTCGTGTGTGTGTGTGTGTGTGTGTGTGTGTGTGTTTAAGGAGAACTCGAAAATGGCACACGCTCAGACCCCTGGACACCCCTGGGGCCTCCCGCTCGGGCAGCTAAGACTGATCCAGCCGGTGGCGCCAGGTCGGCCGACCGCAGAGATGGGGCCGGGCGGGCGGGGGCCGGAGCCGGGGCGCCGCTGCGTGTCCTGCCAGAGCACTCGCCCCCTCGCAGGCTTTCTGGAGGTATGTGTTCTCCGGTCCCCGAGTACAAATGGGGAAACCGAGGCACAGCGGGGTTCAGTAGTCAGTCGAGGTCACGCAGCAGGTGGCGAGGTGCACAGCACCCTATCCCCAGAGGAAGGACGGGAAGGTTCCACGCCGAACCCGGGTGGCGTCGCGGGAGCCGAACTGTCAGACGTAGCAGCAGGCAGCCCAGACCCTGTCCCTCCACGTGGTGTCACAAAGAAAAGCTCCGCTCGTCCCGCCGCTCACCCGCGCTGGGAACTCCGCGCGCGGGGGTCTCGGCCCGGCAGCCCTTTCGGGGCGGAAGTGCTGCGTGCGGGGCCGGAAGTGCTGCGCTCTCGGGGCGGAAGGCAGCCCGGGCGGCGGCGGCGGCGGCGGCGGCAGCAGTGGCGGCGGCCCCGCGCCCAGGGCTCCAGATGGAAGCGGCGCCGGACCCAGGGCCGCGCCTCTGCTGCAAGCCTGGCGGGCGGCTGGACATGAGCCACGGCTTCGTGCACCACATCCGCCGGAATCAGCTCGCCCGGTACCGCCCCGTCCCGCCGCCCTTCCCCCAGCCCCGCTTGGCCCGGCTGCCCCTGACCCCCGCTCGGCTCCCCTCAGGGATGACTACGACAAGAAGGTGAAGCAGGCGGCCAAGGAGAAGTCGAGGAGGCGGCACACGCCCGCGCCCACCAGGCCGCGCAAGCCCGACCTGCAGGTGTACCTGCCGCGACGCCGAGGTGAGGCCGCCCACCCCGCCTGCCTCCGCGCTCGCGCGCTCCTCGGCTGCGGGCCCTCTGCCTCGACGCGCCCCCTTCTCTCTCTGGAAAAACCACACGCCACCTATTTCCCAAGGCTCGGCTCATCGCGGCCCTCCCCGGAACCTCCGCCTCGACGCTCCCCAGCCTGCGCTCAGTGCTGCTTCCTGGAGAACAGGGCGGGTGGACGGACGGCCCCCAGTTTAACATCAGTATTACAGGACATAGCGGGGAGCCGGCAAGAAGTTGTCTGCCAGTGTGTCCCATCATACTGTATGTCCGCATTCCCACCACATCACAGAGAAAAGGCTCAGCACAGCTGAACCGGACAGAATTGTGGACTGAAGCCCAAACCTGGCAAAAGGCTTTTGTCCCCAGTTTCCCTGAGACCTAGGCATCACGATAGCCAACGTACGACGCCAGATTTGTTGAGCGTTAAGGGGTCGTTAGGTCTTCTGTACGTTGTCACATAGTTATCATAGGCCCCATAAGGTCGGAGCTCTTATTTATGTTTCACAATCAGAAAAACAGGCACAGAGGCCCAAAATCTCAAAGCTCATAAGTGACAGAGCCTGGATTTGAACAGGGCAGAGCTCTGTCCCATCTCTCCTATACCTTCCCAACCTATTCACTAAACGTGTATGTGTCCTCTGTGTGACAGGGCTGTGCTGGCCCTAGGGCAGAAATGCAGAGGTACATGAAACTGGCACTGCATACCACATACAGGCACACTTAGGAAAATTCGATTGGGGCTTTTATCTCTGTGGTCAGGGCTCCAGCGGCCTTCCCCTCTTCCTTCTCACTCTGGTTCAATCCTTCCAGATGGCTCTACCCACCCCAGCAACCCAGACTGTGAAGAGTCCCGTGAAAGCAGCAGTAGTGGCGGCTCCGAGCCAGAGCCTTCTGGCCGTCAGCTCTTCTGCTTAGAATATGAGGCGGACAGCGGAGAGGTCACGTCTGTTATCGTGTATCAGGTACGCCTGGTGGAAGCAGCTACAGCCTGAAGGTTCCCTGGAACTGGTAGAAATCACTGCCAGCCCCAAGCCACTGTTTTCATCAGGGTCAGAGGGGAGTGTCTGCTCCACCCGGGGGCATCCGCTGCTGGGCAATGCTTTTGAGCACAACTCCTGTCACACAGGGGTCCTCCGCGCGTGGCAGGGAGGGCTCGTGGCCCTCAGTTGAGAATCACTGTCTCAGGGGATACCTGGGAAATGGCAGGCACTGGCAAGTTTGAGTCAAATGGAGCTCCTTGAGAGAGCAGTCCAGGGACAGGGCAGGTCGCCTTTTCAGAAGAGGCCAGACCCTGAGCTTCCTGACTCTTCCTCCACGTAGGACGATGACCCAGGAAGGGTGAGTGAGGAGGTGTCTGCACACACGCCTCTGGATCCACCCATGCAAGAGGCCCTCAAGTTGCGCATCAAGGAAGAGATTGCAAAGCGCCAGAGCCGAGACTGACGGGGCCGAAAGCATTCCCTCCAGGCTGGAGTCACTGCCCAGGGAGCTCCCTAGTTTGGAGACGCCAGGACCGGTCTGGGCTGATCTTGACACACAGACACACACCCAGAGCTGCTAGAAAAGGGGGTTGCAGGGACAGTGCCTGAGCACCTTCCTTGTATATCGGCCCATTGACCATCCTGATTGGGAATTTTTGAGAGTTTTGTTTGGCTAGCTTGGTGTTCTAGAAGCAAGAGACTTCCAGGGAGAGCCAAGGTTTATGAACCTTCAGCTAACACGCTGCTTTCTCACTGAGTTTCATATGCCCTGGGATACCTGGCCACTGCTGCTCCTCCCAGCTCCATGAGCCGTGTTATTGTATGGTTCCTTCCTACCATGCTTCTGCTCATGTTCATTCATGTTTTCCTAGATCTTGTGTTGTTGTTTTTTTTCCAACTGTTTCTTAGTTCTTTCCTTCATCTTTTTGTCTCCAAGTCCATCAGTTCCATCCCACTCCTCACCTCCCAACGTGACTGCGCCTCCAGCTGCTCAGGACTTTGGAGGTTTGGTGTTGTGGGGGGCTCAGTGACACGCTCTCCCAGTAATCCTGACTGCAACACAGTGAGAGATGTTCTTTTTTGAGGCCAACTCCCAAGCATGTCTCCCTCCCCTGCCATAGGTTTTTCAGGTTTCTGTCATGCTCCACTGCTTTCCACTATCTGGATAAGGAGACCTAAGAAGATGATGCCAAAACTAAACTGCAAGGATTTCTTGCAGCAAAACCTGCCTTGGTTAGAACTATAGAATTCTAGCTTTCAGCCTCATCCCTTAAAGGGGAATTATCAAAACATGCTTAAAAACTGCCTTTCCACATGTGATTTAACATTCTGGAACATAGATACAAAGAGCAGTTCAACAGCAATAATTGCCTATTTAGAACCTTAGTTGCAAAGGGGGTGGAGGAGGCAAACAATGTCTCAGAGGAGATGAACCTCTCATCTGCTCTGCCCTGCCCCATTCTTTCTCTTTTCCTGCCTCCTAAGAGTATAGAGTCTACCAACAGATCCTTATAATAAAAAAAACCCAGGTGTATCAGTGCTTTCACTTTAAGTGAACATTTTTCCTAATGCAGGGTTAGGCTAAAGTTCTGAGAAATCCACCACTGCAGTTCCAAGCCGCTTCGGTTTTCCAGTACATTGGAACCTTTTTTGTAATTTGAAATTTGGGGTTTATGTGAACCCGTGAGCACTGAGACTTCTTGAAACCAAAGTCTGCCTGCCCCAGGGGTTTCTCCACATCAGGCAGGGTCTCAAGATCAGTCTGCCTGGTCCATCTCAGCAACTTTTAAAAGACACCTGAGGCCACTCTTAAACCACTTATTCAAGTGCAGGTGGCCAGAGCTCACAGTGCCAGGAATGTCCTGGAGGTAGATTGGGTGAAGGGACCAGAGTGCTCCGGACCCATAGAGCTGGCCCAGAGTTAAAGGCCTTAGGCTCAGTTCTACTCTTAAAGGAGAAAGTTTGCCCTCTATATATTTAGTTGAAATCAAAGTGCCTTTTAACATAATGCTAACTACCCTCCAGAGCCTGGGTCAAGGGGGCTGTGCCATCATCCCAGTTTCCCTGCAGCTCAGAGCACCAGTCATTTTAGTCTTCCAGCTCTTCAACTGATCTGACTTGGACATAGGATTCCGCTGGAACTCTTAGACTTCCCAGTCTGGAACTATTTTGGGGTTCATCTTCTCACCGCTGGATGAGATGCTTCCTGGATTTATTGTAAAATTTAGAAACCAGACCAGAAGGGATTTTAGCCTCTCTTCCTGTTTTGTGAGAAGAGAAGTGTGTCCCTATTGTCTTTCTGTGTTTGTCATGTAATCTCAGGTAAGAAACTATTGAGAGCTCCTTCTGTGTAGGATTTTTCTTGCACTTTGCATTTCAAGTGCATATAAAATATTTTCCACTCAAGAAAGAGCTAATTCTTAATTTATGCGGTCTGAGTATATAAAGCACTAAGCCTGACACTTAAATGAGAGGTGGTTCTGCAGAACAGAACTGTTGGTGCTGAGGCGGCCATTGCTCTAGGCGTGCCTGAGATGCTTCTCTGGTGATGGCTCTTTAGCGCAGGCTCGTTGCTTATTTGGCCACCCGTCACCTGGGATCTAAGATGGTATTGACCATTTTATTCACCAGACTTACCTCCAGACATCTGGCAGCTGTTTTCGAAGGACAGCGTTCAGAGCACCTCCACAGGCTGTAGATCTGTCCCACGGGGGACTGTCCCACGGGGGACTGTGGAACGCAGTGGCAGCAGTGTGGGACTGGCTGGAGCTTTCCAGCAGGTTGCTTCAGGTTTAACACTCACTTGACTTGGCTGTCTTTAAAAAAAAAAAAAAAAAAAAAAAGTCTGGTAGCCTGATAGGCATATCTCATGTCCATCCAAAAGTAAGTGTTCCTTCACTTACTGAGAGTTAAGCCTTGGATTTTAAGGTTTTGTGTTTCCTGGTCCAAAGTGGATAATGTTACAAATAGAAGGAAGCTGGGGTTTGCATAGGACTTGGGCTGTGCAAAAATAAACACTAAAGCTTGACTTCCAGCCAGTTGGCAAACATGGAAATCTTTGATGAGCATAACGCAAGAAAAGAATGTAAAGCTTTTTGTATTGAGTAAGAGAGAGTGGGAGTCTGGAGCCTGGCCAGACATCAGGAGGACCAACCAGCGTGGGCATTAACAAATGCTCTCTATGGAAGAGCGTCTGGAAGAGAGATTCCATCTCCATGGTCTACCCTAAGGGGCATTCCCAACTAGCGGTTAGCCTGGAGAGCTGGAAGAAATCCTTTGGGGTAGTGGGTATCCAACCTGCTGTGCATTTGGTGTGGATGGTCCGGTAGTGGATTCCCAGCTGATTCACAAGTATAAATAAAAGGCTTTACTACAGAAAGAGGGACAAAGACATTGTTTTCCTACCTCGGAGCCTTTGGGAGAATCGCCATAGAATGTTGAAAATTATTCAAAACATTTTAAGCTCTCTTTATTCCTGTCCTGTCCCCGAGGAGTTCGATTGCCAATGAGCCATAGGCACCCAGCCCAAGAAGTGAAAACCTGCGTGAATGGCTCCTCTGCCTTCTCAGAACCGCCAGAATGACAGACTGGTTGCACTGATTACGTTATGGTGTTAAATGTATAAAAAGCCATATAGTCTTCTGTTTTCTCATTTCAATGTTTCTGCTATGTAGATGAATAAAAAGTATGCAAATTATTTGAAAAATCCTGAAGGGAAGGTACTTTTCAGAGACTGTAATTTTTTTTTTTTTTTACCAATAAACATTATTTTTACAGCACTGTTTTTGCCAAGAGTTGTGAAATCCCCTGTGTATGTAGGGACGTGCTCCTAACATTCAGCACCACAGAATCAGCACTTGAAATCTCGTCTCTTGCTTAGCCTGTTTTAACAACTGTCCTGGTGGAAGTGTAATTCCCGTAGCTTTAGAGCTGGAAGGGACTTTGACTTCGGGTCCTACTTCTTGTCTAACTCCCCCCTACCAACTCCCCATTCTGTCCCAGGGCGCTCTAGCGGGGTAACTCCTTACACTGTCATGTTAAACCCAAATCTTCCTCCTCACAGCTCTGGAGCACCTGGCTACCCACTTTATGTTAAAACAGCCAGCTCTCTCAGGTCTTCCGGGATAAAGGTTGGACAGGAACACAAACCCAGATCAATAAGATATAGTGTTGGTTATGAATGGCAAAGCTGCTACTGTGGTAGGAAATGCTGATGGCTCATGACACCATTGGGCAGATGAGAAACGGGGCCTGCGCCAGTGGGAACACCGGAGTCAGAAGATGGTGTCTGTGAATTAGAAAGAAGCTCCCCTTTTCCCCGAGGCACAGAGCGTGGCCAGCAGAAGGTGCTCTGAATTTTACACCCTGCTGGTCCGTTCAGCTGGTGTTCTTGTACAGCAATGGCTCTGTACTGCCATACTTTACTTGCCCTGATGGGATTTAGCAAAGGGCTCTCCAGCAGGTTTCCTTTTCCCACTAATTTTCCCCCCTTTTTCCATTAAAAAAATTACATATATATATATATATATATATATATATATATATATATATATATATATAATTGATTTTTAACACAGGAAGAGAGGGATAGAGAGTTGGAAACTTCGATGAGAGAGAAACATCAATCAGCTGCCTCCTGCACACCCCCCTACTGGGGATGTACCCGCAACCAAGATACATGCCCCTGACCGGAATTGAACCTGGGACCCTTCAGTCCGCTGGCCTACACTTTACCCACTGAGCCAAACCGGTTTTGGCCTCTTTTTCCATTTTTAACTGTCACTGGGTTCAAAGGGGTTTCTCCTTTGTCAGTGCCATTTGTGGTTTATCTGCTCCATTTCCCTAACAGTACCAGCCATTTAACCTTTCCCTAAAACGGCCTCCTGGCAGTCTGGGCCCATGCTCCCTTCAAGTAAATGATCTCTTGGCCCCAGAGTTGTCTCAGAAGTGCTCTCAACAGATGCTGGGCTTTCTTTTAGAGTGCCAGGCACCCTTCTGGTATGTGCAAGGAAGTATTCTGCCTTTTTAATTAGGAAAGGAACCAAGGGGGCACTCTTGGCCTGTAAGTTTTGGTGAAGCTGGAGGGGTAATTTCTTCCCACACTTTTCCCAAATTGCTCTGGGTCGCCCACCTTCCTGTTACCTACCAACACCTGGCCCCATGTGGGTATACTCAGAATGGATAATCCACTGGTTAATTGTTGAGCAGTTGGGTAACGTGTGTTAGACACTGAATTCTGGACAGTAGTATTCTGTCTGCTTGTTCCCTTGAAAATGCACCCGGTGCGAGTAGCATCCTCCAGACTTTGCGGAGTCGAAAGCATAAGCCAAATCCAGGACGCTTGGCTGTAGGGCATATAGCTAAGGCGTCTCTGCAGACCGCCGCCTGGGACAGAGCAGGCACCCGGCGCCAGGTGGAGAGATAACCCGAACTCGGACTTGCAGCGGAATGTGCCCTGCGGCGGAGCAGGCTCCCTCAGCCACGTGCGCCGGGACGGTCGCAGGTGGAGCTGGAAGGCGGTGCACCCACCCCTCGCTCTCCCCGCCTCCCGAAGCTTCCACCGCAGGAACCCGGGCTGGGGACAGAGCTGCCATTGAGTCCCACGCCGCCACGATCCTCACGCCCAGGTCCCCCCCCCCCCCCCCCCCCGAAGCTGGGGCGCCACCCCCTTCCCACCGGGACTGGGCGCGGGGCCTCGGGAGTTGTAGTCCTGGGCGGAGCGCGGGCCCCAGGACACCGGCGACTCGGACTCCACGTCCCGGCGGGCGCCGCGGCGTGGCCCAGGGTGAGGGCGCGGCCGAGGGCGAGGGCGTGGCCGCCGGCCCTTTAAACCTCCGGGGCCGCTGGGAGGGCCGCAGCCGGGGACGGCGCCACGCGGGGCTGGACTGCGCGCCGCAGCCGCAGGGCGCTCCGGGGAGGTGCGTACTGGCCCCTGCTTCCCGGGACCCTCCGGGGATCCCCAGAGAGGGCTCGTGCCCCGGGTCCGGGGACTCGCCTGCCGCGGGCTCCGGGCGCCCACCTGGGCGGGGGCCGGGCTGGGCTGGGTTTCCCGCGGGAGCCCGCGCTTCTCCGGGGCGCAGTGGTCCCCGGGGTTGCCGGCGTGTGGCCGCCGGGACCCACACCGGGCTTTCCTTTGATTCGGACCCTTGACCGTCCTTACTGCTGCCTGGCTGCCAGCCCCGCTGCTCGGGGGAGGGAGGGTGACTCGCTGTCCAGATGTTATGGCGCCACCTAAACCCCCGAGGACCGCTGGCTTGGGGGTGGGACGCGGAGGCCCCCCGGTCGGTGTCAGAGGGGTGGCCACGTTATGGCGTGGGCTGAGCTCAGTGCGGGCACTCCGAGTCCCCGCGGGAGCTCCGAATCAGGTGATGACCACCTTCCTTTCCCCTCCCATACCCCGTGTGTCCCCGCGGCTTTAACCACTCTCTGGACCCTGGACTTTGACCCCTCTCTCTCCACCAGGCCGGGGCAGTTGATGGTTTTGGCGAAGTATCTTAAGGTAGCCGGGCCTGCCCCCTCTCCCCCACCTACCTCTTGCCATCCCTCCCACACCACTACCACCCTGGCTCCCCTCCCTCATGACCGCCTGGATCCTCCTTCCGGTCAGCTTATCGGCATTCTCCATCACTGGCCTATGGACTGTGTGAGTAGAGGGGAAGGGGGAGACCGCAGGCTGAGGAGGGACAGGGCCCCGCCAGGACCCAGCAGGCGCTTCAGAGCACACACAAAATCCCTTGTCCTGTTGCAGGCCGCAGGGTGATGCCCCCGGTCACTCTGGCTGTCTCCAAATCCTGGCCCGATGCCTGGACAAGTCCCTTGGGACAGGCTGGCACCACTGCTGTCCAGCAAGGTGGCCCTGACAGGCATACTTTTAGCCAGGGCCACTTCCAGAGGTCCTCTTGTTTGTGGCCATTGCTGTGGGTTCTGGTGTGGCATCGGGGCCGTCCCAACTTGAGTCCCTAGCAGGGGCAATGATTATGAACGGGGCCAGAAGCAAGGGAGAAGAGAATAGTCAGTGGGGGAAGGTGGGGAAGTCGGTGGGGGAAGAAGAGAATAGTCAGTGGGGGAAGGCGGGACTGGGCTGGGGTCATGGGGTGACAGTTCTGCTCCCACAGGTATGCCATGGCCGTGATGAACCGCCACGTGTGCCCTGTGGAGAACTGGTATGGCGTACTCTGCAGACAGCTTCGCTCTAAAGCTCCCTCATCTCTCTTCCCTCTTGGGCCGGGGCTGCTGCGAGCCAGACGGAGACGCGGGGTCACTGCTCTTCTCTGACATTGGCGCGCCTGCCCCCCAGGCATGGCTTCGTGCCCACTGCTTTCCACCATCCCTTTGCCCCCTTGGCTTCTGTCTCGGGCAGGCCCTGGGAAGTGGGCTCTCCTGCCCCTGATGAGGGAGGCCCGGGAGGGTGGTCTCTGAGAGGCCTGAAGTACAGGCCAAAGGGTCCCCCCCCCAATCTACTCTGTCCTGCCTCCAGGTCCTACAACGAGTCCTGCTCTCCTGACCCCACTGAGCAAGGGGGTCCCAAAAGCTGCTGCACCCTGGACGATGTCCCCCTCATCAGGTAAGGCCTGGAACCTGGGCAGATCAGTGAGACCCAAGACCCTGATAGACTCCCAGCCAAGCCCCTCCGACAGGCCTGACCCAAAGGATTTTACAGGAATAATAATTACCGTATTTGCCGGCGTATAAGACGGTTTTTTGGCCCTGAAAAATACGTATTTGCCGGCGTATAAGACGACTGGGCGTATAAGACGACCCCCTAACATTTCCACTCAAAATACAGTTTGTTATATACTCGCCGTATAAGACTACCCCCCACTTGGAGGCATATTTCTCAGGGCCAAAAAATCGTCTTATTTACGCCGGCAAATACAGTATATTAAGAACACTTAGTAACAGTACTGCTTTCCAATTACTATGTGCCAGGCACTGTGTGGAACACGTTACATGCATGATGTCTAATCCTGCCAGCATTGGGGCAGCTGCTGTTCTATTTTATGGGCAAAGAAACTGAAACTGAGTTATGTCGTCCATTCAGGTCACACCGCTAGCTAGTGGAGCTGCCTGGACTTTTTTACTTTTCATATATTTTTATTGAATTCAGAGAGGAAGGGAGATAGAAACATCAATGATGAGAACCATTGGCTGCCTCCTGCACATCCCACACTGGGGACTGAGCCCACAACCTGGGCATGTGCCCCAGTGGAATCGAACCTTGATCTCCTGGTTAATAGGTTGACACTCAACCACTGATCCACGCCGGCCGGGCGAGATACCTGGGTGTAAGCTCAAGGCCTCTGATTGCCTGGCCCATGTTCTGGCTCAAAGAAAGCCAAACCAGCTACGGGCCTTAACAGTCTCAGGGAGTCCAAGGAAGTCTTGGGGTTTGCTAAGCAATCCTGGGTCCTCGCTAACTCGTCACACACATGAGCTCTGCTTTTTCTTGTAGGGGAGGGGGTCCCAGTGTTTGTGAAAGACACTGGTCCTTCTCGGTGGCTTAAATTGGGCACAGATGAAGCAAGAGAAGGCAAGTGGGCCAGGATGGGGGCCCTCTGGGGCGCCTGCCCCTCTCACTTTGTCCTTGCCCCCTCCCCTCAGCAAGTGCGGCACATATCCCCCCGAGAGTTGCCTCTTCAGCCTCATTGGCAACGTGGGTGCTTTCATGGGTGAGTTGTGCCCTTAGCCCCCCAGCCAGCCCAGCCTAGCCCACCCCACACGCCCTTCCCCCCCCCCCCCGAGAAGGGCACAGGAAGCCCTCGCTCAATGCGGCCCGCCCAACCAAGGGCTAAAGCAAAAGGGGCCTCTTCTCTCCCTGCTCCTTAAAGACTAGAGGCTGACACCACACAGCCTGAGGCAACCCAGTTCACCAACCCGCCCATCTATTCCCTTCTGGCCCTCAAAGTGTCTGGAGGGGTGAGAGAAGCGGGATCTTGGACAGGGCGGGGCCAGAGGAAGGACTAACGCCAGCTCCACCCATGCTCTTCCCCAGTGGCCCTGCTCTGCCTCCTGCTCTACGGGCAGCTCCTGGAGCAGAGCCGGCATTCCTGGATTAACACCACGACACTCATCACGGGCTGCACCAACGCTGCGGGCCTTGTGGTGGTTGGAAACTTTCAGGTATACCGCCCCCCCCCCCGGCCCCCCTGCCCGGACCTCTTGAACTTCCCCTAAAAGGGCATGGCTATTTGCAGGGACTCCGGCTCCTGAGGGTTGACCCAAGCTGCAGGGGTAGCCCCTCAAAGTTGGGGGTGGGGAAGGGGGGCCTGGGAGGGAAAGAGAAGGGGAGAGGGACAGGGAAGAGGTGAAGGGGGAGGAGCAGGGCTGCTTCACTGTTAGCACCTCTCTCTGAGCCCAGGTGGATCACGCCAAGTCTCTGCACTACATCGGAGCTGGGGTGGCCTTCCCCGCCGGGTTGCTGTTTGTCTGCCTGCACTGTGTCCTCTCCTACCACGGAGCCGCCGCCCCTCAGGACCTGGCTATGGCCTACCTGCGGATTGTGCTGGCGGCCATCGCCTTTGTCGTCCTGATCCTCAGTATCCTTCCAGGAAATCCTCTAGCCCGGCCCTTCTCTCACCCACGATGAGGGGGAGACCGGCACACCTCCTGGATATCGCCATCCAGGTGGTCTCTGCTCCCTCTCCTGGGAGTCCGGGGCCCATCCTAGTTACATATCCAGGAAGGCAGGTGTCTTCGGTCCCCACAGGTCCTCCCCAACATTTCCTTAGCACCGTTCCAGGCGGCGTCTTCTTCATCCACGAGAGCTCCCAGCTGCAGCACGGGGCAGCCCTGTGTGAGTGGGTGTTTGTCATCGACATCCTCATTTTCTACGGCACCTTCTGCTATGAGTTTGGGGCCGTCTCCTCAGAGACTCTGGTGGCTGCGTTGCAGCCTGCTGGCCGGGCCTGCAAGTCCTCCGGGAGCAGTAGCACCTCCACTCACCTCAACTGCGCCCCTGAGAGCATCGCCATGATCTGAGGGCTGGGGGGGTGGGGGGGGGGGTGGCTGGCCCAGCCACCAGTACTCCCCACCCCGCGTCCTCTCTGCATTCATTTTGTACCAAAAACAATTTTGAGAAAGTATTCTGTTGGGATACAGGCTTCCTCACTCTTGCCAGAGTGGCCATCCCACATCCACCTGTGCCATATAGGGGCGGGCCCCGGCAGCTGCCTGAGCTGCCATGACCCGCTCCCCGCTCTAATACTGTCTTTATGTTTAAAGGTCACACATCCTCAGTCACCCAGCCACCCTTCAGGTGCCTTTATACCCAGTGCCGAGGTCAGACCACTGGGGTTTCCTGCTGCAGGAACTGGGGGCTGGGAACAGCAAGAGGGATAGTGATGGGGGTGGGGGGGGGTGGGTGAGCACATCTTGGTCTGTGGGAAGGCCCACTTTGGGGCCTACCGAACTGCGCTGGGATTCTTCACTCTGCCCCTTATATTCTTGAGGGCAAGTAGCACAGCAGAACCATGTGGGTATTTTAGTACTTTTTTTTATATATATCTATTAAAATAATTCTGATTTGCATGTTTGTAGTCTGTTTTGGAGAGTCAGAGGGCCTGGTTCAGCTTTCCCTAGGCAAAGAACACCCACAGGGAGAGTCCCGAGTGCCCGGTGCTCTGAGAGCAGGGCTGCCTCCAACAAAGGATGGCAGGTACTAGCCAAACATCCCTCCAGGGCTTGAAGCCCTTTTTTTGGGGCTAAAGAACCGACTGATCTGATCAGGGCTGCCTCCAACAAAGGATGGCAGGTACTAGCCAAACATCCCTCCAGGGCTTGAAGCCCTTTTTTTGGGGCTAAAGAACCGACTGATCTGATCACTTCATACTTCCCCCACTCAGAGTCTGGTTTGAAATTTGATCCCTTAGGGGACGGGGGAGGGGGGGGTTGGGGGGGGGGAGCGTGTAAAGAATGGCTTTAAAAATGTTAGGAACAAAAAGCGCCTGGAATTTCAAGGTTAACTAAACACAGCGGTAAAGGAATGCATCTTTAAATTTCTACCGGGTGCCAGATCCTGACATATTCTGCTTTCCAGCCACGAACACACAGACCCAGTGGCCAGGTTCTTGGCCTGGGCTCCACTGCCCTCAGGCCAGCAGGCTTGGCGAGGAAGGATACGCAGCCGGTGCCTTCTGCAGGTCAGGCCCATCTTCGCCAGAGCAGCAGGGCCCTGGTGGAAGGTGCAGCGCCCCTGCCCAGGCCTCTAAGCAATGCAGCCGCGCGCGCGGTGGGTAGAGAAACCTTTAATGAGGATCTGAGGTGCAAGAGGACGGCGCGGAGGACCAGTGCGTGGGCCCAGCTGCTTCACGTGTACATGGCTCCATGCAGGTTCTCCAGGCGGTGCTTCTCCTGCTCCTTGCGCGCCTGAAGGAAAGAGGCAGGGGCCATAGCTCAAGGCCTGTGGGTGAACGGATGAGCCAGCTATCACGGAACTGGCTCACACTGTTTTCGGGCCCCTGGCATCCGGGTGCTCCTCACCGAAGTTACTGAGAAGGCAGCCAGGGCCAGGGGACCTGAGGCCTACCCAGCGTTGCTGAGTTGGAAGATGAGAGCATGGAGGACAGCCAGAGGGAGCCACCCCCGCCACTTACCACCAGCCCCTACCTTATCCCGTTTGTGCTCTTCATAAGTATCATCATCAGTGGGCAGTTCATGGCGGCAGAGCGGGCAGGAATTTGTCTGGAAAAAAAAAAACAGCCGTGTTCTAGCCCAGGTCTCTGGTCTTTATAAGCTAATATCCATCCCCTGCTCCTCCCAATTCTTACCCTGACGCCTCTTCCTTCTCTGATTCCCCCAACAGTTCATAAAAATAAAGGGGCTGGAGGACTGGGCAGGGTGGGCAGTACCTTGCTTAGCCAGGGCAGAATGCAGTTGGAATGGAAGAAGTGATGGCAAGGCATCTCAATGGCAGTCTCCTCCTCCTCGAATTCCAAAAGGCACACGGGGCACTTGAGCTCTTTAGGAGGGAGGGCTGATCAGGAGAGCTGCGACAGCCCCGCCTCCCGGCTCCCACTCACTCCTAAAGGTCACTTGTCCCAAACCTGGCCTGGAAAACTGAAGGGCCAGTCCACAGTCTGGCTTGGGGGGGTGGAGGGGGGTGGCAATAAGGGGGGTGAAGTCTGGCAGACCTGCCTCAAAGAGCAGAAAGATTTATAGTGTTCTCACCAGACCGAGAACCCCTGATGACGGTCCTGGGGAGGCTCTCAACCGCAGTCTTGGCAGCAGGTGGAGGCAGGTGGTGATCCCAATCTACTGCCAACCCCAGGTCTTCAAAGTCCACACTGATGAAGAGAGACCTGCGCAGAAGAACGCAAGGTCAGAAAACCCTACTCTCTCTTTGCCTCCACAATTTACCCGGCGTCCATAGGTCAACACCCTCTCCAGCTGGTAACAGTTACCCCAATCAGTACCCCCAATCACAAGGTTAAGAAGCAGAGCGAGAAATGGTTGACAGCTGCTGTCACAGCCCCAACCACGCAGGCTGTCTATTCCCATTGTACAGATGAGGCAACCAACAGGCTCCGAGAAGCTACTCGGGCCACAGGAAGGCCCTGGGAAGCCAGATTCCCAGCGGCAGGGCCGGCGAGCTGGTTGTTCCTCCGCCCGGTGCTCTCACCCGGCCACGCCCCCACGGCTCCCTTCGCCCACCTCCCAGCCCCTCTCCCTCCCGCCCGACCTACCCTAGTCCACCAGCTCGTCTTCCCGAAGCCCCCTACCCGGGATCCAAAGTATCCACTTCCGCTTAAATCGAGCCTCCGGACTAACTCCAGAACATCCATCCGTCCTCCCCCGGAATCTGCCGCCCCATGTAACCCGCCTTCTCCAGCCGGCGCCGACCCTGACACCTGCGCCCGGCCCCCGCCGCCCGGCCCCGCGCGCCCACCTCGCGATCTCCAGCAGGATGTTGGTTCGGGCCTCCCGCTCGGGGTCTAACGGCTCGCAGTCGTGTTCGTCGAAGTAGGACGCCATCTCTGACACAGCAACCCCCAGACCCCGAGATCTCTGGCTTCGCGGCTCCGGCCAATCCACTAGCGAGGTGAGAGAAGGTGGCCAATCGGAGCACCCGGAAGGCGGGCGCAGCGGGTGCTTACCCGCACGGAAGCGGAAGTATTAGCGCTCTCACCTCTCATTGGCCTGAGTAAGTCAGGTGACCAAAGGCTAAAGCCAATGGCAGGGGCCGGGGCCGATGAGAAAACTTTTATTTTGGAATCCGAGCCCAGGGTGGAATAGGTACGAGGAATGACGTGTGGGCGTCCTGAGAAGCCGGGTGTTTGGGAGGTAGGGTGTCCTCAGTCGGCTCTGCGGCTCAGAGGGTCTCGGCAGTGCAGATGCTGAAAGGCCTCTCAGGCGGACGCAGAGTCTAAACAGTCCAGGGAGAGGGACGCAGAGTCCGGGGACGCAGAGTCTAAACAGTCCAGGGAGAGGAGGACTCGGCGCTTCCCGCTGCCCTGCCCGGGGCCCACCGGGCACTAATGTACCCCCCTGCACCCCCTGAGCTCCAGTTGGTTCAGGAGTTGGCTCTTGAACCCTCCCCTATCTTCCCTCTCCCGCCCCCCCCCAAACACACACACACACACACACACACACACACACACACACACACCCTTTCTGCTCATTTCCTACCAAGAAAGGGAGTATCCCTGATGAGGAACCTGGGGCCTTACCCGCTCCTGGCTATCAGTGTGACCTTCAGCCCATTGCTCAACTTCTCCCCTTGCTCCAGTAGAATTAGCGGCTTGATAACATAAGTAGTTTGTGTTAAGGTCCCGGAAGGAGGTGCTCAGGAGGCCAAAAGTGGTCAAGAATTATTAATTTAGCCGAACCGGTTTGGCTCAGTGAGCGTCGGCCTGAGGACTGAAGGGTCCCAGGTTCGATTCCGATCAAGGGCAAATACCTTGGTTGCTGGTACATCCCCAATAGGGGGTGTGCAGGAGGCAACTGATCAATGTTTCTCTCTCATCGATGTTTCTAACTCTATATCCGTCTCCTTTGCTCTCGGTAAAAGTCAATAAATATATATTTTTAAAAGAATTATTAATTTATTAGGTCATCAGAAAATTAGACGGGCTGAGCCCCCAAAGGGTGCCAGCACCCAGAGAGGGGGAGTTAGACTCTAGGCAGGCTTTTTCAGCAGGGAATTGCGAATCCTGGGCAAGTACGAAGGAGAAGTTACTGATCTCAGCAAATGGGATGTGGTCTAAGCAAATGGGATGTGGTCTAAGCAAATGGGATGTGGTTTAAGCAAAAGTGAATGTAGGTGGGGAAATGATCTGAAGATCAGTTTCCCATGGGAGGTGAGATCGATTCCAATATTTGATCAGATCTAATAGATTGCATCCCTGGCTACCCCTGAGTCTCCTGGAGAGTGGATTCAGCTTCAGAAAAAAAAAAATTTTTTTTTTTCTTTTTAGATTTAACCCTCAAAGAGTCTGATTTAACTGATCTAGGCCTGGGTGTGGTATTTTCATAAGTTCTACATGTGATTCTAACGTGAGGCAGGGTTGAGGACCACAGCACTAAATGATGTGATTTACAGCTACCATTTATTTGCCACCTGGAACCCTTACATTGATGGATGTGGGAGATAAATATCTTTATACCTTTTACACACATAAAACCCAAGCCATGGGAATGACTTGCCCAAGTTCACGTGGCCTCTAAGTGAAGGCCAAGTGCTCTCCTCCATCTTTCCCAGGGCCAGGAAGATGGTAAATAACCTCACCGGGAGTGTTACCAGACAAGGGACTTGGCCGGAGCAGGTCTGCTGGACGGGCTACAGTGTGTGGGCTCCTGACTTCGTGTAGGAAAGATTTCTCAACGCAAGTCCAGGTGCTTTTGAGGATATGTTTATTAAAGCTGGGGGAAGTGAAACAAGGAACGGCTTAGGATGGAAGAAGCCATCCGAGAGAGCCTTGGCGGGGCTGCTTTGGCTCTCTAGAAAGAAGTGAGCCACGGAGAGGCTGCTGTCAGCTCACTGGAGAGCCAGAGAAAATGGGGCCTCGGGGAGAGGTTCAGGGCAGGGCATTAGCCTTGGATGAGCTGCTGCTGCTGCTGCCCAGTGCTCCCCTGGTTACAATTCTCACGGGGTTCTGTTATGGCCGGCAAGACCGGTCGAGGGAGGTCTCCAGCCCAGGGGAGGAAAGAAACAACCAGACCCACAACAAAGAATGTAGCACGATGCGCTTTGTGTTAGTCATAAAAATAACTCTGGTTGCAACCCCCCACCCCCAGGCATGTCCTGTTCCAAGTGACCGAAAGGCAGCCCAAACAGACCAAACCAGGTCAAACAGAAGCTGCTTAAACTGAAAATAAGCCCCCACCCCTGCCCCAGGTGTTGTGCAAACTTTTAACGATGTTACTGTACTAGTGGAATTTTTCATAGCTCATAGCTGACCTTCCTTTGTTAAAGACTTTTTAGCCAATCATAAACTGCCAAGCATCCCTAAGACGGGGATAAAAATAGTGTGCTTAAGAGTGGGTCGGGGCTCTCGTTGCTCGATGCTGTGTCATTTGAGACGTGAGCCCGGACTCGAGTTCATAATAAGGCTTCCTAAATTTCAAATTGGCTGACTGGTGGTCTTCATTCGCGGGTCGCCCCACAACAGTTCCTTAGAGTTCAGGAGATGCATGCCTCTGGGGAAAGAAAAGGGGGAAGGAAAGGCCCGGACATATTCCCGGAAGGGAGAGTGTGCACTGGGGTCCTAAGTTTGGGGGATTATAAAGGCTGGGGGTGTAGGGCAAGTTTTAGGGAAGGATCTCATTAGAATATTCCTCAGCTTTTCCAGGTGTATCCTTTCAGGACTGTGGTCTCCCCTGATTGGTCGGCGCCAGAGGATCCTTAGTAATAGAAGCTGGTCCTGGTGTCACCCATCTGATTTTGCCGTTTTTCCTAAGCCGGAGCTGAGACACAGCTGAGGCCTAGGTGTTACCTCTAGGGAGGAAAGGTCAGGGAACACTAAACTGCATAGATACCGGCCATCGATATGCCAAGGCAGGAAAAGCCACTCTGGGCTTGAGGTCTGGCACCAATTTTGCTCATTGCTAAGCTCTCGGGGCTTTCTGCCCTAGTGACCTCCTGTAACTTGGTGGGAAATGCTTGCGCAATTTGTTCAGCTCTCTGAGTTTCCACTTGCCAAGGAATTTTCCTAGCTTACTATCCTACCTCAGAAGTAACGAGCTCTTACTCTAGCTGGTTTGGCTCAGTGGATGGAGCGTAGGCCTGCAGACCGGAGGGTCCCAAGTCCGATTCCGGTCAAGGGCATGTTCCTTGGTTGCGGGCACATCCCCAGTGGTGGAGGGGTGCAGGAGGCAGCTGATTGATGTTTCTCTCTCATCGATGTTTCTTACGTTCTATCCCTCTCACTTCTGTCTGTGAAAGTCAATAAAATATATATATTTTTTTTAAAAGAAGTAATGAGCTCTGGGGAGGGGTCCGCACAGCTCTCAGGTTTGTTCTCATTTCTCTCCCAGCAGCCCTCTCTCTTACTTAACTAGGAACTGCTTCTGTTACACACTTGACCCTGAATTCCCCTTCCTTCCCACACTTGAGTTTGAAATGCAGTCAAGTC
The DNA here is from genome assembly GCA_963924515.1 of Vespertilio murinus. Lineage (NCBI taxonomy): Eukaryota > Metazoa > Chordata > Mammalia > Chiroptera > Vespertilionidae > Vespertilio > Vespertilio murinus. Next base: position 19,815,350 of record OZ004713.1, read on the forward strand.
GCCCAGGCTTGGGTTACTCTGCGCCCGCAGTCTTGGCAGGGGCCTTCTTTCCTGCTCCCATGGCCTTCACCCAGAGATCTCTCCCGTGGCCCCGAAGGCACTGCCTGCTTGGCCCTGGGTAGCCCTGTCGCTTTAAAGAGCCCAAAGTCTCTCCTACAGGGAAAACTCCAAGTCATCCCTTGTCCTGCGTCCCAACACCACAGAAACCCTTCCCGGTTTCACTGCCACCTGCCTCATCTGTGATCCGATGCAAAGCCTGAGGAAAACCGGGGGCAGAGAAATTGGGAAGGAGGAAGTGTTCAGAGGACAAAAAAGCCTAGCCTCTCACCTTGTGATATAAAAACTATCTGAAGCGCTTCCTTCTTTGTCATCCCACCCGGAGTCCCATTGGTCCTCTGAGCATCCCCAAGACGTCAGAATAATGACAGATTTCCTTCTCGGGGAAACAGGCTCAGAGGACGCCCGGTGAAGGGTCTGGTTTGGGGGCTGTCGTGCCTTTCCACCTGCACTGCAGAAGGATCTGTGTGTGTAGGGTTGGATCAAGGAGGGAAGTGAGAGGAAGGGGCCACTTCTCCAGGATGGAGTCCTTGGGGCGGTAGCCTTTCAAAGCAGCCCAAGGGGTGGAAGCAGAGCAGAGTGAACAACCTGCAGACCTTCACACACACACACACACACACACACACACACACACCAGCTGTTAACCAAACAGCACTCTTGAACCAAGCAGCAGTGTTTACTGAGCTCCAAGTGGGGCTGGCCTGGCATGGCCAGTGCAGCAGGCTGCCCTCAAGGGCCAGTCAGTGGCGTGATAGGCGATGCAAAGGTGCACACTTTGGAGCTGCCCTCGGGCGCTCACTGGGGTGGCTCAGATAGGAGCAGATACCAATGTCCTTTGGAGACCAGAATCAGCCAGTGCGGCTCCATTCGGCCTCTCCTCCAGGCCCAACTGGGTCAGCCCCCAGGCCTTGAGGCAGCACCCGAGTCCTGGGCCTGTGGGCTACCGCTGCCCCCACTGCTCTGTGGGAGAAAGATGACCAGCAACACAATCAGGACGATGAGCAGGCCGCCGCCCACCACCAGCCCCAAGCAGACACGCCAACGGATGTTCTCCCAGCGCTTCTTCTCGGCCAGGGTCTTGGTTGTCTTGCTGAACGCTGAGCTCTGCAGATGTCCCCAGACACAGGACAGGAGTTAGTGGTTCCCTAGAGACCTGAAGCCAGCTCCTCCCAACCCTCCTGGCCTGACCTGCTCCCACATCAATGCCCGAAGTTGAGTCCCTTTCTGCCCGAAACCTCAAGCCTTCCTGGCCCCAGAAAGGTGTAGACTCCTCCTGCATCCTTTCCGTCTGTATGCTCCCTCTCCCCACACTGCCTGCCCCGGAGCCCTCCCCGCCTGACTCCTAGTCTCAGACACTGGTGTAGCTCTTAACTTGCAGGCCTTTGGGCTAACCTTCAGTTAACAATGCCAGTTTTCAACTTTAGGAAGCTCCACGGCTTCAAACCAAGGCCTTCCCGTTGCCTATCCAGGCTAGGGGGGCATCAAGAAACCCACAGGCCCTACCCTGACCCTCCAGTCCCACAGAGGGCCTGGAGGAACTGAGCACGGCCTACGAGCCCCCTATCAGGGCTCCTGCTAGCCTCTCCCTCCCCCCTCCCTGCTTCCCCAGGCCTCACACCATGTCCAGGAGTTGGTCTGAACGCTGCTCCAGCTCCGAGAGTTTCCCTTCGCGCTCCAGGACCTTGCCAAAGTTGTTGAGCATGATTTCCGTCACCTCGTCCGCCTGCCGCTGGCACTGCTCCAACTCTTTCCCTGCCTGGGCACAAAGCCCAAGGTCAGGGCTGAATGAAGTCCCCACCCGGCCCTCACCTAGTACGGAAATCTAGAGGTCTCCTTGCTCAGTGTGTGTGTGTGTGTGTGTGTGTGTGTGTGTGTGATGTATGGCAGGGGAAACAGCATCTTCCATGTAAGGATATATGTGTGGAGTAAAGGGCCAACCTCTTGGGTGTGTGTGTGGCTCACAGGCCCCTCCTCTTGCCCATTAAAGCAGGTCCTAGGTTAGCCAGCTTCCTGGGGGACCTTCCACAAAGCAGGCACTTTTCTCACCTGCTCTAGGGTGGCCTCTAACCTATGGTTCTAGAATGGCACACTGGCCCTATGGCTTCCCCCAGCAGAGAAGAGGAAACCAAGATACTTGGCTGGAGGCCAGAAAGAAAGTCCACCACCCAGAGCTAGACATGTAATTCTGGACGATCACACGTCATCGCCTCTGCCTAACCCACGCACACACACACAAAGACACAAACAGAGATCAGATCTCCCTCCTTGGGCCTCTGAGCGGTCAGGCCAGTTCTGCCTCCTGGCCTGACCTGCCCACACCAATGCTCGAAGTTGGGTCCCTTTCTGCCTGGAACCTCAGCCTGCCTGGCCTCTGACCTTCGGCCTCCCGGCTAGCCAGGATCTTCCCTGGTGTCCAACTCACACAGATGAGATCAGGCTTGGATCTTACCCAACACAAGTACCCAGCTCATTTTAGAGGACTGGGAAGGGAGGTGCAGAGTCCAGTTTGGGGGAGGTGGGGAGGACAGGGGAGAGGAAAAAAGCACGGGTCACCAACAAGCAAAGAACTGGGCTTTGAACGCATGCAGCTGAGAGAGACCCAGGGCGGGAGGTCCTGGTTGGAGAGCTGGAGGTCCGGGAGCAGGCTGAGGCACAGATCGGGGAGATAAATACAAGAGGATTAACGAACCACAGCAATTCCTTCCTCCCATTCTAGTTCCCCGAAGCCCATCCCTCTTCTCCTCTCCTCTCCACAGAACCTTGGCCAAGCTCCCTTTCCTGCCATACCGTGTTGTCCATTGTCTACAGTAGACACTTTGGCACTTGACTGAATTCCACTTAAAACCACAGAAAGGGAAGGTATCTTGGGGTCACAGCGGGCCACCTCCTACGCAGGCAAGAATCTTCATTCAGGATCCTCGCACACAACCTCCAGGCATCCCCAGCTCATGAGTCTACCTCCCCAACTGGGCCACAAGCTCCCAGAGGGCGGGAAGGGCCCAGTGCCCTTCTTTTGTCTGCCTGGAGTCAGGGCCCCGGGAGACCAGCACAATGCTGACCATTGCAAGGGCTCGGTGAGTGAGTCATTTGCGTGATAGCCTGTCCAAAAGCAACTCTTATTTTCAAGAGCTGTTACCCCCGCGTGTTTATCTAGCCTCGCAGGCATTTCGAGGGGTAGCATCTAAAACCCGAGCAGGTCAATATTTGCTCATGAGCAAGAAGAGAAATATTTGCTTCAAGAGGCAAACCATGGCCGAAACCGGTTTGGCTCAGTGGTAGAGCGTCGGCGTGCGGACTGAGAGGTCCCGGGTTCGATTCCGGTCAGGGGCATGTGCATTGGTTGCGGGCACATCCCTGGTGGGGGGTGTGCAAGAGGCGACTGGTCGATGTTTCTCTCTCATCGACGTTTCTAACTCTCTATCTCTCTCCCTTCCTCTCTGTAAAAAAATTAATAATATATATATATATATATATATATTTTTTTTATTTTTTTTATTTTTTTTAAAGAGGCAAACCATGGTAGACGGGTATACTCACCAGCCAGGGGAAGCAGTGCTGGGGAAAGGAGGAATAACAAAGAGAGCAGGGAAACCATCCTCCTCTCCACCACATCATGACCGCTATTACGATGACTAGATTATTCAACAAGGTTCCATTATGTGGAGTCGCTCGCGTTCAAACAGTGCAAGGCACCCACACATTCAAATTGTCCAAGGCAAAAAACTTGGGAACGGACAAAGATTTGAGAGTGAGAATCACTGCTGGAGGGTGGTGGGACGCTGGATATTTATTTTTTCTGCTCTGAAGACTACAGCTGTTGTTTTTCTCCTGCATGGGGTGACGCTGGGTCACATTCTCTGGGAGAGCTGGCTGTACCTCCCACTGCAGTCTGCAGCCTCCTTCCCCCACGAGGGAAGGCACCAGGCCTGTCTGGACCCCAGATGGGCCCAGGCCTAAAGGAACACATTCGCTCCAAGGAACACAGAGGTCTCAGGGTCAAGTCTCTGGCCCTCCTTGGCCCCATTCAACTAAAGGACCACAGGATGTGGAAGGAGGGAGAAGCCAGAGATCAAGGCCAAGCTGCCTGCTGCCACATTGAGTGCAGCCTAGTGCCTGGCACACAGAGACATTTGGGAAATATTTTCTGAATGTGTTGTGCCTGTTCTTAAGAAGATCCCGCCCTAGCCGGTTTGGCTCAGTGGATAGAGCGTAGGCCCATGGACTAAAGGGTCCCTAGTTCAATTCTAGCCAAGGGCATGTTCCCGGGCTGCAGGCTCAATCCCCAGTGCGGGGTATGTAGGGGGCAGCCGACCAATGATTCTCTCTCATCATTGATGTTTCTATCTCTCTCTTCCTCTCCCTTCCTCTCTGAAATCAATTAAAAATATATACCGTATTTGCCGGCGTATAAGACGACTTTTTGGCCCTGAAAAATATGCCTCCAAGTGGGGGGTAGTCTTATACGGCGAGTATATAACAAACTCTGTATTTTGAGTGGAAATGTTAGGGGGTCGTCTTATATGCCCAGTCTCTCATACGCTGGCAAATACGGTATTTTTCAGGGCCAAAAAATCGTCTTATATGCCTGCAAATACAGTATATACTTTTAAAAAAGAACACCTTGCCGAGACCAGTTTGGCTCGGTGGATAGAGCATTGGCCTGGGGATGGAAAGGTCCTGGGTTCGATTCTGGTCAAGGGCATGTACCTTGGTTGTGGGCACATCCCCAGTGGGGGGTGTGCAAGAGGCAGCTGATCGATGATTCTCTCTCATCGAAGTTTCTAGCTCTCTATCCCTCTCTCTTCCTCTCTGTAAAAAATCAATAAAATGTATTTTTAAAAAATAAATAAATAAATAAATAAGAACACCTTAAGATGGTCATGAGAAATAATGTTGGAGCATGACATTGTGCTAAAAAAGTAGGGTAGTCACATGGGATGTGCCTCAGTGGTTGGAGTGTTGTCCTGATATGCCAAAGTTGCAGGTTTGGGCACATACAAGAATCAACCAAATGAATGCATAAATAACTGGAACAAAAATCTCTCTCTCTCTCCCCCACCCCAATCTCTCTCTCCCTCTCTTACTCTCTCTCTCTCAAATCAATAAAAATAATAAAATAACTTTTAGAAGAGAAGAGAAAGCTCACTTGGAGGGAGGGATGGTACAGTTCTCTGAGCCAAGGGCGACACAAAGGTGCTTCAGGATAACTTATCTGTGGGTGGTAGGCTGGCATGTCTGGAAGTGAGAAAACGTAAAACAGAGAGGCCAGCCAGACAGGGTGAGAAGAGAAGTGCCATCAGGGTGAGATGTCCCCTGGGGGTGGGGGGAGGGGGAGGATGTAGAGGATGGGTGAGGGAGAGAGGCACTTCTAAGCCCTTCCAGGGCCTGAAGGTCTTGGGGTTGTGAGCAGAGGGGGAGCAGGGAGCAGTATAGTTGGCAGACAGAGAGTGGAAGTTATACAGGAAATGTTATTGACAGACAGTTATCCTCTGTACAGAATATCCCTCATTTGACACTCAAATGTGCCCTCAGATTTTTCCAGGCCAAATGCCCTTAGTTCCTCTGAAAACAAAGCTCTCAAAACCTCCCTAACTCCCCTACCACCCCTCCCTTTTCTTGGTTAGCGCCTAAGAAACCCTATTCCGGTTATCATCCTTGTGGTCAGATGGACCAGGGCAGCAACCAGGTATATCAACTCCTTCCTCAGGAGGCACTCCCCTGCGCTCAGAGACTAGGGCCAGAGCTCTCTGTATTGCAGCCCTTGGTTCCTTCAAATCCTGCCTCTGCCATTCGCCCGCTGAGTACTGAAGACCAAGGACATGACCTCTCTGACCTTCCACTTCCTCATCTATCAAGTGATGACAATAATAATATCTACCATAATGGTAGCTAAGGCATGTGACATATTATAAATAGCATCTTCAGCACAATACCTGACACACCCTAGACCACTCGGTAAATAATAGTTCTTCTTACTGATTTAGCCCAACTTTTCCTAGCCTTTTTTTTTTTTTAAACAGTCAGATCCCAAGCTCTACATAATACTGGTGCTCAATAAAATCTTTTAGATATTTTTACAAACGATACATCCAAGCTAGCTACTCTTTATGGTAAATGTGTGCCCTTAATTGTTTCTAACCTAAATACAGAACTTTATTATTCTTTAAAACTATTTTTTATTGATTTTCTACAGAGAGGAAGGGAGAGGGATAGAGAGTTAGAAACATCGATGAGAGAGAAACATCGATCAGCTGCCTCCTGCACATACCGGGGATGTGCCCACAACCACGGTACATGCCCTTGACCGGAATCGAACCTGGGAATCTTCAGTCCATAGGCCAGTGCTCTATCCACTGAGCCAAACCAATTAGGGCCTAAATACAGAACTTTATAAGGGCCTTTGAGAACCTTCATCTAGTTTATTTCCATCCGGCACCACAGGCTATTGAAGTAGCAACAGCCACCATTCAATGGACACTACTCTAAGCCAAGCACTGTGCTAGCTGTCAGTTCACTTTATCTCATTTAATCCTCACAGTAATTCATGGAGGACAGTACTCTTATCCCAGTTTTATAAGAAAATGAGGCTCAGAGGGGTTAAATCACCTGTGCTTGGTCACAGAGCCAGTGAGGAAAAGACCTGAGAGTTGAACCAACAGAGACTCCAAGGACCACGTTCTGAACACTTGTGCTAACCTGAGTGCAGGCAAAGGGAGGCCAAATGCTTTAGCTCCCTGGCTAACGACTCAGCAGACCTTTTTATTTTATTTTATATTTTATTGATTTCTTACAGAGAGGAAGGGAGAGGGATAGAGAGCTAGAAACATTGATGAGAGAGAAACATCAACCAGC